>CM059584.1:61380000-62736250 GCA_030407085.1 Trichopria drosophilae | reverse complement strand
TAATTGCAAATCTTCGTAAAAGTGAACTATCAACGCCTAAAATAGCTGCAGATTTTTCGGGATCGGAAAAGAATTTCCTTGCTATATTTCCGTTGTTTGTAGCTCCCGAACTTTGCTTAACGACATCTGCTGAAATGCCCAATTTTTCTCTCAATTTTTGTTGTACGAGCTTTTTTCGGTGTTCTTTCAGGATTTTATGTTCTGTTAATCTGCTGGACCATTTTTGATAATCGAGTTTATAGGACAAATGTAGCCAAAACTGTAAATTATTCATTTCTTTAGGCTTTGCACCACAGATGTAACAGCAAGCCGAAGAAACCTCTGACAGTGTGGAACAAATTTTGCCATCTATCATAGTAAATACCAGTTCATGACGAACGAAGCAGTTTTCGCCGATTTTTGTTGGTAATAAATTATTAATTTCATCATCTATTCTTTATTTCTCCTGCTTAATAATATTTTTAGACTCTTTAGTGAACTCGAATTTTATAGGCCGACAAAATGTAGTTGATGGCAGTTGTACATTTTCCCAAATAACTGCATTTGAATGGCTTACTAATTTTAGTGGCACGAAACTTGAAATACAAATGTTCGAATCAGTGGCATTCGTATCAGATTCGAAATTTTGGTTGTACAAACTTTGTACTGCTGCACCGACAAATCCCCACTTCGATATTAACATTAGGTTATTAAATTCATTGAAATCACGCTCGTCACACGCGTTTACTAATAATAATTCGAGTTGTAAGATCAAAGATGGCCTGCAAATTTACGCTTACTGAGGAATCAGATATGATTATATTTTCTTGTAAAGGATAGCAAACGCATGTCTCACACTGAATCTGATAGTAAGATGGAAAAGCATTTATTCCCTGATTGCTTAATGTCTTTCGAAGATATTGATATTCCGCTTTTGTTAAATTTAGGGCCACAAAAGTTGAAAAGGCTTTTTCTCTTGATATTTCGATTTGTGGCATTGAAAAATCTTTATCGACATAATTCTTAAGTTTTGTTAGAATTTGTGGATTATCTTTAAAATATTTTAAAATATGGACTGTAGTATTTTCTTCGCTACTTTTCGCTTTAGACAGTATAGTAAAAGATAACTCATAAAGCTGTTTTCTCTCAAATGTTCAGTTCGACGTCGTTTTTGCTTGATACTCAATTCGTTGAAACTTTTACGACAACGCATTTTAGGCAACATCTGTGCTTTACAAGTCTAAGATTCGTCTGCAGACGTTAGGAAATTGTATTTTCTATTCAGCCACTCCTCATACATGTTCAGAAAGCGATCTATGTAGCGGGAACTCTTTTTCCACCTATCTATCAAGTGTCCGCAAAATTTTTGTAAGCTACTTAAAATATCTGTTTTACGTTGTTCCGTTAGGTTACAATCAAGCATATTTTTTGATATTAAAATATCAAATAACTTTCTGTGATCATTTAAGTTCTCTTTGGAATCTCTTAAAAATAAGAATAATGTTCGATTACTTATACTCATAATTACTGCTTAATTTCTTAACAGTATTAACTGCAGTCTAAATAATTCAAGAAAAACAGACGGTAATAAGTAATGATTAATGATTCGCAACTTGTAGTAACAGCAATTCAATTTCTCTAACGCGTTTGCTGAGCACCTAGTTCTTTGGCGGAGAGCGCTATGAAAGCGTTGACGTAAAATAGCTTTTGGTGATGTTTACATAAATCACGGGTTTCGCATAGTTTGTGGCCATAGTTTGAGCCGAGAAGTACTTCATAGTAACAACAAAGTAATTTACTAAAAAAAGTTTTCCGCTTTTGTAGGCTCTCACAGTCTAGAGCATTTTCGCGACCGCATCTCCGACGAACTCGTCAATAGTACGACATATAACTTATAAATAAAAATTATAAACAAAATATATAATTCTGCGTATAATTTTTAATTCGTCATTTTAGTGACCGCTATGGCTGCTATCGCGGAAACGTGATATCCAGGAATGGATTTTAAATTCAGAAAAAAAAAATATAAAACACAGGTAACCCACGGTTTCATTCATCATCCGACATATTGTATCCGCCATTATGAAATTTTGAAACCTGACTTCAAATTCGAAATCAGCGACCCTGAAAATATTAGAATAATAATTATCGTGAATAACCATTCATATGAAAAATGCATGCCACAAAAAGATAGCGAAAATTTTGGAAACGGTCGAATAAAATAATAATTAAAAAAATCAAATTTCTCAAAATGGGGCAATTTGGGGAAAGTGGCTCTTGCATAGGTTGTTAGCTGGGTATCTACAGAAGACATTCCAATGCGTAGAATCTTGGGGGTTTTGGGGGGATTTTTGAAAAACACATTTGAATTTTCATTTTCACGTCTTCTCGTATGTTTTTAATCTTCATGGTACAGCTATGAAAAATAATAATTTTGTTTATCTACTGTAGCGTAATGTTGAATATATATATACATCTATTGATGAAATATAAAAATCTGTATACATGTGTAATATTTAATGGTGTTAAATATAGCTTCAAATTTTGGACTGATATTACGTACTTCTCAAGGTATTTACATGACATTAGGTTTGAGCGTTAAAAACAAATTATTATACGTCACTATTAATTGAAATATCATTGCATTAAATACATTGATTAATAAACAATCGATTACCACGAAATTTACATAATTTTACACATTTTTTTTAACCCCTATGTCCCGGCTTATACATTGCTTCGATCCACTGTACGACGCCATCTAAGTGCATTAATGCAACATTCGTGACTCTAACTTGCTCTTCGCTTGGTCTAATAAATGTGAGACGATATCGTGACACGCGAGGCCTAAATACGATCGTGAGGCTCCTAAATCGACAAGATCCCTAATAACATTCCCGTTTAAGGCGAGACGTACATGGGGACGGGGATCCGAATCTAATGTACGAAGAATAAACTCGCATGGACTCGAATGACGGAAGGGTAGTCGCTAGGGCTAGACGTGACAAACGAGGCGGTACCGAAAGTATGAGGTTGGGCGGGAACCACCGGCGCGGTTTCCTCTTCGACGAAGGGGGCCGACGGCAGGGAGGTTGGAGGTGTGACTTTTTTATTGGCCGGCTTCACTGCGAGAGTTGCAAAGGCCAGTTTTTTCTTCCCTCGCCTCGTCTTGGGCGTATAAGCAAAGGCGGGGAAAGCCGAGTGATTAGCCGCGGGAGGGTGTCGTTATACCCTCTCTTGATTCGCAGCACATTCTACTTGGTGGCCAACTGTTCCTTTAGGGAAGGGGGGGGGGAAGTAAGCAAATTGAAAAGACTATGCAGGGTAACCAAATATTCTCGAATAGGCTTCTCAGCCCCTTAGGTGCGCAAAGTGATCTCCCTCTTAATACTCGCCTCAAGATGGCGTTGGCCAAAAGCATCGAGGAAGTAACGAACGAAACCTGGGTAGATAATCCAGCTCGATTTACCTACTTTATACCAGTTGAGGGCCGATTCCTTGAACGCTTCGGGTAGTGCGCGCAGGAGGTCATCTTCCGTCAAATCTCAACTGGTGACGTATTAACCCAGTTTGACGAGGAATTCCTCCGCGTCCTCCCTCTGTTCGCCTGAATAGCGTGGACCATGCGTCGTCCAATGTTGGATGGCAGATTTATGCCATCGGACACCGGACATCGATAGGCTGGGGTTAAATGACCCACCAGCCGGCGACACATTACCGTCTGCACGGTGCGAGGATTGGGGTGGCCGAGCCGTTTGATATTTTAGGGGGGTTTGAAGAGAAGACAGATTCTACGTTAAATCTGCCCAAAAGTGAACATGTGAATTATACGTGGTCGAGCGATGAGGAGGACGTTACCCTGCCACCATCGGGCGGAAGAGCCACCAACTGGCGCGAATAGAAATCATCACGAGTTTGAGTGTCGAACGTACCTGCCAGTCGTGGCTGTGGTACATCACGCGTTTGAAACGAGACGGCACCAGGTCGAAAAGACTCGGGTACCGAATGGGTAGGGTCCTATGACTAGCTCTGTGACCAATTAATGTACGATAGGGGTTAAGGTCGTTATCCGCCTGAACTTCTCGGTGGGACGCGTCCTCGAGTTGTTCGCCGCGTGGAGGAGCAACGTGTCCATCATTAGACCTACCGATTGGGTGTATGGATAGGTCCGTCATCGGAAACCGGAAACCCTCCTCTTCGAATGATATCGGTCTTAATAATACGCGCATGACCGATCCGACGGAAGCCCGTAGGTGGGAAACAACCTGTAGTCCGGCGCAAAGCAAACACAAAAAAATTACATTGTTTGAAATCGTTCCAGAAGGGGACCTTCGCTTTTACCCGACGCAAAGTGGACGCACTACACGTTGTTATATAAATAAAAAAAAATTAATTGTGGTGTCGGCGAACAAAAATCTAAAATTCCCTGAATAAACCCGAAAATCAAGCAGGGGAAATCCAAATATGAAAATTTATAGTTTGAATAGCGCACGAAAATTATCCATACTATTCTTAAAATTGATGGTTGCACTTGTGCAATTTGTAGAAAATAGGGAGACGAGAGTCGCGACGGGGAATGAAACTTTATTTTTACTCGAAAATTATTCGAGTCGCTGCACTGGTACCTGAAACTTACAAAAATAAATTACTAATCCTATTAGCTGTACGAACCTTATCATAAATCGAAAATAGTTGCGGAAACTGCGTGTCGTTCTCTTGCTCCTTGATAGGAGAGGGACGAAGCCTACATCAGTAAATCGCGCAAATCTTTAAATATTCCAAATGAAATATAAAATTTCCCGAAAATATTTTAAATTAAATTTCAGAAATCAACTGGATTATAATTTGAGATTTGTAACGAAATCAATAGTTCAATGACTTGCTGTATGTTAACCAAAATTTAATAAAATTTTCAAGTTAGATGGAGTCGAAATTCTAAAATCAAAAGTGAAAACTAATTTAAAAATAGCAAGTTGAATTTTCCAGAACGTAAGCTCATTATCAAGTTTAAGTCCGCAAGTCTATTTTTAATTCCCAAAAATCACGTATGAAACAAATTCAAAATCTGTTCAAACAAAATTTCAAAAATTAGAAAATCTAATTAACCCTTTCAGACACGAATTTTACCAGCCACGGAATTTTTTTGAAATTATGTATACTTGAGTTTTTGAGGTCGCTTATTATGAATCCGGTGTCAGATCTTCAAAATTTAAAATGGCGGATCCAATATGGCCGACCAAAAATTTAAAACAATGAATTTAGCTAATATTTGGTATATAGGGGTTTTGGTTTTCTTTTTTCGTTTTTTTTTTATATTTGGGTTCGTAATCAGCGACATAAAAACCCCTATATACCAAATATTAGACAAAATCATAATTTTTCAAAATTTTTGTAGGCCATATAAGATCCGCCATTTTGAATTTTGAAAATCTGACACCGGATTCGCAGTCAGCGACATTAAAAACTCCGGCATACCGAATTTCAAATAATAATAGCGATTAGTTCTTCCTGACATGAATTTCTTTTAAAAATTATGCCTTTTTTGGTACTAATTTGTTAATAAAAATAATCATTTAAAATAATTTTGTAATATTATTGTTTTTAACAGTTATTGGAGTCTTAGGAAAGCCAGGAACAAAAAAACCGCATTGAAATCGAGAACTATCTGTTCGAAAACCTTAAAAAATCGAGAGGATCTTGGTGGGACACTGGTGTCCGCCTGTGACTAAAAGGGTTAACTGAATTTAGGATCTTTAGGACTAAACCGGAAATGAAAGAAAAGTTTCAAATCAAGAAAAAGATTCAAAATTCTTTATTAATTTGTAAATAGATAATGTACGATTAAGTTTCAAAACAACGAAATACTATAATAAAAATTTGGAAAATATCATGGAAATTTACATTACTGATTTCCCGGTGTTCATAAATATCAATCCAGGGACGGCAACACACGCCTCTTATTGCGTCACGCTATGTCGAGGCCAACGTGCTTGTCGTTACCTGGAGTGGTGCAGAGGGGGGGGGGGATGTAGAAAGAATCGTAAATATTGAGAATGTAAACAATGTTCGTTAACGAGCAATCTTCTCGGACTAATAACAACATAAATCTATTATTTCTAACTTCAGATTTATTACTCTGTTATTTCGTCGAAGCTATGTAAAAAATATCACAGGTAGATAACCGGATTTCATTATAATGATAATTTCAAAACATCAAAATAAAATTAATCATGGATTGACGAATTCCAGACACCAAAAAAAAAATCTTTTTTACTGATCTTCAATCCCAAAAGTTTTGAAACGAAAGAAAATGAGGAATTTGGAGCTGATGGATTTGGATTTGAAATTTCGAATATACTCGAAGAAAACAAAGTTAAATCCAAGGACTTAATCATTCGAAAAGAAATTCGAAAATCAATAATAAAGTCCAAATTAAGTTTGCGGAAATCGAAACATTAGAATCAAAATCAGAAAACACAATGAAAAATACATTTAATAATTACTCGGAACTCGAAAATAATACTTCCCGAATTGCTACGTAAGGATAACAAGGCGCGCAGTTTATGATGTAACGATATTATTGGGACAGCGTTATTTATTGATGTCGAGGGGACACAGGGGTAAACAATAAACATGCTCGCTTAATGCTGCAAAGGTAAAGTTCTCAGAAAATAATTAATTAAATCGGGATTATCTTCGTATTTTCAATTTCTCTTATCTTTTATTTATTTGAAAATGCGAAAATAAATAATGGACAATTACGCCGAATTTTGAAAATAATAATTTCAAAATTGTGAAATCAAATTATACGACACATTTTCTGAAAATCTTTCGGGAAACCGAAAATTTTAATACAAAAATTATTTTGGGAAATCCTCAAACTCGAGGCAAAGAGGAAACACAATTCCAGGAATAAAAATGTTACTGACGATAACTTTAAAAATCTTTTTTTTTCTTTAGGGTTTGTAGGGGTTTCCGGAAAACTCAAAGGGAAAGGGAATGGTCGCAATATTGAAGGAAACAAGAAATAAATATCAATCATATATTGTTGAAATTAGACTTACAAGTATATTTCAATCGCAAGGGCAAATAGGGGACGCGGACCGGGCACACGGAACCGGAAAACGAAAAAAAAAACCAAGCAGTACACTTGTTTTAACTGGCAAATTGTACCAAAACAGTTTCACAAAAACGCGAATTTTTGGGGAAATCTTCTTAGATTTTCCCCACACTGGATGCCATTTTTTATCTCTCTTGCCCGTTTCCCAATCTTATTCCAGGAAAAGCGTTGAGGGAATCGAAATAATTTAACTGACGCAATTAAATCCAACAAAACAAGGTAT
This sequence comes from Trichopria drosophilae, assembly GCA_030407085.1. NCBI lineage: Eukaryota > Metazoa > Arthropoda > Insecta > Hymenoptera > Diapriidae > Trichopria > Trichopria drosophilae. The sequence continues at coordinate 62,728,928 of CM059584.1, read as the reverse complement.
ATTTCGGTATATTACACGAAGACTCGCGATTGAATTGTCAATCATCTCAATCCTCTTAGGCTTCGTTTTTACAGAGAGAGAGAGAGAGAGAGAGAGAGAGAGAGAGAGAGAGAGAGTAAGATAAACCTCTGGGGGACCACATATGTGTGCCCGCTCGACCCTTGGGAAGTTTGTCGTTCCTGGGACAGCTCGAGACAACCACAGGGGGTCTGTTGGAAAGTGTTGGGCCCACCATACTGGACGGCAGGCTACAGGCACGTGGTCAGCCCCGAGGGACCCGAGACAAATGGCTTCGGCTGCGAACGGTTGAGATACCCCCGCGCAAGCGGGGTCTTGTTGAGATGGGCGGCCGAGGAACCCGAGTCGGGAAACCGAGGCTGATCGACATCTCAGGGAAGGAGAAGGGGTCGAACCTGCCGGCATCCCGGGTTCCCCCACCTCTAAGGGAGTCAGGCAGGGGGGACTGGCTTGCGGGGTGATTCTAGGATCACCCCGTAAATCAGTCCCGGGGAGTGACGTCCCCGCCACTCCGAGTCCGGTTGGCCGGACACCGGAGGGATGCCTGACCCCAAACCGGCCCCCAAACCCAGGGTATGGGTACCGCGGGGGGTGGCCAAGCCCGGGAGCTTGCTCCTGCCACCCACTGGGATGGACTCGCGGGGGCAGTGGGTTCGCTAGGGAGATCTATCCTGACCAGAGGAGATACGTCAGGCAGGTGGCTGCGTATCAATCTGGTAGCCATTGCCGCCTATTACTTGTAATGGCGGGAATGGCGGGGTGCGGTGAAGCCCTTAATTTGTTCACTCGTCCCGAGCGAGACGGGGGTGTCCTGAAGTCGTACGACAGGTGGGGCACCTTAAATACAAGGTACAACAACAACAACCTCTAAGGGAGAGCGTGTCGCCGGCTGAGTTGCCCTATACAACCTCAGGGAGTCGGTTTGAAGGTTTTGGGCTGCCCACCACACTGGACGGCAGGCTATGGGCTCGTGGTCAGCCCCAAGAGACGTGAGTGGCGTCCCACCTAGCGGGCGCACGGCATTCGAGGAAGGGCTTCGGAAGTGTAGGCAAGTACTTAACTTGTTGGTGTTTGAATCATGGCCAGTCCTCGCAATGACTCACCAGGTCATAATAAATGGTACTCACGGAGGCTTTTCCAAGCCGGGGAACCCTTCGCGAGACCCTTAGGAGCACTCTCTAGGACTGGAAGGACTCTCCCCGGGTTTGAAAGGTCTCGCTTGCTCCGATGTGCAAGTGGCAATGCAACTCGGGTGCGACCCTGCAGAGTGCCGTAGGGATTAGGAAGGTCCTCTCCTCACCGAGGAGTTCGAGAAGTCAAGCCGCTTTGAGATAGATTGGAAGAGACAACGGGAAGAAGAGGTCTCGGGCTGGTTCTGCGGTCCGAGCCGTAAAGCCTTGTGGTGGGTAAGGCTCGGTTAACAAATTACGAGGTGACGAATGTCCTCGAACTCCAGGGACGGACCATTTCTTATTACCCTTTTTTACGAAATTTCCGGGCTAGATCGGTGACATCGTCGTAACATGAAATTGATAGATTTCTTATAGATATACCTAATGGTGATATTCAAAATTAGAATACAAATCAAATTATTACTAAAAAACTAGTTTAAGTGAAAAAATACCGAAATTTTTCGATGTTGTATCAACTTTCCATTATAGAATCATCCTCAAACCAGTTGAGATGGCGAAGAGAATGTTTGAACTTCAGAATACTATTTGGATTCTGCTTGTTTTCTTATTATACCAGTAGAAAAAGAATAGTCCGTTTAAAGAGAGGATTATCTGATCCTTTTGTAATGTCTTCTGGCGTTCCACAGGGGTCTTATTTAGGGCCTATTCTTTTCAACAATGTTTGTTTGCGCAATGAGGAAGAAGATTGCTGGACTGTATGCGAGATGATGGTTTGATGTAGTGAATAGAAAGTCCGCAGCCAACGAGGCAGGGCGCAGTGAAAAACGCACATAAATTGTGTTTTGTGATTCTGCCTTTCATTTGGAATTATACAAGTATGCGGGTTTTCGATACTATTTCTTGAGTGCATATTGGCCCCATTGAACAGCCGCCACATGAGTAGAAGATCGCTGAAACAAGCAAGAGAAAGCTCTCCACGCAAGAAGAGTCGAGTGATTAGTTTGTATGTAGATAAATATGTAAAATATATCATAGAAATGCGGGACCCACGGGGTGCGTAGCCGGTAGTCTGCAACGAGCTTGGCCGCACACATACATTAGAGCAACACGTAACATATATATATATATATATATTAATAATACATAGTGAAACTAGAATGGAAAAACCTCACAAATAACAGCCAGTGGTGACCGTTGTTGGCGTCGGATGCTCCCACCCCCGCCGTCTTGTGTCCGTGGTGGATACGCGCAACCTCTTTGTTACAATGGTTGGGAGATCCTCTCCCGCCGTGTCGTGTCTGTAGTAGATACGCGCAACCTACTTGTCTCAATGGATGGGACATGCTCTCCCACCGTATTGCGTTCGTAGTGGGGACGCGCAGCCTGCTTGTCACAATGGATAGGAGATCCTCTCCCGCCGTATCGCGTCCGCAGTGGATATGCGCAGCCTGCTTGTCTCAATGGATGGGAGATCCTCTCCCGCCGTATCGCGTCCGTAGTGGATACGCACAGCCTGATTGTTACAGTGGATACGAGATCCTCGCCCGAGACGCGTCCTAGCACTACGACGGTCTTCTGCCAACTGACTCCCAAACGCGAACGAAGGCCCGGACGCGCTCCAAGCGCCAGGGTTCTCCTTGTCCACGGAAAAGGAAGCGATATTTTCCGTAGCCGAAACGTGAAAAGCAGTCCCCTTCATTCGAGCACCGATGCAACCAGTCTCGAAGCCATAGAGAGGGAGGCAAGAAAATCGCGGCACTTTTAGCACAATATTGTTGTTGAGAAGACGTTGTTAATGCAACGGACCGTAATGATTAACTTTCCCGAACAATGTTATTAACCCGTTTCGTCCTGAAATGGCATAAACTCGCCGTTTTTTAGCTAAATAATTTGCATAAAAAGGATGAATTAATTTTTATATAAGTCCATATCTGATACGTTTCAAGTCTTTTTTTTCTGAATCTGAAGTCCATTTTCCAATATCTTAGTCGTTTTTACAATATGGCGCCCAAAATGCCAACAAAACCTGAAAAAATAGTAGATTCGTAAATTGAAATCCTTTTTTTGATATGAAACTGTAGTCCATTCGATTCTTACTTTTAGATTTGATGGAGTAATTAGTTGTACCAAAAGATAGTGTAATGCGCATCCTAGAATTGACAATGGCGGCTTCAAACTTGCGGCATTTTCAACAAATTGTTGGTTATTCAATTGTAATACTTTTGTAAACGAACATACATTCAATGACAATTAATAAAAGATGATTTTCCACATCCTAGATCACAAATCCTTTGTCAAATTTTAGAAATTTAAAATAGCGGATCCAATATGGCGGATAAAAATTCAACACTTTTATCAATTTTTGTAAAAATAAGTATATTTGGTTTTTTGAGATTCCTGACTCAGAATTCGTTGTCAGATTTTCGAAATTGAAAATGACTGTTCCAATATGGCAGTTGAAACTGAAATTTTTGTAAAAAAATGTTGGTGCTTCTTTGGGACCCTAGACTACGAATCCGTCGTTATATTTTTGGAATTAAAAATTGGAATTTACATCGATCGATTCGAAAATATATAATACATATATCGGGGTTTCTGAGTTCTCCGGATAACGAATTTGTTTTTTTTTGTATCCATTTTTTGTCTAATCACGAATTTGTTGCCAGAGGTTCGAAAGGCAACATTGAGGCAAAGAAGTACTTTCTCGTCACTATTGATGGTCAATGGACCAGTATTCTTTTTGAGATGTAAGACTATTAAATGATGATGGCATAGGAAATGAATATTTGAATAAGATACGACTGATATAGGTAATGTATACTTGATGCTGGTGTCTTGTCGGTAATTTGCGAGCAAAAATTCTACTAGTTCAAATCTAGAAATTATATTTTCATATTAGCTTGTTTCTTTTTTATCATGTCAAAGCGTCGAATAAATTCAGAAACTGATCTTATCAGCGACGATGATATCCGTCAAGGTTACGATATTCATATTTTCATCCCTGATTCAAATGACTCAGGTGAATCTGATATATAAGCGGGTACAAACGAAGAAGATTTTAGTAATTTAGAATATTCTTGTGAAGCAGATGATTCAAATGATGAAAATGTAAGGGACGATGAGAGAAAGTTTACAAATGTATCATACAGAAAAATATTTGATAATGATACCCCAACAAAAATTAGAGGCCTAATATGATATACATACATTACTTTAAATATTTTCACATGTATTATTCAATGTTTAATGTCAATTTGAAACACGTTCGCATGCTCTATTGAGATGTAAATTAGGAATGTTCTTCATTAAGCTTTAAAGGGCATTTGAGATTTTTTAAAAGCTTGATTTCTCCATAGACTTGGGTCCCACAAGTTATGACCAAACTAAGGTCACAAATGACGGCCAGTTGGAGCATGACGCCATACGGCGTCATGCCGGCCCTCTAAGGGTTAAATACCTTGTGTCCATTGAACAAGATATTTAAAAATTATTTAAGCTTTCAGCAGATTGGGCAGTAGGCTCCGAATTTGTTCAATAGTCTCCTCGTTAGTGAAACGTATAAAATTGTTTATTTACAAGTAAAATTAATTTATCTAACATGTATCTACAATATTACAATTGTATATATTATTGTATCCCCTGAGTGCCCCTTGATAGTAGTAAACAATGCTGACCCGATAATAGCGTGGTGTCGTAAATCGCCCGCATTATTGTCCCGAGCTATCAATTAAGAAAATAATATTTTTGAGAAATTATTAAATATATTTTTCGTCGCGTTTCCTGATTTTATTCAAATGTTTTTTTTTTTATTTTCGAATCTCTTTTGAATATTTAAGTCTTTGAATTGCAAATGGTTAATTTCGTTTTCATTTTGATGTTTTGAAATTATCATCATAAATAAATCCCTTTAATTACTTGTGATTTATTTTCATATTTTCAGAAAATAATAGAGTATTAAAATTCGAATTCGAAAATAATAGAGTTGTTTTTATTATCATTCCGAGAAGACTGCTCGTTAATTAAAATTGTTTACGTTCTTAACTTTGCGATTCTCTCTACAGTCCCCCCTGTACCATCCCAGGTAAGGACAAGCACGTTGCCCAGGACATAGGGAGATGCAATAGGCGCGCCAGACCTATTCGAAAAATTTTGCGGTGAAGGTCTGTGGTTGAAGGGGAACAGGGGGAATTAACGGGCCAGACCCAATTCCCTCCAGATGGAGATCATTTATGGTCGAGTTGGCGACACAGCAATCAGTACCGTTATCTTCGATTGCAGTCACATCTGGATGGGGTGGCATAGTCAACAGCGGTGAGCACTATCGCGGGTGTGAGGCTCCCACGTGCGGGCAACGCATAGTCATTACTGACGAATATTTTTGGAAATGGCTGTCAGCTCTCGAATTCTTAAACGATCGCAATAATTTTTGTTTCTAAATGTTCAGTAATGCTCACAGAACCATCATGAGTAGCGTTTCTTGAATATCTTAATTCTATCGCCAACAATGTTGCAGTAAAATTGTTATGTGCAAGGAGCGTATAAACAATATGCGAGGTAGGACTAAAAATCACTATAAAAAATATAATCCATTAGTTAAAAGTATATAGCGAGTACGAATTTGTTGTTAAAAATCGGAAATTGAAAATGGCGGATCCAATTTGGCGGACCTAAAGTCGAAAATGAATTGAAAATTTATAAAAATGGATGAAAGTCTTAATATGAGGGTTTTGAGGTTGCTGAATACGAATTTGAGGTTAAAATTCAGAAATTCAAAATGACCGACCTTTAAATCCGGTGGACTTAAAATCCGAAAACTAAATTAATTTTAGGAAAGATGCATGTATGCTTTGTTAGATGGAGGTTTGTTTAAGAACTTTGCTTCGTAGTTTTAAGGACCCGAGACAATTCCGTGCATACCTTAATATTGGAGTCTGCTAAATCTATGTTTATTGCTGCGGTATATTCGTCATAATGGCTGGAGTAAATATTTTCTCATTTTTATTCAACCAACAGACCTGATGCTATTGTAATTTTTCTATTCCTTTTTGTATGATGTATTTTAATAATGTGTTTTAACGTTGTTTTGTAATTTTCTATTCGTTTTTGTATGACTTTTTTTTTTAATAATGTGTTGTGGTGACCGTTACCTGACGCTAATTTGTATTGATAAAATTTATATAAGCGGTCGAGAATTAATTAATAATTTATTCATAACAGACCTGATGCCCTTTCATACAATTTTATAGTCTTAAGCATGACGAAGTGTGTACTTGATTTATTTTAAAAATAAATGCACAAAGAATTCAACATTATAAATATTTATTAGAAATTCTAACTGGAAATATAATTATATTGTATGATTAAATTATTCCTATTCTTCTTCTGATGAGAGAGTTTCTTCAAAATCTTTTTCAGACAGATCCATGTCTGGCATAACTAATACCAAAGCTTCTTTTGGTAAATCTAATTTTGTTTGTTTTTAATTTGGCCGGACAAACTAATTTTTGGGTTCGCAAAAACTGCCCACCTCTGAAAAACACCTTCATTTGTATATATATACTTATATATATTAGGGTGGCCCTTAATTTATTGATTTCTAAAATTCCAACAGGACCCCCTTTAAAAGTTTAGTTTATAAAAAAAATAATTCCAGCATTTTTTCAGATTTTTTATCAACGCTAAACTGTGCCCCTAAGACCTTGAACGTTGCTTATTTATATATATTCTCTATTATTTTCCTCAAAAACTATCAACTTTTAGAAAAACATGCAAAGAACAAAAATGCTTATAATTCATTATGCTTAAAATTCATCAAAGATTATACTGTAATTATTTCAGATTCTTTTGGTACAATTTTGAAATTCCAATGTTCAGTTAATTACGGTTATTTTATATACATATAAGGGATGTATGCATTCTTTCGAGTCTACACTTCATATTGTCGTGCCTTCAAATCGTATGGCACCCAGTTCCCTTACTTTTGTATCAAACCCATGGCTTTTAGGCGTTTGCTGACTGTCGATTCATCCACGCCCAAAGATTCCGACAACTCCTGAAGCGTTTGGCATTGGTCTACATTGAGTAGTGATTTCAATTCTTCGTCTTCAAACTTTCTGGGTTGACCAGGCCTTTCCTTGTCTTCGAGCTAAAAATCACCACTTTTAAAGCGACCAAACCATCTCCGACACGATTGTTCAGATGGAGCATGCTCGCTGTAAACCTCCACTAAGATTCGATGACTCTTGGCCGCAGTTTTCTTCATATTAAAATAATGAAGAAGAACTCCCTGCAAAAATACTTTATCTGGTACGAAATTGGACATGTTCGAAACAATATTTCGTACTATTGTTTACGTTTCAACCAAATGACACACGTTGTTTAAGACGACCATAGACTGTAGGTTTTAGCGGGAAAACATTGCAAACTGGAATATTGCAACATACCCGAGTGGCGCCATCTTGTGCGAAACGCTCATTATTAATTCAAGTACCCAATATATTATTCGCTACATCTGACATCTTAATTTCGAAATCTATCATTTACATGTAACTTCGACTATCCCCTACCGCTCTATCCACTTTTTCATAAGGTCTCGGTCGTTTGTCAAATTTGAGTCCAATATACTAATTTCAATTAGTACTCAGAAAGTATGACAACACACACATGTGTATTTTAGGAAATTTGAAGTCCGCTATATCGGATCCGCCACTCGGAATTATTGGCATGATTTCGGCATGAGATCGATGATGCCATCGCTCAGCATCTCACCTACCGCGTCCTGCGCTACTTTCAGCATGTAGGGGGAGAGTAAACGAGCCTTTTGGCGAATCGGGAGGTGACCCTGTACGTCAATCGTATGCTATGCACTGGTGTATAAGGCGCGTTATACCAATCGTAGCCGTCCTATCCGCGGGATAAAATTGACTGAGAAGCCCCCTTAATCAAGGTGCATCTTTCTGAAAGGGGGCAACTAAGCCAGTGCAGTCATGTACTGCGTAGGCGGTAACCGAACTGCCAACATCATTTAGCGAATGGGCGGTGCCTTCGCGACTACTCCACGAATTACTATCGGTATCTAATTTAAGACCGAATAAACGCATAAAGTCCATCCCCAACACTCTTATCTCAAAACTGTTGTTTTGACCGTCAACTATAATCGCGAGGGTAACGACGCCGTCTAGGTGCATTAACGCACCATTGGCGACTCTTACTTGTTCTTCGCTCGGTCTTATAAATTGTGAGACATCGTGACACGTGATACCTAAATACGACCGTGAGGCTTCGGTATCGACGAGATACCGTTCCGTAATAACGTTCCCGTTTAAAGTGAGAGGTACCTGGGGACGGGGATCCGAATCTAATGTAAGTAGATTAGACTCGCATGAATCCATTGACGCGAACGATCTACTCGACGCAATGGGTTTACGCAATGGGGAGGGTTGTTTCACTACTACCTATGACCCGTAAACGCGGTCTTTTTTACCCCAAATCGATTGGATATTATATAATCGGAGAAGAACATGATAGGGGTCTTGCCCCCCCCCCCCCCCCCGCTAGCAGATTCCCGACCTTTTTCGTGCGCATACGGGACACGTACTAGTATCCCGGTCCTGATAGCCACAATTTCTACAGAAGTGATCTAAGGTGTAAGTGCACTCCCTATATACGTGACTCATCTGTTTGCAATTATAACAGCGAGCGGGATTACGATTCTGCGAGGACTCGGAGTAGTCGTTGCTGGGGGTCGACGCGACGAACGTGGCGGTACTGACAATATGGGGTTGGAAATCCTATTTTTCCGTGCGCAAAAACCACCGGCAGGGGGGGGGGGAGGCGAAGGTACGACAGGTTTAGAGGACGGCTTCACTGCGGGAGTTGCCAGGGACAGCTTTTCCATCCCTCGGCTCGTCTTGGGCGTCCAAAAGACGAAAAAAATCAAAAAATTAGAAAATCTAATTAATTGAAATTAAATCTGGAAGACTAGACCGGAAATCAAAGAAAAGTTTAAATCAAGAAAAAGATTCAAAATTCCGTATTAATTTGTATACGAAAATGGACGTTACTGTATTCTGTGTATTTTTAAATATTATTGTCTCGACATCAATCCAGGGACGTTAACACGCGCCGCATGCCGACTCGAAGGGGACCGGAAAACGCGCCGAATGAAGTTCGCGAAAGAAAGAGGGCACTCGCTGTGTCGGAAACAAAGAGCGCCTTGCCTAGTACAAAATGCGAGTTGTTGAAATATACCGCCCCCGTGAGCCACGCAGGGCTCGCAATAAACTTAAATAAATGATCGCCGAAATCGATCTGTAAAAGTGCGATTTGAGTTATCGGCCGAGGTAGTTCAGAGGTGTCTGTAACAATGTGTGTTAGGCCGTCGGTACCGGATAGCACTTTATCACATGCGCTAGTGGCCACTTCGTTGGTGGCAAATTAGGACGCTTCACGAGTACTAACTGGCCTGTGGTGATAGGTGTTTTCGCAAAATGCCACTTGGACCGCTGCTGCAGAGAGAGCAGGTAATCCGCGGACCATCGACTCCAAAAATGCTCAGTCATTTGTTGGCACGCTTGTCATCGCGACAAGCGATTTTGTGAAAGACTTAGAAGGGACTTTTCAGGAACGGCGTTCAAGGGCTCACCGATCAAGAAGTGAAAGATCGTCCTTAAAACGACATTGATCCGTGATTGGGGACCAAAATACACCGAGGATTTTGATACCTTCATCCTCTCCGAGTGGTTTGTCCCATGCGAGTCCGTGATTACACGGGTCAAGGTCACTTAGTAAATCAGCCGAATTACTGGCCCATTTGCGGGGGTTGCACCCAGCAGAACCAACAAGGGAAATAAGATCGTCGCGAATGCAGCGAGTAGTCGTAACATCATTTGAACCGAATAAGACGTCGTCCACATAGAGCCCATGACGCAAAACTTCTACAGCGTCCGGGAAGTTGTCAGCGCTGTCTATGGCCAGCTTACGAAGCACGCGAAGGCCGTTTACGGAGCGCTGGATATCCCGAACGTAACAGTGTTAAGCTGAAAATCTGCGACCTGATCGGTCGGAGAATTTCGCCACAATACACGTTGAAGGTCAAGATGTCGCGGGTCAACCAAAATTTGGCGGTACATTTGAGCAATATCTGCACAGTAAACGAACTGAAAACTTCTCCACCGTAGCAGGATATAGCTCAACTCCGAATGAAGCTTGGGGCCCGGGAGAAGGTGATCATTCAAAGACGTAGAGTTCGTCGTAACTTGTGACGCGTTAAACACGACTTTAAGTTTCGTGGTCGCGTTTGTGTCCTTTTTTACTCCATGGTGGGGTAAATGTACATTCGGTGACTACCGAAGTTTTCCGAAGCCAACTCGGGTCATGTGACCTTGGAGCTCATAGTCGCTCATAATCTCGCGATAGGCTTTTGCATCGCCCGGACGATTTCAGAGCCGTCTCTCTGAGGATGCGAAGAATGACATCGCGGCGTGATGGGATTTACCGATATTCACGGTGGTAATGAGTCGAAACGAAATATTGCTCGCAATGCTCGTCTTCGACTGAGATGGGAGGTATTGTGGGGATAGACTCTATTTCCCAGAATTTCGTGAACAAGTAATTGAGCTGCGATTGCTCAATGCAGTTATGCACGTACAGAATAGATAAAACGCGAATAGACAATGAGGTCGTCCATCCGGATAAAACCCACTCCAAAGTCGTGTTTTGCGCGGTTGGTTCCCCGAGTGCGTCCTTGACGAGTCCATTGAAGAGAAGAGATCCGTATAGATCGGAACCGATAATTACGTTAATAGGATCAGAACTAGAGAAATCAGGGTTGGCTAACTGAAGGTCAGACAAGTGTGCGGAGATGTCGGGAGGTACGACGTGAGCGTCCTCATAACAAGCGCGTGAGTGCAAAATATCGACTCGTCCGAGTGTATGGACGAAAAGTAAATTTCTGCAGCCCGGTTAATTTCCCCCGCGGACGACCTACCAATCCCACTGACCGTATTGGCGGCGCGAACTGATCGTGCTTTGAGGGCATTTGTTAAATTTCCTGAAATAAGGATCCCTGGAGGGTTTCCAGGCTGATTGGCAGCTATGTGCGTAAGCACAAATTCGGTATCGACGGAGTTCGAGGTAGCGGAGAGTTGAAGACTGGCAGAGGGATGAGTCGTGGTAACCGGATGAGTCATCGGCCCGGGAGCCTGATCTCTATGCAGCATCGTGTGGTGTTTTCGTTTACGCACGAAACACATCGATGTACTAGTACATGTTGCTAAATTGTGCGTACCTAGACAATTGACACATAGATGATGACGTTTAACAACATGAGTACGAGACGCTACCGACATATATTGATAGCGTTTGCACCGGTATATCGAATGTTCGGAAGAAGCACAAATCGGATATGACTTGTGCGATAAATTCGTACCGTGAGATAGCAGTGATTTACGGGCGAATGCTGCTTTCGTAGCTGCCTTAATATTTTTACTCGGTCCAGCTTCGCGCGGGCAATCTGAACAAGAAGCCTGCAATCCAAAACTACGATCTTCAATCAAAGTTTTCAAATCCTTAAATTTAGGATAAGTTTTTGACGAGCCCAGACTTAATAACCAATCCTTGTGCGAAATTGGATCAAGCTTCGATGTTATTAAATAAACTAAAGCAGAATTCCATTCTTTAACAGGTTCACCGATAGACTCTAATGCACAGATAATCGCGATCATTTTACTATAAGATTCGCGAAATTCCGAAGATGATTCACGGCGCAAATTCGGCAATGAAAATAACTCGCATCAAGGCGTATCGATAATGCATCTTTTATTCGAGTAATGCGATTTGAGTGCATCCCAGGCTACGTTAAAGTTATCGTTTGTGCATTCAAGACGAGCAATCATATTTAATAGCTCACTAGAAAGAATTGATTTAAGATATACAAAGTTCGGAACATTGTCTACACCGATATCATCGATAACTAATGATCTAAACAAATCTGAAAATGCATCCCACTTATACTCGCCGGTAAATCGGGGTAGTACAATACGTGGCAGCTAGCACGTCGACTGTGGATGACGTCGTTGACCTTCAGGATGAACCACTTCATCGTTGGTGTGCGACGTGCCATGAGGCTGAAACTAGCCCCGTATTCTAGGCCCGTACTGGCGCGCCGTCGGCGAATTCCATGGATGAATTGTATGCGGGGCCCCAACAAAAACAAAAGAAACTGCGAGCTTATTTTTCCAAATTAAATAGACTAAAATGTAATACTATATAATAATTTGCAAAGAACCTTTAAGCTTTTGATCAAAGAATAAATTAATAAATATTTTCGAAACATTTTATTTAAAAAAGTCCCGATTTTAACTGCTATTTTCGAACGCTTGGAAACAACGATCTCAAAATAACTTCATTGCACATAATGGTAATGTTAATATAATATTACTTTTTATGAAATATTTTACGAATATTCTATAGAAACGTATGAACATATTATTCTGGCGCCATGCTAGAAAATATATTTTTTAAACAATTGTTTTCAGGAATCTAACAACGGTGGTATATGAGGCTAGCCGAAGTCGCCATTAAACCACCCCTGCCCGCGATTTTGAATATTGCATTGATTTATTTGATTAGATTATAGTATTTTGAACAAAATAATATAGGTTTTATTCTGGCGCCATGCTAGAAAATATATTATTTAAACAATTCTTCTCGGGACTCTACGTGCTATGATATATGGGGCTAGTCGAAAATACGCCATTAAACCACCCCTGCACGCGATTTCTATATTCCATTGATTTATTAGTAGATTATAGTATACTGAACAAAATAATATAGATTTTACTCTGACGTCATGCTAGAAAATATATTATTTCAACAATTCTTCTCGGGACTGCATGTGCTATGATATATGGGGCTAGTCCAAAAGACGCCATTAAACCACCCCTGCACGCGATTTTGAATATTGCATTGATTTATTTGATTAGATTCATCAATGGCATGTGCAAATATTTAAAGAAAACTTTAATTTGAACATAGAATTTACTGCTGAATAAAGGTTAAGAAACTTTTAGTTCAATATTTCTAATCGAAACCCTGGAATGATCTTCATTTGGTTAAAAATGTTCAGGTCGATATTGCTTGGTTCCTTAATATTATCACCGTGACGCGAAGGAATTAGGTTTCTCGATAGATATTTGCGTTTTGGAATAGTATATCTCATGGAAGAATTCTGGCAGCATGTATATGACAGATATTTTTATTGACTGTGAGTGTAGTCGCTTGCTTGGAGTTGTGTTTGATTTATATCGAGGAGATTGGTGGGCTACTCAGTTTTAAAATATTATATATGTTCTACTGTCCTTTCATTTCATTTTATAATTTTTTGTGAAATGAATGTCACTCCTGCGCAAGTGGCAGAAGCCCTTAAAAGCTTATTTCCTGATTTAAATTTTTATGATTTCAAGGATTCTGATGAAGCTCATTCAAACAGAAAGCCTGGGTCTGTGTGGGAACGAGTTTCTCGATATATGTTTCCTACTAGTATTCATCCTAAGATTATTAAAAAGCTAACCTTAAAGTGCTATGATACTTTTCGCCGAAAATTATCGGATATTCAATTGCATTTGCAAGTCCGTAATGGAATTGATGGTAACGCAGAATCGTTTCCGGTTACTTCTGTGGAAGTTGTCGAAAAAATTACTGGCAACAGTGATGCAACTGAACAGGAATTAGTAATTTCTTCCAACTCCTTTGATGAAAGAAATTCATCATTCCAATCTTCTTCGCAGGTCCGTAACACCTCAATCATCTCTACACTCGTCAACTGAATCCTCTTCGAAGGCAGCTCCAACCCAGTAATTTCCCCGATCCAATCCTCATCACTGTTGTTTCCAAACCAATCATCTTTTAAAATACCAAATATTGCAAACAATTTGAATGCAGTTCATTCATCATCCCAATCATCTCATGGTTTCGAGTTTGCCAAATCCTCTTCACAGTCTGCGTTACCACTATTCTGTCCCCAAATTATTCCAAATCAGTCTTCTCCGGACTCCTTTTCAATGCAATTAACTTTAACCAATCCTCGTCACCAACTTCATCAAATTAGACACCTCTCATGGACACTTTTTCATCTTCTCCCTTATTTTCACCTTCGACAATTAGGAATTCAGTATTTCAGAAATGAATAAAATTTACAACATAAATAACTCTAGTAAAAATAATGTGTATAATTTGTGAGGAAATGATTTTGTATTGCCGGATTCATTTTGGCAAAAGCATTGGGTTGAAAATGGCTTACAATGCAGTATATGGCCTGATGATTTTAACCATTATTTTCAAAAAATATACCCCTTATGTACCTTAACAATTAAAGGCTATAATTGCATTGAAATGTCTAAAAGAAATAACATCGTGACCTTGTTCAGTGCCTACGGCAAATGTAAAAACGCGGACTGCACTCGGTTTAAATTTATAGTTAAAGGGAGATCTTTAATCCCATTCCACGATACAACTGTTAATGTGAAAATTTAATCATCCTCGATAAATAAAAGCTGGAAATTTGAATAACGCGCCATGTAACACTATACTCCAGAAAATATCAAGCGACAATAACTGCAAAGGAAATGACCGCTGTCCGAAGCCGTTTCGTTGAAACTTAATTGGGGAGTTGCAAAAGAACTGGACAGGTAATGTTTTGAAAGGTTACGTGCAATTGTCCTGCTCTTATCCGCTATACGTTATTTTAATGGGGGAAGATGTGTTGCGGTATATTTTCAGTTTAAAATCGCCATTATTTTTATATATTTGTGTATGCTGTAATCGTTGCTGGATCTGAGGACCCCAGTCCTTTAGATATGGTGACGTTTATTTCGTCAAGGCACGGAATTAAACACGTGGCCATTTTTGCTGAAAGTCTTGCGGATGCCGTGCGCAAATTATTAACGAGAAAGGTAGCAGTTGATAAAATCCAGGCCGCTTTTAGCCTAGTTTTGATGCAGGCATTCTACAAGGCTTCCAATGGCGTAAAATTGTCAATATGCTTAACGGAGTGTTTCAAAGAAATTCTATACGGCACGAACACAGCTAATATGGTTGTACTAAACATTTGCTCGTCACACTTAATTAAAACAATCAAAAAACAAATTGGCAAGTACATATTTGACAAAATTGGAAAAAAGATGGCACTGAATGTTATTAGACTGATTCCATTTCAAATCATGCAGAGCCGCCGGGGTCATGTTCTCAGAACGCGCTAATATTGATATATGCGATTTTATAGTAAAAATGAAGATACACGTATTTCACTGTTTCGCGAAAAAATTATTCCCTGCGATACTAGAAGTAGGGGAAGTTGAACACACATTCCGTAGAAAGTGATTTTTATGTTTACAAAAACGTCTGCCCCGCCGAGAAAAATAATGGTATGTTAATATTTCTTTGTACTTTTAATGTGTATATCCCAGCTGCATAAAATGGCGCCAAAATAATTTGAAAATATTTTTAAATAACAAAATGGCGTCCATTTTATTGAAAATTTAAAAAATTGATTATCTCAAAAACACCACCTTTTAAAATTTTCATTTTTTTTTTAAGTTAATGGGTCCATATGTGACTCATTCTCAAAGTTCTGGCTCTGGTAAAACACTTTGTCATATAAAAGAAATTAATTTATGAAAAAATAACATTAACTATTCAGTTACAAGTTTTTCCGTAGACGGTATTTTCTTGTAATTTGGTGTATAAGGCTTTTTGAGATTGCTGATTACTTAAATTAAAAAAACAAAATTTTAATTCAAGTTTGTTTTAAAACCCCTAAAAATCTTCCTGGTAGCTGTATGAATATAATGATATATTTTCTAAGAAGAATTCAAAATATTATTTTATATTATTAATTATTTGAAAAGTAAAAAAATATGAAGCACTATTTATAATTTTATAAAAATACCAAATAAAATTATTAAAATTAATTGAAAAGGAAAATAACAATATTATATAACGATACTATATTTTGTTAAATTAAAATTTTACGAATAGCAATTAATTTGCAAGTGCAAGTTATAAGTATCAAGGCGTTTTGCGATATCCGCTTATACGATTTGCCTTTGTAAACTGATGATTGGATAAGTTTTATCTAAAAAATAATCCATTTTGTTTTTTTTTATTTCTATTCATAAATATTGTATGATATGCTTCTGCTAATGAATCCCGCAAAAAACAGAATTTTAAGCATTGCGTATAAGCGTAATTACGTGAAAATTAAAGACACACTGGGTATCTCGGCGCGCCGGCTACACATTTGGATGTCTACGGGATCGCGGGCGGTCCGCTGACCAATGTGAGAGAAGTCGCACTGCGCAGGCCCGAAATTCCTTCTAGATATGAGAACACTGTCGGGAACGTTTCGCATACGTTAGAAGGTGATCTGAAACTGGTACGATGGTTAAAAATGCATTTAAACAAAATTATAGTTAAAAAATCACGTTTTTCTGAGTAGTTTTGAAAAAAATGTGCTAAATGCCATTTTTAGAAAATTTTAGTAGCGCCAATCGAAAGAGGGACCTCAAAACTAGTCGGATATACATATTTCCATTTTTTACAATTTTTATTTTATACATAAAACGATGATGAAATCCATGTGCAATTTGTGCACAGTTTGGATTTAAAGGGTTAAGTCACTCCTCTATGCCACGGCAAAGCTGCTTTACTTCTACAAACCTGCTCGTTTTTGGAGATCATTCAGTTGTACAGTGAACATTAAAGTAAAGGGTATACCTTGGATCTATTATTTGCGCCAAGCACACGTGTTAAGGATCTTCAACTCCAAGATCAAATACTAAAAATGGATGAACATCATGAGGCTGGTGTATTCGAAATATGTGTAAACGAGTATGTTGTTTACAAAGCCGAGTTTTGCATTTTGACTTTGTGTGCGGGAATTACGATGGTTTAAACCATGCCCACGATGATATTAACTGGTGTCAGCATCTGCAACATACGTGTCTTTGCCCCGATAAATTTTATGAGGTTTTACAATCCGCTATTAGTAACTTTAGTCCTCGTAAAAAAAGAAACTACCATTTCCTATCCAGTATGGTACACGCCTGAACTCAAATAACTCATTAGTGAGAAGAAACGTTTTACTGTAATTGGCAGCGTTCTAAATTATTTTGAGACTATCTTGTTTTTAAACGTATACGTGCAAATTGTATTCGGTCATTGCACTCAGCTTATCAAACTTAGTTTCATGATATGGATCATAAATAGTGGAGTTTCGCGGATCTCTTTTCCGGTTATTTTGGTTTTGTTTATAATCCCTGTTCACCCCTCGGTTTTACTATTAGTACAAGCAAATTATCTAAAATAAACAAAAAAAAATTACTAAGTGGCTGTAACTTTCTACAGAGCTCTGAAAATGTACATATTTTAAGAAACCAGAGTCCCAAAAGGGTGTGTCGGAGTGGCAAAGCGACCCAGCCATGTCTAATGTAGTCTATTTTTAATGAAAACCCGCGATTATGCGCAATAACTACTTTGCAGCATTACTTACAATTAACAAATAGTTTAAAAGGGGATACAAATTACAACTTTATTGGTCTCAAAAAACCCCATAATGCAGTGAGTCTTCAAACTTTAAGTCGATGGATAAAATCGGTTTTAATTAAGTGTGGAGTTGATAAAGAATTTACTCCCTTCGCGATACAGCGGATCCCTCAGAAACCCACATATAAAGAATATAATTCTACGATTTCTTTTTCACGTAAATCACTATCAAGATTGCCAAGTTCCGTAAATGGAGCATCCTGAAATATAAAATAACAAGATACAATACAATACTTTTGTTTCTGCTAAGAATATTTCTGAAATAAATAAAGAAATTCGAAAAATGGTGTTTTATGATATAAATTAAATACTCTTATTCTGAAAAAAAATACATCAACTGCGTAAGTGACGATTTTTAATTACATTGAAATATTGCATTATATTGCATGTCTATATTTTATAGCTAAATAAAATCGGAGTCGACAGCATCTGTTTCATAAAAGATATCTTGTAATTCATCCGCATGCTCCGGTATTGAGACAATATCTTCCGAGTCATAAATTGGCTCCATGTTTGCATTGAGGCACTGCGTTCCTTTACAATGTCCCCAAATTTCCGAGCATCTTAAGCCTGCTTTTCTGCATCCACACCTCGAAGACCACTCAATTTTACAGTTGCAGGAAATAAGTTGTAGTATCCATTCTGGTGTCCACTGAATTGCAGCCCAGAAATGCCATTGCCAAATTAAATCCTCCAAGTCTGATTATAACATTATTGCTTAATTCCGAGTCCGGATCCGCAGAAAGTACTATGTCAACAGCTTTCATGAACAAGGGTTGATCAAAGATGACAAACGTAGTCTGAATTTGCTTTTCCTTTGATTTTTCCACAGCCATCATTAGAGACGTGTAAACCGTATTGTAATCACTTGATGGAGGTATTATAAACGACAGTGATTGAATTTTCGTCTGATTAAAAGTTTCCTCACATCTAATTGTTTCCATATATCCTTGCCATCAAGCAATGTTTTCGAAATTATTTTCCGCACATCCAAAATACGTCATACACACTTGGAACATCATCGTATTTTTAGAAGGAAACACATCATTTAAATTCTTAAAAAGAATATTCCTCAATCCCATGCCATCTTTTTCTTCAAATGCAAAAAGTTCAACGATACCTTTTTTATCAACAATTGAAGACTTTTTTATCTTACCGTGTCGCTCAATTGCATCAGAAGGGTACGTTATAGAGCCAGCTGGAGTTATGCATTTGATACCAGCTATATTATGAAACGTATTGAATCAGACAGTGGGAGTTTTTTTTTGCGGTTCACTGTTATAATTATGTTATCTCCATATTTTTCTTCCAATTTGCTTTTTATAGTCGTTTCATGCAGTACATAACCTTCCATTTGATTTATTAACTCTTGCAAGGAGCACTGACAATCGTCACTAATTTCTAAATAATTATAAATGGTTTCCATAGCACATGTAACACCTTCTGATGAGGGGCGCTCAGACGTCATACTTTCATTTCGTTTTACCAGAAAGAATTGTACGTAGCATTTATCTTGATATGCAGTTTCTTCTGCTACTAAATCCATTGCGTTATTTATATGTCCCTTGACGTCTCGTTTCGTTTAGCAATTCCTCTCATCAGCTCATTTCAGAATACTATTTTTGGTACTTACACTGGCGACTATAGTAATTAACATTCTTCTGCTTACCGGTAATTTTTTTCTGTTTTTCTTTCAAATCTTCATGTATTTTTTCGGTACAAAACAAGCATGTATTTTGAAAATCAAACGATGAGTCAGATCTTAATTTTTATTTTGTTGTTGGCATTTTTGACATGGACTCTTCTTCACTGCGTTATCTCTGCTTCGCCGCTTTAATATTGCATGGTCTTGTATACTCTTTCCTACATTTTCTGTGGCAACTATCGAATCTTTTCCGCCGAGAAACTTGTGTTTACTGAAGGTTTTTGCGGCTTTTCTGTGCTTCCACACGAACCGTTAAGCCATCATCCAAATTGGCTTTTTCGCAAATAAAACACTCACTGTTTTCACTAATTTGGAAAAGTGTTATGCACATACAACTACCCCACAGAATATTCAAAATACACAATAATAATTGTTAATTGTCAACTTTTACAAATACTTTTCAAACAAAATATCTCATAACATACGGTACTGAACTCGGGACTCATCGGATCCTTCAAAAGAATGTGTTTGTATACAAGTATAGAAAGTTGCGGACACTTATCAATTTTTTTGTTTATTTTACTATTTTCGACGTAATTTTTCTGTACTATATGGACGAAAGCGTAACATCCCTGCATTTGTTTGCCATCACGAAAGATGAGTTGTGGGAAGCTATCGATTTTCTGGATGGTAATAGTAATTCGGGTCCGAAACTAATCCCTCATCTTGTAAAAAGATGCGTGAAAATAATGACTAAACCTCTGTTGTTCCTTTCCAACAAATCTCTCTGTACCGGCACTTTTCCTAAAGCATCAAAGAAGGCTTTTTTGCACCCAATGTTTAACCCATTAAGTCCCAAAAAGGTAAAATTTGTAATTTACTTTTGAGCTCAGGAAACTTTGTGAAAAATTAAGAAAATCTTTTGGAAAATACACAACCCTACTATTTCCGGGTTCGCTCTACACGATAGAATGGTTTAAAAATTTCAAAAAATTGATTTTGAATTGTTGTTTAACCAGTTAAAAAAACAAATACGTTTTTTTTGTGAAAAATTTTTATTTAATCAAAAATTTGAATGGGAAGGGATTTATTTCTACTATTCGAAATATGCACAAAATTGCACAAAACATCTAAACTTTTCAACCAGCTTTGGGTTTTTATCGTACGATTTTTATCAACAAAATGGCGGCCAAAAAACGAGAGCTAAAAATCAAACTTTAATTTCACTACTGTTTTAGACGTTTTTTCTTCATTGGGATCGTGTAAATTATTCAATTATTTCAGTAAAAATGTACTTAAATATAATATTTTTTAAAAAATAACTATAAAAAGGGTTAAATATGAAAAATAATGTTTTTAAGGTTTTAAAAGTCGTTTTTTACGGTTTCTCGACATTATTTCAACAGAAAATAATGTAATAATCTGAATATCGTTGATTTTCGAAATACTGGTTCGCATTTTCATATTTTCAAAACAAATCTTAGTGAATTAAGTAAATCTAATCATTTTTAAATGTGTACCTCTTAGCCGTTATTTTTTCCTTGAACAATGTAATTATAAATATTTTCACCACTAGTGGTCATTTGTTGATGAATAAGTCTTACAAATATACTGTTTGCATGTATTACAGAATAGAGAACAAAAATTATATTTAAGTACATTTTTACTGAAATAATTGAATAATTTACATGATTCTGTTACGTCCCCGTAACTAGCGCGATTATCCTTTTTTTTGTATGCATTCACAAATCCGAAAATTGTTGTAATCGTATGTCGGTACCGGACAAACTAGTCCCTTTTATTATATAGCGTTCAGATCAGGTAGACGCAGCATGTTAGAACGTACCCGCTTCAAATTAGACTTTCTTTTAACTTTTATCAGCCATAAATCAGAAGATGACTCGCGTTGCCTAAGCCGAAAAACTTTTGTTATAGCTATCAAGTTACCGCTTTTTGACTTCTCTAAAAATAAAAGAAAAAACGGGTATCTGCATTTTTCAATTCACCCAGATGGTAATGCTTACATTTATCTGTAATTGCACACTCGTAACAACTCATTTCATTAAATTTAATACAATTACTCTGCGACCTAGTCCATTTCCACTGATGCACTCTTATAGTTCCATGAATTACTTGAATTTTTTTCGGTAATTATACGTCAATGTTATTAATTTCAGATTCACTAACTTTGGCTATAAACACATTTTTGCAATTATTACTCAGTACAGAAAAGAGACCATCTACATTATTAACATCCGTTCCATGTATTACTACAGAATCAGCTGTACGCATTATGAATCCCCCGATTCCATCCGCCGGGCGTTTTCCGTGCCCTGCTTGTGAAAAATTATAAACCATATTTTCGAAATTACAGTAAATTTTAGGAAAAAGAGCACTAAGCCGCCAAAACATGTTTTTATTCCGATACTGCGTTGATAGCCCATCACTTTGAAAGTGAACACTATTTAACTTATGAAACTTTTCCAAAACGTAGTCAATTAATTTTTTTATTGATGAACTGTCATGACGTAAATTTTGTGTCAGTGTGCAGAAACCTTGCGAAAAGTTCTTGGTATAAAACATACCTGTATGTAAAGCAACCTGTTCTTTAGATGTACCGAAATGAACGGATTGTGGTTCATCCCTATATTTGCAGACGTAATTTTCGCTCCAATCCATGAGCACAAAGAGATCAGTATCCGATAGAGTATCTTTAATATTTTTTGTAGCTTTAAACTGTCTACTGATTCTTTGCACATGTGCCATAAAAGGGATTAATAATTTAATTTCAAAGTTTTCTTCAATGTCGTTTACAGATGTAGTAATTAATTGCTTTGAAGTGACTTGAACAGTAATTGGTTTTTTCGTTTTCCCAGAAATCCTATTCTCTTTCTTTGTAACCCACTTTTGTCTAAATTGTCATTGATTTTAATTTTTTTAAATTCACATCTTGTGCACTTCCGTAACATGCATTTTTCAGATTTAGGTTGACCGGTAATAGACGCGACAAGATCATCGATGCATTTTTCTTCTAAAATGTGATTTGTAACTAAGGAACGAACGATCAAATTCATATTTTCGTGCGTCATACACAAACAAGTGTCGCGCGCGCTAATTTTTGGTGGAATTATCCAAAAAGGGCGTAATCGGGCAAAATAAGAGTACGTGATTTTTATATTCATGTGATCAATGCAAAACTTTTTATAAAGCGATTTTAAGGATGCATTCAAGAATGAGGACTGTTTTTAATTTTGTTTATAGTTATACTATCTTTCTTACCCGGCCGTATTCGACTATTCTCTGTATACAATTTGTGTACAACATTTCGAAGATATTTTTGTTTCTGCTTTCTTATAACTGTCTCCATGTATGGGTCTTATTTCTTTTTTGTCATCGATACTTCGTGTTTCCTTGTAAACAGCTTTAATTCTTTGCTTCAACTGTATTCCTTCCAAAAGCGCCTTTCTAACACGTAAATTAACTTTATCGCCTCCAACTACACATTTTATTTTATTATTTTCACCACTTTTATCCCCGACAGTATCAGATTTCTTATTTTTAGCTCTTGTTAATTGTTTACTAGTTGTTTTTAGCTTTTTGATTATCATCTCGTTCTTTACTTTCAATACAACATTTTGTCTGTACAATTTAGAATCTTGGCTTTTTCGATTTTTTTTCTGCCTCTAGTTGATTTAATGTTAGGTTGTATTTCATTATTTGTCAAATTGTTACTAATTTCACTACCCTTTCTTTATTTTTTATTTTGCACTTTGCTCAATAGCGACGAGCAGCTTCCATATTTTTTTCCGACATACCTCTTTTTCTGCATCCGTCATATTAGCTATTAATTTAATTTTTCCAGTAGCAATTCTCGATGCATTTCGTTCACATTCTTCCTCTTTGTATAACTGATGTTTTGTGGAGTCGTTTTTAAGTTTCGCCCTTCTGTTTCTGTGTGCTTCCATCCTCCTCTGTCTTAATTGTTGTTCACGTCTTGTCGCCATTTACTAAATTGTAATGGAAAAGCGTTTCTAAAAACGACAAAACTCACGTTGACAAATATTTTACGCAATTGTACTTACCAAACTTATAATATAAAAAGGGTGTAATCTTCTCTTAGAGGTTAATTACTAATAATTATGTCGTTAACAAAAAAAGATCGGTATGTCAGATGACTTTGAACATATTAGTCGCTTTTCAAATCGCATAAGCTTATCAAATGTATTTTGTTTACTGTACTAAAAGGAAAAAAATACTGAAAATTTTACAGAAAACGGCTATTCATAATAAGCGACTCAAAAAACCCCTGAGTAACATTATTAAAGTAAAAACAAGGAACTTTTGGATTATCCTTCCTCCACTTTAGATCCGCCATTTTGAATTTTTGAAAACGAATATCATACTGACCCCAACAACCCCTAACTAATATGACTGAATGCAAAACAAGAAACTTTTGGAAAATACTTCCGCCATATTGGATTTGCCATTTTGAATTTTTAAGAACGGATTTCATATTCGTATTCAGAGACCCCCCAAAACCCCGAGTAACATAACTCAATAAAAAACAAGCAACTTTTGGAAAATATTTACGCCATACTGGATCCGCCATATGGAATGTTTGAAATTTGTCTTCAGATTCGTAATCAGCGGCCTAAAAAACAATTCTAGGGCAAATTTCAAGTAAATCGTAGGTCAGGAAAAATAGTATGTTAGAAAATTAAAAGGCTTCGGTAATGACGGTTATCGCAAATGTCCAAATATTACTGTTTTCTAAAGATAAAGACGGATACAGTAAAATCCACGAACTTGTTTATATAAAGTCATCAAAAATACATATATAATCTCTAAGTAACAAGATTGATGTGCTTAAAATTATCTTGTTATTGACCAAAAACCGAGGCTTCGGTAACGACGCTAATGTTTTCCAAGCAATGATGCCAGAACAGCGGCAGAAAGAAGATTACGGGGCAGGGGTCGGATCCCCAGTTCCGGCGTCGGGTACGAGTGCGCAAGCGGGCTCTCCGGCGTTGTTATCAGGCAACCACAGTGCTGCAGGGATTGGTCACTCGGCCCCTGTGGCATCAAATGCTACAAGTGACAGTACGGTGGTTGAAACCGGAATGGGCTGCCTGGCGGCCTCCTTCCAGAAGGTTTCCAGCAGCATATCGGTGGACCCACCAGCAGTGGAGGATCCAGAGGCGCCGAAATTCCGGGTCCCAAAGGAGAAAATAAAGGGCCTTGTGGACTTCATTTTTGAAAAATAGAATCTCCACAAGGAGCTTAAGGATATGGCGAGAGCTACGTTAAAGGCAACAAGGGGATATGCCGAGGTGAGGCATAACCCATGGCCTTCGAAAACTGCATGCGACTGCAAAGATGGGGCGAGTCAGACCTCGCCTCTATTCGCGGGCCCCGTAAAGTGTACACGGGGGGAAGAGGGCCTTCGTCGATATCAACACCGGCGAAGAAAAAGGTCAGAAAGGGGGCAGAGGACGAAGATCTTTCTTCACCAGTGAAAAATCACCAGCAGCAAGCCCGAACGCACGAGAAGGACTGGGCAACGGTGATGTAAAGAGGGCCACAAAATTGTGCACTGTGCGGCTAAACATCAGTCTGTACAAGAGGGCGGAGTACCGAACAACAATGGCTAAGGTACTCCAGCTTAACCTCAACCACTGTGCCGTTGCCCAGGATCTGCTGTTCCAGCTGGTCAGAGAGGACAAGGCCGATATTGCCATCATTAGTGAGCAGTACAGGGACCTCGAGGATTCAAAGTGGGTAAGGGACACTACCAGCAAAGGGGCCATCTGAGTCTGAGGAAATTTTCACATATCCAACAGGATGG
This sequence comes from Trichopria drosophilae, assembly GCA_030407085.1. Lineage (NCBI taxonomy): Eukaryota > Metazoa > Arthropoda > Insecta > Hymenoptera > Diapriidae > Trichopria > Trichopria drosophilae. The sequence goes on along the minus strand of CM059584.1, from coordinate 62,703,685 downwards.
TCACCCCCTTACCTAAATTTACATGGGTGCAGGTGGCTGGTATAAAATTATACAGGTGCTACCTTCCACCAAGCGACACCTTCGAGGAATTCCTAGGGTCCTTTTGCCACGCCGGAACTCAAGATCGCTAACGTCGGAGCCAAGCCAACCTACACCAAAGGCGATAAGGCATCCGTGGTTGATCTTACCTTCATCGACCCTAAATTGATGAGGGAGGGTCACGAATGGAAAGTTAGCGATCGATACACGGGCAGCGACCATCATGCTGTGGTGTTTCAACTCCGGCTAACCAAAAGGCCAGCGCGGAACAGCAGAGAAGGGGAAAAAGAGATGAGCACCTTCTACATTAGATCTTGAGATGTTTCTCTGCTCACTGGAGAATACAATGTTGGAGGGAACATCCGAAGAAAGGGCTCAAAACCTCTCCCAGGCCATATCATCGGCTTGCGATGTCTCCATGGCCAAAAAATCAAATCCTCGCGGCAGACCGCCAGTATACTGGTGGAACGAGGACATCGCAGCTATCCGGCGAGAGTGTCTTAGAGTCAGGAGACTGCACCAGAGAGCTCTTCATAAACCGCAGTACCAACAACTAACTGCGGCCTACGAAGAAATGATGAAGAAGCTTAAAGCTGCCATTAAGATAGCGAAACAAGGAGGCGGTGCTTGTCTCTTGTACTAAGAAGAGAATGTACGCTACCTTCACGGTCGAGGATAAGGGGATCAGAACAAAGGACGCCATTAAATACCTTGGTGTTATGCTCGACGCGGGATTGTCGTTCAAAGACCATCTGCAGTATGCAGGCACGAAAGCGCTAAAAGTGGTTCGCGTGCTGGGGTATATTATGCCCAATATAGGGGGACCAAAACAATACTGTCGATTCCTCCTTGCTTCAGAGGTGAGCTCTGTAATTCTTTACGGAGCCCCCGTCTGGGCGGACGCCATTGCAAGCAAGAAAAGCTATGGAGCCACTTGCCGACGGGCCTGCAGGACAGTAGCGCAGTAGTGGCAGCAACGATGGGACTCATCAGCCAAAGAGCGCTGGACCCACCGTTTCCTCCCGAATTTGGTGAAGTGGACATACACAGACCACGAATTCGTCAGATTCCATCTGACCCAGGTACTTACTGGGCACGGCTGCTTCCGCAGCTACCTACATCGAATCCGCGTTTACGAAAACGCGGAGTGCCTGGTGTGCCCTGGTTTGGACGAAAACGTGGAACACGCCATCTTCCACTATCCACGGTTCGCCGAGGTGCGAAAACCGCTGCGGAAATTTTGAGAAGACCCAATAACACCCGAGCGATTCGGCAGAAAGTTGCAGACGAGTCGGCAGGGGAGAATTTCCAGCAAATTTGCTGTCTGTGGGATGACGCTTAATCCATAATTCTGTTGACATATTCGCCGCTAGACTTTCCCCTTAAATGCGGCAATATGCAGCTAGCTAGTTGTCTGGGTTGTGTCAAATATATTTAAAAAATACGCATATGCCGCTTTAGGATTTTAATTACAATAAATGTTATTATGCTAAAAATGCGTTTAAAACTGAAATAGTGTATTTCCCCAGTAAATGAAAACGAATAGAAAGTTAAAAATACGAATTGAAATGAATTCAAGTGAATTAAAATGAATTAAAACGCATGAAAATGATTAATTGAATCCACTTTTTAATTAATTTTAATTCACTTGAATTCATTTCAATTCGTATTTTTAACTTTCTATTCGTTTTCATTTACTGGGGAAATACACTATTTCAGTTCAAACCCATCATCCAAAATACATTCCGTAATATTTACCAAGCATATGTAAATATACTAAAGGAAGAGGTTGCGATTTGGATGACGGAGCAATTGAAAACCATTGAATATTTTTTTACAACAAATTATTATTGCCTGCTTACCTCGCAAATCTCTCATATAACTATAATCTTTCCTTGATTTAGGAAAATGAACTTAGGGAGTATATGCCAACGAATGGATGGCAGCCAATGATTGAACGGTATGCCTATTTATCTATTATCTATTTATTTTTAATATATGATTCATAAAGTCTGTGAAATACGTGTTTTTGTTTGGCTTTTCATTTTATTCATTTCAATCATTAAAATTCATAATAAATAGAGGCATATGGCATACCGATCATTCATTGGGATATTCACTATACACAGGGTGGCCGATTTATCTAAGTCGATGATCGAAGTCGATGATCAGGAATCTGAAATCAGATTTCCAAAATTCAAAATGGCAGCAAAAATCAAATATAAAATGAGAAACAAAACTTAATTAGCGTTTTAAAAATACTCATCAGATATTATAGCAGATCTTGACTGCTAGATATACAGAGTGGCCGATTTATCTGAAGACATAGAAGTATCTCGAGAACTATGCACAGAATCATAAAAGGTGTGGGATGAAAGTTGTTCGACACGAAGGGGGCATCCAGTGATAATGAAATTGACCCCCTCTCCCGCCCCCTGGGGGTGGGGTGGGGGAAAAACAATAAATCTTAAATAGGAACCCCCACTTTTTATTGCAGATTTGGATTCTCCGGAAAAAAGTACACCAACTTGACCTAGGAGCTATTGCATTTTGGTTCACAGGTGGCGCTGTAGTCGACAAAAAGCGAAAGTAAAAAATATCTAAAATTCGACATTTCCAGAATTCACATCACATCTGATAAATAATAGTAGACGTATTTTATTCTTGTAATGTGTTTTCTAGCCGCTACAATGGAAATTATCTGAAAAATAATCATGGATTTGGTTGTGTGTAAAAAATAGTATATTATGCTTTAAGGGAGGAAAGAGCGTGATCCCCGAGTGGAAGGTTTGCTGCGCGAGCGAAGCGAGGGCAGCCCTCTTACGAGGTGCGCGCGCATTCCTCCAGTGAAGCATACGCTAGTTTTTCCTGGCCGCATCCATTACTCCCGCGGGCAGCATATTTCGTCCCACGGGAGTAATGAGAACGAAGTGCGCATGCACGCGGGCACTCAGACGGAATTGACAACTTTCGCCCCGCGTAGCGGATATGGAATTCGGTCCTTCTAACAAAGCCGGAAAAAAATACATTTAGCGTTACCCAGGAACAACGACGTGGACGTAGTATTTTTCTGTTCCCTTTGGGGTGCTTGTTTTACGTGAGTCCCCTTGCCTCTCACTGTTCACTTACTTGAGTGTGTTCGAAATGTTGACCTTCCGCTTCAATGCATTTATTTATTCTTTCTTCAAATGACTTTATACAGGATAGTATCATATCTGCAAAAATGTCTGCGCAAGCAGTTCTTATGCGTTCCATGTTTTCACGAGTCGTTGGTACTTGTTCATAAACCTTACCTTTTAGTTAACCCCATAGGAAGAAATCCGGAGATGTTAAATCAGGTGACCTAGCCGGCCAATTAATGGGGCCACCTCTACCAATCCACCGACCATTGTAATCACGGTTTAGTACTTCCCTTGCTACTCTTGAAAAATGTGCTGGGCAACCATCATGCTGAAATCACATTGTCCGTCGGACGTCCATAGCAACATTGTTAAGTAATAATGGTAATTCTTGTTCTAGGAAATCTCGATAATTTGTTCCATTCAAATTACCTTCAATGAAATAAGGACCAATGAGTTTATATCCTATGATTCCACACCAAACGTTCACCGACCAAGGACGCTAATGATTAACTTGTCGTAACCAATGGGGATTTTCTACGCTCCAATAATGCATGTTATGCCTATTGACGCCACCATGGTTCGTGAATGTAGATTCATCTGAAAATAATACATTAACAAAGAAATTGTGGTTCGTGAAGTGCCCATTCACAAAACACCACTCGGTTATGAAAATCATCGCCATGTAGTTCCTGATGCAGTGAAATGTGATATGGGTGAAACTTATGACGATGCAATATTCTTTGAATACTATCTCTGGAAATGCCGGAATCGCGATGTAATTGTCGCGTGCTTACATGTGGATTTTGGTGAATAGCTGCTAGTACAGCTACTTCGTTAGCTTCTCCTGTAACTGTTAATCTTCGCTTCCTATTTTTCATTTGTACGCTGCCGTCAGAACATTCACATTTTTGGCATTCACAACTTTGTAAAAAAAAGAACGCGAGCGAGCTTTATCTGGAAAACGCTCAGCATACAACGCAACAGCATTGTCAATATTCCTCCTACATTCGCATAAACAAAAATCATTTCGATTTTTTCGGGAATTGTAGCAGAATTCATTTTTAACTTGTAATTCGATTTAAGCAATGAAGGGTAGGCAAAAAATAGTCACGTAAACTGAAAGTTGTTATTCTAAAAGCAAAGTGACCTCCCGCCGAATTACTACCAATACAATGGACTTCAAAAACAGTCGTACACTGAGAGACGTGAATATTAAATTTTAATATGGAAATTAGAAAGTTGCGATATCCATTTACTTCCCTTCAGGAAAGTAGAAAAAAATGTAGGTGAACTGGTTACGTGTGACTCAACTTATTTTATATAAAATGATATGCTACTTTATTTTTTAGTTATGTCGCCCTCTAGCGTTATGTAACAGAACCGGCGCCGGTGGTGGCCGAAATGCAAGCGATGTACATGTATGAAACCACGTGAGTTCTCTCGGGTCCGGTAGATAGCGACGAAATCCCCAAACGAAGTCGCACTTCGTTTTGTTTAATAGAAGCTGGTTTGACCGTCAATGCTCAGCTTATTTATTCTCATTTCGCCAAAAACTTACACAGAGAGAATTAATGAGCTGAGTGAAGGGACAGCTCGCGTTTTTTAATGGATTGCGCGATGTCCTCTTTAATTTATTAAATAATAAATTTAAAACATAAAATGTAATTTTATTTAAGTTAGAAAACTTCACATATTTATAAAACTGCTTCCATATTGTATGCACAATTTTTAATGTAATCAGTTTTGATTTTTAATATGAAGAATGTCAATTATTCATAATCTTAATTTTTCGAATGAACATTATTAAAATTTTATATTCAGAATAACAATTTTCGCAATAGGTATTACTAAATATTAGAATTTGTAATATTAAATTTTCATAAAGGGATCAAATTTTCCCTATTTTAATATAAAAAATATTCAAATTTGGTAAAATAATACTAAATTTTAATAAAGTCGGTCTCTCAGTGTATTGCGGCGATTTAAAAGTACTAACTAGCGGGCCTGGGGATATCCTTGCGGCAAATCAATTATCTGTAGCTGTCATCTGATCAATTTGTCAGAAGGATAAAAGATTGATAATAGGGCTTCACGCTGAAGACTTGAAATTATTCCCCCTTACACACCGAGAATGTGAGGGTGGGGGATAAATTAGGAGTCATTCTCAATTTGTAACGATATTTTACACATTTTCATTTTTATCATTGAACCAAAACGCAAAAACTCGTCGATCAAATTGGTGCACTTTTTTTCGAGGAATCCAAATCTAGAATAAAAAATGGGGGTCCCTATTTAAGTTTTATTGTCCCCCCTCCGCCCTCCCTCAGGGGCGGGGGAGAGGGTTGATTTCATTACCACTGGATGCCCCCCTTCGCGTCGGACAACTTTCATCCCACACCTTTTTTGATTCTGTGCATAGTTCTCGAGATATTTCAATGTCTTCAGATAAATTTGGATTTTTATCGATTACAGCGCCACCTGTGAACCAAAATGCAATAGCTCCTAGGTCAAATTGGTGTACTTTTTTCCGGAGAATCTAAATCTGCAATAAAAAATGGGGGTTCCTATTTAAGATTTATTGTTTTTCCCCCACCCCATCCCCAGGGGGTGGGGGCGGGGGTCAATTTCATTATCACTGGATGCTCACCTTCGTGTCGAACAACTTTCATCCCACACCTTTTTTGATTATGTGCATAGTTCTCGAGATATTTCTATGTCTTCAGATAAATCGGCCACTCTGTATATCTAGCAGTCAAGATCTGCTATAATATCTGATGAGTATTTTTAAAACGCTAATTAAGTTTTGTTTCTCATTTTATATTTGATTTTTGCTGCCATTTTGAATTTTGGAAATCTGATTTCAGATTCCTGATCATCGACTTCGATAACCCGTAGATGCCAATTTGTACTGAAATCTATATGAAAATCCAAAATATTTTTGTAAATATGTCTGCCATATTGGGTCTGCCGCTTTAAATTTTGGAAACCTGACTTCAGATTCGTAATCAGCGAACACATTTAATACTTATACCTTTGCTGGAAATTTGTATTTCTTTGAAAAATTCCTTTTAGTTAACCTTGAATGTAAAGAATAAAGCATATAACACCCAAAACAGCGTGCAAAATGAACAGATACAAGTATTCAATATGTAAGAATGCATCTCGAATAGAAAGTGTACGTATCACGTTTGTGCGAAAGGGCATTCATGTTTTGAGGTTTTTGCAGGATATGAAAATTTTTAAAATCTATTTTTTTGTAGTCCTATATATACATATATGTAGAATAAGGTGGTAAGCTGGTATATCCCACAGCCCGGACCAACAAACATTTTTTTTTTAAATAATGCCATTATACACGTTGTATACATACATAGTACGTATCTGAGTATCATGGCATTTTTTTTTAATATTTATTGCTCCGGGCTGTGACATATACCAGCTTATTCTTCATATAAAGGAGAAAAAAAATACATTTTAAAAATGTTCAAAACCCTGCAAAGGGGTAGAAAAACGAGATTCAAAGTCGCGGTATCTTCTGACGCAAATGCCGTAACTGCGTATAATGGCACTATTTTCGAAAAAATATTTATTTCTCCGGGCTGTGAGATATACCAGCTTACCACCTATTTATTATTAATTACCATTATTCTACATATATAGGACTGCAAACAAATACATTTAAAAATTTTCAAAAACCTGCAAAAACCCCAAAACATGAATGCCCTTTCGCACAAACGTGATACGTATACTTTCTATTCAAGATACATTCTTACGTTATGAATACTTGTATCTGTGTTTTTTGGGTGTTATATTCTTTATTTTTTTACATTCAAGGTTAATTAAGAGGAATTTTTCAAAGAAATACAAAGTTTCAGCAAACGGAATAAGCATTTAATGCGTTTCTGTACACAGCGGCAGTAGTAACAGCGGGTAGTGGGCTGATGAATCTGGCGGCTATCTCTTGGCGGCTAGTTTCAGCCTCATCACAAACACTGCACTAAGTCACTGATACATTGGAGATGCCTTATAGGCCTTATTATGTAATGACTGAAAATTATAGGCAAAATTTTATATGTTTAATGTAGCCTAAATACCACATTTTATTTATTTATTTAGTTGAAATATACGGGTCTTAGAAGACCCTTTACATAATGTTAAAGTAGATGGCTTATTCTTATAAAGTTTGTTATATCACATTTATAAAATATGGTTTACAATTAAGTGAGGTATAAATTAAAAAAGAAAGAGAGAACAAAATCTATGTATATGGAAGTTCGATTTTATGTATATCATAGTCTGGATCACGCTTCAAATTTAAGAATGAACTTAGTATTCCTAATGAATGAGTCCATATTGGGACTACTTCTAGCTGCTATTGGAAGACTATTGAAAAGACGAATCACCCTCGGAATAGTAGCGAAGAAGCTCCAATTCAGGGAGTGATTAGACTCAGCAATAGTATGCGGGTCACGGAGATTGTATGCAGTTTTTCTTTCCACCATTAAGTTTGTAAGTTCGACGGAATCTATATTATGGGTTACTATATTAAATGCGAATTTTACATCATTTAAGTCACGGCATGATTGTAGAGAATATAGGTTATTTACTTTGGAAATAGGAAAATAATTATGGTCAAATAGCGACATTGGGGTATTAGATTTAAAGGCTATATAGCGGAGGAATTTGTGGTGGACGGATTCGATTTTTGTTTTTTCATAGGCTAAATATGGGGACCAAATAGGTGATGCGTAGTTCAAAATTGAGACTACAAGTGTTTTATACAGTGTAATGATAGGATGTAATGTTCGGAAATCGACAGTTGCACGTCTAATAATTCCTAGCATTCTATAGGCTCTAGATACAATTAGGTCAATATGTTTATGGAAGGACAAAGATTGTTCGAACGTAACACCAAGGTCTTTATGAGAGGTAACATTTTCCAAAGTTATGCCGAATATTGAGTAGGATGAAATAGGAATCAGTAGCGTTTTATAAATGGACATACTCTTACACTTTGATAAATTTAGTTTTAGTCCGTTGTTTATACACCAATTTGAGACGTTATCAATGTCAATCTGTAATTTTGTGGCATCGTGGTTCGAGGATATGGTATGAAATAATTTGACATCGTCAGCGAATATTAAAAATTTCGAAAAGGTGATTACTGGTCCAATATCGTTTATAAATAATATAAATAATAATGGTCCCAAGTGATATCCTTGAGGAACCCCGGACAGACAAGACACAGGATCGGATACAAAGTTTTTGATCTTCACTGACTATATTCGAGTTATAAGAAAGGAGTTTATCCAAGATAAAAGCGTGTCTCTAATTCCGTAGTTATACAACTTTTGGGTTAATCGGTCATGATTTAAGGTGTCGAATGCCTTCGAAAAGTCAGTGAATATCACGTCGGTTCTCTGTCTTGCCAAGATGGATGTCATTACATGGTGCGAGAAAATAGATAAGTTAGACACTGTAGAGCGTCCCGTCATGAAACCATGTTGTTCAGGGATTATTAATGGTTTTAGAAGTGCATACAATTTCCCAGTTACTATACAATCGAATAGCTTTGGAATGAAACTAATTCTCGATATCGGTCTGTAGTTTAGGACGGAATTCCTGTCACCACTTTTAAATATCGGTGTAACAAAGCTATGTTTCCAATACGTTGGAAATTCTCCAGACGATAAGGAATAATTAAAGATTTTATATAGAGGCTCCATTAACTGATTTAATATTGGAGCTATGAAGGATCCAGGAATGCCGTCAGGACCTGGTCCAGAGTTTGTATTTATCTTTTTGAATGCTGTGATAATATCATTTTTAGAGATTTGCATGGAACTTACAACTACTGGCTTTTGTATACTCGAGGGAACAGGTGAGAGTGGCGAACTATCATAGACTGTACCAAAAAATCTTGCAAAAAGATTTACAATCTCTGGACTTGTACATGCAGTTTCCATTCCATATGTAACAAAACTTGGGACACTTTTTATTTTAGAGTTATTATTTATATAAGTCCAAAAAGATTTCACATCAGAATTTACTGAATTTTCAGTTTGCGAAATATATTGTTTGTAACACTGATCTCTAACTTTTTTACACTCAGCACGTAGATGGTTGAAGTTTTCACGATCTTGGTTCTTCAATGTTGCTTTGAATACTTTATGAGCTGATTTCTTCTGCCGTATTAGGCTCATTAATTCCTTACTGAACCATCTGGGAAATTCGTTGGATGTTGATCGTATTTTTGTTACAAATAAGTTTATAGCACCGTGGACCACTTTATAGAATGACATCACCATGTTGTTTATGTTTTCGGTATTTAGATCCCATGACACTTCAGAGAGATGTTTTGTAAGTCCTACTAGATCAGTACGACGGAAATCGAAGTAATCAAAATCATAATTTATGCCTTGTTCAGGAGAGTAGTTTATAGTAAATAGTGCTGGCGGGTGGTGTGAATCCGTTTTTACTAAACTTTCTAGTGGCTCGTGGTATTCAATAGTGTGTGTAATATATTGAACACTCCAATCAATATTACTTATTTGTTTATTTAGATGTTCATATACAAGTTGGATCACTTTACAAATAAGAGCACGCGATGTAGTCGGTAAGACGGCCATGATACGAAAGTGTGGGGAGAACGGAAGAACGCACAGAGCTAGAGAAGACTAGGCATAACAGTGTTGCCAACTTAAATCTAATATATCACACTCCTTCCCTCTAACCTTAAAAACTCCTAATTAACTTATTTAAATATATCGTTTCGATTACAAATTCAGTCTGTTTGGTTTCTTAATTGTACGCTTTGGTCTTTCACAAACAACAACTTTAGGACTAGCTTTTTTAAATACTAACGGCTGAACGTCCGCTTTAACACTAGGTATACTCAAATTAATTTTACTATCTTGTACATTACTATCGATAACACCTTCATTAACTATAGTTTCCGCGTTAACAGATATTTTCGTACTCTCTATTTCATCAACAAAATTATCATTAATTTCAGGCAAAATAATTGCTTCTTCACAAGCTTTATAACTAGTCTTATCTGTCAGTTGCAACTCTGTCATATCATTGTCATTGTACATACGTTCCAAGAAATCACCTAATTTTATTATTTGGTCAATATGACGTTTCCAAATTAAATTTTCGTTTTCCAAACAACATAAATAATTTCTCGGACCTAAGCATTTAACGATTTCCGCTTTTGCCCAAGTTGGCTTATTAACTACTCTATAATCTCGCACATATACCTTTTCTCCATTCGTTAAGTACAGATCTCTCTTCCCCGCATAGTATTTTTCCTGACGATCGTTCATAGTCTCCCTTTTATTTTCTCGCAACAAATCGAATCTAGTACGCAATACTCTATTAAACATCAACTTTGATGGAGTTTCACCCGTCGAACAATGTGGTGTGTTTCTATAAGCAAACAAATATCTCGATATCAATGTCGATAAACTGACATTGCTATTTTTAGGATCAGATAGTGCCTTTTTTAAGCCATTCTTAAAGGATTTTACCGCATTTTCTGCTGCTCCATTGCTCGAAGGATGAAAAGGCGCTGTTGTTTCATTTTTGATACCGTTCATTTTACAAAAAAGTTTAAATTCATTCGAGTCGAATTGTCTACCGTTGTCAGAGAAAACCCTTTTAGGCGAACCAAATCTAGCACAAAAATCTCTTAATTTTTCTATTGTCATTTCAGCATTGATTTTACTCATTTCGTAGACCTCTGGCCATTTCGAAAAGGAATCAGTGATTATAAGAAAAACTTTTCCTCTCCAAGGACCCAGAAAGTCTATATGGATCCTATCTAATGCATTTTTACAATCATTGAACTTAATCAGGGTTGCTTTATTCGGATTACTCGAATTACTTCTACATGCCTCGCAACTCTTTGCTAAATTCTCAATATCGCTATCCAGATTTGGCCACCAAAAAAATTGTCTCGCAAGTGACTTCATTTTACACGCACCCATGTGAGTACCGTGTAATTCGTCTAGCAATTCTTTTCGCAATTTAACAGGAACAATTACTCGGTATCCCCATAAAAGAATTCCATTTTCAGTACTGAGCTCATTCGCACGACGATGATAAGGTTTAAGCGTTTCGTCTGTTTGCGCTGGCCACCCTTTTTGCGTATAATAAAATACCTTACTCAATTCCTGATCCACACTAACTTCGCGACGTAATCGCTCTAGATTTACGGGTAATCTTTGTTCTGACATGAAATTAAAATATTCACATTCTTCATCGACTGAATCGACATTTTCTAAAGGCAATCTGGAAAGACCATCAGCTCCAGAATTATCTATTCCTTTAATATACTCAAACTTATATTTGAATCCGCTCAAAAAGAGTGCCCAACGTTGCAGTCGTTCTGCTGCCATCTGTGGAATGCCTTTTTCCTCTCCAAAAAGCGCCAACAAAGGTTTATGATCGCATTGTAAAACAAACTCAATACCCAAAAGATATTGGTAAAATTTACGAACTGCCCAAAAAATTGCTAGGGCTTCTTTATGTATTGCTGCATAATTTTTTTCAGCCTTTGTCAGCGTTCTCGAAGCATAACTAATTGGTTTTTCAGAACCGTCCTGAAAAACGTGAACAAGTACCGCACCAATACCAACATTAGACGCGTCACATTTTAATTTAACCGGTAACGTTGGATCAAAGTGCACTAAGTTCCTTTCCGAGCTAAGTTCATGTTTAATGTCTTTAAATGATTTTTCACACTTATTGGACCATTTGAAAACATTTCCTTTTTGCAGCAATTTAAACATTGGTTCCAATCTAAGAGATAATTTAGGAATAAATTTACCGTAATAATTCACCATACCTAAAAAAGCTTTCAGTTGAGTTATGTTTTGAGGTCTCGGTGATTCGAGCATCGCTCTAACCTTTTCCGGATCTTTATGTAAACCAGTTTGATTTATAATATGTCCCAAATATTTTATTTCTTTTTGCAAAAATACACACTTTTTAAAATTAAGTTTTAATCCAAACGATTTAATCCTTTCCAATACACATTTTAAATTTCGAATATGCTCATTTCAATTTTTACCAGTAATTATAATGTCATCCAAAAAATTATGAACTCCATCAATTCCCTGTAAAACTTTTTCAATAATATTTTGAAAAATAGAGCAAGCAGGTTTAATACCGTAAGGTAAGCGATTCATCAAATAAATACCTCGATGTGTACTCCAAGCTAAAAGTTTTCTACTATCTTCCGTGACCTCAAGCTGATTATAAGCATGGGATAAATCTAATTTCGTGTATCTTTCACCCCCTTGTAAAGCAGTGAAGAGCTCTTCGATTCTTGGGAGAGGGTATTTAACGTCTTCGACAAATTTATTAACAGTGACTTTATAGTCAGCACATACTCTTATATTACCATCAGATTTAAGCACTGGAACTAAAGGCGTTCCCCATTCACTGTTATCCGTACGTTCGATTACGCCTTCTCTCTCCAATCTCTCTAGCTCCTCATCCACCTGCTTTCGGAAGGCAAAGGGTATAGACCTTGGTTTAAAAAAAACTGGTTTTGTACCCTCTTTAACTTTTAATTGTATTTTCTCTTTATTATATCGACCTAATTTATTATCAAAAATATCACTATAATAGTCTACCAGTTTTTGCATTTCAGTTTCGCTACTAATTATTTGAATTTCAGATATTCCAATATTAAAAACTTTCATTAAATCTCTACCCATTAGTGCATTATTCCCTTGTTTATTTACTACAATAAGGAAATGTTTAATATTTTTATCGTTAAATCTAATGTTAACATTAATTTTTCCTAAAGGTACAATTGTTCCATTATCATAGGTTTTCAAAATTTTATTACTTTTTTCTAATCGAACGTGCGCAAAAAATTGTTCAAAAAGCTCATTAGGAATTACAGAAATACCTGCTCCACTATCAACTTCCATTTCGATAGGTATGTCTTCGATTTCAACTTTAATCTTAACCGGTGGAATTTCGGATGTTTTTTCAGTAAGTTTATACATGTTTACTATTTCACTTTCTTCAAACAATGCTTCACTAACGGGTTCAACGTAATTATTCGAAGCATTTTCTTTATGTGGAACTTTACAAATTTTCGCAAGATGTCCAACTTTACCGCACGTGTTGCATCGAAAAGCACGATACTTACATTTGGAAAAGTTATGATTTATTCCACCACAATGTCCACAATTCTTTACATTTTTCATTGATTGATTATTGTTTGGCGAAAATTTCTTCTGTTCTTGAACACCGTAGCCGTTGTTGTCTTGATTCGATATAGAATGTTGCTGATTTCTTCGTTCAGGCGCTCCAAATGCCCTCTGGCGTAATTCCGACTTCATCTTGTGCACGTCTGAAGACTCCATTGTTGCTGTTGCCGATAATGTCGCTTCCTTACTTAATGCCAACTCCAAAATGTCCTTGAATGTGGCAGTATGTTTTTCTTCACAGAGCCTATTCAAAATGGGTCCTGGCCTCAACCCAGTGACGAATTTGTCTTTTAAATATTGCTCTAATTGTGCTCCGAATTCACAATTAATGGCTCCCCTTTTGATACGTGCATACCATTTGCTCACCGACTCAACATCGTGTTGGCGCAACTCAAAAAATTCTTTTCGTTCTTTAAAAACGGACACTCGTGGCGAAAATTGTTTTTTTAAATTTTGACATAATTCTTCATAAGTTTTATTTTTTGGAAGGGACGGATCACACAAATCACGAAGCGTCTTATACACTTCTTGTCCAATTGTCGTTAAAAGCACTGACACTTTTCGATCATCCTCAATAAAATTAGCAACAAAATATTGCTCCAAACGTTCCTGATAAATATTCCAATCCTCTCCTGGATGGAATTCCTGTAATGTGCCAATACTTGCACACACATTTACACGCTGTTCCCCACGTGCTCGAACGTTAGCGTCTTCCGACATCGTGAACGATCTGTTTAGAGATGCGAAGATTTGAGGATTTCTGGAACGAAAATTGGTTAAAATACTTGCTGCGTTTCTAATTTCTTCGTCTAGGCTCTCGTCAATTTCCATAAAATCGTCATCATTCGCCATTTACAACTGCTATATACTTTTTGAGTTGCACACATTTCACTGACACGATTTCTTTAACATTCAACAAAGATACTTATTTTACCTCGTCGCCAATGTAATATATTGAACACTCCAATCAATATTACTTATTTGTTTATTTAGATGTTCATATACAAGTTGGATCACTTTACAAATAAGAGCACGCGATGTAGTCGGTAAGACGGCCATGATACGAAAGTGTGGGGGGAACGGAAGAACGCACAGAGCTAGAGAAGACTAGGCATAACAGTGTTGCCAACTTAAATCTAATATATCACAGTGTGTATCGTAGAAAATAGGAGATCCAAGGAGTAATTTTTCATCGGATGCTCAGGGAAGAATTGATTTAATCCCAGAAACGAGAAATTGTTTCCAATAGTGTCTGCAGCATCTCGAACATTTGGTGGAACACCTGCTAGAAAGTTATGATTGAGAGCTTGGGAAAACTCCCAGGTGACACCACTTAGATTATAATCCCCGAACAGTGTTAGATCGAAGTTTGGATGGGCAAGACTAATGTTTTCTACTGTCGTAACATGGCTGATGTAATTTTCTAATGGTGAACGTGGAGGGATGTAAGTGCATCCAAGTATAATTTTCTTGTCACCAATACATAGTTTGACAAATAAATGGTCTACTGGAGAATTTTCCACAAGAATTTGGGTACTACAAATGTACTTTTTTATAGCAATTAAAGAACCACCCCCTCTTTTACGAATACTGCTATTTGAGGTTCGGTCTTGTCTATAAACAGTATACCCGTCAAGTCCAATTTCGGAGTCTAAAAAATCTGGCGTAAGGCTCGTTTCTGTGAATAAAATTATATCCGGCTTTTTTGCCATGGCGAGTGTATTTAGTCGTAAGGTAGTGAGTTTTAGCCGTAATCCATTTACGTTTTGATAGTACATTTGGAGACTGTGATGTACATTTACAAGTTTTTTGGCTGACGAGGCTCATTGTCAGCTCCAATAATTAATGGCATGTAATTTTTAACTTTTACTTTAAGCTCTTCATTTGGGTGTGAGGATTTGTGCTTATCTATTTTTTCGTATAAAAGACTGATAAGTTTTCGTTGATCAGGTGTTTTATCGCTTGTCACTTTGATTTGGAGTGGAAGAAGTTTTGCTCTACTGAAAATTTTAAATGTATTGGCTTCATTTTGAAGAGTAACTAACACAGGTCTTTTTATATCTTTTGCCGGTTTCCCTAGCCGAGTAGATGAGACTGGAAGGAGATCAAGCTTGAGATGTTTATGAAGAAGATCTGTTATGGTATCCATGTCTGTGACTCTAATCGCTGCTTGAGGGTTTTCTACTTCGGGTACATTAAAAAATATAACATTTTTTGACCGACGCTCAAGTTGTCTACTCTCGGCTGCACATTTTGCCTGCATCATTAATGTATCGAGTTCGTCGTGTCTCTTTTGTGATTCTATTAATTCCTTTAAGTTTTCGATTTCTTCTTTTAAACTTTTTATGTAAGGGGTTCTTGAATATCCGTTAATTTAGACATTTCATCTTCTAAGACCGATACACGAGTTTGAATGTTGCTGTAATTTTTTTCCATTAAATCTAATCGAGAGCTTACATCTTTTAAGGTTCCTGATATGACCTCGAGAGAACCTTGATTGGATTTTACAGAATCGTTGACCTTCTGTAATTCTTTTGCAATATCCTTAGCAAGATTTTTATTTCCGTTATCGATTAAACTTTGTATATCAGCAAGTGTTAATAAAGTGCTGGTTTGTGGGAGTGGAGTTGCTGATCTTGATTTCGAGTCCTCAGGCCTCTTGCAACATCTTATAAAACTACCATCGGATCTACGTTTTGCTCGTTCAGCACAACCTGGATGATAATACGTATCGCAGCTACCACACTTCACAGCAGTTTCCAGGTTTGATATTGGAGGTTTTGCTTCACCACACAGTCCACAATAAACAGTTTGTGTGGGTCTATCTTGCTGTACTTGAAACATTTTTATTTTACAAAGTTTAGAAAACACGTGGTCTTAAAATATTTTGAGGTTAGCGCCGAACTAAAAGATAAACAAATGGTTTTAAAAAGAATGTGTTCTACGGATTTTGGGTATCGACTGCGTAATAAGATCTCCGGAACACAAATTCACTTAGTCTTTCAAATATTTACACTAATTTTGGTTTTAATTAAGATTTTTTGATTAAAGAAGACTACTGATAAATTTCGCATGTGTTTACTAGGAGCGCCATCTTTTAAAAAAAGATTTTAAAAGACAAACATTGTATCTTCTATTCAATAAACATTAATAGACCGAGAGATGTGAAGCATATGACCTCCCGAAGACAAGCAGGCCGCCAATTTGCAGGCGGACTAGCGAAGGTCAAAGTAACAAAAAAGTCAAATATATTTACCCCCGCAAGTGCAGCAAATTAAGTGTGGGGCTGTTTATGACCGGATTTAGTACCCCCACGGGATTTGGCTGTACAGGACGGGGCCGCCAATGTGGATTCATATTCTTAGAGGTCATAACTATGTTTTCCAGCCAACAGCGGACTGCTCTATTATTTTCCTATTTTCCTTGTTTTGCTTTGGAATTGACCTAATTTCGAGCCAAACTCCGATATATCTCAATTTAGCTGTACCTGCGAAGGCCGCCAATCGCGTGAATCATCTTTTGGTAACCACAGAAATGCATTGCACATCGCCGCAAGTTGCTTGACTTCGGCGAAAAATTCTCCCATGACATATTCAACCCTCACGCTAAAACGCTGCACCTGCGAAGGCCGCCAATTAATTTTGATACACTTTTCCACCCACTGTAAACGTTTTTTCTTGGTGGCGAAATGCTTGGCTTCGGAAAAAAAAAATCCGTTCATAAACAGCCCCACATTTAATTTGCTGCACTTGCGGGGGTAAGTATATTTGACTTTTTTGTTACTTTGACCTTCGCTAGTCCGCCTGCTTGTCTTCGGGAGGTCATATGCTTCACATCTCTCGGTCTATAATGAAAACAAGAAAAAGAAAACGCAGTATGGACCAGTGGTAGGTGTCGCGCATGAGCGTTTTCTCAAGTTGAGCCCTGTAGCTGGGGACTACTACTTGGATCGGTGATCGCACGTGAACAGTTTTTTGAAGCTGATTAATATATCTAAATTACAAACAAAATAAACAGTAAAATGAAATTAAATTCATAGTTAAAAAGTAAAGGCAAACAATTAATTTTTTTTAATAAAATTTGGAATCAAAGTTTGTAATGCTTTTAAATGCCTTTTTCATTACTAGGAAACGGCATTGAATTTTTCTGGACTAAAATCCTTCCTACAGTATTCAAAACGATTCAAAAGAGGCTGTCGGCCATTAAATGTCATTGATGTGTATGTTAACCAATTTCAAATTATTGCATTTAATACTAAACCTGTTGTAGTCAAATCAAGGATTCAATGCGATTGAAAATTCTGTAATTTTAATCACTTTTTGTTACATTTATAACGGTTTTTAATGCAAGCCTTTTCTAACTGGGAGGATTCAAATCAATTGGAAATTTGTTGCTTTAATTGCGTTTACGATAAATTCCAATTATTTTTAATGCCAGCCTTCTTACCGGATAGGTTTTAGAGAAAACTGTACCGATGATTTCCTTCTTAAAATAGCCAAGAGTAATAGAAAAAACTTTGTCCAGAACAAAAAACAACTTTTTATATATTGTGTAAACAACAATGTATAACAAACAAAAACAACCACTTTTAATGAATTTTTACCACCCGATTCGGATTCTACAGGTTTTAGAATAACCCTAGTCTGGGACTGGACCTCCTCGTGCACACAGGAAGATACCCAGCTTCCAGATTACCCAGATAGCAAGGCATGAGTCTCACGTTGGGCTCATATTTGAGATCTCATTTATGAGTGCGTATATGAGTTCACATGAGACTTCAAATCATTGTGTTACAATCAATTTTGTGATACTTATATATATAAGTATAATACCACCTGCATCAGAATAGTGTTCGTGCGACAGAGGATTATAAAGTTTCTGATCAGGTATAAGAAACGACAATTCCCAATTGTTTGACAAATAAAGTGGAAAAGGTGCCGAAAATTAATTTATACAATTGTATAATTAATCATCAGGAGTGACATTGTAAGTAGAATATTTTACCTCCCTGTACTTGTCAGTTTCTTAGGTTATGCAGCTTAGGTTATGTATTTGATATAATTTTAGGTATATTTAATTTTATTAACACACGTATCAATTGATTATTACTTCAGAAAAAATCAGGAGCGCCCATCAATGCCATTCAATCAAAATGAAATAATGGAACGAATAAATTCACTTGATGAAAAGTTAGCGTAAGTGTATATAAAATCCTATGCCATTTATGCTATTAATGAGATTATATATAATGAACTATGTTACTTACAGGAAGTATCATGCAGAAATGATGAGCCACAACCAGAATATTCTCGAGCAAAATAAGGAGCTCATAGAACGAAACACTGAACAGCGGGACACAATAAATGCAATGACAATTGCATTGAAAAAATTGAATGAATTGAACGAGAGATCCGAAATTTACATTTATTAAAAATGTATTACAAAATAAATATCATAATTTCAAAATATTTTAATTTAAATTCTCCGAGTATTTATTTCATATACAAACGTTTCTGTTGCGCATGCTCGACTTTTACAAACTGGGTGTGTTCGGAAATGTTTTCAGTAGACTTTCAGTAACGTTGCGTCTTTGTCTGACACATGGAGTTAGATAAAGATGCAACGTTTACTGAAAGTTTACTGAAAACAAATCACAACATACTACTATAATTTTAAGTTTCCCGCCCTTTTGAGGGCACCCAATGAAAATGTCACCATTGCGCATGCGCATAGGTCTGGCAATAGAAAAACTCATTTATGAGTGACAATCGCTATCTGGTCTGCGTTCACAAATAGCACTCATATGGAGACGCACAAATGAGTGTAAGTCTCACTTATGAGTGCATATAGTATGGCGATATGAGACTCACGTTGCTATCTGGGTTACTGCAGAAAAAGTTACATTAATTTTTTTATAATATCAAGGGTATTTTTGCAAAAGAAAAATGGATATTAATGTAGTACATGTATATATACTGCAGTAATTATAGGAACTAAAATTTTGCGTTGGTTCGATTACCACACATATTTATTGCTTGGTGATTAATGTCCCATCACTGCTTCCCTATAAGGCCATGCTCTTCATCACTTGTAAGTCTGTGTCTATTGTATATAGACCAACCAGCCAACCGACCTATCTTTTTCTTCGTCCACTCTCCGCAGGTATTTCACGGTATGAAGGAAAACATTTAGTAAAGCGTTTACAACAAATTGTTTCTGGTTTTGAACTGCGACGTGTAATACATATGTTTTATTTCTTCTCCCGATCACATTACAGCTGCTGATGTTGAACTAGACAACTATCCTGAGAATTTGTATATAGTCCTCATTGTCATTGATTGTAATTACTAAGAAATATGCAACCGCAAAAAAGATGTATTTTTTCAATGTTTTTTACCATTTTTTAAATAAACATTTTAGGAATCAATTCTTAAATCTAATTATACCTAACTTGAGCAAAAACACGTATACAGTAACTCAGGTAAACATTTTATTATTTGTTTTTTTTTTACTCTCTAGTGTTTGAACCGTGAAATGCCCCACATATAAATCTAGCCAAATCTCTGCTGTAACCCTGGATTAGGCAATGCAAGCATGTTGTTTCTTCATCTATCATAATTTCAGTTTTATTGGTGTGGGTTTTTAAAGACAAAGATATATAATCATTGCTTAGATCTTTAAGAGCATCTTATTCTGTATAAAAATAACCTTACCATTGAATATGCTGAAAAAATTATTATCACAATAAATCAACACAGTAGTAGAGTAATGTGTTAATAGAATGTGTTCAATATAAATCAGTAAGAATGTTTTTGTCACTTGTGTATTTGAGTCCTCAAAAGTTTAACGGAAGGTAAAAACATAGAAATCCAAGTATATATAATGTTAATGTTAATATCATTGACCTCTACGTACTTGAAAAGCGTTCTTTTTGAAATAATAATTGTTGAACACCTGATAATAAAGTATACAAGTGAATTAATAATTTTAACATGAGGCAATAAGGATACTTAGTAGTCGTTATTAATTCTAGAATTAATAGAATTGCAGATGATAATTTCAAATTATTGAAAATAGGGAATTACTCATTTTGGTCAATAAATTGAATTCAAACCTATAAAACTGAATAATTTTTAATAACTGTATTCTTTGTTTACTAGAAAACTAAGAATACATAGAAAAACCAGATAATTTTAATGGGTTAAGAAAGATTTTGAAGGATTGAAATATTTTAATATCCTACGTTGAATTGGTACTGGTAAAAGTAAAATAAAATGAATAGTATATTTAGAGGCAACACAATTCATCAGAACATTCGTTTTTATAAACACCATTTTTATTGTAAATGACAAAAATAAAATTTGTTTCCACTTCATAAGATTAACTCACGGTTAATTATTTAATGTATGTCCACATCTTGTTGCAATAATCTCATTCCACATCACAGAATGAAAAGTTATGCACGAATATAGACACTTGGTAAATAAAATACTCAATTACATTGTATGTCAAGAAAAGCATCTTAAAAGTAACCATCATGAATATACTGGGGAGAACTTTTAATAGCACAAAATGTGTACAATACTTAAATTGAATTGGCTTGTATTCTCAGAGATAGTAAACACAGAATTCACTTTCTTTTTAATTTCACGATTGTAATTGGAATTTTAGTATAGAATAAAGACACATTCAAATAAAAATATTGAAATATTTTAAACATTCAAAAAATTTAATTAATTTCTTTTTCAAATGGGAAACTGCAAGACATTAAAAAAAATTGAATTAAAAAATGTAAAACATTACACATTATAATATAAAAATGATATTTATTTTAATAATTAATGCATTTGATAACACATGGATTTTTGTGTTTAGCAAATTACGCATAATGTTAAAGTATAAGTGACATTAAATAAAATAAAAAACGTAACAAATGTCTGGATATTTTGAAACATTTTATTTTGAATGAGTTCACCTCTTCTAGTCAGGAACAGTTTCTAGTTTCCATCAAATCGAACGGCCATTTGTTTGACGTTTCTGTCGAAATCAATTTACCAAAATTTCAAAAGGAATCTGTACATATCTGTGCGGAAACAAAAGTAAAAACTTGAAAAAAACTGGCAATTCTCAAAACCCATTCTTATGAAACTCTACACGCATTCAGCTTCGTTTTCAACTTCATAGATGAGCGATGGGCGTAGATCATGGTATAACCAGAGATGACGTGGTAGATAGATCGCTCGCTTTCGGGAAACAGAATTTAAGGAGTTAATAAACGCGCCCTCTCGCCGCTATTACTTACAATTACGTAGAAACTGTAGAAAGTCGCCATAGGAAGGATAAAACAGACATTGTAGGTAACCGGGAACGGATAAAATTGCCCGGGCCGAAAAGAAAATGCACATGGCCATTTAGTATTTTGTGGTTTATGAGATTAAAGGGGAGATCGCTCAGTTGTCGAGGGAAATTCATCGACAAAAAAATGAGAGAAAGGGAGAATTATATTTTCAGTATGGGAAAGCAGAGGACCGAGTTTGATCGAAATTAAACAAAATACGATCAGTATGATAGGAGTATAAGGGGGCTGAGGGGCAGAGCGAGGGTTGGGTTCGAAACTAGGCATCTGAGAGCTAGAAAGGAATCGAGAAGATGATAGGGACGCGCAATGCGAACACTGGTCACCCGCGCTAATGCATGCAGAAAATATTATTTTCCTATTATCGTGCACAAAGTTCGTACTTTGCGCACGCATTTCCGTGCGCAAAGTGCCTCGTTACTGATATAGCTTAAAATGCGTCCGGTAAAGAAAATTTGCGTGCGGTAATGAAGTTTTGCGTGCGGTAAAGTAGCGCTATAGGTATACAGACATGTAGAAGAGACCTGTCAAAACTTTCATTTGTATTACTTTCAATCGCTGTTCTTCAGTACGGAAAACGATAGGTATAGGTTAATTCTATCTAAAATAGTAATTTAATTGAAAATGTACCCGAAAACGCGAATGCGAATGAATATTTAAATTCATTAAAATTTATATAAAATATTAATAACAATTAATAGTAATAACGATAATAAATAATGTGTTACATAGATATTTATAAATTTAGTCTATTTATTTCAAAAGCATTTACAAATACTGCTTTCGGTCGGGGGGGCTCCGCCCCCCCCCCCCCTTCTCCACCGCCCTTGCACCGCCACTTTAAATGTTGTATGTAGGTGTCGAACTTTGCGCACTTAATAGGAAAAATAGTATACGATACTATTTCCTATTATAGTGTGCAAAGTTCGATTTTGCACACGTATTTGTGTGTGCAAAGTGCCACTTTCCCACACTTTACTGGTCTTATAATTTAGCCTGCGGTAAGAAGTTTTGCGTGCGGTAATGTAACTCTATAAGTATACAGACATGCAGAGTAGACCTGTCAAAACTTTCATTTGTTTTACTTTTCAATCGCTGTTCTTCAGTACGATACGAACACGATACGAACACTACGAAAACGATAATCGTAGGTTAATTCTATCTAAATTGGTAATGTTATTGAAAATGTCGTAAACGCGAATGCAAATGTTAATTTCAATTCATTAAAATATCTTCAAATTATTAATTCCATTGTAACAATTAATATTAATAACAATTAACAGTAATAACGGTAATAAATAATGCATTATGTAGCTGCTCATCAGTAATGACTAGTTTTAGGTCTTTAAAACAAACATAATGCCGAGAAAACCGTACGCCTGTTACATAAAATACTATTCCAATATGTAAATGCAAAAAAAAATCACGTTTTTTGGCTATTTTTTCAAGATAGCGGCCAAATATTGACGAGCGCCAATTTCTGGCATCATATTTGTAATCAGGAGACCAATATACATCAAAATCATATTGTCAAATATTATTTTTTCGGATAGCCAGTTTTTTACCAGGTTTGCTATAGCGGATTATCGTTACGGGGCAAAAATTGTCATATTTAGCGATTTTTCAGAGGCGCGAAAAAATTTCAAAATTTATTTTTGTAATTTGTGTCTTAAAAATGCATACTCTGGGCACAATTTAAGATAAAAAAAGTCAAGGGAAAAAAAATCACAAAGCCAACGTCAACTGCGCAAGTCTACCTCAGTCACGTGGTGCTATATGTCAGCCACCTATTTCAAGTAAGAACTGTCATTGACGCTGAATTGAAGACGAGCGACATATTACAAGGTACAAGAACCGATACCGAAAACTCGAAGTAGCAGCAAATCGGACCATAACGCAGCGGTTCGCGTAATTTCTGCAAAGTGCGACAAGTCTGTTATCGATTTCGTCAAGTGTCCCGATTGCGAAAAGTGTTTTCACGAGTCTTGTGGACGGCTCTACATACGCGGCAAATCGGAATCCGTGTGTTGTGTGCGCTCTTTGTCGCACTTACTTCTTCCGCCGCCTACCGTCGCAACTATTGTAGTCGCGCGTGACGTATCTCTCCTAGCGCTCCCTACTCCGTCCTCTCTTCTTCATGGAGTGCAGCCGTTATTACACCGTCGCGACTATTTTCGGCTAGTTCCCTCCCTCCGCAAGTATCATCCGTCTCGCCTACCTTGTCCCGAACGCTGTCTCTGGATACGGTTCAACAATTTTCGCAAATCCTCAAAGCGATTAACGGTGTGCGACAGGAACTTACGGCTGTTAGAGCCGATACTAATGCCATTCCAACCGATCTTTCTAATTTATCATCTGCCGAACAGCAGAACACCGCTGTATGCAACGTTCTCAAATCCGATGTAAAATATATGAAGAATAGCAATGCCCTTGCACGACCAACTACATACCTAATAGTAAACCGTATCCCCAATTGGTGCTGTCTGACATGTAATGAAATTATGCTCCTCGTGCTTAATCACTTAAAATTGCCTAGTCTATTTAGTTACATTTTAAAAATCGAAAAAATCGAATATAATCGACCTCCTATTCTGGTGATGCTATTTCGACAACTCCTGCACAGTATTTCTCCATTAAAATATGCTTCAAATCCGTTGACGTTCGAAATTTCATCGTCGAAACAAAGCGTAAGTTGGGGAAAATTACCGACCAGGAATGGTTCCCGAAATTATCCGAAGATACTAATGCTGCCAAACCAATTTATGTCAACGAGTTTTGGCCCTCATCTACCTACAATTTGCTTAAAAAATCCAAACTTGCGGTTATAGCGCAGTTTATAAGCGTGTTTGGGCGAGATATGACGATGTTTTTGTAAGAAAAGATGGCGGCACCCCTGAGCTGTTAATTGCCATAGAACAAGATCTCAACCACGAGCTGCAATTTATTTAATAAAAATAGAAAAATATCCATTTCCTCCAAGTTTTTTTCCCTCCAAACCCGCTGTTTTCAGAGCGAGACGGTTTTTAGCGTAGGAAAATTTAGGAATTCTTTTAAAATTTACTATGAAATTTCTGTTGAGATATTCATGTAAGTTTTAACTTAGGAAGAAACAAAATTCAATTTTTCATTCTGTTAGGAATTGGCTATGAAATATCTGCTGAGATATTCATGCTAATTTCCGATATTAATTGGACTTCATTTTGCTCATGTTCATTTGTTTTCTAGATTACGGCGGAACACGCCGCGCTTTATTTACAGTCCACGAGCAGTTGTGTCGAATAGTGTTGCGTAACTTCAAAATAGAATATTTTCAAAACAAACCCAACGCGTGGAAAATATTAAATAGCTTCGCTCCGAAACTATTTTCAAGCAATCATGGCTTGAAAATCACTTCGGAACAAATATTAATTCGACGCGGGTAGTTTATTATTTTTTTGCCGGGCGGATTGAATGTGCATTTTTTGTGTTTCTCCGAAAGACCTAGAAAGGTCAATTTATTTTCAGAATCCGAAAATAAGAAACAATAAGTTCTTTTCGACCTTATTCTTCAAAATCTAAATTATTATTTTCGGCATATTTCCTCGTAAATTTCCACGGTGTTAGCATCAAAATGGACAGCAGCACATTTCGTTTTATAACGCCATGCAAGCAACTCCCGACAATGTAGTCTCTCTGAAGGAGACTTTCGACGGCACCGCATCATCAAGAGATGAAGAGGTGAGACTTGAGGTGCGACGAAGGTCTACAGAAAGATTACGCCAAGCCAGTAGGGATCTAAACTATCAATCCCTATCCCATTTCTTTTATGCTCCTGGATGCAGTACAACGGATTGAAGAGGCGAATCCAGATTAGGTACCGGTAGATCCAAGCTCCAACTAATCTGGAGGTTTTTATTGTTCGCCAGTTATCCTCCCTGCAACTAGGGACCTGAAGAAGGTGTTAATTCCAGCACAGGCCCCAGTTTGGAAAGTTCAGAATATACCACAGGGCCCCATCTCGATCCTCGCCTACAAGAAAGCAGAAAATATCCTGGCCACACAGCATCATTACGCATTGAAAAGGACAAGTTTGGAAAGTGCCTAATTCATGAAACCACAATACCTACACCAGAGGAAGTGCAACGATGCAGAAAACAATAGAAGACGTCAACGTAAAGGACGACAGAAAACGTTGTGAAAAGCCGCAAAAAAATGATGAATGATTAATTTTGAAATTTTTATCGTTACGATGTATCTTTAAGATTGATACCTTTTAATAAAATTTGTTTGCTTACCCATCCTGTTTCGGAACATCGGTTTAATTATAGTTACACCTTTAGACGGAGCCAACTGAAGAGCCTTTGTGAAAATGTCTGCTTTTTGCTGTTCTGTTTGAACGTACTCTATTTTCAGCACTTTTTCTTCAACCTTTTCACGAATATAGTGATAGCGAATGTCTATATGTTTTGTGCGCTTGTGGAACTCTGCGTTCCTGACCAGCCTTATGGCATTTTGGTTGTCTACAAACATCATACTGGTACCCACACATAGACATCCGATATCTTTTAACAGTTTCCTTAACCATACTGCTTCACGAGACGTGACTCAGGCAACAACATATTCTACCTCAGTTGTACTTAAAGTGTCTAGTTTTTAACTATGACTAGCTCATGTTATTGGACCACCTACGAGCTGGAATACATATCCAGTGGTCGATCGGCGTGTTTCTGTCTCCCGCATAATCGGCATCCAAACAGCCGATTAGTTCGCTTCCACCGCCGCGAAACTCGACACCGTGACTGATTTTTCCTGAAAGATATGCTAGTAGGCGTTTTACAGCTCGCCAGTGATTATTATTAAACTTATTTAAGAATCTACTAACTAAATTTACTGCGTGCGCTATGTCCGGGCGCGAAACCGTCGCTGAAAACATCAACGATCCGACGGCTTCCCTGAACGGAACTTTCTCGACTCCCTTCTCTTTTTCGACTACGGGATTTAGGGTTACGTGCGGATCAGCTGGTACGCTCAGCGATTTCGCTTTGCTCATACCGAATTTTTGTATCACACGCTTTGCATACGCACTCTGATGCACAAACACCTATTTCTCATCTCCATTGCGCTTAATTTGCATACCGACAAAAGAACTTGAATCGCCGATCGTAATTTTAAACAACTTTCCGAGATACATCAATATCTCATTCAAGAATCTCATTCGATTCCGCTGCAATCAACCCGTCATCAACGTACAATGCCAAATACACTATCGATCCGCTTACTTTACCGACAAACATGCAGTGATCTGCATCGATTTCACGAAACTTAAACTCTCGAAGAAATAAACGGAATTCCCGATTCCAGCAGCGTGGCGCTTGCTTCAGACCGTATAAAGATTTCTCTAATCGACACACAGCACTTTTCACTGAATTTCCCTTGACGATGAGACCCACCGTGATCTCCATGAAAATTTTTTCGTCCAGTTTGCCGTAACAGGAACGCCGTTTGCACGTCGAATTGCGCCAAATCGAAGTTCTTCTTAGCTACGACAGCGAGCCGTATCGAACGAGTCGTATCGAACGACGGGTGCAAACGTCTCGGTGAAGTCCACGCCTTTGCGTTGCATGAATCCACGTGTACAAAGCCTAGTTTTATATCGACAAACATTCCCTGTAGAGTCTTTCTTGAGTCGAAAGACCCACTTGGAGTCAATAGTCTTCATTTCTGGGTTTCTTTCTACCAGTGTCCAAGTCTCGTTCTCGTTGTGTGCTTCGAGTTCTCTTTCAATTGCACCAATCTACTTCACAGAATCCTCGCTTCTTCATACGTTGTTGGCACATCGTATTCGACCACGTTGTTCTCGTAACAAAATGATCTTCGTAATGTTGCGCGGTCTCTTAACCCCTAAAGTCCCAAAACGGCATAAATTCCACCCGTTTTTCAACATACGACTACAAATCCAATTCGCATATGAATCTTAATTGAATTACATTTCCTGAAGTATTTTTTTATGCTCTTTTCAAATCCGTCGCTATTTTTGGTATAACTCTCTTAGATTTTCCAATATGGCGGCTTTTTCCTGTAAAAACGTGTTAATTTTCAATTTTTATTTTGATCAATCGCGATTTACATTCAGTTAATCAGCTCAGTTTTGCTCCAAATTATGTATCGGGTGGAATTTTTTTTTGTACTATAAGGGTTTATTGGTATTTTTAAAAAATTCATGATGGCGATTGATTGGCATGTCGAGTTGTAACGAAATTTATTATTAATTTCTCAGAAATGATCGTCTTACAACAGAAGTTGGTATACTACGTTTTTGAGGTCGCGGAATCCGAATCTAAAATCAGATTTGAGAAATTCAAAATGGCGGATCCAATATTGCGGACAAAACTTCGATAAAATGTTGGGATTGCAACAAAAAATGAAACATTACAGTTCTAGAGGTCGCTAAATCCGAGAATGAAATCAGATTTTTGAAATTCAAAATGGCGGATCCAATATGGCGGACCAAATTTTGGTCAAACGTTGAGATTGCAACCAAAATTAGTATATCACTGTTTTTGAGATCGCTAACTTCTTTGAATAATACAAACAAACCATTTTCGATTTTCTCTTTTCTTTAAAAAAGAGGGAGAAGTCTTTCGAAAAAATTGTTTTTTCGTCTATTTCCGTTTTTAGCAACACCCAGGATCAACGACGTGGACGTAACGGAGATATGATCTTTTTTGGATGCTTCATTTTCGTGAGTCCTTCACACGATTCATGGTGCTCAATCTTGAAACTCTTCTTGATTATTCTATTATTTCCCACGATACGTTCCAAAACATGTAAAACAAAAATATCCACTGCAATTTATACAAGTTCTCGTTGGTCTTTGAGAACAACCTTCAAACGAGCATTTTATTATATTTTTGCATTCTCTTGCAAAATGCCCCCTTTTTTGCGCGCACTCGTTTTCATCGATGCCGTAAAAGCTCCCGGAGCTTCGTCGTCTGCATGTCCGCCGGCACATTATCCCATGCCGTTTGAAAGGCCGCGTATTTCGATGACAAACTGCCGAGCACTTTAGCCATTATCGTTGCATCCGATACTGCTTCATCCACGTCAAGCAATTTGCCGCCATATTTTGTATGTTAGCCACATGCTTTCTAATCGAGTCCCCCGGGGAGATACGATACTCACACACGACATCATCATGAGTTTATTCGAAGCGGATTTCTGTTCGTGTACTCTGGAGAAAGCGTCCCACATCTCTTTAGTCGTTTCACAAATTAATAGTGGTCGCAACTGATCAGGTTCCATTACCGACGAAATTAAGAACATCGCGCGCGCGTTGTCCACAGACCACGTTGCATGCGCTTGTTACCGACCGTTGTCTTCCGGTATGTTTCGCGTTCCGACAACCACGTCATATATGCGATGCGCCGTAAATAAGGCTTTCATCTGAAACGTCCACCCTTGGCAGTCCTGTCCATTAAATTTCGTCACGTTACGTGTTGAGATTGCCCCAGACATCTTTCTAGAACAAAATGACCGCTTCCGTACAGTCCTCGTGTTTCGCGTACCGCGGATTTGGCATCTGCCTTTTCTTACAATTTTTCACGCGGTTAGGGTGACTGGGCCCATAACCTGTTGGACTAATTATCGCGAGGTACGTAAGGATAGTACGCAGGTAACAGGAGTTGACGAAACTCGTGTTAAGAAAAAACGGTTTAATTAAAGAGATATCGAGTACAGAGAGCTTATCTCGATCAACGCTCACATGCGACTGACTACCGTCGCATCGGTCGCAGTCTCTCGCGATAGTTCGCGCGACACGAGCTCCCATTGGCTCGTTTTTCGAGTGATTCGCGAACGTTGACGAGTGACGTAATTCGGAGCGTGAACTCATACAAAACTAAACTTGTTTAACAGCTCCAACAAACAAGCACGAACAATCTTTGGTTTTGCATACGAAAATTCGGACTTGCTAATCAGCCATCATATTCCGCACTTCCTCATTTTTTACCCATTGCATTAAATTGTCATTTTGCACAAATATCGTCATCTCATCCGTCTTGTGACTTAGCGACACTCAACAATATTATCATGCGCCCTTTACCTAATTCCCATACAACATTCACCTTTACTGCAATCAATCATCATGATGTCCTACATAGTCTTCATTTAGTTGTACAAAAATCACGTGGGCTTAGCTCCAATCATCTTCCTTTAGAGTACCTAAAATCCATTTTTACAATCATCATATTCACATCCATTTTTAATCTTTCACTTATCTCTGGCTATTTTCCTCCCATTTGGAAATCATCTTACATAATACCGCTTAAGAAAATCCCTAACCCTTTAAGTCCCTCTGACACGTGCCCAATCACAAATCCTCTCCCGTCTCTAAAGTCATTGATGATTCCCTTTTGATTGAAAAAATATTTATAGATAAATCGTATACTGCATCCCAAACACTGTGGATTCCGCAAATTTCACAGCACCCAAACTGCTCTACTACATCTTATGGATGCAGTACGTTTGGATATAGATTATGGGGCAATTACTATTTTGGTACTGTTTGATTTCTCAAAAGCCTTCGACTTCTTAAACCATTTCGTAATTCTAAGCTGCCTTCGAGACATAGGCTTTGATTAATCAACATTGAGATGGCTGCACTCTTATGTGACAAGTTGCTCTCACACAATAATTGGCCTGGATGGTTTATCATCTAATCTTGAGTATACTACTTCCGGCGTTCCCCAAGGTTCGACCTTAGGCCCTATATTATTCATTATTGTTATCAACACCTTATTCTTGAGACTTAAATATTGCAGCCACACTACCATCATCTTTTCTGATGATGCGCAATTTTATCTCTAGAAACCCGATGTGTCATCTAAATGAAACGACACGAAATATTAACAGTGACATTGCTGAGCTTGTGAGGTGGTCCCATGATTATGAGCTCACTTTAAATACGCGTAAAACTCAGGCCATCATTTTAGGTTCACCTCAGAATTTAGCCGTTATGAGAAATCTCACCATAGCACAAATTATTGTTGGGTCAGATGTAATACCTTATTCACACGAAGTAAAAGATCTTTGTGTTATAATAACATCCGACCAAACATGGAATCGCCATGTTAGTACCATATCATCTCGTACCATACCATACCATATCGCTAAGTACATAATGTTCTCTCTCTCTCTCTCGCGCTCTCTCTCTCTCTCTCTCTCTCTCTCTCTCTCTCTCTGCTTTTGGTGAGTATACGCACCGAACGTGCTAAATTCTGTTCCGTCTTATTTTGCAATTATCTCACCATTTTCTCAATTCTCAAAGAGCGACAATTATTTGCAGAAGGTGCATCAGCTGTGGACGAATACATTGGTGTATTTAAATCCGATTGACATCTTCTCTAAAGTCCACGGTGTACCTTTTTGGAAAACCGAAAAGTCTTATGAACGATTTCGTTGGTCACGTGACAACGGCAATTTCGCGCAAGTGGTTACGGCGCAGGTCCACCGGAATCACGAGGTGAAACATGTCAGCCGCCTAGTCCCTGTCATCGCGATTGAATTAAACATCAGCTAGAGGTACGTTAAATCGATGCGGAAATTTTCAAGTTCAGCAAGCGGCAAAACTGAAATCGTTGCATCTGATTCCGCAATTTGTGCGAAGTGTCATAAGTGCGTCGTGAATTTCATACAGGGTCCCTCGTGTAGTAAGTGTTATCACGAGTCTTGCGGACGTCTATATATATACACGGTAAACCGGAGTCCGTGTGCTGCGTGCGTTCGTTACCGCCCCTTCTCCCCTCGCGGCGCACTGCTGCAAGTAACGCCGTCACGTGCGATCTGCCCCTCTCCGAGCTTTGTATTTCACCCTCTCTCCTAAACCCCCCGCAAAGTCAGGTGCCGGTATTAACACCGGCTCGACTATTTTCGGCAAGCTTCGATTTGAATACCATACTACCCGTCGCGCCTACTTTGTCCGATCGAGCGCAGCCGACGATGGGCACTACTCAGCAATTTCGGGAAATAATGGAAGCGATAACAGGGTTTCGCTTCGAACTCTCTGTCGTCCGTGATGACACTAAAGCTATTCGGAAAGATCTTTCCGAACTAACAGCTGCCGAACAGCAAAATACTGCTGCATGTACCGCGCTCAAAGCCGATATTGCTTACATGAAGTATTCTAATGCCCTCGCTAGACCAACATCAGATATTATAGTAATCGGCATTCCAAACAGATGTTCGTTGCAGTTTAACGGTATTGTACTCCGGGTACAAAATCACTTAAAACTGCTGGTTTGTACAGTGAGGTCCTCAGTGTTAATAAAATCGATTGGAATCGCCCATCTACCTCGTATTCCTCAGCTGTCACCCAAGATTTCTCTGCACATCATTTCGCTATTAAGATCCACTTCAAGTCTGTTTTTTTCTACACTAAATCGTCACTTCGCACAAATAGCATATTCTCATCCATCGTGTGATCTTGTGACTCTCAATAATATCATCCGGCGGCCATTACCTATATCTCATCCAACTTTCACCTCCCAATTCAATGTCATGAAATTCTCCTTCATCTAAATCAAGTGGAGCAAAAATTACGCGGGCTTAGCTCTGATCATATGCCATTAAAGCATCTTAAGCCAATGTTCTCAACCTTAACACCACATTTAACCGCCATTTTCAATCTTTCACTCATCACTGGTCATTTTCGTCCTATTTGGAAATCATCATTTATGATCGCACTCAAGAAAACTCCAAATCCCTTAAGCCCCTGTGAAACTCGACCAGTTACAAACCCTTCACATCTCTCCAAGGTCATTGATTCACTTGTCACTCAGCAAATTACCCTATACTTGGAGAAAAATAACCTATTACATTCAGGCAGTGCGGATTCCGAAAACACCACAACACTCAAACTGCACTACTACATCTCATGGATGATGTACGTTTGGGAATCTTTGCCGACGACGTGCAATTCTATTTAACGACACCAATTAGTCTCTTAAATGAAACAATATCCAACTTAAATAGCATTATCATAGAACTAGTAAAGTGGTCTCATGACGTTGGGCTCACCTTAAACGCACGTAAAACACAGGCCATTATCCTTGGTTCCTCACAGAATTTTACGAACATCAAAGGTCTTGTCATACCGCAGATAATTGTTGGGATGGACGTAATACCTTACACACGTGAAGTAAAGGATTTAGGTGTAATAATTACTGCTGACCTAACGTGGAATCATCATATAAACACCATTTCGTCCAAAGTGCACAACGTCCTGTATAGGTTAAAATATCGCGGTGCCTTTCTTCCATCATCTATCAAGCTTTCCCTTGTTAATTCGTTGGTCATTCCACATCTTGATTACGCATCCCTTGTTACCGCTGATTTAACAACTTACCTTAAGACCAAGCTACAACGCCTACAGAACGTTGCGTTACGGTATGTGTATCGTTTGCGGCGTGATGAGAGACTAGAGCCGTATCGAAAGAAAGCGAACTGGCTTGCCGTTGCATCCAGGAGGCAACTTTTTCTTGGAAATCTCACTCATAAAATCATTACTACCGCTCAGCCTTCTTATTTGGCCGAAAGATTCATACCAATCAATGATTCCTTACGTCGATCATCTCGCCATCATTCATCTCGTTTCTCACTCCCTACTCGACGTACTAACACCTTCGCTCGTTCATTCTGGATCACAGCTATTGAATTTTGGAACTCCCGTCCTCGTCATATTCAATCACTCATCTCCATTGCATATTTTCGATCAAACCTTCTCGCATATTTGGTTAGGGCAGACCGAACCTAGGGTACAAGTTATATTTACACGGGAGTGAAACATTTGAGTAGCTCAAAAAAGAAATTAATATTAGGCTCAATTTTACTATTAGAATTAGATAGATATGCATCTTTAGTAGCGAATTATATAATGAATCTCTCATTCTACTTGTTATGTGTTTACCTTGTTACGATTCCCTATTGTTGCGATTTTTCATCCGCAATGGAAATCTTAAATTATGGTCCGGAATACTTCTCTTATTCCTCTACAGGAATCTATAAAATCGGATTGGGAAACTGATAGGGATCACACAAGTCAAAAACCACTCACCAGAAACTATATTTTATTTAGTTAAATCACGTTTTAATAATTTACTGTTACTACTTGCCTCGTCGTCGGCGTGATGGACTAAGGCGTCAGTCTTAGTCCGCCCGAACTGAACGACGCGAAGGTCCCGAGTTCGAATCCCCGTCCGTGCAATTTTCTCTGCTTATGTCCAGTGTGGAATAACCGGGGAACTTTCCTGGGCGAAGGTACGAATTTGGGACCGCTGCCGACCCCTGTCGGCAGTTATCAGTACCGTCAGCGTCTTATCCGCGGTCGGTACGTCGTGGGTCTTATCTCGGATAAAGATGGGATAAGCCCCGCGTCGTACTCGCTAAGGCACAGACCGCCGAATCTGCTGGTGGTACCGATATTGGGGTAGGGGGGACTGGCTCTGGGTGGGTGTTGTGTGTGCCTATAGTTCTGTCTTGTACTGTCTGTCTCTGTCCTGTACCTCTCCACCCGAGAGCCGACCCGCAAATAGACATATTCGTCATTAACGCGGAGGAAAATTTCCTGTGCTTTGTCCTTTTTACTTGCCTCGTCGGGACTAACAGAGTTGAGAAAAAAAAATTATTTTTTAAGGACAACTTAGTAATACAAGTGCCTGAAGTGGGCCTTATTCTCCCGAAGTCGGAGCTTAACTGCCTGACAGTTGGCATGTTCGAAAATTAGAAGTCGAAACATACATACATACGTACACCCTATTTGTATATACGTACACCCATTGTATACTACACACATGTATACTAAATAAGTTACGTTTATAATTCCAATTTCCTATACTTTTAAACATATACAAATTAATTATATTTAAATATTAAATTTTACATTGGAATGGAATAAATCCATAATACTATAAAGTATTAATTAATCCCATGCAAAACATTTATAATTTATTCTTATTATTTGTTAAAAATTAAATTATTGAATAAGAACATTTTCATATACACAAATAGAAAATAATATAGTTCCAAGAATCGCTATAGGTATTTAGATGGCGCGCATGTGTTGGTATTAACACACCATTACACTATACGCATTATTAGCGCTTTTCGACAACCCACATATTCTCACGTACACATACATTACACGCCACACGTAGACCGAACCCACATTTCCCATTTTCTAAACCTAATATTTCACGAATGGATCGATGGAAATAAATGAAACAAAAACGAAATGGAAGCTAAGGTAATGTAGAATAAGGGAAAACGTGACAGAAGTCGCATTTGATAGTAGGTGTTCGGGAAATTTCGTTTAAAGTCGGGAAAAATCGTGAAGTTCATATTTAATCCCCATTATCCATGGAATGGAATGATCAATTTCGACAGAACTTGAACCAAATGACAGATAAATTAATGTGGAAGAAGATAAATATGAAAAACTAATTCTTTTGAACACCTATGTCGCACAGTGGATTGAGAGATGGGGCCAGTCGGACATAGGCCTTAAGTCGACTATTACCAGTTATCAGGTGCACAATAGATAAATATAAAAATTCATTTACATGTTTCGAAGTTTGCAGATTACAAATTTGAAATAACATTTTAAGAATTCAAAATGGCGGATCCAATATGGCGGACAAAAAGTCGAAAAGTGAATCGAATCCGCTGAAACTGGTTACTCGGGGGTTTTGGGGGTCTCTGATTACGAATGTGGACATAGATTTTAAGAATTCGAAATGGCGGATTCAATATGGAGGACAAAAAGTCGAAAAGTGAATTGAATCAGCTGAAACTGGTTACTCGGGGGTTTTGGGGGTCGATGATTACGAATCTGACCTTACACTCTAATATGGCCGATGGAAATGTAAAAACTAAGTCGGCTGACGTGAAACTGGGTACTCGGGAGTTTTCGAGATCGCTGATTACGAATCCGATCTCAGATTCTGAGAATTAAGAATGGTGGATCCAATACGTAGGAGGATTTTTCAATAATAATCCTAAAATCTTGTTTAATAATTTATATCTAGATTTACAATAAATCTCCCTGCATCTGTTAGTGACAGTGTACCAGTTAGTGACTAGTAGTCAATTTCGAACAATGTGATAGTTTATCGACGTTATCTCTAAATCCGGTTCCCTAGACAAAAAAACCAATCGATATGCTACAGAAAATATAATTTGTTAATGACACTTTTGGTCCAAGAACCACATTTCTTTATGAAGCATCTGCTGTTTTTTCGATGTTACCTTTCTATTTCCGGTTTTACAGCTAACAAAACAAATCGATGTGTATTGTAAGTATTCATAGGAGTCTGTAGAATAAGATACAATATTAAATGTTTCCAAAATTATCTGCTACATTTTGGTCCAAGAAGCCCTGTATGCCAAATTACATAAAATACCCTTCGCAGAAAAAATTCGTGACTGAAAGCGTTAACTCACTATAGTGATATGATAGCTATATATAGCCTTCGTTAACGTAGAAGTAGTCATTTTGAAGTACTTATATGTATTTAAGCTGCAATTTCATATGAAGAGTATCATTTAAGGTAATTGCAATGAATTAGCACGAAAATGTGTATCGTTTATGATATTACTTTTTAATATTTTGAGCGGTGATTTTATTATATTACCTTTAAACCATTAACTCCTTTACTGTAGGGTACTTAGATTAAAGTATTCGTGAGTGCGCAAAATCATATTTCATATTAAGAATATTATTTAAGTTAAAAACTGAAGTAAAACCAGAACTTTATTATCTTTCACCAATGCTTTGCAGGTTCGTTGAGAAAAATCATTCTCTTTGAAATAAAAAGCTACTGTACTTTTTTCACTGTGGATTTGAAAAAACATGCCATCACTTTCGGTACTGTCTAATGCTTTGCCTTCATGATTTCTCCCTTTTTCATATATTCAATGCCAGATGCAAAATACTCGGTCACAATTTACGGTTTCTATCAAGCTAATGTGTTCGGCTGTACTTAGTATAGTCAGAGGCTTCTTAAGTATGTATATTCTTTCTGCCACAAATATGGCGAGACCGAGGCATTTTCTTGGAACGTCAAGCGTTTGCAAGACCTCATCTTTTTTTCTTACCCCTGTTGTAAATAAGCAAATCATTTACTTCATAATCGCGCACAAGCTTGGTGTGATCGAGAAGAATTCAAATTATAAAAAAAGGAATATTTTAATTTTATTGCTTCGTGGAACCATGCTGCTTTCAGTTTGTGTTGATAGTTTAGAAGAAAGTCAATGAGAATTTTAATTGTTAAGTTTCATAAGATACAAGTGCATTCTTTAATTCATTTCATAAACATTTCTTATAAAACGAACAGGACATACTTCATTTCTTTTGTACAATAAAAAAAAATATAATCTTGAAATTTTATATTACCGTAACATTGTTTGCTACCTACCTTTCCAATTTCTTTTTTGTTTTTTTTCTATTTATCTTTCTGTATATTTTACGCTATTTATCACAAGAATTGTCAGTGCGTTTTTGTGAAGACAAGTCAAGACGTGTTAGAAATTTAAGAAGGTTTATTAATTTCACAAGAAATGTGCTAATAAAGAGTGCGCTCAATTTTATTCTTTACACGATGCTGAAATTCATGCTGGTTTAGTTATACTAGCCATTTTTTTCTAATTCAACAAATATTATTATTCTCAGATTGTTTTATTGCATATCCTGTCAAAATTAATACGAAACGCAACAAATTCCTATGCTTTTACTTTTTCATTTGTCAAAGTATGTTTTTTATATAAGGATTTTTTAGCTTTATCTGAAGCTGGCAAACCCTAGCGGTTTTCTAAACACGAGAGCAACAAAAAGGAACAATTTATTCACATTGTTTGGTTTGGTTTTTATTTTTAGTTAACGATAATTACTATATTTCATTTCTGTTAGTCATATCAAAAAAATTGAACCATTCAATTTTTACTCCATTGCGCTGAAATTTCACACCAACAATCTAGGAGTGTACTAATAATTATTTCATGTAATGTGCGTGATGTTATTATTTACAAGATATATTGCACTAATACTGTTCTATGTAAGTAGACATGTAAGTGAAATGTGTATACATTTTTAGCGAAATTGAAGATTGTGAAGGAAACTGGGATAATTCATCGGTGGACGAAGATTTCTTCATCGACGAAAATAGCGAATAATGAAAGAAATGCTTTATACAGAAATTTGCATACAAATTGTTAAATGTTAAAAAATTTACCTATATTCAGAGTTTATCGATATTGTTTGGAAATAAGAAGCATTGTATATATTACATTTACTGATTTAAATTACTCATCTATTGAAAAGAATCTATTATATACAAATTTTAATATTAATAATAGGTAATTACTGTTAGAATCGTTTTCAGTATGAATAATTTTTTCTAAAAACAGATAGACACTTTATTGTTTATTCAATTAGTTTTTGGAATTTTATGCCATTCCTTCATAAAATAGAAATGATATATAATACATTTATTGTTAATAGATAAACGGTCCTATTACGTGTTTTAATAATTTGGGGATTACTAACTTGACTGAAGAAAATAATTAATGATTTATGTAAAGCACTACAATGGAGGTTTGTGCGAGCGCGCTTACGTTTAAATTATCTCTAATTCCGCTTTAATCTCATCTCGATAGGTACGTATTAATAAAATAGTATTAATCCACAAATTTGACGAAATTATCCAACTCAAAACGTTCAACGAGTCGATGTTCAATTTTTGCTTTGTTCAGTACAAATTTATCTTTAATTTAGCTTTAATTTCGTTCAAATTGATATATTAGATCAACAGATACGGACGCTTCAATGTGAACTTTACGATTTTTATCGACTTTGAACGAAATTTCCCCAACAATTACTGTCAAATGCAATCTGTCACGTTTTTCCTTATTCTACATTGCCTTAGCTTCCATTTCGTTTTTATTTAATTTATTTCCATCGATCCGTTCGCGAAATATTAGGTTTTCAAAGCGAGAAATGTGAACTCTGTCTGACATATTAAATCCGCCATTTTAAATTCTTAAAATCTAAGGCCAGATTCGTAATCAGAGACCCCCAAACCCCCGAGTAACCAGTTTCAGCGGATTCGATTCACTTTTCGACTTTTTGTCCGCCATATTGAATCCGCCATTTTGAATTCTTAAAATCTAAGACCAGATTCCTAATCAGCGACCCCAAAAACCCCCGAGTAACCAGTTTCAGCGGATTCGATTCACTTTTCGACTTTTTGTCCGCCATATTGGATCCGCCATTTTGAATTCTTAAAATATTATTTCAAATTTGTAATCAGCAAACTTGAAAACGTATAAATGAATCTTTATATTTATCTATTGTGCACCTGATAACTGGTAATAGTCGACTTAAGGCCTATGTCCGAATGGTCCCATCTCTCAATCCACTGTACGACATAGGTGTTCAAAAGAATTAATTTTTCATATTTATCTTGTTCTACATTAATTTATCTGTCATTTGGTTGTAGTTCCGTCGAAATTGATCATTCCATTCCATGGATAATGGGGATTAAATATGAACTTCACGATTTTTCCCGACTTTAAACAAAATTTCCCGAACACCTACAATCAAATGCGAGTTTTGTCATGTTTTCCCTTATTCTACATTACCTTAGCTTCCATTTCGTTTTTGTTTCATTTATTTCCATCGATCCGTTCGTGAAATATTAGGTTTAGAAAATGGGAAATGTGGGTTCGGTCGACGTGCGCCATATATCACTCACAGGCATTTGAATACAATATACTATCAAAGCTAATGCAACTTATTAGACTCACACATTCCTACATACACATATATAACATGCACTCTATAAAATGGTGATGACTTATATTTACATTATTATGCATTTATTACATTTATTATTATTAATCATCATTACATTTATTTAACTTTATATAAATTACATTGGAATGGAAAATCCACAATACTAGAAATAGTATTCGTAATTCCAATGTAATACATTTCAGAATTTTATAATTCATTAAAATATTTATTTATAATATAAGAACATATGTACGAGACAGAAATTAAATAATATTACAATTCCAAGAATGGCATCAGCTTTCTATACAGCGTGCATGTTTTGGGGGCGTTGGTATGATCCGGCTTTATTCACAATAGACTAATGATGGGCATTTAATAAATTAAGATATAAAATAATATAATAATGAAATTAATTTTTAACTCGGATCATAACACTCCTCCCTTCTTAAAAATCATCACCGTCCCCGGTTGTTCAATAGCGTTGATGCTGGAAATAAATCATAACATAGTCATAGATAGCAAAAAATGCCACAATGTTTTACATTTAAGCTATGACAATGCAACAATTTCTGTTGATACTGAAGAGAAAAAAGATTAGTCATGTGTTCATAAATATTCATTAAATCTTTTAGAGTCAACAATATAAACTTAAAAATGACTCCAAAGACAGAAGGATGATATGTGAGCATAACAAGCACTAATTGTAGATCAAGTTACGAGTTTAATTTTTGCATATTCATTGTTGTTTAACATACAAGGTAATTCTATTGAATTTCGACTTTCTCCAATACCTACAAAAATAAATAAATAAATAAATTGTAGCAATTGATACGCATTAACTATATAATATATTTACTTATAAACTTGGCGACACTCTTGTAAAATATATTTCAATAATTTTAATAAGAGAGTTCCGGTTGTCTTTTCTTTGTCTTTGTACTCCAGTCTCTCTCAGATACACCGACAAGGCAGTGTCAATGCCGAAGTTGCACATCCGCGAAAATGCAGAGTTTATAATTCCCCTTCGTATATTCTTACACCCTTCTAAGTCGAGGTGCGTTAATTCGCACTGGCGTTCAACAAACTACATATCTCCGTCGTACCAACACCAAGACACCCGCGACACTCCAGCTCACGAAGACCATGCAAAGATTCGAAGAAATAAGCCACGATGTTGGGGAGAAGCATGGCCATTCTCAATCTTCGCAATCCTGTCAAGCGCCCCCATGGAACCAGTCCAAAGTCATCACGAATGTTAGTACATCCAGTGATATCAAGGGTCTGTATATGGTCCAAATGTTGACTATTCTCCCAAATAAATGAGTTATCAACTACCGGGCAAAATCTTAATTCTAGAAGTACCAGATTTTTACACTTTCGTGGCATATCCAGCACTTCTGAACCTACGTTCAGGTGCTGAACCTACGAGAGGTGGATCTCGGTCGATGTCGTTGGCCATATACGGCAGGTCGCCGAACAAGACACCTCGTCTTACTGGGGGGCCTGGGGAGGCCTTCGCCTCGGCAACCGCTGGATTGGGAGGTAGTCTCCCGTCTCATTCCTTGTCGGAGGAGGGGGACGGGGCATTGCTGGCCCCGTGACCTCACCAGGGGTGCGACGGGCACCACTTCTCTCTCTTGGCCCGGTTCGTGGAGGGCGATGGCGCTGACATCCTGCGCCAACACAAATTCGGCCTCCGAATCCGAAGGACTCGCTCTTCTGGAGGGTAAGGGTGACCGTGGCGCTGGCACTATGGGCCCTTCCCTATCTGGGCCATGCACGGGTGGAGCCCACTCCCCTTGGTAAGGGGGTCATCTCACCCGGCCTAAATGACGACATGATCGGTGCCTGCAACAGAAATCAAGAAAACATTAGTTCTCGACGCGCCGAGACCCACGAGGTGCAACGTAACGCTTCAATTTTGACACGTGTGTCTTTGTCACCTTCCGGCCGCTCCCTCCTTCTAACTCGTACACGATCGGAGAAATAACGCGGACGATACGGAACGGCCCCGCGTAACGCGGCGCGAGTTTCGCGGCGAACCGATCTACTCCCGACGACAGAACGTGACTTTTGCGCAAAACTAAATCGCTGACATGGTATTGAACGTCACGTCTGCCACGATTATAGCTACGACGCTGGCGCTTGTACGCTCGGTCTTGATACGGACGCACTAGGTCTCGGAGGGCGCTTAACCGCTTCATGCGGTCGGTCCAGTCTTCTGGCTCGATGCGCAGGATAGGGGCTTCCCCCTTCAATCTTCGCCGTAAACTCTTGACCGGCACGGGCTGACGGCCGAAATTCAGAAAGGCTGGCGACACCTTTGTAGTGTCGTGGACGGCAGTATTTATCGCACACCAAAATTCGGGCAAGTGCAAGTCCCAATCCCGGTGATCAGCTCCGACGAACCTCCGAATCATTGTTTTAAGCGTTCGGTTCGTTCTCTCCACCGGGTTAGCCTGAGGATGGTGCGGCAGGGTAGTTGTCGCCCGCACGCCGTACCCATGGCGCATCTTGTCCATGACATCGTTCCGGAACTCCCTACCGTTTTCGGTGAGCAAGTACTCCGGAGTTTCCCATCGGAACAGGACGAGATCCTCAAAGGCTCGTGCGATATTTTTGCCATCGGCCGTCCTTAGCGCCTTAAGCTCCACCCATCGCGTGAGCATGTCGGTGAACACCAAGACATACCGATTTTGTCCCCGGCTGAGCGGAAATGGGCCCATGATATCGGCGGATACAACCGACCATGGTTTCTCGACCACTCGTTGTCCAATTAGTCCGGGTGGGCCGCTGTGCGATGCTTTCTGCATCTGACATGCGCTGCATCCGCGCACGTACTGAAGTACGTCGTAACGCATTCCGGGCCAGTAATACTCCACCGCCAGTCGACAATATGTCTTCCCCACACCATAATGTGCGGAGTGGGCCTCTTTATGGGCGCTTCCTAGTGCTTCTTCTCGTAAGCCTACTGGTAGCACTAGTTTCCAGCGGTTCTCTCCGCCTGTCACCGGATCCAATAACGGATCCGACCGCGCATGGTACAACGTACCGTTCTCGGTTTTCCACTCTGGAAAACGCTCAGGATGATCCTCGACCAATTTTCTCCTCCGGTCGTACCAATCATCCCTCTCGGAGGCAATTCTCATCGCACAAACGTCTTCTTCGACTCTCCTGAAAAGAGCATCCGGGACATGGTGCAATGCCCCTTTCCTGTGCCAGATCGTGAGGTTCCAGACTTGCAACTCCAAGGCCCACCTCGCGAGTCGCCCCGTCGGATCTAGCAGATCACCTCAGTCTACTATGGTCTGTGATGACCTCGAACGGGTATCCCTCCAGGTATGCCCGGAGCTTCTTCACGCCCCACACTACCGCCAGACGCTTCTTCTCCGTCGTCGAATAGTTCTTCTCGGCGCCAGTGAGGGTGCGACTTAGATACACGATCGGGTGTTCTCCGTCATCTTGCGCTTGCGTTAGTACGGCGCCGAGTGCATAGTCGCGGCTGGCTGAAATCGGGCCGTCCTAGCACTGGAGCCTCCGTCAGTGCTGTCTTGAGCGACTCGAACGCCTCCTCCTGTCCTTCGCCCCGCTCCCACGGCTGGTCCTTCCTCGTTAGCTTCGTGAGGGGCAATCGCTTCTCCGCCAGATTCGGAATGAATCGCGCATACCACCCCACCATACCGAGGAATCGTCGTGCTTGCTTTAACGTCCGTGGTGGGGGGTATTCTAATACTGGGCGGATTTTCTCCTTGACGACCCGTAATCCTTCCCGATCGA
The DNA here is from genome assembly GCA_030407085.1 of Trichopria drosophilae. NCBI lineage: Eukaryota > Metazoa > Arthropoda > Insecta > Hymenoptera > Diapriidae > Trichopria > Trichopria drosophilae. The sequence goes on along the minus strand of CM059584.1, from coordinate 62,660,338 downwards.
CTCGGTATCCGAGATATACGGCACTGGTACAACAGAACTCGCTTTTATCGCGGTTGATTTAAAGACCGGCTCTCAGAATGGCAGAATGACTGGGCCGAACAACGAATCCATCAGACCTAGGAACGTTGCTGGGGCATTCGTCAGGCCATAGGGCATCCGCTTGAAATGGTAAAGCCCTCGGCCTGCGACAGCGAAAGCGGTGATTTCCCGACTTCTCGCTTCGAGCGGCACCTGGAAGTACGCCTGGCTCAGGTCGAGTTTACTAATAAACTTCGCCCTGCGCACTTTGTCCAGGATGCCGTCTATATTCGGAGGCGGATATGCATCCTTCTTGGTCACGGCGTTTACATCCCTGAAGTCGATGCAAAACCGAGACGCTCCCTTCGGTTTTCTGACCATCACGGGAGCACTCGATCACGCGCTACTCGACGGCTCGATGATGTTATTGCGAAGCATCGACTCAACTTCCGCCTGAGCAGCCTCTAGCACGGCAGGCGATACGCGGCGAAACCGGTGCTTGATCGGTCGCGCGACCCCTACGTCGATGACGTGCTCAACTAAGGGAGTGGTCTCTAGGGTGACGGGTGGAGGGGGCAACAGCTGATCCAACAACTCCGTCAACTGTTGCTCCTGCCTCGACGTGACTTCCGCCAGTCCGGCGCATTCTGCATATACCGTCGCTTCCTCTGCAACAGCAAACCTTTTCCATTGGCCGTCGCCACTCCTCCATTCGCCTTTCTCGCAGTCGATGGTCATCCTCATTTTCTCACAAAAAATATAGCCCGAGGATGGCATCATAGTCTAGCGTGGTCGCGACGCGAAAGGAAACCTGCTCGGTCCGATTTCCCACGTCGACGACCAACGGTAGCTGTCCCGTTATCCTCGCCGTATGGCCTGTGGCACTTCGCATTTCTCCCTGAAGGGGTAGAATGAGATCGCGATGCATATCGGCAATTCCCGGTCCGACAAATGACCACGTTGCGCCCGTGTCGCAAAGTCCTCGGGCTTTGACTCCGGCGATGACCAGGTTGAAATACAACCTCCTGTCCTTGCTGCCTCTTCCGGCAGTGGCATCCTCTTCCTCGTTGACGGAACTCGTATTCGTAATCGTTGGCGCCCGCGGGATGCCCCATTTCTCCTGTACATATCGGAGTACCTCCCTCTCCGGGCATATTCCCGCTCCTCTCTGGGTGGCGCACTCGTTCTCCATCTGGAACGTGACAGCGGGTCGGGTGGGGAAAACTCGTTCCCCGATCCGCGCGGCTCGTTTCCCGAGTCCCTCGCTCCTGCTTCCATGCATTCGTTGCATTCTCTGCGAATCGTGCCGACTGGACCACACCCGTAACACTGCCGGGGCTTCGGGCATTCGCGCGCGAAATGGTCCGTCCCGCCATATGTATAGCACGTTCGCTCTCTTGGTGCTCTCATCGGCTCCCCTCTCCTTGGACGGAATGTGTCGAGGAGGACCGGGCATCTCGCAAGAGGCGGCTTAACGGGTCGATGTGGTCTTCTTCTTCTCTCGACTCCTGGTGACGATGGCGGCGTCGTCGCTTTGGGCTCGCCCGACCGCACCGTCTGAGTCTGGGCGACCGTGGTTGACCTTAGTCGCGGTCCAACCGGCTGTTTGATCAGCACAGTCTCCGATCTGCGCTGGGGCTCGGTCGCGGCCACTTCTTCGGAGTTCCTCCTTTTTCGGCCTCCTCGCCGTTTCCTCCGCTCGGAGTTCTCGTTGCGACGAGCTCTTCGTCCGATACTGCCGGATGACGTTTCAGACGCCGTATCCGACTCGATCCTGCCAGCTGCGACTCTCGGATTACGCATCGCTGGCCTGGTCAGCGTTTCTCGTCGCTGACTCTCTACTTGTTGGCGATATCGGAGATCCCAACGTTTCTCCTCTGCAATCTCCCGAGTTGCGGTGAAAAGTGCGTTGAAAGTACCGCTCCTTTTCACCGCCTCAGATTTACGATAATCTGGTCGTAGATTCCGGATGGTCATCCGTACTTGGTATGCCTCTGGTGGCGATACCTTCATTCTTCTAAATTCGCGTCGCATCTCTTCGATGAAGTCTTCGGTGACTTCTGTCGGTCCCTGCAGACGCTCGTGGATCTTTAAAAGGACATCTGTGTCGTCCTTCTCCTCGGCGAATCTTCTTTTCAACTGTCGCTCGAAGGTCCTCCACGTGCGTAGGACGGTGGGCTCATCTCGCACCCATTGTAGGCTTTTCCGTCCAGCAACCCGGGCATTACCCTCAGTACATCCTCTTCATCAGGCTCGAGGCAGTCCACGCACTCGTTGAGGCTGGTCAAGAACTCCTCGACGTTGGAGTCCAACCCCCCCCCCCCGAACTTCGCTCCCCATGAGCGAAGTTGCTTCAAACTCCACGCTCCTTGTGGACGTCTCCGTTCCTCTCCTAGGAACGGTGAAGCTGGGCGGTACTCCCGCTGAACCCGTCTTTGCGACGTTGCCTCATCGCGCGGCGGTCGCCGTTCTCTGGCCGCTTCATTCGGCATGCTTCTTCTCCCGTCTGCGTCTCTTCTTCTTGGCGACTTCTCCTGACGTCGCTCCCTCGGATATTCTCCCAACTCGTCCTGAGTTGTCACGTCGCCGAGATCCACGTCCTCCGACGGCTCAGTGAAGAGCAATCTTCGTGCAGCTACCCTTAGCTGTGTCGCATTTCCTCGCCTCATTCGCTCGCGGGAAGTCTCGCACCGACTACTATTACGGGCTTCGAGTACGCTTGCACCTCGCCCCTGTCACCCGCGATCCGCGAGCTAGTGGCTGTAGCCACTCTTACCACAAAGTACAATTAAAAAATATAATAAATCACCAAGCATCTAATATTTGAGGGGATTTATGGGGCAGAGGATGACGAAACGGGTCACCAAAGGGTTGCTGACCCCGTACGTCACGGCTCACTTTGCCGGTTTTAAGTCGGTGACACGTTGCACCGTTGCAACTTCGTCCTGTCACGGCTCCTCGGCGGAGCTCCTCCGTCTTGCACGACTTCCGCGGCCTACTGCTACGGGGAATACCGTCCCCACTCTCCTAAATGCGCGGGCTGCTTACGCGCAACGTTTCGCGGCGCCTTCTATAACGGGGGAAATCCCGTCCCCACTACGCGAGATGCGCGGGCTGCTTACGCACAACGTTTCGCGGCGCCTACGCTAACGGGGGAAATCTCGTCCCCACTACGCGAGATGCGCGGGTTGCTTACGCGCAACGTTTCGCGGAGTCTTCTATAACGGGGAAATTCCCGTCCCCACTACACGAGATGCGCGGGCTGCTTACGCGCACCGTTTCGCGGCGCCTACGCTAACGGGGGAAATCCCGTCCCTACTACGCGAAATGCGCGTGCTGCTTCCGCGCAGCGTGTTCTGCGGTGCTTACGCTATCGGGGGAAATCCCGTCCCCACTACGCGAAATGCGCGTGCTGCTTCCGCGCACCGCGTTCTGCGGTGCCTACGCTAACGGGGGAAATCCCGTCCCCACTTCGCGATATGCGCGGACTCTCTACACGCAACGCGTTCCTCGTCGCGTACGATCACGGGGGAAATTCCGTCCCCACTGACGCGGTTCGGCCACGGTAATTCCCAACCGGAGGTCTATTCCCTCTCGACGCGGCCCTTTCGACCTCCCAAGCGGGGAAGGCTCTCCCTCCTGGGTGCGGTCCGACGCGTGTTCCCAGACGGGGGAATTTTTCTCCCGCGCGACGCGCACCGTTTCCGCGCAACGGACTTCTCCCCCGCGCCGAGTCCCTTAGGACAACCACGTTGCGTGCCCAATATGGCCGCTGCTTGGCAAGTTCGCTTCGATAATGGCGAACTGCCTCGTGGTTTCGCTAATTCACGATTTTTTTCGGAATTTTTTCTCTATCGCGCACTTTCTCACTACGCGTATCAATTATTTTTTTTTTCAAAATGCAGCCCCACGTTGGACGCTAAAAATTGTGACGTACTTTATGAGCACGCACAATAAACGACTTTTGCCGTTAGGGAAATTTATTTTCCGACCGTTTAGCGTCCGAATGACGGACTTTGGCGTTTCCCAGGGGGAAAACGCCGCGCCAGGTAAGCGGCCTTACTCGGCTGGCTCAGTGTGCCCGGGGAGCAAGATCATATTTCGATAATCTTCTATGAAACATGTTCCAGTAATTTCAGTTCCGCATAAGGAAAGATTTTGATGAGGCAAGTTGTTATTAAAAACGCGCGTTAGATCTTTTTCGACTGGACCAACAGTTCTTCCCAAATGCAGACTTTGCAATTGCGTTGCAACCTCCGTCATCATTCGGATTGCTGTCGGCCTAATCTCTAAACCTATTAAATCTAAAGTCGTAAGACCCGGACATTTACGAGACAGAATTTAAGCAATTTGGGGTGGTAATTCGCTTTTTAAATTAATCTCTCTGAGATATTCCCCTTCTCCACGGACAGCCCAGTAGAGAAGCGCTATAGATATAGGAGACTGATCTTATTCTTCATTCCATAACCATGATGATCTGTACGAGATCCCTCGAAGACTTCGAAATGCCTCATAAACTCCATCTCTCCATAATCGAGACATGGTGGCTAAACGAGAGCGATCAACCAAGGGTAAGAATGACCCAATCCTGAAAGTTATTTCTACAGGCAGCGTGTTGGCTAAACCAACGGTCTCTTTTCCCTGCCAATCGCTCTGTTCTCGATGTTCTGAAGCACCATGAGCATGCCAGGGGTCAGCACAAAGGAGACGCAGTTTTCGACCATGAAGGGTGTAATTATGCTCTTTACTTTTTTCGAAACACGCAGAAGCTTGTTCTGAGGTGTTAAATGTGATGAACCCAAGCAAACCCGTAGGACGTATCACAACCACATCATGTTTAACACCGTCCTGTCGAAACAATCGCTTCAATTGCCATCCCATAGTTGTTGTGGATAGCCTTGTAACAACGAGCCTATCTGTTGCTGCCTTCATGATTATAATGCTATTACAACAAACGATATTGTTACACTCGCATATCTCTAATTATCTATAATAAAACAAGATTATGAAGAATATTCCTGGAGAACTCCACAATATATTAATGTAAAAGAATATTCTTCAATCACTTTCAATGAATTAATTTTAATTTATCTACGTGTTTGGTGAGTCTATTCCCTTCTGTGTCTTCTATTACAATATTGTTTCTATTTAAGATCTCGACTATTCTATAATCACCTTTATATTTAGGAGAAAATTTTCCACATTTGGGTTCTATTAAAATTTTTACTAAATCACCAACTTTACCTTTAAACGGATTACTTTTCAAATCGTAAATTTCTTTCGATCGCTGTTTCGCTTTAATTAAATTTTTTCCTGCAATTACTTGCATTTCCGTTAATCGAGTGGTCAAGTCAAACAAATAAGAATTATAAGACTTTATGGAGTCAGTTTCAGGAAAAGAACTAGGACATCTCGCTAATCTGCCAAGCACAAGCTCAAAAGGCGTCAAATTAGTTGCTGAGTGAAGCGATGTGTTATATGCAAACATGGCAAAGGATACAATTCTATCCCAATCATTATAGTCTCGGATGTAATGCGATATATATTCCGACAGTACTATATGACTTCGCTCTAAGCATTTGTCTGAGGTCGATATCCAGAAGTGTTTACTTGATGAATTTTAAACAATTTGGATAATTGGTGTAATAATTTACTCATGAAACTCGGTCCTTTACCAGTCAAATTTGTTTTTGGAGATCCATATTGTAAAATTAACTTAATCACAAAAGCATGAGCAATAGTCTCGGCTGTAATGTCAGGTATAGGTACTGCAAATGAGTATTTCGTCAAACAGTCTTGTATAGTCGAGATATGTCGAATTCCATTTGGCGTCAACGGTAAAGGGCCTACAGTATACAAAAAAAAACCTTTTCAAATGCGTCAATAGGTGTATCGGTAATTATAATAGGCTCTCTAACTTTAGCACGGACAACCTTTTGACTCGGACAACTTTTACAAACTCTTATATAATTTTGAATGTCATTTTTCATATTAGGCCAATAAAAATGTTCGCGTATTCTTCTATATCTTTTTGTTACACCCCTATGACCTCCAATGAGACTATCATGATTTTCAAAAATTATTTGCAGTCTCAACTCTTCCGGTGGTAATCGAACATTACCCGCACATAATGTAATTTTAATCTCTGTTTGTGAAAATAATTCTTGAATTAATGTAAATGAAACCTTTGAATATTAGGTTTAATAAAATCTCCATTTCGTGAAATTCTAAAGGTAATTATACCTAAATCTAAGAATGTTTTCTTTAAATTTAATAGAGATAATTAACACTTAACCAACACATGAAGAAAACATGAAATTAAATTTGAATTTCACATGAAATAATAATATCGTTACACAATATATATACACATATATTTCATTTAATATTAAATTCATACCTGTTCACGACAACTAACTTTTACAAAAGTCAATCAATCTCAATTGTTGGTAAACTGTACCGGTATTCATTTACCACATGGCGATGTCCAAGTTCCTTTCCAAAAATAACCATTAATCGAACATTTTCTATTTTCATATAAATATTTGGAATAAAAAGGAAAATAAATGCACTTTGCAACGCTTTATAGAACACTGAAAAGTAGAGTATTTTAGGTGCCTTCCCTCCCTTGCGGGTTTAAGACAGCCCCCCCCCCCCCACGGGGATGGGGCCATATTTGAGTGATGCACCACACCGCTGGTTGTGTCCAATGAAAAATAAACAACAATTCAGCTACCAAATTATTAGTAACAAGCAGCCTGCCTTGAGACTTCTGTTGGTTCAGAGAACCCTTTCTAACGTTGCCACGACGCGCTAGAGGTCAACCCTCTTTGCGGTTACTACCGGACGGACACGGCACGCCGCCGTAGCGGTCCCCCGTGTGGAACCCGCCGACAGGGGCTTGACACCACACCCTAGCTCCCCAGCACGGTGGGTATCTCGAGTCTTTTTACGATCAGGCATTCGACGGTAACAGACCAACCGAAGCTTTATAGAACAGTGGAGATCTGAAACTAAAACTATTAGAATAAATAAAATTCCGAATCCAATATTTCAACAAATTAAGAAGTATGCTGGCAGGATCGTGAATTTTGTTACGATTTTTCATCGGCAACGGGAATCTTAAATTATGGTCCGGAATACTTCTCTTATTCCTCTACAGGAATCTATAAAACCGGATTGGGAAACCGGTTAAACTGATAGGGATCACACAAGCCAAAAACCACTCACCAAACACTATATTTTATTTAGTTACATCACTTTTTAATAATTTACTGTTACTACTTGTCTCGTCGGGACTCACAGAGTTGACAACAAAAATTATCTTTGAGGACAACTTAGTAATACAAGTGCCTGAAGTGGACCTTATTGTACCGAAGTCAGAGCTTAACTGCCTGACAGTTGGCATGTTCGAAATATACTTACATATGTACACCCTATTACATTGTATACTACACAGATGTATACTAAATAAGTTACGTTTATAATTCCAATTTCCTATACTTTTAAACATATACAAATTAATTATATTTAAATAATAAATTTTACATTAGAATGGAATAAATCCATAATACTATAAAGTATTAATTAATCCCATGCAAAACATTTTATAATTTATACTTATTATTTGATAAAAATTAAATTATTGAATAAGAACATTTTCATATATACAAATAGAAAATAATATAAAAAATAATATAGTTCCAAGAATCGATATAGGTATTTAGATAGCACGCATGTGTTGGTGTTAACACACAATTTCACGATACGCATTATTAGCGCTTTTCGACGATCTACATATTCTCACGTACACATACATTGCACGACATACATCACTCGCAGGCATTTGGATACAATATACAATCTCATGCAACTTATTAGATTCACACATTCCTACATACACATATATGACATACACTGTATATACATTTATTACATTTATTATTATTAATCATTATTACATGTATTTAACTTTTAATAAATTACATTGGAATGGAAAATGCGCAACACTGTAAATAGTATTCGTAATTCCAAAGAAATACATTTCAGAATTTTATAATTCATGAAAATCTTAACTTATAATTAAAATAATATCTCTCTCTCACTCTCTCTCTCTCTCTCTCTCTCTCTCTCTCTCTCTCTCTCTCTCTCTCTCTCTCTCTCTCTCTCTCTCTCTCTAGCGGTGAGTACACGCAGTCGCGTTTTGTTGAGCTCCGCTAAATTTCTCTAAATTGCACTCTAAACCCCGTTTTGTGGGAGTTAAAATTTTGTACAGACGTTCCTGAGCAGACTCGGATCACGATCACTAATTGGGATATTTATCTCCGAGTCTACTTCAGGCGAGAAAAGTTAAAAAAGTAATTTCGGAATTAACCGTTGCTGCTTTTCCACCGAGACATCTGCGCACGCCCGAAACGTCATCGCCTACGTCACACTACGCAAAATGGCGCTGCCCACTAGCTGTCAGTGATTTCGACACTTTGCCGCATGACACCGATCACCGAGTGTTTGTCACCTTTGACTTCGCTTTCTTTCCACTGGCAGGTTGGTGCAATGTGGAGATGCGAGACCTGTGAATGCCTATAATAGTTAAATTAATATTCATTAGCCAAATGGTTTTCTGCCTGACATTTGCCTTGTAATCACGCATGCATTGTCGTGATTGATTAGTTCAACCACTCGTATTGTGATCATCTGCCTTATTTCTGAACTATACATTCAGCTGACGGCTTATCGGCGGCCCCTCTCTTCACGTGCTGCGCGGTGCACGAGACGCGTACGGTTCACGCGCCCCTTCCAAGCGGGTTTACCACACGCTTGTATAGCCTTCTCTCTCTAACGTACGTACGGCTATATTTCGGGCTCTTATTATCTCGCGCACGCTTTTCAAATGGAGAATTGCAATAAATGCAATGCCGAACTCGTTGGCGACGACAAAATTAAATGTGTTATTTGCGCACTTGCATTTCATGAAGATTGCAAACCTGACAATGCGACCACGACTGCATCGGGTGCATTTGTTTGCTGCGTTAATATACCTGCCGCTAAGAGCAAAAAAAGGAAGCTGAATTCAACTCTGCTCGCTCCTCCTCGTCTTCTCCGTTCCAATAGCGCTACTTCTGTAGAATCGGATACGTCCGATACGTGTGCTATACCTCCTGCGCTACAACTATATCTTGATAGACAAGAACAATTTAACGCGCAACAGAATGCGCGCTTTGAAGAAATAAATGGAAAGATGGATCGAATATTGAAGCTGGAGGAGCGAGTAGAAAACATAGAAGTTAGTGTAAAATCACTCCAAACTGATGTACAGTCCTTAAAGGCAGATCGAGCGACAATGGGCTATGACATTCGGAACTGCGATTTAATAATCAGAGGGATTCCTCCGAAAGGCATGGAAGATTTGCGACAAATTTCACTCAAAATTGCCGATGTATTGAATGTGACGCTTCGCATAGAAGACATTCTTTCTGCTTATCGGCTACAACGCACAAATGGCACCGACTCATCTGCTTCCATGCTTGCATCTTCGTCAACATCCCATAGGCACCCAGCAATACTTGTAAAACTCTCTAATCCCGACCTACGATTTGCCTTCATCAAAGGCATGAGAGCTAAGAAAATGCTATTTACCACCGACATTGATAACTCTTATGCGAAAAACCGCGTTTTTATCAATGAGCACTTAACTTGACACAACAAAAGAACCTTTGTGTCGTATTTGAATGATCGACAGTGAAATACGACAAACGACGATCAAGTACATATAATACAAGATGAGTTTTTCGACTGTAAAACTAATGCCACATAAAACGTGACCAAAGTCTTTTCGATGACTAATCAGGCGCACTTAAAACTAACGCTTAACTTGCTCAGAAAAGCACGTGCCTTAGTGAAGGACCATCCGCATAAGTATGTTTACACCTATCACGGCATTGTACGCTTTCGACCAACTAGCGGCGCTAACGCGATCGACATTACTTGCGAGGAAGATCTTCGAAGAATTAGCGATTGACGTTTGGCATGTGGCACTCTTAGTGTTCGCGAAAATAGTGAAACGGCTGCATCGACTTCCGGAAGCAACCAGGCTTTAATTAATTCAATAATTCCAGTAAACGCTAACTATATTAATCTAAAAGTATGTCATATTAATGTTCAATCTCTCGGCTCTGCTAATAAATTTTCTTTTTTTAAATCTTATTTCACAGAAAATTTCTATCATATTGTTATTCTTTCTGAAACCTGGTTTAATACTAAAACTGTTGACTCCTATTTTTCTTTGCCTAACTATCACTTGATTCGCAATGACCGCAAGTATAAGCTCGGTGGAGGTGTCGCTATGTATATTCATACCGCTCTAAATTATAAAATCTTAGAAAAATCTGAATGCTCTTCCGTTAACCCCCTCGAGTTTATGCTTGTTGAAGTCGGTCACAGCGCTACTACGAACCTCAGAGTGCTACTTGCGGTTATTTATCGACCACCGAAGAAAGCTCTGCTCGAACTATTTGAATCTGTACTGCAAAAACATAGCTGTAATTATGATCGAATCATTATTATGGGTGATTTCAATGTTGACTTAAATCGGGCTAATTTTGAATCTACATATTTGCAGCAGTTTGCCGTAGCCAATGCTCTTCAAATCGTGCCGTATCAGCCTACTAATCATACGAACCGAACTGATACATGGATTGACCACTGCCTTGTCGATAGCCTTACAAATGTCCTAGGACATAGCCAAGCCAATCTACCTTTTATCTGTGGCCATGATCTGATAGATATCGAGTGTAAGATTGGAACACCGAAAGCAAAGCCGATACAAATCACATGTAGAGACTATCGCTCGTTCGATGTATCGAGTTTGCATAGGGACCTGAGTAGCTATGATTGGAATATTTTTAACTCTGTTTCTCCACTGAATAACGTGAACTTACTCACCAATACGCTTAGTCATCGTCTATTGCAAACTTTTGATAAGCACACCCCTAAGCACACCTTTACACCGACTCACAAGCCTTCCCCTTGGATTTCACCTCAGCTACTTAGACTTAAATACGAGAGAAATAGCCTTTTATGTGCTTATCGCAGGACCAGGGACCCCTCCTTAAGAATTAGACTCATTTCTGCTAATAAGGCTAATAAGCAGGCATGGGTATTAGCGAGGGCAAACTACTATCGAAACAAACTTACTAACATTCGGGATGCTAAGACCATGTGGAGGGAGTTGCGCAACCTTGATCTGGTGGCTTCCAATAAAGCTGTTAAACCGTTGTGTTGCACTTTGGATGAACTCAATTCCTTTCACACAGCTTCTGTTTCTCCTTACACTGATCTTTTCGACCTAAATTTCGATGAAGACTTTTATCACGGAGATTTTAACGATAGTAGATTTTTCTTCGCTAATGTCACCATCGAGGACGTAGCTGCTCGTTTGTCGGAAGCAAAGTCGGAGGCATGTGGCTCTGATTCGATACCTATTAGTTTTTACATCAAATCATTCCCTGTCATTGCCCCTCACTTAGTTCATCTCTTCAATGAATCGCTTAATTTATCCATCTTTCCTGCTGACTGGAAAAAATCATTGATGATACCCATTAGCAAAATTACTAACCCTGTTTCTCCTGCTCAATACCGACTTATCGCTATTGTTCCTGCACTCTCTAAAATACTAGAACGTATTGTTTTCAATCAGCTACTTGGGTTCCTGAATAACAGTAATTGGTTTGATTCTCACCAATCGGGTTTCCGTAAACATTACAGCACGCAAACAGCACTATTATATGTATCTGAATATTGCAGGCAAGCAATAGACAATCGCATGATAACTATTGTTATCCTCTTTGACTTTAGCCGTGCGTTCGATACTATTAGCCGTAGGCTTTTGCTGCAGAAACTAAAAATGGCTAATTTATCGGATACCGCTATTCGGTGGTTTGCGTCTTACCTCTCGTGTCGATCTCAGGCTGTCACAGGGGTGGATGGCACTAGATCGTCGTGGCTTCCAGTGGGTGCTGGAGTGCCCCAAGGTTCTGTGTTAGGACCTTTGTTGTTTTCAGTATTTATTAACGATCTACCTGGGGTTCTCCATCATAGTGATCATATGATTTTCGCTGACGACACTCAAATTTTTCTTAAATGTCGTGTTTCAGAACTTGACATCGCCATTGCAAAGGTAACATCCGATATCACTTGCTTCTGTCAATGGGCGAATAGCAATGACCTCGTCCTTAACTTTGAAAAAACTAAGGCATTACTGGTCGGCAGTGCTTTTTATCTGAACACCTTTAATACTGATTCGATCACACCGATTGTTATTAATAATTCGGTCATACCGTGGGTTAAATCAGTGAGGAACTTGGGTCTCGTGTTTGATGGAACGCTCTCGTGGAGATACCATCTTATACAAATGTCCAATAAAGTCTTCTCCACTCTACGTCAACTACGTAATAACCGTGCTCAACTACCAACTGATGTTAGGCAAACCCTTGTTTCCTCGTTGATTTTACCCTACTTTGATTACTGCTGCGCAGTTTACAACGACATCAATGTAACTCAAAAAATCAGGGTGGAACGAATGTTTAATGCGGGCATTCGTTTCATCTTCGATCTACGGCGCGATGAGCACATTACCCCATATCGTAATAAGCTTGGCTGGCTTAACACCAAATCGCGTAGGTTATACTATATTGGTATCGTCACCTATAAGATTATTAAGACCCACGTACCCCACTATCTTTATGAACGTTATCAGTGGCGTGAAGAATCTACATCCAGGGCTCTTCGACCAGGCTCTATGCAAGAACTTCGAGTACCGACACATCGGCTAGAATCATATTCCAACTCTTTTATTGTCACATCTACCCGGTTATGGAATGAACTCCCAGTCGAAATTCGCGCAAGTGAAAATGTGTGTTCGTTTAAAGTAAAACTAAAAAAATTCCTATTAAGTCGGACTTCAGTGTAATTATTTTGTATTTTATATTTTAGTATTAGCATTATTAGTATTAGTATTAGTATTTTTAGTATTTAACATTAGTATTTTAGTCCACTGTTACTTCTGGTATGCGTGTACCCTACCCTACGTTGTAATCGCTCGACTATTATTATTATATATATCTATTTTACATCTACTTTGTTATAGAACTAGTATTGCGCTTTTATATGCATCTGTTAGTATGTCTTGTTATATTAAGCTTAGTTTTAGTATTAGTTATCTGTATGTATGCTCTATATTGGTTGGCCTAAGAGGTAATACCTCAAGACATAATAAAGACAATCAATCAATCAATCAATCAATCAATCAATCAATCAATCACTCTCTCTCTCTCTCTCTCTCTCTCTCTCTCTCTCTCTCTCTCTCTCTCTCTCTCTCTCTCTCTCTCTCGCTCTCTCTCTCTCTCTCTCTCTCTCTCTCTCTCTCTCTCTCTCTCTCTCTCTATATATATATATATATATATATATATATATATATATATATATTAATTATTGACATTTTAAATAATTCCGAATACTATTTTTATAGTTTTCAAGAAGCTTTGGGAAGCATTGAATGTAACGGACTTTTATTTATTTTTTCACGTTTTTCTTATTTTTAATTTATTATTTAATTTTCTTTTAATAAATTAATTATCTTAAAAAAGCTGATCTTTAATTATCTTGAAAACAGCAAGAGATTCGCGAAATCTCAGATTTCGAAAGATTATCCAAATGGTGATGACCTCGAATCGTTTAATGCATACATAAGCGAGGTGATCTTACAACCCTACCGAGCGGTGAACAGTAGATACTTGAGTAGATTCTGAGCAACATTTTCCTCTGAAAAAATGTCGTGGAAAGTAGAGTTTTAAAATTATTCAGCATTCAAATCAACCACTGGCAGTTTGAGATTCTTGATTGTCGAAAAGAAATTCGAACAGTTGCATTATTGGCTAACATCATGACCGAACTCAAAGAAAATGAGCATCTCGGAGAGACGGGTGAGATGCCTCGCGCGTTATTATTTTCAAGCATCAACGTGTCATTAATAATACGATCGAATGTCTAACCTGAAATACGATTTCGATAGCCAAAGTTGATTTTCAAAATACCGCACGGATTGTTTTGCCGCTAAAAATAGATGACCTTGCGATGTAAAATTATAAATTTTCAATACATAAATCAGACCGGATAATTAGAAAATATTATAAAGTTGGATTTTATCTTTTAAACTGCAAAATTCTTATAGCATAAATTTTTCTTTTATTTCTAATCTGTAAGAAAATAATTTTATTATTCGAAAACTAAAAAAGAACAGCAAAAGTTTCTTAAAAGTACGTTGGAATTTATTTATAATAGATAGTCAATTAAAAATTGCGAGAAATGAGAGAATGATTCAAAACTATTAAAATAATCAAATAATCAATTTTGTTAGTTAACATTAACCCATAATATGAATTTTATGCCCGTTTAATGAAATTCTTAACGACTGATGCAAATTATTGATCAATTGGATACCCCGAGAGTCGATAAAACATTTAGAATTCAACAAAATTACACAATTTAGAATATAGTTTTAATTTCATTTTCCCATTCGAATCACAAATTTTACGAGCCATGCATTTTTAGTTGGGCGAAAGCGAAAGAAACTTTTTATTACAAAATTAACAAGAAAATGCCGAAAGTATTTGGAACTTTGTAATTGGTATAAGAATTTGCAAGACTTGCTAAATGGGTAAAAAATAATAAAGTTACTCAATAATCAAACGGGTTGATTTAAAATGAACCTACAATTTTATCATCACGTGCACTTAATGAAATTCACAAACCTATGTCGGCACACCGCGGTGCCTCGACGTAGTGTTCTGTGGTTCAAACGGTTTATACCCTCTTCAGGCGCTCACGTGCTCGTCAGTGTGACAATTCTACCATAACAATTATGATGTTTATCATAGTAAAACTTGCTTAATGTTTGATTTAATAAGAAAACCTGATTAAAAATGACATATAAAAATAGTTATATCATTAACTGTTATCTTCGTTAATAAAGGAATGCAAAGCAATCATATTAACTATAGATACTTCTACACTGAGA
The DNA here is from genome assembly GCA_030407085.1 of Trichopria drosophilae. Taxonomy (NCBI): domain Eukaryota; kingdom Metazoa; phylum Arthropoda; class Insecta; order Hymenoptera; family Diapriidae; genus Trichopria; species Trichopria drosophilae. Next base: position 62,645,247 of record CM059584.1, on the reverse strand, counting down.
GAAAAATATGTTACCGGACTGGAATCTAGATTGTACCGGTTACTATGTAAAGATGCTAAACAGAAGATTGTAAAAATGACCATCTTAGATGGCAAAAGTGCAGTCACGTCAGTGCTAATCGTAGCATGTAGGTTATGTTCGCCAAGTATGACGTTATTTTTTAGACTTGCTTTCGACCCACGGAAAAAAAACTGGCGAAACTCGTTGAACTCTAAAAAAAATTTAAAAACAAAGTGAAACTCTCATCGAAAGAAGGTTTTAGATCTAAAATCTCCCTTCGATAGTGAAACTCTCATCAAAAGAAAGTTCTAGATTTGAAATCTCCTATCGATAGTGAAACTCTCATAGCAATAAGGCGTTAAGTCTGAAATCTTCCTTCGATGGTAAAACTCTCATCGAAAGAAGATTTTAAGTCTGAATCTTCCTTCGATGGCGAAATTCTCATGGAAGGAAAGTTTTAAGTCTGAAATCTTCCTTCGATGGTAAAATTCTAATCGAAAGATTTTTGACAATTTGAGTTTTTTTTCACGCATCAGATATCACAACCCTCAAAATCGTTACAAATGTTTATGCACATACATCTTAGAACAAACTCTATTTGTGAATACGCGAATATTGCCCCGTAACCATCTATGATGTTACAAGGTAACTTACGAAAACTAACATCTTTAGGTGGGTTTGGGTACTATTCGAGATTGTAAAAAACAGATATAAGTAGTATTAGATGATAACTAGTAATATAATGATGGTAACGGATAACATCTCTATTTTTACCATCAATTTCTTTCTATCCAGTTCTCTCAGTGTACGAGCACTGTACCAGCTGATTCGTATACATGGCGGCAATGAATATATTTGTATATTGTATGTAATATATACATAATTATTAAAAACTTTCTTACTGCTGCAAATATATATTATTGAAATTTATATATATCAATATTTCCAAAATAATAATATTAATATTCTTATAGTAATTGTTTTTTACTTATTAGAAAACTCAGCAATAATAGTAAGAATAATTAATTTCCCTATCAATACAGTAAGGATTTCCTCGTCTATTTTAGCAAGGAATTTATAGTTGGCGACGTTCCTGGCTATTCAAGATTGTGAAAACTGTAAGGAATTTTTACATACTTCATCGTTCGTCGTGTTCGCGACGCGTGCCGTTTCATCGCCCCCCCCCCCCTCACGGCTACGCATTCGACAGTCGTTGGTTTCGTTCGATCGTGCGTGCACACGTCCATCACGTCTGGACGCACGAACCATTCCCCTCTCTCCCCGCTGGATTCTTCCATGTAACGGCCTCGCCTCGACTTCGTCGCAGCCGCGACACGCGAGAGTCCGATGTTCGTTTCCTCTCTCCACCACAGCTATGCATCCGCCAGCTATCCAAATCGTTCGAACGTCAAATGGACGTTACATGCCGCGCGCCTGCGCGCAGATTTCCTCCCCTTGGCTCGCTTGTGTTGCGCAGCCCCCACCAATACTCATCCTTCTTCGTCAGACTCATGCAGCCTTCGCTGCGTACGCCTCATTCTCTCCCCCTCTTTTGTTGCGTACATCCATGCATGTTCGGCGACTTTCGTTGCCGCCACCATTTCGTGCACGAGTCGACAGCCGTCACCCGGCAAATCTCCACGGCATACGGGAACTGCCATAACCCGATGGCTGCCGTCACTCCACCAGGAATTATCATAAAAAGAGACGATACCCCGTACGTTCTCTCCAGGACACGGAAATCTCCGTCGTCTCTCTTCGTTGCTCTGAGACGTTTTCATATACTCCCTCTCTCTCTTACATATAAGGGAATGTAATTACCCCTTCTAACTTCCTTATGACGATAAGTCTCGTTACGTCACCCCTCCCCCTTTCTTTATACAGCCGCGACCCCTTTCCTAATTTCGTCCGGTATCGCTCTCCTTTTCCGACAGCATGCCCGTCTGGTATTGTCTTCCTTATCCTCCTTACCCATGATGCTCTACGCCGAAAGGAAAATTGGCAACACCGTGCCCGTGGGCACGAACCTCGAGGATTTCGTCAAGAGCCTCGACACATTCCGTCCGGCCATATCCAAGCGTGCGGTGTAATTGTGAAGCGTTTCCGATGGATTCATAAAATTGTGTATTGCGATTTTTCCAAAGTGCGGTCCCCAAAAAATGTTAGCGAAAATTGTGGCGAATTCCCCTATTTTGTTTGCGTTAAGCCCCCAAATAGTGTGCGAGTGTGACCTGCGCAAATTGGATCCTGCAGAGTTTTCGGCGAACCTGAAGTCTGGACTCTGAAATTAATGTACATTCCCCTTTATTTTTGAGAAATATATTGTTAGAATTAATTGCGTAGATTATTTGAGTAATTCTTTTTAACCCCTTTTTCCCATCCGAATTTAGAGTAACAATTGGCATCTCTCGTAGGGACTATATTTAGAGTCGTTTGCGTATTTATAATAAATTATTTTTGTTCTGCCCTTTTCCATTCAGGAAATAGGGGTTACAGCATTAAAAATTTTACACTACGAAACCAAGTTTATAAAATAAAATTAATGTTTTAATTGCATAAATGTCTTGCAATACAGTTCAAAATAGTCAGCCATAATTTTGTATTAATTCATTAACCGCAGTGTATGAGCGGGCGAGAATCAACCTGAAGACATGGAAACAAAAGCGTTACGCCTTAACGTTCGTAGCATGGGAATATGAAGGAAAAGTAAGCTCGGCATCATGATGGTCAGACTCGTCAGGTGTGACCGTCACGAAGCAACCATATGGACGGCGCCCGAGCTTACGATCGAACCTCCGAAGACGCACGACGAGAAGTTGTTCGATCCAGCGAGCAGTACCGCATCGTCATTGCGCTGCGGTCGAAAATTTCTATCAGTGCACCAACAATCTGCTTGAATTTTGTTGATTATTTTTTGCGACTGGATTTCAGCCAATCAGAGGGCGATATTCAAAGGGTTCTATGGTCATTTGTTTAAAATTATACTGGAAATTCCACGGCAGCTGTGACCTCAAATACCGCACTCTGTTTGACTGAAATCCAGTCAAAAAAAATAATCCGCCGAATACCCCTCGACCTTCAAAATTAATCGCAATATTTCTCGGGATCTTTAACCTGCAAAACTTGACATATTCACTTGTTTGCAACAAAGCTATCGGGAAATATTCCGATAATTTTAAAGGCCTCGGGATATTACAATTGAAATTGTTTTAAATTATTTTAAAATTTCATTTTCTCGCTCGAAGCACAGATTTTTAAATGCTAGATGTTATTTAGGTATAAGTTGCGAAAAACCTTTTTTTATTACAAAATTAAAAGCAAATAACAAAGGCTTTTCAACTTTTTGTTATATCTGTACGTTTTTATACTTTTGTCTTCAATTGGTATTGAATTAAAACTTGAGAGAGGTGATCGAGTGTTTCAAAAATATTAAAAAATAACTCGATAATCAACGTAATCAATTAAAAATCAACCTACTATTTTAATAATGAAACGATATAACGCGGGTCGTTTTTTAACAAATTAAATACGGCTTATGTCCCACCAATGAACAATCTATATTTTCCCCCTCTCATTATTATAATTAGTGATCCTCTAGTAAGTGATAGGCATATGCTATCTTCATTTTTGATTGGTTGACACCATATTGGGTGCGAAACCGGAAAAAGAGAAAGATAGAAATGGCCAAGGAAAGAGACAGACAGTAGTTTAGATGTGTACATAGTGCCTGTGAAAATGAGCAAATCTACATACATACCTGGTGAATAATTCAAGGCCGAACATAGGGGAACACATGTATTAGCTCTCAGCCAATCGCTATCGAGCTTGAGAGTATGCATTATCGCCACCGACCAATCACGGAAATCGTATAACATCTATCAATTTTTTGATGTTTACGATTAAGAAAATGATTTATTTAAAAAATCTATGCATTAAATATGAAAAATGTTAATGATTAAACTATTTTTTAATACGCATCAAATTACTTAATCGAAAAAGTTTTTCGTATAATCATGTAAACATGCGTGAAATTCTAGGTTAGGTTAGGAAGACTGGTATGGTTTCGGACGTTTCGGAGTGTAATTCGATGGGTCTGATGTTATGACATATCAGCTGATTCGGAAAAACTTACTTCATAACTTCACTACAATTAGATAAGTGACAAATATTTATAATTTATTTAATATTTAATATGATAATACGATTCTTTGGGATTATGATTTTTTTTCAGGATTATTCAAAAATGCGTGAATTAGACTGCTATTAACGAAGACGTTAAAGTTAGATATTGTTCTGTGATCAGACCCATCAAACTACACTCCGAAACGTCCGAAACCATACCAGTCTTCCTAACCTAACCTAAAATTTCACGCATGTTTACATGATTATACGAAAAACTTTTTCGATTAAGTATTTTGATGCGTATTAAAAAATAGTTTAATTATTAGCATTTTTCATATTTAATGCATAGATTTTTTAAATTAATCATTTTCTTAATCGTAAACATCAGAAAGTTGATAGATGTTATACGCTTTCCGTGATTGGTCGGTGGCGATAATGCATACTCTCAAGCTCGATAGCGATTGGCTGAGAGCTAATACATGTGTTCCCCTATGTTCGGCCTTGAATTATTCACCCGGTATAGAGACATTGCAACAGAGTAAACGATTGAAATGAATGCAGTGGAATGGTTAACTGCAAAAGTATAAAATAAATCCCAATTTATTCCTCTAATGTGAGTGTGATTACTTAACAAGTAAGTATTTTTCTAATATATCGACGTGTGAGTCCAAGAACCTGCCGTTTCACCGCAGCGTTGAAGAACCGTCCGTTTCGTGATGAGTTCGAACAACCGACCGTTTCGAACGCTGCTCGAATAACCGGCCATTTCGCGGAAGTTTTCGAAATTTTATATGCATGCGCTTCGTACGTGTTCTTTGGATTATTTTTGTTGACGATTTCTTTTAGTAAATTTATCATTAACTACATATTAGACTGAAAAAATCATAGTAAATTTGACTACTTTTTAACTACTCCGAGTGTTTCAATAAGTCCCCAACGAAATTTTACAAGTTGTAGTTACGACAATAAAGGAGTTAAATCAACTAAAAATATAGTTAAGGGAACGAAATTTTAAATTTATTTAATTATTTATTATTTATTATTTAATTTACTAAATTTTAAACATTTTCTGGAGTTTGATTATCCAGTAAATTAAAAAGTATTCAAAATGATGGAAGCAAATATTTTTAGTTTATTTAACATCTTTATGGTCGTATAAATGATATTTCTGTAAAAACTGTTATTTATTTGTTATCGCACATATGAACTATTAAAATTCGATATAATGAGTATTAGTCAAATTTTTCTGTACGTGCTTCAGGAAAGAAATAATTCAATACATTATTAATTTTTAATGTCACATATTATATTTGCAAGTTTGTTAATCTCCGAAATAAATATAATTATGTCACGCCACTATCCGGCAGTGGTACAACAATAAAATTCCCATATAAAGAAAGTATTTTAAGAAATGGCCCGCATTTTCGAATCCCTTTCCGAATTAGCCGCTTATTTCTTGTCATTCACGAGATGGCCGCTTTTCGAACAGTTATCGAAATGGCCGGTTTTTCGAAACTTCCGCGAAATGACCGGTTATTCGAGCAGCGTTCGTAATGGCCGGTTATTCGAACTCATAACGAAACGTGCGGTTCTTCAATGCTGCCGCGAAACGGCAGGTTCTTGGACGCAGGCGTCGATATGTAATAATAATGTCGACAGATTCACCATAACCTACCAATTGTGTTTTTATTGTGTATCATTATGTATCAATTTTAATTACAGGAAATGCCTGGTTGTAGTGCAGATTATTGTACAATTTCTTCAGAAAAAGGATTCCAAATGTGCAAATTTCCCAGGGCACCAAAGCGAAGAAGAATCTGGGTTGATAGTGTCAGTAGAAATGATTGGGAGCCAGGCTTAAGTGCTGTTTTTTGTGTGAAGCGAGAGTTTTAGACATTTAATGGTTTATAACAGATGTGTAAATACACATTATCATTTTGTAGAAACAGTTTGCTGAAAATATGTGGGAACAACCGTCAGGATATCAGCGCAGATTAATATCAACAGATAATATTTCATAATCGTACAGTGCACAGATCTGTACAAGAAGTGACTATAAATCAATCTGATCAAGAAATGACAGGAAGGACAAACGATATTTATATACTTTTATACACACTTGTATATCATTTCCTTCCATTTGAAAATTATTTCTTTGCTCTTACTTTTCCATAATTACAGATGGTACCACTTCTGTATCAAAACCACTTCATGTATCAAATCAGTCATGTCTTAAAATTTCTTCGATAATACAAAATAGTCAGTCCATTTTGAAGTGTAATTTTCAAAAAAAATAAAAACGTTGCAGTAGCTCAATCGTCACCTTATTACGAAAGATAAGGTAGACATTGCAATGTACTCGTACCTTCATACACGGAAAAAACGTTCAGTTGAATCAACCAAGTTTAGTCCATTTTAAACAAAGAATGCTGTAAACATAGTATAATTATACGAAATTTTGTTTCAATCAACTAATAATTTTATTTATTTGAAATAAGTGAATTAAATTAATCTAATGTTTGATTTATAAAAGCAATATACTTATATTGGAAACATATTTATATGCATATGTATATGTAAGAGATGACAGAATACCGGGTCAATCTCTTTATTTGTCAGAACTTCATAATTAGGAAACCGAGGAGCCTGATGAATTTGAAGGAGAAACTGACAAAGTAGTGCTTCATGATACAATCGAACCAGATAAATTATTGTCAGAATGTTTGTTATTAAGTGCAAATTTATAAATGAGACATTGTTTACGTATACAAATTTATAATTTTAGACGTAATGTATCCTCCTGAAAACATTCATATGAGATGTCGTATGAGAATTAGTATCATGGGTAGCAGGCGGCAAATTGTTATCTCATATGATCTCTTATATGAGACCTCATGTGCGATTTTGATTTTTTTTCATTTTTATAGATTTAATTATATTTTTCACGTGATTTCTATAAAATACTTTTTTTGATCAAAGTTGTATTGTAAATAAAGCACTTTAGATCTAAAATCCTCTATCGATAACAATTTTTCTGTCGACAAAAGCCTTTAGATCTAAAATATTCCTTCGATCGAAATTTTAACATAAATAAGGCATGTTACGTCTAAAATTCTCTTTCGACGAAAGTTTTACTGTCAACAAAAGATTTTACATTTAAAGCATACTTTGGATTGATGATACCTCGACTAACACTGTAACTGGTAATATTACCTTACCTGGTCATAATAATACTGACCGGGAACTCAAGCATTGGTGTTTATGTTTTGTGGGCTTGGCGCACGCTGGAAGCAGGTAGTTCGGTATGATTTCACCCTAGATTCGGTTAAAGGGCAATGTCTGAACCCTATCGTCAATAAAATCATACTAAAAGCAGAAGGCATTGGTTTGAGAGTTCACGTGATAACGTCGGATATGGGGGCAGCGAACCAAGCGATGTGGAGAGCTTATGGAATTGTAACTTTGCGACATTCAAAAACAATTAATTTCTGTGTCCATCCAAATGACGTAAACCGTTTATTATATTTTTATGCCGACTGTCCTCATGCTTTTAAAAATATTTAAACCGAATTTTTTAATAACTCAATAATTTATATTCCTGATAGTTTTGTTAAAAAATACAGGTTACCTAGTAACGTTGGATATAGCCAGTATGTTAAAAACGTTGTTGAGGAAGACAAAAATTGCGAATTGAAATTGGCACGAAAATTGGATGCACAATATTTAGATACAAAAAATCATTTCCAGAAAATGAGGGTGAACAATGCTAGACGCGTAATCAGTGAACCAGTATCTACTGCTTTACAATTTTTAGCTTGCGGTGATGATTCAGATGAGCGATTAACCACAACATGGTTTATTGATTATTTAACACGTTGGTTTGATATAATGTGACGTAGAGACATTTCATTAGCTGTAAGCTACAAAAATTCCGACAAAAACGAAGAAACAATTAATTTTCTGAAAGAAACGATCGTCCTGGCGAAGTTGGTGGGGAGGGAAAATAGAAACCATACCAAACCGCAATTATGTTATCAACTACTACAGTTCTTCAGAGATCGGAGTACCTTCTGCAGAACGGCTTTACATTCTTTTTACCATCCAGATTAACCAAAGACTGTTTGGAAAATTTGTTTTGTATTGATCGCATGATAAACATAATACCGAATGCTTTTCAATTCAAAAATAATTTAAAATTGATCACTATTTCGCAATATATGAAGGGTGTTCATAATAGCAATTATGACGAAGACGATCGCGAGTTTTTGTCGGAATTTTTGGTTGCTTCAAAACCGCACTCATGATTCGCATTTTATACAAACCACTTCCAATGTAAACAATTACTGTACAGCATAATGTAACTTTATTAAACAGAACAGAGATGAATGTTTTATATGACATTGTGCTGGGATGAATGTATTAATGTAACAAGATAAATGCAGCCAATTTGTTATCCTTTCAATACATTCTCTCATACTAAAGCAGCAAAACTTAAATGTAATTTTTTTCGTAAGTATTGAAACGTTTCAATTTTTTTACAAATGGAAAGAATTTTCCGCATTTTCTACCTTTACTTGCGTACAACGAAACTCAATTTAAAAACTTTTTTACAATGAAGTTTAATGAAATCGATTTTGTTTTACCCAAATGTCATGACATTAAATCGAAGATTATACTAAAGCATCTCTCGTTCAGATTGAAAAATTGTTCACGAAAAATTAAAACAAAGAAATCTGTACCTTTTGCCAGTGAGAGTGCGACAATACATCACTTTGTTAAATAAAATTGTATATTAATAATGCTATAACATTTATTAATAATGCCAGTTATTTTCCTTCTAGAAACATGGAATTGCTTCTCGAAGGCAACGTGGATTAAAAGATAAGTTAAAATTATTATACCTCATACAGTATTACTTTTACACATTATAATTATTACGAAGAATTTTTTCAATTATTAGTTACACATATTTTTTTTTACATTTTTTATTCTTCAAATTTACGTATTATACAGTGTGTTGTTGCAATAGCGCATGAGAGATACACCATGATGAAGATTTTTTTTTCTACTGGCCAGAAAGGCCTCAAAAGAATACAAAAAAGTGGGAAGAAGACATTTTCGGCTGCAAATAGACGGATTATGGTATACTTGGTCTGAAGAGCAAGGCGCTTTCATATGCAGTAACTCGGCACCATCTACAAACCAGCCTTCTTCAGCGAAATCCAAGGATCTTCCAGCAAGTAGTATTCCAAAAAGGTCACCCAATAGCGACAAAGGCCCAGAAAAAATCTATTTTGTTCTGGAACATACATAGTTTGCAGAATCTCGCCTTAATCGATGCAGCTGCTGCCAACATTGTATATATCTGCGAAACCTGGAGACATGACTACGTCACCCTGCCGCAATTCCAGTGCCACACCTTCATCAACTCGCCAGCATCTCGTGAGGGCACCAGGGGCAGGTACTGCGGTGTACTACTCACAATTATACCGTCTCAGAGCTCACCTGAAACTCTTGAGGTCACCGCCAATTGGATCTTTTCCCTTGTTAAAACCTTTCCTTTTCATCTTATTATTGGTTCTTTTTATCTGGCTCCTACCACAAGCCTCTCACTCCTTCTCGACTTATTACAATGCACTCTAGATAAACTTCTTCCCTCCTATCCCACAGCCATATTTGTTCTTAGCGGAGACATCAACTCCCGGGTGAGCTCTCTCGATCCTGAACGTGGCTTTTCCGATCTTTTCGATTGTTCGCTTCTTGCTCGCGTCAGATGTTCTCGCGATATTACGTCTAACGCTCGTGGAGCTCTTTTTTACGATTTTAGGAGTAGTAATAACTTTGTTCTTCTAAACGGGCGCGCGAGATCCGAGTCTCCGGCTAACTTCACCTTCTTGAATGAGAGTGGTCGTAGTACTATAGATCTGGTCTGGATCTCCGGTTGTCATCTTCCCTTTGTCAGCAATCTCGAAATCGGAACGATTCCCGGAGGCTCAGACCACCTCTCTGTCGTTTTGAATCTTGGTGTATCTTTTTTACGACAGGAGTTTCCACCGCTTTCGTCGGGTTGCGGAGGAAGACGGAGGCTCTTTCTAACTCTAGAAGGAGCCCGCAAATATAATGGGGAATTATCCAGTATCAGTCCGCCTGGTGTTGATACTGCCTTCCAGCCATTCGATACGATCCTCCCTCTTATCTCCGCAACCCTGTCTGAGGTAGCGCTAACCGCCGGGCTTTTGCGAGTCTCGCGCGCCGGTCTTCATTCCTCGAGACCCAACATGTCGTGGTTCAATGGAGATTGTCAGCAAGCACGCAATGCTATGAACCGGGCTTTTACAGCATTACGCAGCAGTTTCTCACCTCAGTCGGAAACTGAATATCTGGCAGCTAAAAAACTTTACAACTCGTTTATCGCAATTTCTAAAAAGCATTATGCTGCTAAAATTACCAACAAGTTTGCTGCGATAAAAGATGCCCAGTACTTTCTGGTCTACTATCCGTACCTTCATACGCTCTCCAATGCGAACCCCAGCAATCTCCATCAAATCTTGGAACGCGCATCTGTCAATACTCTATCCGATTACCTCTCTCTCCTCGGTTACTTTCTTTGGCACTTACGACACCGAACTGGACTCCCCCATCACTGAACAGGAACTCCTGAGGAGCATGGGCAAGCTGAAATCCGACAAGGCATTCGGCTCTGACGGTATTCCTGCGGAGCTTCTTAAACTCCTTGATGATCAATGGCGAGGTTTCACCTTTGACCTTTTAAATGAAACGAAGTTTATTTACTGGCCTCCGAATTTCTACAAAGCCGACCTCCGGCGGGCAATTATTAGTTCGTAAGTTTCGCCAGTTCTCGTGGGTGCGCGCGCATGCGGTGCGCGCGCCACCGAGTCGCCGCGTGGGGACCACTGTTCGACGGGCCTGGCTATAAAAGCGCGTGCACAGACCGACTCGAAGTTCTTTCTCGCTCGGGCCACCCGGGGTTTGAGAAGTTCTATGATCATCGGGTCCACCCGTTGACGAGGCTCCAGGTCCACCAGGATTTACGTCCGAGGTCCAGCTCGGGCTCCTCTTAATATTACCCGTCGTCCGTTTCCTGCTTGAGGCTGCTGCTCGGGTCCACCCGTGCATCCTAGCGTGCGGAGGCTGCACTTACCTGCCCCTCCCCGGTCAGGGTCACCTTGACCGTTCCGCCGTACCTGGCTGGGTCCACCCAGCATCCGTCTTATCCGAAGTTCGGCAGCATCAAGCAACGTCCAGTCTTCTGGGCGTACCCATCTGTCCCGTGGTTCCACTCCTGGCAGAGGTCACCTCTGTCTCCGCCGTTCTGAGGTCGGACCCTGCGATCCTTGCGTGCCGGGTACTCATAATTATATTCGAGTCTCTAGTGCTTAAGTACACATGTATCCAGTGGATTCAATAAACCTGATTTCTTTTCATATAAATTCTGTGTTTTCAATTCACTAACCCCGTCACCCAGCGACGCTCTCCGTCTCCGTTGACCCTGGTGTACCAGAGCTGACCCGGCAACGGAGAGCGAGATAAAAACACCGTTACATAAATTACATTCTCTTGCACAAGAGATTCCCGGAAGTTTGGATGAGTGCCAGCTTGTTCATGCTCTTCAAGAAAGGTGACAGAAACAATCAGGAAAATTATCGAGCGATAGCGATTACCAATGCGTTCTTGAAATTGCTTTCGTAGATCATCGTGGTGCGGGCTCAGGAGAGGTCGTTCAACTGAGGCTAATATCTTAACCCCTCCCCTCCCTCCTTGCTGCCTGTCAGATCCATTTAAGACACAAGGCCGCGAAATGCTACGCCCTTTTAGTTGATTTTCGCCGTGCCTTTGATTCCGTCCCACACGATCTTGTGTGGCCAAACCTTGGTCAAAGTGCCAAAATGATTCGATTTTTAAAGGCTTTGTACACGAATGCAACGGTCTCTACCACGAGTGCGGGGATAGCCTCGGACTCCTTCAGGGTTTACCCGGCGTACTGCAGGGTGAAATCATCAGCCCTCTACTCTTTATTCTTTTCTTGCCGACTTACCAGATTATTTTCGTGAACGAAGGGTGATAGGTATCTACTATACGCGGACGTACGACCTTCTCATGTTACTCTTTGCCGACGACCAGATGATTTTTGCCTACTCCCCGGTCGATTTATAGGCTAAGCTCCATATTCTGGAGGATTACTGCCTCCAAAATGCACTAACCGTTAATACCGACAGAACAAAAATAGTCATTTTCAGAAAAGGGGGAAGACTTGACTCGGCCTCAAGGAATTTTACGTATGCTGGTAATCCGGTTGACAGTCCCATCTTATAGATATCTTGGCATAATTGTTTCGTTGTCTGCAAGGGGCCTCCGAGCGGACGGGGACGCCAAATCGAGGACTCAGCAGGACTCAGCCTCCGTCCTCGCTCTGGTGGCCTCGGTGAAGGTGGACGCGTGGGCCGGTGTTCTTAAATTATATCAGGCAATGATTATCTCGGTGTTGCTCTACGCTGCCCCATGTTTGGTACTCCAGTACTTTGATCACCTTAAAGCAATTCATATTGAATTCTTCAAGCGTGTTTTTTGTCTACCCAGAACAACTGCGGCTTACTTGATTCGCCTCGAACTCGGCCTCTATCCTTTCTGTGGAGATGATAAAACGAGCGATGTTATATGTTATACGCTTGCTGAAACAGCCATCTGACAATCTTCCCCGTATGGGGTTCTTGCGCCTCATTGAACTGGACCAAATGAGGAATAATATTCACTCCTACAATTGGGTTTCACATCTAAAGCTCGTTCTGTGCTCTCCCCTTTTTGCCGATCTGTGGACAAACCTGTCCTCGGACTTTTCGGAAACAAATATTGTCCATGTCTGCCAGCAATTAGCGCACCAACAGCGAGTAAACGATTTGTAGCGCTATACATCTTCTAACTCTCCTCTGTTCCCTCTTTACCGAGTGTTTACCGACGGTTTTGATAACTTATATCCCGCCCGCTGTCCCATAGCGTACGCTCGAGTGAGGATGCAACTCAGAACTGCTACGATGCAAATGCGTACTTTCTTTCTCGACTGTAATACTTTTAAGTTCGATCCAACCGCGAATTGCACGCTTTGTAGCCCAGACGAAAATTATACCCTTTATCACTTTTTACGTAACTGTCCGAGGCTTCTTTATTATTTTGTTAAAAGCTGCTTCCGTAGAACGTTATTTATTCAAAATCCGTAAGAACGTGTTTTTGTACCGGCGCCTACTTTTTGTTCCGTCTTATTATTTTATGTACTTAGGTTACCCGCGGCACTAGCTTTAGATTCTCGCTACTTATTTTCTTATAGCTATTTTTTGTTATTCTATCGTCTGTGTTACATATTGTATTTCTGAAACGAACTCCCATCCCAATAGAATTTTTGTATTCTTATTTATGGGAAATAAAATTTATCTATCTATCTACAAATGGAAAGAATTTTCCTCATTTTCTACCTTTTATAAATATAAATATATTCTAAATTTATTATTTGACCCTTCGAAAATGTAATAATGTAATGATTTAATTGTTTGTATTACGGTCTTATGGACAAAATAAAAATAAAAACAAACTAATAATATAAATAGTGGGACTCTGATGCGAGCCATTGAAGATGAGAAAGGAAATTTGTGTGAACGGGATTTTGTAGTTTTGTCAGCTACAGAATCTTCGATTTACTGAACTGCTTATATATAAAATTAGGGATTTAACTGATAATGGATTCTGTGTTCCTCTAGTGACAAAATAAATAACTAATGTCTATTGTAAATACACGTTTCGTCCCAGGTTTTCGCGTGGACTCGTCAGAAAGGCGATCGCGAAAACCCTGCTTTTTATGTGATGGTTTGGTATACTAAGAAATTTTAAATAAACAAAACATCGGAGGAATGTTTCATTTATTAATAAATATAAACATACTAATGTATTGTGATATTGTGATTTTTCCAGTATGGAAATTTGGACGACATTGAATGTGCTCACTTAACAAGCTTGGATACGTTTTCCAGGTACTTTTGGGTTCCCAAATGTGTACCAGAAGTTAATACGCTACAACTTCAAAGGATCAGTGAATACAGCCTTATTACTTAACCCTTTGAAGAGTACATTTTTATTTACATGGAAAACGGTTGAATATTGTTACTCCGGGGTTTTCGGGGTGGTATTCACAGTTTATTAACTTACGTTTTGACTGTTTTTTAAATAAAAATTTGCTTTAACATGAAAAATCACAGTTCTCAAAGAATCACCCATATTTTTTTAGATTCATTTAAATAGCGCAAACGCGAGTTAGAAGTAACGTGATTTGGTGCCCGAGAGCCGCGCTGGGAAGATCGGCGCGAAACGCCCCATATAAGGAGTTCAGTAAATCGAAGATTCTGTAGCTGATAAAACTACAAAATCCCGTTCATACAAATTTCCTTTCTCATATTCGGTGGCACGCATCAGAGTCCCACTATTTTTATTATTAGTTTGTTTTTATTTTTATTTTGTCCATAAGACCGTAATACGAACAATTAAATCATTACATTATTACATTTTCTACCTTTACTTGCCTACAACGAAACTCAATTTAAAAAACTTTTTTACAATGAAGTTTAATGAAATCGATTTTTTTTACCGAAATGTCATGATATTAAATCGAAGATTATACTGAAGTATCTCTCGTTTAGATTGAAAATTTCTTCACGAAAAATTAAAACAAAGAAATCTGTACCTTTTGCCAGTAAGAGTGCGGCAATGCATCACTTTGTTAAATAAAATTGTATATTAATAATGCTATAATATTTATTAATAATGCCAGTTATTTAGCTTCTAGAAACATGGAATTGCTTCTCGAAGGCAACGTGGATTAAAATATAAGTAATTAAAAATTTTTTAGTAATAGTAGATGATTACAGTAAATTTGTTAAAGTATATATATTAAAGTCAAAATCAGAAACAGTTAAAACTCTAAGTACTTACGTAAATTTATTTGAAAACGTTACTAGTAAGAAAGTAAAAAAATTGAGATGCGACTATGGTTTAGAGTTTATTAATTCTGATATTCGAACTTTTGCGAATCAAAAGGGTATTATAATAGACACCTGCCCCCCATATGTACATGAGTTGAATGGTACTGCTGAAAGATACATAAGAATAATAATGGATATGGCCAGATGTTTGTTAGCTGATGCTAAGTTAGATAGGAAATATTGGCCAGAGGCAGTAAAAGCAGCGGCTTATTTAAAAACAGAACATTAGCAAATACTATAGAAAAAAAGACTCCTTATGAGATTTTGTTAAAAGAAAAACCAAATATTAAAAATTTAAGAATTTATGGGAGCAAAGTTTATGTAAGGATACCAGAAGCTAAGCGGAGTAGTAAATGGAATAAAAAAGCAGAAGAAGGTGTGTTAGTAGGTTACGAGAATGTTGGTTATCGAATTTTAGTAAATGGAAAAGTTATAGTAGCTAAACATGTAGAATTTATAGATACAAATGTAAAATTAGTAGGGTTTAGTGATAATGAGTCAAGTACTGATAGCGAAATAGAAAGTAACGATGATAGCGAATATGATTCATTTTCTGAAGATGAAAATGGAAAAAAATTTACCCTTGAAAAGGAGGAAGAAAAAGAAAAGGTGACAACTCTTAGAAGGTCAAACAGAAATCGTAAAGAACCAGATAGGTATAAATCGGAGAACTATAGCACATTCAATTATGTTAACTTTGCGAGCGCAGATACTCCTCAAAATTTTAGTGAAGCAATTAATAGTAGCGAAAGTATTAATTGGCAGGAGGCGATGTCAAATGAATTAACATGTATAAAGAAGAATGACACGTATGAATTAGTAGAAATGCCTAAAAATAAAAAGATTTTAAATGTCAAGTGGGTTTACACAAAGAAAAGTGAAAATAAATTTAAAGCGAGATTGGTGGTTAGAGGCTTTGAGCAGAAAGAAATGATTGAGGACATATTCTCTCCCGTAGCAAAATCACAAACCTTGAAAATAGTGTTAAGTGTATGTTTACAGAATAATTATACGATAAATCAAATGGACGTTGAATCAGCCTTTCTAAATGGTCATTTAAAATCAGAAGTCTTTGTTAAACAGCCAGAAGGCTTTGATGATAATTCGGGTAAAGTATGGAAATTGAAGAAAGCTTTGTATGGCTTAAGGGAAAGCCCAAGAGTATGGTATAACTGTTTAGATGAACATTTGGAAAAGTTGGGATTCAAACGTAGTGATAACGACTATTGCTTGTATGTAAAACATGATAAAAACAACCCATTATATCTTATCATTTTTGTGGATGATTTACTTATATGTAGCAAAGATCAAAATGAAATCGATAAAACAAAAGCATTATTAAAGAAAAATTTCAACATGAAAGACATGGGCACAGTAAAGATATATTTAGGTATAAATATAATGTACGAAAAAACTAAAGGTATAATGCAATTAGATCAGGAAAGTTATATTGAGTCATTAGCGAACAAATACAACATAATAAATTCAAAATTATATGAAACTCCGATGGAACAAAATTTGAAATGTGAACCAACACAGTCTGAATCTGAATATAAAAATTACAGAAATTTGATTGGAGCACTTCTGTATATTAGCTCTGGAACGAGACCAGATATAAGCTTTAGCGTAAACTATTTAAGTCGTTTCCAGAACTGCTCAAATCAAACATTATTTAAATATGCCTTGAGAATACTTAAGTATTTATATTTAACAAAAAGAAAACAATTAACATATGAAAGAAATCTGGAAGCTGATACTTTGAAAGTTTATGTGGATGCAGACTGGGCTGGTAATGTAATAGATAGAAAATCAAATACTGGGTATGTAATTAAATTATTTGATAATGTTATTTTTTGGAAATCAAAAAAACAAAGAAGTGTCACAAAATCATCAACAGCAGCTGAATACGTAGCATTGTCTGAAGCTGTTAGTGAAGTTTTGTGGACAATTGAATTACTAAAAGATTTCAAAATAATCATTGTAAAACCAATAAAAATGTACGAAGACAACACAGGAGCAATAAGTATTGCAAAGTATGGCAACTACACAAAGAATTCTAAATATATCGAAACTCATTACCATTTTGTAAATGAGAATATTAAAAAAGAGATAATCAATATTGTAAAAGTAAATTCTGATGATAACGAAGCCGATATATTTACGAAGGCTTTGGGTAAAATAAAATTTACGAAATTTAGAGAAAGTTTAAAATTATTTTAGTCAAATGAACAATTCAAATTTATTAAGGAGGCGTGTTGAGAATGTAATAAATTTTGAATTGTGGCGCCATGCGCACTAGATTAGTCAGTTGATCGTACACTACTAATATGTGTTGGTACGTAAGTACAATGTAACAGCGAAAGAGCACCACTGTAGTATTGTTCGAACTGCGAAGCGTACACGTTACAAAATAAATTAATACCTAGAGCACGTATATATATTAAATCTACGAATAAAATAAATATCAAATAAATAAGTAAAAACACATTAACGTGATACGTATTTTCCCTTTAACACTTTCAATTCAGTTTATAATCTTCCTTTTTGAATTGTTCAAAAATAATCACAAACGCCATTGTAATTTTCGTTGATCTAAAGTTAGGAGAAGGAATGAAAAATTCTTAATGAAACACATTTTCTTCATCTACGTGTAGGTTAATTCGATACTTACTAAAAAGTGGAATCTAATTTATACTTTTCGAAAACGCTACAATTAACGAATAAATTGTAGTAACTTATTTTTATGTAAGTATGTAACTTATTTTCTATCCAATGTTCGAAATTTCTGATGATTTTAACCAAATCCGCAAGCGTCCAGTTAGTCCAATACAAACATCTGACTGTGTCGAAATATCCTTCCCGGCAATATCGATGTTCGTTTTTAACAGTCACCGGACCACGTGTTCGATGTGAAGCAGTCGACATTCACATGTTCACCAATTATCTCGTTGGGGAGGATGCCCCTAAAATAAAAAAACTTTAAAATTCAATTTACAAAGGAACCATTCCTTGCTGAAAATTAATTTTTGCGCCATCGGCTTCAGAAAAAAAAATCTTCAAGATGGTATATCTCTCATGCGCTATTGCAACAACACCCTGTATATAAATATACAAATCTGATTGTTACATGCCTTTCTTACCTGAAATTCACACAAATTGATTTGTATTAAATAGTATTCGAACTCAAATTAAATATTAAACGCCTACATACAAAATATCATTGTAGTAAATGTAAATAAATTTCTATAATATACCTATAGGATTATGTACAATTTATTTCAATTCTTATACCTACTTTCCTATCTAACACTTGAAGTAGATGTTATTATCGCTAAATGTATAAAAACGCACTCTTCATGTACGTTTTGTACCTAATTCAAAAAGAGAAGAAAAAAGAAGTTTGCCCACCCAACAAATTAATTCGTTAGCCCAACCAACTGAGTTGGTCTTCTTGTTTGGATCTCAGCCCACTAAGCCATAAAAATAATAATTTGGTTGAAACTAAGTCTTGTTTCCGTGTACTAAATGAAATAATTGATAACACTATTTACAAATGTAATAATGATTATTACGTATACAATATAATTCTACATAAATTACATAATACATAATTACCTATTTCACTGTTATTTAATTATTTTACATAATTACATTATTTATATGTTTAATAATAATTTATTAATAATTTATTAACAATTGAAAATGTTATCGCTAACATCTGTTTATCACCAGACGATAATGTCACGGCCTACCTTGTCGAGTGAGTGATTCTTTGTTATTCTCACTTGGTAGATCGTCGACAGATGTCCTGAGTACGGGGGTTTGATTTTCGCCTCTAGCGAAGTACAGCCTATTCTATACAAAAGACTTTCCATCATGAAGAATAATAAGCGGTGTACAAGCAGATCTGCACCAACAAGCCTTGCTGATAATTCCAGTAGGTGCAGATCGAGATGAAACGCCAGAGGTGGAGTTCTCTCATTTTTTCAATTAAGGAATTCTGCTTCGTCTGATGATGAAAATAACATTTTCAATTAAAAATCGGTCAATTTTTCATCGTGATTGCGATACATATGTTTCCTCCTCGGGAATATACGCGATTCAATCTCCTATTTTATTTTCTTGCTGGCTCTATCGAAATTTTCGACTGCTAGTGCGAAATTTCGAAAAATTAAATACCACGGCAGTTAATAAAACATTCTCAATTTCCTGAAAGTATTCAATAAGTAATCTTGTTAACTGGCAATTATTCTGAAATATCATTTTTTTGTTCGAATTACAAATCTTACAAGCCTTGTAGTTTTGGTTATCTGAAATCTGCGAAGAGAAACTTTTTGATTACAATATTAAAAAGGAAACGCCGATAGGTTTAAATATCATTTTGATATTTGTTTAGAGTGGTATTTCATTGAAAGTTGTGAGAGTTCATAAAATGTTGCAAAAATATAAAGAAATATTTTAATAATCAATGTAATCGATTGAAAATTAACCTCTAATTTTATTTTCCTGGACGCTGAACGGATTTCAATGTTCTGAAAAATTACCCAACTACCTAATGGGGGTACAAACAAACAAGATATTTTCACTTACGGAGAAGCAATTATCGATTTTTAATAATTCATTATTACCAACCTAAATAATTGCAGATTATTCTAAAATTATATTTTCTTTTTGAATCAGAAATTTCTCACACTTTGATTTCACTTTGATTGAACATGCGAACTGTGATTCTTTTATTAGAAAACCGAAGAAGAAATGCTACATTTTTTTGTCGAAAACGGACAACTATAGCCATCACACAAGAATTTCATATTCCTTTTTACACCTTAAAATTATGTGTAACTGAGTTCATTTTGATTTACGTAAGAGAAAAATATAATTAATTGAATTTTTTACCTTCATATTAATAATAATAATATACGTCTTCATTGAATAAAAAAAGAAAATAACATTGCTGTATCTTTTTTTTTAACATACAGTGGGCGAGACACAGCATCCAATATGCTGCTTTATACCCTGACCCGCTCTCCGTCTGCGAGCGGATCTTCCAGGGTATGCCGGCCTATCGTAAAAGGCGACTCAACGGCCCCCTGCCGGGGTTACAGGCCTAGGAAAAAGGGCTAAATACTCCTCCCTAGTACAACGGGGAGTATGGGCTAACCACCTTACTCCCTGTATATGCGGTTATAAAAAACATAATGCGCAGGGCCCTGACCATCGGGCTGCTTCGGGTGGAGGGGCCGAATGTCCCGGAACCACGACCCGCTAATGTCTACGGACGATTTCAGTGGACGGAGGATCTCAGACAAGATCTAATGCGCTACTACGAGGAGAGCTGTCCGCAACAGCGAGGCTACATGGCGCGAATGCATAGTCGGTTTGCAGTAATGCATCCCGAACTGGCAGATCGCTTTTCTCAACAACATCTGAGAGACTATGTGGCCTATCTGAAGCGGAAAGGTTTCGTTGTTTCCAGCTGTCCACCGGTACCGGATGTGCGGGCAATAACAGCTGAGCCCGTACGCGGTGCTGGGAGAGATGCTCCACATTATGAAAGCACGACACTCGTGTTTAGGCGAAATTTGACAACAAACATTTTGCCTAAACAACGAGAAGTAGATAGAGCAAATAGCCTACTTCTGGATGCTCTTCCGGATGATTGCAACCTGTGGCAAGTCAATTGTGCTGTTTACGAGGCTGCGAGTGATCTGGTGACTCCTCGAAATCTGACACAGATATCGGGGAGGCCACAGATTACAAAACGCATGTCTCAAATGAACAGCAAAATTCGACTGACACGGAAGCTCGCTTCCCGAATTCAGTGTGTGATCGACTATTTATCATCTGGCCGTTCATTTACGGCTAAAGTCAAGAAGTTCGCGCAAAAACTGCGGACGTACTACCACACACTGGATAAGCTGAAGTAGCTCAACATCAAGGAACGTTTCGCGTATAAAATTCGGGGTTTGGCCGATGCCAAAAAGAGGCTGCAAAGACGGGAGGGTGGAATTCGACAAAACGCAATATTTTGGACGAATCCTTCCAACCTCTTCAAACATCGTATCGCAGCCTCACGCGAGTTTCCGTCGATGGCGTCGGTTGAGGAATTCTGGGGGAGCATCTACGAGAAAACATCTAGGTTTAATGGGCGACGAAGTCACACAGCATGGTGAAGATTGCCCACCCGTCAGTGCATCAGAGGTGAAAAATGCCATCACAAGAGCGAGGAATATCTCCTCGCCGGGCTGGGATGGAATTAACAAATATTGGTGGAAGAAATTCACTTCTGTCCATCAACACCTAGCCAGAATGTTCACCTCTTATATAAATGGGAAGGGGCACGCGGGGTGGATGTTACGCTTACACGGGACCTGTTGATGCTGCTCTATGCTGATGACCTGACCATCTTTGCATACTCTCCTGCGGATCTCCGCAGGAAATTAGTTATTCTTCCTGAATATTGTGATCAAAATCAGCTTACAGTTAATACCGGAAAAACAAAAATAACATGCTTTAGAAAAGCTGGTCAACTCGATTCGCATTCAAGATCATTTTCTTACAAAGACAGTCCGGTCGAAGTAGTGAGCCGTTACCGTTTCCTTGGTGTTGTGTTCTCCTCCTCGGCGCGCGGCCTTCAAACGACTGAAGACGCCGCGGTAAGGACAAATGCGGCAACGGCCACGGTCCTGTCTTTAATTAAATCGGCAAATATTGATTCTTGGGACGCGTACTGGAAGCTATACAATGCGACAATTATTTCGGTACTACTTTATGCGGCGCCGTTTTGGTCCCTAAAATATTTGGACAAGTTGGAATCTGTGCAGATCTGGTTTTTTAAACGGCTGTTCAATTTACCTAAAAATACCCCGGCTTATCTCGATCGTTTAGAGCTGAGTATATCCCCGATTGCGGTAGAAATTCTTTCCAGAGCCATTAAGTGGGTAATAAAAACACTCAAGCTGCCGGATCACAGATTGCCCAAATTATTACTCCTGCGCTTGAAGGAGCTTGCGTTTTCGGTTATATCTCAGGAAGCTTTTAACTGGACTATGCAACCTAAGGCATTACTATACATGGCAGAGGCAGACGATTTGTGGAATAATTTTAATGTAGAATTTTAGGAACGTACAGCACCCTCTGTAATTACTAGTTTTGCAAAAACCTGCAAGAAGAACGATCTGAGAACCTATCATTATTCTGACTCAACCTGTTTGCCTATCTACCGTCTGTCAGTTGACTCTACTTATACCTTATACCCTTCTCGTCTGCTTGTGGAATGTCTAAAACTCAAAATGCAGTTGAGACTGGCAACAATGTTTTCTCGTTCACTTTTAAGTGCAAATCACCGTTATAAATACAATCCGGCAAACATGTGTACTCTATGCAATTATAATATAAACGAAACGTTGCTGCATATTTTAGTGGAGTGCCCTCTACTAGCTTCCACCAGAACAGAATTTTCAACCTTAACCCATCGGCCTTTGCACTCAGCAGGTCTGCTGTGCACTTTAATCTGCAGCAATGATGTTCGATCAGCGAAAATACTCTACAGATTTGTCAAAGCTAGTTTTGTTCGAAGAACCTTTTTATTAGGAGAATAATACTATTAGAGTAATGCTCACCGCTAGTGCGAATCCGTCGATAAAAATCAATTGTAAGCGTTTATGTATATATTTGTAAATCGCTGGAACTCATCTCAATGGGATAGTAATCCCTATTTATGAGAAATAAATTACTACTACTACTACTACTAGTACATTAAAAATATTATTTATTAGAGTAACTGAAGGTTATATAAAATTCAAATGAAGGATTAAAAATTAGAAATGGATAAAAAAAATGAAAAGTCAGAAATATTAGGAATCTTAAAATAGAAAAAAAAATTAGGAAAAACAAGTTTTAGTCTTCCCATTCGGAATTTCCTTTTGGAAATTTCTGGCCCGTCCGCCAAGCGTACAGCATCGCACGAATATTTAGAAGGCTGCAACCTCTATTTATCAGTGAGGAACCTGGTAATCCTATCTTCAACATGGCCAGTCACATAATTTCAAACTGCTGGAGTTATCCTCATCGCCTTCAATTTGGCGAAGGGCTCGAAGTAGGTTTTCATCAAACCATCCTGATATCGACTTTAAAAAAGAAGAATCGAGGAGGTTAATTCGAGCTATCCTAAGTGAGGTATTGTGCTATAATAATTATATCCCGTGGTCGTGAGAGGAATAACCTCGAGGAAATACTATGGTAACTTATTTTTTTATTTCCAATAATCTAACATCAATGTTCAATTTTGCATTTGTTATGTAATCCACTGTAAGCTGTACTTTTTTCTGATTATCGGTTTCTGCATAATTTCAAATAATGTCACATAGATTTGCATTTTTTATTTTGTAATCCATTTGCAATATAAACGTGACAGAAATAGAAACGTGAATGTGAAAATAGTATGTCCCTTGTAATAACCAAGAAATTTCAAGAATGCAGTATTTAATAATATAATAATGAATTGTTGATTAGTATTGTAACATTTCTGAAAATGTTACAGGCCTCCTTCGGCAATGAAGCATTAATACACTTGCATGAGTGTATTTATTATACATCGTGTTTCGCAACCTATTGAACCCCGTTTACCAGCAGATAGAGCGTAAAATTCTAAAAGGAAAGTTCCTTTGCCGAAAATGTTTTCAAACTACCGTTTTCAAGTTATTCAGCATTGAGATTACCCAATAGGAAAAGAGCTATGCGATTATCATTTGATAAAAACTTATCTTCTATGCTACTAGCATAGTCCGTGAATGTCGAGAATAAATACGAAGAAAATGCACATCGTCCGTAAACCGCTCATTTGTTTTCTGGCGAAGCAGCGTGACGTTCGAAAGAGACTGCCAAAAATATCGATTGGATTCGAATGTCTAACCTGCAAGTGGCTTTCGATTTCGAAAGGAAAATTAAAACTTGTAACTCGAATTAGTGATAAATCAAAAAATTATTATTTTTCCGGTTAGGCATACAGTTGAGACTGTATAACGTTTCATATGTTTCGAAACCCTGGAAAATATTTTGAAAATTTTTTAAAGAGAAAATAAAACTTAATATTAAGGGATTGATGATTTAAAATTAAGGGATCGGATATAATACGGAATTTCGCGCGAAATCGTATAAGTTTAGATGGAATGACAGTTTTTTAAAAAGTACATGGATTTAAAATATAGAAAGCATGGATTTATACAGAGTCGTAAGATGCATCTCTCTTTTTTTTTTATTATTGCATCAACCGGCGATATCGCCCTATTTACAGAACTTGAACAATTTTTTATTTCTTAATGTTTCGAGAGCTGCAGTTCGTCTTCGGAGATCGCGCCATACTTTACATTTGTGAATGAAATGTGGGAGCTGCAGAAACCTACACCAAGTACAGCATCGGTCATGAGTCGATTTCTGCCAGATAAACAACATTACGAAACGTAAACAAACAACGTGGCTCGTCTTACGAACTGCCAGCTGCTGCTTGTAAATCGTTTTCGAAATATTGTTCCTGGACGGGAATCGAACTCACGACCTACGACTCCGTAGTCCAGGGCGCTACCGCCTGAGCCACGAAGCCGATATTTTTATTTTGAAAAAATTGTTTTGTTTTTTAAATAATCGGTAAGTAGTTTTATCAGGATTTCGAGCATAATTCGTCAGCCCTCTCAAGTATAGGAATAAAATGAAATTAAAAAAATATGATAAATTAAAGTTTAAAAAAAAAATTGGATCGAAATACAGTCAGTGAAAATTAAAATATAAATTTTAAATTTTAAATTTTTAAAATTTTTTTCTGTAAATAAATAAGATAGCTTCATTTCTGGTGGTCGAAAATTAATTATTTTACTAAAAAACGGCTCGTATTTCGGCCTGCTCAATCTTTTTTTGCACATTTTACCTATTTTTTCAGATCGTTGAGATTTTCCAAATAAATACACATTATTTCCAGCCTGATGTTAGTATTAAAATTTCAATTAATTTCGTAATAGAACCGAAGTTTTAAAAAATTGAAAGAAACATATCCTACTATCTTCGAAGTCGCTCTTTTCAATGGTGCAGTCCAAATATGTCTAAAATTTCAATTTATTTATAATTTTGGCATAAATAAATAAATAAAAAATACGATTTTCTCAGGGAAATTTTTGTTTAAATTCAACTCCTGCCCCGAATACCAGGTTTAAAATAGCTTAAAATATATCAGAATCGTGAACGCGATAGTTGTACTTAAAAGTTATGTTGGTGGATTTTTTAAATTAGCGGTTGCGCGACCAAGATGGCCGCGAAATCGAGAATATTCTTCCCAGATATTCGCGTTTGCAAATGTAGCATGTTTTGAAAAAGAATGTAGGTGAGACAAAAACGTGTTATTATGTTTTTGAGTTCGCTGATCACAAATCTGAAGTCAGCATTTTCAAATTCAATATGGCGGGCGGAAATTCGTTAAGTGCCTCCATTTTGATGACACTTAGTACTTCTACACGTAGTAGGGGGTAATTGAAGTCGCTGATCACAAATCTGAAGTCAGAATTTTGAGATTCAAAATAGCAGATTCAATTCGCCGGAAGGAAATGAGAATCGTATAAAACTATGTTTTTCGATCGTCGAGTTTCTCGTAAGAAGTGTCTCGTCGGAAAGGCTAAGTGCGCAGGGGTAAATACCCTGACAGTTTTCCTTAGGTGTCATTAGCGCATTTAAGAATTTGATTTACTAGGAATTCGTTTCCTTCATACCTATACACCTTCTCGCATCATTTTCTTAACATTTTATAAAAAATAAATACACGATTTATATAGTCCTAGATACTTTTTAAAAGTTTTTCTTTCTCAAATATTACGCATCAGAGAAAAGGAAATACTAAAATATCATTCAATTGTCGCATAGAAACAGCCGAAGAAGATGATTATATCGAAACAGTATATATTCCTAATGCCGAATGCTCCGATGAATCCGATGTCACTAATAAAGACGAATCTGATAAAGTTTATTTACTGATGAAAGTGATTCAAAACTTCATGTACCTTATCCTTCTATGCCCTATAAAAATGTTTTAAAAATTACGTCTCAAAAAAAAACACACGTTGATTATATAATTGGGTAAATGATGAAAAAATATATCATGAGTTATTATATGATATTTTACTATTGTTAGTAGAGATGATAAAAATAAAAGAATGTTGAATTCTTCGTACCCAGTAATGTGTGTGAAGTTAGCAGATCACTTTATCAGTGGAGTTCTAGTCGCTTGCAAGTGAGTTCTCAAGTTCTTGATACTTTTTAGCAATAGTTCTAGCGATTATAATAAAAAATTGCAATAAAAAAAAATGATCTGCTAATGAGCGGAAGTTAGCAGATCATTTATATAGAAAAAAAATTTGTACTTCTGAAATACTAGTTTTTCATCAGAGTTCTAGCTTCTAGCAGATGTCTTCAGAAGTTCCTGATACTTTTTAACGATAGATCACAGGATTAGAAATTTTGAAACAAAATGATCTGCTAAGTGGGCGGAAGTTAGCAGATCATTTATAAAGAAAAAAAAAATTTAATTTCAATATACCTGTTTATCATTTGAGTTCTAGTTCCTTGCAGATGTATTCAGAAGTTCCTGATACTTTTTAAAGATACATCACAAGATTTGCCATTTATAACTTCATGTATTCTTAATAGAAATAACATACATTGGAAAATCGTGACATGCTGATTTGTATATGAGCGTGCTATATGTTCTATGGATATTAAAATATAGTTTCTTATATCCTGAACCTAATCCCGAGGAGTTCCCATGATTATCGATTTTGTAACAATTTTTACTATTATTAACAACAACTAAAATATGAAAAACATGACATGCTGACTTGTATGCAAGAGTGCAGCCAATCACAGATGCACATAGTCCAAATACAGTCATTGCATGTAGTACTTCGTCGAGTTATTATACGCATACACCATACAAGACGTCGAGTATCGAGTTGGTACTTTAATAAAAACGAAGGGAAGATTTGAAGAAGCATAAAATAGTAATACGATATTTGTGTTCTTTTTTGGGCAAAAAAGTTTTGCACTTTTTGCGTGCATAATTGGATTTCATGTCCACCCCAACCAGAAAATGCCTCGGCTTCGCCTCTGCTGTGCAAATGACGAGACGATATAATAAAACTATCATCTCACAACAATATTTTTTTAATGCCCTTTCGGCGGAGATACAGAAATATTTTATACGAAAAACGGCCAAAAAGTCGGATACCCTGATGCACGAGATATAAAGCGTTGGCTTCGCCTCGGCCTTATACACACGCCGGCCAGGAAATCCGACTTTCTGGCTACGTGTCCAGATATACTACTTGTTACAGCGTGCGTAATGTGTGGTTTTTTCGATTTTCAAGGACAATTTCCGCACACTTTCAACAAAAACTATTTTTTGAGACTTGGGCGTAAATCTTTTACGCCCTTATATCGAAATAGCGTATTATGCACCAAGGGTTTAGGGGGGGGGGGGGTTGCCTTACGAGAGCAATTTTCGGATCCTGAGTGGAAGCCGTGGGACGATCGTGTTGCTCGAGTTGTTCTATATCCCCGCCCCGAGGGTCATACGATATTTTATGTAACGGAGGCAGAAAAATGGAATTTTTCATCCCTGACAAAGGATGAAAAACGCTTTTTTTGTGCATGTGTTACATAAACTACTATTTCGATATAAGTGTGTATGCGTAATGAACGTTACACATACACTCGTGTGCCGGAATATTGTGTTTCGCACTGACAAGGGGAACCCCAGAAGTGGTTTTTAAATTTTTTAACGCCAATTTGTTTTCTGATTCTTTGAACCAAAAAAAATGATACATGTCTCCGCGTTTTACCCCATAGGGCTTTATTTTTGGACTGTGAATTTTTTCATTTTGAAAAATAATACCTTTTAAGGAAAATTATTTATTAATCTAGTCTTTACATAGGGATGGAGTTTATGATTTATGTGGGATTTATGAATCGGGCAATCCAAAATTTGTGCTCATAATGAAGTACTTGTACTCATATTAGAGAGGGAAAAAATACAATTTATGATATTTTGATTTTTTAAGAAGACGAGTCTACAGTAATAATACAACAATATTATTTTTTAAATTTCATATTCATCAAATTGACATGTATAGCCATGTGTGCGCTTTTGTGCGAGTTTGCGTGTTTGTGTATGTGTTATTAAAAATTATCAAATTTTTTTTTTAATCATCACGTGTCCCGAAGAATTTTGCAAAAATTTTGTTGTTAAAATTTTGTTATCAATAACTTCTAACATAATTATTTATTTCTTTACCGTAACTCTTGATGTTAATGAGCGGACGGAGTAGCGCGAAAGTAAAACTAAAAAATTCGTCGACAAAACAAATAATCTTTTTATTAACCGACAGCGGCGATATTTTTTAATGATCGCGATCGCGAACCGCCCACTAACCCCGAAAAGTAAGTAAGTATCACTGTCACGTACTAAACTGAAAAAACGGTCGATCGTCAATTCGAAACCTATCTCGATACATAATTTTATCGCGTATCTCTATTAAAACACTGATTAATATCGCCGCCATTTCAGAAGGGCCCATACAAATTGAAACCTATAGGCGCCCTTCTGTATTTTGAAGAAGTACCCCCATTCGGGTGTGCAATGTCGTAGGGAAAAACCACCAAAGTGGGTAAAAAACCTACGCCGGGTACCGCAGTTGGTAAAACATTGATTCTGTTGGTAACACTTGACACATCTAGTCAAATATTATTGAAAACGATATTTTTTTCATATGTCGCGGCTATAGTTTTTAATGCACAGGATGTAGTAATTTTACAAAGAATTATAAAATTGTCATATTTATTACCAATAGTTATAAAAAATCTTATAAGCTAATTGTATGCTTTTGTTTCATGCAGACAAATTATAATTTCGACACTTAAGTATATCTTTTATCGCTATTATTTTTGGATATAATTGATTAAGGAATATTAACTGATAATTATATCTCTAGCAGAAATTTCCAAGAAAGCCTGTATAGATTTCCTTCATTGCATATTCGTTTTATGATATAATTCAAAAGTTTTACGCCCAAGTCTCAAAAAATAGTTTTTGTTGCAGTGTGCGGAAATTGAGCGGCCCAAATCTATAACTCGCTCGACGCTCGAACGGCCGGAAAAGTTTTTCCAACGAAAAAAGAAACGTTCAATTTTTAAAAGTAGATATTTCGATTTTAAAAAAATACATGAATGTAGAAAATGACAAACCGAGCAAGTTTTTCGAAAGAATTTTTTTAATAATAATGAATAGTTTCCGTTTTAATAAATAAAAACTATAAATTTTAGAACCAAAAATTCAATTACATTTTAAAACATAAATCTCGTCACATCTCGGCCAATTATTGTTAAAATTGTTTGAAATTTGTGATGTACACCGAACAGATCCTAGCGATGCCTATGAAGTGATAAAGCGTTGTAGAAGTTAATTTCGTCATCAACAAATTAATTTTTTAATGGCAACTGTTGAAATCCGCGAATAGTCAGCTACGTCGTCGAAAAGTCTGTGGGGAACTTTCGATTTCAAAAAACTTCAAGCGAGTAATTCGTTCCTTACAAGTAGAGGAACTGTTTGGAAAAACTTTAAATCGATTGGAATTAAATTCGGAAATTTACGGCGATTCTTAATAAAGCGCGCGGCGAAACACGGAACGCGCTTTAGTTCCGTCTAAAGAATGCGCGGCTTATGAATTCATTTATATATAATATGAATATTGTAGTGTTTATATTTTTGGCTCTTTTTTTATCTTTGCATTTGAGTTTTTAAATAAATTTTTATAAAATTCTTTGCCCATAGTTGTAAGGTATGGCAGCAAAATGTTACACCTTTTTCTATTTTCCCTTTAGCTATTTCAATTGGTGTCGATGTTGGGATTTTGGGAGCTGTTTTATTAAATTTAGTAGCTTTTTAAAGACGATTTTAGCTATTATTATGTTTCTTTATTAGTATGCTTCGGTTTGTTCCTTACCTTTCAATGACTCCTTTATGATTATGTTCTGACAATAATTTTCCGCACAACGCGGCATATAAAACATCGCAAGGTCAGATGCAGATGTTGTTTGAAAATTTTATCGATGGCCTGTGTATGTCTAATGTAAGAATAAAATTGATTTGTATCTTAAAGTAAAAGTAATAACAAAGAGAAACATGAATGATAGTGTAAATCCTACTAAAAAGGAGAAAAAATGAAGAATTTGGGATATTATATAAATTTAATAAAAAAACTCGAGAGATCCGCCATTTATAATAATTGAATTAGAGAAAAATGTAAAGGATTTTGAACCCTTGCTCATCAAAAAGTGTAAATGCCACGCATTCTTTATACGGAACTAAAATGCGTTCCGTGCTTCACGGCGCGCTTTATTAAGAATCCATAACTTTCCGAATTTAATTCCGATCTATTTAAAATTTTTCAAAAAACTTCTTCTACTTGTAAGGAACAAATTACTCGCTTGAAGTTTTTTGAAATTGAAAGTTCCCCACGGACTTTTCTACGACGCAGCTGACTATTCGCGGATTTCAACAGTTGCCATTAAAAAATTAATTTGTTCATAACGAAATTAACTTTCACAATGCTTTATCACTTCATAGGCATCGCTAGGATCTGTTCGGTGTACATCGCAAATTTTAAACAATTTTAACAATAATTGGCCGAGATATGACGATTTATGTTTTAAAATGTAATTGAATTTTTGGTTCTAAATTTTATTGTTTTTATTTATTAAAACGGAAACTATTCATTATTATTAAAAAATTCTTTCGAAAAACTTGCTCGGTTTGTCATTTTCTACATTCATGTATTTTTTTAAAATCGAAATATCTACTTTTAAAAATTGAACGTTTTTTTTCGTTGGACTAAACTTTTCCGGCCGTTCGAGCGTCGAGCGAGTTATAGAATTGGGCCACTCAATTGTCCTTGAAAATCGAAAAAAACAAACATTACGCACGCTGTAACAAGTATTATATTTGGAGACGTAGCATCCGTGATTGGCTGCACTCGTGCATACAAGTCAGCATGTCATATTTTTCATATTTTAGTTATTCTTAATAACAGTAAAAATTGTTAAAAAATAGATAATCATGGGAACTCCTCGGAATTAGATGCAGGGCATTAAAAACAACATTCTAAGACCCATAGAAAACGTAAAAATCGTATATACTAGTCAGCATATCATGTTTTTCATATTTTAGTTATTGTTAATAACAGTAAAAATTGTTAAAAAATCTATAAACGTGGGAACTCTTCGGAACTAAGTGCAGGATATAAGAAGCTGTATTTTAAGACCTGTAGAAGAGGTAGAACTCTTAAATACAAGTCAGCATGTCATGTTTTTCATATTTTAGTTATTGTTAATAATAGTAAAAATTAACAAAAAATCGATAATCATGGGAACTCCTCGGAATTAGGTGCATGACATTAAAAACAATATTCTAAGATCCATAGAAGACGTAAAAATCTTATATACTAGTGAGCATCTCATGTTTTTCATACTTTAGTTATTGTTAATAACAGTAAAATTTGTTAAAAAATCTATAAACGTGGGAACTCTACGGAACTAAGTGCAGGATATAAGAAGCTGTATTTTAAGACCTGTATAAGAGGTAGAACTCTTATATACAAGTCAGCATGTCATGTTTTTCATATTTTAGTTATTGTTAATAATAGAAAAAATTGTTAAAAAATCGATAATCATAGGAACTCCTCGGGATTAGGTTCAGGATATAAGAAACTATATTTTAATATCCATAGAACATATAGAACTCTCATATATAAATCAGCATGTCACGATTTTCCAATGTATGTTATTTCTATTAAGAATACATGAAGTTTATAAATGGCTTATCTTGTGATGGATCTTTAAAAAGTATCAGGAACTTCTGAATACATCTGCAAGGGACTAGAACTCAAAAGATAAACAGGTATATTGAAATTAAAATTTTTTTTTTCGTTATAAATGATCTGCTAACTTCCGCCCACTTAGCAGATCATTTTGTTTCAAAATTTCTAATCCTGTGATCTATCGTTAAAAAGTATCAGGAACTTCTGAAGACATCTGCTAGAAGCTAGAACTCTGATGAAAAACTAGTATTTCAGAAGTACACATTTTTTTTTTATATAAATGATCTGCTAACTTCCGCTCAGTTAGCAGATCATTTTTTTAATTACAATTTTTTTTTATCATAATCGCTAGAACTAATAGCTAAAAAGTATTAAGAACTTGAGAACTCACTGCCAAGCGACTAGAACTCTACTGATAAAGTAATCTCCTGACAAGAGATCTATTAACTTCACACACATCTATTCACAACTCTTTAAAATTGATTTGCAGTACCTATTATCATCCGACATATTCGCATGTTGTTTTGCGAAGTGTATGTTCTTAAGAAATCAGCTGTGACTCTTAGTACATAGTTTTATAAGATTCTCATTATCTCCCGGTGTATTAAAGCTGCCATTTTGAATCTCAAAATTCTAACTAGATTTGTGATCAGCGACCTCAATTACCCCCTAGTATTAAGTTTCATCAAAATAGAGGCGACTAACGAATTTTCGCCCCCCATATTGGATCCGCCATTTTGAATTTCAAAATTCTGACTTCAGATTTGTGATCAGCGACTTCAATTATCACCTAGTATTAAGTGTCATCAAAATAGAGGCGATTAACGAATTTTCGACCGCCATAATGGATCCGCCATTTTGAATTTCAAAATTCTGACTGCAGATTTGTGATCAGCGACCTCAATTAACCCTTAGGACTAAGTTTCATCAAAATAGAGGCGACTAACGAATTTTCACCCGCCATTTTGAATTTGAAAATGCTGACTTCAGATTCGTGTTAAGCGACCTCAAAAACGTAATAGCACGTTTTTGTCTCTCCTAGATTCTTTTTCAAAACATGCTATATTTGCATACGCGAATATCTGGGAAGAATATTCTCGATTACGCCGCCATCTTGGTCGCGCAACCGCAAATTTAAAAAATTCACCACCATAATATTTAAGTAGAACTATCGCGTCCACAATTCTGATACATTTTAAGTCATTGTAAATCCGGTATCCGGGACAGAAGTTGAATTTAAACAGAAATTTCCCTGAAAAAATTCGTATTTTTTATTTATTTATGCCAAAATCATAAATAAATTAAAATTTAGACATATTTGGACTGCACCATTGAAAAGAGCGACCTCAAAAATAGTAGGATATATTTCTTTCAATTTTGTTTAACTTCGGTTTTATTACGAAATTCTCTATTGAAATTGGATTGTGAAAAGTGTCCTTTTTGACGTTAATGCGTTAAGAGGACTATAAAATTATCAGTCTCAAAAATCAATTTCATTCAGAGTTGCACGCGATTAGCACGTAATTGTCATTAACAAATTACTCATAAAAATCATTTCCAAACGGCACAGAAATACTGTTTGAACTACAATCTTTTCCAATTGCAAGATTAAACATTAACTTTAATAATCAACTTCTTTCAATGTTGCACGCGATTAGCACATAATTGTTATTAACAAATTATTCATTTAAATAATTTCTATACCGCACAGAACCACTTTTTGAACTCCAATTTTTTCAAGTTGCAAGATTAAATCATCGACTTTAATAATGAACTTCATTCAGAGTTGCACGAGATTAGCACGTAATTGTTATTAACAAATTATTCATAAAAATCATTTCCAAACGGCATAGAACCATTTTTTGAGCTCCATTTTTTTTTCATTGCAAGATGAAATCATCGACTTTAATAATCAATTTTATTCAGAGTGGCACGCGATTAGCACGTAATTGCTATTAACAAATTATTCATAAAAATCATTTCTAAACGGCACAGAACCACTTTTTGAACTCCAATTGTTACTATTGCAAGAATATATCATTATATCGCTTTTTGACGAGGGCACGAGATTTGATGTATAATCAAGAAATTAGAGAAAGCGTAGTAAGTAATTCTATTTATTTTAACAAACATTCCTTAATAATTTAAATATCCATAATGAGTCAAGATCAGTTAATCCATACAAAAAAAACAAGGGACTTTACCAGTGCGGTCTTTGTATGCGACATTCCACCCAGGGGCTTTTCCACCTAAACTCTCGGTACCATACAAACCGTGATGATGATGGTGGCGGATACTGAACGCGTTAGGTGATGGCAATGGCGGAACATATCACAAATCTTCATCAAATTGGTATGTTTTTTCTTGATCACAGACTAAAAATTGAGAGGAAAACATGAGTTGGAAGTCGATAAACATTATTAGTATAATTAGGGGGTTAACTCTGAGTAAAGTACTGATGTAGAAATTAAAAGTGTCCTTCAATTTAATTACTAAAAATTATTACTCGTTCAGAATAAATAAGTACTGATTCATTTGTGAAATTCAATTTTCTTTCATAATTTGTTTGCGGCCAATTCAATTTAGTAAAATGTTATTATTTGTGAATTAGTAATTAGTTGGATGTATACTTTTTACTGAAAAATATTCCACCGAACGAATGTCCAGACGAAGCGAAACAAATTCGGTAATTTATATTATTATTAATTTTGCATAAATTTTGATTAAATTTTAATTCATTGAAATGTTCATACTAACATCAGGCTGGAAATAACCTGTATTTATTAGGAAAATATCAGCGTTCTGAAAAAGTTGGTAAAATCTGCAAAAAAAGGTTGAGCAGGCCGAAATACGAGCCGTTTTTTAGTAAAAACTTCATTTTTGACCACCAGAAATGAAAATATCTTATTTATTTACACAACAAAATTTGAAATCGATTTATTAATATTTTAATTTTTGCTGACTGTATTTCTATCATTTTTTTTTTAACTTTAATTTGTTATCATATATTTCGAATTTCATTTTATTCCTATACTTGAGAGGGCTGACGAATTATGCTCGAAATCCACATAAACATACTTGCCGATTATTTAAAAAACTAAACAAAATCTTAGAATTTGTTCAAAAGAAAAAAGAGATACATCTTACGACTCTGTATAAATCCATGCTATCTGATTTTAAATAAATTATATCCGATCCCTTAATTTTAAATCTTTATGTTTAATTACAATAAAAAAATTACAAAATATTTTCCAGGGTTTCGAAACACATGAAACGCTATTTCCTACATGTACCTAACCTGTAAAATAATCATTTTTTGATTCATTACTAATTCGAATTACAAATTTTAATTTTCTTTCGAAAACAAAATCCTGTTATAGGTTAGAAGTTCGAATCCGATCGATATATTTGACAGTCTCTTTCGAAAGTTACTGGCTTAGCCAGAAAACAAATGCGCGGTTTATGGACGATATTCATTTTCTTCGTATTTTTTCTCGACATTCACCGACTATGCTAGTAGCATAGAAGATAAGTTTTGATGGATAGGCAGTTTTTTAAATTACGATAATCGGAAAGCTCTTTTCCTATTGGTTAATTTCAATGCTGAATAACTTGAAAACGGTAGATTGAAAACATTTTCAGCAAAGGAACTTTCCTTTCAGAATTTTACGCTCTATCTGCTGGTAAACGGGATTCAATAGGTTGCGAAACACGATGTATATAGTATTCTGCATCTACATTTTTCGGCGGAAGTTACGGAAGCGTATGCATGAGGCTGAACGGGTTTGGTCGAATGTATTTCGCGACTGTCACGGTTTTCGGACTGGAGCGGCATGTCGTCAAAGTTTTCTCAGGTCCGGATGCGAGCTTCGAGAAATTTGTTGAGCTCGTCGTAGCTCGGAAACTCCGTAGAGTCGCCGAGCTTCATTTCCCATGCGGATAGAAGTGTCGAGACACTGTGAGAGGCGATATACAATAACGTCACTCCATTGCTCGACAGGTGTGTGTAATTTGCAAATTCGCAGCGAACGAGCGAAAAATGCAGAAAAGGAACCGAGAAAAGAAAATACTGTCGGTGATAATGAAGGTGTTGCGTTATGTACATCGCGTTCAGTGCCGTTTCGATTTCGCGGGTCCTCGTTTATTAATAACCGCTTATCGATGTACCGCATAATTAATCTTACTTCGTTGGTGCCACCTATTAATATTTTGTTCCCGCCAATGTACTAATTATCGCCATCTATACTACTAGGGCCATCTATTTTTATGATTGTTTTTCAGATAGTTTCCGCCTAGAAACACGTTCTGTTCTCCGCGGGTTTCGATCATCGACGGTTCGCGATAAACCTCTTATCGATATCACGGCAAATATCCGAGGATTCAATTGTAACGTACGCGGCGCATATTCGGTTACTTATACTATACTACTAAATTCTGTAATCCAAATTTAATTTAAGTTTATGCAAATATATGATATATTAATTTAGTGTATTTAGTGGTTTATGTGTTCGGTTCCGTTCCTCCGATCCTTGGACCATTCTACATTCCGTTGTCGCGATCATACGGCAACAGAAGGTGATAATGAAAAATGATAATGAAAAATGATAATGAAAAATGATTATATAATGATTATATAAGATGATATAATTGAAAATGTTGTGTTCCTAACGTTTTTCTAAGAATAGACATTTTATAACGTACTGCTGGCAATGAGGCTGAAACTAGCCGCCAAGAGATAGCCGCTGTATACGGAAAAGCATTTAATGTTTATACATTTCCTGAAAATTCGTATTTCATTAAAAAATTCCTTTTAATTAACCTTGAATATAAAAAACAAAGTATGTAAGATCCAAAAAGCAAAGATACAAGTATTCACAACATAAGAATGTATCTCTAATAGAAATTATACGTACTACGTTTGTGCGTTTTTTTTTGAGGTTTTTGCAGGGTTTTGATAATTTTTAAAATGTATTTCTTATAGTCCTATATATGTAGAATAACCTGGTATATGTCACATCCCGGAGCAATAAATATTTTTTCGAAAAAAGTATGATTATACTTAGATACGTAATACGCGTTAAAAGACGCCGGGACATTCTATCCCGTTTTTCTACCCGTTTGCAGGGTTTTGAAATTTTTCAAAATGTTTTTTTTTGTAGTTCTATATATGTAGATCAAACTAGTATATGTCACATTCCGGAGCAATAAATATTTTTTCGAAAATAGCACGACTTCCGCTTCCGGTGAGTACCTTTGTAGTGTAGCCCGATTCTCGCTTATTTTTTTTTTGGCATTTTTCTGCTGTATCTTGCCTGCGGGCGTTGTCTTTTTGCAGTTCACTGGCAAGCTTTTTTTGCGCCGCACGGCTTCGTAAAAAGCCACATTGATTTTTTAATTGGTTCTCCCGCCAAGTGCTTTTTCGCTGGTGACGGGATTCATAACCTCCAAATTCCACGTGGCTAGTCTCCTAGAATCGCAGAAGCTGCCAGGGACAAGTGCTGCCATCAATTGACATCGCAATCTATCTAAACTATATATCTTACCATGCGCAGATAAAACAGGAATTTTTCGTCGCACCATATAAACCGGTATCCCATACTCACATTAGTAATTAGTTTCTCATTTACCACATACACATAGGCTAATTAGCGCCATCTATGAGTATCTCCAAAAAGCTCTCATGAAATTATTCATTAGCTGATATCAGTTTCACAGAAAGGTAGTAGACTTTTTAGCTTTCTTCGACTTAAATCTTGAAAATGGCTTCGAATAGTACCTGTGCTGGATGTGGTAAGGAAATTAAGTCAACAATATTGGTATGTGATAAATGTAAACTACCATATCACCCAAAATGCACCACATTTAGAAAGGTTCTAAACAAAGATAAAAAACTAATCGCAGTATGTACATCTTGTATTGAATATGCGAATCCAAATTCTCCAGTATTGCCTCGCTCCCGTGCGTCTTCAACTTCGTCAGGCTTATCAATAACGTATAATACAAAGCAAACAGAAGAGCATACACAACCCGATTTTGCTGCACTTTTACTAGCTATCAATAGTTTAAATCAAACCTTTACCAAATCAGTAGAAAAACAGTAATCACACAATTTGAAAATGTCACAACAATTTGCGCAGCTATTGTGGGCGACCCAAATTTTTTCAAATAAAGAGGAACATCCTCTCTATATAAATGAATGGCTACCATCAGATACATTTGCCCTACTAAAAAAAGTACGAACTATGGCCAAAGAACGGGGCTTCAAATATGTATGGCACAAAGAAGGAGATATTCTGGTTAAAAGAGACGACAAAGCAACTACAAGAATAATTAAAATAAAAAATGAGGATGATTTGCAACTGCCATCGTTGTGACTGCAGGATCTGCAAACACGGCGAACATC
The DNA here is from genome assembly GCA_030407085.1 of Trichopria drosophilae. Taxonomy (NCBI): domain Eukaryota; kingdom Metazoa; phylum Arthropoda; class Insecta; order Hymenoptera; family Diapriidae; genus Trichopria; species Trichopria drosophilae. The sequence goes on along the minus strand of CM059584.1, from coordinate 62,606,770 downwards.
TGATAATTACATACAGAGAAATGAAATAAAACTGGCTTCATTATCATCAACTACGGCAACGTTACCGGCGAATTTTCATACGGCAAATATAAACTGTAAACTCTGTAACGGTACGAAATTCGTATAATGTAAATAGTAATATTTCTGGGGATAAAATTCATCAATCAACGTATTTAAATACCAAATCGTCTTCGGGATATCTCCGATTATGTAATTTAAATGCGCAGTCTCTGCTGGCCCAGGGTCGCATGTCTAACATTAATCAATATTTCTCTACAAATTTTTATCATACTATCTGCGTATCTGAACATGGCTTAGCGAAGGCACCCGGAATGAAGTGGTTGTATTTGAACATTATACAATCCTTATATGTGATAGACAAAATAGAAGGGGAGGAGGAGTGGCCATCTATATCCATAAGTCTGTTACATCAGAACTAACACTCTCTTCCTCTAATTTATCTACGACTACCTCGAAAACCAACACCCAGTTCTTATTTGTAGAATTAACCTTCCAAACCAGTCCCTTATTATTAATATCAGTATATCGTCCACCGGATGCCACATTGTTTAAGGAGTTCGAATCAGAGCTTTCGAAAATAATTCATAAGTACTCGAACATAGGGATCATGGGTGCCTTAAATATCAATCTTTGTAAAGACAGCTATGCTTCCAAATTTCTCCGAGATTTCGCAACATCACTTCACTTTTACATTATACCATTTACACCGACACATTTTACAGCCACATCATCATCGTGGATCGACCATTGTTTGGTGGATGATGAAACGAAGGTTATATCTTTCAGCCAAACAAATGGACCATCCACCTCAACTCGTGAATTAATATCTGTGCAATATAACTTGAAAGTAGTTACCCCGAAAATAGTACCATTTACTTGTCGAAACGTAAAACGATTTTCAGCCGAGCGCTTTGGTAATGAACTTAGGCCAATAGACTGGCCACCTTATCAGTCCGATCAATCAGTCGATGAAAAACAAAGGCTTCTTAGTCATACTCTCTTTAGTATCTACGATCTAAATGCACCAACATCGAAAGTCACCCCAAGGAAACCTCACAACCCCTGGATTAATAATGAAACTAAACAACTTATAAAACAAAGAAATGTATTTTATAGTTGTTATAAACGTAAACGAGATGTTCTATCCTACGTCGATTACAAAGTAGCACGAAATAAAGCACGGCGCGCTATCTCCAATGCTCATACGCAGTACTGCACAAAATGGCTGGAAAAACTAAACAACTCGAAAGAAATCTGGTCAGAACTCAGACATTTGGGCTTAATTAAGCCAAAACCTTCATCGCCTAATCTAATATGTTCTCTTGATTAAATAAATAAATATTTCTGCTCTATTTCAAATCGTGGGTTTTGTCATAGTCCACTCAACGTTTCCCACTCATTTTTCAAGTATTCAGACACACCTGACATGTTCTTTTTGCCAGAAATCACGCTAGTATCACTAAAGCAGTCTTTTCTCTCAATAAAATAAAAATCAGCACGATATGATGGATTGGACTTTCATTGCATCAGCACAGCCTGGCCTTACATTACGAACACCATTCTCGATATTTTTAATGACAGTTTGAAACTCGGAATCTTTCCGCAAGATTGGAAAAAGTCTATTATCAGACCAATTAATAAAATACCATCTCCTACATCTCTTGAACAGTATAGGCCTATTTCAGGTCTGTGTATCTTTTCCAAAATGTTGGAACGTCTAGTTAGCGATAACTTGATTAATTATCTAAAATTAAACAATCTCTTGGATCTGAGACAATCTGGTTTTCGTCGAGGCAGCAGTACTCAAACAGCACTCACATTAGTGACAGATTATATACGATTACGAATCGAACAAGGATTAGTGACTATACTCATATTGTTTGATTTTTCCAAAGCTTTTGATACTGGCGATATATCCATACTATTACGCAAACTTAAAGACCTCAATATCTCTTCAGTTGCCCTAAAGTGGTTTACCTCATATCTGACAGACCGCGAACAGACAGTAGCTGGAGTTGACGGTAAATTGTCAGAATTGGTAGAAGTCTTTGCGGGTGTTCCGCAAAGGTCTATCTTGGGACCTCTGTTATTTACTATTTTGATTAACGATATATCCAATATTCTAGTGCACACTGGCCATATGCTCTACGCGGATGACTTGCAAATTATGCTCCAAAGCAAAGTTTCGGATCTCCCGACTGCCATTTCCAAGATTAATGCTGATATTGGAATGGTATCAAAGTTTGCCAACGATTCTGGCTTGACCTTAAATCTTGCCAAAATGAAAGCAATCTTATTAGGAACCTCAGGAACCCTACGTGGAATCGACATTTTAGAACTTCCAAAAATTAAAATAGGTGCGCATACGATACCTATCGTTAATGAGATTGTAAATCTAGGATTACGTATAAATGCAACATTGACATGGGATGGACAAATAAAGCATATTTCGAGGGGGGGGGGGATCTATTCTATTCTGCACCATTTGAAATTCAATAAAAATGTACTGTCAACACAGCTCAGAAGACACCTAGTTATTACTTTGATTTTTCCCAAACTCGATTACTGCTGTGTCGCCTATAGTGACATTTCACGGAGTCGAAAAGACAAATGGCAGCGCCTTCTAAACCAATGTATCCGTTTTATTTTCAACGTTAAATGAGACTGCCATGTTACGCCTTATCGTGGAAAGCTTGGGTGGTTCCCTATGAAGTATAGACAGTTATATTTTATGGGGTGCCTTACGTATAACGTCCTTATTTATGGAGAGCCACAATACCTTTTCGCTTTGTTTATATATCGCCAATCGACAACACGACGGACAACAAGGGTTACGCAGGGGGACCTCCTGGTTCCCTTCTCAAAGTCTCAATCATATTCAAAGTCGTTTACACTTGTGGCAGCCAGACTTTGGAACTCCATTCCGGCCTCCATATGCTCATCTCCGACAATAAAAACTTTCAAATCTCATTTTCATTCTTTTCTTATGTCATATGAAAAAACATTTTCCGATAGATATTTTTTGCATGTAGATCATTAAATATGCCTAATTTCCATCTGCCATTTCCACAGATGACACCCATTATTCCTGTTTTATTTCTATTTTATTAACTATAATAACCATGTAAATCAAACTACGGGATATACTGTAATTCGTAATATTAATTAATTTAATTTTTTGGATGTATATATATATATCGGGCATTCCACGTCAACCGGATCACTTGGCTGGCCAAAATTTATTACCGCCAAAAAAATTGTTTCAGGGCTTAAAATTTAGCTCAGTATATCTACTTTTAATTACCGTGTGGTATTTTTGAAAATTCAAAATGGCGGCTCCAATACGGTGCTTAAAAAGACCACACTTTTGAAAACGAGAGTAAAAACCTTTCATACAGTTTTTTGTGCCCAAGAAAAATACCATTTTAGAATTTAGTTCTTTGTTATTGGATGCTCCAATTACGAATCTCGTATCAGAATTTTGAAATTCAAAATGGCGGATCCAATATGGCGGATGAATTTGTAAAAAGTGATCGGATGTTGCTGAAACTTGTTTCTCGGGGGTTTTCGGGGTCGCAGAATACGATTCTGAACTTAGATTTTAAAAATTCAAAATGGCGGATCCAATATGGCGGATGAATTTGTAAAAAGTGATCGAATGTTGCTGAAACTTGTTTCTTGGGGGTTCTCGGGTCGCAGAATACGATTCTGAACTTAGATTTTAAAGATTCAAATTGGTGGATCCAATATGGCGGATGAATTTTTGAAAAGTGATTGGGCGTTGTTGAAACTTGTTCCTTTTTGGAAGATTAAGATTCTTATTTGGAATATGCCAAATCTTCAGTCAATTCGTTCGAATGTGCGGCATCAATTAAGCTTTTAAAATTTTGTGGTATGACGCAGACGCAGATGTTGTTCGGTCTGAAGACTAGCACGCGTTGCTTCCCTTTTTAAAGTCGCGCCGATACCATCGCATGCTCCTTTTCCATGCGCTGTCGCATGAAAATGCCATTCAGCTTCAATGCCGAAATCGATTTTGTGATACATGAGATTACTCATTTGGAATCTATTTTTATAATGTTGTACCGCACCATCGGTAACATAAATTACATGTTGTACGCGTGGGCACACTTTTTTTATTTCAGGAATAATAGTTTGTTGCATTACATACACGGCAGATGCATCATGAGTCAAGCTGTTTGATAATAATATATTACTAAAATGGATTATTGTACCTTCTGATTTGTAGTAGAAAACGACAGGATGAACCGTACATTGGTCGTTGTTGTAATGAAACCCTTGTGCTGCATTTTGTACAACGAATGCGAAGTTTTTCGAGAAATTACTGTGAACTAAGTAGATTCGCAGATAAGAAATCCAGAAATGATTTTTATTGTAAACCTTTAGCAGACGGGTTTTTCAGAGCTTATGACAATGTTCGATTACTTTTTCCTTTTTTTAAATTATATGATTAATATGATTCTTCCTTTTGTGAGAGGCAAGGGGACTCACTTCCAAAAAGCACCCCAATTCGTGAGAGGCAAGGGGACTCACTTTCAAAAAGCACCCCAATTCGTGAGAGGCAAGGGGACTCACTTTCAAAAAGCACCCCAATGGGATGAGAACCCTATCATGTCCGCGTCGTTCATCCTAGGTAATGCTAAGAAGGGCATGATTTTAAGATGCATCTGCATCGAAAACGAAACTCGCTCCGAATTGACGATACAAAATCAACATCACTTCAAGAGCTGCGGGAAATGTCGGAAGAAAAACACGACAATCTAACTTTACGGGTAATAGTGCCTCCTGGCGATGGCAACAGCTGTTACATATACGGTTCAGAGGTCGTAACTTCTTAAATCCGAAGGTTGCAATAATTCATTAAACGACTTGGGTTCATACTCATATTATAACACTATACCCCTACTAGAGGTAAGCTATTCTATGTTTAACCGATTTTCGATATTATTTTGGTACTATACAATTTTTAATTTAGCTTTGTCATCCACCAGATTCGTATTGTACGACCCCAAAACTCCCCGAGGAACAAGTTTCAACCACGCCCAATCACTTTTTAAAAATTCATCCGCCACATTGGATCCGCCATTTTGAATCTTTAAAATTTAAGTTTAGAATCGTATTCTGCGACCTCAAAAATCCCCAGAGAAACAAGTTTCAGCAACATCCGATCACTTTTTAAAAATTCATTGGCCATATTGGATCCGCCATTTTGAAGTTTTAAAACCTAACATCAGAATCGTATTCTGCGACCCCGAGAACCCCCGAGAAACAAGTTTCAGCAACATCCGATCAATTTTTACAAATTCATCCGCCATATTGGATCCGCCATTTTGAATTTTTAAAATCTAACATCAGAATCGTATTCTGCGACCTCGAAAACCCCCGAGAAACAAATTTCAGCAACATCCGATCACTTTTTACAAATTCATCCGCCATATTGGATCCACCATTTTGAATTTCAAAATTCTGATACGAGATTCGTAATTGGAGCATCCAATAACAAAGAACTAAATTCTAAAATGGTATTTTTCTTGGGCACAAAAAACTGTATGAAAGGTTTTTACTCTCGTTTTCAAAAGGGTGGTCTTTTTAAGCACCGTATTGGAGCCGCCATTTTGAATTTTCAAAAATACCACACGGTAATTAAAAGTAGATATACTGAGCTAAATTTTAAGCCCTGAAACAATTTTTTTGGCGGTAATGAATCTTGGCCAGATAAGTGATCCGGTTGACGTGGAATGCCCGATATATAATTATATAATTGACGCATATTACGTATCTGCATATAATGATACTATTTCCGAAAAAATATTTATTGCTCCGGGATGTGACATATACCAGTTTATTCTACATATATGGAACTACAAAAAAATACATTTTCAAAATTTTCAAAATCCTGCAAAGGGGTAAAAAAACGAGATTCAAAGTCGCGGTGTCTTTTGACGCATATTACGTATCTGAGTATAATGGCGTTATTTTTGAAAAAATATTTATTGCTCCGGGCTGTGACATACACCAGTTTGTTCTACATATATAGAATTACACAAAAATATATTTTGAAAATTTTTAAAACCCTGCAAAGGGGTAGAAAAACGAGATCCAAAGCCGCGGTGTCTTTTCACGCATACTACGTATCCGCATATAATGATACTATTTGCGAAAAAATATTTATTGCTCCGGGATGTCACGTATACCAGTTCATTTTACATATATAGTACTACAAAAAAATACATTTTGAAAATTTTCAAAACCCTGCAAAGGGGTAGAAAAACGAGATTCAAAGTCGGGGTGTCTTTTGACGCATATTACGTATCTGCCTATAATGATACTATTTTCGAAAAAATATTTATCGCTCCGGGATGTGACATATACCAGTTTATTTTACATATATAGTACTATAAAAAAATACATTTTAAAAATTGTCAAAACCCTGCAAAAACCTCAAAAAAACGAATACCCTTTCGCACAAACGTAGTACGTATAATTTCTATTAGAGATACATTCTTATGTTGTGAATATTTGTATCTTTGGTTTTTGGATGTTACATACTTTGTTTTTAACATTCAAGGTTAATTAATAGGAATTTTTTAATGATATACGAATTTTCAGCAAATGTATAAACATTAAATGCGTTTGCGTATACAGCGGCAGTAGTAACAGCCGGTAGTGGTCTGACGAATCTGGCGGCTATCTCTTGGCGGCTAGTTTCAGCCTCATCTGCTGGCATGACACAAGCTAGCAGAACATACTCACAAATCGATGAAGGACTAATCAGGTACAATCCGGAAAAGGTGCAAAATTATGTGCTTTTTATGTGCTTTTGAACTATGCAAACCGCTAAATCCAAATACCAACCCTTATCGCCAAAACCCTTACAAAGAATCAAACCACAAAAATGCTTAAAAAATTAAGTAAATGTGCCAACAAAGCAGATACATAATATTTTCGATATCAGAGAAACATCTTTATGCTAACGGATGCAACAAATTTCTAATTTCGTGATCTAACCCTCATTTGAAAAGCCCACCAATAAGGGAAAAAATGCATTATTTAAGAAGGGAAAGTAGCACAAAATTTTTTTACAGATGAAAACGTACCCTTGAGTCATTTATTAACCAATAAGACTAATACCGAATTTTGTGCTCGAAACCTTATTGGAAAAAGTCACCCTTAATGGAAAATAATGATTATTAACAAGGGGAAAGTAGCACAAAATTATTTTACAGTTGAAAACGTACCCTTGAGTTATTTATTAACCAATAATACTTATACCGAATTTTGTGCTCCTACCCTTATTGGAAAAAATTCACCCTAAGGGAAAATAATTATTATTTACGAAGGGAAAGTAGCACGAAATTATTTTATAGTTGCAAACGTACCCTTGCGTCATTTATTAACAAATAAGACTAATACCGAATTTTTTGCTCGAACCCTTATTGGAAAAAATTCACCCTTCAGGGAAAATAATGATTATTTACGAAGGGAAAGTAGCACAAAATTATTTTACTGTTGAAAACGTACCCTTGAGTTATTTATAAACCCATAAGACTAACACCGAATTTTGTGCTCGAACCCTTATTGGACCAAAACCACCCTCAACGGAAAAATTTTTCCAATAAGGGTTGGAGCACTAAATTCGATATTAGTCTTATTAGTTAATAAATGACTCAAGTGTACGTTTTCAACAACCAAATAATTTTGTGCTACTTTCCCTTCGTGAATAATCATTATTTTCCCTTAAGGGTGAATTTTTTTCAATAAGGGTTCGAGCAGAAAATTCGGTATTAGTCTTATTGTTTAATAAATGACTCAAGGGTACGTTTGCAACTATAACATAATTTTGTGCCACCTTCCCTTCGTAAATAATGATTGTTTCCCTTAAGGGTGGATTTTTCCAATGAGGGTTGGTGCCGAAAATTTGGTATTAGTCCTATTGGTTTGTAAAGGACTCAAGGATAAGTCTTCAGCTATAAAATAATTTTGTGCTACTTTCTCTTCTTAAATAATGCCTTTTTTCCCCTTAAGGGTGGGTTTTTTCAATGGGGGTTGCAGCACAAAATTCGGTAATAGTGTTATCGTTTAGTAAACCACTGAAGAGTACGTTTTCATCTGTAAAATAATTTTGTGCTACTTTCTCTTCTTAAATAACGCATTTTTTCCCTTAAGGGTGGGCTTTTCAAATGAGGTTAGATCACGAAATTAAATATTTGTTACATCCATTAGCATAAAGATCGGACTGTCTCTCTGATATAGAAAATATTATGTATCTGCTATGTTGGCACATTTACTTAATTTTTTAAGCATTTTTGTGGTTTGATTCTTTGCTAAGGGTGGTTTTGGCAACAAGGGTCGGTATTTGGATTTAGCGGTTCGCATAGTTCAAAAGCATATAAAAAGCACATAATTATGCACCTTTTCCGGATTGTACCTGATTAGTCCTTCATTGTAGGCTCTGCTAGCTTGTGTGATGCCAGCAGTACATTATAAAATGTCTATTCTTAGAAAAACGTTAGGAGCACACAATTTTTAATTAGAGCATATAATTAGCACATAAAAAGCACATAATTATGGTATTTTTTTCGTTTTGGGCGACCTTGCTCTGCCAGCTTGATAGACATCAAGATCCGCTTTCCAATATCGCATTGGCCGCATCCAGAAAAATCTAGAATTGACAGATGGCTGTCCGACCAACGATACGTCAATACACATACTCATTGGGTTGGATATTTATCCTTACGCGCTCTGTGACAGTATAAGTCGTGGTAAGAGCGACGAGCCGGTGGCGACGAGAACCATTTTTGGGTGGGTGCTGTCTGTGAACAGCAATACCTCTTGCCCTCCATCATACTTTGCATCAGAGCATGCGCTTAACGCTGTTACAGATAACAGCTCTTTACAAACAGCAATAACGCGTTTCTGGAAGGTAGAGGAAATTTCGACCTCTACGCGTCTCTCACACGACGACGAGCGCTGTGAGCGCCATTTCAAAGAGACGTACTGACGCTCTCTAGACGGGCGTTACATCGTCCGTATTCTTCTCAAGGAATCTGCATCACGCGCTATCGGCAGCACTTACGCTCGCGCGAGACAATGTTTGCTTTCCACTGAGCGACGAATGGCCTCTGGGCCTCAAGAACGTGAAGCCTTCTTAAGTTTCATGAACGAATACGTGTCTCTCGGATCGACACATGCGTATCGCTCCTGAACTTTCCACACATTCAAACACCATCTATCACCAAGACTCGTATTGTCTTTAACGCATCCGCGTTATCTACCTCTGGCAAGTCCTACAATGAAATTCAATTGACAGATCCCAAATTGCAATCTGACCTGCAACTGTTGCATCTCTAATGGCGTACGCATAAATACGTATATGCTGCCGACATTGCCAAGATGTATCGACAGATTTTGGTCGATGATCGCGATTTGGACCTGCAGTGCATTCTTTGGTGACAATAGCCATCTGAATAAATAGCGGTGTTTCAACTTCTATCCGTTACATACAGCACTGCAAGCGCTCCCTTTTTAGCGCAATGTGTACTTCGCCAATGGACGGAGGACGAAGGTGACCTACCAGCGGGAAAGCCGCTCTGATGTCCAGTCGATGTTCATCGATGACGCTTTTTTCGGAGCCGAGTCTATCGAGTAAGCAAAGTTAATTCGTGATCAGCTTAACACTCTGCTGAGAAGGGGTCAGTTTCCACTCCACAAATGGTCTAGCAATTTGACCATCCTACTCGCAGACACCGATCACACAGATCATAGTTTAGCCTGCAATAAATTGCTCCAAGAAGACGAGTCTTAAAATCCTTGGACTCGTATGGAGGCCTTCTGAAGACACTTATCAAATCCAAATCCAATCTTGTGAGTCTTCCAGCATCCCTATGTGTACGATCTTGTCTGAGATCGCTCGCATCTTCGATGCGCTAGGCTGGATAGCCCCGGTTGCTGTTGTAGCCAATCAACTTATGCAACGCCTATGGCTGTGCGAAGCAGGCTGGGATTCTATCCTCCCGAATGATCATAGGGACACCTGGCTTTCTTTTCGAAGTGCATTACCGCACTTAGAAGCAATCTCGATTCCCCTGTGGCTTGGGGCATCACCCACCACGCGGTATGAGTTACACGGTTTCTCTGAAGCGTCAGAAAAGGCCTAGTGAGGATTCTTCCAACGGTTCCGTACAAACAAAAATCCTCACTGCCAAAACTCGGGTCGCGCCATTAAAACAATGCACGATACCTGGTATCGAACTGTGAGGCGCAGTACTCCAAGCGCGCCTTTTAACGGACATAAGGACGTCGACTGAACCCTTTTCTCGACGAATCCGGGATTCTTGGAGTGGGTGGACGCCGTTCGATGGCTGATCTACCGCTCAGTGCAAAACGTCCGATTCTGCTACCAAACGGACACATCGCACTGCTGCTTACGTGCCAGGCGCATCTGTCTGCATGGCGGAATAACGCTGACATTCAGCACATTGCGGAGCACAGTGTGGATTCTGCAGGCACGCAGAATAGTGTAGAATAATAAAACAAGTTATGCACGCAGAATCGGAAAAGAGGCACGCAAAATCGTAAAACAAGTTACTGCGTTACCTGTTCCAGGCACGATGCACAGGCTCCCATACAACTGATGGGCGCACTACCGCCGGCTCGCGTCGTTTGTCCACCTTGCGCCTTTACCGATTGTGGCGTCATTACGCTGGACCACTCAGATTGCGTTTGGTGGGCGGTCGCGGCTCTCGCTCACAAGCCGCATACGTCGCAGTATTTGTTTGTATGCCGTCGCGTGCCGCACACTTGGAGGTCGTCTGTGATTACTCCACACCCGCGTTTTTCGCTGCGTTTCAACGCTTCTGTGCACGACGAGGTCTTCCGCGCACTATGTACAGTGAGTGCGGCACAAAGTTTGTCGGCGCCGATAAGGAGTTGCGCGCCGCGTACCGCGCAACGTTAGAGTCCGATAAGCTTCGCATTCGGATCGCTGAGGAAGGCGTAGAGTGGAAGTTTATCTCGCCTGCTGCACTTCACTTCGGGGGGCTGCGGGAGGCTGGGGTACGATCCATGAAGCGCCACCTCAAGCGGGTTCTAGGTCAGCACACTCCGACCTATGAAGAGTAACGCTCTTATGCCGCATCGAGGCATGCATGAACTCGCGCCCGATAGCTCCGCTGACATCCTACATCAAGAAGTTCTCACTCCAGCGCATTTCCTTATTGGCGGGTCACTTTTATCCATTCCTGCTCCAACAACCGTCGACTATTCGATAGGTCAAAGTGCACGCAGGAAATTGATCCAGCAACTCTCCGAAGAGTTCTGGAGCCGTTGGTCACGAGATTATGTGACATCTTGCCAACATCACTCAAAATGGTCACAAGCATCGCGTTCACTACGGGTAGGACACCCCCAGGCTCAGACGGATTAGTGTGCGTGGTAATGGAACGTACCGCTACGTCGGAATACAAACGTCCAATTGTGAAATTGGCGCTTCTGCCAATCTCTATAGATGAGGATGCAGAGCCAGTCCCCAATTAGCACAAGTACTTACAATTAGCCATATATTAGTCATAAGTTGGTCTTAAGTATTGTTGCGGTAGGCTACCGCAACGCGGGCGGTAATGTTAGCGCGGCATCTGCAAAAGTGCCGAAATTGGTAAGAGTGGCGACATCTGCGGGCGTTGCACGGCGGTTCGACGCACTCGCGCTAATTACCGATCGGCGCGATCATTGATCTAATTATTTGAATCACGCTCTCAATAAACTGACCAGTAATAAATAACCTTCGCGGTCTCGAAGGATCCGGTGGCGGTACGTGGTTCCGAAGGTGTTCTTCCTGGTTAGTCTAGAACCGCTCCCAAAAGGTCACCCACGTGTGCACCATTTTCGCAGCCTTATGGTTTTTTCTTCAATTCGCGCTTTTTCCGCCGTAAGAGATTTCTCGTTATCTCTGCATTTATACTATAAAATCAATAGTTGTATTTTCAATTAGTGTAAATAATGTTTATATATAGTATCAATTTGCGTAGACTCTGCTTCAAACCTGACCCGTACCAGCACGACAGAGGTCTGTGATTTTTTATTGCAAAAGTCAGGGCCAGGAGCGAACACTAATGCATATTGTGAAATGTTAATACGTGACTGCTTTTCTTGTTATCAATGCGATTGTCATATTACGACAAATGTTTTCATATTAGCATTTTCAAGTTATTAAGCTTAGAATTGGCCAATAGGAGAGTCGCTTGGTGATGGTCGTGGCATTCGAACGAAGGCATTGTTTATGAGTGCAGAGAATGAAATCGAAGAAACGAGCATCGGCCGCTGTTTTTTGTTTTCGGACGAGCGGCGTTCGAAGGAGACTATCAGAAGTATCGATCAAATTCAAAATGCCTAATCTGAAACTAACTTCTGAAAGCAAAACGAAACTGATAAAACGGCATTTAAATTCACGTGATAAAAGCATGAAATAAAAGATTATTTTAAAGGTTAGAATAAGTAAATAATGACTGTCATAAATACACAAAATATTATACGAGGTCATACGAAACCACAAAAAATAGTTTGCAAACCTTGCACGTCCAGCATCCGAAAATTGTTCAGACAACATCATCCAAAAAATGTAACGAAAAAGATAATATTACTAAGATGAAAATAAGAATAAAAATGAAAATCAGATAAATAATTATCACACTGTAAACGTATCCTTAATAAATTCAACTACCGTCGAATACTTGAGGAGAAAATAGTAAAAACAACTACATTTTTGTTATGAAAACCTTATTGATGTTAATTTTTTATTTCAGGTAACCATGAAGTTAACCATAAAGAAGTTTATTTTAGTTAACTACGTTAATCGTTAGTCGTTAAATTTTCACGCACGGAAAAATATATATATATATATATAATTAATTATCCTATATTTAGTATATTTACTTTGATTGCCCGAAGGAGGCCTGCAACGGACTCAAGAATTTTATAGGGACCGCTATATTGAATGTTTAAATTCTATTAACGGATTCCTAATCAGAGCCTCCAAAGGCCCCCAAATACGAAATTACTGATCACACTGTGCGTCGGGGGAAAACTTGATGCTACAAACAGACACAACATCGAGTGCTAAGACGTTCTATTATGATGACAACAATCGGATCATTCAAGAAAACATTTGAAGAATTTATGTACTACAATCCAATATATTTTTAACATTTTAATTATGTCTAGTGCTCGTTGGTGAATGTTTAATTTTATTCAGGAAATATCAAACAGTAAACTAATGATACTTTTTTTTTATTTACATACATTCCATGCCTACTACTTATCTTGTAGGCTGCTTACATTAAACGCAATACTAATATAAGGCTCATAAAAAACGTAATAAATTTAAAATTGTTATTAATACTACAATACAAAAACAAATAGCAATTTTTTCAGATAGGATATTTAAGGATCACCTGAACATTAGTTTCTGAGCTTACCCAAATTTTATACATTACAATATTTCTGCAGAACGTAACAAATCAAAGGTTTATCCATATATAATTATAATAAGTAGCCTTAATTAGTTGTTATGTAAATGAGTAGAGCAAGAACAATTACTGATATACCGTAATATATGTACAAAACGTAATGAACACAATACATTACTAGAAAAAGTCAAATTTTGTTCACCACGATTTACCATTTATTAGCTCGACTTCGAATTCTGTAGCCCCCACGAAAATGGGGTTCTCGAGGTCTGTTACTCCTGGGGACTGAATTTCCGATATGCGGAGATCGCGGTCCCATTGCATTCCAGTTCGGAATTCGTATTCCACTACAACTGTATTTAGACCTTCTGGACATCAATCCACATCTCCAGGGTGGAAAAATATTTGGAGGTCCAAAACCTCGTGGACGGAAGTGTAGATTTCCTGTATGATTCTCAAAGTCATATGTTCTTGAGGATTGCATTTGACGAGGTACTGGACCGTTCGTGACCAAGAACGGTGAAGTTGAATCATTAACGGATATTTTCAGATTTTTTTTATCTATAATATCTTTATTACGTTCATCATTCTGGTTTTGAAATTCTATGGGTGGAACTGATTCGATCTTTTTTCGGTTCGAACATTCTGCGTTAGAATTATTTATCATGTCATTAGAGCAAACTGACATAATTGATAAATCATTATTTGAAAAACATATCCTTGTAGTTTCCACATCATTTTCCGGCGGCGTAGAATTTACCAGGCGTTTCTCAGCATATTTATTTCGGGAATAGTCAAGCTGATTATGCGGTTGAGAAGGTGCTGTATAATTTCGAGAGTCTCTATTTGCATAACTCATTTTAATAGCTAGTCTTTCATCGATGTCTCCAGACGTCCGTTGTATCATATGTGCGTCTCTATACTTGAGTGCGTATGATAATGCACTTTTTGTAGGATTTTCAGATGTATTTTCTGATTCGAATTTCATTGCATTTAAATCTTGGCCTAAATTAAGATTAGGCATTGACACTGGCTTCCCGACATCGTCTAACGTAGCAGGCGTATTTGGAGGTTCTAAAAATAATGGAGGCTTCTTAGATGCTAATTTCTCAAACAAATTAAGTTCAGTTGGTGATCGAATTAATTTTGAAGATGGCAGAAAAGATGAGGCTGGAATATTAACATCGGAAGATCTGTCACTACGATTCCGTAGACACCCATATCCTGGTTCACCATGCTCATTGCGAGAAAAACGATAAGTTGTATGGATTTGCGACAAAGAATCATTATCATGAAGTTGTAAATCATTATGTTCTTCTACAGTTGATCGAGCACAGTGTTCGTTCTCCTGAAAGTTGACATTGTTTCGCTCATAATGAACCTCTGTGTGAGATCCTTTAACCGTTTTTTGATATATCTGCAATTTTTGTTGACTACTATGTATATGGGGTTTTTGAAAATTCGTCAAATTATCAGAGTGAAAATGATGGGTTCTTTCATGTAGAGCGCGCGATAGCGGTGTAGACAGTATTGGTGTAGATTTGTTTGACACTATATCTGTTTTTGTGTGATTTCCGCAAGAAGAATGCGAGAGACAGGTTAGTAGCGTAGGATAACGCATATCCATATCCTTATGACGTAAAGTAGGTGAAAGGTTTAAATGATTTGAGGTAATCATGCCACGCATATTTCGTTCTTTTCCTGACTCAGGCATGGTTTTCCCACTTTTTTGCTTGCTCTCGGTTTCTTCGTCCGACATCTCCATATCTATAATTTCTACGATATCACCAGAATCTTCTTTCAATTGACTGGGTGGCCTGAAAATATTAAAAATACATTTATAAACATATACACAATATTCAGGATAATAATATTAATTACACAATTTTCATTAAAAAACATTTAAAACGTCATTATATTTTTCATTTAGCACGCAGACTGGAAATTAGGAGATTAAGATGGTTGCCTTATGGTTTCTAAAGAGATTTCTGTTGAAGAGAAGAGACTGAGAGATATTTTTAAATATGACGTGATCATATAAAGAATAGGTAGAACGTGGATAATGAAAGCATTCGTCTACGATTCAATACCCGATAATGTTAAATACGGCATATGGAAATCAAATATATTTGAAGATCATATGATCTACAGAATATATTTTTCTATTTTTATCTGCTCTAGGAAAACCAATCATCGACGTGTTTAACTTCGGTGTTTTATTATGCACTGGAAACAATCTTAAACAATCAATACATAAATGTGGCTGGTTATTGAAAATAAAAATTTCGTATAAAATTTTATAAACCATAAAGTACAGATATGATACCTGTAATAATTGGGTTAATTTTTATAAAGGATATCATTGGCTATTATTCCCCGATACAATGACTTTTTTTAATATTCGCAGGTAGCGTCTCGAGTAGATAAAGTGGGAAGAATATCGAAACAAAGGTACTCAAAAGACACTAAGATATATTTTGCGAGATATCACTGATTCGGCCGAATCCACTTAAATTAAGAATTAGGCCGAAAACTCATGGTGCATTCCGCAGTGTGACGTCATCTCTTATGTTATATGTGACATCTGATTGTACTAGACTTCGAAATGTCACTTCCGAGAACCGTGTGTTTATTGTAGTTTTCTTTTTTTTTTTTAGGAGGTTCTTTTTTGAGCATTTAAGTACTAAGTTTGAATATTTTGAAAATAATAATGTGATGATTTCAATAAGTTTAGTTTTATTTGTGGATAAGGGGCATCGCTCATAATTGGAAAATAATAAGACTTTATTGCTATATATACTATTATTGATCGCTCCAGTGGTAAACTGGAATACACTACCCCTAAAAATCGCTGGTATAATACAGAATTCACGGATATCGCGTATTTATCGAAATTTAAGAAATGAAAAATGATCGAAAAGTATTCTTAGTTTTCGAATTTCCTTATTTTCTGTGATGATGATGTCGTTGACTTAAAGACAGTTGATCAAAGAAGGGTTAATTCACTAATAATGATGACTACTTACTTCTATTTTACGGACTTAGCACTCCTCCGATGTGTGGAAAGGTTATCACCAAAAAAAAATAAGGAAATTGGAGCACTGTGAAAACTTTTCGAAATCCGTAAGAAACTCGACACAGACGAATTGTATTCTGGTACAGAATAGTAATCTAAAAGTAATTTATTCAAGGTTAAAAAATCTTTGTCACATTAAATGAAGCCGCAAATCCCCAAACGATTTAGCAATAAAATAAAACTTAGTATTCAAATTTCAAATTGCAAAGTGAGAAATCAGGACATATTGTGTTCTAATAAAGGTACAATAAAAACAAAGCACGAGCGATTTGAGAAAGAGTATAAGCTATGCTTAAATGTCCCAATTTATCAAACAATTCCTCACATGATTCTGTTTGTCCAATTTTGTTCACCAAATGCGCATTCAAATTGTAATTATATTCACGTTTAAAGCCGCGATCAGAAAAAAATTCTCCAGGATGAAATACTACCGATAAATCGTCGTCAAAGTTGCAGAAACTAAAAAAAAAAAAACATAAAATCCCCAATACGTTCAACTGTACATTGGTTAGTTTTAGTACAATGTACTAATTAGGTAAATATAACTTCCTTTGTAAATTCATTTTTTAACAATTTACATTTGAACCTTGATATTCATATTTTTTTATATGAACCCGAAGTCGAATTACAAAATAACTGTCGTAAGAGCAGTGATGACCAGATACGGCGATAAACTCATCGTCGAAATCAACGCAGAATTTAACTGTTTTCTGTAAACCCCTACTTTGAAACATCTTGTGGAGAACAAGAAGCAGCTGGAGTTGATGGGAAAAGAAATAAAAACCTAGTCAATGTACATGGATTACGTCTGCGGGAAATGCAATAAAATATTATTCAATCTGGGTAGAAAGTAAACAAAAATAAAAGAAACAAATAAAATTATTACTTATTTGTCGATTAGCGTTTAATTCCTTAATTTTTAAAAAAGCTATCCCCAAAAATATGAGAGCGAGAGAGGGGGCCAGGAGATAAGTACATAAATATTACATTTGCAATATGTATTTACACTTCGGAAATTACAAATGCCATTCGCCGTTTTACATTAGGAAAAATGAACAATTAAATATACAAGGACTGTACACATGAAAATAAATCAAACTTTCTTGTGATCATAGATTCAAAACTGACAATTGCCGCAATGTTTTATCGTTGGTATAATTTCTTTAGAAATTAGGTCAAGGTCGGCTACTAGAATAATTCAGATAGATAAAGCAACGTACATTGTTTTCGCCAACTGCAATTTTGAACCTTTTCAACTAAAAATAGCCCCCCCCCCCTCCAACAGTAAAATGGAAATCTTTTTGTATCAAAATGTACCACAAGATCATGCTAAATACTTAAAATGAGATTGATCAAACATGATTTTCAGCGATTAAATGATGATGTATGATTTTTCGTAAATCCGCTCAATTTCGAATTAAATTCATAAAGTTTGACTACGATGCGTGAACGGGAGATGTTGTCCGATCTCAACAAATTTTTTTCCCTTGAATTCGTAATGAAAAATGGATTTTCCGATGCTATTCGGAGAGAGTTTTGTTTTTCACTCAGGTCTAGTGTGTGTGGCTGCACTTGAGTTAGGACCGGTTAAGAAGAAGGGGGTATCTAGCGCTAGTTTACAAGCGAGCGCTAACAAATGCATTCTAAATATAGTATCCCTGGTGCTGTGGCCTAGAAAAAAATTTTTCCGCACAAAGATCTATGATTACAATAGGAGACGTACTTTTACAAATCGAAAACTTTTTACGACATTTTTTAATCGTTTCAAACTTTTTTTACTGGTTCTAGGTATAAAATGAGTGGACACGTATATTGGGAGTTTTTTATTTTTTTTAAAAACCTCAACTTTTTTTAGAATTATGATCCTAACCTCAAAAGTACTTTTTTACGAAAATTAAAGTTACAAAGTTAACTTTCAATATGGCACGCGGATCCAGTATTTTTTTAAAACATACTATTGGATCCGTTGGGAAATGTAGTAAAACATATCCAAATTTCAGAATGGTATCTGTAAAACTAGGCTCGCAATTAATTAAATAGTGCGGCAATTCGCGGATGAGCGCGCGCGGCTAGCCTTCCGTCCCGTCTCGTGCGATATCTACACGCCTCATACGGTATTTTCAACTTTTTAAGTTACAAGATCAATTACGTAGTATTTAAAATGTAATATTGTATATTTGGGACAAAAAACAATTAGTATAAAAACAGATGAAAATGCATATGAAACGTGAGTTTTAGGTGGTTTGGCATATTATGTCATATACCTATTTATTCATTGACAATATTTTTCTCGTTTCTGTATTATTTCTAGAAAGGTATTTAATGGAAAATCCCAAGCTTATTTTTTCTCGGTATTTTTCGACCGTTGGAGATTCCGGGCTAAAAAAGTCGGGTAGGTATACAATAAGGAAGGCGCTGTGACTCATCAAAAGAGAGACCCTTTTTCGTTTCTCAGTTCATTTTCGACTGTTGTGAATAGCGGACGTGTTCGATCGTGTATAGTTATATAACGTAAGAGATTTTTTCAGTGCGATAGTTTTCCTAACCATCAATCAAGCATTAATTTGTACTTAATTATAGCAATCTTGTACAGAAGATATTTCGTAAAAATGTAAGTATCTATATTTATTCGTAAAGATGTTCTTATAATTATTATTTACTGTTTTTGAGGAAATATCTGTGTTAAAAACTGCACAGTAATACGTGGACATCGTGTAATGTTATCAAAATATAGGTACACAATACCGTTTTTCAATAATTAATTTTCATTTTTATGTTTACATTACTAATATTAATTGTTTACGACGTTCAATTATGATAACAAATTTAATAAAAACACCAGGGTTAAAATATTCTGTTTATCATAATTTTCTCATTATCATACAGATATTACAATCTGCGATTGACAAAATGCCAAAAGCCAACAAAAAGAAATGGAGAAACATTCGACTGTATGTGTCTGAACCCATATAATTTAAATTTTCATGGAAATCAAAGACAAGGTTTAAGGAAAGTTACTGAACAGCAACTTTTGGAATGGAATATTCCAGTAACAGAAGAAAATTTGCAACACTTGCCGTGTGCGAAAAACTTCCTGCGATGCAAGTGCCAGCACAAGCTCTGAAAATCAAAATGTATGTACATTTTTTATTATTGTTGTTAAATTATTATTTTACAATAGTTCACTTAAATCACTTAAAATGTTTTTTTGACATACGTATGCGTAAAATACGATTTTACGCACTCGTGCTGCCGGAGCGCACTCCTGCTACCCGGCTTCGCCGGGCAGTCGTGCGTCGCGGTCATCACTCGTGTGCAACCTCGTATTTGACACACAAAAAACGCCGCAGAAATTTTCCGCATAGTATGTCAAAAAATACGGTACGACACGCGTGCGTAAGAATTCGATTTTACGCACCGGCCTATCTAATCCCATATTAAAAAACGGTGCGTAAAATCCTATTTTACGCACATGTATCGAAATGTACTATTTTGTAAATCTAATTTACAAGTTTACTGTGTAAATTTCTGTGTAGCTGTGTAAATCTCAGAATTATTTTAATAACTTTTTATATACAATTCATAGTTTTAATCTAATCCAAGATATCGTTCATAAATGAAATGAAATAATGCTGAAACAAAAATGCATTTTTATATTCTAATGAAATTTATAATATTTCATGTTTTCAGCTGGATTTTCCATTGATTCCGGAAAATCCCCCCGAAGAACCTATGTCTACTTCAGATGAATCAACTGACTATAATCATGTTAATACCGATAGTTCTGCATGTTCTGAAGCAAAAGAAAAACGATTTTCACAAGTTATTACTCAAGTGAATCAAGGATTAAGTTTCATCGCTACCTCATCTATTAAAGTAAACCAAATTGATCAAAAAGAATATTCTAGAGAAAAACTCAGAAATATTTGTGATGCATTGAAGAAGAACATTTTTGGTGATACTAGTTTTAAAGATAGTGACGAAGATTACGACAATGAAGATGACGGACCATATATTTTAAATGTTTTGCAGAAAAGATTTAATAATACAACAAATCACAGACTTAAAGTTCAAATTTTAACAATAGTTCACCAGTGGTCGTATCGAAAAATATTAGAATATCTTCCAAATGCCCATCCTGGGTTAGAAGAACATGTTATAAACTTGGTAGAAGCTTTTTATAATTTCAATGAATACAGACGAGTAATGCCTGGTCAAAAAGATTTTGTCTGTTAAGATTGATGGGAAAAGACATCACATGCAAAAGAGATTAATTTTAAATAATTTAAAAGAGTTACACCGATCTTTCAAAGATACCAATCTACTAGTGAAATGTAGTTTCTCAAAATTTGCTACTGTACGACCCAAGCATTGTATTCTGGCAAGTGCCAGCAGAACTCACTCAGTATGTGTTTGCGCCATACACGAGAATGTTACATTAATATTGGAAGCGGCAAAAATCAAATCTCTAACAGCTAATGCAGAATACGCAATTGGCGACCACTATAATTGTTTTAAGAAAATAGTTTGTGATCCTCCTTACATCAACTGCTACATTAGAAATGGTTCTGAAATCCTGGTGTAGAAAATTTAATACAATATTTGGAAAGGGTGTTTGAAGATAACCTCATCGACAACATCACTTACAAACCATGGACTGATGTAGTCAGGACTACATTGCAAACCATAGTATCGTTAAGTTGAAGATACCGTATGAGACGTGTAGATATCGCACGAACTAACGCGCCGCACAGCTTAATTAATTGCGAGGCGAGTTTTATAGACACGATACTGAAATTTGTTTTTTTTTCTACATTGCGCAACGAATCCAATAGTGTGTTTTAAAAAATATTAGCTCCGGGTGCCATATTGAAAGTTAACTTGGAAACTTTAATTTCCGTTAAAAAGTGCCTTTTTCTTATATTGAGGTTAGGATCATAATTTCATAAAAAAGTTTCATAAAAAATATAATGATTTTACAATAAAAATTGCCGGAGATATGTTTTTTTTTAAAATGCCCTTAAACGCCAAAACTCAAATTTTAAATTCGCTATATCTTCGAAAAGAAATACAAAAATTCCAATATACGTGTCCACTCATTTTATACCTAGCACCAGTAAAAAAAGTTTGAAGAGATTTAAAATTGTCGAAAATAAAAGTGTTCAATTTATAAAAGAATGACTCATAGGCAAGATTGAACAAGAAGTCAGTGATCGCTTCCTTGAAGATTCGAAATGGATCCGCTGTCATAGGGATCTCGTAAGGGCATCACGTTTTGATTAAAAAAACATGTAAATTGTTATTATAAAATATTCAGGCGCGTAAAATGCAATAACTGAAATTACATATTAATCAATAGCTTCAGTTTTTGGGGTCGCTGTATGCGTTGTTATTCGCCAGATGGCGAATCTGGTGCTGAAATTTAAAAATATAAACGTAGTTTGGATTTTCGAGGCGAGCTTGCAGTACACAAGTACTGCACAAATTATACTCAATAATATTTCTGTATTTCAAGCGTAAACTTTAAGAATTTTTTTCTCGACAAGGGCACATAAGGGCACACTTCTTCGACATAATTTTTGTTTGTTTCACATTTTTGACATTTTTTTAAAATCAAGATTTAACAGAAAGAAATATACGTTACTTTCACCGAAAATAAAGACCCACATTAAATTATAAGTTCAACTGAAATTGAAATTAATATCACATGGAATATAAAGCCCTTAATTACATCAATAAAATAGTCATAAATACGTCTATAAAACAGTGTATTATTTATAAAAAATTTTCTTTCAAATAGTAAAAGCTTACCGTCTGTAACTATTATATCCTCAATTATTATGTATATAACATTTCAAACATTAAACCAGGAGTATCTAACTACATACTTTCAAAACTTAAAGTTAGAAATAACGATCTTAAATTTTTATTACTGCGCCCAGGAATTTGCTCATTCTGAATCACTGTGCAGCGCCCGTGCCGCCTCATCCATGCACGCGCTAGCGGCGACTGGCCAACTTCAATAATCAATTTCTCGAAAACGAAGAAAACACATTGTTGCTGATTTTTTGTAGAATACACATATGTTGGTAGTTTATAAACAATTTTTTTTTTAATATTTTTTATCATGTTCGTCGTTGTTTAAAAATTATGGAAAAATATATTGTGAAATAAATAGCACAATTTTTTTTTTGCGCAACGTTCATAATTTTATATTAAAATTCAACATTATTCACACAAATACATTCCCATAACGTTGCATTTACCCAAGTTATATATTAAAAAAAATAGTGTTGACATATTTAATTGTTTATAACCCCATCAATTTTGCAATTAAAAAAAATCACTTGAGGCAAATTTCTATTTTGCCAAAAGCTACCGATATATAAAATTACATCAATTTCTGAGACATGACTGATATTCCTCACGTAGAATGTCTCGTATACAATGCTGGAATATACAGACCCCGAATCGGCGTGCGATTTTCTTTGCAATGCGAGGTGTGTGTCTGCGGTTATATCAAAATTATTACAAAAGCAATGTACTAGGATTGCATGTAAGTATTTCCCTTTATCAAACCCGTCCTTATATAAAGACTCCGAAGGTGCAATAAGAGTTTTTAAACAATTTTTAAGAGTAATGAAGAAAAATGCATGTAGCGGGGGCGCAGTCACGTCATTCTAAGCCACAAGAAAGAGCTATGCAGAGTTAATCTCGAATCAATAAGTCGCTTTATTCTATGTGGATATCGCACAGAATCGCGCGAGCAACTTAATTCAGCAAAACTGGGGTATAGTCCGATTTCTTCGCAAAAAAAAAACAATATTGGATCGTCGGTTTTGGAAGAGTTCAGAGGGTTTTTGTTACTTGGGCGTTTCGTTTGAAATGGTCCAGCTTTTGGACAGCTAAAGGAGACCGAAGATGCTGACGAGCTGGTGTGGACATCCAAACGATATACATTGCCCTTTGGCAGAAGAAATATACTCTATACTCAGTTCGTAGACGCCAAACATGCTTTCGAACCGGTTCCTCACAAATCATTCTGGAGAAAGTTTTAGAATCTGTGTATGAGCGTTAAACTTATCAAATGCTAAATGTATCTAGCAGGCTTTATACCGATCAGCGTCGGGCATAATTCACTTCCCAAAGACATCAATGGACGAATTACAAGCTTGAGGTTTTGCAAAAAGAACTCCGGAGTCCGGTTCTTTTCATACTCTACATCTAGAATATTTCTTCATTTTCTAAAGAAACTAATGTGCAAGCCGTGGATATTACAGGATCTATTGAATTCTTAATGTTATTATTTGTGAACGACGTTGGTCTCTGAGTACAGTTCCTTGAACGTCTTCTCCGCGAACGTGGATTAAACTAAGATTACGGGTTTTAAAGAGGACGACAACTGGACTCTCATTCAGGATCTCTTTCATACAATATGCATACTAATGTTCAAGTATGGATTTGCGAAGCGTACGAGTATGCGATCGCTAAGATGAGTTGCGCTACAGCCTAGGTACTAGCTATGGTGGCTTCCGCGAGAATTGACGCATGAGCAGGTATTGTAATGATCTATGGCTCTGTAATTATATTTATTCTATTACACGCGGCCACACTATAGCCACTCGAGTACTTACTGTGTAGTATAAAAAAACTAGTATTTTTGGAACAGACTATAATTATTGTCAAAAACACGAATCATACAACAAATATTTCCAACAAAAAAAAATAGAGCATCAAATTCTCTGCAAAAAAACACATATAAAAGGTCATATACTATATTATTATTAGACCACCCGCTCCAAGAAAACAGGTCTTCCTACTTAATTTGATAAAGCGTTTCAGAAGAAATGGAGCTTTTCTTAATTATAAATATTACTACAGAACAACAATTTCATAATATTAGCATTTATAATTTCCAATATGTCATGTACTAATACTACGGCTGGCATGTGTTGGAGTCAAAGTTTTAAAAATGATGATTTTCAGTTCTTTTTTTATAATGATGGTCAATTAAATGGCTAATTCATGAGCCAAAGGCCGCAAGGTCAAAACCACTAGTTTTTATCGCATTTTGGAGTTATTTAAGGTCTGACAACAAGGCCATTCTTTTGCCTAAGTGATCAAAAACCTTAGATCGGGATCGAATTAATTATAAACATCAGTAACTAAAAATAAAAAAAATTTAAGTGGTTGAACTAAATTCTTAAATTAATTATAAGTGATAATATGTAAATATGAAGCATTTTACTTGAATAACGCCAAAAGGGATGCTATTCACAGACCTTTTCGGACATAGTAACACATAATTTGAAAATACTATAATTGTAAATAAAAATAGTATTTATACAGGTTTTAAATGTTTCGTCGTTGTACCAGTGTATGTTATTGTAAGTTATTTTGGCATCATCGTTGAAATTTGATATCGATTTCGTGATGTATTTATTATTGTTATTTATTTTCGGGCTCGTTGAACGTTGTTACTATGCACAGCGATTTCCTCGACTTATTGGTAGTTGTCATTAAGGATGTTTCTGAAGTAATCAAATATTAATGTATACCCGTTACTTGTTTTTGTTTTGGCGTTAAGTGTATCGACGAGACTGGCAGTTGTGTACCGACGTTTCCAGATCGCTGCCCTGTCTCCGGTGCAGGTTTGTGCTTGTGCACATGAACATGATGGCGCGCGTGTGTGCAAAGGAGTCACGTGAACAGGGAGCGAGGACTAACTTTGGGACGGACGTTACCTCTGGGAACATCCTTAAAGGGCGCGTGCCATGTAGTAAACAGCTGTTTCTGGTTTAGTAGTTTTGAAACGTACTATATTGTTTCCGAAAGTTCTCTTTTTGCGAATTGATCAAGTTGAAAACAGCTTCGAAATTGATGCGGGATGCAGATATTGATTGCGATGTCGATGACATCAAATGTATTCGCCGTATTGATGTGGATGATTCCACCGAGTGTCAAATTTGTCGGAAATGCTGAACTAGATTTGGTGAATTACAATAGTTGTGGCTGTGATCCTGCATATGACCTCCCCAGTTCAATAGATGACGGTGGCATTCTTATCGCGTTCAGCAAGAAACTTTTAGTTGTATCGATAGACTCACATTATGTATATCCCACGGCTGAACATGTCTTTATTGCAGTACATTTTAGCTGTTTCCTATTTTTCGACATCACTTACTTCGGCTTACCTCGACTATTGTGATTTATTGAGTGGTCTGTCAAAAAAATGTACTAATTGTGAAAGGATAATGCTCAGGAATTCCAAGTTGCCCAATATGGACTAACGACAATGCGCTGCTATTAAATCCGCTAAAGTCAAAATTATTACTAATCGGGACTGCCAAACTACGTAGTAAGGTTGATATTAGTCAACATAAAATTGTCGTTAACGGTAGGACTATTTCGGTTGTTGACCAAGCCAGGATCTTGGTGCTTTCATTGATTGCGATTAGAGTTTTTCATCCCATATATCCAGCAAGTGTTCGTGAGCCTTTGCATGCCTCCGACGGCTATTTCCATGGAGACATGTCCTACCATCTCGAGTTAAACTTATTTTATGTGAAGCCTTTGTTTTGCCGCATTTATTATATTGCATTTGGATATTGTCTTAATGGAGATGGCTGGAGGAAAGTTCAGGCTATTCAGAATACTTGCTTACGGTTTACATATGGGGTACGTAAATTTGAGCATATTACACCTGCTTTGAGAAACTCGGGATGGCTCACAATGAAAAATAGAATGAAAGTTGCATTAATAAGCAAGGCTAGATAAATACTTTCTACTAAAAAGCCGGAATATATGTACCAAAGAATTGAAATGCAAGGTGTTAATCGACCTAATCTGCGTAATGTGATCAATACTACTATGAGCTACCCTCTGTATAGATCTGCCAAGGTCATGGGTGCTTTTTATGTTACCGCAGCTCGTACGTTTAATTCGATCCCAATGTCTATCAGATCGCTATGGCATCAATCGATTTTTATCACGTATTAAGAGTTACCGTCTAGATTCGTAGAATTGAGTGGAAGAATTTAATGATGTATGTCTGATATTTTGTGCATACAATTAATTATATATTGATTTTGGCTTGTGTTTCACTAATTTTATATAATAATGTGGAACTATTCCTTATGCTGCATATTTTTACCTCATCAATAGCTTTCTAATAGATATTATGTATGATTCTTGGTAAATCCATTTTGAATACTAATATAATGCGCAATAAGGGTCAGGCTTCACAATAGCAATTAACTGCTGTGTCTCGCCCTTTGTTCGATGTATATATTATATTATATTGATCAATAAAGACGAGTATTTCGTTTTTATTGGCATTGTTGTTGTTATTGTTATTATTATTATTTCAATAATACTTTAACAAAAACATTGGTTTCTTATGTCGCTCAATCTGTACGAAAAGTGAGAATTTTTTGCTGAAATCTCTATCAGATAAGCGTGAAATGTCACTGCAACCACGCCCCAAACCATAAGGTAGGTGATTGCAGTGTTGGTACTGAGTTCAATTCAACGCGAAGAAAATTGTCTACACGGGGACTCGAACCCAGAACCTTCGGAGACGTTCAGGTTACGAAACAAGGCGGACGCCTTAGCCATCGTAACCATCTCGCCCCAATTATTATTATTATTATTGTTATTATTTATTCGTTGGAAACAAGCGACTGACGTTTTATATCATCAATCTGATGGATGTGTGCAACCAAACGTCATTAACAATGCCGAAATTTTGTATAGTACTTTCTCAATATTAAACTTACGTCAACATAGACACACTTGTTTCTAACTCCAATTTTCTACGCGTAATACTTTACGTTGCTTCACGACTCAAGTTATGTTATTACTTTCGGATATGTATCATGTAACAAGCGTTTTTACTTATAATATTTCGTATTCTAATCCGTTAACCGTTTTAAACGAGTCATTAGATTATTTAAACGATAATTATGATTTTTTAATTAATCAATTGTTAACTTTTAATTGATGGGAAAGATGTCAAATTCTGACGGTAACGTAAATGTAGACACATGTCTACGTCTGTGTTAAATTCTACTTTAATGAAAATTGTAATTAATCATATTGCACGTAAAAATGCACAATATGACTCGGCCGCGATGGTACACTTCCGCTTAGCTTATCAAATGTAAAACATAAACATAAGTGCTGAAAAGATTACAATTTTTCCAATAATATTGGTTTTAAACAACTATACGGCGAAGCGCATCCTCATATCTCGTGATCTGCATATAAAATATATTAGAAAACGTGTTGACTCACGTAAAAATATTATGTTATTTTGGTCTTACATCAACAATCGTCGTAAATTTAACGCATTCCGTAATAACATGTTTTTAAATCTTTGGTAATAAGGAAGACATTCTTTACTGCAGTTTAATTTAAATAATAATTGATAAAAAAATAAGAATTAAAAGTTGCTTCTAAATTGTCTAATTTTATATTCAGTAGTACAGTTTCTGACCAGTAGCATGATTTTATAAAAAGCAGTTCTGTAGTCTCCAATTTATTAGTATTTAATGCATTTATAATTGAGGCTCTTGAATCATCAGTTCCGGTTGATGCCATATTCTTAGATTTATCGAAAGCGTTTGACTTGGTTGATCCGGATATTTTATTTAATATGACCAAATCATTTGGTCTAGGAGGGTCTCTGTCGGTGCGGTTGCACTCCTACCTTACCGGTCGATCACAAGCAGTTCCTATTAAAGGTTTTACCGCTCATTACTTTAACAATACCTCAGGTGTGCCTCAACGGTCCCTGAGTAATAAAGATAACTTCTTCCCATTTTTTAGGCTGATGAAGTAAAAATATATAATAATGTTCCGTCTCCTTTAGATACCACCAAAATTCAGCGTGAACTTTAAAATATTAGCATTTGGTTCATCTTAATCATTTACAGTTAAATATTAACAAATGCATTTTTCAAGGTCAGGTTCAGAGATATACTTTTTCAGTATGGAATTGATAATCAGAACGTTGTGTTAGCACCAAAGCGTTAATATCGTAAAGGAACCTGAGATAACGAATGAAGTTCGTGCTTCATTTTCGGAACATCTTAAGCTGATTATAAATAGAGCCTTCAGACAACTTGATTTTATCGTTCGATCTACTACAAATTTTATAGATACTGTTCCAAGAATTAATCTTTACAAAACATTAGTACTCCCACCTCCAAAGCTTGCCTCCTCTCTTTGCCCCATATAAAAACTGACATCATCGCTTCATAATGAGTTTAGAAGAAATTTTTAAAGTACCTTTCGAGTAAAAACTAATAACTCTCACATGCTTTTTTGTTCATTTCAGCACACTATCAAATTCCATCTATTCGATCACTATACAAATGCATCCTTGCTAATTAGATGTAAGAGTGACATCCTTGTACCATACTGAGTCAATCTTCCTGATCTTATAGTAATTTAATTTTAAGTTGCTTTTAATTTTTTTTTCCAGTTATTTATTTGTAATTTAGTATTGTTATTTGTATTATCGTTAGCCTTTTTTCTATGCATCCTTATTATTTTGTAATTTGTTTGTACCATATAGACATTGGTATATTCACATTTACAAATATCTATTGATATTTTTTTTATGTTCTGAGCAAAATAACGGTTATAACAACATATTAGTATAAAAGAATAAACTTTAAATTCCTTAATATTTGAGCGAAGGCATTAAAAATTATATTGGACAATCACAAATTGATATCAGTAATGCAAAACGAATTAGGTAAGTTAAATAATAAAAAGCATAAATTTCTTCGTAAAATCGGTCGTAATAATATTGTAAACAAAAGGATAAAGAATTTCGAAAGCTTTTTAATAGACAGATGAAAAATAGATTTTAAATGAGTTAGCAATTGCATGTTATTTGACGAACTAAAACGTAAACTCGCAGGCAATGAACTAGAATTACATCGGAATTATTTCAATGTATATTTTGAATTTGATCAATAAATATAACAAATAAATTAAATTTAGATATGAATAGATACTTGTTAGGTTGGATAAGTTGTACAATTTAAAAATGAGTGAATCGCAATTAAAAATCCACCACGACTGTATAGTGCAGGCGATGATCGATCAGTTCTAAAATTTAATATCCTAAATATTACCCAATTTTTGCCATCTGTCCAAACTCTTAAATTCATAATTTCGCGGTATCTATTCGAAGTCCAAACAATAACCATAAACCTCACAAATTATTACACGGCCCTGGATAAAAGCCTTCGGCACTTCAAAGCATGATCTCTATAAACGTGACTGCCGTTTGATGTCGCCACCGAAAACTACCGCTTTTTTAGAGTAGTTCGCTCATATTAATTGTAACTACCTAATCACGGGAACTTAAGAATTCAAATGTCAACAGTTCTATAGCACCAGTCCCAAATGTAATATCCTCATTTTTAATTACGTGGTAGATGGCGTTGTAACTTGGTTTGTCACGTTACACCCCCCCCCCCTCTCCTTGAACCATGACGGACGATGCCACCCCGGCTTCGCAATGGTTGCGATTGAATTAATATTTAGAGCTTATTTAAAATAAAAGTGAAGTTGATCCTCTACCGGTTATCAACCAAAAGGTATGATAGTTAAAAGAGATACAGTGCTATGCTAACGAATATATGGAAGCATTCCAGTTTCCATATAATTACAATCTATCTTATGTGCCATTCGAACTCGAAGCTTCTGCACTCCCGTGATCCTCAGGGAATTAGGCTTTATGCTTTCGTGGTAAAATTTCCAATGTCCAAATTCGTAATCAGCGATTCCAAAGACTTTCGTGTAATTTCACACCAACCACACAACTTTTTGCATTTAGGTCCGCCGTTTTCAAATTTGAAAATATGTGGTCCAATAAAGACAAGATAAAGGTACAGTTCAACTAGTTCAAAACCAGCAATTGATCCAACCAACTAAGGCAAGATCAAGGGACTGTTCAGCCAGTAAAGGTAAAACCAGAAATCGATCCGATCAAGGCAAGATTATGTGGCAATTCAGCAAGTAAAGACAAATCCGGTATTTGATCCAACCAACCGTGGCAAGATCGAGAGACAGTTCATCGGGTTAATTATAAGGTATTTTCATTAGTGCATTACTATATTTAAAATTGAGTCGTGCATCGCACAGTCCACTACAATAATTAAAAGTTTGAATATTCCATGTAATTTGGTGCAAGGGTTCATAACATGTTTTGAGGGGAGACGTATAATTCTGGCCAAATCCAAATAATTAATTTCAACTAATATAAGTTTCAACTAATGGTATATAAGCAAACAGCTCGATTATCGCTGTTTGCAGTAAGAACACAGCGGCGTGGCCTAGTCCTATCTTTTTATACTGAAAAAAAATTTTATTCTGCATAAAAGCCGGGTAATATCCATCGTCTTCATAGTATGCTTAGCAAGGACTTTTACATAGGGTAAGAGGTTCAGTTGTGAACATGGTTCGTTTGTGAACACCCCCGCGTACATTTTGATTGAAAAGAAATGAATCAAATTCGACAAATAGCAAGTGTGTGTTATCGCTACATGTAGCTTTTGCGCGAATATGAAAGCAAAAAGTTGTTTGTGCTTTTGGCTGCGAACAAATTGATTTTCTGACATGTATACGTTGCCACAAATCTATTTTTCAGTATTCTTAAAAGCCATCCAAATCAAATTTAATCAAAGGAAAAGATAAGTGCAACCCATACTTACGGAGTAAATTGAATATATTTAGTGATTTAATAGCGATAGCCACCACAATGTGCAAAAGAACATTTTTTTCATGAGGTATTAATGTGGCTACAATATTGGGTTGTGAACACCCTTTTTTCTTTCACTTTTCTCCGTGCGGGCTGAAGTATTCTTAAATGTGTAAGAGCTGCTGGCAATGTGAATATTGTGAAGCGGATGACGAATAATAGGTATCAATAGTACCATCTCCTGTTCTTTTTCTGTCGTTAAAGGATTTTGAAATCAATAAATTCTCATTTCTGTATATATCTGGGGCGTGTTACTTAATTTTTTCCTATTTGTAGTAGATTTTTCAGTGGTGTTCACAACTGAACCAAAAAATTTTGTTTGCCAAAAATGACGACTCTGCTAAATGTTTAACCCAAATTTTTTAGTCGATAAAATCAATTTAGTTTCTTCAATAGTAGTTAACTAAGGTCTCTAGCTATCCATGCATATACATATATCTGCATAATATCTAGTTGAGCAACATTTCTGAGCCAAAGATGAAGGGGAATTCATAACCGAACCCCTTCCCCTACTCATTTTTCTGCCTCCGTTTTTTTTTTTTGGATAGGGTGATGTTACAAGTAGTCAGTGAACTACTAGTGTTGTTGTAAAATTTATCAATAATTTGCTGCAAAACATATTTTCGTAAACATTTATATCTTGTATATTTTAATTACAATAAATTACCGAAGGAGTACAAGAGAAAGCGTCATAAAAACATTCAACAGTAATATTGAATGGGGTCGTTAAAAATATGTTCAACGTGAATTCAAATCACTTGAAACAGATTAATCGTATCCCTTATGTATGTTAAAATATAAAAGGGGCTTTTAGATATGCCCGTTGTAAAACCTCCAGTTCCCAGCTCGAATGCGATTACCAATACTATAGTAAATTTAAAATGGGCATCTTTTCGACGTTGACGGCTTAAGGCTAAGAAATGATATACGCGCTATACCGTGTATAAGCTATAAAATTCAAAAGAATTGCAATCTTACAAAGTCAAGTTTCTTCACGAATTAAAAGAAGGCGATTTCAATTACGCGTTGAATTTCACAAATATAACATCTTTCGTATAAATGAGCAACACAACTTTTCAGCAAGAATAGTTGAATGAAGCAGCTTTTAAAATATACGAGAATCTGAATAAGCATAATTGTAGATATAAGTAAACTGTTAAATCTAGGTGGGTGGATGTTAGCACGTAATAATCATAGAAACTGCATATTTGGTCTTGAGTATACAAAAATAAAATAGGTCCAATTTAATAATCATTTTAGTGCAGATATACAATCGTATAACAATAAGAAAAAACAGCTAGTGACGAGAACAGTCGATCATTAATTGTATAAATAGCCATGCAACCGTGGTTAGTCAAAGTAGTTGCAGAAGCAAC
Organism: Trichopria drosophilae; assembly: GCA_030407085.1. Lineage (NCBI taxonomy): Eukaryota > Metazoa > Arthropoda > Insecta > Hymenoptera > Diapriidae > Trichopria > Trichopria drosophilae. The sequence goes on along the minus strand of CM059584.1, from coordinate 62,574,034 downwards.
AATTTTTCGTTGCGAATACTGAATTAATAATTACTCAAATATTGCACTCAATTGTATATTCAAAATATGTGTCATTAGTTATACGATATTTCCGTCTTTTCAGTTTCTATCAACATTTCACTACCTCAGTGGCACAGGAGTATGCGATAACAATTATCGTGCTGCAGGGCTTTATAATTAACACTATCTCGATAGAAGACACTCTGCTGACACAAAAATACGTAGTTTAAGTGGAAGAGCTCGAGATGGGCATCTTACTCATCAGCGCAGATGCCATGAGTAAATCTGGACCCTCATATCAGTAGACGTCAGGTTGGAACAGAAATCGGTATTGGTCTTATTATGGTCTTTAAAGTTCTTAACCCTTACCGGATCCACGTTTTTTTACCGTAATTGCAGATACACGTGGGTCAATTTGACCCGAGCGCGTTTTAAACGTGTTAAAGGTCATTTTTGAAGTCTTAAAAAATTGGTTATAAATACAGTTGACAAAGCCGCTGTAATCTCCAAATTCCCGTAAAAAAAATTACCTTCAGGACAATAATGTTGACATTTTTGTCGTTTTTTAGAAAGGAAACTTTAGAACGTTTATTCCGTTGGAAAACTGATTTAAACAATTACATAACAGTTAATTACGATTTGGACTAAATGTCAGGAAAGTAAACATTAAGATATCATTTCAAGCGTAAAATTGTCCGCTGTTTTCGAATTCGGGGTAAAAAATAGGGGTTCTGCTTTAAAAGAAAAACAATCTGATCTCATTATGACCTTCAAATAGCCTTCAAAAGGAGTCCTACGTCAAAACTAGTTACAGAGTTAGGTGTTCGTCAATATCTCGAATATTTTTTGCCTCATTCTCTTCAATACATTTTTTATGGTACTACAATTAATAATTTCATTAAAATATATTGTAAAAAAATAGTTGCACTTTTTTTTTTAAAGGCAAAATATCAAATTAATCTCAGCCACTGAAACAATACTATTTCCTTTTTAGAGTATCCTTCCACGCCTGACTTCCGATGAAGTTTTTTAATATTATCACCGTTGAATATTGTTAAGTGCGCCGGGATGGTGCATGCCCCATGCATCAACTTAGGGCGTGTTACCGTGCGTGGAAACCTGAGGGGAGGTGCATTTCTTGTGAGAGCAGTTGTCCGGAAACCTTGGAACACATCTTTTTAACATGTACTACGTGTAAGGATTTGCGACAAGCCCTTTTGGGGTTTGTATCCGATCCTGTTGATATTCCAGCGAGATATCGGGAACTTTTAACTCTTTTGAATGATGACACAAAAATATACATCGATACTTGTACGAAGTTACTTGTAAGAAAGAAACTTTGTAATCGTGGTATAAGATGCTTACTTCCATCAGACCAGGTCAGACCAAAATGTAACTAAATTACAAATAATGGACTAAAACTAAATTTTTCTAAATAAATTGCTATGTCCTGTTTTAAAGTGCCAGCTGGTGCTAATTCGGCATGTTCCAACGTTGACACAGCACCAAGAATGTTACTTCCTATAAAAATTTGGGTGTAATATTTGAACCTACTTCATCATTTCATAGATAAATCGATACAATCATAGCCACAGCCTGCCAAATTGAATAAGATGATCTACAGTCGACTTCCGATCCATAGCACCGCTTATGACAATAAACGAATATCTTATAGTCTACATGTTTATTTATGACTATTAAATCCTTACTTGGCCTTTGAAAAGACAAACATTGAAATACTCCTCCACAAACATTTTTTCGTAACCTATCTTTTAAATGCAATACACCTATGAATCCGACTGACTATATATGATGCGAAAATTGCTCATAACTTGGTTTACCATCAAATTGATTCTGAGGAACTAGCAAGTTTAATTATTGGAAGAAGCACTTCCTACGGGTTTCGTGATTCGCCTACCATCACTGAGTCCAGTCACTCTTTGAACTGGAACTGTTATACTTTTATTCCGTATTTTGCTTAATAAATATTCTACGTTACGACACATAACTTTAGAATATAATGTCAAATAAGCATATGGTTTAGTTCATAATTTACTTGATTTCATTTATGACTGTATACTTGATAATCACAACGGTACATACTGTGCAGTAATGTAAAGGTTACTAAGCTCGTATATTTTCTAAAATAAATAAATAAGTAATTAATAATTACAATAAAATAAAATAAAATATAAATAAAAAAAATAGTACATACAACAAATAAATATTATATGACTTTGACTTTGGTACTAAAAAACACCAAATGTGTCACAAATAATCTCATTTCAGTTCAAAATTCCTCCAAAACAATCCATTCACATAAATATAAAAAACTTAGACTTTATTAATATACGTATTTTTATTTTTACATTAAACACAAACCTACTTTTACCTTAAAAACAAACGTATGTATAATTTAAACTTTTATTATGTTTGAAAGAACAGCATTAATCACACAATTCACTTTTCTTATTATTTAATTGGCTTATTACTGAGACATGTGATCACTCTTGCTGGTTTTCAGAATATCAATTCGGGGGATTCCATTATGAACGAAGCAATACTTTACAAAGAATAAAATGTACAATTTGCACGAACGTACATCCTACATCTGTCTAATATTGTGTCTTTGCTTCATGGTGCCATCTCATTTTCTTAACCGGAACCTTGGACGAGGCTGAAATATAATTATCTCGTAAGTTATTTTTAAGCTAAATAGTAAACCAAATATTTAATGAAGTTGGAGGAAGAAAGTGGGTCAGAAAATGTAACACTGCGTTTAGAATTTAGTTTATCAAATTTTGTCATGCTCACCTATCAATTGGTAAATTCGGTTATTTTAAATTATAGTTGCTAAAATATATACAGTGTGCAAATCTAATAATAGTATTTTAGCAATAAATTGTTTTCAAAAGTGATATTTTCTAGTAGAAATGGAAAATGACACAAATGTTTTTCAAGAATTAAATGGAAACTACAACGTTTTGTACGTTTGACACGAATGTACTGTGCAAGAATACTGTGTACCTTCTGTATACTCCTACCGCCTTAATCGATTTTGATATTCATATTTTGAAAGTTATTTGTAGCCCTGTTTAAAAGGTTTAGTGGTGCGAAAATTGCATCGATTGCAATGGTTAATGTCAGAATAATAAAATACATATCGATACTGTTGTCAGTTAATTCCAGACTCACGCCTGAAGTCGTGGTGGTTCTTAACTTCTTTTTTAAAAATGTTTTTAATTATTTGTTTGCTCAACAAATTTTATAACATTTATATATTCGATACATTTGTTATATTCAATTAAGAAATGTTGTAACGTTTTGTGCATTTTATGATAAACAGATTTATATGGCATTCCACATGTAATAGGCAACTTTCTTTCACACAATTTTTTGTTCTTTTTTTCATTTATTTGCAGCCGGCACATGGATAGCATGTATTTTTGACTATATAAAATAGTTTTATTTCGATTTTGTTGAAATTTTTGTACCTACTTATATATACATATAAATTTTTATTTTTATTTTAATTTACAATTCGTAGTTTTTTCTATGACCGTTCCTATAAAAATATCTATTTTAACCAATTGTTATTGGTCGGGGACGCAAAATCGTAAAAAAGACTTTAAAGTACATTTTTCGTAAGAAGAATAATTTTCAAAATTCTCAAAAAATTCAAAAAAATGTGCTATATATTGCTCTTAGGGCAAAATATTTCAAATTCTGGTTATTAAAAATTTAAAAAAATAGAAATAAAATGAAGTCACCTAAACAACACGTAAACCGTATGATACAGGTACCTTATGTTTTATTTAGCATTTGACCCGAATTACATTTTTCAACATTGTTCAAACAAATTTTTTGTTATTTTGAAGGTAAATTTATATTCTAAAACATAAATTTGTTGAAATAACAAAACTCTGTTTTCTTCAAATTAATATTTAAAAAATTCACAGCTTAGGGTAGAAAATCCGTGTCTCTGGAGTTATTTTTGCGAATTATCTCTCTCGGATGCCGTTTTCTGGTAAAAACAATTATTTTCACATTTGTATAACACAAAATTCTGTCTAATTTGAATAAAGAAAATTTTGAAATCGAATAATATTTGATCGGTATGAAGTTGGCTCCCCACTTGACGAAAAAAAATTATAATAGCAGTTCTGTATGCTCCCCACATAGTTCTGAAGTTCATTATAAATTTTGAAAATAGTTCTGTGGATTTTACCCCATAAAGTGCATTTTAAAATATCGCAAAATGACAAAATTGAAAGACCCGGGGGAGAGAAGGTGGGGGGCCAAAGGAACTCCATACAAAAAATCGATTTTCTTAAATTAAAGAACTTTGTGGATTTTATATAATGTTTGACTGTCAGTAACTCAGTCACATTGAATCGGATCAATCAGTTTCATAAAAGAAGTTGTAGAATAATTTTTTTTTCTACAGTTCTTTTGCCTGCAAAGAGTTATACAACTTTTGTTTGTGATGCGATACAAACTGGCTAAGTTACAGGTCTGCAAACGTTGTTTGTTCCTTCCAAAAATTAAAAAATTTTTTTAATATTAAAAAATTGATTTTTTTCTCTGGGGTTCTATTGTACCCCTCCCCCTCCTCCTAAGGGTTCAACAACTTTGCCTTATGAAAGTTTTTGATCTGATGCTAAATGGGGAAATTAGTTTCAATTTTGCAATATGAGAAGTTGGCCCAATATTTTGAAATGCAATTTTTTTGGTAAAATCGACACAACAGTTTTCAAAATTTTTAAAGACCTACAGTAAGGGGGTGCATATAGAATTGCTTTTATTGTTTTTTTTTTCGTCCAGTGGGGGTTCACACACTTCAAATATTGTTCGATTTCAAAATTTTGTTTTTGTTTTATTTTTTGATGTGCAAATTTGAAAATAATTGTTTTTACCAGAAAACGGCACCGGAGCGAGATAATTAGTAAAAACAATTTCAGAAACTCACATTTTTCACTTGTTTACTCCTATTTTTTAAAATATTAATTTTACGAAAAATGTGTCAAATAAAAGTTGCAGAGAATTCTTAATAAATTTATAAAACATATTTTTAGCGTGCGACTCTTTTAAAGCGAGACATTTCAAAAAATGAAAAAAAGAGGTTTTGGGGGCGTGACGGTAGCTCCATCTATCCCACAAAAAGGTTCAACTATCGACCTCCTACAGGAGAATAAAAAAAATGGGCAGGATGATTTTTGGGAAAGTCAATGTGCGAATTGACTGCATAATAACTCTGCGGAATTCTGTCATAATGCATAGAGAAATCGAAATATATAAACTTAATATTAATATATATAAATATATATAAATATATTTCATGAAAGTGTTTTACAAACGCAGTTAACAACCTGTCAAACCCATATGTGTGCTGATGACTTTAGTCTCTTCAGTTGCTGTACAGCGTTGTCTATTTGTGAATCAATGACTAGACAAAGAACGAAAGTTGTTTATGCGTTATTATTATTTTATTATAATAATATCTAAGAATAAAATTATTACCACCAGCCATCCGACATTGAAGAAGGACTAAGAACGCGAAACAATAATTATAAGGAATATGCAAAATCAGCAGCTCAGTATAACCACTCGAACGAAGGACCCGACCCGCGAAGGCAGCACGATTAAGTATTCCTAATAAATAGCGAGCGAGAAAGAACGCGAGTGGAAAAAAACGAGAAAAATACAACGAAAGCCTCTAAAATATTATACGATCGACCACGATCGTTAGAAAAGAAAAAGAAGGTGGATTTTCCCAATGACCAGGAAACAATAAACAATAATAATAATAATACGTTTCAAAATTAAATTGACATATAATAAAGACGTTAACTGTTCACGGATGAATTATAAAAGGAATTACGTCCAAATATGAACTTACGGGTTGCAGTGTGTACCCTACAGTCAAGAGTAAATCTGCCCTCTGGCGAGAATGACATTTGGCTTATCTTTCTTGTGACACAAGAATAATAACGCCACCGATAACTTGCTTATTATTGGCGATTAACTTGGTTAAAAACGTTCCTATCTTGTGATCACAGGTTCACGAGTACAATGAGAGGCATCACACGATAAACAGCATAAAGATCTAGTGTGTTAACTACCGAAATTTGCAATGAGCTAATTTCGGTTTCCTTTCAGATCTTTTAACAGTCCTTACCGTTGCTTACTGAATAATAAAATATCGCTGTTTTATAGCGCATCTAACGACTTGTTGCTTAAAGTGTATCAAGTGCTTGGAAATTGTGGTATAGTGTTCTCGTTAAAAATTGTAGTTGCAAATAAAAGAACCTGTTAGTTTATAAGGTAGTTACTCTTCTCCATCGAACACGTGGATACAGGGTTTTCAAAAAGTCCCGGACCGGGTGAATAACTAGAAAAAATATTTTTTGTTTAAAAACGCTGAAACACGTGAAACGATTTTTCAAAAAATATATTTTTGAGGGGGGCTGCGGGTGGTCGAAAATCTTAAATAGCAACGTATGACAAGTGGGGGCTCATTTGGAAGATCTTTTCGAGACGAATTCAGAACACTACTCATGGAGGGCGCTGCGTTCACTTTTGGCAGGAAATTTCAATTTTGAAGATTTTTTACCCAAAAACATTTAAAAAGATAGTGTTTCGATAATCACCGGAACACGTGAAACGATTTTTTAAAAAGCTGTCTTTAGAGAGGGGTTAGGATCCCCTGCCACCGCTGGAGCACGTGGGGCGTGTCGGAAATCTTAAATAGCAACATAGGTCAAGTAGGGACTAATTTGAAAAGTCGAATGCAAAACCCATCTTATAGAGGGCACTGCCATCATTTTCAGTGGCTTAAAGATTTGCGTGTTCTCTGTTCTCGGTATCACCGAGGATGTATGTCTTCAACTTAGCAGGAAACTTATCCCTTCGGGGTGTTGGTTTAACGTGAGTAGTCCCCTTACCAGTCACATGTTTTGCACATGTTGTACTGGCATCAATCAATCCCAGCTGGTTAAGGCACCACTGAGCGCGGCCATTGAATGCAAAGCCGACGTGCAATCCAGCCAGTTACGGCATGTCGATTGTTACGACCCGTTATGTCGTAGGCTCTCATAATTTAATAAGTTTTATTTCTACCGTTACGAATACTGTCTCATGTCATACAATATTCGTGCATCCGGGTGCGCTATTGCAGTGTGGAAAATAAAACCATGTTAGCGTCATCAAAATTGTAAACACTTTTTGCTGGGAACCTGCTAGCCTACGAATGTTTCACGGACTCACGTTGTAGCGACCGGCATTTTCAAAGTGCTGAGGTCGGCAGTTACCCTTCGCGAAAACTGCAACTCGGCGTGTGAACTCTGGACGCTCGGTCTTCGACGTCGACCGATCTCAAGTCCACAAGTCAATCTAAAATATACCATCAAGTCATCGACAATTGATAGAGGCTACTCGGTTTTGCTATCCAACTATCCGCGAATCGTCATAGTCGCAAGCCGCTAAGCTCTGCAGAAAACACACAACTCTCGTTAGGTAGCCTCTTAAAGCCATCCAACGCGTGGCTTCTGAACGTCGGAAAATATCGAGTGCGTTCTCCCGCGTTCATCTAACTACGCGCATAAATCTGTATGGGTGCTGGTCGGGAAAATTAATAAAAATACTCTGCTAAATAATTAGATAAATCCTGACCCAAATCATTCCTGCATCGTTAACATCGATAATACGAAATAACATTAAATTCGTCTTTTTAGCGGTGGGGGTTGCTCTATGGGGTTTTCCGGGACTCGACGCGGGTCTTCGTACAATTCTATCACTATTGAGAAATTTTTAAGTATTTTTTGGAAAAGATTTGTTTAGGTGATCATGTTGAAAATATGAAATAACTGTAAATTCGTCTTTTTAGGGTTGTGCAAACGTATATTTGAGGTGGTAGGGGTGGCCGCGATAATTTGTTTATTTGTTTGTTCTTGTCATATTTGCTTAGTATATTAATAGTAGAATAATTTATATTGAAGAAATTTAAATTTTTTATCACAGATGAAAACTTGAGGGGCCCACGGGCGCTCATTGTAAGCATATAGTGATATATGCAATTATTAATCATTGTACTATATCGCGTTGATAAATGATGTCTTTTGTTCTTCATTCGGATTTATTCCAATAAATTAAATACGTATACGTTTGCTACAAAGTAGCAGAATGAATATTGTTGTATATTGTGCTCCTAAGATCACATCTTGTCCGATGACTATGTAACGGCAGGATGCAAATTAAGTTTGTCCACAATCAATCATTCTCTAATAAATCTATTTTACCGTAGCTCATCTCCGTAATTTTAAAACCAAGCGCCCTTATCGCTGTTTTTATAATTTTTTTCCATCTAAGTCGTGGGTTTTTCAGACGTTTAAGATAACATGGCATCTCTTACCGAACGTGAACGAATACTTATTCTGATGATGAAAGGCTCACGATATCTAATGAAGACGTGAAGTGAAGCGTTTACTCAAAGACATTTGGAGAAGGGACTGAGCAAATATCCAAGTCGAATGTACAAAGAACAATTGCACGCTTGAACTTGAAAGGAAGTGTAAAGGACCTCCCTAGATCGAGTCGGCCTGTTATAGCAACTACGTCAGAAAAACAGCTGGGCGTTGCTCTCGCAATTACTGAAGATCCTCACAGTACAGTGAGGTCGGCAATATGATCACAGTACAGTGAAGTCTGCAATATGATCTTAGTGATGGTTCTACACATAACATTTTCAAAAAAAAAAAAAAAAATACAGTTCCATCCCTACAAAATTAAACTTGTACATGAACTGCTTGAAGACGATTATGATATACGCCTTGAGTTTTGTGAAACGATGATGGCCAAAATAGATGCTGATAGATATTTCTTGAATAAAATCGTGTTTTTAGACGATGCTATGTTTCAAGTTAATGGTAATATCAATAGGCCTAATTTTAGATACTCGAGCGACAATAACCCGCAATGGATTAGTGATACTCGCACTACTCAATATCCCGAAAAGTTGAATGTTTGGACCGGGATTATTAACGGCAAAATAGTTGAGCCTTTCTTCATTGATGGGACTCTTAATGCAGAGAAATATGAACATATGTTACGAAATTAAATCCTACCGATTGAGGTAATTGTAGGCGATGAGACATGGTTTCAGCAAGATGGCGCAGTTTCTCATTATGACAGAGATATTTTTGCTTACTTAAACGCAGTATTTCCAGAAATGTGAATAGGAAGAAGAGGAGATGTAGAGTGACCACCTAGATCCCCTGAACTTACACCACTTGATTATTTTTTGTGGGGCTATCTTAAAGAAAGGATGTATCAAACGAAACCAGCAAACCTCGCAGAACTCCAACAACGAATAAGAAATGAAATCGCTGCTATTGATACAGGCATGATTCGCCAAGTTATACAAACATTCTAACTTCATAGCTTATTGCCAAACGACTGGGGACCAAACCTTCCAACACTTTGAAAAGTAGAATTCAAATCAATTGAATTGCTGGAATTGTTTGCTTTAACGGGAATTGTTCAGTTGGACTCGATGTCGAATTCGCCTCCAATGACAGAACGCTTGCTTGCCTTAAGTAGCTGGAATCGATGTCGGCTTTGCCTTCAATGGCTACACATAGTATTTCCTTAACTGGCTTAACTCGATGTCAGCTTTTCCTTCAATGGTAAAGCGACGTCTCGCCTTAACTGGTAGGGCTAAATATCGGCTCTGCCTTCAATGGCCGAGCGCAGGTTTGTCTTAACTGGCTGGACTCAATGTCTGCTTTGCCTGCAAGGGTCGAGCAACGTCTCGCCTTAAATGGCTGGGCTCAATGTCGGCTTTGCCTTCAATGGCCGAGCTCAGTCTTACTTTAACCAGCTAGGATTTATGCCAATACAAACATGTGCAAGGCAAGACTCTCGTTAAACCGACATTCCGAAGGGATCAGTTTCCTGCTACGTCCACGTTGTTGAACCTGGAAGATGCCAAGAGCAGAGAACACGCACATCTTTAATCCTTTCAAAATGATCGCAGCACCTCTATGCGGTGTGTTTTGTATTCGTCTCGAAAAGACTTTTCAAATGAGCCTCCACTTGGTCTACGTTGCTATTTAGGATTTCCGACCCTTCTCATGACCCACGTGCCCCAGTGGTGGCGAGGGTCCTGACCCCTCTCAAAAGATAGGTTTTTTATCTGTAGCGAAGATACGAAGCGCTCAACAATCATTAAACTAAATAATTGTAACACCAAATAAACGATATATTTATTTAAAATCTTAATTTGAGTAACATTCTTCTAGTTTCTGCAGGAACGCGTCTTGACGTTTATTAGAACAATCCAAAACACTGTCACGAATTGATTCTGAAGTGATTTTTTCATCAGATTTTTGTAGGTGCTACTACAACTAAACATAAATGTCGAATCGCAGGTTGATGCGGAAGCATAAATCTTGCAGCAGGTAACAGTTGCCTACCTTTCGAATTTCCATCACTCACTCGGTCAGATATCCACTCACGTGGTGGGAATATAGGTAATCCGATCACCTACTCGTGATAAAACTAATTAGAAAAAATAGTAGCAAAAAATCCATTTTATCCATTTTACACTATGCATCTACCAAGTATATTGGATATTCAAAGTCAAGTATATTGGAAGTCAAAGTAGAGCAGTCAAGGATAAAAAGATTTTCCTTGGCTGCTCTACTTTAACTTCGCATAGTCTCTTGGTGGACAATATATGGCGTATCCTCCTTAACTGGCGGACCGTATTGCAAGTACTTATTCTACGTGAAATTTCAAGGCAAAAAATCCTCTACCAAATTGAATCCGATGCTTAAAATTTTATTAGCGCACCATTGACGTGAAGAAAAATAATCACTCTTTATATAATAACTTGTATTTTTTATGTTATCTTAATGAAAGGCTCATTTTAAACTCTACAATTCAACCTGCACAATTCATCGCTGAGTTTCTTTGACCTAAAGTGAATAGTTCTCTTGCTATGGTCATAAAAAGGGTAAAAAATGCAATTTTGTGCTAATGAAATACTACTATAAGGAAGTTATAACCCTTAATTTAGCCTCTAACCCAATGAGATCCGATGAAAATTAAGTCCAAAAGAAGCCTCGTAAGCGCACAAAATTGGCGGCGATTTCTAGAAAAGCTTAACTCTGGGTTTTCGGGACAAAATCGCTTATGCTTTTTGAGAAAAGTCCAAATCACCCCAAAAAGCGGAATTTTTTAAATAACTCGGCTTGGAGTGAAGTTTTATCGATGTATAATAGCTCATTTTGTAGCTTTTTTTCATGCTCTACAACTTATATCTTATAACTTTTTTCTGAACGGTGGATACTTATTGAGTTATTAAACAAAAACTGTGAAAATACAGTGACAATCCACTTTGAATCGCTTCTATGTCGTTTCCTACGTAATTACGCGGAGTTCTGACAAAACTTGTAGCATTTTTCAAGAGCTTTAATTTGAGAGGTGGCACGTTACTGCACGATTAATAGACCGCCGTACAAAGCGACGCAAATTTGCGACTTCGGCGCCAGCCATCACGAAAAACACGCTCCAGGCGTATACGATTCATTGCTCCTTCGTTCTTCAATTTTGAATCCGATGTTACAAATGCGAAAGTAGTTAAGAAAGGGGTGAATCTGAATAATCATTAAAAGCAATTTATAATTTTAGCTTAGTACATTTAATAACGATTAAGAGTAATCACTAACTGTAGTTTAGTATATCTTCTAAGTGTCATTCGAAGCTTGCCATGTTTTTTTATGAATACATCTGGAATATTATGTACATATTTCGATATATTCTACAAGTCCGATTGGCTAATATCTCCATGGAATGTGTAGGGATATTTTATCTGCAATCATAATTATAGCATAATGATTCACAGTCTATACGTTGAAAACAAGCAGTTGTACAAGTTCAAGCAATATGATCAATGTAGATTTATATGGTTTCAAATAAATTACTAATACAGTATTATATAATTTGAAAAAATGTATACCACTAATATGTAGATATTTGAAAGAGATAGCATTATGCATATCTAAATAGTTATTAAGGAATAGCTAATTATAAGAAAGAAGTCCAACTGATATTACAAAACTGGGTATACACGTGTTCGTAAAATTGTGTAATGCATTATTTTCGATTTTCAAATTATATAGCTTTTAATAACTATTGAATTATATGATATATACATAATTCGATCTCTTTCATAATTATATATATATATATATATATATATATATATATATATATATATATATATATATATATATATATATATATATATATATATATAGTTATTAAGTTTCAATTTAAAGTTGTAAAAATAAAATAGATATCATTTTATAAATTTTTACAAATCATTATAAACCTATTTTTGTATTGTCGATTTAGCTTTTATTATAATAATATTTTTGCCAAACGTAAAAATCTTATCGTATAGGTATTTGAATTACATATAAGAAATCATTTTCAGATAATATAAATGTACTATCCCATCATATAAATTATAAAAATTTTCCTTAAAAGTAAAGGAATCCAATTTTGATCAATCTTTCCGGATTGGCTAGTGTAAGGTTTTAAATCGATTCCTGGGATCCCGAAGTCACTTAAAGAAATAAAAGTGTGAGACTCAATATGACAAATAAATTTTCTGTTCGATTTTTTAAAACTTGGAACAAGTCGTTGCTTTGTGGTCGTGGTTTGCGAATTTGACGAAAGGTTTTGAAAAATCTAAAATAGCAGATGCAATATGATACATTAATTTTCAGCCAAGAAATTAGTAATTCCTACAAACATCAATATTAATGGATGTAATAATAAACAGAGCATGAAATATATATGTAAAAGTCGACAAATCGAACCCGCGTCAAATGCAGCCTCATTTTCTAATCTTAAAATGAATAACTTCTAAGGTTATACATTTTTCGTTGGAAATCGAAAAACAGTGGATAACCAAAAATCACATTTTGAAAAAAAAAATTTTTCTCCGCTTTTAAAATTTTGAAATACTGAACATTTTACTGTCAAATAGAGAAAGGACTATTCATCCTAAAATCAATTTGAAGCTATGTGAAGAATCATTGATATTAAGTGCCGACCTAAATTGCCTGTTAAAAAAATAGTAATAATAATAAAGGATCGTAACCTGATCGTCTCCAAAGGTTCTGGGTTCGATTGCCCGTGTAGAAATTTTCTGCGCGTTGAATTGAACTCAGTACCGATGCAATCACATACCTCGTGGTTTGGAGCGTGGTTGCAGTGAAATTTCATTTCACGCTGATCTGGTAGAGATTTGAGCTAAAAATTTCTCAATTTTCGGACAGATTAAGCGACACAAGAAACCAATGTTGTTGTTAAAGTTATTATTAAAATAATAATAGTAACAATAATAACAATATCCTCCATCCACCGAAATAGTCCGTGGGCATATAAATGTCGTGGTCCCGGGACGCCCGTTTCGGCCCCTCCACCTCGGGACTGGGCTGCATCCGAAACAGCCCAATGGTCAGGGGCCCTGCGCGTTGCATTTCGTGTAACCGTATTTATAGGGAGTAGGGTGGTTAGCCCTACTCCCCGTTGTTAAACATATTTTCAGTTTGAGGTTGGAATAAATGACTTATATTTATCTAGAAATATATTCTTTACAATTTTACTGAAATGAATTTTCTATCAATTAGTAAAAAGCAATTACAACATTTGATTTAATTTATTGATTTCACTCATGTTGCCCTTCATTCACGCAAACCACTAGAAGGCCGAGTACATAAAAAAACAAACATTGTTCAAGTTGCAATTAAGCGTGACTCGCTACAAAATAACAGGCAGAAATTAATTACGGTAACACCTGGTTGAATGCCCAAAGAATTGTTTTGATGTTGGTAGAGAACACATCAACTTGTATAGTCGAGGTCGACAAAAAATGATTAAACAGCGAAAACATATATTAAGTGGGGAATTTTCGATAATTCGTGCGAGACCTACTGATCACAATAATCTGGGTGAGCGATGGGCTGAATAAAAGAACACCACTGAGCCCTCTGGAAGGCCCCGTAAAGTCCCTCAAAACCAGCTCTCCGGAAGTTCCATCGAAAAGTATTCAATCCTAATTTTCTATCAAAGGTAGGATCTCGAAAAACATTGTTAAGAGCACTTTTCATTCATTCCGACGAAATAAGTACACATTTTTTTATACGGTAGGGAGAGTCCACCGATAATGCATTCCTATCCATCGTTATCGTAATTGAGATATCCAAGTGTTACGTAGCGTCCGTCCCACCCATATTGTATTATATAATTTAATAAATAAAATCTAATTCTTCAACGTGTGAATATGCACGAGCTGCGCTGTCGAACGGAAGTCGAAGCGCAGCCTCAGCATATTCACACGGTTGGAAAAGAAATGTGACGATGAGCTCCGCTGCGCTCTCGTCTCGGGACCGCATAGGAGAAGTCAGTCTGGGAGCGACCTTTACACCTAATCCGTCGCAATTTCTTATTTTATTCCTCCCCGCCCACCGCTCGCACTGTTGTGTACTATTAGGTACGTAACACCAAGATACTCAAAATACGATAGGGACGAAAAAACCCAACAGGAAACACCAAGCTATCGTCCCAGGTCTAGTTCCGAATAGATGACTCAACGTGGTGAGTACCCAGCGATCCACACATCAAAAAATGTAACAAAAGTAAAGAGAGGTTTCGGATAACATAGGTGAAACGCTTCTGTCTTTGGATTTTCGCTTTTACCCAATAAATAGGGACTTTAGGAAGCCAAAATACCCATGGTCCATATGGCCAAACACGACTAGCACCGCTCGAAGGGCCCGGTGCTGTTAACTTTGCTCACATGGTCCTTTCTTTATTACCCGAGAAAATCTCCCTATTCTGCGAAAATTCCGCTAGTAAATTCGTAAGATAACGCCACCTCTCAAGAAGGGCAAGGTAAGAGATAACTGCAGAGTTCACTACACCACAGTGAAAATATAGCTAGGTAGTTCAACATACGATCACTCGCAAGGAGCGACCCAACTAACCTAGATAAAATTAACGAGCTTGCGTGGTTGTTGAAACGAAACTAAGTTTTAAGTGTGAAATCTCGACCATGTCTGTTAGCGGCTCGCGAAAGCAACTGAAAATCGCAATTTTAAAGAAAGCATTTTTGCTTTCTACGCGTCTTAATTACGGATTCATTTTCATTGTTATTTCCCGGAACCGATAAGACGTTTCCTCATTTACGAAAGATAGACAACTTAAGAGCTTTTCCTGGTATCGTCGAAAGGAGGAATTTATCCACTTTTCGAACGATTTCCCGAAATTGTACGAGATATATACTCGATAGCGTTCTCCAAGATAACCGTATAAACGCGTGATCGGTCGTTGTATCTTTCCGAAAGCATCGAGGCCAAGAAATTTGACAGAAAACCATAGTTTTCCCGAATATGCCGAATGACACGATAATAGTTATCCACTCTCTCGACAAAGAATTCAACCGAGATATTTTTCAGCGGAAAGGAAATATCCTGGAAGCTAATCAATTAAAAACTCGCGACAAAGGCAGAAATTCACCGAAGACCTGATTCAGATACCTAAAATCAATTGGCGCTTTTACACTCGCACTTTCACTCGCGAAAACGGTGACTGACAATCGGAAATACGCATAATAATTGGACACACCCTGGGTCACAAGGAATCGAAATATTGGTTAACGAAATTAATAAAAAGTGCTCGTACTGTCGGTGATGCCGGTACCCTTGTCGATGGCCAAACGTACCTCATTGATCCAGGGCTACTACCAACGGTCTGACGTTACGGCGCGCCGGTCGCAATTTCACCGTGAGCGCAATTTGCCCCTTCTGCACTATAGGGGTAGTAATAAGCAGCGTGGTTGTCGGTAATCAGTGGATGTCTTGTGAGTTTTGAAGTCGAAAAAAGATCGTCCTTAGTAGTGTAAGTAGGTGCCTTTTGGACATGATGTAGGCGAGTGCAGAAGCGGGGTAGCGTATATTATTAAAAAATTAACCGGGGCGGGTTAACGAACGCGGACAAAGGCCGCCAGGAGCTGTTTGATGCATATTATTTAAACAATTAAAAGGAGCTAGATGACGCATATTATTTAAAAAATTATAATAGTATAATATAAAGTATAAAGTAAGCCGGATATGTCTGAAATCGACAAATAATATTTCGCAAGATGGTCTCGTCAAGACGAATACTCGCACAAAACAGAAATGTGACAGGTTTAAGTGCGTTTAATATTGGGAGGGCGCATACATTAACTCGATAAAACCTTGTAATGATTAAATTTGATGAACTCGCCGGAATTTCACCGGTGCTCAACCTCCGGAAGGATAAGTTTTTCTCGCTCGGACTGTCAGTTGACTGGAACCCCCGGCGGTACCAAATCCCGTTCACCGGTTAACTTCGCAGGTCGGAGGTTATGAGACGGGTCATTAGTAACGGAAGAAAGAAAGCCAGAACAAGATAAATAAAATATGAAAGAAATCGCGTTTATTACGAAATCTTAATACACGAAAAAGACAATACCAGCGCAGTTGTGGTGACCTAAAGGAATGGTGACCTCTGTCACTCCGGCTGACCGAATGTCACACCGCACTCCAGTACGACACGGAAGAGAGGAGGTAAAAGAGCGAAAGAGAGAGTATGAGAACGACTTGTCCGATACGGTCGAGCCAGTACTTACAATTTTCTCCTTCTAGAACAATAACCCACCAGGTCTCCGAGTACAGATTAATTCCGACACAAGACACAAACCACCCGCAATCGTCTCCGCACGACCCAATTGGTTATGTACGATTACAATTACAGTGGGAAATCGGATCTGCCGGTCTCGGCCTTTTCACGCTCTCCTCTGTTCCTCTCTTTCCCTATTCTTCTCTGCCGGCGCTACATCTGAAACATAACTAATCAAATGAATACATACCGATCATAACGGATGAAGGCGATTCGCCGTAACGACAGTGTCCGGCGTCCCAGTGCTGGCATTACAACGTGCTAAAAAATTGCAATAATATTTAATTACTTTGATCATTATAAATTTTTGCTGAATTGGGGTGATATTATATATAAACACAAATTTATAAATTTAACAGTAATCAAAAATAGTTCCTCATTGGGAGCACTTCAACCTCTTGAGTCACAGAGTAAGTATATTCGACTAATTCATTTTAGTAAAATAAAAATATTTTTATTTTCAATATTAAAGTTAATCTTTACAATTACAGAATGATCACCCTCAGTCCATTGAATGCCAGTGCTTCAGTCAGTCTTGAAATCAGCATCGATTGATATCCATATCTCAAAGTAAAAACATCGCTGGGCAACAAGAGGAACAGAAGAATTCAATTGGATGCTGAAACATCTCTAACTTTTCAGAACATGGAAAATAAGAAAACTATTGAATTTAATCAAAAGAATTGTTGCATTTATATCTTACAAGTTTCATATAATAAAATGTTAAATTTAACAAATGTATTACACTGTATTCGCGAACATTTAATTTTAATTTAAGCATATTGAACAAAAAAGAATAGATAGAAGGTAGAAAGAAAGATAGAAAGTAGGTCGAAAAAAATATCGTTGCTACCTTTGACTAGAAAGGATACGGCCTTAGAGGCGTTCAGACATAATCCCACGGATGGTAGCTTCGCACCACCGGCCGCTCGACCGAGTGCATGAACCAAATGTCCGAACCTACAGTTCCTCTCGTACTGAGCAGGATTACTATCGCAATGACGAGTCAATCTATCAGAACGAAATTTAAATAAATACTTTTAATTGAAAATGTGGACTTATTACTTCCCCACATCACCCTTGGAGTAAGTAAATTAGTACCCATATAATTTTTTGTTAAAACTTTTTATTTTTTATTCCATTTTAATTACATTATCAAGGTACCATTTGTACATTTTCAATACATTCGTAAGAGCACATACTCCAACGTGATTCATAAATTTCATAATCGTTTCTTCATTGTTGTCGTATCGTCGAATTCTGTGGTCACACCCGCAATCTTCAATATGTTCGATATGCATAGGTTTGTGGCCAAACCGCCTAACCACTTCTTGTTTTCCTCGCTTTTCACGTATATGATAGCTTGCTCATTCAAAGCGTTGCTCAGTATACCATTCACACGATCACACGACGCACTTCTTACATTCAAGTGAAGGCCATGATGATTTTTACATAACCTGTTTGCCTGCCGTCGATGCTCGAAATTGAGCTTTTATTTAAAAGACGGCCCGAATATGTAATGAGCAGCTTGATTACCATTAATTAATACGAGCCTCGTTGTTTGTTTACGTTTCGAAAATATTGTTTATCTGGCGGAAATTGACTCATAACCCATGCTGTACTTGGTGTAGGTTTCTGCAGTTCCTACATTTCATACACAAATGACCCAGAAGTTAGCGGCCGATTCGCCAGAGCCGTTTGAACCCGTTCCAATCGGCCGCTGGCTTTTTCACTGTCAATTCGAGAAGGTTATTTTCCGGAATTGTATTTATCATACTTCTGGGTGTGTCAGGCATGTTTCCAGCTATTTGCAGAAAATGAACACCTTTTTTTGCAAAGTTACAGGGATTATTTATAAAAATGACGAGTGTTTTTCGATTTCAACGGTTTTTTATAGACCATTGGGGGTGTTCATTTTCTGAAAATGGTTTTATCATAATTGTGGAGGTTTCAGGAATATTTCTAGCCATTTTCAGAAAATGAATACGTTTTGTTGCCAAGTTACAGCGATTATTTATAACAATTATGCGTGTTTTACGATTTCAACGGCTGAAAATGGTTTTATCATAATTGTGGAGGTTTCAGGAATATTTCTAGCCATTATATATAGGTAAAACCGTGTACAGTGGCAGTTTCGGGAACACTGCCCCATACATCCGTGCCTGGGGGAGCTGGAAAACTATCTTAACCTAACCAGACCTAGGTTACGGCTTAGCTATTTTTTTTTTACCCGAGGGGGGACCTTGGGGTGCTGTCCCCGAAACTGCCACTATTTAAAAGGTTACTTTGAGGATAGTCCTCAAAACCACCAAATTTCCCCGAAACTGCCGTTATTTCACAAAAAATGTCCTCAAAGCAACCTCTGTACATATTTATAGATACAGATATCTAATCTAACGTCTCGTTATATTTACCAAAAACCGGGGAGCGCCGTTTCTCCCACTCTCCTGAATCGCGTTATGTTCTTGTCGTCACAGCAGCCCTTCATGATTCCGTAGCCCGCAAGGTGTGGGAAAAAGACAGCGATGACGGGATGAAACCAGGCAAATATGCTGGGACGTACATAAAGCGAGATGCAATTATATCGGGACTCTAATGCATCTTTGAAAATTCACAAGTTCCAGAAATCGAGTATCTCGAGTTTACAGATAAATCGAAATTGCTAGATAACGTAAAACCAAACTCTGTAATAATTTTCGACGATATAATATGCGAAAATCAAAACGCGATGCCCAACTACTTTTCAATGGGGCAACATTCAAATATGGATTGTTTCTACCTTTGCCAGACTTATTCTAAAATCCCAAAATAGTTGAGTCGCGACAATGCCAATCTTTTAATTTTATTTCTTCAAGACTTGACAAATCTCAAACACGCGTACAACAAACACGTAAATACCGATATGAGTTTTGCAAATTTTTTAAAATTGTGCAGCCTATGTTGGAAAGAAATTTACTCATCTATCAGTTTTTTACTAATCAATAAGGATCGCGAATTGAATAATGGGCGATACAGAATAGGATTTAACGAGTTGTCAGCAGTGTGAATCATTCAGTTATATTTGGTACGTCATGAAAGTTAAACAGCGTCTCATTGCTGCTACCGAAACCTTTAGAAAGAAACATGATCGACTCAAGAAAATAAATATGAAAAGGGCTGAAGAAAGCGACTACGAATTTCGGACAATTTCAGAACCCTTAAAGGCTCTTGTAAAAAGGGAAATTACAACCGAAAAATTGGAAAAGAGCAGATGTAACCTTTTCAACAACATTGCCACCATCTTCTAACAAAACCAAACTTCCGCACAATGAAACTATAGCCACGTCATGCTTCGAAGAAACTATGAGATCCAATCAGCATGCACAGGAATCTTTCGGGGGAGGAAGATGATTCGGAATGTTCCAAGAAGCATAACAGGAAAAAGAAGAACCAGGAGATATGGATACTAGTCAGAGAGAAATTGACGATTCCTTTGAACTGTATACAGAATAGGGGCCGGTAGGACGAACCTATATGAAGAAATTATACAGAGATACTTCAGGATCGATAGATCATTCTTACGGACCGCAATTCAATGTAGACAAGTTGATGATTGGAGATTCACAATTTGAAGTAGGTGACAAAGACAATTTTTAAACAGCACCGGCAGGTGATGCAACACAGTATCAGAGTACACCGGGAGTATTCGAGCTGTTGTTTGCAAAGAAACCTGACGCAGAAAAGTATACCGTTCAAGATTTAAAAACGTACCGGAAAATAATGTCAAAAGCAAATGCAAAGAGAAGTGGTTACGATTCTGAAAAGAAAATTCAGGGAACCAGATTCTACAAGTGGACAAACATATTTTCAAAATTAAAACTCCACCAGGGAAATCACAGAATCGCCCGATTAATTTACGATCAACATCCCTCAACTTGTCCGGGGAAATGCAAAAGACCATGTGCACTGGGACGATCCCAACGAACTGGTTGATCGGCTTAAATTATTGGTTGCTAATCGTGGCGCGGGAAATGACGGATTGCATAATGAAGTGTGGTCTATAATTGAGGAATTGTAAGAGAAGGGCATAGTTATAAATAACGACAATTTCAATATTTAAGTCAGTACTAAAAAACAGCATCACCTAAAATTATTTACCGATTCAGAAACAGTTCTACAAAAAATATCTTAAATACAGCTAAAATAGCTAAAACAGTTTCAACAGCTATAAACAGACTTGTTCTCTTTAAATACACACCTGTTCACCAGTTCCAAAAACTGTTCTAAAAACGTAGAAAACAGTTCAAAATACTACTAAAACAGCTAAAATAGCTAAAAACAGACATGTTCACGTTAAAGCAGACCCTGTTCTCTTTAAAACAGTTCCTGTTCTATTTGAAAAAGACCTCTTTATCTGTTAAAAAAGCAGTTCTGAAAAATGAATAACGTACAACGTTTTGAGCAAGTGCGACTATCATCGTATCGCGACTGGCCGTGTTCTTACGTAAATCCGCACGATTTGGCAGCGGCGGGATTTTTCTACACCGCGGTGGACGACCATTGCGGGTGTTTTGTTTGCGGTCTCCATGTACAACGTTAGGAAGAATTTGATAATGCATTTCCAAGGAAACATTCCAATAGGTGCCGATCCCTTGAAACTGCCAGAGATTCCAGTAGATGTACAGAACTAAAGTATGGACTATACGAACCTAGAGTATATTGCAAAAAAAAATCACATTTTGACTGCAGAGTGCAGTCACTTCAAAAATGTTGTAAATTGTCAATTGCGTTTAACCAGAACGACTTGTCATTCCATGTTACCGTTTAATCATATGCTCGAATGTGAATAATGTAAATTTTATTATAATGAGTAAGATAGATGTAGTTGCAGAACTTCATAAACCGGCTCGTCGTAATTTTAAACGACGTCGCGTAATTGTCAAAGGGCTCGATGTTTTATGGCATGCTGATTGGTGGATATGAAAGCGTACTCTCGTTTCAGTGCGGGAAACAAGTATTTACTTGTCGTAATTGATGTTTTGTCAAAGCACGCGTGAGTCGAACCTGTCTTGACTAAAAGCGGCAAACATGCAACTCGCGCCTTGGAAAATATTTAAAAACAGGGGCGCGTGCCTAAAAATTTCCAAACGGACGATGAAAAGGATTTTTCAATTGCGATTTCAAGGCCCTGATGAACAAATATAAAATTAATCATTACTCAACGTATAGTTTTCTGAAGGCTAGTGTCGTGAAAAGATTAAACAGAACACTTAAAGAACGAATGTGGAAAAGTTCAGTTTAAATGGAAACTATAAATATTTAAAAATGACTCCGGAAATGTTAAAGGAAATATTGGTCATTCAACTATAATAAACATGAAACAGAAAAAGGTGGATAAGTGAAAGACTAGCGAACTACTAAAGACAGTTTTTAGCAATATTAAAATTGCAGCACCTGGTAAATTAAAATGGACGATTTTGTGGGTATTAGCAAATAATTCGCGAAAAGATATACTTCAAATTGGACAACTGAATTTTTTTAAATTTTGCAAGTTCAAACAACGAATACTGTTACGTATTTATTGCAAGATGGACAAGGGAAACAGATAGCAGGCGGGTTTTACGAGCAGGAACTTTCAAGTCTCACATCCAGATATTTACCTCGTGGATAAAGTAATTAAAAGAAAAGGTGGTCGAATTTTTGTTAAGTGTCTCGGGTTTGAGAAGTCACGCAATAACCGGATAAAAATAAGTGATGTTGTAATTTCGAACCCACTCTTGAAACTTGGACTGAAAGAATTCAAAACGTGGAGACATTATGCAGGAGCAGGGACACCAGAAAATAAGGTGAGGTATTGTTTATTTACATGTTTTAATTATTTTATATTTATTTAAATTATTCGTCTACACACACTATATCTTTATGCCCAATAGTAAAGTGTCGGTTGAATTTCTAATTAAATATCGTTTGTCATCGTTTGGACTAAGGGCAAGTTTCCTCTCACACACCGAAACCGTAAACACATTATGCAGCTTTGCTCGAATGCATCGCTGGTCTTTCGCATTCATTCTCGTGGCAGTCGAGATAATCCTCGAAAGTAATTGATTTCTTCACGACCACCTCTTTCACACCTTTCGCTCTCTTCTTCTCCCCCTCGCCCAAAACACGTAACGCATTCATTTTCTACTTGAGCCCGACAAACTCGGTCATTATCTTTCCGGCACATTAATTCTTCGTCAGTCCCAATCCGTTCTTATTAACCAAATAACGCATCCCGTATATATTATTTACATCATAATTGCTCGTTTCAAATTCTTCTATATTGCGTTTGATACATGCATACATATCATCACATCTGAATTCGAATATGAAACTGTCGGTATCTGTATACAATAATTTCGCGTTTTCGTTAAAATTAGCAATTACTTAATCGTAATGAAATTCATATATTTTCGTTTTGGCAGTGTCCATTATAGACACCCCAAAATGTATGGGTTTATCTATAACAACCTCTAACTTTTGGATTTCTATCGCCAACTCTTCAAGTCTTCTTACCAAGTCTTCACCAAATTTTGCAACTCGATGAAATTTTGGTTTCGAAATTATCGCTTCCGCAAGAAATCTTCTTTCCTAATTATTAATAATTCTTACATCAACACTTTTTCGCACATTCTCCATCGTTTTGCCGAATACTGCATTATTTAACAATTTGTACAAATTTTGTTCGAAATCATTTGTTCGCGGCGATTCGAAATGGGGTATTTAAGTCAATGTACGGTTTTAACCACGGGGATTGCTGTAATTTTAATATACGACGATTTTTTTTTATAAGGCCATGAAATATTTCCATCCGTACAAATGATTGATATGGAAATAGATTAAATATTTTTGGTTGAGTCCTAATGTGGCATATAGTTATTATTGCCCTTTGCATACCGGTTCGGAAATGGCTGATCGTGGTATCGGACCTTGACTTGGGCGGCTGTGAAGAGACATTTCCACAAATATGACAAGTGGTCGTCATATTGTACCTTGTCCAATCCCCCTGCGTTAATTGCATCGGTTTTACCATCATCAAGATCTGGAAAAATAAAATTATTCATTTATTTTATTATAATATATATATATATATATATTTTTTTTTTTATTAATTCAAATATACAGGGTGATCCAAAAGTCCCGGAACACCAAAATATCCGAGCGAGAGGACATTTTCGGCGAAAATGTTTCAAACAAAAGTTGAAGGATTTTTCCTGGCCACTTTAATGGCGATATTGAATTTGACTCTGAACAAGATATTGAAGGTTATATCAAGGTCAAGTTTGTTTTTTTAAATGGAAACCTCTATTTTTTCTCACGGATTTGGAAAGAGCACAACATTTTACGTCCGAATATGATATGGTCGATTTTTCCGGCCAAAGGCCATTTCAAGGTCAAATTTAAAACTCCCGGGACTGAGAATCAACTCAGCGAGAGTGCATTATTTGGGAAAACGTTTCAGACAAAAGTTGAAGGATTTTTCCCTGGCTATTTAATGGTACCATTGAATATGACATGACCTGGAAGATTATTTCGAGGTCACGTTTATTTTTTTAAATGGAAACCCCTGTAACCTTGCTGGAAAAATCAACCATTTCATATTCGGACGTAAAATGTTGTGCTCTTTCCGAATCCGTGAAAAAAATA
This sequence comes from Trichopria drosophilae, assembly GCA_030407085.1. Lineage (NCBI taxonomy): Eukaryota > Metazoa > Arthropoda > Insecta > Hymenoptera > Diapriidae > Trichopria > Trichopria drosophilae. The sequence continues at coordinate 62,549,593 of CM059584.1, read as the reverse complement.
GCAGTTTCCATATAAAAAAATAAACTTGACCTTGGAATAACCTTGAAAGTCAAGTTTTATGCTACCATTAAAGAGCTCGGGGAAAATCCTGAAACTTTTGTCCGAAACATTTCCCCCGAAAATGACCTCTTGCTGAGTTAATTCGCAGTTCCAGCAGTTTTAAGTTTGATCTTCAAATGACCTTGCCGAAAAAACGACCGTAGCATATTCGGACGTAAAATTTTGTGCTCATTCCGAAACCGTGAAAAAAAATAGCAGTTTCCGTTAAAAAAAATAAACTTGACCTTGGAAATAACCTTCTAGAGATTATAAGTTTCTATTTATAAATATTCCATCTAATTTGGTCTACTTCAATCATACATGTGATCGATGTTATAATTACTTATTTATTTCATCGTGTTCCTCCCGGCGCGGCGGTGAAACGCTAAAATTTATTCACTAGGGAGGTGTAACGATCGGTGGATCAGTACCCCCTCAAGCATATTATATTTTTATGTATCATGTTTTTGGCGAGGACGCCGATTTTCCTCGCGGGGGAATCGTAACCTTTCAAGTATATTGTAATAAAATTAAATATTTGTGCATATCCCAACTCGTGAATATACCCAAGGTGCACCTTCGGACGTAAGTTGAACATATTCACACAGTTGGAAGGAATGCAACGCCGAAACTCTGCTCGATTTCCGACTGGAAATAGCGACGGAGAAGGCAGTCTACAATCAACAATCATACAAACATCGCGATTCTAATTCTTCAACCTCCCCCGCCCACCGCTCGCGCTGTTACGAACCGCGTGTTCGTAACAGTACCATTAAATAGTCACGGAAAAATCCTTTCCCCGAAAATATCCTCTCGCTGAAATCTTTTGGTGTTCACAGACTTTTGGATCACCATATATATATACATATATATACATATATAAATGGGACGTTCCACGTCAACCGGATCACTGCCACGACCAAAATTTGAAGCAACCAAAAAAATCGATTAAGGGCTCCTATTCAAGCTTAAAGCATCTACTTTCGAATGCAGAGTGCGCCTTTGAGGAATTCAATATGGCGGCTTGAACATGGCGCCTGAAAGCTCTGAGTTTCTGTGAAAAAAAAATTAAAAATGTAGTTCATATTGATAGTGCTTATTATCATTTCCGCTGTATTTTGACGTCCTAAACACGAATCCGTCGTTAGAATTTAGCTATCTCCTCTTTTTTATTTTTTAACCTCAAAAAATAGCTAAAAACAGTAAAAATGTGGAAAAAACGTGGAAAAACCCAAGAAACCTACATTTCTCGTATCCTTTTCTTTTTCTATAAAGAGATAGATCGGCTGAATCCAAATCAAGCGCCGGAATCATTATAACACGCGTCAGCCGTTTCTAACCTTGAAAAAAGTCAATCACGATTCAATGTTTTCAATCTTATACTATGCTAAAAGTTTCGAAAAATCGAGCAAAGCATGCTTAAGAGTTTTCGAGGCCGCTGATTACGAATCCGACATCAGATCTTTGAATTTCAAAATGGCGGCTCCAATGTGGCAGATGACTAATCGAAAAATTCTATTTTCGTTTTGAATATGATAACAGTTTTCGCGTATCATGCGTATGTATACCCTCCTCTTTCAATAAACACGGGCTTTGGACCATCAGTGGCAGAAAAAACTTTTTTTTTGGCTTTTTTAACTTTTTTAACTTTTTTTTTAGAATATTTGTATAATTTTTTTAGAAAAAGGATAAAAATTCAACGACCCAGCCCCCTGAATTTTTTGAAAAAATCAATATTGCAAAACAAATCCACTGGTTGCACTTGAATACCTTTTAATTTCAAGTTTGTTGCCGGCAGTAGGAATAAATGCATGACTCATTTGAATTTTGGGCCCAGCAAGTGGATCAGGGAAGCGTTTATTCAGTTTTTGTTTGATTTTTTATGATCTTCTTTGGTACAATGAAAAAATGTATGTTTTGGAATCGTGACTTTGCCCAAGTGAAGAGTGACAGTGAATTCAAAATGGCGACATTCGGAGATGCTTGTAAGCTGAAACGAGTTACTAAACATTTTAAACATGCTCCAAGACCGTCACAAGCTCATTCGCCAAGCGCAGTAGCGTTGCAGTGCCATTCAGCATCTGTATTAAAATCGACTTTATGATTCAAGAAGTTTATTTGTGTCCTGTTCTTGAAATGTTGCTTGGCGCCATCGGCTGAATAATAAATTTTCTTTATTTTCGGGCTTAATTTTTTTATAGCTGGTATGACGTTTTCTGCATCAAATAAACTGCAGCTGCATCATGTTTTGTGGAGTCTGAGAGTAATATTATGCTGTGATTTTTTATTTCATTTTTAGATCGATAATAAACTATGACTGGAAATACAGTACACTGGTCGTTGTTATAATGAAATGTCTGAACTGCATCCTGTACAACGTAAGTAAAATTTTCAGCGAAATCACAGTAAACCAGTACTTCATCATCGTGTAAATTTTCTTTTTTATTGGAAAAAAATTGAGATTGAGCCTTTGCAATGAAGTGATGAGGGATAAGACATTTTAAACGATTGCACAATTCTTCAACAAAATCTTCGGTGGAAGTGTTGCTCGAGAGTACATCGATCTGCGGATTGCCACGTACTGAATATATTCTGCTCTCTGTTCTGTTTTTCCAGTAATCCCAAAACAAGATCGGCAAATGAGAAATCGGACCATTTTAGGGCATTTTGGACAATTCAGCAAACAACTATCGGCAATACTCTTTATATATAAAATGAAATTTATGCAATCTTTATAATCTTTTAGTTGCAATTCAGAACTTTCGGTTAATGTCGTTAAGTTTATAGCATCAAGCATTGTTTTCACATTTTGGTGTATCGTGCAAACACATACGCTGTGCGTTCCTGAACTTCCAACAACAACACACCATTTAGGACGCAGCTCGGCAAATTTGGATGAACCAATACTATACTGTGGATACTTTTCCTTAAACATTCTGTGAAAACATTAATGTCATAAGGAAAGTAACTGTGCCACTGACGATCCCAAGCCCGTGTTTGGAAAGAGGAGGGTATACATACGCATGATACGAGAAAACTGTTATCTTATTCAAATCGAACATAGAATCTTTCGATTAGTCATCCACCATATTGGAGCCACCATTTTGAAATTCAAATATCTGATGTCGGATTCGCAATCGGCGGCCTCAATAACTCTTAATCATGCTTTGCTTGATTTTTCGAAACATTTAGCATAGTATAAGATGAAAACATTGAATCGTGATTGACTTTTTTCGAGGTTAGGAACAGCTGAGGCGTGTTATAATGATTCCGGCGCTTGATTTGGGTTCCGCCGATGTATCTTCTTATAGAAAAAGAAAAGGATACGAGAAATGTAGGTTTCTTGGGGTTTTCCACATTTTTTCCATGTTTTTGCTATTTTTTAAAGGCGCACTCGGCATTCGAAAGTAGATGCTTTAAGCTTTAAAATGAGCCCTTAGTCGATTTTGTTGGTTACTTCAAATTTTGGTCGTGACAGTGATCCGGTTGACGTGGAACGTCCCATATATATCTATATGTTTGTGTACGTATAATTCTTAATAGGTGACCGCAAAAACATCAAAGTAACAAAGTTTTATGCGATTAGACTTATTTTTTCCATCTAAATAGACGATCAACTTATAATTCCCACACAAATAGTTATTCCAGCTCAGCATATTAAATCGGGACTTATCAAACAATGGCTGAAAGATCTAAACATAGATGATAAATGCTTCAAGAATATTAAAGTTAAATTTCCTCATTTAAGTGATATGAAACTGCGAGAAGTGATATTTTTATAATCCTCAGATCCATAAGCTGGTAAAAAATAACGCGTAGGACTTCGTTACAAAACTGAATAAAGCTGAGAAAGCAATATAGTCATATTTTCAGAATCTTATCGAAAATATTCTATGCATTCGAAACAGTCCACACGGAGAGAAATGTGAAAGGATGATACTGTAGTTATTCCTTCGCCACTGTACTAAGATTTGGTGCTGGTTCTGCACCATGTGTCGCGTGATATCAATCTAAGAAACCCACAGTCTCAGACTGTGAAAACGCTTAGGATGAGACTGCAAAACTGCGATGCTTACTTCGAGGCTTTCTCCCGCCTAAGTTTTACTTCTTAGACTAGGGCTCTCGGGGACTTTTTTGTAGGAAATTTCCTCCTCTACAAAAAAGTTTGATTAAATTTTTGCTCTATCTTGCACCGTTTTCGATACGGAAGCAATAGAATGAAAAACAACGTATTCAGCGTCCGACGCCATGTTTATCTTTTGTTTTAAAAACTCGATGTTCTTCGTTCTATCGCTTCCGTATCGAAAACGGTGCAAGATAGAGCAAAAATTTACTAAACCTTTTTTGTAGAGGAGGAAATTTCCTACAAAAAAGTCCCGGAGAGCCCTAGTCTAAGAAGTAAAACTTAGGCGGGAGAAAGCCTCGAAGAAAGCATCGCAGTTTTGCAGTCTCATCCTAAGCGTTTTCACAGTCTGAGACTGTGGGTTTCTTAGATTGATATCACACGACACATGGTGCAGAACCAGCACCAAATCTTAGTACAGTGGCGAAGGAATACCTACAGTTTCATCCTTTCACATTTCTCTCCGTGCACACTGTAATAAAATAAGCGCAAACAGAAAATTTTCGCTACGTAATGAATTTGAAACTAAATTTTTTACACTTGCATGCGGATTAATGCCTCAAAACTTTAGATGAATATAATGAGGAATTGAAAGATTTCACCAAGATATTAATGAAATAGACTGTCGATATCAAGGCAAGATATTCTTGCGGGTTTCTAAAATAAAATTTATTTTTAATTACTTTAAAAAAGATAAGTAATCCTGCTCTAAGTGGGGAGATATGGAGATTTAAAAACACATTTGAGTTAAACTTTAGGTAATTTCATAAATACTTAAATTGTTTTTAATTTGCAATATGATAGTAAAGGATAAAGGAAAGGAATTATTCCCCGCTTTAATGACATTTTTAGCCTATTCTCGGGTCAGCTCTCGGGTGGATAGGTCGGACAGACAAACGAAGACATTACAAGATAATACATAGATAATAGAAGGCAACACCCACCCAGAGCCAGTCACCCTCTGTATCTCATTTGCACGGGGTCTGGGAGAACTACGGAAAACCCAGAAAGATACAGTCGACAAACTACTTTATCATCAGAAGATACCCTCGCTTGTAAAGCAGCTGGATCTCCCACTCAGCTATCGGCCTGCTATCTTTGCCGTAGCCGGCGCAACGCTCGTTTTTTTATACCAACAGTCACCCTTCCAAGTATGGATCGGTCGCGCCGACCACAGGGCAATTGTCGGTTGCTATATGATATTATTAACTCAACATCATCTGGTCAAAAGATACTGTATTTGGAACGAACCATCTTGACTGCCACGGTCCAACGGACAACGAATTCAGATTTAGCGACCCCAAAAAAGAATAAATATACCTGCTTGTTTACTTTTATATTAAATTGATTCTCTAAATTAGACCTCTAGATGTCTTTGTTGTAGACCTTATAATTTAAAAATCCAAATAGTACTTGACATCTAATCTTTACAATTACTGGTGGAGCCTCATTCATATCCCATGTGAAATAAATAAACACCCACAGTTAGAAAAGACTTTTTCTATTTGGTTTATATTGTATTGTACCTAATAATGCAGAATCAGGCCCAAATCATTGAGTATCTCAGAATTAAATTCATAATTATTCGCAAGGGTTATTGCGCTACAGATGATGCAGAATAACATTTCAAGAATATTTCTACCTCATAAAGCAAATTTCCACAGACAATCACATTTTCAAGCAAGTGCTCATAGTCGATGAAATTGATGATAATTTAAATATAAAATAAGTCGGCAACATTCGACAGAAATACCAAACTATCTACATTGTTGTGTTATTGGGTAATAGAAAATTTTAAGGAGCATGAAATTATAAGGCTAGAATTAAAGGACAGATTGGATATAAGAGCAACAATTGTAAACACACTGATATATTACGTCTTCTTTGCAATAAAAAAACATAGACAATTGCAATTCAAGAAATTTAATTTTTAAGCACCTATGACATGTTTTGTAGGAGCAAGAAAATGGTTGTTTAAAGAAAATGATAACAAGTCGCGAATTAAAAAGCACATCCATATGAGTGAAAAATGCGTCCTAAAAGTAAGATGCAAAGTTTCTCACGGAAGAAAATTTCCCCGGAGGCTAACCGTTAGTGGCACGTGGAAGACAATGGTAGCTGCTAGTAGCTAAAGTAGTTCCTAAGAACATTGTAAGCTACTGTTTCACTAGATTAGTTTTGACTATATTTTCAAGAATTGTTTATACTTGTTCATAAACCTTACCTTTTACGTAACCCGATAGGAAGAAATATGGCGATGTTAAATCAGGTGACCCAGCAGAGCAGTTGATCGGGCCACCTTTGTTAATTCTGCTGCCATTGTAATAACGGTTTAGTATTTTTCTTGCTGCCGCTGACATCTTAAAGTAATTTTGGCAGCAATGGCAGTAGCGGTAGTTCTTAGTCCAGGAATATCTATATTTTCTTAAATTCAATTTACCTTCAAATGAAATAAGGACTAATGAGTTTATTCCCCATAATTCCACGCCAAACGTTCGCAGAACATGGAGTTTGCGGATTAACTTGTGATAATTAGTGGGGACTATCTACACTCGAATATATCCCGAATGCACCCGATTTTCGCTACCATGATTTGTGAAAATAAATTTATCTGAAAATAATTTTCATTAGAAAGAAATTAAAGTTCATTTACATTTCTGGTGTGTGCGTTTACAAAACATGAAATTTGTAATCATCATGCATCAAAATTTGATATTATTGATTCTTATGATGATGCAACATTCTCCAAACACTGTATGCAGAATTGCGATTTAATTACCCACATGCTTATTGGAGGTTTTCGTTTAACGACTGCTAGCACTGCTATTCTATTGGCATAGTGTCTCCCTGCAAGTGTTGATCTTCTTTTTTTTGTTTACATTATAACACTGTTGTACAAAATTAACATTTCTCTTCTTACCATAAACAAGTATCAATTTATTTTTTCTTGTAGATTGTAGGATTTTCCAATGATCAATTCTACTCAAGGAATTAAGAATGCCTTTGTAATTGGAAAAACAACTTTACGTTCGTAGATGATATCCAATTAATATATGCATGGAACGTCTATTCATTACAGAGTAAAGCCCATATGACGAGCATCTACTTACCGTACAAAGAATATCTCTTTACATCAAGATGCATATCGGATGTCAATTAAGCAGTTTCTCGTAAAGATATTATTTGCCATTGGAGGTTACATCGGCTCAAATCTTTATATTTGGAATCTGACTAAATTTTTGAAAGTTATCGAAATGTGATTAAATATGGAGAATTGAAATATCCAACACATTTTGATATCACGAAATTTGTCAAGTGACATTTGTGAAATGTGTGTGAAGTTGTATTTACTTTTCAATTACAGTCATATACTTTCATTTGTTGTGAGGCACCGGTGAAGTATTTTTTGAAAATATTTTACAATTAACCTGGCCCAAAGCCTCAAGAATAACGGAAATGGCGTCAAGACTTATTCTAATTTATTAAAGTCCATGAGCAGTTTTTATCTATACAAACATGGTGTTCTTAAAGTTTTGAGTTCATGGAATACAATTATAACAGTAAGAATTGAATTACAGCATCATAATTAATACTAGTTGTACTTAACGCCCGAAAGTGATGATATTTTTTGTGGTTTATAAAACTGAAAAAATCATTAAAACAGCTACATTTTCCACTACAATTCTTAAGATAGAGCAAAATTGTTTCATAACTCTTTTTTAGAGTTTGTAATTACCAACAAAAAAGTCTGTGGCAGCCCTACAAATTGAATTAAATTGAACAGTTCAGTGGTTAGCACCGTTGGAATTACCACTTGTAAGTTTATTGATAATATATTGAAAATTTATCAATTACGAAATTAATATTTTTTAGACGTCTATCAAACTGACAGACCAAAGTCGCCCAAAACGAAAAAAAAATAGTACCATAATTATGTGCTTTTTATGTGTTAATTATTTGCTCTACTTAAAAATGTTGTGCTCCCAACGATTTTCTAAAAATAGACATTTTATAATGTACTGCGGGCATGGCACAAGCTAGCAGAGCACACTGACAAAATCGATGAAGGACTAATCAGGTACAATTTGGAAAAGGTGCATAATTATGTGCTTTTTATGTGCTTTTGAATTATGCAAATCGCTAAATCCGTATACCAACCTTATCCGTATATCAATCCCTCATTTGAAATATCCTAACCTTATAGGAAAAAATGCATTATTTAAGAAGGGAAAGTAGCACAAAATTATTTTACAGATGAAAACGTACCCTTGAGTGATTTACTAAACGATAAGCCTAATACCAAATTTTGTGCTTCAACCCTCATTGGAAAAAATCCACCCTTGAGGGAAAAAATGCATTATTCAAGAAGAGAAAGTAGCACAAAATTATTTTATAGTTGAAAACGTACCCTTCAGTCATTTACTAACCGATAAGACTAATACCGAATTTTTTGCTCCAACCATTATTGGAAAAGAACCACCCTTAAGGGAAAATAATCATTACTTACGAAGGAAAAGTAGCACAAAATTATTTTATACTTGAAAACGTACCCCTGAGTGTATCTTAACCAATAGGACTAATACCGAATTTTGTGATCCCCCCTTATTGGAAAAAATTCACCCTTAACCCTTTTACAGGCCGAAGCTTCTGGGCAATCCACCAGAAAAAGTAAAAGTACTTTTAAGCATTCTCGGGTCGCTGATTACGAATCCGAGGTCAGATTTGAAAAATTCAAAATGGTGGCTTCAATATGGCGACCATCGAACTCTGAAAATTTTAATTTTTTGAAACATAAAAAATAATACCATATTTTACGCAAAATTCTGAATAAAAAATGTCTCTTGTGATTTTTGTCTAAATTGCATACATTCACATAGATTGAAAGGTTTTCGTTGTCGCTCATTACGAAACCTGTGGGAGATTTGCGACATTGAAGTTGGCGGAATCTGTATGGTGGAGCTGTTTTGAATTTCAATAAATATATTATAGATTACATATAATAACTTCGTTCGAAAATACTCTGATTCTTCAAATTTGTAAATGCCTTCCACTTCCTTGGTTTCAGTAACTAATTTACTTACTTACGCACAATACCACGTGGCGGTTGAAGTTCGGCCTTTCATGTGCTGTTCGTTTGTTAATTTTCATCTTTTTTTTCGCAAAACATATCTGTAAAACAAAGAAAAAAAGAAAAACTACCAAACTAAAATTTTTTTCGTGTATATTTTTTTTTTACGGATGTTGCAACTTTGAATTTATGCTCGCTTCTTTGCAACAGTTTGTAACGTTTCCCGCATGAATCGTTCCCTGTCATCGTAAATATTTACTAATTGTTTCGCTAGATTGGTTCTTTCATACAGATCATACATCTTTCTTGTAGCATTTGTGTAATATATAAGAATGTACGATAGCCATGTCAATATAGTAATACATGATTAGATGCCACCACTTTTTTTACTGTCTGCCTATCATATACCTTTCCCGTAGTTGATCAAACCGATCAACACCACCCATAAAGGCATTATAAACGTGTACGGTAGTTGGGTATTGTAAAGAAATTTGCGAACCATTTCTCAATTTTCTGTTGATTTCTACAGTATGCGATGGGTTGAAAGCTGAAGTGAGTAAAGTGACAGGTTTAGTATCCATCCATTTGATAACAGCGACGTTTCCTTTAGTATCGTATTTGTGTTCTCCTCTTTGCATTTTTTCTTTACATTTCATCATATCAGGCAAACCTTTCTGATTTGTACGAACTGTTGCAACAGAGTAAATTCCTCTTCGTACAAGTTTTTCAACAAGATTGACAAAAATAAAGAAATTGTCGAAAGCTACCAAGTGTTCATATCTGATCGTACCTGTAACTAGATTCAACACTACACGTTCACCAAGAGGAACTTTTGCATCATATTTTTTTGATTTGCCAATATACATTTCTGTTTTAATCATAAAGTCTGCCTTTGAATCAGCCAAACTCCACACTTTGTACCCCCGTTTTATAGGTTTCTGTGGCATGTACTGCTTCATGGATGATTTTCCTTTGAAAGGAATCATAGATTCATCAACAGAGACCGTTCTCGAAGGGTTGTATACCTTAGCAGATTAATTATTCGTATGTTCTAAAAGAGGCCTTACTTTATAAAGGTTATCAAAGTTGGGATCGTCCCGGGGAAGCATAGTACTATTGTCACTTATGTGTATCATCTCCAATAATTTGAAAAAGCGTTTACTCGTCATAATTTTCGCAATGCAGTTAACTCTCAGATAGCTATCGGTGCTCCAATAATTTTCTATTCTAGGCATTTTATATTCCCATAAGAATCAGTACACCAATGAGGGCATATAATTCTTTTGCATTAGTACCATACCAATTCGCTGAGTTCTCATTTTTCTGACGGGCATATCTGTTAGTTTCATCAACAATTTCTTGCATACATTTTTCTGTGAATATTTGAAAAAAGAAATTTGAGACCATTCAGAAGTTGAGTCAACATTTTCTTGCAAGACCAAGTCATCATCAGCTGAATCCACTTCTGAATCCTCATCATAATCTGAATCATCGTCCACGTCAGAATTTTCAGGTTCCAAGGGTAAACCACTAAATACGAATAGATATAAGTTCCGTATAAATGATATAAATATCCGCAGTAAAAAAAAGCATGAGAGACAGCACATATGTATTTTCCAGAAAACAACGCTTGCGAGAAACGAACTTTCAGTGAAGACTGAAAAATTCGCCATTTTTTGCCGTGGAATGTATGCAAGTTAGGCAAAAATCACAACAGACATTTTTACTCAGAATCTCGCGTAGAATATGGTAATATTTTTTATGTTTCAAAAAACTGAAATTTTCAGTTCGACGGCCGCCATTTTGAAGCCGCCATTTTGAATTTTTCATATCTGACCTCGGAGTCGTAATCAGCGACCCCGAAAATCTTTAGAAACGTACGATTTGTAAACGTAGAATAATTCATATCGTTCAGCCTGGTAAAGGAATACAGTAATGTGTAATATTGCGTTTTGAAAGTTTCGGAATGTTTTCCTCGGAATGTATGTAATTTAGACAAAAATCGCAAGAGACATTTTTTATTCAGAATTTTGCGTAGAATATGGTAATATTTTTTATTTTTCAAAAAATTGAAATTTTCAGTTCGACGGTCGCCATATTGAAGCCGCCATTTTGAATTTTTCAAATCTGACCTAGGATTCGTGATCAGCGACCCCGAGAATGCTTAAAATTACTGTCACTTTTTCTGGTGGATTGCCCAGAACCTTCGGCCTGTAAAAGGGTTAAGGGAAAATAATCATTATTTGCGAAGGGAAAGTAGCACAAGATTATTTTATAGTTAAAAACGTACGCTTGAGTCATTTACTAAGCAATAAGACTAATACCGATTTTTTTACTCCAATCCTCATTGGAAAAATCCACCCAAAAGGGAAAATAATCATTATTTACGAAGGGAAAGTAGCACAAAATTATTTTATAGTTAAAAACGTACACTTGAGTAATTTATGAATCAAAGATTAACACCGAATTTTGTGCTCGAACCCTTATTAGAAAAAAACCCACCCTTAACGAAAAAATGCATTATTTGAGAAGGGAAAGTAGCACAAAATTATTTCATAGTTGAAAACATACCTTAATAGAAAATAATCATTATTTACTAAGGGAACGTAGCACAAAATTATTTTGTCGTTTAAAACGTACCCGTGAGTGGTTTACAAGATAAGACAAATCATTCCGATTCCCAAACCGGCGTTTTTTTTTTTAAATTTTTTAATAAAAATGGTAAAAATGCAGAATTAAGATGTTAATTGTATGGAAAATATGAAGAAACCGAAAATGTATGAAAATGCAAAAAAGAAAAAAAAATAACGGAAGAACATTCGATAGATACGAGGGTACGATAATGGGACCTTTCGATTGCCGGTCGAATACTCTACCAACTGACTTATATCTCCCCTCCTCCTTCCGCACCGCTAATTTTTAATTAATCACACATTTTGCTCTCTTCACATTTTTCATATTATTGCATTTGACGCTTTCTCGCCTAGAGTATGTTTAAATATAAATAAATGGAAATTTGTGCAGGTGGTAAAGGGGAGGAGACACCCCACAATTTGAATCATTGATATATCAGCGATCCAAATGTGCCAATTTTTTTTTTGAATATCATTCTTTACCTAAAATTAAACTACGCGGTTAACAAAAAATTTTTTTTTCGTTTTGGGCGACCTTGCTCTGCCAGCTTGATAGACGTATTTTTTGGGCTATTTTTATTAAAGGTATTGTATAAAAAATCCTGAAATCTAGCGAACTCTGCTGCATAATCGGTAAGAAGTTAACTATTATTTTTAAAAATGTGTTTAAATGTAGTGAAATACATTGGTTTGTTCTAAACAAATTTTTATTTACGTGGAATCGTTTTTAGTGGCGAAAAATTAATAAAATCTCAAATTGTCAGTACATTTTTAGTTTGGTCGATAATAAAGAAATAGATCTTATAAATGAGTTTCGTTACGATAGGTGTTAATTTTGCTGCAGTCGCAAATATCGTTTAGAGGTGATGCATTAATGTTCTTATAAATTTTAATAGTTTTGTGACCATTGAAAGGTTACACGGAAAGAACCATAAAAGTTACAGTAAACCTTAATACGAGATTCTAATGATAGTGGATGTAATACTTTCTCGGCTGGTTTAGGTCGTCAGCTCTGCTATGATGCCATAGCACGTACATGCGCCGCATCTATCTCAATTGTAGTGATTATGGATTCTGCAGAAGTTGATGAGGAGTTTGCGATAATGTCGGTGCTTTTGTATTTCTTGGCGTTTTGGATACTCCGATATCTAGACAACCTTGAATCAACGCAACTGTTATTTTAAAAAACCTACTTTAACCAACTGAGGTGTACCAACCTAATACATTAGACTGACATTAGGATTGCTTCCTAATTAACATATCAATTAAATGGGTAATAAGTATCCTTAACATGCCGAATAACAGGTTACTCAAGATTATAACGCTTTGCTTTAAGAAATTAGCATGTAACACTGCACCTTAAGCTCACACTGGATTTTGCCGTTACTGTTCCCGACAGTAGAGGGGTCACCGGCCTATGGAAGAGCCTTGATACGGAAACTTGTGCCTTAGTTAGTAAGTACGCAGAATTTACAAGAGATATCGCTCATTACTTATATTATGTATTCAGACTCGGTATCAACATTATTCCCAAAATGCTTACCTTGGGATTGTATAAAACTAAAGTTTCGGCATAGATTGACTGCTTTGTAATAGCGCTCTCAAATAGTTTCGGGTTGTCGGTATCGCTATGGTCCTACGTCTCCTTATACAATCTGAAATTCAGGATCAATGTACAGCTCACTTTGCATTTTTATGGAATTTCCGGTAAGTACATATATCACTTTGCGAAAACTTTTTGACTGCAACACATATGTCAACGCAAACGCGTGGAGTATATTTTAATAAAAAAAAAAAAACACTTCTTGTAAAAAAACTCGCCAAGTTCTTATTAGTAAAACATAATTACCACAAAAAATGCTATCAGAATTAAACTACGTGCAATTATAAGAATATACGGGGTGTCCCATTTAAAAAAAACCACCCGATTATTTCGAAAATTACGCGTTTTCGAAAAAAATGTTTCAGACAAAAGTTTCAGGATTTTTCCCAGGCAATTCAATGGCTACCTTTATGTGACCTTGAATATGACCTTGATGCTCATATCAAGGTCAAATTCATTTTTTTTAATGGGAACCCCTATTTTTTATTGCTGATTTAGAAAGTGCAGTGAATTTTACGTTCAAATATGACCTTGACCGTGTCCTTGATCATGACCTTCAAGGTCATTTCAAGGTCAAAGTTGTTTTTTCAATGGAAAACCCTACTTTTTTATTGCTGATTTAGAAAGAGCAGGGTATTTTATATTCAAATATGACCTTGACCGTGTCCTTGATCATGACCTTCAAGGTCATTTCAAGGTCAAAGTTGTTTTTTCAATGGGAACTTCTATTTTGTTTGCTGATTTAGAAAGAGCCGGAAGAAAATATTTCAGGCAAAACTTGCAGGGTTCGAAAGGGATCGATCAACGATGCCTCCACTTTCAATCGGCAGTTAGTTATTTAAGTTTTCCTTACATCAATTTAATTCTGATAATAAACGCCGCCAGCATCAGCGTTACCCGATACTCACCGCGAGGAGGTTGACTGGTCGGACTTTGAGTATCATTTTTTTTTTTTTTTTTAATTTTTTTATTCTTTTTTTTATTTTTTTATCTTTTTTTTTAGTTTAGTTTCTATTTTTGTTTTAATTTTTAAAATAGTTTGTGGAAGATTTAATTTTATACTAGGTACCGTTGGTTAGTTGGACCATATTGTTTTAAAGGCACCGTAAATAGGCATGCATATGACTCCTACTTTTGCTCGAAAATGTTCATCTTGTTATTAGAGCAAGAAAGTGGTTACAGCAGGACGGCGCAGCATCACTCTATGCTCTTATTGTTAAGGACTTCCTTAATGACAGATTTCCTATAAGGTGGATAGGTCGGAGAGGGTTTCCCATTGACAAATCAACTTTGACCTTGAAATGACCTTAAGGGTCATGGTCAAGGTCATATTTGAACGAGAAATCCCCTGCTCTTTCTAAATCAGCAATAAAAAAGTAGGGTTTTCCATTGAAAAAACAACTCTGACCTTGAAATTACCTTGAAGGTCATGATCAAGGACACGGTCGAGGTCATATTTGAACGTAAAATACCCTGCTCTTTCTAAATCAGCAATAAAAAAGTAGGGTTTTCCATTGAAAAAACAACTCTGACCTTGAAATTACCTTGAAGGTCATGATCAAGGACACGGCAAGGTCATATTTGAACGTAAAATTCACTGCACTTTCTAAATCAGCAATAAAAAATAGGGGTTCCTATTAAAAAAATTGAATTTGACCTTGATATGAGCATCAAGGTCATATTCAAGGTCACATAAAGGTAGCCATTGAATTGCCTGGGAAAAATCCTGAAACTTTTGTCTGAAACATTTTTTTCGAAAACGCGTAATTTTCGAAATAATCGGGTGGTTTTTTTAAAATGGGACACCCTGTATATAATTATTCTACAAAAAGCATTGAAATCATGTAATAAGGGCAAGTTATTTCTAAAGAATGAAACTATTCATTGATGCAATATACAATAATTGGAAAGAAAATTTTGCGTGCATTCAGAGCACCACAACATTTTTCAAGAAACTTCGTTGAAATCAAAGTAATTCTAATCATTTGTTTAATGAAATTACAATTTAATAAAAAAATGTTATTAATGAATTTTCTCCCGACCGCGTCGGAATGTCCGTATT
Organism: Trichopria drosophilae; assembly: GCA_030407085.1. NCBI lineage: Eukaryota > Metazoa > Arthropoda > Insecta > Hymenoptera > Diapriidae > Trichopria > Trichopria drosophilae. The sequence continues at coordinate 62,534,065 of CM059584.1, read as the reverse complement.
CCATGCCTGGAACGCGGGACTTAAGTCGCCGATTCCGCCCGGACGTCATGGCGCATGCGCACTTCGTTCTCATTACGCTTCGCTCGCGCAGCAAACCTCCCGCTCAGAAATCGCGCGCTTTCTTTCCTTGAAGCATAATATACTATTTTTCCCGACTTCACCGGAATGACCACTTTCTGCGCCAGCATCGGGGCGAAAGTAGCCGATTCCGCTGGGGCGTCTCCGCGCATGCGCACTTCGGTTTCATTACGCCCTTGGGAAGGAAAGTGTGATGTCAGAGGGACTAATGAGCATGGAAGTGGGGGCATTCCAGTGAAGTCGGGAAAAAAATAGCGCACGCCTCACGGGGGGAAAGCGCACGACCGAAATATACTATTACAAGTGTAATATACTATTAATCAACTGTAAAAATCGATGCAATATCATCAATATTATACACATTGGCCCTTATTCCAAGCATTCCACAACAGGCTTGTCAAAAACTTGGCTGCCCTTTTAGTCAAGTTTTGCGAGTTAAGAAAAAAACGCCGTCAGTTAGTAATCTGTTTATGGTGCTAAGTAATAAAAGTGTAATACTACCCCAAATTACAAAATTATTTTTTCAAACTGAAGTCCTTGCAATTTTCAACATGGTATGATGTTTCTAGATAGCGCCATATTACCATTCGCCAAAAATGTGTCCTAAATAGATAAAATTGCAGAAATGTGTACGAAGTAAAACAGCAATTATAATATGGTATTGCATTGACAAGGAATACCTTGGTAAACAAAGAATGGTTCATCTTACAAAGCTACGATATATGCCTCTCCGTTGACGGTTGGATTTTTACTTAATTTATTATGCTTTTTTACCCGCATCTCTTTATGCAATAATAAGTACCCCATTTTTTTATTAGTTTTGTTTACTAATACAGTTATACAGGGTGACCAATTTTAACTTAGACAGTAAAATATCTCAAAAAGTAACCGTTGCCCGAGAAAAAATGTCAGATAAAAGTTGTATGGTTGAAAGGGGGCCAAATGATGGTGACCTCGATTTTGATCTTGATGACCATTTTCAAAGTCATTTGAAGGTCATCGTCGTTTTTTCTTGTGGGAACACATATTTTTTTAATGGATTCGGAAAGAGCGGTGAAATTTTACGTCCGAATATGATATGGTATATTTTCCGGCAAGGTCATTTCAAGGTCAAACTTAAAGCTCTCGGAATTGCGAATTAACTCAGCGGGAGTGCGTTTTCGGCGAAAGTGTTAAATACAAAAGTTGAAGGATTTCTCACTGGCTACTTAATGGTATCCGTGAAATTGACCTTGAAGGTTATTTCGACGTCAAGTTTATTTTTTTAAATGGGAAACCCAATTTTTGTTTCTGGATTCGGAAAGAGCGGGAAATTTTACGTCCGAATATGATATGACCGATATTTTGGTCAAGGTCGTTTCAATTTCGGGGAAAATGTTTCAGACAAAAGTTTGAGGATTTTTCCCTGGTTATTTAATTGTACCAGTGAATTTGACCTTGTTCATGACATTGAAGGTCATGTCAATGTCAAATTCAATTTTTTAAATGGGAACCACTATTTTTTACAGCGAATTTGGAAAGTGGGGAAAATTTTACGTTCAGGACATGACCTTGAATGTACCTTGAAGTCAGAGCCAAGGTCATTTTGAAGGTGAATGTTTGAAAATTTCAAGTGCAGGAATAATAACATAGCGAGGTTTTAACTGCAATTACAAACGTCCTACAATATGTATGTATTCAGTCTTTTCTAACAATACCTTCGGCATTATCATTACCCGAGATGTACCGCGTGGATGTTGCACGATCAGGTTTAGATCTCATTGGGGTGCTTCGTTCAGGTGACTCTGACTTCAAGGTATATTCAAGGTATAGGACATGTCCTGAACGTAGAATTGTCCCCACTTTCCGAATTTGCTGTAAAAAATAGTGGTTCCCATTTCAAATGTTGTGCTCTTTCCGAATCCGTGAGAGAAAATAGGGGTTTCCGTTAAAAAAAAAAACAAACTTAACCTTGAAATAACCTTCAAGGGCAATTTCACTTGTACCATTAAATAGTCAGTGAGATATCCTTCAACTTTTGTATTTAACACTTTCGCCGAAAACGCACTCCCGCTGAGTTAATTCGCAATTCCGAGAGCTTTAAGTTTGACCTTGAAATGACCTTGCCGGAAAAATCTACCATATCATATTCGGACGTAAAATTTACCGCTCTTTCCGAATCCATGAAAAAAAATATGTGTTCCCATAAGAAAAAACAAAAATGACCTTCGAATGACTTTGAAAATGGTCATCGAGGTCAAAATCGAGGTCACCATCATTTGGCCTCCTTTCAACCATACAACTTTTATCTGAAATTTTTTCTCGGACAACGCTTACTTTTTTTTGAGATATTTTACTGTCTCAATTAAAATGGGTCACCATGTATAATACTACAATTTTTTGTCGTATCAAATATTGTAAAGATGAATATTTTGTTGTGCAAATGAATGTAAATGCTGTGATGATAAATTTCAACTTCGAAATGGGGACTATTCTTCGGTGACCAAGATTCTCCGAAAAACTTGATTAAAAGGGCAGTCAAGTTTTCGACAAGCAAGTTGTGGAATGCTTGGAATAAGGGCCAATGTGTTTAATGATGATATTGCATCAATTTTTAAAGTTCATTGAATACATTAACAACATTGTTTTATTATTTTATTTTATTTTATTTTATTTTACATAATCAACGGGACTAGCCCTTTACTAAAATTATACATAATATTATACATAATACGCATTAATAAATAGAGAAAAAAAGAAGAGAAAAAGAATTAAATTCACAACTAAATATACTAAACTAAATACAAAAAAGACGAGTCACACAGATAAATACATACGCGCTACAACACTTTTAAATGAGCCGAAACTTAAGTTTTGAGTAGAGGAAGGAATTGAATTCCAAAGATGGCGAAGACGAGGAAGAGGAGAAAACTAACGAAAGGAGGTTTTGGAGCATTCTTCAAAAATAGACCTATTATATCGTAGGTGGTGACTCAAGATTCGAACCGAGAAAAGTGAAGTGAAAATAGATGAATTGATGAGATTATGAATCTTGTAAGCAAAATTAAGATCATGATACGCGTGAATAGATGAAAGACAGGGAAGATCAAATTGACGGGAAAAGGGTTGATAATCATGGTCTGTAAAAGCCATAGCATTTCCTGACTTCCAAGCAAGATATCTAAGAATCTTATGCTGTGAAGAATTAAGGAGGTGCCAATCCGTGCCAACATGAGGAGACCAAACTATGGACCTATAAGTTAAAATAGAAATAACAAGAGTTTTATAAAGATAAATAATAGAAGAAATATTTGTAAAACTAAAGGTAGATCGTTTAATGAAGCCAACTATACGATTAGCACGTATTGAGACCTCAATGTGAGGCTTAAAAGATAGAGATTTATTAAAACAGATTCCCAGGTCAACAACAGTGAAGTGTTTAGGGACGGTAGTTCCATGCAGACGATAATCAAAATTGAAGATTTACATAGATAAGATAAGGTGCAAGATTTCGATAGATTAATAGACAGGCCATGGTGGATGGACCACAGTCCAAGAGAGTCGAGGTCTTGTTGTAGCCTGGATGAATCCAAAGGACATTTAATCTCCTGAATGATTTTAATGTCATCAGCATACCATACGCAGGACGAGAAAGAGGGTTTAGAGGGAAGGTCATTTATAAAAATGGTGAGGAGCACGGGACCAAGATTCGAACCCTGAGGCACACCAGAACAAATATGAATGGGGTTAGATGTGGCATCATTGATACGCACAGACTGAGTCCTATCAGTCAAGTAAGAACCCAGCCATGCTAGAAGACTACCCCTGATTCCGATCGCATCACATTTCTGCAGCAGAAGAGCATGGTTAACGAGGTCAAAAGCCTTGGAGAAGTTGATATATATGACATCAACTTAAGAGTGATGTTCTAGGGCTTTTGATACAAAATCAGTAAATAAAAACAAGTTGGTAATTGTCGATTTGCCCCGAATGAAACCATGCTGTTCATGAACAAGACGAGATTGAATGAGGGTGGCAATATAATTCGCCATCAGCTTGTCAAAAATCTTCGGTAAGGTACAAAAGATGGAAATTGATCTATAGTTAGAAGGGGAGGATCGATCTTTACTCTTGTATATGGGACATTCTTTTACAAATCGAACACTCCATATTGGATACCATTTTTAATTTGCTTCTAAATTTTTTTATGCGTTCCTTATACAAAAAAAGTCGACACGTGTTTCTGGATTTTTTTTTTTAATCAATATTTTCGAAAATATGGCGGTTTGAAATTTGTAATACTCTCCAATTCTGCACTTTTTGAAATTGCCATAACTCCGGTTCTATTTATCCGATTGCCTTCAGCCGGGGCTCATTTTAAAGGTAATGAAATTGTCTTTATTTCTATATGCGTAGTATTTAAAATTGTTGCTATAAAGCGATTGTTATAAACAATTGAATATTAGAAAGTCCATTTACTGCTCGAGGCCGACAGTATACAAATTTTATTATGGCACCATTGAATTCCTCGGGAAATTTCCTACAAGAAACATATTTTTCCAGAATGGCGATTTTACATCTACTATGTCAAATAAATTAATTTCCGACAGCAGATTACGCTCCGTAGCGCGTGGCGCTATGGCAAGACGAGAGAACACGCGTAACGAGTTGCGCAGTACATGCGTTCTTCTAGTAAAGGGTACAAATTGTTACAAGACTTGAATAGAAATGTGTCGCCAAATGTACAAGTAATGTTTTATAGTATTCTAGTAGTATTTTACATCTGTTATTAACATTTGCAGAGCAAATGTGACATTTTGTTTTTACGTATCATTGTTAATGCCACTGAATATCAGTTTTGGTTAATTTAAATATTAATCGTATTGATATAAAATGATTTCTTATTGTCTTAAAATTTATATAATAACAGTCCATTTTAATAATTGTATTTTAACAGAAAGTTGCGCGATGTTTATATTAACGGTTTTCTCCTGTTTCAAATGAACATTTTTCACATTTTTAATGCTCTTAATTGTGTATCATATCCATTTTTTAAGTTTCAAAATTAATTTCGAAATTAATCGTTCTGAATTATATTGATACAATAGTATAGCTTAATTACAATACGATAATTCTGTTCATTTTAATGTCGGTATTTTATTGTTTCGTGTTTATTTCTGTCGGTACAGACACGTTCGATATATTGAGAAATTAATAGTATTTCAGAATATAAATTTGATATTACATGCTTGTAGATGCACAATTTAGATGGAACACAGCAAACCTATGTTTTATAAATAATAATAATAATATAAATACTTGATAATACTTTCAAATTATTAACAATATTATTATCCATTATGACATATGACTTTTATTACTATTAATACCACACTAGCAATGTTTGTAAAAATGTGTACCCTTTACTAGAAGAACGCATGTACTGCGCAACTCGTTACGCGTGTTCTCTCGTCTTGCCATAGCGCCACGCGCTACGGATCGTAATCTGCCGTCGGAAATTAATTTATTTGACATAGTAGATGTAAAATCGCCATTCTGGAAAAATATGTTTCTTGTAAGAAATTTCCCGAGGAATTCAATGGTGCAATAATAAAATTTGTTTACTGTCGGCCTCGAGCAGTAAATGGACTTTCTAATATTCAATTGTTTATAACAATCGCTTTTTAGCAACAATTTTAAAAACTACGAATATAGAAATAAAGACAATTGAGGACATGGATCTTAAAAGGGGTCGCGCTCTCAAACGGTCGGAAAAGTATTGTCCACGCGTAACAATGAAATCTAAGAGAGACTTTATTCAATAAATGTTGTTGACTTGAACTCGTCATATCTCCTCAAAAACTGCATAAAAAATTCTGAAATTTTCAGGGTACATGCACAAGATAGTAGCGAAACAGATAGGTGAAGTTAAGTTAACAAAATATCTGCCGAATTGTTAATAATAATTAACAAAAGTAGAAGTAAATTAAATTCGCCGTTTGCGAGCTATATCGAGAAAAAGTGTGTTACAAAATTTACGTTAGAGAAAACTTCTAGTGGGAAAGTTGTTCGTCAATGTATGACGAAGATTTTTGCAAAGTTTCAAATTTTTGAAACTATGATGCGTTAATTATACGTTATTATCTAAAAAAACGCGTGGGGCGCTGATGCCGGCGATTCTGCACGCTTCATTTCATACACCACATACAAGGAACATACGAAGAACAAAACATTCTGTATAAATTTATGTTTGATATTGATTATAAATTAATACTTATTAGTTAATTAGCAAATTATATTAGATTAATATAAGATGTAATATTTTTAAACTTTCCGCCTCTTCTATTATACGACAACAATGTTTTACAAGTTCATGCACGTCGAGTCCCGTAAGGTAAGGGAAGTCGTTTTGTCTTATCAAATATTGTATTTAATATTATAATAAGTATTTTTCATGACGTGATCAGTAAATTTTGTTTATAATGAGCGACAAAAACAATAATTCAAGAAGAACGGGAAGAAAAAGCCATAGCGATTCCTGTAAACCTTTCATGTCTGAAAGGAAATAACTAATCTGCGTTGAAAAAGTACTGTACATAAATTAAAAATACAACAAAATATTATTAAGTCTATAAATAAAGTAATATTAATCATAAATTTATACAGAATGTTTTGTTCCTCGTATGTTCCTTGTATGTGGTGTATGAAATGAAGCGCGCAGAATCGCCGGCATCAGCGCCCCACGCGTTTTTTAGATAATGACGTATAATTAACGCATCTTAGTTCCAAAAAATTTGAAACTTTGCAGAAATCTTCGTCATACATTGACGAACAACTTTCCCACTGGAAGTTTTCTCTAACGTAAATTTTGTAACACACTTTTTCTCGATATTGCTCGCAAACGGCGAATTTTCGAGCCCATTAAATTTACTTCTACATTTGTTAATTATTATTAATAATTCGGTAGATATTTTGTTAACTTAACTTCACCAATCTCTTTCGCCACTATCTTGTGCATGTACCCTGCAAATTTCAGAATTTTTCATGCAGGTTTTGAGGAGATATGACTAGTTCAAGTCAACAACATTTATTGAATAAAGTCTCCCTTAGATTTCATTGTTACGCGTGGACAATACTTTTCCGACCGTTTGAGAGCGCGACCCCTTTTAAGATCCACGTCCTCAATTTCATTACCTTTAAAATGAGCCCCGGCTGAAGTCTATCGGATAAATAGAACCGGAGTTATGGCAATTTCAAAAAGTGCAGAATTGGAGAGTATTACAAATTTCAAACCGCCATATTTTCGAACATATTGATTTAAAAAAAATCCAAAAACACGTGTCGACTTTTTTTGTATAAGGAACGCATAAAAAAATTTAGAAGCAAATCAAAAATGTCGACCAATATTTTTTACGAAATCCGTTCGATTTGTAAAAGAATGTCCCATATTGGATGAGTAAAGGCAGATTTCCAGATTGAGGGAAAGGTACAAGATGAGAGGGAAAAGTTAAACAGAAATAGCACGGGATCTAATAGAGAGGTAAGGCAGTTTTTAAGGAAAATTGGAGGAATGTTATCTGGGCCACCATGTGAATTATTTTCTAAACTATTGAGAACATTAATAAGATAGTTCTGGTAGTGGCATAAGAATTTTATAGAGGGGATTGATAGGTACCGAAAAATTCTTTAAATAATTCAACTAGATAAATTGAACTAAAATGATTCGAAAAAACACCGGCAATATCGGAATCAGAGCTAGCCAAAGAGTCAGCATGGCGAAGATGAGTCGGTAAATGTTTAGACAACTTAAAGTTATTGACATATGACTAAAATGATCGAAGGTTAGAATGCAAGCTGGATTGAACAGAGGATATGTAGTCTTTATAGAACTGACGGGAAATTTGTAGACAACAGGCACGTAAGTTTTTAAAAGCGATATAATCATCAGAATCGCAACTAACTTTCCAGAGACGGACGTACGCTTTTTTAAAATAATTAAATTAATGAGTTCTTTAGTATACCATCTCGGATAAGAGTTACAAATATTAGAACGTCTTTTCAACGGAACGTATTTCGAAATGATATTGTTTAACCCATTAACGTCAAAAAGGACACTTTTCTCGCGACAATTTCAATAAAGAATTTCGTATCAAGATCGAAGTTAAAAAAATCAAAGGTTCATTTCCTACTAATTTCGACGTCGCTCTTTTCAATGGTGTAGTTCAAAATTGTCTAAGATTGCAATTTATATATAATTTTGGCTTATATATATAAAAAACACGATTTTTTCAGAGGATTTTTTTATATTTCAGTTTTCTTATGGGTATCGGCTTTAAAATGACCTGAAATGCATCAGAAACGTGGACGCGATGTTTGCACTTGAAAGTTATGCACATGAATTTTTTAAATGTAGGGTTGCGCAACCACGATGGCGGCCTAATCGAGAATATTTATCGTCGATGTTTGTAAACTCAAATTTACTACATTTTAAATAAAAAATCAGGCGAGTAAAATATATCATATTTAGTTTTTTAAGTCGCTGATTACGAATGTGATGTCAGAATTTTAAAATTCAAAATGGCGGACTAATTTGCGAAAAAGGCCGGTACTAAGGGGTTTTCGAGATCGCTGATTACGAATCCGATGTCAGTTTTTCAAAATTCAAAATGGCGGATCCAATATGGCGGACGAAAATGCGAAACTAAATACTGGAAGGTTATTGAGATGGCTGATTACGAACATAGATTCTCTTGGAAATGAAAATGACATCCTGATGTGTCGTATAATAATAGGTACTTGAGGATCAACTTGTTATACACAGTAGTAACACTTTCTGCCATTGTCGTAAAAAAACAATGTTGCCCGATTCTCACCGCGTGGAGGTAAGTGTTCGCTGAGAATCTTTTTTTTTTTGTGTTTTTCGTTTTTTTTACTTTTTTTGTATTTTTTTTTCTTCTTTTTTTGTTCTTAATTGATCTATTTTTCTTATTATTCGAAAATTTTATTATTATTTTTTATGATCAAGCATGCAATTTTTGCATACATGCAATTCGCAAGTTGTGCAATACATAGTTGTTCTTATTTGGCATTTCTTAACAGAACAATATTTCTTTTGTAGGCTTGTTTCTGTGGCGTGAATTTTTTTCGAGATATGAAGATATGATCTGCTTATGGCCAATGCAAAGTCTTTCGTTCCTTGTTTTTTCTTATCATTCGCTGAATTATATAAAACAAGTGCATTCGTAATTGAGGATTGTATAATCCTCATCAGAATTATCCAAGTCCATTTTTTGCCCGAATGTTTGATGACAAGTTACTGCAATGTTGGTCATGCAAATCTACTCCTCCCATAAACTTATTATATGTTATGAAAGCATTAGGAAAGAGTAACTCACTTCTTTCTTTCTTTATTTTGTCATAGCGTTTTACACAATTCAGAGGCGTGGTACTTGCAGCATAAGCGTAATAAAATTAATGCCGGTGTTTTTATCACGTTTTACACAAAAAGTACCTCTAGGACAATCCTTTGGAATGTCATTGGATACTGTCATCTTTATACTAACATCTTCCGATCTTTTTTTATGGTGCCTGTTGCACGTAAACCGATTTTTTTGCAAATGTAATACCATGTCGGGGCTGCAGAAAAAATTATCAATATATATATATGACATTTCGAAAGTTTCCGAGGTAGCGTATCCGTTAATAGCTTTTTCAGCATATCCATAACAACTCGACTTCCGAGACTGCAACTAGAAAGAGAGTCATTGCCCGCTGAATTCTTTCCACAATACAAATCACAACAAAATAAGTAGCCATTAGAACTGCAGAGTGCCCACATTTTCATTCCAAATTTTACGGGCTTTGATTTCATATATTGTAGCATAGTAATTCTACCATAAAATTTAAGCATCATTTCATCTATTACTATAGCAGTTCTGAATATCCCAAAATGCATTATATTTTCATTGAAAATATTTAGCAGTTTGCGTATCCGCCAAGCCTTATTATTAAGATTTTCCTCTTCCGGTGTTGAATATTTTATGTGATATTTTATCATTTCGAACTCAGTACGACCCATAGCTGATGCAATTACTTCTGATCGCAATAACGGATCAGTGGACCAATAATCTCGTTGAGATAACCTTTTGTTGTACATAGAGTAAATTATTCTTCCTAAAAATACATTCAATCGCTCGGAAGAAAGTTCATCGTGTAGTGGCATAAATAATACATTTTTTCAAATTATTTGAAAAAAATAATTCAAATAATTCGGTCGGAGAACTCGACATTATTTTCTTCTTGTCATCATTCTTGAGTGAAATGTCATTGATAAATAAAAGAACTGCAAAATACGAACTTCTATATGCTGTAACACTTGCCAATTGCATTTCTGCATAAATTATATGCTTGGACATTCAAAATTACAATCAAAATTTCGTATAGATACAAAAAAAAGTAAAAATGACCCAGGAAAGGGTAATAAAAAAATAATAAAAAAAATAATAAAAAAAAAAATAATAAAAAAAAAAATAAAAAATAAAAAAAAAACATTCTCGACGAACCCTGACCTTATTATATACCAATGATAGAAAACATTCAATTACTCTGAAATACGACAAGTTGATACTCAAGCATCTATTATTATACGACACATTAGGATGTCATTTGCATTTTCAAGAGTATCTATGTTCGTGATCAGCCACCACAATAACCTTCCAGTATCTAGTTTCGCATTTTCGTCCGCCATATTGCATCCGCCATTTTGAATTTCGAAAAACTGACATCGGATTCGTAATCAGTGATCTCGAAAACCCCTTAGTACCGATTTTCATCTGAATTCCGTCCTTTTTCGCAACTTGGTCCGCCATATTGGATCCGCCATTTTAAATTTTAAAATTCGGACATCACTTTCGTGATCAGCGACTTAAAAAACTAAATATGATATATTTTACTCGTCTGATAATTTATTTAAAATGTAGTAAATTTGAGTTTACAAATATCGACGAAAAATATTCTCGATTAGGCCGCCATCTTGGTTGCGCAACCCTAAATTTAAAAAATTCATGTACATAACTTTTAAGTACAAACATCGCGTCCACGATTCTGATGCATTTTAAGTCATTTTAAAGCCAATATCCATAAGAAAACTGAAATATAAATAAAAAAATCCTGTGAAAAAATCGTGTTTTTTTATATATATAAGCCAAAATTATATATAAATTGCAATTTTAGATAATTTTGAACTACACGATTGAAAAGAGCGACCTCGAAATTAGTAGGAAATGTACCTTTGAATTATTTTTAACTTCGATCTTGATACGAAATTCTTTGTTGAAATTGTCGCGAGAAAAGTGTCCTTTTTGACGTTAATGGGTTAAGACAGAGTAAAACTTAGAAGTATCAACATTAATATCGCGGCTACTAAAAACTGGGTCCCATGATATAAAATTAAGATCACGATTAATTGCAATATAGTCCGCTTTCTCAAAATTACGAAAATACTGATAACTTCGTGAAACGATAACCGACGCAGTAAAACTAACACTAAAAACTTCAGCACAGTAATGATCATCTGTCTTGACTAGTGAATCACAGAATGGTTCCAGGGTGACTAGATGCTCAGGAGCAAAACAGAGGTCCAAAGTATAACCTTTAGAGGGAAGAGCTGGATAGCACTGCTTGAGACCAAGTGATAAAGCCAGATTCAACAAAGAAGTTGTCCGGTGAGACATAGGCTATATGTTGAAAAGCGACCGGATTATTAGTGCAGATGGTGAATGGAATATTGAAGTCCCCAAGTAAAATAATCTTGTGATCCGGATGCGAGTCGGCAAGATGTTCAACTCTACAGAATATATAGAAATCTGATGTAGATGTACGAGGTGGAATATAAACACCAATGATAATAATCTTCAGTAAGTGGTGTACAAAACTGACCGCTACAGCTTCCACAGCACTCGAATGGGGTAGATCTAACTCAACTACAACGGCAGGAATACTATTCCTTGCAGTAAGCAGCACTTCACCACCTTTCTTACTCGTTGGAACACCAAGCAGTCGATCACATCTGAAAACATTAATCCAAGTTCCGATGAGCTCGTACTATTTTTAAGCCACGTTTCCGTAAGGAGTAGAACAACCGGAACAGATTGTGTTCTTAGTGGAACAGTAGTTGGAAACCCGTTTCGGTATTTATGGTGCGAAGGTCTAAAGGGTAAGCCACATTGTATTCAGTGACATCATTAAGCAGTTTAACTAATTGTTCCCTCTGTTGCTTAGTCTTATCCGATGACATTGTGATGTCAGATGGAATCAAGTTTCTTTTAGAAATTACTTACATGACATCCCGATTTGAAACTAGTTGGACAATTAGAGGTCTTGTAGAACTAGAAGAACGAGTGGTGATCATGCGACGTGTTTGAATATTAGAACAATTAATTCCAAGAGGATGTAGAAGTTCAGTAACTCGTTTACAATCATGAGCTGCACCATCCTCAGATGTACTTTCGGTGACATTGTATGTGATTAAATTATTTGAGCGGCGATGTCTGTTTTCAATTTCCTCAGAGGATTCAATATTTTCTTGATTTTTTTCTTCGAGCTTGTTAAGTTGAATTTGTTGGTTTTGTTGTTTGGTAAAAATACCTTTAAGTTTGATTGCGAATACTGCGTTAGACTGTTGAAGGGTATTGCACCTTGATACGCAATCCCTTACTTCATTACCCAATGTGGCCATTTGAGATGAAATTGCGCCTGTGAATTTTCTAAGTTCTGCCATTAAGTTAATATACACACAGTTAATGAGTGTTTCAATTCGTTGCATACAAACATCTGACAATACTGAATTTTCAACTGGTGGCGAAAAAAATGAGCAATTGCAGGCTTGAGCGGAATAAGATTGAGAAGTGGCGACAGGTGACATGGATGCGACAGAAAAAAATTGCATAAAATTTTCTACATTAACCGAAGATGTTTGAGGAATCGGTGTCGGAAAATTACCGACATAGGTGTGCATAGAGGCCAATGAAATACCAACAGGAGATTCCTCAAAGAATTGTGATGCAGCAGTAGAACAAGGCAACAGAGCGTTTATTATAGTATTACCTGGAATCGGTGTGTCAAAAACTTCCTCAGAAGATTTTAAGAGTTCCGCTGACAGACTGGTTGTAGAGACACATAGAGAACAACGAAAATTCTTATCCGAATAAAGTGAGTCATTAGTGCAACTGGCGTGTTCCTTCTTGGCACAACTGGCATGAAAATTTGCCTTGCATTTAGAGCAGAATACTGCATGCTGTAACCGCTTAACCCATTAATGTCAAGTAGGACACTTTTTTCGCTTCAATTTCAATAAAGAATTTCATATAATACATTTTTTTAATATTTAAAAACTAACATGGTGATCACAAAATGGCGACTCCAATGACAAATTTCTAATTAAAACTTAACAATAGTTTTTCTTGAAAACTATAGACTTCAGAAAACATTTTATAAGAATAAATACACTGTATTCGTTACACGTTAATGCTTATCGGATATTTCGAAAATAAGTTTTTACTTTCTACTGAAAATTACTTGCTAATTTCGAATAGATCACGTTAATTTTAATTTTAATTTATGTGATAAATGTGCAGATTTGACTGTTTAAGTTTACTGCATCTCACTTATATGCACTAGTCATTTGTATGCGTGTTTTTATTCACATGTCTACGTGGCATTTTTTTAAATTTCTTTTAAGCGGCATCAGTTATCGACGATTCGACATTGGAGTGATTATCAATTTGGAATTTTATCACTTGACACGTGAAGGAATATCTTCAATGACTTTGATCATTCAACCGTCACGATTTGAAGATTTTGCGCATGCGGATTGTATGACTGTTTGTGTCAACGTTGTGAAAAGATTTTAAGCCGTGTCTATGTCTCAAAACGAAATTCATGATGATGTACCAATTCTATCGAAGGTATGCATTTATTGCTCGTTGGATGTGCCACCAGCCTCAGAATTTTGTTCTGTCTGTCACACTGCTGCTCATTCGGCTTGCATATTACCCGAATTTCGAAAAGAATCGGGAGAGTTTTGTTGCTGCGAGAGACCATCTTTAGTGAAAACTAAACGTATGGGAAGACTTCCGAAATCCTCGACGACATCGAAACGTAAAAAGGTGGATGAAGATGTACAAAGTCCTCTTGAATCGTCGCAATTTGATCTTCTAATAAATAAATTTGAGTCTTTCGAAACAAAACTAGCCACAATTGATACGGTATGCACAGGAATTGCTGATTTGCGCATAAAATCCGATTCAATGTCATTAAAATTTGACAGTTTTTCCTCCGATATTCGATCTATCGTGGAAGAACAAGATCGTAGGCTGAATGCGATGGAAAAGAAAACGGAAGAATTAGACGAACTAAAAATTCGAATAGAATTATTGTCAGCTGAAAACCATCGACTTATACAGCATAATCGGGATATGGAAAAACGTCTATCATCGGTTGAGATGCTCGAAAATCAGTGCGATTTTGTGGTCAGTGGCGTTCCTGAGGTTGATAATGAGATTTCGGTGGACTCTATCTGTGCGATTGCTGTGGCTCTTAATGTTACCCTTCTGTCATCTGAGGTGGAACGTGCGAACCGTATGCCTCTTCCTCAATCTAATAGTGGTAACTCAACGCTCGTTGCTTCAACGTCGAGTGAAACTGCAGCAATTCAACCATTGCGCCCGCGAAATATTTTTGTGCGGCTCATGTCACGTGGGAAGAGAGACACACTGTTACAGGCGCGCCGTAAACTGAAAACATTCAATTCTAAAATGATTTTTCCTGAAAGACCATCAAATTCGGAGATCTTTTTAAATGATTACATGCTCGAACTCACTACCGTCGAGTTTGCGTTATGGTGATATATCTGTGTCAAATAATCGTGAGATCGCTAATGCATTTAAGGACTATTTTGCATCAGTCTATGATAAAGCTTCCAGTGTCAGACCTGTACTTATGCATTCGGTATCTTCGGATACTATTGTAAACTTCACTATTACAACGAATGAGTTAAAAAATGCAATAGTTAATCTTAAATACTCGTGCTCTGCAGGTCCGGATGGTATACCTTCTTGTGTAATAAAAAATTGTATGTCGTCTATCTTGAACCCAATTCTTACTTCTTTAAAAAATCTTTGGAACTTGGCTTCTTCCCGTCGAAATGGAAAAAAACGTTCGTATGTCCGATTTTTAAAAATGGCGATAAAGGGAATGTTGAAAATTACCGGCCAGTTGCGATAATTAGTTGTATACCGAAACTTTTTGATCAATTGCTAGCCGATAAATTAAATGCGATTTTATTACATGTCATCGTTGACAATCAACACGGTTTTTGTAAATATAAATCTACAGTAACTAATTTATTGTTATTTTCCGATTACGTGTCTGAGTCATTTGCGTCAAATTACCAAGTTGATACCATGTATCTTGATTTCTCTAAAGCCTTCGATAGTGTGAATCATGACGTGCTCCTTAGCAAATTTAGCCAGTTCGGTTTCCCGGGCTCATTTATGAGATGGCTGGACTCTTATTTAAAAGGGAGAACCTATCAAGTTAGAATTAAGGGCGCCAGATATGATCCTCGTGCGATACCTTCGGGTGTACCACAGGGCTCTCATTTGGGTCCAATTCTTTTTAACTTTTTTATTAATGACATCGGTGCCTGTGTCCATTTCTCCAAATTCTTATTATATGCTGATGATTTAAAGCTTTTTACCAGAATTCTATCTCCTTTGGACGCTTTGAGGCTTCAGAGAGATCTCGATTCGGTCCTTGAGTGGTCGTTGCTTAATGGTCTTAGTGTAAATATTTCTAAATGTAGTGTAATGTCCTTCAGTCGTCGTGCCGAAAAGTTTATATATTTATATAAACTTAATAATATACCGCTATCGAGAGTAGAGAAGTGTATTGATCTGGGAGTGATGTTAAACGATAAGTTTACGTTTGTTGATCACCTGACATACGTGCGTGCTAAAGCTGCTAGAATGCTTGGATTTGTTCAGAGAGCAACCAAAGACTTTAAGAACCCATCCACAATTGCATGCCTATTACGTACTTTAGTCTTACCACATTTTCTGTATGCTTCTCCTATTTGCCTTAAACGCAAATTGATATCAATTTGTTAGAGGGAATCCAGCGTAGGGGACTGAGATTTTTAGCTTATAAATCCGGTCAACCGATGTCATTTTTAGATCATAATTATAATAATATTTCATCTAAATTTAATTTTCCATCCATTTCCTCCCTTCATCGTTATAATGATGCCGTAATAGCTTTCCGCATTTTGAAATTTCCAGCAAGCTCGGCTTTAGCAGCACTGTTCCCTATCAGACCTTCTCCCTACCCTATTCGTAATCAAAGAATTATTTTTGAATCTGCATGTAAAAATAACTTTGTTTTTCATCACCCTGTACCTCGCCTAAAGCGTATTTGGAATAACTTAGATGCGGTTACTCGGTTTTGCGTTTCTTCTGTAGAGTTTCGTCAGCGTGCATCTGTTGAGTTATGTCGTTTTTATTCATAATTATTTTATTGTACAAAATTAGTGTTTAAGATTTTAATGTGAAATTTATGTTTATTTTATATTTTTATTTGTGATTATTAAATGTAATTTTGTATTTTTAAGGACCAATTTGTAAGGTCCGTATATAAATAAATAAATAAATAAATAAATAAATAAATAAATAAATAAATAAATACGTTTTAGAATGAGTCAAAAAATCCTCTCAAATCTTTTCAGAATATATTGTTAAAATTTTTTATTTTTTGAGAATTCGAAAAATCGAAATTTTTAAAAAAGTCGTCCAAAAAATCTGAAAAAATTTGAGAGTATTCTTTGACCATTTCGAAGACATTTTTGTTCTAAGGAAATGTTTTCTAAAGTCAACAGTTTTCAAGCAAAAAAATTATTTCAAGACTAGTAATTTTTTTTCTAATAAAAATTCGTGTAGAAGGAATCGCATCAAAACCAGTACGACGTGCGAAAGGCACAGTTCCGCGCGCTCGGACTTGCAAAACGGCGAGTTCACGCGCAGTTCTTTAAACAATAATTAATTACTTAAAAAGTTGATAACAGGCCATTCTGAAATTTTGACAGTATTTTCTACATAGTTGAACGAATATTTTTAATGCAAACAAATTTTAAAAAATCATGCCGCTTTTCAGAAAATCGAATTGGTTTATAACATTTACCAAATAAATATGTCAAACATTTTTTTTTTAAATTTTTTTATATTTCATCGCAAAGCGTCAGTAAATACGAATCTTTCATCCTAACAAATATTTTTTCTATATTCAAACGAATTTGAGTTAAAGGAGTTTGAAAACAATACGTTTTTATAACATCGTAAACTTTGAAAAATTATAACTCGAAAATTTTAGATATATTAAAATAAAAAAACACGTGTATTTTACTTTTTTGCCTAGAATATGAAAAAATATGCCGCAGAATTTAAAATTTTAATTGTAAATCTGACATGGAATGACCCATATGTAACACATAGCGTCATCAACTTTATTTCCTTCAGGTCGACCTTTCGGATGCCCAGTTAACGGTTTATCATACACGTACCGATGACTGCAGTCTGAATGAAAACGAGATCCGGCGGCAATTAAATCAGAGAAAGAATTTACACGTTTTAAAATGAACAGAGATTATTCATCGCCACATTCCGTAAGAATATTACGAATACTTTCCACTTTTTTTTTATATTTGTCACTATGTTCTTCTTTTTCTTACTGGAAATTAACGGTAGTTCCCTACCCGACGGTAAATCCAAACCACATACCAGACATTTATTTGCAAAATAAAAATCTAGTTCTTTGTCTGACTGTTCACAGACTTCTTCGTCGTTTTCCACAGATTTCTTATGCACTTCATTTACAGATACTGGTAAATCAGTGTACTTTTTCAGTTTATTTATTTGCAAAAATAGTGTAAAAATTTATGTATTGTAACGGGTTTATCTAGATGTTCCCCGTTACAAATACCGAAGGTTAAATAATTGAACAAGGAACAGAGAATCACCGAATTTAATTATGTACCGTTTCGCGGGTAAACCTTCTGGCGGCTTGAGTAGCTAAAATTGTGTTTTAAATAATGATTATTATAAAGGTATTTTTGTTTTTTTTTTATATATGTTGATTGGGAGAGAGGACAAGTTTAAGTACAACAGAGGTGAATGTTGATTGGTTGGAGAAGAGAGGCAATCCCAATTCGTGGTTATGGAGAGTTGGCGCGAGAGCAATGGCTTTAAATTGATATTCTTTCCAATTGTTTTAACCTACAGTATAAAAGTGGAGCTGTCAACGCCTGGGATGTTACCGCCATCTTGGGGGACAATTTAAAAAGAAAACTTACTGGTCCGCATTCATAACAGAGGGTCATCATGCAACGCTATTCTTAAAGAGCGGAGATTAATATCAGCAGGACTCTGTTTTATCGGCAGACCTTTTACCGGCGTCTCTACTTTCTAGGTTATCGATGGCCGTGGCGTTCGCCGCGTTACCCGAGCTCGCGCGATCGGTGCCGAACAATCCTCGCGAATCCGGAACTTGTCGATCGCGCCCGACGACAACGTCATTCTCTGTTCTACCGCGGGCGCGAAAGGTGGGTTTTCAGTACCCCTTTAAATTATAATTAAACGGTTTGTGTGAATAATATTAATTACCGAGAACTTTGATAGCTTTATCTACCGGGATAAATCGTATCAAAGTATATATTTTTTATTCATCGACGAAGTCTTACCGTCGCTCATTTTATTGTGCAATTTTCGGTGTCCTGAGAGGCAAGGAGGTTTATCCGCCAACGAGACCATTTAGCACAACACTTATGCCGAGTAACGTACTCATTTTATTTTATTACTGGTTCGACAGAATTAACGGTATTAATTATTAATTATTAATTAAGTATTACAAGATGACTTATTAATTTTAATCTATTTTAACTTTTATAAAACTTTACCAGTATAATACTTAAGTTCTTGTTTGACTTTGCTTAAAATTAATAATGGTTCTACTTTGTAAGAATTTAATTTTGTACAAAATACATTGATAATTGAATCACTCAATTCTATTATTTTCTTTATTTCGTAATTTTGTCAGTACCGTTACAATTCTTTTATTTGTCTTGTGTGTGTCTATTTGTGTTATTCTTACGACAATGAGTGACAGAAGATCCTAAGTTCGTATAGAATCTTTGTTTTTCCGGATGTACATATATTTTTCCCGAAGTTGAACGGTTTATAGATCGGTACCTCCAACCGAGAAATACCGTTACAATATATATACAAAACCATAAATAAATAAAAATTAAAGAACATTTATCACAAAGAATCCATAAATTTTTAACAGGTAACCAAGAAATTTAAATGAAATAATATAGTTAAACGCACCATGTACGAGTCAAGTAAATAGAAATCGAAAGCTTAATATAACGTAAACAAGTGTTTATTAATATGTTTTCCAGTGCACGATAGTAAAACATAATACAAATTAAACAATTATAAACAAGCGAATAAAAGAGTAAAATTTAAAAAAATATAAAATTTAAAAAAAAATTGTAGAATATAATACAAAAAGTAAAATTAAAACCGTAAAGTTAAATAAAATAATATGTGAAATTAGTGTTGTAAAAAAATGTTAAAACTTGTATTTAAATATTAATAATTAAAATATATTATAAATTGTCAAATCAATATATTATAAAACGCACTTAATTTCTCTGTGTCAATTCTATAATTAATACTATTTTCAAATATCTTTATATAAATCATTTCTTTAATGTTTCTTCTTTCCCCATGTTTTTCGTTATCTAAAACCGTTACATTAGAAAATTTAAAGCTATGTCCTGTACTTAACATGTGTGATGTCAATGCCGTATGGCCAAAGTGCTTTTTCCAGTCGTTTTTATGTTCGTAAATACGTTTTTTTAAGTAGCGTTTCGTTTGTCCAATATATATTGCATCATATTCATCACAATCTATCTCGTATATTATATTTTATCTTCTCTGTAAGTCTATCATATCAATTTTCGGTTTGAATATAGTTTCCAAGGTGTTGAAACGTTTATTAATTAAAGATTTGTCAAATTGTTTTAAAATGTTCCTAATTTTATGAGTAAAGTTTTTAATGTACGGTAAGACAATAAATTTTGAGTGGTCAAATTTTGTATTGTTGTTACTGTTATCGATAATTCGTTACTGTCAAGTTCCTTGGTTAAAAAATCAAGTCTATTTTTTATCGTGAAATGTATAAAACGGTTATCATAGTCATTTTGTAATAAAAACTTGTTAACATACTCCAAATTCGCCCGATGGAATCTTTTATCAGCTAAGAAAACCGCCCTATTAAAAAGCATTGTTATTATAGCTTTTTTCATGAGTATGGGGTGACATGAATTGAAATTAAGATATTTTCCTGAATAGGTTTCCTTTGTATACCCGTCAGTTATTAAGGTTCCATTTTGTTTAATAAATTTTATGTCTAAAAAAAGTAAAGAGTTGTCAATTTCAAGTTCAAAAGTGAATTTTAATTTTTCATTATATGCATTAAAAGATTTTAAAAGGCTTGATTTTAAAAAGTTGAACGGTTTATAGATCGGTACCTCCAACCGAGAAATACCGTTACAGTATATACATTTAGCGAACATTTATCAGCTACAAGGTTGTACCTTTGGACGAATCGTCGTGACGTTACTGTTTGCCGCCGCGCGTATATTAAACCTATTTGCAAAATAACAGGTCTTGTAACCCTTTTTCCCTTAGTACAAGTTTGTTCGTTCCATTTTAAAAATTTCGGAACAAACTTTTGAGGTTAAACATGACATAAATGCACAGTAGAATATGCGAACGGGAATGGTTGACAGCCTAACCTCCATAGTGACGTCACACGTAACTGGCGCGTGTAAAAGTGCCATTCAAACGCAAGAGTTTTTAATTGGGAAATTAAATACCCAAATTAATGAATTCATTTTTTTAAGATTTTATTTGTGTTATTTATGACCTAATTTATTATTTAAAACAATAAAAAACAATAAAAAATGTTACCGGTGAACCCCATTGAGAAATAAGCTTTTCTCAACACCCCAATATGCCAGAATAGTACATTACGATACGAGTGCGCAAAGTAGGTATTTCCCACACGAGTGTAGTTTGATAAAAAGGCGAGTGTGGGAACACCTACGCAGCGCACGAGTATCGTATAATATTTTTCCTATTAAGTGCGCAAAGTTCGACACCTATATACAACATTTAAAGTGGAGGTGCAAGGGCGGTGGAGAAGGGGGGTTCGGGGGGGGGGCGACGCGCCCCCGACCCAAAACAGTATTTGTAAATGCTTTTGTAATAAATAGACTAAATTTAGAAATACAGTACCGCTCAAAAATATGAGCTCACTCTTGCGGAATTTTTGCTAAATTAAAATTTTGATATCTCATCGCCAAATTAACGTACGGGAAAAATAAATACAGGGAATTAAAGAAGAGACTTTGAGCTTCTCAGTCGCGGTGGTTTCATTTCTAGATATACATTTCTCTGCGAACTATGCTCGATTTACTAAAGTCATTTTTTCGTATTATTTTTTTCTTTTTCAATCCGCTCCCATTTTTTTTTAAATGATTGCAGGAGAAATGTACAACGTGTAATCGAAAGGTAATCCCTATAGCTCATACTTTTGACCGGTACTGTATATATATATATATACAGTATAATACATTATTTATTATCATTATCACTGTTAATTGTTATTAATATTAATTGTTACAATGCAATTAATAATTTGCACAAATTTTAATGAATTGAAATTATCATTCGCATTCGTGTTTATGGGTACATTTTCAATTACATTACTATTTTAGATATAATTAATCTACTATTATCGTTTTCCGTACTGAAGAACATCGATTGAAAAGTAAAACAGATGAAAGTTTTGACAGGTCTACTCGGCATGTCTGTATACTTATAGAGTTACAGTTACTTTACTGCATGCAAAACTTCTTTACCGCACGCAAAAATTTTTTACCGCACGCTAAATTATAAGATCAGTAAAGTGTGGGAAAATGGCACTTTGCACACGCAAAATCGAACTTTGCGCACTATAATAGGAAAAAGTAATTACAAAATTGTCATGACTTTATAGCAAAACCCCTTTATTCGGCTAGAAAAACCGCGCGCATCATACTCGCCTCGCCGATGCTCATTTTGTTTGATTTCATTCACGACGTTGCCCGCTAATGCAACTCTTCGAATTTCTTTCCGACAATAGAAAATCCCGTGCTCCTACTCGTCGACATAGATGCTAAATAATTTGAAAACTGTACTTCCCTCGAATATCTTTCCAAAGAAAAAATACTCTTAAAATCGTCTAAAGAATCTACTATTGACCGGTTGTCCATCATGTAAAAATCACCATATATATTTACAGTGGTTGCTTTGGGGACAAATTTTGTGAGATACGGCAATTTTGGGGAAAAATGGCAGTTTTGGGGACTGTCGCCAAACTAACATTTTAAATAGTGGCAGTTTCGGGGACAGCACACCAAGCGTAAAAAAAAATATAAGTATGAGGCAGTGTTTCCTCTACTCGGAATTCATTTGTTTGTTTCATTTCCAGGTGTAGTTTTAAAGTTAGTGGGCCATGGAAATCGCTCAGTTACTTATGCTCTCACGACGTTTCTTTTTTAGTAAAAGAGCGCGGTTTGTTTTAGGTATGATTCTAGTGCGATAAGGGTGATTTGGCCGTTCGATACATAAGGCGACCGTAAAAGCTCGTAACGTGTTCATAAGAAGTCGTAACGTGGTCATAAGCCGATTGTTAGGCAGTCGTAAACCGGTTGTAAGGTGGTCATAAGATGTCATAAATTGGTCGTAAACCGGTCATAATGTGGTAGTAAACGAGTCGTAACGTGGTCGTAAGCCGGTTGTTAGTTAGTCGTAAATCGGTCGTAAAGTGGTTGTGCGGAGTTGAACGTGGTCGTAAGACGTCGCAACCTGGTCCTGAACCGGTCGTAAGGGAGTCGTAAACGGGTCGTAACTTGGTCGTAAGCCGGTTGTTAGTTAGTCGTAAATAGGTCGTAAAGTGGTTGTGCGGATTTGTAACATGGTCGTAAGACGTCGCAACCTGGTCCTAAACCGGTCGTAAAGGGGTAGTAAACCCGTTTTAAACCGTCCGGAATTAAGACAGAGGATTGAACAGTAACCAGCGAATGTTACTCCTAAAATGATCTAAAATGTTGTTGGTGCTTTCTACCATCGATTCGCTTACTGTCAAGAAGTAAATGGCGAACAATTCCAGCACTTAAAATAAAGATATTGTAATAAATAAAGTAACAAAAATTCCGGTCTTCGATGACCTCGGCGTTAGAGGCAAGGGGACTCTCGATAATCAAGCGCGCCAAATGAAACAGAACTTACTACGTCCACGTTGTTGTTTCTGGGTAACGATAGAAATAAGTACAAACTTCTCAAGGTCGTTGTCACATTGGGTTTGAATATTCCTCCTAAAAGTACATTAACGACCATTATTCGTTAACGCTTGATTCACATTAAACTTGGTATTGAAGCATTTTCGAGATAGTTGAATCCGAATTTGATGTCAGAATTCCAATGCCAACATGAATTTGTTACTTTAAGGGCGGTAGGGGTGGGGATGGAATTTCGTCCGAGGTTTCAAATTGGCCTTATGTTGTTTAGAAATGTAACAACTAATTTTTCAGCATTTTTTGTAAAAATTATGGTGGGAGCAAGATACCTGAAAATCGAGAATATTGCGTAATTTTGAAAATAATATATTATTTTATCAACAAAAATATCGCATTGTACACACTAAATACAATTAAAGTACAACTAAAAAAAATTGTCAATTAGTTACAAATAAATGAACATTGTTATTCCAAGTCATTTGATTCGCAAGAAAATTAGTACTATTAGTTTAAAATATAAAACAAATTAACTGATTCATATGAAGTGTTGTGTTCAAGTGCTAAACATTTCGATATGGAGAGATATTATTATTTTTAACTCCGTGCGCGAAATTGAATTTCGTTAGATCACCCCTAGCAAATCACCTACTTCGCGCACTTGTATCGTAATATACTATTTTGTTCAATTTAAATAAAGGCACTAATTTTCCAATTAACAAGAACTTTATTGGATTGAATGTATACTTTACTTTTATGAAATCATCGTGATATTACATTTATATAACTTTTATTTCAGAAGATTCACCTGTGTTTCGTTTGTTGCGTTCGAATATCTCGTTATGAATACCTCTTTTGTATTTTGCGATATAAAAAATGCGTGGTTCATAACAGGTAAAGCCGATTCAATCGTTTATTTACTTTTTTAGCCATAGCATCATGTTGTACTTTAGTGAACCTGAATATGTTAATATTTTTAAAGTGACTTTTTGCCTAGAAATATAATTTGGCAATTGTTAGGATTGCTTCCTTTGGTTTAGCTATTAGAGTTACTCTGTTTGTCTCTCTTTTGAATATGGCACCAATACCATCGTAGCAACTCTTTCCGCGTGCTGTTGGGCTATAATGCCATTCGGCTTCAATACCGACGTCCTCCTTATAGTGAATGAGATTACGAATTTGGTATAGCGTGTTTTTTTATTTCTGGATTTAAGATGCTTTGCATCTTATAAACCGCAACAGTATCATGTTTTACACTATCTCATAAAAAATCAATGCTTTGACGTTTTAATTCTGATTTCTCGCTGTAAAAGATAATTACAGGAAAAACGGTGCATTGTGTATTATTAAAATGAAACGCTTGCAACGGGTTTTGAGCAGTATATGTATTCTCTGAGAAATAGAACATTACTAATACATGCCCCTTAGGTAGATGTTTTTTTTCTGTGAAATGAAAAGGGACTGCTGCCTAGCAATAAATGAGTGAGAATTTAATACTTCTAATTTTTGACATAATTGACTTGTAAACTCTGAGACTTCAAACGTAATTGTTTGTAGAGTCGATCTATCAGTCACTACCCAATTGCAATACTCGATTTCGTAAATAGACTTATCTTCAAATTCCGTGAGTAATCTTGTCGAAAATTCTTGCAATCCAGGACATTTGTTACATTGATTTAGATTGTATTCAGGACTTGGATTTGTCCACTTCATCTTATTCAAACAATCTTTGTAGTCGTGAATCGGTTTCACCTAGTCTTTTTGTAAACTTTGCTAAATGAACTGCATCTAACATGAGTTTGCAGTTCTCACGAATCGTGCTGACGCAAACGCAATGTGTTCCAGCAGCACGAGGTAGGATACAGTTTTTAGGACGCCGATTATCAAACGTGCTAAAGCCAAGTTTATCATCTGGATACAATTCTGTAACACCACATACAATTTATCAAGTCCAAAACGATACAGACGCTTTTGCTTTTGAAAATTTCTCCATTTTTTTTACTAATGACGGGCACAAACTTTTGCCACGCTTCGCCCTTACATCTGCTAAAATTCCTGATGATGATCTCAGATCTTTTGCCTGTTTGGCAAATGCCATGATGTATAAAATTCATTCGCTATTTTATTTGCACTCCACGATTCAGGAGGTATGTTAAGTTTAAATGTAGTTTTTAGCCCTCCTAATAATTCCTCTAATTCAATTTCTCGAACAGATCGAGTTTCCGCTTCTCCTTGCGGACAAAAATCGTGAGAATTTGTTAAAGAATATTCCTGTGTTTCGTCCATGTCAACATCGTCTTGTAGATTAAGTATGTAGCGTACTGTTTCACCTGTGTCAGGATTTGGTTTACATTTTTTTCTGCAATTGGTACATACCTTACAATCCTCGGGTAAATCAGGTCGTGCAGAGGACATAGATCTTGAAATAGCACGTAATTCGTTTCCTACATGACCTTTTTCACCCACCTTCTTAAAAGGGTTTATACGTCGATCATTTCGGGACATCCCTGTTGTATTGAACATAATGCATGAACTTACAAGAAGAATTCACTATAAAAGTCAAAATTGTAAAATTAAAGAATATCTTACTTATAACATCAATCGTTGCAGATTAAGAAAAACAATTTGATTTACATAGGACATGAAAAGTTTTACTTAACTAATTCAATATCCGATCTGACATTCGCAATTCTCGTAACTAAGGTAAATAATACGTAACTAAGTAAATTTGCATACATAGAAAAGAAGGTCAAGTTCGGTATAAGATAATCGTATAATCAAATATTACTTTTTCAGATGTTAAATGAATGCCTCATGTATGGGCTTTGTATTAAGTACATTGATAGAAATTTCCGCACGCAGGGCTGTGAGAGTGCGCCATAGCGCTCCGACTTGGATAAAGTCACGTCGTACATCTTCGGAAATCCTCGCGCTCAGTCGTGATCGCGTCGAAAGGTGTGCGTCACGGCTCTCCCAGCATAGAGGTATGAATCTCAGGACGGTAGCGTTTTGAATGCCATCACATGAACTTGTAGCAGACGTCAAGGCAGAACGCTTTGTGTACATGCCTCTTTTGACTATTCTCCGCTAACCTAATACTGTCGCAGTTTCTTTTCGCATATAATACATCAAATGGTTTCTAAAAGTGTTGAAAATAATTTTAAAGCGGAATTTTCTATTTTTCTATTTAGATGCAGATGATTTTTACGAGTTTCCGAACAGTCTCAATCAGTTTTCAAACCCAGTAATCAAAACTGCATTCAGAAAAGATTCAAAAGCATTCACGATAGTTTTTGCAAAAAATTATGAGAAATTAGTTAATACATTCCCAGACCAAAAACGACTCATTAGAAACCTCGAACGAAATTTCATCTCCTCCCCCACCGCCCTTAAAGTCCCAAATTCAAGTATTCTCAATTTTCAAGTGTCTTGCTCTCACGACAATTTTTGCAAAAAATGCTGAAAAAATAGTTAATACATTTACAGACAAAAAACGACTCATTAAAAATGTGTATACTCTACGAGTATCTACGCTGCGAGATTCACGGTACCAGGTTTCATATGCTAATATCTATATGTTTACAATGTAGTGAAAGCGCTGCGTTAGTATTTTCATAGGTCCAGGCTAGGAAGATCCTGATGCTGCGATTGGACGTGAGTTCTACTGGTTTCCTTTGAATCTATAAGCAATAAGTATAAAAAATCAAGACACTGTTTGGTACGAGTCCGTTAGCGCTAGTATTGTAGAGCGTCACAGGGCTACGTTCAGAAATTTCTATCAGTGTAGTTAGACGAAATCCTGAATCTATTTACTGCCACATTCTTGATTATACGTCACTACAGTGCCGAAATTGTCTTGACATTAGTAATATCCCGAGCACCAGTGATTAAAATGAATCCTATAAAATAATTCATGATAAAAAATCTGCTGTCACGAGAACTGACTTCCAAGTTAATGCTCGTGTGTTGTAAATAAGTCTTTTCTAAAATAATGATATTTTGTAAAAATGTTAACTTTTATTATTTTACATCAATACGGTTTGGGGTTAAATTCAAAACTTGTTTATCTAGCATATTTCGTAGTAATTGTCGTCACTAATATTCTGACTGCAAATATCGACTGGAGAAAAATGTAACAATCCTAACAAGAATATACCTGTATTGAACCTCTCTTATATACCTGTAATGTGAACATTCATTTACCAAAAAGAAATGCTTCTTATCATTATCAAAATACTTACCAAAACTGCGTATACATTTTTAACTTTTCAAACTATAGCACTACTGCTCGGGGTTCGCACACTTCTTGTTCCTACCAGGAACTATAGTTTCACCGCTCAACGACTTTTCATTATTCAGTTATACGCATGTTAATTTTTTACGATTCTTTACGGTTTTTTACATTTGGTACGTTACAAAAATGTTTAAACTTAATTTTAATACCTGACGGCATAACAACTTTTATACACAAAATTTTTTATCCGAATTGATCTTAAAAAGATATAAGTCGAAACCCACACATATCCACCTTCAAGGTTAAATTAAGGTGGAACGCAATGCAATGTCATCAAATTTTTTAATATGTTTTTTCTGACACTCTAAACATAATTTACACGAAAAATTGCCAGTATCGACAAGTTCCACTTTTCATTCTTTTCCGATCTCTTTTGACTGGACTATACCATAATTATTTAATACTGGAACTTATTATTATTATAAATATATTACAAGCATTATCAGAAGATGCTGAACGCCAATAATATTTAATGAATGCTCTCGCCCGAAATAACGCATCACATGTATACATTTATTTTGTATAATAAAAAGAGTTAGTGACAATACCTTTAATAGTTTATTGCACGTTAGTAAACGTTGTCCGACTCTCACCCCGAAGAAGTAGGTATATATTGAGAATAATTTCTTTCTTTTTATTTGTTTTTTGCTTTTTTATTTCTCTATTTCTTTATAGCTTTTGTGCTTTTCGACCTCAACAACGATATTTTACCTACCGAAAAAGAGAAACAAATGTTATTATCATGTTCTAGTACTGAACATTTTGAATTGTTTTAACCGTATTTTAAAATATTATATCATTAAATGTATAAGAAAAATAGATAGGATCTTTCAAATATTTTCAACCTTTAACAGAAAACCCAACCGAAGATGTTTTTAGTGAGCTGAATCAGTTGATGTAGCTATGGGCAGCGTGGAATGTTAAATAATATAATCACACTTGAAATATTCTAAGCCTGATGATATCGATTTGGACCATAAAGCATGGCGAGTAAGGAACATACTGAATATTTTTAACGAAAACGTAATGCGATTTCGCGATTTCCTACTACTCTTTACAAGGGGTGAGTCAGACCAACGGAACTCAGAAAAATTCGAAACTTCCCCTGATGAAAGATTATTAGGTAACATATCTTGTGGTAAAGTACTAAAGCGCAATATGCAGCAGGTTTCGAGAAAAATGAGTTTGAAAAAATTGCGCTAGCCTAATATGCTACGTTGAGAAAGTGAAAGTACGAAGCGGCGATGGCGCAGTAGGTAGAGCGCCAGACTGCTCATATTGACGTCACGAGTTCGAATCTCGAGAGTTACGACTCCTTTTTTTCTATTTTGTTGTATATATATATATATATTTTTTTTTTCAATAGTTCTAACATTAATCATTTTTAACAACTTTTTTTATTTAGTTATTATTAAGCAATTCTATTTAAAATAATATAATGAATAAATATGAATATATTACTTACTCGTATATTGAAAATTATTTTTTTTTAAGTATAAATTGTATATTACGTGATTTTTTATAAATTAACTCACAAGTATGACGTCTACCGTATGAGAAGTTTGTAATTGCAATAAAAAAAATTTAATGTGTTAAAAATAATAGTACAGGAATATGAACATACATTATAAATATAATAGAATGAATATACTGTAATATAATCATATGTTTACGAAAAATGTACTCGAAACTGTCGAGTATCTGCAGATTTAGTTATAAGCCGTTATTTTAGTATTTACAATCGCCGATAGGTCAGTGTTGTACCATTGTATGCGAACTCATGTATCACACTCATCTATGATACAGTAAATATATAGTGGAATGTGTGATGAGAAATAATACGCATGAACTATATTCGAAACGAGCGTCAGTTACTATTTACGCACGCCCTAAGACGGAACGCGCGCTTTCATTTTGTACTTAATTATTTGCACGCATTTTCAGTAAAACATACTTTAAAAGATTTGGTGTTTATTTATTACCTGATTACCGAACTATTCTCGAGCTGTGTAACAATATATATTATCTGATGTAAAATGTATATTTATTTTGGAAAATTGAAAATATTATAAATAAGAACTGTATGAGAAAACTGTTAGTATTTCACAGTTCAAAAATATTGGCAAGATTGCGTTGGCATTGTTCAGTTTTCAGTTGTCTATTATACGGCAAATTAATTCGAAGCGCACGTAAACAGTTTTCTTATACAGTTCTTATTTACAATATTTTCAATTCTCCAAAACAAATACACATTTTACATCAGATAATATATATGATTATATTACAGTATATTCATTCAATTATATTTATAATGTATGTTTATATTCCTGTACTATTATTTTGAACACATTATATTTTTTTTATTGCAATTACAAACTTCTTATACGGTATATGTTATACTTGTGAGTTAATTTATAAAAAAATCACGTAATATACAATTAATACTTTAAACAAATAATTTTCAATATATGGGTAAGTAATATATTCATATTTATTCATTATATTATTTTAAATAGAATTGCTTAATAATAATTAAATAAAAAAATTAAAATAATTAAAAAAATTTTCTTAAAAATAATTGAAGTTGTTAAAAATTATTAATGTTACAACTATTGAAAAAAAAAATTAGATATATTCACAACAAAATAGAAAAAAAGGACTCGTAACGCTCGAGCTTCGAACTCGCGACGTCAATATTAGCAGTCTGGCGCTCTACCTAATGCGCCATTGCCGCTTCGTACTTTCACTTTCTCAACGAAGCATATTAGCCAAGCGCAATTTTTTCAAACTCATTTTTCTCGAAACCTGCTGCATATTGCGCTTTAGTACTTCACCACAGGATATGTGACCTAATAATCTTTCATCAGGGGAAGTTTCGAATTTTTCTGAATTCCGTTGGTCTGACTCTCCCCTTGTTAGATTAATTAAAAGCCAAAAGAAAAGTATACTAAAAAAAATATTTTAGCGTTATTTGGACAAGAAAAATCATAAAATATTATTGATGGTCGTCTATTATCTAGTTCAATTCAAATCCAGTTGTTTTACGATTTTTTATCCTACATATTGGATCTGCCATTTTTAATTTCAGTATTCTGTATCATAATCTGAGACCACAGAAACCCTGAATACGTAGATTCATACATTTCGAGACTATTTCAGACCACTTTGTCATCAATAGTGCGACGCCTCTTACAAAAAGTAGCACGTTTCGTTCGTCTTCAGAAGAGTAACATATTACTTCATTTCACGAAAAGAAACACGTTTCACGTTATTTGTCGAATATTAACGCATTTCATATCTATTAACGAAAACTAATACGATTGAGCTTTCAGAAAAACATAGAGACGAAAAGTAACACATTCCGCTTTATATCGCGAAAACAATTATTTTTTAATGTCATTCCACGAAGACTAGCACGTTTCCCTTTGATCCGCGAAAAGTAATGTGTTCCAGAGGTTTTTAATCGTTTCTTGTCGAAAAGTAAGTCGTTTCGTGTGAAATCGCGAAAATGAATATGTTTAAATGTTTCATTACGAAGAGTAGCACATTTTATTTTGTTTTCACGAAAACTAGCGTGTCCCATGGTTTACATTCGTTTAATGTCTAAAAGTAACTCATTTCATATTATATCAGGAAAATGAATATGTCTGGCTAGTGTTGCGATCATAACACAATATATGTATATTAGGGTGGTCCTTAGAACACCTTAAAAAAATTCTTTTACTATCAAAAAATCGATTTTTTATTAAATATTCTATAAGAGACCAATTCCAGACTTCCTGAAATTCTCGATAGGTAACAATCACAAGACGATATCTGAGCGATCGAATGCTTTTTTAATATTGAATATATGAATCGATGCAGAAAAAAAGTAAAGAATAAGGTTGTTTATATGACGATAGCATCAGATTATTTTCTCAGCAGTTACAAAAGAGAAAATAACTTTGAATTTCCTTTACCGGTTTTTTATGAAATAAAACTTACCCGTTCAAAACGATCTAACTTATCGTTTATCCATAATGTTCTACTCATTCACCTTGCATTTTTTCAGATAATGTTAGAGAATGAAAAAAATCCCTGATTCAGATTTTTAGGAAGACTTTTGGTTGAGTTTTTTCCATTTCCAACATTTCGATGAGAAAAATTAGTCTCGTTAGTTTATCTAAAGTTATTAATCATTTTTTTTATTAAAAAAATTTGTCACTAAAAATCACTCGTAAAAATCCTCCTTTATTTCATAATTTTGATATTTTGCTTACATTCTCTCTAAAACTTTTTACAGAGTGAAAATTTAACCACTCTTTTAAGGAGTGAATTCTCACTTCAAGAAATATAGAGAGTGAACTTAATAATGTAACAGCAGTAACTGCTTCATCATGACCGGTAAAAATGTTACACAATACTATACGTTTTTAATACTGATAATATTGAAACGAGTGCGTTTAAAGAAGTTTCCGATCGTTGTTTTTAATAAACTTTAGATTTTTAATAAGAACAAATCGAGATCTCTTACGAAAAGTAACATTCGTGTGTTGTTTTGAATATAAACGTGCTAGTTTTCGTATGGAGATTCGAAATACAGACGTAGAAAGTCAACAAACGCCCGAACGAACAAAATATACAGGGTCCGCCAAAAGTCCCGGGGCGGCGCAATATCTCAGCGGGAGTGAGTAGATAGGCTATAGGGCTTCTGCCCCCCGCCCCCCGCCCTACCTCCCTTCGATGGCAGTGTGATGGGAGAATTGCACAAGTGGGCTGTAAAAAGGTCATGAGTGAAAGGAGGTTATTATAAATAATTTCGTATATTGTTATTATAAATTTCGAAAGCCGTGAAGGTCGAAAAACAAAGGTAATTTAATGTATGAATTGCGATACATTGTCTAATGAAAAGAGAAGGTAAAACTCAACCAATATTTATTATTTCATTAGATATTGTTATTAATAAAATGCCCTGTTTTTACATTAACGTTCGTGATTATGTGGAAATACATCGATTTGTTTTCCCGAAACTTTTGAAATTGTATACAGGTCCAGACGTGTTTATAAGGTTATTGCACAATTTCTTCAAAACATTTTTTCTTTCCCAAATTTCGGCGATCCGTGAACTAATAGAAAAGAGGTAGACTAATTCAACTATTCCAACATCATAATTTATAGGATCTCTCTCGCTCTCGCATACTCTTTGTTATATCCATTAACTTTAGCATTATACCGTTTTCACGGTCATCGTCATCGCCGATTACTCGTCGATCATTTTCACCATATATTTTTCCATGTATACAAGTTCAGACGTGTTTAAAGTCATTGCGCAATTTCATCAAAGCATAAACTAAGTGAAACATTTTCTCTTTCCCAAATTTAGGCAACCTCCGTCATAATAGAAAGGAGATGATCTCAGTGATGTATTTTATCTAGGAATAATCTGGCGGGCCACCCGTAGGCCAACTCACCCCTTCGTTAACAAAGGTAACATTAATAAATAAATAAATAATTTACAAAATATTATTTAAATAGTAGTAAATCTCACAGAATCCGAATAGCGTGTATTAAAATGTATAATATAGAACTGATGGAAGAAGCTAGAAGTAATTAGAAAGAAAAAGGATAACACGCTTATTCCCTATGCATTTATCTATTCAAGGTATTTACGTGTTTTCATGACGTTCGAACGATAGCTATACGAGTTTGGACACGTGGGTAATGTAATTAATCATGTTCCTGACCGTTTTTTAATATGTGTACAATTTACCACATCTTAAATATCGCCATGCAGATTTCTACCTGTTAATTATCCGTAGACTTTACTATACGGTAACAATGAATCTGACTTCCCATAAGTGACGAATACGTACGAGTATCGACTTGCTCTTAATATAATTAATTAACTTTCATTTAATATTATAAGCGTGTAAAATACAACAGTTCCTTTCTACCTGTACGCACAGTTTTGTGTCTTTTAAGTTAAAAGTTAAAGGAAGTCACAATCCTTCCATCTTATGGTATGTTTAAAGATATTGCAGAATCTGTGTATCGCAGAATTAAATATGCGGGTGCATCTAAAATGCATGGATCCATCGTAGGCTGCGATGACACACTTGCTGATATGAGTGGTTATGAAGCGATTACAATTGAATACGAGGTTCTTGAAAATTGGCTCTAGTTGCCAATAAACCTTATTATTGCCATGCAAAAGAATATGAAAGTGAAAATTTTAAATATTACCGCGTATCTAATGCAAAGCGAAAGCAATCTCGAGGAGCAGAGATTTCTTATTTTTAAAATACCTACAGTTGCATGCAAAAGTGTCCGGCCAAAGATAATTTTATGATTAAGTAAAATAGAAACGATAAAAAATAAAAACTCAAATATATCACCATAAAGTATTTTTAGCTTGTAATTAAAATGTACAATTAAAAAAATTGTTTACAACGATAACATTTATTTATAAACAAATTAACATATTTTGCTTCTTCATAAGTGTTCGGCCAAATTCCAAGAATGTATAATTCGCTCCGCTTTGTTTACGCTATTGGTCGCATATGTATGTAAACATGAGCTTTATTTATTTTCTACTATGCGATCAGTTATGCTTAGTCAAAATGCTGAAGGGCACATCTTTAGACATACGTAAGTTGGTAATAAAGTTTCACAACGAAGGAAAAGTTTCACGTAAAATAGCTGATCTTTTGGGGATTGGGAAATCGACTGTTAACGATATAATAAATAAATTCGAGACTACAGGTATTTTAAAAGATAAACCCTGCCCCGGAAGGTCCAGAAAAACTACTAATCGTGTCGACAAAGTGATTAAAAGAAAAGCTGTCATAGACGTAAAAAAGAATGCCGCGGTCATCGCACGCGAGTTACGCGAATAAAAATTGGCTGACATAAGTCAAAGTACTGTTTCACGCAGATTAACAGAAGTGGGACTTTTTGGACGCGTTGGAGTTAAAAAACCACTCATTAGTAAAAAGAATAAGAAGGCCAGATTAGAATTTGCAAAAAATCACCGCAGCTGGACTGTTGAAGATTGGAAGAAAGTGCTGTTTTCAGACGAAACTAAAATTAATTTGTTTGGAAATGATGGTAGAAGGTACGTTCGACGACCAAAAGGCACCAGAAATGATTCACGGTATCAAATACCAACTGTCAAACACGGTGGAGGAAGCATTATGCTTTGGGGTGCATTTTCTTGGAAAGGCGTCGGTCCATTATTTAAAATTACAGGCACTATGGACTCTACTATGTATAGAGATATTCTATTGGAACTAATGCTACCTTATGCTCGTCAGAATATGACACGAGGGTGGATTTTTCAACAGGACAATGACCCAAAACATCGGTCACAACTTCTTCAGGAGTTTTTTAGCAAGAAAAAAATCCGAGTTTTAGAGTGGCCGAGTCAATCCGCAGACTTGAATCCAATAGAGCATTTATGGCAAGAGTTGAAACTAAGAATAGGGACTGAAAATTGTGCCAACAAAACTGCTTTGTGGGAAAAAATACAAGAAGAGTGGAAAAAAATCACCCAAGATAGAATCATTAAACTTATCGAATCGATGCCTTACCGATGTGCCGCCGTGATAGCTTTGAAGGGTATGGCAACTAAGTATTGACGAAAATGTTACATTTAATGTCATTTAAAATTATTTTTCATGAGTTACTGCAGATTTTCTTTATATTTAGTGCATAATTTATACTTGGCCGGATAGTTATGAAACACCAATAATTGTTACTTTTGTTATAAATAATTAAAAATCGTCATAAATAATTTTTTAATTACATATTTTGATTGCTTAATAAAAATGCTTTATAATGATATAATTGTGTTTTTGTTGCATACCCATTCTACGTTACTTAATCATAAAAATATCTTTGGCCGGACACTTTTGCATACAACTGCATATTGCCATTACTATACATCCCTCTGAAATTGACACATTGCACAGTCTTTAATCATGGGTGGTTGTCTATCTGCTGTATCATCACTCGTTTCAAAATGTTTATCGACGACATTCACGTAAATCTGGATGCATTTGCATTGTGAGTGATAAGCGTGACCATATTGTTCTGCAAACGTTAAGATGAAATTTATAGGTAGACACTAGATGACTTTTGTTTCCATTAGTGCAAGATGTTTCACTTCATATTAAATTCTCATTCACCTTTGAATAGATGCAGGCTAGTCTTGAAGATTTTCCAGTATCCAATTTTTAAGCATTTTAACATTTTGTTTAGCACACTTTCCGTTAAATGTATGATTTTCACAATTTATCGACAGTCGACGTTGTTGTTGTTGTCCTATGAGTTTCGGTAGAGATGGACAGACCAATATGTCTATGTCGACAACATTGTCAACATCTAAAATTTCCTGCAACCTATATCTTTTATTTGTATGCGACTTTTATGTATATCTTGTGAACACGTGTAACGATGTCCCCCAACGTTTCGTTAATTGCATCAATGGGTATATCGCCCGATTCCCATCGTATACCATGATAATTGTGCATTAACCAATTGTTTTACGTTCAAAACCTAAT
This sequence comes from Trichopria drosophilae, assembly GCA_030407085.1. Lineage (NCBI taxonomy): Eukaryota > Metazoa > Arthropoda > Insecta > Hymenoptera > Diapriidae > Trichopria > Trichopria drosophilae. The sequence continues at coordinate 62,497,719 of CM059584.1, read as the reverse complement.
TTACAACGTCACTGTCGGAAATATCCATAATGCACATTTTCTTCGGTATAAACCGTTTACCAGGTACGGGGAGTCCTTACTAGTACCTAATACTGAACTGCTTGTCCCTTCATTAACTGACGCACCATTCTCTCTCTCTCTCTCTCTCTCTCTCTCTCTCTCTCTCTCTCTCCCTCTCTCTCTCTCTCTCTCTCTCTCTCTCTCTCTCTCTCTCTCTCTCTCTCTCTCTCTCTCTCTCTCTCTCTGCTTCTGGTGAGTAGACACGTCACACGTGTAAATTTTTGCTCCACCGTATTTCAGTATTATTTACGATTATTTTCATTCTCCGGAGCGAGAACTTATTCCAGAAGGTGTGCACCAGTTGTGGACCTGATTAGTGAAATTTTTTCGGAGTGACAACATCTAGTGGGTCCACGGTGCGCCTTTTTGGAAAATCGCAAAATTTTTTCCACGGTTTTCACCGGGCACGTGTCAACGGCGATCGCGGAGCTAGTGTTAACTGCGCAAGTACACTCCAGTCACGTGGTGTAATGTGTTAGCCTCCTATTCAATTTAACAACTGTCATCGAAACTGAATCGAAGAAAAGCGACTTATTACAAGGTACGAAACCCGATGCCGAAAACTAGAAGTAACAGCAAATCGGACCATAACGTAACTGTTCGTGTTATTTGTGCAAAGTGTTACAAGTCTGTCATCGATTTCGTCAAGTGTCCCGTTTGCGAAAAGTGTTTTCACGAGTCTTGCGGACGGCTCTACATACGCGGCAAATCGGAATCTGTGTGTTGCGTGCGCTCCTTGTCGCACTTACTTCTTCCGCCGCCTACCGTCGCAACTACTGCTGTCGCGCGTGACGTATCTCTCCTCGCGCTCCCTACTCCGTCCTCTCTTCTTCATCGAGTGCAGCCGCTGTTAACACCGTCGCGACTATTTTCGGCTGGTTCCCTCCCTCCGCAAGTATTATCTGTTTCGCCTACCTTGCCCCCAACGCAGTCAACTATGGATACGGCGCAGCAATTTTCGCAAATCCTTGAAGCGATCAACGGTGTGCGTCAGGAACTTACGGCCGTTAGAGCCGATACTAACGCGATTCGAACCGATCTTTCGAATTTAGCATCTGCCGTACAGCAGAACACCGCCTCATGCAATGCTCTAAAATCGGATGTAGAATATATGAAAAAGAGCAATGCCCTTGCACGACCAACTACGTACCTCATAGTAAATGGTATACCAAATCGGTGCTCTTTGTCATATAATGACATTATGCTCCGCGTGCTGACCCACCTAAAATTGCCTGGTTTATTGAGCGACATTTTAAAAATCGATAAAATTGAACGTAATGGACCATCAACATCTTATTCTGCTGCTGCAAGTTCGACAATTCCTACACAGTATTTCTCCTTAAAAATACGCCTTAAATCGGTTGACGTGCGAAATTTTATTGTTGAAACAAAGCGTAAGTTGGGGAAAATTACCGTCCAGGAATTATTCCCGGAATTATCTAAAGATGCTAATGCTGACAAAACTGTTTATGTTAACGAGTTCTTGCCCTCGTCGACCTACAATTTGCTTAAAAAAGCGAAACTTGCGGCTAATAACGTAGGTTATAAGCGCGTTTGGGCGAGAGATGGCAATGTTTTTGTAAGAAAAGATGGTGGCACCCCCGAGTTGTTAATTGCCACAGAACACGATCTTAATAATATTGTCTGACAACCAAAGCAGAATCTTGTTAATCAATGTGTATCAAGTAACGTGTCTTCGTCCGATTCTTCGTCGTCTCTAAAAATTTCGTGTATAAATATAAATTCACTGCGTGCTCATCTGCAAGATGTAGAAAATGAATTAGCAGACTGCACAACACACATCCTGGCAGTCACCGAAACATGGATGACACCTTTTGTTGATTCATCGTGTGTTGCCGTTAAAAACTATAATTTTGTCCGTAATGATCGGGCGCTTCGCAGCGATGGGCAAACACGCTTTATTTTTGGTGGAGGTGTCGCATGTTACCTCCACAAATCTTTATCTTACACTATTCTCGAGTGCTCAGTAAATGAAAGCATTGATACCCCAGAATATCTTTTTTTGGATGTCAAATCGTCTTCAAGAAATTTGTTATTTATAGTTATATACCGACGCCCTCATGGGCAACTTCTCGCGGAAATTATAGTTAAGTTTAATACATATATATCTAAATATAAGAACATAATAGTAACAGGCGATTTAAACTGCAATTTGTTAGAGAATAGATTTGATTCTGTATATCTCCAAAATTTTATTCAAGACTATTCGCTTTTTTCTGTACCCTTTGGAACCACCCATTATTCTTGTTTTTCTTCTTCTCAGCTGGATGTTATGCTAGTCGATTCTTCAGATAAAATTAAAAGTTTTTCTACGTCTCCTACTCCTTTTGCGGCTGGCCATTGTCTTATTACGATCCAATACGAATTCACGAACCTCAATTCCATTCCACAAATTATCACCTACCGTAACTTCGCCAAATGCGACTATTCTGCATTAAATAAAGATCTCTCAGCATTACTTCAACTTAAGTTTCCTCATCTCTTAGCTTCCGACCACACACACAACTTCAAACAAATTCGCAACTAGACGGTCTAATAAACTGCGTAAATAATTTTTACGAATGTATTACCGAAGTTTTAGATTTACATGCGCCATTTATTACAAAACGTATTTTGCACCGCGCTATTCCGTGGATCACACCTAGCATACGAAGTAGGATTAAGGAACGCGACAAATTGTACCTGCGTGCGAAACGAACTCGAAACCTGCGTCTTTTCCAGGAATATAAGAATATGCGTCGCGAGATTAAAAATATCTTAAAAGCGGCCAAGAATCGTCACTTAGCCGAGCTAGTACTCCAACAAACAAGCACGAACAAACTCTGGTCTTGCCTACGAAAATTAGGACTTGCTAATCAGCCATCACAGTCAGCACTTCCTCATTTCTCACCCATTGCATTAAATCGTCATTTCGCACAAATATCGTCATCTCATCCGTCTTGTGACTTAGCGACACTCAACAACATTATCATGCGTCCATTACCCAATTTCCATACAACATTCAGCTTTACTGCTATTCATCATCATGATGTCCTACTTAGTCTTAATCTAGTTGCACAAAAATCACGTGGGCTTAGTCCCGATCATCTTCCTTTAGAGCACCTAAAATCCATGTTTACAACCATCGCACCATATTTGACATCCATTTTCAATCTTTCACTCATCTCTGGCTATTTCCCTCCCATTTGGAAATCATCTTACATCATACCACTTAAGAAAATCGCTAACCCCTTATGTCCTTCTGACACCCGTCCAATCACAAATCCTCCCCACCTCTCTAAGGTCATTGATTCCCTTGTCACCCAGCAGATCACAAAATATTTAGAGATAAATTGTATACTGCATCCCAAACAATGTGGTTTCCGCAAATTTCACAGCACTCAAACTGCCCTATTACACCTTATGGATGATGTACGTTCGGGCATAGATCGTGGGGCAGTTACTGTCCTGGTACTGTTCGATTTCTCAAAAGCCTTTGACTCCTTAAACCATGTCGTGATTCTAACTTGCCTTCGAGACATAGGCTTTGAGGAATCAACATTGAGATGGCTGCATTCTTATCTCTCAAATCGCTCTCACACAATAATTGGCCTGGATGGTTCAACATCTAATCCTGAGTATACTACATCCGGCGTTCCACAAGGTTCAAGCTTAGGCCCCATATTATTCATTATTGTTGTCAATACCTTGTTTTCGAGACTTAAATATTGCAGACACACTACCATCATCTTTGCTGATGATACGCAATTTTATCTCTCGACCCCGATATGTCATCTAAATGAAACGATACGCAATATTAACAGTGACATTGCTGAGCTTGTGAGGTGGTCCCATGACCATGGGCTCACTTTAAATACGCGTAAAACTCAGGCCATCATCTTAGGTTCACCTCAGAATTTAGCCGTTATGAAAAATCTCACCATACCACAAATTATTGTCGGGTCGGATGCAATACCTTATTCATATGAAGTAAAAGATCTTGGTGTTATAATAACATCCGACCTAACATGGAATCGCCATGTTAGTACCATATCATCTAAAGTACATAATGTTCTTTACAGGCTTAAATTTCGTGGTGCTTTTCTTCCACCGCAGATCAAACTCACACTTGTCAACGCATTAGTCATCCCACATCTCGATTACGCATCTTTAGTTATAGCCGATTCAACAGCATATCTGAACACTAAATTACAACGCCTTCAAAACATTGCCTTGAGGTATGTGTATCGCCTGCGCCGGGATGAAAGACTTGCGCCATATCGTCAGAAAGCCAACTGGCTACCCATAACATCTAGGCGACAGTACTTTCTCGGTAGCCTCACTCATCAAATCATCCATACCTCCCAACCTCCCTACCTGGCTGACAGATTCATTCCTCTAGACCATTCCATTCGCCGATCTTCTCGCTTACAATCATCTCAATATCAACTTCCAATTCCTCGTACCAACATCTTTGCTCACTCTTTCTGGATCACAGCCATACAGTTTTGGAACTCCCTGCCACGCCGCCTTCACGCATTTACATCTCTCGCAACATTTCGTACTAACTTATTAACATATCTTCGTAGGGCTGATCAACCGTAAGTTTGTTACGTTTTCTATTTTTATGTTTTAACTATGCGAGCGACTTCTAATCAAATTTACTACTTACATTTAACTCAAGTGCAATTTTGTTATTTTTTATTTACAAAGTAGTATGTATAAAGATGTATAATGTGTTTACCGCCTTATAGCAGAGATTATAATATAGTTTTAAGGTTTAAGTTGTATTATGTATCGTATCCTGACCGAAACATTGTAACGGCAGGATATTGAGTTCATGTGTCCACGGCTCGTAGTGGCCAGGACACTAATAAATAAGTCGTCAATCAATCAATCTCTCTCTCTCTCTCTCTCTCTCTCTCTCTCTCTCTCTCTCTCTCGACAATGGGCTATGACATTCGGAACTGCGATTTAATAATCACAGGGGTTCCTCCGAAAGGCATGGAAGATTTGCGACAAATTTCACTAAAAATTGCAGATGTATTGAATGTGACGCTTCATATAGAAGACATTCTTTCTGCTTATCGGCTACAACGCACAAATGCCACCGACTCATCTGCTTCCATGCTTGCATCTGCGTCAACATCCCATAGGCACCCAGCAATATTGGTAAAACTCTCCAATCCCGACCTACGATTTGCCTTCATCAAAGGCATGAGAGCTAAGAAGATGCTATTTACCACCGACATTGATAACTCTTATTCGAAAAACCGCGTTTTTATCAATGAGCACTTACCATCTGCGACGCTTAACTTACTCAGGAAAGCACGTGCGTTAGTGAAGGACCATCCGCATAAGTATGTTTACACCTATCACGGCATTGTACGCTTTCGACCAACTAGCGGCGCTAGCGCGATCGATATTACTTGCGAGGAAGATCTTCGAAGAATTAGCGATTGACGTTTGGCATGTGGCACTCTTAGTGTTCGAGAAAATAGTGAGACGGCTGCATCGACTTCCGGAAGCAACCAGGATTTAATTAATTCAATAATTCCAGTAAACGCTAACTATATTAATCTAAAAGTATGTCATATTAATGTTCAATCTCTCGGCTCTGCTAATAAATTTTCTTTTTTTAAATCTTATTTCACCGAAAATTTTTATCATATTATTATTCTTTCTGAAACCTGGTTTAATACTAAAACTGTTGACTCCTATTTTTCTTTGCCTAACTATCACTTGATTCGCAATGACCGCAAGTATAAGCTCGGTGGAGGTGTCGCTATGTATATTCATACCGATCTAAATTATAAAATCTTAGAAAAATCTGAATGCTCTTCCGTTAACCCCCTCGAGTTTATGCTTGTTGAAGTCGGTCAAAGCGCCACTACGAACCTCAGAGTGCTACTTGCGGTTATCTATCGACCACCGAAGAAAGCTCTTCTCGAACTATTTGAATCTGTACTGCAAAAATATAGCTGTAATTATGATCGAATCATTATTATGGGTGATTTCAATGTTGACTTAAATCGGGCTAATTTTGAATCTACACATTTGCAGCAGTTTGCCGTAGCCAATGCTCTTCAAATCGTGCCGTATCAGCCTACTAATCATACGAACCGAACTGATACATGGATTGACCACTGCCTTGTCGATAGCCTTACAAATGTCCTAGGACATAGCCAAGCCAATCTACCTTTTATCTGTGGCCATGATCTGATATATATCGAATGTAAGATTGGAAAACCGAAAGCAAAGCCGATACAAATCACATGTAGAGACTATCGCTCGTTCGATGTATCGAGTTTGCATAGGGACCTGAGTAGCTATGATTGGAATATTTTTAATTCTGTTTCTCCACTGAATAACGTGAACTTACTCACCAATACGCTTAGTCATCGTCTATTGCAAACTTTTGATAAGCACGCCCCTAGGCACACCTTTACACCGACTCACAAGCCTTCCCCTTGGATTTCACCTCAGCTACTTAGACTTAAATACGAGAGAAATAGAATTTTATGTGCTTATCGCAGGACCAGGGACCCATCCTTAAGAACTAGACTCATTTCTGCTAATAAGGCTAATAAGCAGGCATGGGTATTAGCGAGGGCAAACTACTATCGAAACAAACTTACTACTATTCGGGATGCTAAGACCCTGTGGAGGGAGTTGCGCAACCTTGATCTGGTGGCTTCCAATAAAGCTGTTAAACCGTTGTGCTGCACTTTGGATGAACTCAATTCCTTTCACACAGCTTCTGTTTCTCATTACACTGATCTTTTCGACCTAAATTTCGATGAAGACTTTTATCACGGAGATTTTAACGATAGTAGATTTTTCTTCGCTAATGTCACCATCGAGGACGTAGCTGCTCGTTTGGCGGAAGCAAAGTCCGAGGCATGTGGCTCTGATTCGATACCTATTAGTTTTTACATCAAATCATTCCCTGTCATTGCCCCTCACATAGTTCATCTCTTTAATGAATCGCTTAATTTATCCATCTTTCCTGCTGACTGGAAAAAATCATTGATGATACCCATTAACAAAATTACTAACCCTGTTTCTCCTGCTCATTACCGACTTATCGCTATTGTTCCTGCACTCTCTAAAATACTAGAACGTATTGTTTTCAATCAGCTACTTGGGTTCCTGAATAACAGTAATTGGTTTGATTCTCACCAATCGGGTTTCCGTAAAGACTACAGTACGCAAACAGCACTATTATATGTATCTGAATATTGCAGGCAAGCAATAGACAATCGCATGATAACTATTGTTATCCTCTTTGACTTTAGCCGTGCGTTCGATACTATTAGTCACAGGCTTTTGCTGCAGAAACTAAAAATGGCTAATTTATCGGATACCGCTATTCGGTGGTTTGCGTCTTACCTCTCGTGTCGATCTCAGGCTGTCACAGGGGTGGATGGCACTAGATCGTCGTGGCTTCCAGTGGGTGCTGGAGTGCCCCAAGGTTCTGTGTTAGGACCTTTGTTGTTTTCAGTATTTATTAACGATCTACCTGGGGTTCTCCATCATAGTGATCATATGATTTTCGTTGACGACACTCAAATTTTTCTTAAATGTCGTGTTTCAGAACTTGACATCGCCATTGCAAAGGTAACATTCGATATCACTCGCTTCTGTCAATGGGCGAATAGCAATGACCTCGTCCTTAACTTTGAAAAAACTAAGGCATTACTGGTCGGCAGTGCTTTTTATCTGAACACCTTTAATACTGATTCGATCACACCGATTGTTATTAATAATTCGGTCATACCGTGGGTTAAATCGGTGAGGAACTTGGGTCTCGTGTTTGATGGAACGATCTCGTGGAAGTACCATCTTATACAAATGTCCAATAAAGTCTTCTCCACTCTACGTCAACTACGTAATAACCGTGCTCAACTACCAACTGATGTTAGGCAAACCCTTGTTTCCTCGTTGATTTTACCCTACTTCGATTACTGCTGCGCAGTTTACAACGACATCAATGTAACTCAAAAAATAAGGGTGGAACGAATGTTTAATGCGGGCATTCGTTTCATCTTCGATCTACGGCGCGATGAGCACATTACCCCTTATCGTAATAAGCTTGGTTGGCTCCACACTAAATCGCGTAGGTTATACTATATTGGAATCGTCACCTATAAGATTATTAAGACCCACGTACCCCACTATCTTTATGAACGTTATCAGTGGCGTGAAGAATCTACATCCAGGGCTCTTCGACCAGGCTCTATGCAAGAACTTCGAGTACCGACACATCGGCTAGAATCCTATTCCAACTCTTTTATTGTCACATCTACCCGGTTATGGAATGAACTTCCAGTCGAAATTCGCGCAAGTGAAAATGTGTATTCGATTAAAGTAAAACTAAAAAAATTCCTATTAAGTCGGACTTCAGTGTAATTATTTTGTGTTTTATATTTTAGTATTAGCATTATTAGTATTAGTATTAGTATTTTAGTATTTAATATTAGTATTTTAGTCCACTTTTACTTCTGGTATGCGTGTACCCTACCCTACGTTGTAATCCCTCGACTATTATTATTATATATCTATCTTATATCTACTTTGTTATAGAACTAGTATTAGTATAGAATTAGTATTGCGCTTTTATATGCATCTGTTAGTATGTCTTGTCATATTAAGCTTAGTTTTAGTATTAGTCATCTGTATGTATGCTCTATATTGGTTGGCCTAAGAGGTAATACCTCAAGCCATAATAAAGACAATCAATCAATCAATCTCTCTCTCTCTCTCTCTCTCTCTCTCTCTCTCTCTCTCTCTCTCTCTCTCTCTCTCTCTCTCTCTCTCTCTCTCTCTCTCTCACTCTCTCTCTCTCTCTCTCTCCCACTCTCTCTCTCTCTCTCTCTCTCTCTCTCTCTCTCTCTCTCTCTCACTCTCTCTCTCTCCTCTCTCTCTCTCTCTCTCTTCTCTCTCTCTCTCTCTCTCTCTCTCTCTCTCTCTCTCTCTCTCTCTCTCTCTCTTCTCTCTCTCTCTCTCTCTCTCTCTCTCTCTCTCTCTCTCTCTCTCTCTCTCTCTCACACTCACATACTCTTTGCCACTTCCACATATGGCGTTGTACTTCTAATTCATGGATATATGTCGTACCTTTCTCTCTAAATCGTAGTATTTCTTCGTCAAATCCTACGAATTGGAAATAAAATCAGAATGTAACAAAAACAGATAGTTTTTACGGTCACTAGATCCCTCTCGGTATCATCCGACGTTCCTCTCGAGATTAGGATAGACGGACCCATACGTGTCCATTGTTGATAGTTTGCGAGTTACGATACTCAGATGATGAAGAAGTTGACCCCAATATTAAATCGTTTCAAGTACTAGCACTAGTATGATGGTCACCCCATTTTTACAATAGAATAAATCTTTTCTACACGTTTCGATCCATTTATAATACAATTGAGCGTGCCAAAGATCCCTAAATTATAAATAAAAAATGTTCAGTCATTAAGTTGACATCCTTTAAACAATTAATTTTTGTATGTATATTAAATCGCGATGTACTGCACTCTAAAAACAAATACTTAAAATCATTACATCTTAGAGTCAGTCCATGTATAAATCTTACATGGTCTAAGTCACCTTATGTACATTACATCTTTCTTTCTTTCTGTTAATGTGAAAACAAATCGAAATACGACAAAGTATTTATCATTATGATCGTAAAAAATTTCTCCCCATTAGAACCGTGTACAATAACACGCACAAGGTCGCCTTATTCATAGCGAATTTGACTTTTGAACTCTCTTCTTTAATTGTCGACCATTCTCTCTCTCTCTCTCTCATTAGCTACCGATTTGTTACATCTATACGAATACTCTTACATCAAATCGAGTCGTGTGCACATTCTTGTGATGTAACATTCACGCGACTATGGAATGAAATTCATTCTGAAAACCCAAGAAGTACAAGCGTAAATGTATTTTAATACTAACTAATGGTATACCTCTTAATTGAAAATTGTATGTAGCGTAACCGACATGACTATTTATTTCCGTTTACAATAATGATTTGGATAATCACACTGCACAAAACGTTGTTATATTTGACAGATTTTTATTACTTCCACATTGTAATCGTAATTAGTTAACTAAGTTATTCACGTACAAATACTATTGTTATATGTTGGTATTTTGTTAAACATATTGGCACAAGGAGAATGTCCTCCTATCCATTACACCTAGTGTAATAGAAAAAGATACAAGTCATTATGTCAATAAATGATTTTCATAGTAATAAATTAACTTTTAAAAACTTCTTACGTTTTCACATCATGCACTAAAATTTCATATTATTATTATTAGTATTGAATCGCTTATAGAACTGATGTTTTCGTAAATTATCACTTAAAAAGACTGCTACCGTGCATGAAATAAAAGACCAAACAACAATTCAACATGAAGACATGCATAGATTAATTCTATTTAAATGTGCGCATGTGATTCCGTAAAACATTAGTAATTTTGAAAACAAAAGTGAAAAGTTCTCATTGACCTGTCTGTAAAGCTTCTATTTATGTTTCTTTTCGGCAGTCCAAACACATCGATACACAAACACACTTTCAATAGTTATTGAATATTTTCTTATATAAGGGAGTAAATATTCAACGATTTTTTCGTAAATAATGAAACAATTTAATATATACGATCACTATACAATTTTACTAAAACAAGCATAATTGCGGTGATTTGGAAATGCTGATGACAAAAGTATGAATATGCAATTAAGTGAATAATTTAACATATGTATCTCTATCATTAATTTCAATTATATAATGTTTGCATATTATAACGCGTACATATTTACAATATTTGCAGACTGTACGTCAGTCTTTTCATTATCACGTTAAGACTAAAATGTGCGTTAAAATTGACTCTTGCCCGCCATTAATTATAGGCATCTTGTACATCGGAGCTTTGAAACACCTTTACAATATGTTGTATATTTTCTTAAATCTGAATGCATTCACGTTACTGATGGCAATAATGCTTTTTTAGTTTCATCTTGACCAAAGGTGCAAACGAAACAAATTGAGATCAGTACCATAGCCAGTGTCTGGAATTTCTTACCCACACCTATCAAGGAGATTGCGTAAATTATAGGCAAGAGCATTCACAGTTAATAATACGACTCTTTATAAGTCATAAGTTTGCTGTAGACTAGATTCATAATAAACATATTGTTTAATGTAGATCGGTAAGTATCTAATTTATTTTCTAGATTGGTCTTTTATTTCATATACGGTAGCAGTCTTTTTAAGTGATAATGTATGAAAACATCAGTTCTATAAACGATTCAATATTAATAATAATAATATGAAATTTTAGTGCATGATGTTAACATAGGAAGTTTTTGAAGGTTAATTTATTACGATGAAAATCATTTATTGATATAATGACTTGTGTCTTTGTCTATTACAGTAGGTGTGATCGATAGGAGGACATTCTCCTTATGCCAATATACTTATCAAAATACCTACATATAACAATAGTATTTGTACGTGAATAACTTAGTTAACTAATTACGATTACAATGTGGAAGTAACAAAAATCTGTCAAATATAACAACGTTTTGTGCAGTGTAATTATCTAAATCATTATTGTAAACGGAATTAAATAGTCATGTCGGTTTCGCTACATACAATTTCCAATTAAGAGGTATACCATTAGTTAGTATTAAAATACATTTACGGTTGTACTTGTTGGGTTTTCAGAATGAATTTCATTCCATAGAATGTTACATCACAAGAATGTGCACACAACTCGATTTGATGTAAGAGTATTCGTATAGATGTAACAAATCGGTAGCTAATGAGAGAGAGAGAGAGAGAGAGAGAGAGAGAGAGAGAGAGAGAGAGAGAGAGAGAGAGAGAGAGAGAGAGAGAGAGAGAGAGAGAGAGATATGGAGAATGATGCATCAATTAATGAAGGGACAAGCAGTGCAGTATTAGGTGCTAGGATGTAGTATAGCGCATATTTAACAACTTCACTTTCATACTCTTTTACATAGCGATAATAAGGTTAATTGTCAACTACAGCCAATTTTCAAGAACCTCATATTCAATTGCAATCGCTTCATAACCACTCATAACACTAAGTGCATCATCGCAGCCTACGATGAATTCATGCATTACAGATGCTCCCGCATATTTATTTCTGCGATACACAGATTCTGCAATCTCTTTGTACATACCAAAAGATGGCAACATTATCTCTTCCTTTAACTTTCTTTAGATTTATTATAATGCATTCTAACAAATCATATTCACATACCAGCCTATTAAAAGTAACTGTCAAATCGAAATTCTATCAACATTTATTAAATATAATTTTTCTCTTTTCTCTTTTCTATTACCTTTTTTCGTTATATGATGTAGCAATAGCTGACCTTTAATGAAGGCGACGAGCGTTCTTCACATGACAATACTAATGTGTAACATCCAGTACTTTTCAATATTGATGATCTAATTTCTTAAGATCACGCATTAGAAAGAGGCCCTTGCAATGACCCTCTAAAGGCAGGACATTTTTATAACAATATTAGGGGGTTGGCGCCAGGTCTTTTGAACGCGTTGAGACTTGTTTAGCGGCTTTTCTAGTTAATTTCAAAACGGTCTTGGGTGAAGGGACTCGACGGTTTTGTCTCTATTGCAGATCATTGAGACCCGCTAATTAATCTGTCAGCAGCTGTAACCCTCTGTACCGTGATGCAATGAATAATTGTCTCCAACGATATCTTCACCCCATCGGAAATGTGAGGATTGGCCCTTAAGAATGAATTGATTTTCTCAATCTTTTCGATGGATTCTCGAATGACGTTGGAAAACTGATCCTCAGTAGCGTCTTCTTCAAGAGTGCTGTAAACCCTCTTCTAAGCCTCTTCCCATGACGAAAAAATCTTCTTGACATCTACCATATTCATGTAGAAATACAATATTTGAAATAGAGGTGCTAAGGTGCTGTCAAACATAGACACAGAAACGCGGCATTCCTTTGAAACGATGCCTAGACCTGTATACAATTTCGAAAGTTTCGGGAAAATAAATGTCCGGTGAATAAGTGATCGACGGATAATCGACGACCGTGAAAACGGTATACTGCTAATGTTAATGGATCTAACAAAGAGTATGCGAGAGCGAGAGAGATCATAGAAGTTATGATATTGGAATATTTGAATTAGACTGCTTCTTTTCTCTTACGTCACGCATTGCCGAAATTTGGTAAAGTGATAATGTTTTGAAGAAATTGTACAATGACGTTTTAAACGCGTCTGGACCTCTATACATTTTCGAAAGTTTCGCGAAAACAAATGTACGGTGAATACGTGATCGACGGATAATCGATGACCGTGAAAACAGTATACTGATAAAGTTAATGGATTTAATAAACAGTATGCGAGAGCGAGAGAGATGGTAGTAGGACGCACGATGAAAAGGTCATTTTACTTTCGCTTTCAATAAGGTTCTTAGCTTATGATGTATTTCCACATAAACACGGTGAAGCGACTATAATGTAGCAATATCTGACCTTTAATGAAGACGACTTTTGACATTTGTTTTTCGACAGTCCTCCTTTCTATTACGTCACGGATTGCCGAAATTTGGGAAAGAGAAAATGTTTTGAAGAAATTGTGCAATGACCTATTAAACGCGTCTGGACCTGTATACAATTTCGAAAGTTTCGGGAAACCAAATCGAAGTATTTCCACATAATCATGAACGTTAATGTAAACACAGGACATTTTATTAATAACAATGTATGTGTAATGAAATAATAAATATTGGTTAACCTTTACCTTCTCTTTTTATTAGACAATGTAACGCAATGCATACATTAAATTACCTATGTTTTTCGACTTTCACAGCTTTCGAAATTTATAATAACTGTTAACGACTGGTGGAAGGGCTTTTAAATAAAACACGCGGTTTGATCGGCCACACGAAAATATCAATTATTTATTCCGATCATTGCCGGTGACGATCCGATCTCGACGCGGACTTCCTAACCGCACGACGTTCCGGAACGTTCTCTCCCAACCCAATCGTCACTTTTTCTCATCACAGTTCGATTTTTCAAACTGTCGAACATTTAAATAGACTACAACGTCATGTTACACATAGATATTATAGTATTCGAATTACAAATAATTGTATCGAGATCGCCACCATTTTGAAGAGCCATTTACATAATTACCTAACAGGCCAGCTTCATTTTTTGAGAGGTACTTCCATTCGGGTGTGCAATGGCGTAGGGAAAACCACCTTTGTGGGAAAAACCTAAGCCGGGTACCGCAGTCGATAAAACATCGATTCTGTCCGTAACAATAACAATACATGAAATTGTTTATAATATAATAACCTCCTTTCACTTATGACCTTCTTAAGGCCCACTTGCGCAATTCTTTCATCACAGTATCATCAAAGGGAGGTAGGGTGAGGGAGGCAGAATCCCTATAACCTATCTACTGGAGTGCATTTTTTGGGAAAATATTTCAGACAAAAGTTGAAGGATTTTTCTCTGGCTATTTAATAGCGATATTAAATTTGACCTTGAAGGTTATTTCGAGGTTAAGTTTATTTTTTTAATGGAAACCCCTACTTTTTTTCGTGGATTAGGAAAGAGCACAAAACTTTATGTCCGAATATGATATGACCGATATTATAGTCAAGGTCATTTCAAGGGGAAACTTAAAAATTTCCGTAACGGCGTGTGACGTTGGTTCCCGCGCGAGCTTTGCGGCTTCCGCCGCGCGCCAGCCGTTTCCGACCTCGTGGCAAAATGGAGCAAAAACGAAAGATTCCACTGTCGGGAACGGCACTCACGCGGGAATGGCACTTTGCTCGGCTAGCTGATGCCACCAAAAACACGAGAACGAAATCCCGAGCCCCTGGTCCAGGGCAGACCCACGGCGAATTCCGTGGACGGAGAGCTGAAAACGCTCACCTATCGGGTGAGGGCGAAAACGACGGTTTTGCACTGCTTCTCGAAAGACATTTGCGACACACACAAACCATGCAGGAGGGAAGGAAAGAAACGGAGTCGTCCTACACCGTTCGAAGTCATTTATTCGCTAATACAGCGGATTATCAGCGGCTCCAATCAAAAGAACAAAAAAGGGGGCAAAAATGACGAAAGGAGTACGACGATTCTGCTGCCACCCGAGTGGCCGACACGCGGTCGCTGTGCGGGGGAGAGAGGTGCGCGGCGCAAGCGGATATAGAGCGGCACTGTACCTTCCCCGATGTCCGGGTCCCATAATAATTAATGCTCCCGACATATACTAATTCCTCCACTACGAGGCTATGGAGACATTGTATGTCGCTCAACATCGCTACATTGAGTATCGAAACGGTATGAATAAATGTACAATACATAATAAGCTTAATAGAAAATAATAGTACAAAAGCATATAGTATGGCAATCATCGAGATCCACTTAAGGTGGTGGCGAGGATTTTCCCCCTCGGGTGGGGAGAGTACGATTTGGGCACGCTGCAGATTGTAATAACCAACCGCGATCTACGTTACCGAGCGGTGCCCCATCGTAGGTCTTACCCCGTATCTCCGCCAGGGGTCGCGATGAGAGTCCCACCGATAAGCTAGGGTTTGCCTGTGGCGAGGCGGGCCCGCCACGTCACAGGCGAACTAACTCAGCGAGAGGGTATTTTTGTGAAAAATTTTCAATACAAAAGTTTAAGGATTTTTCCCTTGCTATTTAATAGTACCAGTGTGTGTGCTATTTTCGATGAGATTGTTAATAATTTATGCTCAACAGGTGTCCGTTTACTGTTTGGCCATATCCTAAACGTGTGTAGAAAAGTAATACTACGACACAATCTAAGAAATCGGAGGATAACACCAAATTTCTGCTTTATGTATTTATGTACATTTTCTTTAGACATTCTCTAACCCACATAGCACACTGTCCTGGGGACGTCCTCAGGAGCTCCTCAGTGTCCTGAGGATGTCCTGTGGACGTTAACAGGATGGTAAAAGCGGACATTTGGACGTCCTGAGGAGCTCCTGACTATCTCAATGAGATATTTCCAAATCGATGGATTGGTAGAAGAGGAGCTATTGAGTGCCCTGCAAGGTCACCCGATTTAACGCCGCTCGATTATTTCCTTTGGGACTATCTAAAAAGTAAAGTTTATTACACAAAACCCAATAACCTGGAAGATCTTCAACAAATGATTGTGCAAGGAGCGGCACTTATTTCCCCGAATCCTATTAGACAAGCTGTGAAGAATCTCTTCACGTGTTTAGGATATTGCTAAATAGTAAGCGGATACCAGTTTGAGCATAAATTATGAATAACCTAATCGAAAATACACACGCACCCACCCACACCCACACGCGCGCGCACTCACACACACACACACTCACAGAGGTGACGGCGACGGGAACCAGCTTAACAAAGAACCCCGAAGAGATGTAAACCCGAACGTGCAACCTCCACGAGGTACATCTAGTCTAAAGCCGGCGATGGCTTCCACCCGGAACAATGATATTGCTATGCACACGGAACGAAAGATCTAGGGATTGTAGCATGACAAAGCTCCGTAGTCTTTTGCTACCTCATTTTCATCCGACTGTAATACAGATTTCGAATGTTTTGAGTACACCACATGTCCGTGAGTAAAATAGCCGACACTCGTAATAATATTCTTCGGATCTAACGGGTTACGAGTAGGTCATCCGTGAAAAATTGTCATGCCACTGAAACGTAGTAAATTACCCTGAACCCATCAGATTTTTCGATGGGTTCCGTGGAATTGCAAACTTAACCCACGCCCCCTCGTCGCCATCAGTATAGGTTCTATATATCTTTGTTTACTCATACGTCAGACATAAATATCATCCTCTTGTGATAATAATTCCAGCGAATTTAAAAACGTCATTTTTTTCGGATAATTTCGATATAATTCTGATTTACAAAAATAGTGGTTAGTGAATTGAAAGCAATTGGTGCATATTAAAAAACGTCTGAGTAAAGGATCTGTATAGGAAACGAATACATTTGTTGCTTATGAAATTTATGTAATAAAGGGATTCTATTTCTTTTTAATTTAAAAAAAAAGCCTGTATCGGCTTCGTAGCTCAGGCGGTAGCGTACTGGACTACGAAGTCGTAGGTCGTGAGTTCGATCCCCGGCTGGGCAATTTTTCGAAATTGTTTTCGGCAGCAGTTCGCTATGTGTAAGACGAACCACGCTGTCTGTTTGGCATTTTCGAGGTATTGCCTTCAGGCGGAAATCGAGCGACGGCCGATGCTGTACTTAATGTGGGTTTCTGCAGATTCTTACATTCTCCACAAATGTGAGAATGGCGCCATCTAAGACGACCTGCAGCTCGCGCAATGATATTCACCTGTACCCGGACAAGCTCCCGGAAACCTTTGGGACACCTCGATCGAGGTGGAAGGTAGAGGATTAAAAAAAAAGTTGTTTTTGTTAGTACTCTTTGTTATAAAATAGAACACTGGGATATGTGAACGAATATTTTTGTAATTTTTATTATCAACGATCTATTTTTTTGGTAATAGCAATTCATTATGTAAACATTAAAATATAAGAAAATATTAACAATGTTTCTGTTAATGTTCAATATTCTTTCATAGACATAAATATTAATCAATTTTATTCTGCTTCAAGGTAACCCAAAAATTAATCATATTGTGAAAATACAAAATACAAAATGATAAAATGTAAAAAATTGTTAAAAATTGTGAAAATTCGTGAAAGTAGAAAGAAAGAAAGAAAAAGTGCGAAAAATCAACAGCTTGGTGGACTTCGTAATGAGTTCATTTTGGTACAAATTTTTATACGTGCGTTGATTCTTTTTTTTTACATTTTCTTTCATTATATTAGTGTTTCTTCAATTTTACACAATTGGTTGATAATTTTTTAACATAATATTTTAGGAAACTATAAAATGTTATAAAGCGTAATTAACATAAACTTAATAAATAAATGCACAATAAAAATAACCGACCGATCGAAATGAAATTTAAAAATTAAATAATCTTGGTTTTCATCTGTGAAGTGTAAGAGGACAAATTGGAGGTAAATAGCTTTGAAACAAAAAACAAAAGTGGAGAGCATAAATAAAGTTGAATTTAAAAAATAATTAATAAGTAGTACTGTAGTAGTATGAAATATACATATTTTACCTTATCGATGGATGCATCAGTCGATATCGTAGTCATCATTCCTGGTTTTTAGCAACTCAAAGATTATGTAAAAAATTTCTTCAATTGAAGTATTCATATTTAAGATTTTAAGCAGTGATGAATTTTTAAAAATATTTTCTACATGACACTCTAAGCGCAATTTAACCAAGAAAAATATTTCATAAATTTGTTTTTCAATTTATTTAACATGTTATTTTTACAAAGTATAATTTTTTGTTATTGATCGAAAAATGTCAAAGATTTTGAATAAAAATGTTTTACTTTTGTAGTAGTTGATGTCTAACTATTATTTATTAAATAATAATCTTAAAAATTATTAGTGCACTCTTTTCCCTTCTTCATTATATTCCATATCAAGGAAAATTGTAAAATACGAAGTTGTAGTATAATCGCCTATTAAATCAAAATTCCAAGTCCGGAAGTATTTAAATTGCTTAATATTACCATATAATTACTTTTTAAAGATATACGTATGGGAAAAATGAGTGGTACTTTTCTGTTTATCTTACTGATGTATAAACATAACTTGTAAACATAACATGACTTTTCCTCGCCATGAACAGGAGCACCTAATCTGCACATTTACACCTGATTTACCAAGCGCGAGACCACCGGAAAACACCATGGGTCGAGTGGACCAGTACCACGCATGCGTAACGTGGTACATTTCCAAGATGCTGTTGTTTTTAAAGCACCAGTTTCTAGAGATCATTAGTGGTCGATACGCAGTAAACTAGTACGGAAACATTACATGGTAGAAAAGTATTATTTCTTATGACTACCTTGTGGCTTTCGTAGTAATATTCGAGGTAAAATGTTCGTAAGCAAATACGAAACACAGGTCATGCTACAGTTCCTCGATACTTCATTCCGTGCACTCTGAAAACTCTTTTAACCGATTAGCAGTTTCCTGTTACTTCTATTAATGATTAACATGAACATTTATGCGTAATTTGATTTTTTAATTTCCAAACGTCCGCGTGGCGCTCTGAAATTAATTTAAATGGATGTTGGCCATCCCAAGTAGCTTTCAGAAATTTTGTGGTCTTTCCGAATCCAAGAGAAAAAACAGGGGTTTCCGTTTAAAAAAATAAACTTGACCCCGAAATAATGAGGTACCATTAAATAGCCAGAGAAAAATCTTTCAACTTTTGTTTGAAACATTTTCCCCGGAAATACACTCCCGTTGAGCTAATTCTCAATTCCGGGACTTTTCAGTTTGACCTTGAAATGACCTTGCCGGAAAAATATATCATATTCGGATGCCAAATTTTGTGCTCTTTCCGAATCCGCGAGAGAAAATAAGGGTTTCCATTTAAAAAAAAAACTTGACCTTGAAATAACCTTCAAGGTCTTGTTCAAGGTTAAATTCAATATCGTCATTAAATAGCCAGGGAAAAATCCTTCAGCTTTTTTCTGAAACGTTTGCCCAAAAAATGCACTCCTGCTGAAATATTTCGTCGTCCCGGGACTTTTGGCGGACATCATATATCCGGAGATTATAGCTCGCCTATATGAAATTCATATAGGATATATTTCGGCCAAAAGTACCCTATACGGCATATATTCCAGATATACCTGCTGCAAATATCTGGAGACATTGCCAAAATATATTTTAGAATATAAACCCATTTAATTTCTCAGATACATTAATAATGTATCTTCGGATTTTGCCTATACGCAACATTCATTATCAGATGTATATCGGAAAGTTCCGGAATATATCTTAGGATATAAGAGTGTATATGGGGCATTCTACGCCAATTTGACCAGGCCGTGAATCACACTCCTTTAAATTTTGTTGCAAATTTTTATACGGTTTCTTTATGTAAAAAAGAAAAGTACTCTCAAATTCACAGTATTTTTTATTTTTAATTATACAATGAAACTTGAAATGGTAAAAAACGCCGTTCCTACAAAATCTGAAAATATGCATGAAATTCCCAAAAAATACAACCAATTTGTAATGAAATTTTCCAGTTTGGTAGAATTTATGGTTGGGTCATTTTTAGCCCAAATAAGGTGAAAATTATGTTAAACAAATTCTGAAAAATTTTTAAAATTGTGATAAATTAAACAATTACTTCATTTATTTAAAAAATTGGTTTTAAATGCAATAGTACAACCAAATCCTGCATTATTATAAATCAGTACACCACGATTAGATATATGGCCGCTTCCACAAAATATCGTAGGCCAGAAAAGTGCATTATTATATGTTCTATTTCTTGTTAACTACTTATGCCTACAAAGAAGAAATGTCAAGCTAGATAGGACCTAAGCCTCAATCAATAAGTAGGCAATATAACGATTTAAAGTCTGAATTTTAAAATTGAATTTAATGAGACTGTAAATCCATAACAAAAAATAGAATATCTCAGGGAAACAAACGATTAACTCCTATGGAATTAATATTCCATAAGGAGTTGACCGTTTGGTGCTCTGAGCTCTTCAATTATTTTTTGCCAGAAATTTTCTAAAAACATGTTATCCTACAGCTCTTGCATTATAATGAAAACTTAAAAATAACTCTGAAAACGTAATTTCGAGTTTGTTCACCATTTTTTCATCGAATTTGATTTTTGATTTTCAGAAAATTGAGAAAATTTCCAATCAAACTCATATTTCCAAATCGTTGGCTCACAAGCTGTTCAGCTAACGAGTGAATTAATTTTTTTAAAAGTTCACGAATTTCACAAAATCAAGAGAAATAAATTAAGACTTTTATTTTTTCTCTATTTTTGATAGCTGTTTAGCTTATGAGCCAACAATTTTTAAGCACGTTTTCCGATAAAAATATAAAATTTGAAAAAAAAATTGACGAATATGCTGAAATGACGTGTTATTTATTATTTTTATTATGATGTAAAGGTTGAGAGATAATAACATATTTTTGTATGAAAATTTTCCATTTAAAACCATATATCGGGTATTTCAGACCACCCACCCCACCCTTTTAAAACGTAGGGATGCATTTGTACGAAAAAATGGGTCAGACAAAATTTGCATGGTTTCGAGGGACCTATCTGGTGGTGACCTTGAATTTGACCTTGAGGTCGACCTTGGGCATTAATCGAGGTCAAAGTTGTGTTTTTTAAATTTCTAAATGAAACAATCAGAGCCGCCTGTATGCGTTACCCAAGGTGTACCACGAGGAGGTTGCAAGGTCGGACTTACACCTCGTCGGGGTACTTTTTTTTAAGGTGGTTCTCCTTGCCGTCACCTTGTCGGGGTGTTTTTTTTTTTACGGTGGTTTCCCTTGCCGTCGCCTCGTCAGGGTGCATTTTTAAGGTGGTTCCCCTTGCCGTCACCTCGTCAGGGTCTTTTTTAACGTGGTTTCCCTTGCCGTCACCTCGTCGGGATGCTTTTTTTGAAAGTGGTTCCTCTTGCCATCACCTCGTCAGTGTGCTTTTTTAAGGTGGTTCCCCTTGCCGTCACATCGGCGGGACGCTTTTTTCAGGTGATTCCCCTTGTGCATACGCATGTTATTCAGTCTCGATGTTCGAAGTGTCCACCACCTGCATAAATACAGGATGTTACCATTGGAACTCATCCGTCGCCCGACGAATTTCGGCAGTATCTAGAGATTGAATGGCTTGTCGTATTTTGTTCCTCGTATCTTCTGCAATGGTAGGTCGTTCACGGTATACGAGGTCTTTTATTCTTCCCCAAAAATAATAGTCTAAAATTGTAAGGTCCGGTGACCGCGGTGGCCAATTCTGTGGACCGTATTTGCCTATCGGCCGGGAAATGTACGATTCATCTGATGACGAGCAATGACAGAGGTGTGGGCGGGACATCCATCCTGTTGAAACCACATATTTATACGTAATAGAAGTGGAACATCTTCAAGTAAATGTGGAAGTTCGTTTTCGAGTAAATCGACGTATAGAAAACGGTTCAAGTTCTCCTCAAAGAAAAATGGTCCGACGATATGCGTATCAATAATTCCGCACCAAACATTCACTTTCCAGACAAGTTGATGATCCAATTCTCGATACCGATGTGGATTCTCTTGTGCCCAATAACGAACATTATGTGTGTTCACTTCACCGTCACTTTTAAAGGTGCACTAATCAGAAAGTAAAATACTTCTATGGAAATTCGATAACTGTTCAGTAATCCAATTACAGAATATCCCTCTTTCTCTATAATCGTTCAATGTCATGGCCTGGGGAAGTGTAATAAACGGTCGTAAGTTGGTCGTAAGCGGTCGTAGTGTGGTCCTAGGCGGTTGTAGGGTAGTCGTAAGATAGTCGTAAGCAATCGTTAAGTGGTCGTAAGCGGTCGTAAGATCGTAACGTCGTCGAACATCGAGACTGAATACCATGCCTATGTACAAAACTGACGGTAAAGGGACCGCCCTTAATCATGAGCTTATCAACAAGATGATCATGATGACGATCATGACGTTGATGATCATATGATTATGATCATGACGTTGATGATCATATGATTATGATCATGACGTTGATGATCATATAATTATGATGATGTATGAAAAGAAAGTGTAGAAATAAATTCACATTTTGAATTATTTCCAATTCATTGTAACATAAAATGTATTCAAAAAGAGTAATGACAGATTTGAAGATTTCAATACTATTTACTTTTTTACTTTTTACTTATACTACTATATATTGGACATATTTTGATGAAATCTATTGTAAACGATATAAAATTAAAAAATTGTAAAGTGACGAAAGAGTTGTTTTCTGTTATATATCTATATATATATATATATATATATATATATATAACATTTAAAATCACAACTTTATGGCGGCCGATCGCGTCTACACGTGCGTCGTGAAGATCTGTGGCGGTGCGCGGTGGAACTCAATGTAGATCGCAGCCATGCACTACAGTGGAACTGAGGGTGGTTCCGTTAGCATTACGACTGCCTGAGAAAGAGGCACTGTTGCCATATCACAACTTTCGGGCGGCATTTATGCTGCACTAGCACCGGAGCCGTGCTAGGCAGGTAGAACAGCCGAACGAATTCGTAGTATAACATCGGCCACCGATTTCGAGCGGTAGATGTCTCTACTAGTACACCAGCTGTTCGAATGTTCTCTCCGTGCAGCGTCGGCGATCTTACGCTGCGGCGTGGGCAGCGAGAACGCTTGAGTGATTACGCTCAGTCATTAGAAATTCCATAACTCAAAAAAAAAAAAAGAATAGACCTCTTGAAACTTATTATACTTATCGAAAAAAAAACTCAGCTTTCATTTTAGATATTTTTCAGACTGATGAAAATGACCCATCATGGTGAAAAAGTTAAATTTTATTTTTAATTTGCAAAAATAAGAGTTAAATTTTGTTTGTAGAAAAAATGAATATAATCAAGTGAAAGGGCTTAAAGAAAAAAGTGTAATGTATCTGTTTGCTTTGAGCGACGCATAAAAAGTTGCGCGCGGTTACATACACTACTCATCGACAGAGCCCCTAAATTTCACCCCTCTCTAGCTCAGAGAATTACGAATGGAATTAAATAGATTTTGGACCATGCACTACTGTGTGATAGAGCCCTATATATAAATATGTCATTCTCCCTCAACCGGGGAAGCCCCCTGACCAAAATTGGTTTCAGAGAAAACAAATAAGTAAAGACTTAAAATTCTTTTAAAAAAAATTAAGCTATGTTATTTTTAAAGATTTGCGTAGGAAACTGTCCTGTGTTTTTTGTCTTCCGGATGGAAAAATGTACGTTTTTAGATAGGACCGCAACAATTTTTTTGTATCATCTCTTGATATTATACTTTTAAAACACGCAATTTACGAGACCGTGCCTATCTTATGAAATAAAATATAAAATAAAAAATGGAGGAAACTAAATTTTCATAAAAATGAATTATTTTTACATACCATTTTTTTAAAAATGTACGTTTCGATTTTTCGAAAAAAAAAACAACGCATGTGTTTTTGTACTCATAATAACCATTGAAAGTAAATTTTTGAAATTGACGTGCCTTGTAACAAAAAAAATTGCAGGGCTTTAAAAATCGTAACTCTGTGCGCCCCCCCCCCCCCCCCCCCCACCCCTCGGTTTCGAAAACTCTTACTTTTGAACAGCACGCTATTACTACAATTTGAAAAACCACAAAATGCATTGCTTTTTTTTGTTTGCTATATTTTCAAGTGTATGTCACTATTTTCAAGTAATTATACTTGTATCGACCTGAAATAAACACAAAACAAAAAATAGTTTGTTTTTCCATAATTACTATCACGCATATTTTGATTATTATAACACTGATAGAGATGTTATATTGTCATTCTACGTTTTACACATGTTGGCAGGTGATCGCGTGTTTATTTACATACATATCTATATGTATATTTATGTGTATATTTTAATAGTATTTATAAATATGAGAAGAAATAAGGAATACGTATGGGTACTTGTAGGAATGTAAACAATTATTTTTTGCTGTCGATTTTAATTCGTTCAGTCCCATAACATATAAGTGCTTAAGAGAAACGCGTCAATTTTAACCTATTGGTAAGTAATTTGATCTTATTTACGTTCCTTACAACTTATGTCTTTCATTATTTGAAATTTACTTAAAACATTTAAACATTAATTAGCATTTTAATTTAATTATATAATTCTATGAAATTATAGACATGGATGAAAGTAATCGACAAAAAGCAAACAAGAATTGAAAAAATAAAACAACAAGAGAAAAGAAAACGTGGAAAGGAAAAAAAAGAAAAGGCACAAAATCACCTATGAATACTAAACACTAAAATAAGAGCCAGTCGATTGCTAAATAAAAGGTAAATGTAATAAATGCAATATTCAGTAACAAATCCTTTTTATTTTAGTTTTTCTTCTCAATTCAATAATTAATGTTTTTAGCACCTTGAAATTGAATACATCTGAAATTCACGATTTCGAAGAAACTGATATGAACATTGGCGAGTTTAACAGAAATACACCAAAAACATCGACTGTAGAAAATGAACACGGTACATCTTATATTCTTCGTAAACGTAAGTTAGCCTGCACAAATTCAAAATATCTATATTTTAGACATGTAATACATGATTTTATGGATAGAATATGAATAGAATGGTCGATATCGAGCGGGACAACCCCCACCCCCATTAAAGACAAATTAGAGTTATTCCATATTTTCGTGAAGTTAATCAAACACAAATATTTTTCAAAAACTTCTTAAAATTTTGTTTATAATGCTAGAAAGACGATATGACGTTGTTGGACTCGCGGAATACACCCTGAACCAGTCCCCACCCCCTAAAAGAGAAAATTCCACGTTATTTCGTATTTTCGTCAAGTTAACCAACACAAATATTTTTCAAAAACTGCTTAAAATTTTCATTATAACGGTAGAAAGACGATATGGCGTCATTGGACTCACGGAATACACCCTAGAGCACTTCCCACCCCCTAATGGCTGAATTTATATATCTGCTAGAAATAACAAATAAACCTGTTTCCAGATCAACACTTCATTATAGCCACTGGAACGTGATTTAGATGTGTGACTTCTATATATTTCTTTGCGTGCTATATAGTCTTGTTTGTGCTTTATTGACTGAACATTTATATGCCCTCTGCGGCATTTTAGATAACCCATACCATAGGTAATGTAAAATTACCGTCGTTTCATTGTTTCGTTGGTATTTTAACCTAGAATCCATTATTAGTGCACTTATACACTACTGAAAGTCTGTCCACCAAAATTATCTATTTAATCATCTTGCAATTTCCTGTATATTTTTGTGAACGTACTTTGTGAATAACGGAACATGAAGGATAATAAATTATTAGAAACTGCTAAATAAATCGCTGAGCATACTGAAAATGTGGATGACGTTTGTTTTGATAAAATCTTTTCTAGATATTTAGGTTTTAAAGTAAGTACTATTATTATATTATCGGAAACGATCTGAACAACATTCTTATTGAAACAGGACTAAATGTGCCTTTTTTTTCTTTTTTCTTTTTTATTACAATGCCGCTGAATAGCAAAATTGTTTGAATACGATCCGAAATAGTTCAGTACACTGTAGATAATTGGAACGAAAATAAAGAATTATTAGAAGCTACTTCTGAAGAATATAATTATGAAAATGCTTAAGAGTATAGATCCCACATGAACAAAAATCAAATTTTTGAAACTAATTTTGAAATCACAATTTTTATGAAATTATTTAAACGCCGGGTAAACATTTTTAAGCAAGAAAAAAATCAGTTCACTCCAGTGTCGAAAGTTCGTATATTTCAATACAGTGCTTACGAAGAGGTGATGAATCTGTTATTTTCCGGAAAACGTAGATCTGGTCACTTTGATCTTTTAAAAGAAATTTATAATCCAATACGTAATGAGCAAATTGCTACCAATGCAACTGTTGTAAAAGTAAAACCTGCTATTGGGCAAAAAAGTAAACTAGATATTTTGGAAAATATTGAAGTTAGTGATGTTTTGGAAAGTGATTCTTCGGAGTGGAATGATGCAAGTGATGTGGACACAGAAAGATCCGTTAAAGAAAAAGATGAAGAGGACAATTCTGCATCAGAAGAAACTCATGAAAAGCATAATAAAACTGATAAATATAATATTTTTCTAGGAAAAATAGAAGTCATAACCGAGACAATTGTAACCAAAGATGTCTACCTTAAGGGAGGAATTATTTTGCTCTTGAACACTTTCATTTTATGGAGGAATAAGAGCTAATAACAGCAATTTCGTAGCATACGCAAGATGCCTGATCAAAAGTCATGCCGCATGTTTTCGATTTGATATTATAGAAATTGATAACAACCTCATAGAGATACACGTCTCGAGCAATGAAAAGATGGCGTGTTCTCATAGTAACACTGAAGATAGGGTATTTCTCCCTATTAGAGATTCAAAGCGTAAAGAATTTAAAAAATTGCTGTAGTACCGTTCCGCAAGAGAAGTTCATTTAGATGCAATTAAAAACTGTGATAAAGGACTTTTTGCAGATGGCCATCCACAAAACGCTGTACACTTACAAACAGGAGGATATTTGTGGGAATAGATTAAAACTGAAATCGAGAGATCTTGATGACATGGCACAACTGTTTATGGAATCCCATAAACTAAGAGATCCGGCAATCAAGTACTTCTCACTGCATCTCCAAATCATGATTTTCAGAGAGAAGCAATTGAATGTTGTCGACAGAACAAAATTAAATCTATTGCGTTTTGATTCAAGCGGCGCTAAAGTCCGAAACCCGCTATTTTTGGACTGCAAACAAAATTTTTATTATGCTATAGTGTACAACTCAATCGACCATTCCGTTATGTGAGAAAATGACATCGGAAAATGATATCCTTTCCATTTCCATATTCTTAAAAAAATACAGAGCATTCATTGAAAAAATTTGGAATAAGTGGCCATTCGTCAAAGCCGTCGTCGGCGATTGGAACTGGGCATTCATGAATAGCCTTCTGTTTGAATAGAACCACATCGATATACATGCATATTTGAAACCAACAGCAATTGCCGTGAGGTCGGCGCGACGCTCAGTCGCTCTTTCAAGTAAAGCATCCTGATTGGAATGCATACTTAGAAGGGTGACTATTAAAATAAAAAAAAACGAGCGTTGCGCCCGCTACGGCAAAGACAGCAGGCCGATTGCTCAGTGGGAGACATAGCTGCTGTACCATCAGAGGGTAACCCCTGATGATAAAGTAGTTCGTCGACTGCGTTTTGCGCTCGATAGAGGTCTCAGTTTGGTACATATGATAGCTTACTGTATCCATCAATTCCCCGCATGCGGGACTTGTGGAAGAGAGCGGAGCGGGTAACTCCGTCCGCAAGGAAGAGGGAGGGGTCGAAGTGCCCGAACTCGAAGAGGAGCAATGCTTTTGAAAGATCCGCTTCTCTTAGCAAGTTTTGAGAATTGGCGACCTCACGGACCCGATCTTTCGGTTGGTCTGTTACCGTCGAATGCCTGATCGTAAAACGACTCGAGATACCCACCGTACTGGGGAGCTGGGGTTCGGTGTCAAGCCCCTACCAAGTGGGTTCCACACGGGGGAGCGTTTCGGCGTGCCGTGTCCAACTGGTAGTCATCCGCAAATAGAGGTTGGATTCTGGCGGGCCGTGACAACGCTAAGAAAGGTTCTCTGAACCAACAGAAGCATCAAGGCAGGCAGCTTGTTGCTAATAATTTTGGGAGCTGTATTGTTGTAGATTTTTCAATGTGCACAACCAGCGGTGCTGGCGCTTCACTCAAATTTGGCCTTGAACCCGAAAGGGAGGTAAGGTACCTTAAATAAAACATATTCGACTGTATCTGTCTGGGTTTTCCGTAGTTTTCCCAGACCCCGTGCAAATGCGATACAGAGGGGTCAAGACGCTCTACGGGACGCAGTAACGGGGGGACTGGCTCTGTAAAGTATTTTTGGGATTTTAAACACTTACACTTGTGCATTTATTAATAGCGCCGTTACATAAATCAAACATTTATTAGTGTGGACTTAAAAAGGACTAAATAATAAAGAGATTAAGACTCGCCCATGTGCTTTCTAAAATAGATATGTTAGTATGTAGAACATGATAGCGTGAACAACATGACATACAGTGACATATATACATATAGTAGTTCTAACATGACTATTCTAGAATGCACATAAATGAGTAAAGTTGCAATCTTTTCATTATTAACTCCTTTTTAAGTCTACGCTAATAAATATTTGATTTATGTACCGGCACAATTAATAAATGCACAAGTGTAAGTGTTCAAAAACACCAAAAATACGTACATTTGTGTATTTATTAATTGCGCCGTGCTATAAATCAAATATTTGTTATAGGGGACTTAAAAAGGACTTAATAATGAAGAGATTGCCATTTTATTCATTTATGGGCGTTCTAAAATAGTCATGTTATATCAAATATAATGTCAGAAATTGAGTGACACGGAGGGTTAACAGTTCCGCGGATTTGCCCGTATGGAAGGACAAGAAATTATTCACATAGGAGGAAAAATAAGTCAAAAGTTGAACAAAGAAAATCTAGAAGGAAAAGAAAAGATGAAATTTACGGAAATTAGAAATAAAAAAAAAGACACAACAAGGTAAGCTTGCCAAAAAGCTTGTTCTCTGAAAACTTACACAAAATTACAGCCGACGAAAATATTAGTAATGCACCAAAACCATCCCTTACAATACCTGTGAATGACAGATCAGAACTAGGCAAATTACAAAATGGTGTCATTGACAGTATTGAATACTATATGGGATCCAGATTGACGAAAATAAAAATTGCTGTTTATTCCTTACCCCCCAATGTCGAACCATATTTCCTCAAATCGAAATAAGCGGTAGGGAATTCGGTAGCGTCGTTTATACGAAACGATGGCTCGATGGACTCATCTTAGGTTCTTACATCCGAAACCAGGTGAGCGAATGGTTTAACGACGTTCTTTATATACCAACCGACATTGGGTGTACAGTCATAAGTAATTTCTGGGATAAACGTCGAAATCAGAAGATGACGATGTACAACTTAAAGATGAAGTTGAAAAAAATCATATTAATGCCATACGCCTTTGCAGGTCATTGGCGTCTATTAGTTTTAAACATAGACAAACAGACAGCAGTATTATAAGTCCCCTACGAACGCACGAATGACACAAAGTGACTAGTGTCGGCAGTAGACAAATATTTCAACGATTGTAGTAAACAATCAACATTAAGCTCCTTGAGGAAAATGCAATGGAAAGAAGAACATCAACCAAATAGACCATACCAACCATTAAGCGATGGGTCTAACTGTGGCTTATTGGTTTTACATTGCATTAAATGCATTGGGTAAACCAAACCATTCGATTTAAAGTTTGATCCTATTTCATTCCGACAAATAATAGCGGAAAACATATTAATGGAATCTGACAACGTTCGTAACAAGTGCTTACACTACTTGAGAAACATAACATTCTCAGTTAAATAGGAACTCTGCAATTATTGTAGGAGGCATATTAAACCTGATTGCATATATTTAAATCAAATGGATACGGACGGAGAAGATGCTGTTGAAAGAAGAAGCAAAAAAATATGTAAAAACATCGGTGGGGGAACGAATTTTGTATGCGGACTCTGCAGGCGATATAGTTAGTACTCATACGTAAATATAGATTTAAGTTTAAAATGTAATTTATCAAAAGCTATAGCGGGAAAGGTGGTCAAAACCGCCCCGGCCTTGATTTTTATTTTGAATTGGCCATTCGAAAGGACATATTTAAAAACCCCTTTAGCCAAATTTTCAGCCACCTAGGTGGTAGTAGGTTACTCCTATCGTAAAAAACGTGTTTTTTAGAAAAAAAAATTCTCTGCCTCCACTGTTTGATCCATATAATCTGAAAAATTCATGAACGTGTGTTTTTGAGTGAGAAAATACCTTGAATTTGTTCAGATTTTTAAGGTCTATTCCGGAGCCACGAAAAATTCTTGAATATTTTAATGATATTTTAGATTATGAAGCTCATATTTGGCCAACTTCTAAATAACAATTTTTTGTGTCGTTTTTCCCCTATTTTGGAATGCCGATGTTAGAATTACCATTTTCAAACCGGAAATGCTCAAAATGAGAAAAACGATTTTTTCGAATTTTTTCCACGTTATTGTTACATAACATCACAATTATATACTTCAATAGGTATTAGAAAACCCAAAAATACTCAAGGACTTTCTTTCAGGTCTAATCAGTTTTTAGAAGCAAGTATTACTTTACTGTCGCTGCAAAAGTCCTTATTTAACCAGTTTTTAGGTATAAGAAAACTTCATATTATTGGAAAGATATTAATCATTATAATTAATGCTAAAAATAAGTGAATATCTCTGATAGAAATTAAAATAACGTTTATCAAAAAGTTGTAAATATGTTCATTTTTTCATGAATTTCTATAAGAAATATTCACTTATTTTTCGTATTAATTATAATGATTATTATCTCAATTCAAAATAAAAATGAAGTCGGGGGCAGTAACTGACCGTCTTATCCCGCTACAGGCTTTAGAACTTAACCCTTTCAAGCACACATTTTTCCTTACACAGAAAATGGCTAAAAATCGTCACTCGGGGGTGTTCGGGGTCGCTGATGACGAATCTGAACTCAGATTTTCAAATTTCAATATGGCGGATATAAAATGGCGGACTGAAATGTGAGAAGTTACTTGATCGATATGAAAGTGGGTACTCGGGGGTTTTCGGGGTCCGCCATTTTGGCTCCACCATATTGAATATTGAAAATATGAGGAATATGAGGGATGGGGTGCACCAGGGTGTATTCCGCGAGTCCAACGACGTCATATCGTCTTTCTACCATTATAAAGAAAATTTTAAGAGGTTTTTGCAAAATATTTGTGTAGGTTAGCTTGACGAAAAACGAAATAGATTGGAATTGTCTCTTTTAGGGAGTGGGGCTGGTTCAGGGTGTATTCCGCGAGTCCAATGATGTCATATCGTTTTTCTATCATTATGAAGAATATTTTAAGAGGTTTTTGAAAAATATTTATGTTGGTTAACTTGACCAAAATACGAAATAACGTGCAATTTTCTTTTTTAGGGGGTGGGGGATGGTCCACGGTGTATTCCGCGAGTCCAATGATGTCATATCGTCTTTCTACCATTATACAGAAAATTTTAAGAGGTTTTTGAAAAATATTTGTGTTGGTTAACTTGACGACGAAACGAAATACATTGGAATTGTCTCTTTTAGGGGGTGGGGGCTGGTCCAGGATGTATTCCGCGAGTCCAACGATGTCATATCGTCTTTCTACCATTATAAAGAAAATTTTAAGAGGTTTTTGAAAAATATTTGCGTTGGTTAACTTGACGAAAAAAACGAAATATCGTGGAATTGTCTCTTTTAGGGGGTAGGGGCTGGTCCAGGGTGTATTCCGCGTGTCCAACGACGTCATATCGTCATTCTACCGTTATGAAGAAAATTGTAAGAGGTTTTTTGAAAAATATTTATGTTAGTTAATTTGACGAAAATACGAAATACCGTGCAATTTTCTTTTTTAGGGGGTGGGGGCTGGTCCAAGGTGTATTCCGCGGGTCCAACGACGTCATATCGTCATTCTACCGTTATGAAGAAAATTGTAAGAGGTTTTTTGAAAAATATTTATGTTGGTTAATTTGACGAAAATACGAAATACTGTGCAATTTTCTTTTTTAGGGGGTGGGGGCTGGTCCAAGGTGTATTCCGCGGGTCCAACGACGGCATATTGTCATTCTACCATTATGAAGAATATTTTAAGAGGTTTTTGAAAAATGTGTGTGTTGGTTAACTTGACCAAAACACGAAATAACGTGCCATGTTCTCTTTTAGGGGGTAGGGGCTGGTCCAGGGTGTATTCCGCGAGTCCAACGAGCGCGTACATCTCACTTATGAGACGGAACGAGACATATGAGAGACGAATCATGCCTGCAGCACTGGGCTATTTGGAAGATAAAAGAAAGACGTCGGGGAGACGAACGAAAGATTTCGCAGGACGTTTCAAAGATAAAAGAGAGATGTTTACAAGATTTTTGATGATTATTGAAAAAACTTCTATACTTTATAAATAGTAGAATGAATAAAACTGATGGAAAAAACGCTGCATCGAAATTGTTGCATTATGTTTGACCAAATCAATGTGAAAGATCACAAATTTGGAAATTGTAACTGCCACAACTCTTGGACCGTCGCTCCATCCACTATTCTAGCAATTCTCAAAAACGAAATATATATTCCCGAGAAATAAGTTAAAAATACATGAAAACTCGCTTAAAGAGCTCGTAGAGGTTGTAAAATAGCTATGTCTACTAGATGAAAGTAGATGTTCATGTACCACCTGATTGCCTTCCGTGTAATACCATAAATCGTCGTGATTTGATCGGGCGGATCTACGCCGCCCATGTAGGTATTCTACGAAAGAACTACATTCATTTTCACCATTGAGTGACCCGTTTTAAAATGTTGTTTTCCATTATCAATAATTTCTGGAATATGTTTGGTAGTTAACATGATGACAAGTTCCTTATCTTGCCGTGCAATGGATCGCATTTTAGGACAGTGGATTATTTTCATGTTCCCACATGCAATTTCCTTTTTATTAATTTTTCGCATATGTTTTCGATTTAATCGAACAGTGTTGCAAACGTCCGTCGTTTGTAATAGAAGTTGATGAAATAACATGGGAGAAGAATACCATTTATCAATGTATAATGTTCGGCCTGTTCAGGAAGATCAGCGAGAAGTTCCTTCATAACCTGACCAGAAACACCAATTCGGTCGTCAAGGGATCCACTTTCTTTTCGAACGTAAATTTTTTATTATACGAATAACAAGTTCTTGAATCAAGACATTTACAACAAACGACCCTTCCAAAGTAACAACAATTCGTCGATAGAAACATTTTCTTCTGGTCTATAAATGTTTTGAAATTTGTCAACCAAGTTCTGTAGACTCGGTCGAATTTTGTACAAAATGTCGGTATCATCTTGAACGTGGTATTGAATGTGTAAAAAACTGAAGTCATTCACTTTTTAAATAACGGAGTTTCTAATAAGGGATCTGATGATCAACAGATTGACAGTTCTGGTATCTGCATTATACCGATTAGAATCGTAATCATGTTAAAAGCATACATTTCATCAACAATTACTGTGGTGAGGTAGGTCATTGAAGTGTCGGTCCTGAGTTCAATTCAACGCACAGAACAATTGTCTACACGGGGAATCGAACCCAGAACCTTCGGAGACATTCAAGTTACTAAACAAAGCCTAACTTAAAACTCCCGGATTAATTCAGCGAGAGGTGATTTTCGGGAAAAATATTTCCGACAAAAGTTTCAGGATTTTTCCCTGGCTATTTAATGGTACCATTGAATTTGACCTTGAAAATTACCTTAAAGATTATTCTAATAAAGATTGTTTTTTTTTTAAATGGAACCCCGTTTCATTTTCTTAATGAAGTTGTGAGGATCATCCGGTATTGAGAGTGATTAAATTCATTTTGTTCAGTGGATGCTGTTACTGGACGACCTGCTCTAGAGAGATCCTTCACAGTACCGTAAACTTCGAAACAATTGTTTTGCTAACAGTCGATTTAGGAATCAATTTTTGTGTCTCTCTTGTCGTCTAATTCTAGAAATAGAGTAATAAACTGTTTAAAAATACAATCCATACATATTACGCACACTTGCGGAAAGTGCACTTGACCACACGAACGGCGACCGCGAGCACGAGTCACCAGCAAAGGAAGTAAACAACATACGTTCACATTGAATTTATACGTGTACAGTCTTATAAGGTTACATTTAGGTCTTTACTTTATCGTTTTGTGAGATACACGCATTTCCTATTAACCCTTTGCGGCATGGTGGTAGCCCAGATTACCACCTTTTTTATTCAGAACTTTTCTCTATAGTTTCAATGCTTTCAAAGCAATATTCAAACAATCTTTTTATAATGATAGATGGGGCTTTTTGATACGTAACGAAAAGGATAATAAATGTAATTACGCAAAATTATTAACAATTAAAAATAAATAAATTTAAAAAAAAGTCGATTTTTTAGAAAGAAATCATTTTTGAACGAACTAAAGGGTAAATTAGAACCAAATTTGGTACTCGGAGGTTTTTGGGGTCGCTGATTACGAATTTGAAGTCGGCTTTGAGAAATTCAAAATGGCCGACCGAAAAGTGAAAAATTATCGGATATTGATGAAAGTGGGTTTTTCGCGGATTTTCGACGTCGCTGATTACGAATATGAGCACAGTTTATACATTTAACATTCAGAGTACATAGAGTAAACAATGTTATCTATATCAAGTAAATTTTCACCGAGTTCCATCAAGTTTGTGTAATTTTTCGCATTTTGGTCGGCCATCTTGAATCCGCCATTTTGAATTTTCAAAATCTGACTTCAGATTCGTAATCAGCGACTCCGAAAACCCCCGAGTAATAATTTTCAGCTGTTTTCCGTGTAAAGAAAAATGTATGCCGCAAAGGGTTAAACGCCATATTTAGCATCATTTCAGTAACAAATTACATACGTACATTTCGTACAAAGTGCAATGGCTGCGCTAAGGGAACGAGAAAGAAGAATCATTCTTATGATGAGAGGGTGGGGTGACAACCAGCGATCTTTAGAGAATGTGCGAACCTTATTTAACGCATCACTTATAGAGGGACGAGAAGCGATTTCTAAATCTATTGTTAGCAGAACAATAAATCGTTTTGTAGTTCATGGTACTATGAAGGATCTCCATAGAGCAGGTCTTCCAGTAACAGCATCAACTGAAGAAAATGAGTTGAATGT
Organism: Trichopria drosophilae; assembly: GCA_030407085.1. Classification (NCBI taxonomy): domain Eukaryota; kingdom Metazoa; phylum Arthropoda; class Insecta; order Hymenoptera; family Diapriidae; genus Trichopria; species Trichopria drosophilae. The sequence goes on along the minus strand of CM059584.1, from coordinate 62,462,126 downwards.
CGCGCTGTCAAAAACGGAAGATCCTCATACTTCCATCAGAAAAGTTAAACATCAGCATGACGTATGTTACGGTACAGTACAACAGATCTTAACTAAAAACTTAAAATTTCACCCATACAAAGTTAAATTCATACAAGAATTGAATGAAGACGATCCTTGTAGACGCATACAGTTTGCGGAATTAATGATAAATCGAATAGATGCTGATGCTGGTTTCTTGAATCGTATTGTGTTTTCTGATGAAGCTACATTCTTCTTAAATGGAGCAATCAACAGACATAACATGACTTATAAATAATGCTATAATTGGGCCCTTCTTCATCGAGGGTACCCTTACTGGTCAAAAATACCAGGATATCTTGAGAGACGACATCATCCCTGCAATTCAGGTTATTATAGGTGAGGATTTCGATCAGACTTGGTTTCAGCAAGACGGTGCAGCACCCCATTATGCAAGAGATGTTCACAATTATTTGAGTAATGTATTCGCAGAACGTAGGATAGGTCGAAGAGGTATAATAGTGTGATAGATAAAATGTGCAATGTATTATTTTGTGTAAATCTGTTTGTAATTCCGTCGGTAATTTACATATTGATAATAAGTTGTGTATAATCGGTAAGGTAGAGAATTACGTACCGTTATAGAGAGAGAGAATAGGTAGGCGAAGAGCTGAGAGAGGGAGCGTAGGTTATTTCCTAGATGTGTATAGGTAGTGTTAGGTAGGATGACCCACCAATCACGCGCGAGTAAAGAGACGCTACGACGCTAGAATGTTCACCAATGAGATGCGTCGCTTGAAGTGGGGAAGAAGACGGAACTTGACTCTACAGAAGATAGATTCGTTCGAGCACTTGACGCGTCGGCATCCATTTTTGAATACGGATACAAAAATAAAAAGTCAGGGGTTCAAATAAAAGGGGTTCGTTTCCGGCATTAAGCTCCGTTTAATCGAAATCCCATCAACTTTCGATACAAACCATGTTCTCTACCGCATGGTGGGCCATGCTCCGTGTCAACTTAATCCGTGTTACTGACGCCGAGTGAGGAAAACTAAAAATAATATTCGTCCAACGAGATTGTGCAATGAAGAGCGTGATTTTTATTCAGATTCGTGATGACTCTCGAGACTTGGGTGTACAATCCTCCGCCTGTAAATTCATGACGCTACGCTTTTCACGTCGCCATCTTGGGTCGGATCTGTTCGACGTACGAAATCCATTTTCTAATGGTAACGATCATCAAAGATATCTACGAGGAAACAAAGCAGGGATTTTCTGAGAAGAAACGAAGTTCATCGACATCACCTGGCCAGGTTTCTTGATATTTCGATTAATTATAATGTTCTGTACTTCTCTCTCTCACTCATGCTCTTAATTTTCAAATCCTAAAATACTTCATTCGATCATGACTTCAGCACGAAGATATTAAAATAAGTCGAAGTTTAACATTTGTATACATATAATGGATGCGAACGTGTGTATGAGTATACGTCAATAAATCTAATAAAAAAAAAAAAATTAGGCTAAGAAAAAAATTTATTATAATAGAGTGGCCACCAAGATCTCCGGATCTTACGCCCCTTGACTATTTTCTATGGGGTTATCTCAAAGACAGAGTGTAAAAGAACGAAACCGGTGAATATTGAGGAAGTGAAACAACGAATACGGGGTAAGATCGCAGCGATAGAACCAGATATGATTACGAAAGTCGTATCGACTTTTTATAATCGCTTGGGATATTGCCAAGAAGTTCATGGCAATCACTTTGAGCATAAGCGTTCGTGAGGTACATAATTTCATCAACATCTTAGTATACCCATCTTGCCTTAACTGGCTGGGTACACACATGCAGGTGGCGGGGAGGGGAACCACCTGAACAAAGCACCCCGAAGATATGTAAACCCGACCGTGCAACCTCTACGCGGTACATCTTGGGTATTGCTAAAGCCGGCGGTGGAATTGTAAAAATGTTATACATACATACGGTATTTATAAACGTATCGGATGTGAAAAAGAAAAGTTTTAAAAAAAAAATTTTATATTTTTATACGGGAACAATGATAATGCATTGCACACTCGAAAATCTTTTAATCGATTAGCCATTTCTTGTTGATTGTATTACGGATTTACATTACGCACTCTGAAAACAATATAATCAACGTTGGGCATCTCAAGTAGCTTTCAGAAATTTTGTTCCCTTTCCATTTGAAAAAATAAACTTGACCTTGGTCATGTTCAAGGTGAAGTTCTATGCTACCATTAAATAGCCCGGGAAAAATCCTTAAACTTTTGTCTGAAACATTTTTCCCGAAAATGTCCTTTCGCTGAGATATTTTGGTGTTCCGGGTCTTTTGGATCACCCTGTATATACCGGATGGACCATTTTAACCTATAATGGGAAAAATCTCGAAACAGGGGTTAGATACACAAAAATGTTTCAGACAAAAGTTGCAGGGGACGAAGGGGTTCACTCAATGATATCAGTGCATTTGACCTCGTCGGCCATTTTCAAAGTCATTTCGGAGTTAAAATCACTATTTTAAATGGGAACCCATATTATTTATCCCCGAGTTGAAAAGAGCGGGAAATTTCACGTTAAAATTGTTTTTTATGTGAAGGTCATTTCAAGATCAAATGAAAGACAAATTATGCAAAAATAGCTGAAATAGTGTCGATTGACATTCCAAGTTTTAAAAAAATGTTCAGATCACTTTCAAAGATCCGACGGTTTACCGTGCTTAAGCGGCCTTCAAAATACTTCCATTATAAAAGCGCTCAATTACCATGCTTACCACATCACATTAACTCAAGCGTTAACGCCTCAGAATGTTCTACAGCGTCTTTACTTTTGCCGATGGGCTATACAAAATCCTGAGTTATTTACCTTCGTTATGCTTTCAGACGAAGCTACATTTAAAAACACTGGAGAATTAAACAGACTGTCATTACTGGTTAGATGTAAATCCACATTGGTACAGACCGTCGACAATCAAATCGTATCCAAGCAGTATCAAAATCGATGGATTGGACGAGGTCGTCCAATTGCGTGGCCTGCTTGCTCGCCTGACCTGACATCTGCTGATTCCATCTCAGAGGATATTTGAGAAACGTGGTGTATGAGCTGTCGCCAACGACAGGAGATTATATGATGCAACTAATTGACAGAGCGTGTGCAGCAATTCCTAGATATGTCTTACTAGTCACTGTAAAACATTTTCTAAGCAGGATTCATTTGTGTATTGCCGCTAATGGTAGACATTTTGAGCACATTCTCAAGGGTTAGTTCGTATATCTGATTACAATCGGGAAGAAGCAACAAATTGTTTAAACAATAAACGCTGTTTATTGTCAATTGAACCCCTGGCGATCAAAAGGGGATACGCGCGAAACGTCGGAGAATTTGTTGGCCCCTCGGCTCGTAATTTTTTGACTTTCGAATTTTAAAGTTTTCATTAGATATCTTAATACGAAAATTAATTACGCGTATTTTTTGTTAAAAAAAAAAAATCAAACATTTCGATCCCTCTTCGTTTTTAATATAATCGCAAAAAAACGAAATTATTTGTAAATATAAAATAACTTAATTATTTTGTCTTTAACTCATCATGTCTTTTACAATAATTGGAATTTTGTAATAAAATTTTTAAAGAATTTATCTACAAACTAACGTATTTTTCCAAATTATGGTTAGTTATTACGGAAATTTAAAAAAAAATGGTTTTTGTTCTACTGCACAAAATTGACATTAAAAGCTTCAAACACTTCGGGAGTCGAGAGAATTTCAATAAATCGAAATTTCCTTCCCACCGAAAATTCGAGGAAGGTTCAAAGAAGTTTTTTGTAATATTTGCTTTTTGATTAAAAATTTTTTTTTTGTGGTTTATGATCTTTTTTGTGTTTTTATTGTAGTACTGTTCTTTTTAAACTTTTTGATATTTTATGATCTTTTTCATTTTTAATTTGCTTTTTGATCTTTTTAATTTTTTTGATATTTGATGATTTTAAGTTTACTATAAAGTATGCCCACAGACATACATACTCTCCACAACAATCGTAGATACCCTGGGATGTATCTTGCCTTGGAGTATTTGCAGCTTCATACAGTGTCCACTCCTTCCGCTGTTGAGTAGTACGTCCAAATCGAACTCTCAAATATAAGTGCATATCCAGCAACGCACACCATTTTTTAATTATGTTCTCAGGTATTGGTGCATGTAAGGAGTCAAGGTAGATGAAAAGCTTTCGTCTAGTTACAATGACCACGAGGGTTCCAGTTAGCGCAGTTTTCAAATCCTGCACTAAGAACTCCTTCTTGATTCATGCAGACATTGAATAAAATGTCAAAGTGTAATATATCATCAGATGTGCGTACTGAAGATATAAACGCATTTGTAACAGTGTCACCCAACTTCACATTTGGCAAGAGGATCTTTAGGCTTTCAATGTCGACTGGCACTCCTGTTACACATTGAAAATAATTTTCAGGTACCTTAGGATATATCAGGTTTATGTCGAATAATATTATGGGTGCGGTTAATGGGATCAATTGCGTTACTGCCTACGTCACAATCTGAATGTGGAGTCAATTTAGAAACATTGGATTGATATGATGCTTTCTTGCTTTGGTTGTGGGAAGGTATACTTTCTGCGGTGATGTTAGAAATTTGTTTAGATTTTATAAAATATTTGTTACCTGACTTCTTTGGGCGCGAATGCGATTTCCTTTTCCATTTTTCCTGGGGACATAGTTCTTCCTTCTCTTCTGCAGAACGCTTGAGTCTGTTTGCCTGAACTCGGGTGGTTTTTAAGCAAAATGTTTCTTCTCTCAGACGTTGCAATGTGATCTCAGTTATTAGCCGTATGTATTTTAAAAGCGGAAGTTTTTTCCTACCATTTAATACAAACGACTTTTCGATTTTCCAGTAATTTTCTACTGTTGCATTAGTGTCACGCAATATTTCAAATTTTGAGATCATTACAGCAGACTACAATGAAAAGTATGGCATTAAAAATTCCAACAAATAATCAAGAAACTTTGCAGACATATCTTGCTTACTGTCCACGTCAGAAAATTTATTAGGTATTCGATAATGTTTTTTTTTTACATTAAGAAAGTACAAATAAAAGGGAGAATCTTTTCTGATATCTTCGTGTATTCTATTTCCAGAATTTTCATCAATAATTACTTCCTCTTCTGCGTTATCACCTACTTCGAGATCGTTCTAAAAACTATCGTGCAGTTTCTGAAGCAGTGCACACCTCTCATGAAGCAGTGGCAGGTTGTACTAATGTGGATCCAAAATGTGTCAATGTGGAATTTTCACAAATGGTATGTAAATTCCAAATTTCAAAACCCAAAAATCGCACCTGATCCTATTTTCAAGATATATGCAGATATGTATATAAATAACGCGATTTCCACATAAATTATTAGTTTCAATGCGAGTTTTATCTCTTTTCACCAATCATATGGTCCCTTTTTTTAAATATGTTTGTATTTTTATTTTTTTTTTGTTGAGATATTCAATTTTTAATTTATAATAGTGGAAATTAAAATAATTTTTGCTACGGATAAAAATGAAAATTGCAGAGATAAAAGTATATATAACAATTACATACCTCAGCAGTTGTACGAGTAATTTTAGATAAAATTATACTGATATACTGCGGCATGACTTGAATAGGTCTTCTGAAAATTTGTTTAGCTGAATGATATAGAGTGAGATAGCAGGTTATAACAAGCAAAGTAAATATTTTTTACCACAAGATCCGCATACTTTTTTTTCTATTTTCAGAATGAGAACATATATTGTCCATTAATATGCGTTAGGAATAGGAACGATAATGGTAGATATGTTCTCCGCCGCATAAGTCGTCTAGCTGCAATAATTTGAACACTCAAAAAGAAATATGGTTAACTTTTCAAGGGCCCTAGAGCGTGCCGAGTGGTCCCGCCAGTGACGTCAGAGGCAAGAAAACTTTGCGCCGTGAAATTGGCGATTTTCGAGGTATTTTTTCGATTTTTTTTGCAGAAATCGGTTTCTCGTGTCGAGGAATAGCGATTAAAGTAGTATGGAAAAGATTGTTAGCTTATAAATAGGAAAAATAAAGCATCAAAGTTTGACAGCGGCCGTATCTTTGTCAAACTTCAGGCGATCGACATAAGACCTTCTCTTTTTATGTTGTTCCGCTCACTCGCGCTTCGAGACTGTATCACTTGATCAGAATAGAAAGACACTCGCTCCCTCTCTCTCTCTCTCTGCTTCCGTAAGAGAGTGCAGCGCGACGGGCCGTGCGTTGTCGTTACGAAAAATTCATGCATTTTTGCGAATGTGGCCGGGGAACAAAGTTCCGAAAATCAACACACCCCCCGACAGGCCACAATTTGCATATAACATGGCACCAGAGTGATTTTCTTCCCTTTGACTTTGAAAATTTGGCAAAAAGAAAGCGAATTAAAAAACGTTAGACTCGCGCAACATCGAAATTTTAGTTTTCGTTTTCGGAACTTTGTTTCCCGGTCGCGCAAATTGCACGATCTTTAAAAAATATGGATGCTTTTTAGAAAGAAACATATCGAGAACTGCAGATGGTGAGATACGGTAAGTCAGACAATATAATTTTGAAGGGTTACTTTTTGATTGTCGGGTGATAAAAAGCGAGAAAACTTATAGTCAATTCATCGCAGATCGAATAACTTTTGTGCACGACATTTCAATGCGTAAAGTAAAATAATTGGCAAAGTAAAGCGCACATGCGTCGAAATCTGTTCTTTTTTATTTTATAAATTAAAACTGATGTTTTTTTTTCTGACATTGGACACTCGGTCCGTACAATTCAGAAAACATTCGACAAATTTTTTAAAATATCGCATTTCACGATAGATGGCAAAGCGAAAACTTTTCGCATCAATTGAGGATCAAGCTGTTTTTGTTTTTTTCCACTTTATATTATGGCGTATGCCAACAAATAATTTTTATTTGCCCAAATTTTTGTTTTCTGACTATTTTCGAATTTACCGCACGAACCGAGTGTTGCCGAACGCCTAGCGGTGTTGCCTAGTTTCTTCCTGGTTACTGAGCGGCGCGGAGTCCGGAGAGCCAACGACTTGGCAACACCGCTAGGCGTTCGGCAACACTCGGTTCGTGCGGTAAATTCGATGGACCGGCATAAGCAGCAGCAGCGGCAGCAGTATGGCAGAAAAAGAAAATAATCGGTAAGAAATGAGTTTACACGATTGCAGATCCCTAGAATGTTTATTCTTTATTTCAGCGACGAGGCTGTTCAATTGCCGGAGGAATAAAAAACGAGGCGAAAATCGTCGATGCCGGCGCCGGGGCCACCCCAACAGCAACATGAAATACAAGGTATTTATTTCATCACATAAATAGTCACACGTAAGATCAGTATATTTCACTATTTTCCTTCTCCCAGTGTGTTGCTTACCATTCAAAATTCAACTACAAAGACGATAGTAAATATTTTGCAAACAATTTCTGCCATTTATTTCATCGCACAAATAGCTTCAGAATGTTTTTTAATTACGCAGAGTAATGCATGATAATAACATATTGCATCTATATAGATTACGCAGAAAAATAATACGATGGCAGTTATACGCTTGAAAATTTGTATAAATAGTCTGCAACTATTTGTGCGATGATATACATGGCAGAAGTTGATTGATAGATATTTAGGATCGCGTTTATAGTTGAATTTTGAATGGTAAGCTACACACTGGGAGAAGGAAAGTAGTAAAATATACTGATCCTATACATGTAGTACCTGGAAGTAGATACGTTGTTAAAAGTTACAGTTTATACGAAGCTGTCAAAGTTATTTGGACTACGCGTATACTACAAGCAAAAGTAATTTCGACTAGTCGAATAGTTATTTAGGATTAGTACAATTTACTATATTGTTCTGTCAGTTGGTAGATTACTGTTAAAAATTGAACTACAAAAATACGATGTTACATATCTACAATAAATTTTACTGTTTTTTTTTATACAATAATATATACAATATATTTAAAATATCATATAAAAATTAATATATTACATTAAAATAACATATTAAAAATATATACAATATATTTATTATTTATTTCATAGCACAAATAGTTGCAGATTATGCATTCCTATTTATTGCAGATTTTTAATTATATAACCGTCATTTTATTATTTTTAAAAGCGATGACGCATTTCCTCATAAAATTTAGATGCAATATGTTTATTGTTTGGTGCGATTAAATATTTTATTTCTATAACTGCTTATTGCCGAGTATTTTACTTATAAATACGTTTGTATTGTTTCAGTATCACCCGAGGGACCCCAGGGTCCGTGGAGCGTGGTGGGTGCGGGAGCGGCAGGAGGCGGCGAGGTATCGCCAATACATGGATGACGGCCAGATTTTTATGTAGTGTCTGGAGAATGCAAAAAAGCGTAGTGAGGCTGTTTTCCGGGTATGGACTTCAAAGGTAGGTATTTGTAGGCTAGTCGTTTCATACAAAAAAAAGAAAGGTTTAATCCGCATTTTGTTTAAAAAAAATGTCATTGTACATCGAACACCGCACGAACCGAGTGTTGCGGAACGCTTAGCGTCGTTGCCAAGTATAAAAAAAAAGAAAAGATTTCGACGCATGTGCGCTTTACTTTGCCAATTATTTTACTTTACGCATTGAAAAGTCGTGCACAAAAGTTATTCGATCTGCGATGAATTGACTATAAGTTTTCTCGCTTTTATCATCCGACAATCAAAAAGTAACCCTTCAAAATTATATTGTATGACTTACCGTATCTCACCATCTGCAGTTCTCGATGTGTTTCTTTCTAAAAAGCATCCATATTTTTTAAAGATCGTGCAATTTGCGCGGCCGGGAAACAAAGTTCCGAAAACGAAAACTAAAATTTCGATGTTGCGCCAGCCTGTCGGGGGGTGTGTTGATTTTCGGAACTTTGTTCCCCGGCCACATTCGCAAAAATGCATGAATTTTTCGTAACGACAACGCACGGCCCGTCCCGCTGCACTCTCTTACGGAAGCAGAGAGAGAGAGAGAGAGAGAGAGAGAGAGAGAGAGAGAGAGAGAGAGAGGGAGCGAGTGTCTTTCTATTCCGATCGAGTGAGGCAGCAACAGTGAGCGGAGCAACATAGACAGAGAAGGTCTTATGTCGATCGCCTGAAGTTAGACAAAGAGACGGCCGCTGTCAAACTTTGATGCTTTATTTTTCCTATTTATAAGCTAACAATCTTTTCCATACTACTTTAATCGCTATTCCTCGACACGAGAAACCGATTTCTACAAAAAAATCGCGAAAATCCCTCGAAAATCGCCAATTTCACGGCGCAAAGTTTTCTCGCCTCTGACGTCACAGGCGGGACCGCGCGGCACGCTCGAGGGCTCTTAACGTAAATCAAGTTATAGCAATCGTAACAAGAAATAAATCTTCTGTATATATCCAAAATTAAATCTGTGAATTATATTATTGGAATAATGTTGGAGAGTTACACGTAAGCTCCTTGTGTACTAAACAGAAACCCACTTCTATAATGGATATAGAAAAGTGGGACGAAAGCCACGACTACTTCTAACGGCAAGTTCCGTAACGATCTCGCTATCATTCATGTATTCCGATTTTGAAGATTCATCTCTGTACAGCAACGTCTATGCTGAAATTTACTACAAATAATTATATATATATATATAATAATTAGTCAGAAATAAAATCTATGTATATTAACCGAAAATAATTAAAAAAACTTTATAACATTGCATACAAAAATATTAAATTTAATGTTTGACTAAAATTTCTTTTTTAATCTGTATAAGCCGTCTAGTGTGTATACATATATGCGTATATCTCGAAAATAGGATCAGGTACGATTTTCAGGTTTGGAAGTTTGAAATCCTCAGATCATTTGTGAAAACTCCACATTGACACTTTTTGGATCCATATTAGTACAACCTACCGTTGGTTCAAGAGAGGCGTGAGTGGATTGATTCTCTCCATCCTGATTATTTAAAAAAAATTCGATTCTTCTGAATATTCCGAACGGTTAAGATCATTACTGTAGATCACATAAGTCGTCTCTGACAAACGATATGTTTTGAGTATTAAAAAGGTTGGTAACGTCATTTTCATTAGGTGTACGATTTAATGTACTGTTAAGAGTAGAACTATTTTCAAGGGCAACGGTCGCATTGAATACCACGCCACATTCATTGAACCCCGTACTTGTAAATTTTGCTATGTTCTCAATTATCAGTTTTTCAGTCTCTTTATAATTCTGTAGCTTTGTTAACATCAATTATATTGTGCGTCAATGTATGACTGGTTTCTTTTTACAAAATAGTATAATTTGCATACATTACCACGTATAGTTTGCGGTGCATTTACTGGGAAATGCGAGTTTGCACAGTTCCCCCCCATACATTATTACTACGTTTATACGATGCTTTTAGGAGATTTGAAATTAGTATTTCGTAATTATTAGTGGACAAATTTGTATGTATAACTTGTACTATCTGATTTAAGTTAAACAGCATTACGGCGTGAACGGAACCAAATTTTAAACCAGTTTGTTTCAGCAAAAAAAGAACATTATAAATCAATAAAGTAAGGAGTAGAAAAGAACAAAGACGGAGGTAAAACAATTTACCAAATATATTCTACCAAATGAATTTGAAGGTTTCAGTGGTATAAGGGAACATCCACATAATCAAGATATGCGAATTACATATTTCGATTCGGAATAGCCATATGAAGATCCGACATCACAATCTTAACATGGGAACGTTCTAATCTGTGCCTCCATGGCGACAATAACGCGCACTGTGCTGCATGGCGTCGTTGAAGTAGGCAGCTGTCTTTGTACTACTCGTACGTGAATGCGGCCGTTATATGGTATACTAGAGCATGTTGTTCCGCACTCGTTCCGTGCTGCAAATTCCACCGTATTCTTAATCGAAATTTTAATGTGTACGGTACAAATTTGTATAAACAATCATTATCATTTAAACAAATTGCTGCTCCCTCAAGGCTATACATGTTGTTTCTGTCATCATTCTACGCTACCACGAATTTATTCAAGACGATTTAGAAATTGCGGCATACCGTAAGATCAATTTTATGTTAAAATTAGCAATAAACAATTTCTGTTGTTTAAACAAAGTGTTGCTCCCTCACTGATGCACACGAATACTGTTTCTGGCACCATTCTACGCCATGAGAAATTTTTTTCGGGACGATTCGGAATTTGTGGCATATACATAGTTATTAATTTACAATAAACAATGTTTAGTGTTTAAACAATTCGTTTCTTCTTCACGAATAAAGTCGGATATTATTTCTGGAATGATTATACGCTACCATGAATTTTTCCGAGTTGATTCGGAATTTGTTCCGGATGACTCGGAGGGTCATTATCCGGGCTAAAGTGATTTGAATCGCGATCCGAGAGTGGCCTGGGCCGCTCATCTGGCGACGTTAGACTCCCGAGGACTTCTTGCAATATCTTCCTTGATGCCGGAGGTATTTTGGAATTCGAATCGAATGGCTTCAGGTCTGAGACGTGCGTTACAGTGCTACTTCGCCCTGCTTCGACGTGCAGTTCATATGCCGTGTTGCCGACTAATTTCGTTTAGTGCAAGCAGTCGAATAAGTTAAATTTGATGTCATGATCGCGTGTGTTAGCGTATGAGAAAAGCTCGCGACATCCTTAGTTCGCCAGCTTTTAAACAAATAAAGAATCGTAACTGGCGGTCTTCAGTAACACCAGTTCTGACGGCAAACGATTGCAGATTGTCCTCGTCGCCCGAGTTACGCGGTAATTTTATTGACAGTATAGAGGAAATTCCAACAATAACGCTGGAGTTATCTACAGAACGCATTTACTCTGCGACCGACCGCCATGGATGCAATGCCTGGAATTCCATGGGAATCGCGTCGAGTCTAAGCTATTCGCGTTTAAGTTTCGAACCGCGTTAGAGTTGTGCCCTGGCGTTAGTAAACCCGTTTTCAAATTTTTGTAGGGGGCACAATTCAAAGAGAGGGCGGAACAGTTCGCAACGGAGTTAAATTCTTGGGACTCTGATGACGCATTATTGTACAAGATAGATAAGTTGTATGGATGAAGAGAAACCCGTCATACTTATGAATCAAGACTGTCGAGTTTCATGCAGGGATATAGGGAGTCTGTCAAGGACATTGGTTCGCGAGCATTAGTATTAAAAAATGATGCAATTGCTTCCTCGGAACCATCCTCCGAACTTACACGGGAGTTCCTGGATAGCTTTACCACAATGACAGAAAAGAGGACGTTGGAGACTTTCATAGCGGGCATTAGGCGCCTGCTAGAATTTCGAGAATTAAGCGAGAGACCCAAGACACTTAAAGAGGCCACCGAGTACGGGAACCATCAGAATAATGCATTTCATGTAAATGATAACGCGGCTGAGTTCGGTCGAGGTCGACACGAGACCGCGGGAAAATCGGCTGTCGCGCGTATGATGAGAGTGGTCGCCGCGAATCTTCGAGATATCGTTTACGACGATAGAAACATTCCCGTGAGGTTCGTCGACACAACGAAACCAAGTACAGTTTTTGCAAGCAAATCAGGTACACGAATGGTAGATGCCTAACGTTATGTCGAAAAGGTAGCCGGGGTCGATTCCCCAACGGCAACCGCGCGCCAAAACTCCTCGACTCTCATTTCAACACAGATGGCCGATCTCAAAATGCTCGAGGACACAGACAGAACTTTGATAACCATTGACAGAATCACCTTTGTGACAAGGATTCGGTGATCGCCAACGTAATTATCGGGATCGGCAATCGAATAACCATCGCCAAAAAAATGTTGGAAACGATCGAGATGACTTTCGTGAAAACCGGGAGGATACATGAATCTTTGGACGGAAATAGCGGACAGAAACGAGCACCTTAGGGACAGTGTCGAGGACAATCGGGGCCCCCACGAGGTGGCCACAATAGGCAATGATCTCAACAGCATTATTTGCACTCACAATTGACTCGGGTCGAAACTGTGGTTCCTCGCGTTCCCAAAAAGCTGCTGCAGAAAACCCAGAAGATGAGCCTGTTGAAGACAAATGAGCAGCAGTCCGTGTCGGGACTGTTGAATACGCCACCCAATGCCTAAGATTAAGAATCTCGAGCCCGGACCTACATTTTTCCGACGCTACATTCCGCGCAGACAGCGGCGTCGAAATTGTCTAAGTTGCGCCGTGATATATATTCCGATCTGTCAGTGAGATACTACTTCAGCGGGATCGGAGACAGAGTTATGCCTACCGCCGGTTCGAGTATCGAGTATGATGAGGCGATCATAGAAATTCAAAATGTAATAGATAATTTTCCCATCTCAGAGGACGGAATACTTGGTGACCCATCTCTCAGGCAACGTTCAGTGAAGATCGATTAGGACAATGAAACAATCGGTCATAACGTTACGGTAAGACGAGCGGAACGCGTGCTTTCGCTAATGGCTTTAAATGCACTTTTAAAGGAGGATCAAGACCACCTGCGCGTGATCGTGACAAAACAGGCGAGAAGATTTCACCTATCAGGCGAATCGCTGAGTGCAACTTCTATCTTTTAGCATTGAATGCATACGGTGGATGATGTACTCAGAAGGGCGAAACGCTTTCGCGATCCACCGATAATTAAGGAAGAGATGCAGCGACTCGTAGAGGATCAGCTGAAAGCGGGCATCATAGGTCATTCTACCTCTCCATATAACTCGTCTGGTTGGGTACTGCCCAAGAAGACAGGTCCCAATGGCAAAAAGAAGTTGACAGGAGTACTATACTTGAAGGACCTAAGCGAAAAAACAATAGGCGATGTATTTTGCTACACTCGAGTTGAAGATGAATCAGATAAAAATGGATGTGCGCGATACTATGTTTTCGACGTCTAATTGGTATTTCCAGGATAACCGAATGCCGATGGACATAACAAATTGACCGAGTTTATTCCCTGATGGACGTAGCATTAACGAGCCTACAGGCATTGAAATGCTCATCTACGCAAAAAAAATTGAATAGAGCATGAAAAGAAATTCGACCGTCTGATGAAACGTCTAACGTGTGCCAACCTTAAGTGAACCCCAAAAGCGCAACTTCTTACAGAAAGAGGCCCATTACCTTGGTAAGTAGTGAACTTACTTAAGAAAAATGTTCCATTGGAGTGGCGAAACGATCAAATCGAAGCGTTTTGATATATTAAATATTAAAATGCAAACTATTCCGTAGTCCCATACTACAATTACCGGATTTCCTACATCCATGCATCCTGTCGCATGGATAAATAGGAAAGGACCTCTCTATTTTTTCTACAAACACGCGCGCTCCCGAAAATTCTATCGCTAAATTAAGGTTCGAAATTTTTAACTGTGGAAATTTTTCCAAATTCTGTTTTTGCAGAAAAATTCTTCAACCCTTTCTCTAAAATTGCTACAATTTCAGTTTTTTATCTTCAAAAACTTGCATCGTGCTTACATATATCTGTATTAAAAACAAAAGAGGTGAAGATTTTTTAACCTTATATTCGTTTTTGTATTACTCTATTGTATATGTAGTTAAAATTTTAAGTTGTTTCGTTTCATATTCACCAGATATCGTGATATATAATTCAAACGTTGTTAATTAGCGGACAGTCTGAGCGACTGCTATGACTTGTTTTATTTACGCTTACGTGCGCATTTTATTATCGTAGAAATATATGCTTTGTGGCCTAGATGCATTGTAAGCACTTTTTCCAAGTATGTAAAGTAGCGACCTTCTTTCTCCAGAGCATGAACAAATTTCTTTACCAATTCAAGTTTGATATGTATAGCAGGTAGACGAATTTTACTAGGATCTACAAGAGGATGATTAACGATATTGCTTAAATCAGGGGTTAGTGACGACCTGCCGCGCCAAGCTTTAATTTTCTAATAGTTCGCTCTATCTCTACTATCAAACATGAATAGATACATTTGATTACAATAATGAATAAGACAGTCGTAAATTAATTTTGGTTATCTAAGAGGTAATATTTAACACGTGTTATAAATGACTTGGATTTAAATAAAAATTATCTTAAATCTAAAGGAAGCGAAATAAATACCCGTGCTGCAATGAATAAAAAGGCTCCGGTTGCCTTCGCAGAGAGAAATTTTGGGTACCTTTCAAGGTGTGTGTGAAACAGCATTTCGCGTACTGCAGCGAGTTTGGCCTAACATCCTAATCCGCTTATGGATTTATTCCGGAGTTTTAGTAGCTAGTATACAGTAGACCATACTAATATCGCAAAATTCATTCTATTGTTCATTGTATGCCAACCGGACCTTTTTAAGGCAGGTGACATGTGATCGTATTTTCGAACCCCGTATATACAGGGTGGGCCATCTTAATCGCCCCACCGAAATATATTGGAAGCTAAGCAAGATAGAGAAAAAATAGTCTAAACAAAAGTTGAAGGGAAGGAGTCATGCAATGGTATCATGGAGTTTGACCTTGAACTCGATTTTGAAGGTTATTTCAAGGTCAACGTGATTTTTTTAAATGGGAACGCCTATTTTTGACTCCGGATTTGAAAAGAGCGGAAAATTTTACGTTAAGACTGATGTTTATCAAAATTATGGCAAGGTCGAACGAAGGTCAAATTTACCAATTAAAACTCCCTACGCATGTTTTGTTTGAACCTGAGCCGATTACGTAAAATTGGTTTACAGAAAAGATGAAGGGAACAGTGAGGGTCACCTTCCGAAACCGTACTCATGACCTTGAACTCGATTTTGAAGGTTATTTCAAGGTCAACGTGATTTCTTTTAAATGGAAACGCCTATTTTTTACCCCTGTACCATGCGGTATTACTACACATGCGAATGTGTTGAACTTGACTGCTGCGCATGCGAATGTGTTGAACTTGACTGCCGCGCATGCGTAAGTGTTGTACTTCACTACTGCGCATGCGTAAGTGTTGTATGTCGCTAGTGCGCATGCGTAAGTGTTGTACTTCACTACTGCGCATTCATAAGTCTCGTATTCCATACTGCTCATATGTAGGTGTCGTATTTCACCACTGCGCATGTGCAAGTGTCGTACTAACTAATTACCTAACCCATAACACAACCAATGATCCAAAACGAGTCCGTAACACGGACTCCATAGTGACTGCGAACAAAATTAATACTATAAATTCTTAATACTTACATGTCTCGTCATTATTAGATCAATTTCATTTTTCGTAGTTAAAAAAGAAAATTTAACAATTCGTCGATTCTTCTTCTTCTTTAAAACGTTATAACATTTCGATTCTCGTTGCATTATCTACATACGTATGTACATTTTGTTAAGGCGAAGAACAACTTTAAGCAGCTCCGTAATAATGTAATTCAAGTTTTACATCAATTTGATTATTACACGGATTCCGATTTTTGAAAAAAAAGAAATAAATTAACAATACAATTTCAGCCATTTATCACAAAAAAGAGAATTAGTAATTCAGTTTCGGCTGTTTTTCAACTTGTCTCGTTTTCATGAGTGTTTGAGGTTTGGATTATTACTTTATCACCAAATTGAAGGTAAAGAACTGCTCTAAAAATGGCTGACTATCAACCTAATGACATTATCAATGACACTAGGCCAATATCATGACAATGATACTAGGCGAATGTCAGAATATTTATCGAGCTGCGTCTAGACTTTACGCTGAACGCTTTCCGTGTGGAATGGAAAATGATGCTCGTGTTGTCACTGTTCTTGCGATTGTTCACCTTGATCCTCATATCAGCAGTCGCCGAGTTGAAAGAGAAATTGGTATGCCTCGGAGAACATTCTTAAGAATTCTTAAAGCCCTGAAATATCATACTTATCACATAACATTAGTTCAGGAATTATAGTATCATCATTTTTAACAGCGAATTGTTTTTTGTGAATGGGCATTGCACATGATAAAAAATGATCAAGATTTTTTCAACTATGTACTTTTTTCTGATGAATCGAAATTTCAAAGTGATGGAGAACTTAATAGGCATAATTGCCATTACTGGTTAGATGAAAATCCTCATTGGCACAGAAGTGTGAATCATCAAAGACGTTGGAGCGAGCCTTATGGTATGGTGTGGCATCGTCAACGGGTATTTAATACGCCCTTAATTTTTCGAGGAAAATGTTAATCGCAATACCTATTTACACTTGATCAGAGATCAGTTACCTGAATTGATGGAAGATGTCGATTTAGGAACGCGGCGAAGAATGTGGTTTCAGCAGGATGGTGCACCGTCACATTTTGCGCGAATCGTATAGGCTTTCTTGAATGAAAATTACAATGGTAGATGGATTCGACGAGGAGGCCCGGTTAACTGGCCTACTTGTTCGCCCGATCTCACATCTCCAGATTTTTATTTATGGGGATATTTGAAAAATGTCGTTTATGAACAGCAGCCCACAACAAGAGAGAACTTTCAAGATCGCATTCGCCAAGCATGTACTGTCATTCCAAGAACAACTCTTCTGAGCACCGTACTCAATTTCCAAAGGCGTTTGATTTTATGCCTTCAAGTAAATGGAGGCAACTTTGAACATTTGCTCCAAGGTTGAATTGATGCATTTCAAAATAGTGAGAGGCAAGGGGACTCACCTTAATCTAGTACCCCGAAGGAAACAGTACTTACTACGTTCACGTCGTTGTTTCTGGGTAGCGCTAAAAGTAAGGTTAATACAGTTAAATTAACTCTCGAAAGTAGTGATTCTCATTTCAAAAAGTCGTTTAACTTGAAGTAACCTAGGATATGGAGTTCAAAATCAACGTAACATTACCGCTAAATTGCTCTCTGGCCCTTTCGTGCCAATCACATTTACGTATTTGGCTTACGTTCCGGAAAGTGCAAGTGGGGAGTTTTAATTCGCAAATTGGACCTTCGGTCGACCTTGCGATAATTTTGATAAACATCAGTCTTAACGTAAAATTTTCCGCTCTTTTCAAATCCGGAGTCAAAAATAGGCGTTCCCATTTAAAAAAATCACGTTGACCTTGAAATAACCTTCAAAATCGAGTTCAAGGTCAAACTCCATGATACCATTGTACGAGCCCCTCCATCCCCTTCAACTTTTGTGTAGGCTATATTTCTGTATCTTGCTTAGATTCCAATATATTTCGGTGGGGCGATTAAAATGGCCCACCCTATATAGCGCAGACAACCATTCTGTACATATTGGACTTTATTCCAATTATCCCCACGCAGACATGGACCATATACACTGTTGCAGTACAACAAGTGTGGAAGAATGAGAGCCTCGCAGAGTCTTAATTTTGTTGTTCGTGAAAGAACACGTCTCCACGGAAACAAGCGACGTAACGTTGAAAACGATATTGCGGTCATTTTAGAGATATGCCTTGAAAAGGACCAATCACTGTAAATAATTAATCCAAGGTCTCTAGCTTTAGACACTACCGGAATGACGTTACCATTTACAATAGTCGGAAATAGGTTAGTGTCAACGTTCCTTCGCAATTTTGCACTTCTTGCAAGAACTTTCGATTTTAACGGATGAAGAAGAAGCGCATTATCTTCAGCCCAGATCGCAATGTCATTAAGATCCGAATTAAAAGATGAAAACCCTTCAGGCGCAGCATGGGGAGAGAAGGATAACATAATTTGGATGTCGCCAGCATACGTCTTGAGATGCACGTTCGAGCAGAAATCGTAAATGTCAGCTGTGTAAATTATAAAAAGCAGAGAGCTTAGTTTTGCTCCTTAGGGACAACCGGACGTTAAAGCTCGTGGTTCAGAGATCTCACTATCTTTCGATATAACGACTGATTAAGAGCGTTGATTGAAATATGATTTGATTAATTTAGAGGCTCTTAGAGAGAATCCGTAATATGATAATTTGGCGATAGTGAGATTATGATTCATAGTGTCAAAAGCACAAGTAAAATCTAACAATCCAATAAGAGTTAGTAATTGATTATCAATGCCCGAATGAACATCCTCAGAAACGTCAAGAAAGGAAGTCTAACAACTAAAAGATTTTCTGAAGCTCGATTAATATGCAGGGAAGATTTCATGTTTGTTGCAATATTCTAAGATTTGATCATACAAAACGGTTTCAACTAATTTCGAAAAAATTGGCAGTCGACTGATCGGACGTAAATCGGACAACAAGGTAGGTTTGGAAGTTTTAGGTATGGGGCGTATCGCATGCTTCCAAACATCTGGAAATTCACAAGAACTAATTACAGAATTGACAATTGGCCATATTTATGTTTAATTATTTATTAATTACTTCTTTTTTTTAACATTCCCATTTTTTTAACACTGGAACCCAGTAACTGCCAAGAAACCAGCGCCACCGTGAAGTATTGTAACCAGGCCCGCGGTGGAATCATGAACGTCGGTACGCAAAGAAAGTTAGGGTTTAGTGGGCATGCCTGTATCGGATAGATTGGTGAGTCCCACACACGGGAGGGTCTCGCAACTTTGCAATTCCATCTGTGGAACATTTATGGTAAAATGTGGCCCACGCAGCCTTTTTCATTTCTTCGACCGAATTAACGTGTCTTATATATATTTTTTTTTAATTATTCCGGCCCTTTCTGCCCTCTGATTGTGAGGCTAAGTGGCCCTTACACCGACTGTACAAGGACCGGACGACCTAGGGCACTGTAGTCAGAACCCTGGCCCTGGCGGCCCTGGCTGAACCTCGTAGTTGAAATTCAACCAGGCGGAATTTTTGACTCGACGATCGAGCCTTGTAGTCAAAACTACGAACGCCGGAATCAAACCCTGGCCTCCAGAGTCTCTGTACGTAGGTATAGCGAGAGCTGCAGATCGACTTTAGATGGCGCCATACTCACATTTGTCGAGGATGTAGGAAACTGCAGAAAACCCACATCAAGAACAGCAGCGGCCATGAGTCGATTCCGGCTTTGTAAACAACGCATCGAAATGTAAACGAACAACGTGGCCCGTCTTACGTATATTGCGAGCTGCTGCTTGAATACAATTTCGAATAGCTGTTTTCCCTGCCGGGGATCGAACTCACGACCTAAGGAACGTTCAGTTTACGAGGCGAGCATGCTAACCACTTAACCATCGCGTTCCCTTCAACGTGTCTTCTTATCGCAAGGTCGAAATACAAAGTTAGATATTTTACAATTTTATCCGTCAACTTCTCTGTACCTCTGCGTCGGATTTCTTTATAATTTTTTGCACATGAACTACGTATTCTTTCTTTTGAAGCTCGAGGTCATCGTACGAATTGCATTCAAGGAGAGCTTTAAAAGTTTCTATTGCATATTAGAAATCCACATAAAGGTCACCTCACAAAGCTGGTTCGTTCGCGTTTCTTACCTGCTTTTCGCCAACAGACTGCCTCGTCCCAACAAGCTGTAGCACGTGAAATACGTTTGATCTCACAAAATCTTTTTGGCCACATATTCTCCACACCATAAGAGAGATGACAGATCCGCTTCACGGGGAATGGCGCGTATGTTATGCGTTTAATTGGTGTTGGATGAGTGGTATCAACACGTTTTGTGGCCTCATGGAAGTAGGAAATGGTATACGCTCTTCCACTTATTATTATATTATTGACACAATTTCCACCGCTGTGCAAAGTGTGTTCGACCTAGCAATGCGCAAGGCAGTAAATGAAGAAAAATGTTCAATGCTGCACGCGGAGAACCCGAAGTCGTTTTAACAGTTTTGGGTGACGGCTCCTGGCAAAAAAGAGGATTTCTTTTCTAGTTGGCATAATCTCTTTGATTTGTTAACATTCTAACAAAATTACGAATGTTATTATTAAATCAAGCTGTAAAGGGTGTGAGAAGAAAAAAAGAACAGAAGGCACGCCTGAATATGAAGCGTCGTACGAGAAGCACAAGGAGCATTGTTAAGCAAATCATTCGAGAAGTTTTGGCAAAATGGAGGGATGGTATCTGCGAAATGTTTTGGCAAATCTTGGAAAAGTTTGCTGTACGTTATGGTTTTTATATAGGAGATGGAGACTCCAAAACTTTCAAGTTCTTGCTCAGTGTAGCACCTCATGGAGACGAGTTTATTGTGAAAAAATTAGAATGTGTCTTGCATGTTACCAAAAGAATTTTTAAGCGAAAATTCTCACACAGGCGAGGAAAGCTGCAAAGAAGAATGAGAAACAAACTCCAGCAATTCAAAGACATCCCGACTCTGTGGAAGAAATGCGTTTGTACAAATTATTCTCACCTCATTGTACCATATTTTACACCAACATAATAACCAAATATGCCATAACAATAGTTTACAAGATTCTTTTGAAAATTGTACATTTTTAGGCCAGAATTACTGGCACCCCACTTTGCCGACTTACTGAGTTTTTATGACTCACGCCTCAGGTATAAAAAGGCTTCCTTCCCGCACCGCGATTCACTCAGCCATCTACGTCCAATCCTTCCACTCTTCCCATTTTCCTAAGCGACGTGAGCGCGTAGTGCAGCTTCTCGCCTCTGCCTCTTTTTCCGTCTCCAAAAAAACTCCCTCGTGACGTGAGCGACTAAGGTCAGCTTGCACGATCCTCACCCTCCTTTCTCTCCAGATATTAATAATAATAATAACGTCTTTATTGGCAATTACAAAAACGAATACAAGATATAAATAACACAAAAATGCCAAAGGGCGAGTCACATAAATAGCTGTTTTACAGAATGACTAGATCTGAATGTCGGAATATCTTATCCTTCTATTCCCTACACCGTACGGTCTGAACGTCCGAAGTTTTCCTCAAATTCCATCTCCAAAACCTGAGGTAACGGCGTGGTTCTTCTCCCCTTTTCGCATAGAGAAGAATATAGAAAAAAAACGCCGGACAGTGAGGGTTTTCCATGAGTCCGTAAACTAGTTCTCTAAGCACCAGGCAATCATCAGGAAGTGTTATTTGGTTTTCTCAACAGGTCGCTGTCCCTACGCCGCTCGTTCACGCAAAGAAGAAAACTCGATGTCTCTACACCACCCGTCAGAAGCCTCCGTCCTAAGGAGGTCGCTAACGGGGAGAAGGTCCCCGCAAAAAAAAAACGAGTAAGTTTTCATTTCTTTAATCAATACGTAACTAACCTATCCTTCCCCCTTAAAAAAGACGAGTTGCTACGATGAAAAAAAATGTCCTAATTTCAAGTAAATATTTACTTGAACAGTCGCATCAAAATATTTATTTCTAACAGAAAAATAGTTTGTTAGGATAAAGGAAAGGATCCCCCGCTTTAAATAACATTTTTAGCCAATTAGCGGATCAGCTCTCGGGTGGATAGATCGGACAGACAATCGAAGACATTTACAAGACAATACGTGACAATACATGGCAACACCCACCCAGAGCCATTCCCCCCCCCCCCCCCTTCACTGCTCCCCATAGAGCGACTTGACCCCTCTGTATCGCATTTGCACGGGGTCTGGGAAAACTACCGAAAACCCGGACAGATACAGTCGACGAACTACTTTATCATCAGAGGGTACCCTCTCATGGTAAAGCAGCTGTGTCTCCCACTCAGCAATCGGCCTGCTATCTTTTCCGTAGCGGGCGCAACGCTCGTTTTTTTTATTTTAACAGTCACTTCCAAGTATGGATCCCCAATCAGGATGCGTTACTTGAAAGAGCGGCTGAGCGTCGCGCCGACCTCACGGCAATTGCTGTTGGTTTCAAATATGCATGTATATCGATGTGGTTCTATTCAAACAGAAGGCTATTCATGAATGCCCAGTTCCAATCGCCGACGACGGCTTTGACGAATGGCCACTTATTCCAAATTTTTTCAAGGAATGCTCTGTATTTTTTTAAGAATATGGAAATGGAAAGGATATCATTTTCCGATGTCATTTTCTCACATAACGGAATGATCGATTGAGTTGTACACTATAGCATAATAAAAATTTTGTTTGCAGTCCAAAAATAGCGGGTTGCGCGACGCGCCGACCACAGGGCAATTGTTGTCGGTAAAATTGTTTGTTAATTTAACTAAATATTAATTAGATTTTATCCAGCAACTAAATATTTATTTCAATTAAGAAAATATTTCCTTATTTTAAGTCAACTATATTTACTTTACTTGAAATTAGGACATTTTTTTTTCAGTGTACATTTAAAAAATCAAGTTTTTTAAATCTATTTAATATTCTATTGAGCCGAACGTGTTAATCTCTTTTATATTTTTTTTGTATACACCAAACAAAGAGATTAATACCGTAGGGAATATTTTTCTTTATTAGTGATTAGTAGTAGATTTGCACACTCGATCGGGAACCTACGGGTGATCGGATGTTTTGGCAAAAAACGTCAGTAGGAACCTTTTAGGATTTCAAATCAACCCCTTTTTTATATTAATTATTAATTTTTTATAATAATTATTTTTATTTAGATCGTTACTTTTTTTTCCTCTCGCGTTTTCCTTATCCCTATTCCTTACTAATAATAATACTTTTGGTACCTATTATATTGTTTATTCTCACTTTTCAGTCGGAAAATCATCCCATATTTTTCCGACGTAACAGATCTCCGGACTGAGCATTTAAGGAAGCCACCGTTGCCGCCGCCGATTTCCCCCAGCGCAAACAATCCAGATAAAAATCCATTGTTCCCAACTCCGAATTCTTCTTTTTTTGTACCTCCTCCACCTTCTCTCTAATTTGAGATACATGTAAAAGGGATCTAATTCCGATAAATAAATTCACCTTTCCAATAAATTCAGTCTTTTTTGTTTTTCTCCCTTAGTTTTCTTTCTTTAGCGCAGCCGCTTCCATTAACACAGAACCCAGAGTCGAGCCATCTGCTTGATCGCCCTTTCACGTACGTATCCTGAGAACACATATAAGTACCCCGGGTTCGTGCGTAACAGGAGTCAAAATACGTGTAGTAAACCGTCGCAGCCTCTAAAGCAGCCAGGACCCAAAGCAGAAACGCTATATTGGATGAAAATTAGCGTTATGAAGAAGAGGTAGGAATAATATATGGTGCAGGGATCGCTTATTAAGAACAGGTAATATTTTGTCACAATCTTTCTTTGAAAAAAACCTTAAACGCAATTTTCTCAAAACAAAGTTTTCCGATGTCTTGTTGATAAAATCTCCGAAACTACTCGACCGATCCTTATGAAATTTTTACCACATATTCTGTACTATTACAGCTACAGCGTTTATCACGGTATTGTTCAAATTTTTATTTTCATTCTTTTTCATTTGCCAAAAACAGTAAAAAAAACGTGTTTTGACTTTAACACCATTTAATTTTTTGTTTCAGACCATCCATCCCAGAGATTTTATCAACTTTTTTTCAACTATCATTTTCATCTATGAAAACTTACTAAAATGTAAAAAAAAACAATTATTTTTTATGTATTTCGATAGTGCATTAATACAGTTTAACAACTTTTATATATCAATATTTATATTACAGATCTGTTTAAAAAAATCTGAAAAACTGTCTTTTATTGAAAGTTCTAATTAGAGTAGACCCCTTAAAACTACATATTAGAAAGTACAGGATAAATCGGATTCTTTCCCCATTTATATAAAAAAAAATATTTTTATTGTTTTTCATTTTGTATTTAATTTACTATTTTTTTGTGTATATTAATTTTATTTATTATTTATTATATAATTAATTTAAGAAAAACAGTTCTCATTCGGGTCACCTAAACAGTAGTAGTCCACAGCGTACGCTGCTTAACTTGAAAGTTCTGCGAGCGACGCTTCCCAGTGGTCTACTACTGCCGAATAATATCTAAAAGCTAATATGATATTTATATACAAGTAATGCATACTTTTAAAGACATACTGCTTTTATTCACTTTTTCAAATTTTTTCGTGATAACCAGAAGGGAGTTGAGCTCGGTATCAAGAATTTTCAAATATCGCGGACAAAATTTAGGGCAATTTTCAAAAGTGAACATTTTCAATATTTTTCAATATCTCGGAAAACGGCAAGGAATACGCTGAATTTTCTATTCATCGATGATTTTAATATAATTCGAAATATAATTGAAGCAAACGATTGTTATTCACATCATTAATTCCAAAAGAACTCAGAAGCATATAATACTATTGAAGTGCAATAAGCATCCAGAAGGATATAAAATATTCACATTTTTTATATACCCGCCCATTTCTTGAACATATCCTGTAATTTATGCAATGCAACAAATGACATAATATCGATTAGTGAAATCATTTTCACACATTTGTTACTTAGAAGAATACTGTAGCACAATATATATATATTTTTTTTATTTTATGGTCTTTATTGGAAATAAACCTTACAATACACATAAATGTACCATTTACAATACTAAAGGGCTAGTCACCGCTTAAAAAGCTGCTTCACAGCCTGACCCATCGTGTGTCTGTCAAGACTTTTATTTTGTCGGAATACATGGAATCAAACAAAAATTCTTATATGAGAGTAACCGGAGACTTTTCGCACTTGAAGTGCATTAATGTCTCACTTGAAGTCTCATGTGCACTCTTATAGGGTTATGTATCAAGGTTATGTATCGAGAGGTTATACATTGAGAGATCTTACGTCGGATACGGTAATTGGTTCAGGTTTACGTGATGTTACATTATCACAGTAAAATAATAACGTCGTTAATAACGACAGAGAACACGCCCCTTCGATTGATTCAGATGTTTCGAATTTTAATCTCAATATTCAACATAATAATAAAATCACGTCGAAATTTGTGCGGCCAGTAATAACACTAATTGCGAATAGTGCATTGCCTAAATTTGACGGTGACCCGTTACCTTGGCGACGTTTCAACCGAGCGTTTGACTCTCCTCAGAGACGGGAGATTAATCAAACTCCGAAAACGTGGAACGATTGTATGATGCATTAAATGGGACGGGCGAAGACTACGGTTGAAAATTGAATGGTTACCGAATACCATGCAAACAAAGTCATGGGTGATTCAGAAAATACGTGCGGAAATTCGGAATGTATTATAGGCAAAATTAACCGCGATTTAAAAATAATAAATTTGATAAGTGCATTAAGAAGAATAATTATGTTATGCCTGGATTGGTTTGTTTAACTAAGTTCCTTTCTGAACGACCGAAAATGTTACGTTTATCCGGGACAAACGAGATACGTGGAGTTAGGGACTCGATCAAATTCGATAACAAACGAACAACTCGAGCAGTTTATACGACAACGTCACGGGTCAACCCTGTTTTCAGTTCCTATAACGATGATAGCATTTCTTCCAGTAAGAATGGAGTTTCTTATTATTGCAATTGCATGCACATTCGATTTGGAATTGTCGATCTTTCGCGGAACGCGGATGTCAGAAATTTCACAATCGACTATTGCATGATAAACATGAATTAAATCGCGGAAATAATCGTTAAAACGATTATATTGAAAATCATGGGTAACAATCGAGTATGATATTAAATACATTTACGCTTTTTGATGAAGGGTTAACGATCACTTTCATCAGTTGCTTCTCAAAGTGGAGGATACGGACCTAGAGTCGACCGTTCACTATGGGGAATTGTTTCGGCAAGTAGATTAAAATTGAATAGTCAAAGAGTTAGACATTCCACCAAAGACAATATTTTTGAATATGTATTTAGCGGAGTACATAGCGTACCTAATTTCGCACTCCCTACAAAGACTCTCATACTAACTTCAATTAAAGACGTTTCTGATTTGCATGGCCATGGTGTACGATCTTACGCAGATGCCATACCCACTACTATCATAGGCCAAGATAACATCGAACTGATTTTAACTAGAAAAATTAAAAGCGCCGCGGCAAGGGGAAACCCATTACCCGTAGCCTTGAAAACTTTATTAGGTTGGGTTATGCATGGAAATATAATGCAGAAAACAAAAAAAGACTCAAATCAAATCCTTTGAATCACTTACAATACCGAAGAAGTTATGCAACCAAAAGTATGCAATGATGCCGTACATGAATTTGGTCGTGATTATTTCCAAATAGATTTTTTAGGTATTTATTCTACCTAGGGACGAAAATGCAGTAACTTAATTATATATATTTAATGATGCAGGTACTAGAGTGTATTCCGCCATAGCATATTGGAGAGGAATCAATAAAAATGGTGAAACTAAAACTTCACTTATAGCTGATAAAAGTAAAGTTGCCCCTTTAAAACCAACTACAATTCTGCGTTTAGAATTACAAGGTGTCTCTATTGATCGTAGACTGGCTGAAATAAATGAATTAACCACTTCCACAGAATGGAAATAGGTACCCTCCGGTCTAAATGTGGGGGATTATAGTACAAAAAGATTTCTTTTTGACGACCGAACATTTTACATTTGGTTGATTGGTTCTGAATTATTGATCAGAAACGAATCTTCGCGGCCTGTTGATTAAAATTATCGTCTGACTACAATGTGGTGATAAATTCCAAACGCCGAAAAACATTCATTGGTGTTACGGATGCGAAATTCGGCGAAATATTATATTTGTCTAAAGCCGAACGTTTTTCATTGTGGATGCGATTGCTTAGAACAACTGCAAGAGTTTTAGTCGCAGTAAATGTTTTCTTGAGGAAGGCCGAAAACCACATAACGGTGGGTTCGATAAATAAAGCGGAAACCCTTCTAGTTAAGCAAAGGAGACCTTTATGATTTTCAGCTTTGTAAAGAGGAAACCTTGATGACTTTAATGACAGAAACTGAACATATAATCAATTCGCGACCACTTACCCATGTATTCCCAGAAATGGTAAGGGACTCGAAGCACCCCTCGCAACTGACGTTTTGCCGACGGTCACTGTTAGTGCATAGGGCTCGAAATACACCCAGTGGCTGACGAGCCACATATGGGGTTACTGTTAGAGCAAATAGCTCAAAGCATCTCTCGCAACCGAGAATATTCATCATAAGTGAAAACGACTCAAAATTGGGGCATAGTGCTAGAAATAATCTATAAAATAATCCTTCATTCGATGAAATAACTTTTAAACTAGCCGAGTTATTGAAAAAAAAAGATTTATTTCTCAAATTCAAAGGCTCGACATTAAAATTCTACATGTCGGATCGAATTTTGGTATGAAAACTTTTTGGATCAGAATTTTGTCCCGATTAACCCCCGCAATACAGTCCGTCGGATACGGGACATCCTGTACGTAAGTATCAACTTCGCACTAAGATCTTATAAAAACCCGAAAAATAAATATAAACGCGACGATTCACACTCGTGGCGATATGTGATACGTTTTTTGAGCGGCGGTGGCTCAGTTGGTAGAATATCGGCTTCGTAATAAGAAAACCCTGGTTCGATGCCGGCCTCTGCAATCTGTCATAGGGACACCACTATATTTGTTTACAAGTGTCTAATAACGCCAAAATTCAGGTGGTTCGGATTCCACCTTCATAAACTGTAGGTCCCGTGGCGATTTAGTCCCATTTGGGTTCACAAAAGTCGACGTAAAATAATATAAAAAAAAATGTGATACGTTTCTATCGAATTCGTTGTAAAGGAGTGTATATCACAAAAACGAGTGTGAAATACGCGTGCCTTTACATCTGAGTTAGACATAGCTCAACGTCGTGATGGTTGAGACTCTTCGAAAGCCGTTCATAACAGACCGTTGATGTGTTCGAATTAACACCCAAGGTATATAACCTTCGAAAATTATTTTCACCATACGTAATACTATGAAATTCAATGAAATACTTTATTTTTTCATTGTTTCATTACTCCTTACTGCCCGATACAAAACGACGTCGCTGTTAAAAATATGCAGATTGTTATTTATGTACGACGATCGTCTGTAAACTTGAGAAAGGTAATCACAATATTAGGCGTCATAATCTCAATTTTGATTCTAAAAATGACATTTTTTTACTATGTTTTCAGCATATTACACTTACAAATAATACACTGTACAATTTATAATTGCAAAACCAATGTTCTCAACAGTAATTTAGGTTATTTACATGTTTAAATAGAAGCAATTACCTATAATCTTGATCGTTGCTCGACCACATGCTATTATTTGTCCTCATTGTACTTGATGATTCGTTTATAGAAACCTGAGTAGCTGGACTTCCGGTCAGACTTATGAGATTACGATGATCTACATCTGCAGCTGTCATAATTCGTTGGGAAATTTCAAGATCGTTCGATATTGGTAGTGTTACGCTATTAACCCTAGGGTTTAAAATTAAACGTTTTATCATGGGTTTTCCCACTTAATTAGTTAGGTCATTTTTTATTCATTTATAATGTTATGAATGATGCATTTTTATGACATACATATTCAGTTTACTTCTTAAACACGCTCTCATCTGGTTAAGTAAAAAAAGCGAATAAACGTTGAAGTGCATTCGGTGATTTGTCTTTCTTATTACGAACGAATAAACCCTCTATATTAGGATTTGTATTTAAGAATGCCACAGGCGACACATAATTCTTGGTTTATTTAGAACAATTAATATTTATTGTATATTGTTATACATGCCTCGATTAGCAGATTAGTGTATTCTGCTTTGGAAGTAACGGTTATGAATTTGTGTATAAAATGAAAATTTCTGATATGTTTGAAACTTTTCGTTTCTCTTCGAGTTTAATTCTTTACCTCTCGTAGTTTGAGCGGTACATGCTAAACGAATCCATTAGAATAATAATGACGAATTTATTGCAGCAAATACAAAAGAAAACACACAAAAATAAGAGTTGAAAGAAATAATCATATAAAACTAAGTACTAAATGCGATAAAGTATTACTTTTTCGCATATGCAGATATCTTCAGCGTGTACTAAAATAGCTATACAACTCGAGCAAGTAGCCGAGTTTGAATGAAAATGCAAACATTGGAGTTTTCAAGAGTGTGTCTTAATAAGCTTTATTAAAATTCAAAACTGATATTCTGGTTAATCTAATTCCAAGTGACAAAGGATTAAATGACTGAGCATATATGGAAGAGAAGACGATTCACATATATTTCTTCTGTTATATATCGGAGTAAATCTGCGACTACTACAACCAGTTGATCCATACTTAGGTTTAATTTCACAACCAGTGCACGTAGAAGTCAAATTGAAGCATATCGTACCACTGTAGGAATATGTTTCCGTATAATCAATGCCTTCGAATTGGCTACTCCCTTGAACCCTTTAAAGGATAGGAATTATCCCGCGCTTTAATGACATTTTTGCCTGTTCGCGGGTCGGCTCTCGGGTGGATAGGTCGGACATACAATCGAAAACATTTACAAGACAATACATAACAGCACATAGCAACACCCACCCAGAGCCAGTCCCCCCATTACTGCGCCCCGTAGAACGTCTTGAGACCCCTCTGTATCGCATATGCACGAGGTCTGGGAAAACTACGGAAAATCCAGACAGATACAGTCGACAAACTACTTTATTATCAGGGGTTACCCTCTGATGGTAAAGCAGCCGTGTTTCCCACTCAGCAATCGGCCTGCTATCTTTGCCATAGCGGGCGCAACGCTCGTTTTTATTTATTTTTCATAGTCATCCTTCCAAGTATGGATCCCTATCAGGAACCTTTCACCTGAAAGAGTGACTGCGCGTCGCACCGACCACAGGGCAATTGCTGTTGGTACAGAACTTGAATTTTAGCTGACAGGCAACAACCTATGTAAGCCAATAGTAATGTGCAAATCAAGACAAAACTGAATAGTCCCTGTTTTGAGAGCGGCTTCGTTTATTGTGAACATTACTACTCTGGTCTATTAGCTTTAGATGCCTGTTCTGTTTGCTGTTTCCGTTTATGTATGCCGAATAGGAAGACGATTGGTTTGCAATGACGTGTTGTGTTACAGGCTGATGGAATTGGCACGCTAATCGATTTATGAAATCATTCGCAAAGGTGACGCAGCTCGGGTTCTCCTTCCCATTTCGAAAATGTATGGTAGCATGGGGTAAAAGGTATGGAAAGGAATGACGTGTGCAGCTTGAGTCGCGAGAGATGCGGAACTTTCTTTTCGTTTTGGATTTCAAACTGGAAGGTAACAAACTATATACAGTGATAATTTTATTTGGCAATTAACTATTATAAATCGTCACAGTATAAGAAGGGAAGTACGTTTTCGACTTACATTTTAATTATTGTAATTATACTAACATTTTACATGCAAATCGGTGGAAGTGCGTATGATTATTTCGAAAATGTACGTATATGGTGAATGGAAAATTAAGACTCGTGGTAAGATGTTCGGTTTATTTTAAGGGACAAGATCGTGAATTTATTGACGGCTTACATCCCCATAAATTTTGAAGAGTACAACGGAAACTAAATCCCCATATAGTAATTTCGAAACCAGTTTTGGTCGACGTGGATAAATTCTAATTCTGGAGACGAGCCAACATTACAGATTGACGTCAAGCACTATCCTGCAGTGCTTCTAATTATTTGCAATTGACATGATCATCTCGGTGAAATGGCCTTTCATATTCAGTGATTCACCCAAGGAATTGTGCTGGTTACTATCGATGCTGGATGCATTTGAGGTGCAATTTAAACGGAAGTACGTTTTCGTGGTGGCCAAGGTTACTTGATAATATGGGGCCTAAGCTCGAACCTTGCGGAACGCCGGAAGTAGTATACTCAGGATTAGATGTTAAACCATCCAGGCCAATTATTGTGTGAGAGCGATTTGTCAGACAAGAATGCACCCATCTCAATGTTGATTCCTCAAAGCCTATATGTCGAAGGCAGGTTAGAATTACGACATGGTTCAAGGAGTCAAAGGCTTTTGAGAAATAGAACAGTACCAAAATAGTAACTGCCCCACGATCAATACCCAAACGTACATCATCCATAAGGTGTAATAGGGCAGTTTGGATGCTGCGAAATTTACGGAATCCACATTGTTTGGGCTGCAGTATACGATTTATCTCTAAATATTTTGTGATCTGCTGGGTGACAAGGAAATCAATGACCTTAGAGGGGTGGGGAGGATTTGTGATTGGACGGGTGTCAGAAGGACTTAAGGGGTTAGGGATTTTCTTAAGTGGTATGATTTAAGATGATTTCCACATGTGAGGGAAATAGCCAGAGATGAGTGAAAGATTGAAAATGGATGTTAAATATGGTGCAATGATTGTAAAAATGGATTTTAGGTACTCTAAAGGAAGATGATCAGGACTAAGCCCACGTGATTTTCGTGCAACTAAATTAAGACTATGTAGGACATCGTGATGATTGATAGCAGTATAGGTGAATGATGTATGGAAATTAGATAATGGACGCATGATAATGTTATTGAGTGTCGCTAAGTCACAAGACGGGTGAGATGACGATTTAATGCAATGGGTGAGAAATGAGGAAGTGCTGACTGTGATGGCTGATTAGCAAGTCCTAATTTTCGTAGGCAAGACCAGAGTTTGTTCGTGCTTGTTTGTTGGAGCACTAGTTCGGCTAAGTGACAATTTTTGGCCGCTTTTAAGATATTTTTAATCTCGCGACGCATATTCTTGGAAAAGACCAGGTTTCGAGATCGTTTCGCACGCAGGTACAATTTGTCGCGTTCCTTAATCCTACTTCGTATACTAGGTGTGATCCACGGAATAGCGCGGTGCAAAATACGTTTTGTAATAAATTGCGCATGTAAATCTAAAACTTCGGTAATACATTCGTAAAAATTATTTACGCAGGTTATTAGACCGTGTTGTTGCGAATTCGTTTGAAGTTGTGTGTGAACGGAAGCTAAGAGATGTGGAAACTTAAGTTGAAGTAATGCGTAGTAAAACTTAAGGTGTTCATTTGTGGAATGGAATTGAGATTAGTGAATTCGTATTGCTATATAACCTGCCTTATTAGCCGCAAGTTTGGCCTTTTTTAAGCAAATTGTAGGTCAATGAGAGCAAAAACTCGTTGACATACACAGTTTTGTCAGCGTTAGCATCTTTGGATAATTTCGGGAATAATTCCTGGACGGTAATTTTCCCCAACTTACGCTTTGTTTCGACAATAAAATTTCGCACGTCAACAAATTAATTTTCAAGGAAAAATACTGTGTAGGAATTGTCGAACTTGCAGCAGCAGAATAAGAGGTCGATGGTCGATTACGTTCAATTTTATCAATTTTTAAGATGTCGCTCAATAACCCAGGCAATTTTAAGTGGGTCAGCACGCGGAGCATAATGTCATTACATGACAGAGAGCACCGTTTTGGTATACCATTTACTGCGTTGACTGCGTTGGGGGTAAGGTAGGCGAAGCAGATAGTACTTATGGAGGGAGTAGCCGAAAGGAACTAGCCGGAAGAGAGAGAGAGAGAAAGAGAGAGAGAGAGAGAGAGAGAGAGAGAGAGAGAGAGAGATTGTCTTTATTATGGCTTGAGGTATTATCTCTTAGGCCAACCAATATAGAGCATACATACAGATAACTAATACTAAAACTAAGCTTAATATAACAAGACATACTAACAGATGCATATAAAAGCGCAATACTAGTTCTATAACAAAGTAGATATAAAATAGATATATAATAATAATAGTCGAGCGATTACAACGTAGGGTAGGGTACACGCATACCAGAAGTAAAAGTGGACTAAAATACTAATGTTAAATACTAAAAATACTAATACTAATACTAATAATGCTAATACTAAAATATAAAATACAAAATAATTACACTGAAGTCCGACTTAATAGGAATTTTTTTAGTTTTACTTTAAACGAATACACATTTTCACTTGCGCGAATTTCGACTGGGAGTTCATTCCATAACCGGGTAGATGTGACAATAAAAGAGTTGGAATATGATTCTAGCCGATGTGTCGGTACTCGAAGTTCTTGCATAGAGCCTGGTCGAAGAGCCCTGGATGTAGATTCTTCACGCCACTGATAACGTTCATAAAGATAGTGGGGTACGTGGGTCTTAATAATCTTATAGGTGACGATACCAATATAGTATAACCTACGCGATTTGGTGTTGAGCCAGCCAAGCTTATTACGATATGGGGTAATGTGCTCATCGCGCCGTAGATCGAAGATGAAACGAATGCCCGCATTAAACATTCGTTCCACCCTGATTTTTTGAGTTACATTGATGTCGTTGTAAACTGCGCAGCAGTAATCGAAGTAGGGTAAAATCAACGAGGAAACAAGGGTTTGCCTAACATCAGTTGGTAGTTGAGCACGGTTATTACGTAGTTGACGTAGAGTGGAGAAGACCTTATTGGACATTTGTATAAGATGGTACATCCACGAGAGCGTTCCACCAAACACGAGACCCAAGTTCCTCACTGATTTAACCCACGGTATGACCGAATTATTAATAACAATCGGTGTGATCGAATCAGTATTAAAGGTGTTCAGATAAAAAGCACTGCCGACCAGTAATGCCTTAGTTTTTTCAAAGTTAAGGACGAGGTCATTGCTATTCGCCCATTGACAGAAGCGAGTGATATCGGATGTTACCTTTGCAATGGCGATGTCAAGTTCTGAAACACGACATTTAAGAAAAATTTGAGTGTCGTCAACGAAAATCATATGATCACTATGATGGAGAACCCCAGGTAGATCGTTAATAAATACTGAAAACAACAAAGGTCCTAACACAGAACCTTGGGGCACTCCAGCACCCACTGGAAGCCACGACGATCTAGTGCCATCCACCCCTGTGACAGCCTGAGATCGACACGAGAGGTAAGACGCAAACCACCGAATAGCGGTATCCGATAAATTAGCCATTTTTAGTTTCTGCAGCAAAAGCCTATGACTAATAGTATCGAACGCACGGCTAAAGTCAAAGAGGATAACAATAGTTATCATGCGATTGTCTATTGCTTGCCTGCAATATTCAGATACATATAATAGTGCTGTTTGCGTGCTGTAGTCTTTACGGAAACCCGATTGGTGAGAATCAAACCAATTACTGTTATTCAGGAACCCAAGTAGCTGATTGAAAACAATACGTTCTAGTATTTTAGAGAGTGCAGGAACAATAGCGCTAAGTCGGTAATGAGCAGGAGAAACAGGGTTAGTAATTTTGCTAATGGGTATCATCAATGATTTTTTCCAGTCAGCAGGAAAGATGGATAAATTAAGCGATTCATTGAAGAGATGAACTAAGTGAGGGGCAATGACAGGGCATGATTTGATGTAAAAACTAATAGGTATCGAATCAAAGCCACATGCCTCCGACTTTGCTTCCGACAAACGAGCAGCTACGTCCTCGATGGTGACATTAGCGAAGAAAAATCTACTATCGTTAAAATCTCCGTGATAAAAGTCTTCATCGAAATTTAGGTCGAAAAGATCAGTGTAAGGAGAAACAGAAGCTGTGTGAAAGGAATTGAGTTCATCCAAAGTGCAACACAACGGTTTAACAGCTTTATTGGAAGCCACCAGATCAAGGTTGCGCAACTCCCTCCACATGGTCTTAGCATCCCGAATATTAGTAAGTTTGTTTCGATAGTAGTTTGCCCTCGCTAATACCCATGCCTACTTAATAGCCTTATTAGCAGAAATGAGTCTAATTCTTAAGGAGGGGTCCCTGGTCCTGCGATAAGCACATAAAAGGCTGTTTCTCTCGTATTTAAGTCTAAGTAGCTGAGGTGAAATCCAAGGGGAAGGTTTGTGAGTCGGTGTAAAGGTGCGCTTAGGGGCGTGCTTATCAAAAGTTTGTAATAGACGATGACTAAGCGTATTGGTGAGTAAGTTCACGTTATTCAGTGGAGAAACAGAATTAAAAATATTCCAATCATAGCTACTCAGGTCCTTATGCAAACTCGATACATCGAACGAGCGATAGTCTCTACATGTGATTTGTATCGGCTTTGCTTTCGGTGTTCCAATCTTACATTCGATATCTATCAGATCATGGCCACAGATAAAAGGTAGATTGGCTTGGCTATGTCCTAGGACATTTGTAAGGCTGTCGACAAGGCAGTGGTCAATCCATGTATCAGTTCGGTTCGTATGATTAGTAGGCTGATACGGCACGATTTGAAGAGCATTGGCTACGGCAAACTGCTGCAAATATGTAGATTCAAAATTAGCCCGATTTAAGTCAACATTGAAATCACCCATAATAATGATTCGATCATAATTACAGCTATGTTTTTGAAGTACAGATTCAAATAGTTCGAGCAGAGCTTTCTTCGGTGGTCGATAAATAACCGCAAGTAGCACTCTGAGGTTCGTATTAGCGCTGTGACCGACTTCAACAAGCATAAACTCGAGGGGGTTAACGGAAGAGCATTCAGATTTTTCTAAGATTTTATAATTTAGAGCGGTATGAATATACATAGCGACACCTCCACCGAGCTTATACTTGCGGTCATTGCGAATCAAGTGATAGTTAGGCAAAGAAAAATAGGAGTCAACAGTTTTAGTATTAAACCAGGTTTCAGAAAGAATAATAATATGATAAAAATTTTCGGTGAAATAAGATTTAAAAAAAGAAAATTTATTAGCAGAGCCGAGAGATTGAACATTAATATGACATACTTTTAGATTAATATAGTTAGCGTTTACTGGAATTATTGAATTAATTAAAGCCTGGTTGCTTATTGATATTATAATATATTTCTATTATAATTACAATAATCTTATTACAACAATTATAATAATCTTATTGATTATTATAATTGACAAAAACGCGGTTTTTCGCATAAGAGTTATCAATGTCGGTGGTAAATAGCATTTTCTTAGCTCTCATGCCTTTGATGAAGGCAAATCGTAGGTCGGGATTAGGGAGTTTTACCAGTATTGCTGGGTGCCTATGGGATGTTGACGAAGACGCAAGCATGGAAGCAGATGAGTCGGTGCCATTTGTGCGTTGTAGCCGATAAGCAGAAAGAATGTCTTCTATGCGAAGCGTCACATTCAATACATCGGCAATTTTGAGTGAAATTTGTCGCAAATCTTCCATGCCTTTCGGAGGAATCCCTGTGATTATTAAATCGCAGTTCCGAATGTCATAGCCCATTGTCGCGCGATCTGCCTTTAAGGGCTGTACATCAGTTTGGAGTGATTTTACACTAACTTCTATGTTTTCTACTCGCTCCTCCAGCTTCAATATTCGATCCATCTTTCCATTTATTTCTTCAAAGCGCGCATTCTGTTGCGCGTTAAATTGTTCTTGTCTATCAAGATATAGTTGTAGCGCAGGAGGTATGGCACACGTATAGGACGTATCTGATTCTACAGAAGTAGCGCTATTGGAACGGAGAAGACGAGGCGGAGCGAGCAGAGTTGAATTCAGCTTCCTTTTTTTGCTCTTAGCGGCAGGTATATTAACGCAGCAAACAAATGCACCCGATGCAGTCGTGGCCGCATTGTCAGGTTTGCAATCTTCATGAAATGCAAGCGCGCAAACAACACATTTAATTTTGTCGTCGCCAACGAGTTCGGCATTGCATTTATTGCAATTCTCCATTTGAAAAGCGAGAGAAGAGAGAGAGAGAGAGAGACGATGTGCGGGACAGCTGCCGAGTTACAGAGAGAAAAAGATGTGGCGGATATTTTCCAGTAGAAGCTTCCGCGTGATCCGGACAGGTGGCGTGGAGTTTTGTACGCGGTTCGGTAAGAGTGCCGATCTGTGACTTATCTTGTCACAATGAAATTAAAACGAAGCGAAATAGGAAGTGAATGAGGTGAAATTTTATGACAAGGAATCAAATTGTTTTTCCAAATATGTAGTGCTTTTGCACATTGATATTATATTTTAACGTTATATATTCCAGGGTACATGAATGGAAGTGTGAGTGTGGAACCCAAAAACCTCTTTTCCTCTTAGATTTTGTTGTCTTTAGAATAAATAATATCTAAAATATGATTGTGAATTAATGCTGTGAATGAATGGAAGACAAACTTGCCAACGAATGTTTGTGCTTGTTGTGCTTTATTTATAAGAAGTTTGTTCAACATAGAGAGTACCAGGTTGGCAATCACTTTCAAGTTTTTATTTTAGTTTTATACATTTTACATTTCCAGAAATTTCAATAATTATTTACATCTGAATTTGAATCTGTTATTACCTTGGTTGTTTACCTTTAGTGTTTCATGAGAGGTTTAAATTTTGTTGTTTGTTGATTTCTTCCAATATCTAATGTACATTTGGAATTAACTATTTATTATCTAAATTTTTAGAATTATTCTGTGGTAGCATATTCTAATTATAAATCAAACACCAAGATCATAAACTAATTGTGATCATATATTTACTATCTATGTATCCACGTGATATATCGTCAACTCATTATTATATACTAAGGTTGCCTGTAAGGCCAACATCTTTCGTTAAGCTCCTCAAATTGATTTCGAATAATTCAAAAACAATCCCTATTTTTTTTTTTACTTTTACATAAGAAAACCAGTTTTATCAGTTTTTCTACTGACATATTTAACGTCACCGGTATAAAATCTACCAAGTGAAATATCTTTTCTGAAAAAATATTTTCCTAAGCCAATTAGCCCCGATAGAAGGAAAAAATCGATTTCAGGCCGATTTACTCCCCTTAAAACTTTAATCATTTTTTGCACAAAAAAAAATATCAAAAGACTAACATGGTCCAATTAAATTAAAATAATATTATTATTGGAAGGCATTCTGAAATTGTGGACCATAAAGTTTCGAATTCCTTATCACGTTCCGCTTTAAATGAGCTCCGATTAAGTTGAAAACTATAATTCAGAGCTGAGTTAACAAATGTATTATGCAGTTACTGTTTGTAACAAAAATCAGGTAGAGGAAATCAGGTAGAGGAATTTGAATCATATTTACATGTATGAAATCTAGAAGCTGATAATAGTAAAATTAGCAATTGTTGACCTTGAAAATATATGTTATATATTTTATATATATGTTATATGTAAGTGAGAAACAAAACACAATCAACCTAAACTTAAAACTCTATAATTTTGAAAAAAAACTACATGAAACTTCAGATTAAATACGAACATAACTCTAATGCACTAAGTGCCAAATGTCATCAATAATTCTGTAAAATCGAAGATTTACCTCATAGCTTGCAACGACCCCCAGTATCTTTTTACAAATTAGTAAACTTTTTATAAGCTTATAAAACAAACATTATTAACGTTATCACCATAGCTGACTTTCCTGGTTTAAAAAAAAACCGCCATTTCTCTAAACGAGCGTTAATCTAATAGCCATAATCGTCATCTGAACCTTTTTCCTAAAAACGATTCGACCGATTAGAAAATGATATCAAAGCCCATTGGCAACACAGATTTTGACCTATCTGAAATTGGTGATTTTTAGTCGATTTCATATGTTAATTATTGATATTGATTTTATAATAATTCAGATTTAGAGTGTTGTAAGATTAGGATTTTTGTGCGTGTGTCTACACTAAATAATAACTACACAAAAAGGATATACATAGCTTTTTAGCATTAGTTTTTTTAATTATTAAACGTTATAAGACAATCATTCCGCTAAATGGTTGGCGATCGTAGGAATGGCCACGACGGCGAAAGCCTAATTTTCAAAGGTTTCTTTCCTTTACCCTAGATTAGCTTGTCCAGCCACTGTAATGTCTGCTCCCCGCAGGGGACTTGAAGAGAGCGGAGCGGGTTATCTCCGTCCACAATTTTTGTGGAAGAGTGAG
The DNA here is from genome assembly GCA_030407085.1 of Trichopria drosophilae. Lineage (NCBI taxonomy): Eukaryota > Metazoa > Arthropoda > Insecta > Hymenoptera > Diapriidae > Trichopria > Trichopria drosophilae. Next base: position 62,422,554 of record CM059584.1, on the reverse strand, counting down.
GGGTCGAAGTGCCCGAGCTCGAAGAGGAGCAATGCTTTTGAAAGATCCGCTTCTCTTAGCAAGTTTTGAGAATTGACGACCTCACGGACCCGATCGTTCGGCTGGTCTGTGCCGACGAATGCCTGATCGTGAAACGACTCGAGAGACCCACCGTACTGGGGAGTTAGGGTGCGGTGTCAAGCCCCTGCCGGCGGGTTCCACACGGGGGAGCGCTACGGCGTGCCGTGTCCGTGCAGGCAGTAACCGCAGAAAGGGTTGGCCTCTAGCGGGCCGTGGCAACGTAAGAAAGGTTCTCTGAACCAACAGAAGCATCAAGGCAGGCAACTTGTTGCTAATAATGTGGTAGCTGACTTGTTGTATATCTTTTTCAAGTGTGCACAACCAGCGGTGCTGGCGCATCACTAAATTTTGGCCCCATTCCCCTGTGGGGGGGGGGGCTTAAACCCGAAAGGGAGCGAAGACACCTTAAATAAACAACACTCAAGTGTAATGTCTGCTTTACACGCTACGAAATTCTGGAGTCACGTACTAGTAGCACGTCAGTCAAACTTGGCAAATTCCGTCATTCCTAAAGCCATGAACTAAGCTATTTGCCTATACTGAATAGCATTGTTGTCATTAACGTAACATCATTCGAAATCAGTTCTGAATTCCTATAAATCGATCCTTCGATGCGGCCGGACCGCGAAAATTTCAAGAATGGACTCGAGTTGTTGAAAGTTTGGAGGTTGTAAATGTCACTGCTGAGCTAGCTGTTCATTTAATGGAATCGTACTCTAATATTTTAACTAAAATAAGGATAAAAGACAACAGAGGTGCGTTAAGCTGGCAGAACAACATTCTCAGATCAAGTTCTATTATGTACCATAATTAAGGGCTTATTAAGGGCTAATTTAATGCCCAAATGTGAAATTTAGTGCTCTGCAAATTTAAAAAAAATACGGGGTGTTTGCCAGCTTAACGTTAAGCCAGCAGAACACTCAATCAACGACAACCGGAAATTAAAAAGTAAGCACACAGGAATTAAGGGCTCATTAAGGGCCATTTAAGGGCTCTCGAAATAGCCCACATTCAAAAAAATTTATACTGGATTTTTAAAAAAAAAAGGGGTGTTTGCCAGCTTAACGTTAAGCCAGCAGAACACTCCATCAACGACAGCCGGAAATTAAAAAGTAAGCACACAGGAATTAAGGGCTCATTAAGGGCTCTCGAAATAGCCCACATTCAAAAAAATTTATACTGGATTTAAAAAAAAAAAGGGGTGTTTGCCAGCTTAACGTTAAGCCAGCAGAACACTATCAACGACAGCCGAAAATTAAAAAGAAAGCACGCAGGAATTAAGGGCTCATTAAGGCCTCTCGAAATAGCCCACATTCAACAAAATTTATACTGGATTTAAAAAAAAAATAGGTGTTTGTAACAGCTTAACGTTAACCCAGTAGAACACTATGTCAACGACAGCCGGAAATTAAAAAGTAAGCACGCAGGAATTAAGGGCTCATTAAGGGCTCTCGAGATATTTAATCGAATCCGAATAAATCGAAAGATTTAATTTCCGGCTATCGTTGACATAGTGTTCTGCTGGGTTAACGTTAAGCTGTTACAAACACCTTTTTTTTAAAAAATCCAATATAATTTTTTTTAATATGGTCTATTTCGAGAGCCCTTAATGAGCCCTTAATCTCTGCGTGCTGACTTTTTAATTTCCGGCTGTCGTTGACATAGTGTTCTGCTGGCTTAACGTTAAGCTAGCAAACACCCTCTTTTTTTTTTAAATCAAGTTAAGCTGTTACAAACACCTATTTTTTTTTTTTAAATTAAATGTATTTTTTTTTAATATCGTCTATTTCGAGAGCCCTTAATGAGCCCTTAATTCCTGCGTGCTTACTTTTTAATTTTCGGCTGTCGTTGACATAGTGTTCTGCTGGCTTAACGTTAAGCTAGCAAACACCCTCTTTTTTTTTAAATCAAGTTAAGCTGTTACAAACACCTATTTTTTTTTTTTAAATGAAATGTAATTTTTTTTAATATCGTCTATTTCGAGAGCCCTTAATGAGCCCTTATTTCCTGCGTGCTTACTTTTTAATTTTCGGCTGGCGTTGATGGAGTGTTCTGCTGGCTTAACGTTAAGCTGGCAAACACCCCTTTTTTTTTTAAATCCAGTATAAATTTTTTTGAATGGGGGCTATTTCGAGAGCCCTTAATTCCTGCGTGCTTTCTTTTTAATTTTCGGCTGTCGTTGATGGAGTGTTCTGCTGGCTTAACGTTAAGCTGGCAAACACCCCTTTTTTTTTTAAATCCAGTATAAATTTGTTTGAATGTGGGCTCTTTCGAGAGCCCTTAATGAGCCCTTAATTCCTGCGTGCTTACTTTTTAATTTTCGGCTGGCGTTGATAGAGTGTTCTGCTGGCTTAACGTTAAGCTGGCAAACACCCCTTTTTTTTTTTAAATCCAGTATAAATTTTTTTGAATGGGGGCTATTTCGAGAGCCCTTAATTCCTGCGTGCTTTCTTTTTAATTTTCGGCTGTCGTTGATGGAGTGTTCTGCTGGCTTAACGTTAAGCTGGCAAACACCCCTTTTTTTTTTTAAATCCAGTATAAATTTTTTTGAATGTGGGCTATTTCGAGAGCTCTTAATGAGCCCTTAATTCATGTGTGCTTACTTTTTAATTTCCGGCTGTCGTTGATTGAGTGTTCTGCTGGCTTAACGTTAAGCTGGCAAACACCCCGTTTTTTTTAAATTTGCAGAGCACTAAATTTCGCATTTGGGCATTAAATTAGCCCTTAATGATGGTACATAATAGAACTCGATCTGAGAATGTTGTTCTGCCAGCTTAACGCACCTCAGATCCTGCTGATGATATCAGAATATCATAAGATGTTTCTCGATTCTGGAAAACATACAATAATGCAAGAGTTCTAATATCTTCTGTTAATTGTATATTAATTTCACAAGCGAAATGTTACTACAAGGTTCCTTACGTATGTAATATAATAAATAAATTGTTCAATAAAACATTATTCAAAATTCTATAGATTCATTAAAATATGCATTCGTTTCACTATTACATACATTCCCAATGGTTAAAACTGAAGCCAATCGCTATTAAGTTAACATACAATACTCCGCAAGTGTAAGTGCTTTCATAATAAATTTGTTAACTCAGCTCTGAATTATTCTTTTCGGCTTAATCGGAGCTCATTTTAAGTGGAAAACGATAAGAAACTCGAAACTTTATGGCCCATAATTTCAGAATGCCTTGCAATAATATTATTTTAATTTCATTGCGTTATTGAAGACTTTTGAAATTTTTTTGTGCAAACAATGTTCAATGTCCCGAGAGGAATAAATCGACCGGAAATCGAGTTGTTTCATCTATCTGGCTAATTGGATTCGAAAATATTCAAGAATAGATATCTCACTTGGTAGATTTTGATGCTGATTATGTTTTCCAACTAGGAGTTACCCTATCCATCTAATGGTGATATTAATTTTGACTTTGACTATTATTTTGCAGGTCAAGTTCAATTTTGCAAATGGGAACCACTATTTTTTTAAACGCACACGCACACTAACATGCATGTAATAATGACATTGATTTTGCTTATTTTTTAAGGGGTGCAGGTCGAAATCAATTTCGATTCCATAATTCAACAATTATAATGCAGACTGAAATTCATGCAATGAAATTTTTATGTAACAGTAGTACATAATAATATTTCTGAGTAAACCCCGAATTGATTAAGTAACTAACTACCACATTATGTATTTATGCAAATAAGAAGTTTCGGTTGCATAAGCTTCAATTTGTTTTTGAATGTATCTTCGTCATACCGGTATTGCAAAAATAATTTCATACATTGATTCATTGTTGCATCGTAAGTTTATGATTGGTTTTCTATTCCAATCTTTGGTTTTTCTAAAATGCAATCTCGTCAATATATTATTGTCATACAGGAATTTATGAGATATTCACCTTGAACTGACTTAAAAGGTATATTGAAGGTCATGTCCTAAACATGAAATTTCCCCTCTTTCCAAATTCGCGGTAAAAAACAGTGGTTCCCATTTGCAAAATTGAACTTGACACTGAAATGGCCTTAAAAATAATAATGATGGTCAAAATTAATATCAGCATTAGATGGATATCATCTTGGATTTTCATCTTGAATTGACCTTGATCAAAATATCGGTTGTATCATATTCGGACGTAAAATTTCCATAAAAAAATAGGAGTTCGTATTAAAAAAAATTAAGTATACCTTGAAATATCCGTCAAGGTCATTTTGAAGGTCAATTATAATGGTACCATTGAATGGCCGGGGAGAAATCCTTAATCTTTTGTCTGAAACATTTTCCGCGAAAATGCACACCCGTTGAGATATATCACCGTTCCGGAACTTTTTCACATCACTATATATATACAGGGTGGCCGATTTATCTGAAGACATCGAAATATCTCGAGAACTATGCACAGAATCAAAAAAGTTGTCGGATGAAAGTTGTTCGACACGAAGGGGGGCATCTAATGATAATTAAATTTACCCCCTCCCCCATCCCCTGGGGGTGGAGTGGGGGCAAAAACAATAAAACTTAAATAGGAACCCCCAGTTTTTATAGCAGATTTGGATTCTCCGGAAAAAAGTACACGAATTTGACCTAGGAGCTATTGCATTTTGGTTCACAGGTGGCGCTGTAATCGATAAAAATCCAAATTTATCTGAAGACATTGAAATACATCGAGAACTATGCACAGAATCAAAAAAGTTGTCGGATGAAAGTTGTTCGACACGAAGGGGGCATCCAGGGGGCAAATAGGGACAATTTGATCCCTTTATGAAAATTTAATATTAAAAATTCTAATATTAGAATTTTTAATATTAGAATTTAGTAATATCAATTGCGAAAATTGTTATTCTGAATGTTCTGTCGATGGATCGTTCGCGTAAATATTGTACTTGTATTAATTACGTTATTGTAGAAAACTGGGTAGTGAGTGTCATTGTTGGACGAGTGCGTTTCGAAATTCGAGGGTGTTCGTGGTCGCGGTGCCCCCGTAGCCGGCCGGAGCGGCGCTGCCCTCGCGAGTGACTGTGCGCGAGGCGATTCGCGCGCTGCTCGCCGTGAGTGAGTCGAGCTCGACAAGCGAAAGCATACGGACGTGCAATTTCTTACGCGTACGCGATCAGCCTTTCGCCACGACCGACGGAAATCGGGCAAATACTGCACTACGTGGTGCCAGGGTGAAACGCCCCTTTCGTCGATACGTTAAATGCACCCACATGGTGCTAGGGTGAAACGCCCCTTTCGTCGATACGTTAAATGCACCCACATGGTGCCAGGGTGAAACGCCCCCTGTATACTAAAAACCTAATGTGCATTGCACCCACATGGTGCCAGGGTGAAACTCCCTTTAAATGCGTATAACCGCGGACCCCGGTCCTTCGAAACACGTACACATACGTTTATTCGCAAATGTAGACTTCTTGAGGGTTTTTTATGCCTTTGGCTTTTTTCTCCCTCTGAGCAATAAAGACGTTGTAGTCACGCTCGCTCAAACCGACGTGAATTTATTTACCCAAACGTAAATTTCCAGTTTCCTTTCCCTTACAAAAATTTCCTTACAAAATTGAATTAACGAATCGGACAGTGTTTGGCCGGTATCGTGCAAACATTTTGGTGCCTCCTGTGAGGTCGCAGTGCGGTTGCGACCTATTACCATCGTTTCGATAAGGATTACGAGAAGCATCTAGAGGACGATCGCCAAAGACGCTTAGGACGAACGCCAACAGCGACCAGAAAGGCGGCAGTTAAAATTAAGTATTCGTTTCAACCTTTTCATGTGAAATTTAAGTGTTCATTGTCGAGATTTGCACTATCGTATTCACGATTCCGCGCGATTTCGACAATTGCAGTGTTTTTTCGCATGTTTTTTCTGTCGATACTTGTTATCCCGGGTGTTCGGGCGATACACGTCTGGAATGTTCGACACGCGGGCGCGTGAGGCCTTTGTTTGAACGCGGTTTCTTCGTTCAGGGCGCGACGCTCATAGGGCCCGTGCGCTCCTCGGACGCTTCGACGTCGCAAATCGTTTCATTGTTCAACACTACGATTTCAAGGACGCGAGTATTCGCCTATATTTTTTTTTACATTTAGCGTTGTTATTTTGATCGACAAAATGGACCGAGTAAAATATATTAACCAAAAACGCTCAACGCTCAAATCGCAACTAACCAGTGTGGAAAATTTAATCGCGCAAGGTAAAATCGATAGGACGAACTTGAACCTTCGCGTAGAACGAATTACGGTTTTATTCCATGCCTACGAAGACTTACATGACGAATTAATGATTGCCGACCCTGAAACCGACCGATCTGCAGATATGGACGAAATTCAAATTCGACATTATGATATCGCGAGTAAAGTAAAAACGTTCGAAATGGCAGGCACATCGCGGGACGACACATTTAACGCGACATTAATTCAAAGCGAGAAAACACGTCGAATAAAATTACCGATAGCCGAATTACCTACATTCGATGGAAAGTTGGAAAATTGGCTGTCGTTTAAAAATACTTTTACGACCATTGTAAAGGCACGCGATGATATCAGTGATCTCGAGAGATTTATATACCTAAAGAATTCATTGCGCGGTGGAACTTTAAGTAAAATTTCGATATATGATACGAGCGCGGAAAACTTCGATCACGCATGGAAATTACTCGTAGACTCGTATGAGAAAAGCCGTATATTAATCGCCAAACACCTCGACGCGATTATAGACATGTCAGTGCAGACGAAATCTATCCCAAAGGGACTAACAAAATTAGTCGATGACATGCGGCAGCACGTAAATATGCTGAAAACTTTAAAGGTTGTTCCGGATGAACACATACTAATCCGCATACTCGAACGCGCGCTACCGTCGGAGATTCGCGCTAAGTGGGAAGAAACTCTTGATCTTGATAAATCTCCGACGTTAGAGCAAATTTACAAATTTCTGTCGGAAACTGCGTTTCGGTTATCTTCTCTCGAGGAAGAATCAACACGACCGAGGTCCAATTTCGACAGAAAACGTGCGAACTCCCAGCGAAAAACGCAATTTTTTAAAACTCGTAAGATGGAGCCCAACACTCGCGTATTCTTATCGACTACAAACTTTTCGTGTCCCTTTTGCAAAAACAATCAGCATCGTTCGTATCAATGTCCGAAATTTACCAAGGCCACTTTACAGCAGCGCTGGGAAATGGTCAAACGTGCTAAATTGTGCAAAAACTGCCTTCGCACTCACGGAGGAGTATGCACTGCAACACACTGCAAAATGTGCGATCAGTATCACCATACAGCGTTGCATAATTCAAATTCTCCATTGTCGCGCAATTCCGAACAACTCCGCGAAGCCACGTCGAACGGAGTTCTGCCGATAACCGCGAGAGGGGATCCGTCGGCATGACTAGAGCAGGGCATATACGCCGCCGTATCGCGCGCACCCGCATCACAGCTGATGATGAGCGCGACTGTTCGCATACGCGATGCATCGGGGAAATTTATAACGTGCCGAGCACTCTTGGATACTTGTGCCACCGCTCATTTCATTACGGAGTCGTTAGTTGCAAAATTAAAATTGCCGGTTCACTCGTGCTCTTTATCGATCGGAGCCATAGATGGCATGAGTACAAAATCTAACGGTTTAATTGAAACTACCATCTTTTCGATACACCGCGAATTTCATAAAAACTTATCTTCTTAGTAGTGCCAAAAATTGCTGATTTGATTCCTCACGAGGTTTTCCCACGCGAATTAGTCTCCATACCCGCAAATTTGAAGCTAGCCGACCCACAATTCCACATACCTCGACCGGTCGATTTACTCATAGGTTCAGGAGCAACGCTGTCCCTTTTATCCATTGGACAAATTAATTTGTCCAGTAACCATTGCGATTTGTATCTCCAAAAAACTAGCTTGGGTTGGGTAGTCGTAGGCGGCGTATCTTCATACGACGGAAAAGGTCGGACTTCGTGTAAACTGAGCAACTTAAGCGATCAAATTGCACGTTTTTGGGCAATTGAAGAGTTCAAAACTGAGTACTCAACTGTCACAAACGATTCCGAATGCGAACGACATTACTCACGGTGCACGACTCGAGATTCTTCCGGTAGATATGTGGTCAGGCTACCATTTCGTTGCGACAATCGGGACTTCGGCGAGTCAAGGTCCGCCGCACTTCGTCGCTTCCAAGCTCTCGAACGTAAATTAGAATCGAATCCAACACTTAAAGCAGAATACACTCGCGTAATGCAGGAATATCTCGACCTAAAACACATGACACCAGTATCCACGAATCGACAACCGGATATTTCCTTCCGCATCATGCCGTAATAAAGGCATCTAGTGCCACGACGAAGGTGCGAGTGGTTTTTGACGCGTCGGCAAAGTCCTCAAACGGGAGGTCACTCAACGATCAACTACTTGTAGGACCGACTATACAGAACAAACTATTCGAACTACTCCTGAATTTTCGTGTTCATAAATATGTTCTGACCGCGGACGTAGAGAAGATGTACCGTCAAGTATGGGTTCATCCGGAAGACCGAAAATATCAACAGTTGTTTTGGCGTTCGAATGGTGAGGTTCGCGTCTTCCACCTCAATACCGTCACGTTTGGAGTCTCGTCAGCTCCATTTCTCGCGATTCGGACGATTCACCGACTTGCAGATGACGAGGCCGTATGTTTCCCTCTAGGCGCGAAGATTTTGAAACGCGATTTATATGTCGACGATTTACTTACCGGAGCCGATACCTTAGAGGATGTTTCGCAAATTAAATACGAGACGACCGAAATATTACGTCGCGGCGGGTTTAACATACGGCAATGGGCGTCCAATAATGCGCGACTCTTAGACACATCTTTACAAGAATCGAGTGCTGTCAACTTTCTCGAGGGAAACAACGATGTTTTGACTACTCTGGGGATCTCTTGGGAGCCGCGTTGCGATCGGTTCCGCTATTCAGTGAAACCCATAAGGGTAAGCGACGGTATTTCTAAACGCGTCATCTTATCGGAAATCGCGAAAATTTTTGATCCTCTAGGGTTACTCGGGCCGATCATACTAATCGCAAAATCAATAATGCAAGACTGTTGGAGGTCGAAGTTATCGTGGGATGAATCCGTAACAGGCGCGTTACATACGAAATGGAGTTCGTTCGCGACACAACTTCCGTCCGTAAACCAATTATCAATAGATAGGTGCGTTCTTATAAATGGCGCAATCGAAGTACAAATCCACGGATTTTGCGATGCCAGTTTCTCAGGGTACGGAGCGTGTCTATATATTCGGTCTAGAGATCAGTCCGGTAAGATTCTCGTTAAACTTTATTGTGCTAAATCGCGTGTCGCGCCCGTGAAACAATCCACAATTCCTAGGCTCGAATTGTGCGCCGCATTGACCTTGGGGCGATTATGTCGCGAAGCGAACATTGCGCAATTTAATCCAACCCGGATCGTTTGTTGGTCAGATTCGACTGTCGTCCTACACTGGCTGCGAAAAGACCCTTCCCTGTTAAAGGTATTCGAGGCAAATCGAGTTCGCGAAATCCAAGAAACATGCCCAAATTTCGAATGGCGTTACGTTAAAAGCGAACAAAATCCTGCAGACGCCTTGTCAAGAGGACAAATGCCACGCGAATTTCTAAGGAACGAATCTTGGTTTTGCGGTCCGTCTTGGCTAAAGCGGGAAGAGAGCTCGTGGCCCGAAAATATCGTAGCTCCAGTGAAAGAACTTCCCGGCTTGAAGAAGATTACGTGTCTCGCGATTTCAGTCGAACCGCGCGAGATTTTAAGCCGATTTTCGTCCTATTCCCGTTTAATACGAACTTTAGCGTACTGTTTGCGGCTGAGTCCTCGAAATAAGTATCGCGGAGAATTATCTGTACCGGAAATTAAAGACGTAGAACGGCGAATTTTGAAATTAATACAGACCGATGCTTTCCGCGAAGAAATACGACAAGTTTCGGAAACGGGGACAGCAAAAAACGGTCGAATCGCGTCCCTGAACCCTTTCATAGACGAACACGGATTACTTCTCGTGGGCGGTCGTTTAAAAAATGCCAATATCACGTTTTCGCAAAAACATCCAATACTTTTACCGACTCACCATCACGTGACTGACCTTATCATTCGAGAAACGCATGAGACGAACTATCATTCTGGCATTCAATCTACGCTATATGCAGTTCGACACCGATTTTGGGTGTTTGATGGTAAAAATCAAATCCGCAGAATCGTCCGTAATTGTGTCCGGTGGATCCGCTTCAAGGCTACGGCGGTCGAATACCAAATGGGCAATTTACCAAAATCACGGTTAGAATCAGCGTATGCATTTTACCATACCGGTATGGATTTTTTCGGACCTATGTTCGTAAAAGAAAAAAAACACCGAAATCGGGGCCGCGTAAAGGTATATGGTTGCGTATTCGTTTGCATGGCCGTCAAGGCGGTCCATATCGAAATTGTAAGTGAATTATCCACCACAGCATTCATCGGGGCCTTCCGACGTTTTGTTGCTCGGAGAGCTGTTCCGGCGCACGTTTACTCCGATAACGGAAAGAATTTCGTCGGCGCCGCTAATCAACTCCGCGAATTGTACGCGTTGACCGAATCCGATGAATTCCGGTCCGAAATACGTAATGTTGCCTTGAAACATAATATCACGTGGCATTTCATTCCCCCTCTTTCACCTCATTTCGGAGGAATATGGGAAGCAGCGGTAAAATTTTCAAACACCATTTTAAACGAGTGGTGGGTGATCGCTTATTCACGTTCGAAGAGCTCAATACTTTCGCAATCGAAATCGAAGCAATTCTGAATTCGCGACCGCTTTGTCCCATATCCTCCGATCCAAATGATCCTCTAGCATTGACTCCCGCGCATCTCTTGGTGGGACGTGCATTTAACACATTACCTGAAAGGGATGAACTTCTTGTTCCAGAATCTCACCTCTCATCGTGGCGACTAATCACCAGAGGTCGACAAGATTTCTGGAAAACATGACATCGCGAGTATTTGAACGAGCTACAAAGGCGTCAGAAATGGGCCAAACCAGGTGTCAATCTGAAGCCCGATTCCATCGTCATTGTGATGGACAAGAACCAGCCGTGCATGCAGTGGCAACTCGCAAGAATCTTATCGCTGCATCCCGGAGAAGACGGTGTCGTTAGAGTGGCTACAATAAAAACAGCGCAGGGAACCTATAAACGCAACATGAAACTTCTGTGTCCTCTGCCGATGAATAGGGTCGATTGAATCTGGTGATACGATTTTGTAATTTACGCACACAGCTCGTTACACTTATTGATCGCGTCGCTCTCAACGGGGGGAGAATGTTCTGTCGATGGATCGTTCGCGTAAATATTGTACTCGTATTAATTACGTTATTGTAGAAAACTGGGTAGTGAGTGTCATTGTTGGACGAGTGCGTTTCGAAATTCGCGGGTGTTCGTGGTCGCGGTGCCGCCGTCGCCGGCCGGAGCGGCGCTGCCCTCGCGAGTGACTGTGCGCGAGGCGATTCGCGCGCTGCTCGCCGTGAGTGAGTCGAGCTCGACAAGCGAAAGTATACGGACGTGCAATTTCTTACGCGTACGCGATCAGCCTTTCGCCACGACCGACGGAAATCGGGCAAATACTGCACTACGTGGTGCCAGGGTGAAACGCCCCTTTCGTCGATACGTTAAATGCACCCACATGGTGCTAGGGTGAAACGCCCCTTTCGTCGATACGTTAAATGCACCCACATGGTGCCAGGGTGAAACGCCCCCTGTATACTAAAAACCTAATGTGCATTGCACCCACATGGTGCCAGGGTGAAACTCCCCTTAAATGCGTATAACCGCGGACCCCGGTCCTTCGAAACACGTACACATACGTTTATTCGCAAATGTAGACTTCTTGAGGGTTTTTTATGCCTTTGGCTTTTTTCTCCCTCTGAGCACTAAAGACGTTGTAGTCACGCTCGCTCAAACCGACGTGAATTTATTTACCCAAACGTAAATTTCCAGTTTCCTTTCCCTTACAAAAATTTCCTTACAAAATTGAATTAACGAATCGGACAGTGTTTGGCCGGTATCGTGCAAACACTGAATATGAAATTTTAAGAATGTCCATTCGAAAAATTAAGATTATGAATAATTGATATTCTTCATATTAAAAATCAAAACTGATTACATAAAAATTATGCATACAATATGGAGGCAATTTTATAAATAAGTTTTCTACCTTCAATAAAATTACATTTTAGGTTTTAAATTTATTATTTAATAAACAAAAAGAGGACATCACGCAATCCATTAAAAAACGCGTCATGTCCCTTCACTCAGCTCATTCATTCTCTCTCTGTATGTTTTTTCCGAAATGAGAATAAATAAGCTGAGCATTGACGGTCAAACCAGCTTCTATTAAACAAAACGAAACTCTTACTTCATTTGGGGATTTCGTCGCCATCTACCGGACCCCGAGAGAACTCACGTGGTTTCATACATGTACATCGCTTGCATTTCGGCCATCACCGGCGCCGGTTCTGTTACATAACGCTAGAGGGCGATATAACTCGAAAATAAAGTAGCATATCATTTTATACATAAGTTGAGTCACACGTAACCAGTTCACCTACATTTTTCTCTACTTTCCTGAAGGGAAGTAAATGGATATCGCGACTTTCTAATCCCCATATTAAAATTTAGTATTCACGGTCTCTCAGTGTAAGACTGTTTTTGAAGTCCATTGTATTGGTAGTAATTCGGTCGGAGGTCACTTTGCTTTTAGAATAACAACTTTCCGTTTACGTGACTATTTTTTGTCTACCCTTCATTGCTTAAATCGAATTGCAAGTTGAAAATGAATCCTGCTATAGTTCCCGAAAAAATCGAAATGATTCTTATTTATGGGGAATGTAAGAGGAATATTGACGATGCTGTTGCGTTGTATGCTGAGCGTTTTCCAGATAATGCTCGCTCGCGTTCTTTTTTTTACAAAGTTGTGAATGCCTTTCACTCTGATGGCAGCGTACAAATGAAAAAAAGGAAGCGAAGATTAACAGTTACAGGAGAAGCTAACGAAGTAGCTGTACTAGCAGCTATTCACCAAAATCCACATGTAAGCACACGACAATTACATCGCGATTCCGGCATTTCCAGAGACAGTATTCAAAGAATATTGCATCGTCATAAGTTTCACCCATATCACATTTCACTGCACCAGGAACTAGATGGCGATGATTTTCATAACCGCGTGGTGTTTTGTGAATGGGCATTTCAAAAAATGCAAACGAACCACAATTTCTTTGCTAATGTATTATTTTCAGATGAATCTACATTCACGAACCATGGTGGCGTCAATAGGCATAATATGCATTATTGGAGCGTAGAAAATCCCCATTGGTTACGACAAGTTAATCATCAACGTCCTTGGTCGGTGAACGTTTGGTGTGGAATCATAGGAAATAAACTCATTGGTCCTTATTTCATTGAAGGTAATTTGAATGGAACAAAATATCGAGATTTCCTAGAACAAGAAGTACCATTACTACTTGAGGATGTTGCTATGGACGTCCGACGGACAATGTGGTTTCAGCATGATGGTTGCCCAGCACATTTTTCAAGAGTAGCAAGGGAAATACTAGACCGTGATTACAATGGTAGGTGGATTGGTAGAGGTGGCCCCATTAATTGGCCTGCGAGGTCACCTGATCTAACATCTCCGGATTTCTTCCTATGGGGTTACCTAAAAGGTAAGGTTTATGAACAAGTACCAACGACTCGTGAAAACATGGTGGAACGCATAAGAACTGCTTGCGCAGAAATTTCTGCAGATATGATTCTATCATGTATAAAGTCATTTGAAGAAAGAATAAATAAATGCATTGAAGTGAAAGGTCAACATTTCGAACACTTACTCAAGTAAGTGAACAGTGAGACAGTGAGAGGCAAGGGGACTCACGTAAAACAAGCACCACAAAGGGAACAGAAAAATACTACGTCCACGTCGTTGTTCCTGGGTAACGCTAAATGTATTTTTTCCCGGCTTTGTTAGAATGACCGTATTCCATATCCGCTACGCGGGCGAAAATTGTCAATATTGGAGAATCCAAATCTGCAATAAAAAATGGGGGTTCCTATTTAAGTTTTATTGTTTTTGCCCCCACTCCACCCCCAGGGGATGGGGGAGGGGGTAAATTTCATTATTACTGGATGCCCCCCTTCGTGTCGAACAACTTTCATCCGACAACTTTTTTGATTCTGTACATAGTTCTCGAGGTATTTCAATGTCTTCGGATAAATTTGGATTTTTATCGATTACACCGCCACCTGTGAACCAAAATGCAATAGCTCCTAGGTCAAATTCGTGTACTTTTTTCCGGAGAATCCAAATCTGCAATAGAAAATGGGGGTTCCTATTTAAGTTTTATTGTTTTTGCCCCCACTCCACCTCCAGGGGATGGGGGAGGGGGTAAATTTAATTATCACTGGATGCCCCCCTTCGTGTCGAACAACTTTCATCCGACAACTTTTTTGATTCTGTGCATAGTTCTCGAGATATTTCGATGTCTTCAGATAAATCGGCCACCCTGTATATATATATATATATATATATATTATATATATATATATAAATAATATGAGTATTTCACTAAAAATCAACATATTTCAATGAATATTCACAGGGCCAAATACAAAGATTAATGTTATCTTTCATTTTTAATGAGAAATTGAAACTTTGTTTAACATGTCTCATTTCTAATAAATTAAAAAAAAACAATATATATATATATATATATATATATATCGTTGTTTTCCACGAATTACATATTCATATTAGATTGGTTTATGTTGTATTATGAAACTAAAATGAATTTGAAAGCATCAATATAAAATCAATTGTTTTTTTTTTAATTTATTAGAAATGAGACATGTTACAAAGTTTCAATTTCTCATTAAAAATGAAAGACAACATTAATCTTTGTATTTGTTCCTGTAAATATTCATTGAAATATGTTGATTTTTAGTGAAATACTCATATTATTTAGACTCAAAGACATGCTTCTCTTAATGCTTTAAATTTATATTGAATGTAAGATACGTAGATGCTACACGTTTTAAAAGAATGAGAAAATAAAGCAATAATAGAATACTGTCTAACGTCGGTGCCAAGGCATACTTTTTCATTTAAAAAAAAAGTTTGTTTCCTCTCGTTCATGCACAAATTTAAAAAATTTATAAAAATGATACACTTTGAGGTTAGATTGTCAGAGTAATCGTGCTTGAACGAAATTTCCTATAAGTAATTTTCCATGGCAGGTTCGACTTTCAAGCTAAACACACAGCACGCTATATGGTCTTAATTTTTATCTGAAGGTTGAAATATAAAGATATATTGACCAATTAAGACCTTTCGCCTTCATGGTCTACATGAAGTAATCGTGCGAGGGTATATTTACTTAAAAATGGAGCCTATATTGGCCTATAAGTTTATTCGACTCTGAAGACATAATTTTGAAAATAGATTTTGATAATTTGAACCTAATGTACGACTTTGAAGGCGCAGGACTGTAAAGACATTTTTTTAGATTACATTTAAGTAATTTCGGATCTGTATACCAGTCTTGAAAGTCTATCTGGCTTATAGAACTATTTTTTAGTCGAAAAGTTGTAATTTTACTCAATCATGGTATTCTGACTTTGACGTGATCTAGAGGATTTGCTGCTTTCGTATACTTAAAATGTTACCGTGCACCACTTATTTATATTTACCATATACATGCCTCAATAATTTACAGATTACCAAAATATAATAGGAGACGCAAAGGGGATTTGATGCTCCTTTCATGTGAGTGTAGTGGCGGTAAAGAAGATTCGAATTAAAAATGTATGAGTTATATTTCATATACCGAGAGAAAGAAGTAGTTAAATTAACCATTTTAGAAAATTAAAGGCTATGATTGACTGTTTTTTTTTTGCAGTGAATGCAGTAAGAGGAAACCAAGAAGACGGTAGTGGACCTAATGGCGCTAGGATGGGATCACGGATAAGAAAATGTCCTGGCGTAATGACTTCAATGCTTTCAACGTCATCTGTCGTAGAGGAGAGCGGTCGCGAATTGAGGCAAGCTTCAATTTGGCACGTCAACGCAATAAGTTCTTCGTATGTTGGGGTGTGCATACCAAGCACTCGACACACAGGTGTCGCATCATGGAGCGTACCCCTGCCTCCCATAAACCTCCGAAGTGAGGTGCGGTAGCGGAGAATAGCGCGATGCGCCAGGCGCAGTTGCTTATCAGCCCCTTGAAAATTAGTTCCACATTTACTGTAGACGATTTTCGGAGCGCCTCTATGCGAACAGAAGCGATAAAACGCAGCGAGGAACCCGGGGGTCATGTAGATGGTCACGACTTCTAAATGGATAGCTCGCGATGCCATACATAAAAAAATTGCTATGGAATCCGACTGCGACTTATGGCGAGGAACTGTGAGCTTCTTTAGCGGCGCAACGCGAGTCTTTGCAATCAAAAGGCGCGTCTGCCATTCGTTGCTGTCTAACTTTGTCCGAACGTATACAACAGCTGCATACGCTTTGTCGGACGCGTCCGAAAATCCATGCAATTCGTAAGGGCTACAGCACGAGGTCCCGTGGCAACGTAATGTTGGACAATTCAGGGAGAGAATCGTAGAATTCGCGCCACGCAATATCTAAATCCTGCGATAGGGGGTCTTCCCAGTCATTAGGAAGTATCCACAGCTTCTGCATAATCTTTTTTGCAATAATGATTATGGGTGCGAGCCAACCTAAAGGGTCGAAAAGTCGCGCAATATGCGAAAGCACAATTTTTTTCGACGTCTTAGGCATTGCGTGACGATTGATTGTGAATCTATAAGTATCAGTGGTAGGCTGCCATAAATGGCCGAGTACCTTCACACTCGCATCTGTTTGCAGCGTTTTGTAGCACGATAGCCCATTCTCCGTGCTGTCAATATCGTCGAGTAGGCTCCCAGAGTTGCTTGCCCATTTTCGAAGAACGCACTTTCCTTTTGCTAGAAGCTCAGTGACCTGAATCCTAGCTTCCTTCGCCTGATTGACTGAATCGGCACCGAACAGTGCGTCATCAACAAACATGATGCTTTTACCGATTGGAAGATCTCATGACCTTCGTCGTTGGCGAGTTGACGCAAAATTCTTAGCGCTAGAAATGGAACGCTCGCGGTTCCGTACGTAACAGTTAATAGTTGAAATTCTTTGTCTGCGTTTAACGGGGATATTCGCTGCTGCTCGATGTCGCGGTCATCGATCAAAATTTGATGATTCAGTTCCGCGATATCGGCAGTGTACACATACCAATGCGTGCGCCAGTGTAAACACAGCAGGAGCAAATCCGATTGCAATTTTGGACCGGTTAATTGCAAGTCATTTAACGAACGTCCGTTTGATGATGCTGCAGAAGCGTTAAATACGATTCGCGTTTTCGTAGTAGTGCTGTCAGCCTTCACTAATGGGTGATGCGATAAATAAACTGCTTGAACACCGGGATCAGGGATCGATACTTCGCGCATTTGTATAAGCGACACGTATTCGGACATAAACTTGTCATATGCTTTTTCTTCTAGGGGCCGCGCGGCTAAGTGACGCTCAATGGATTTGAGTGTGCACGGTGCGGTCGTGCGAGTGTCCGATATCGAGTGGAGAAGGATCGCGATACGAAATGCATACAGTGTACCGACCGTCCGGCGCGCGCGAGTGCGTTTTCCGTGAAGTCAAGTTCGCATCATTCGTCGTCTTCCGTAAGCGCGCGAATGGGTGCAATTTCTTCGATTTCCCAAAATTTTGCGAGAATGTCGTGCAGATTCTCCCGCACATGCGCATGATATGAGTATATTTCGTCCAGCGGACGATGCGTCTGTATCGGGTTTGCCGGCCAGAATCCAACCAAGAATCATTTTCATCGCGACCGGCTCGTTCAATCTACCTCGAATTATTCCGTCACACATTGCATACGGAACTAGATCACCTCCGAGCAACATGTAAATCGGCGCGTCATAAGTCGCACACTGATCGGCTAGCTCAATGCCCGCGAGATGTGGCCATCGCGTGAGTGGGTGTTTAAATTTCGGTTTATATTCAGTATGTCCAAAATCACTACGTCGGTACTCAGTGCTTTAGTGCAATTCGACGCGGACATTATCGTCACTGGAACAGGGGCTTTGGATGTATTCGGCGGCAGTCGACCTACACCGGTTATAACGCTTGACGCAGGAGATTCTCGCGTTTGCAATGCGTTTGCAGCTTCACGCGTGATCAAGGTGTGTTTTGATCCCGAATTGAGTAAAGCTAGCATGGTTCGCTTCGATGGCGCTGTTATTATAACGACAACCGTTGACAAAACGACGTGCGCAGGTTCGCGCGCGATACCTGTCGACTTAAGTAAATTCGCGTCGACGGAATTCGGATTGGGCGACGTTTCATTCGCGGAGCTGTCAAATGTCTGAGGTGACATCGGCGTGCGATTCTGCTGCGCTTCCGAGTGCAACAACGAATTATGTTTGGCATCACAATTTTTACAAGTGCGTTCACTTTTGCAGCGTGATGCAAATCATCAGCATTCCCGATGCTGAATGGAAAGGCAGTTAAAACATACGCCGCTTTTGGCGACTACATGATGCGACTGTATTTTCGCAATCAGTTTAGTGCGCATTGCGGACGCGGGGTGCGATGCGGTTTTTCGGCGTCATATGGTCGCGATGCTTCGTACGACCTCAACTTAGCAGTTAACAATTTTTGCAACTGATCGCACGTCGCATATTCTGAGATTTTAATGAAAAATCGAATTCTTTGCGCGGTGCGCGCAGTGGACCCCTGTGGCTATATTTTCGGCCTGTTAGTGTTTTTAATTACAATGATTTATGGGCGTTACTTAATAGTGCTATGCAAAGAGCTAACGAATTTAGTGTTAAAGATAAAATAACTATAAACATTTCCGTTGTAAAAACAATAACCGGTTGCCGGCGTGTACCACTATCTAGCACTGATGTACAGAAAAAATCTTGGCAAATTGTTGTTCCTCTTGTGTCGCACTTGTGTGGAACAAATGATTCAGCGATGATATCCACACGAACATGAAGAAGACCGTGTGTTGATTGGTAAATTGGGTTTCCCACGAAATAGCTAAATCTGTCGGTGCAGGGCACGTAATGAAAAACTTAACCCTTTTACCGGCCGAAGGTTCTGGGCAATCCACCAGAAAAAGTGACAGTACTTTTAAGCATTATCGGGGTCGCTGATTACGAATCCGAGGTCAGATTTGAAAAATTCAAAATGGCGGCTTCACTATGGCGACCGTCGAATTGAAAATTTTAATTTTTTGAAACATAAAAAATATTACCATATTCTACGCAAAATTCTGAATAAAAAATGTCTCTTGCGATTTTTGTCTAAATTGCATATATTCCGAGGAAAAAATTCCGATAGATCGCTTAGAATTCACATAGATTGAAAGGTTTGTCGCTCATTACGAAACCTGTGGGAGATTTGCTACATTGAAATTGGCGGAATCTGTATGGTGGAGCTGTTTTGAATTTCAATAAATATATTATAGATCACATATAATAACTTCGTTCGAAAAATACTCTGATTCTTCCAATTTGTAAATGCCTTCCACTTCCTTGGTTTCAGTAACTAATTTACTTACTTACGCACAATACCACGTGGCGGTTGAAGTTCGGCCTTTCATGTGCTGTTCGTTTGTTAATTTTCATCTTGTTTTTCGCAAAACATATCTGTAAAACAAATAAAAAAATAAAAACTACCAAACTAAACTTTTTTTTCGTGTATATTTTTTTTTAGCGGATGTTGCAACTTTGAATTTATACTCGCTTCTTTGCAACAGTTTGTAACGTTTCCCGCATGAATCGTTCCCTGTCATCGTAAATATTTACTAATTGTTTCGCTAGATTGGTTCTTTCATACAGATCATACATCTTTCTTGTAGCATTTGTGTAATATATAAGAATGTACGATAGCCATGTCAATATAGTAATACATGATTAGATGCCACCACTTTTTTTACTGTCTGCCTATCATATACCTTTCACGTAGTTGATCAAACTGATCAACACCACCCATAATGGGATTATAAGCTTGTGCGGTGGTTGGGCATTGTAAAGAAATTTGCGAACCATTTCTGAATTTTCTGTTGATTTCTACAGTACGCGATGGGTTGAAAGCTGAAGTGAGTAAAGTGACAGGTTTAGTATCCATCTATTTGATAGCAACGACGTTTCCTTTAGTCTCGTATTTGTGTTCTCCTCTTTGCATTTTTTCTTTACTTTTCATCATATCAGGCAAACCTTTCCGATTTGTACGAACTGTCGCAACCGAGTCAATTCCTCTTTGTACAAGTTTTTGAACAAGATTGACAGAAGTAAAGAAATTGTCGAAAGCTACCAAGTGTTCATGTCAGATCGTACCTGTAACTAGATTCAACACTACACGTTCACCAAGAGGATCTTTTGTATCATATTTTTTTTATTTGCCAATATACATTTCTGTTTTAATCATAAAGCCTGTCTTTGAATCAGCCAAACTCCACACTTTGTACCCCCGTTTTATAGGTTTCTGTGGCATGTACTGCTTCATGGATGATCTTCCTTTGAAAGGAATCATAGATTCATCAACAGAGACCGTTTTCGAAGGGTTGTATACCTTAGCAGATTGATAATTCATATGTTCTCAAAGAGGCCTTACATTATGAAGTTTATCAAAGTTGGGATCGTCCCGGGAAGCATAGTACTATTGTCACTTATGTGTATCGTCTCCAATAATTTGAAAAAGCGTTTACTCGTCATAATTTTCGCAATGCAGTCAACTCTCAGATAACTATCGGTGCTCCAATAATTTTCTATTCTAGGCATTTTATGAATTCCTATAAGAATCAGTACACCAATGAGGGCATATAATTCATTTACATTAGTATCATACCAATTCGCTGAGTTCTCATTTTTCTGACGGGCATATCTGTTAGTTTCATCAACAATTTCTTACATAAATTTTTCTGTGATTATTTGAAAAAAAAGAATATTTTTTTAGGAACAGAAAGTATATTGATCGAAGGAGATTGTTCAAAATCATGTTCAACAGCAAATTTGTCTGTATTTTGAGACCATTCAGAAGTTGAGTCAACATTTTCTTGCAGGATCAAGTCATCATCAGCTGAATCCACATCTGAATCCTCATCATAATCTGAATCATCGTCCACATCAGAATTTAGCAGGTTCCAAGGGTAAATTGTCTTTACCGACAAATTTTTTAGGCATTATGATAACAAATGAAATAATTACGTATAAATACTTATACACACATATATTTATTGTAATATATATTACCTCGTAAATACGAATAGATATAAGTTCCGTAAGAACGATATAAATATCCGCAGTAAAAAAGATGCATGAGAGACAGCACATATGTATTTTCCAGAAAACAACTTCGCTTGCGAGAAACGAACTTTAAGTGAGGACTGAAAAATTCCCCATTTTTTATCGTGGAATGTATGCAATTTAGGCAAAACTCACAAGAGACATTTTTTACTCAGAATTTCGCGTAGAATATGGTAATATTTTTTATGTTTCTAAAAACTGAAATTTTTAGTTCGACGGACGCCATATTGAAGCCGCTATTTTGAATTTTTCAAATATGACTTCGGATTCGTAAACACCGACCACGAAAACCGTTAGAAACGCACGATTTATAATCATAGGATAATTCATATCGTTCCGCCTGGTAAAGGAATACAGTAATGGGTGATATTGCATTTTGAAAGTTTCGGAATTTTTTCCTCGGAACGTATGTAATTTAGACAAAAATCGCAAGAGAAATTTTTTATTCAGAATGTTGTGTAGAATATGGTAATATTTTTTATGTTTCTAAAAACTGAAATTTTTAGTTCGACGGTCGCCATATTGAAGCCACAATTTTGTATTTTTCAAATCTGACCTCGGATTCGTAATCAGCGACCCCGAGAATGCTTAAAAGAACTGTTACTTTTTCTGGTGGATTGCCCAGAACCTTCGGCCTGTAAAAGGGTTACGGGATTCGGCCATATGAAACCGCGCAGTGCGACCCTCACACTCAGCAAGGTGGTATTTTCACAATAAACATCGATGAATTTTTCATTCAAAAGACATTGGCACCCGGATATCCTCCTCCATGTGTAGGGAAGAAGACAAAAATCTGTACGTAGCATAATTTGAACGACAAAACATGTAAGTTGATAAGAGGCGCATAAACTATAATGCAGGCTTGCTTGTGGTAGCAAAGTTATGTTTAAACTCGTTGTGGGGAAAATTTGGACAACGTGAAAATATACCGAAAGCAGAGGTGATTTCCGTACTTCAAAAATTAGTAAAATTACTCACGAATCTAGAAATTGATATACATGGTATATTGCCAAGAAATGATTAGAAACTGTACGTAAGTTGGTATTGCAAAGATGAGACTTTGAGTTCATCACCCTTGGCGAATGTTCTAGTCGTTGCACATACATATACAGGGTTTATCTAAAAGACCGTAATCGACCGAGACCGGGATGTAGGATGTTTCTTTCTGAATCGAATGGCGCTGTAAATAATTTTCCAAAAAATACGGTTTCTTTTTAAATGAATGTTAAAAACTTGTTAATTTGGGGGAGATTGCCCCGGCAAGTTCTGTCGACTTCTAAACCGTCTTTCAGGTCGATTGCCGGTTCGTCGATAGTTGAAAATCAAATCCGAAATTCCCGGGAAGACAGGTTCGAACTGTCAACTGATGGCGGAAGATTCCTAACCAATGTTATCGAGCCCCATTTATAAAAAGGATCGACTTCTAGTACAGCGTATATGGAACTTATTTAAGAAAAGTCGGAAGTACAAAATTCTTAATCTGCGATTCCAACAATATTCATGTAACTAGTTTCCAGCTAATACCATATTATTTTTTTTTTTTTTTTCACCACTTTGAATGTTTGAAATCTGGTCACAGATTCGTAATTAGTGATCGCAATAACCTCTGAGTAACAAGTTTTATGCGAAATACTGGACAATTAAAATGTATTTTTCAGAACATTGCTATCACCTTTTCTAAAATAAATCCCATCTAATCTAATACATAATTTGTTTGAAAAATTCCCATTTCACATAAAATAATCAAAAATATACTTCTCTTTCAATCAGGAAATGAGAATTCATCATTGCATTCACAGTTGGGAGGAAGCGGATTATGGGATTTAGTCTTCCTCATTGTTATCAATATGAACAAGAATCAAGTTTCAAGCAGGCTTAAAGATATTTGTAATCAACAGAATTTTGTTAACATTTTTTTTTGATAATCTTTTGTAGAGACTGCAATATTGCAAAATACTTTTATAGTATACCATTTGAACATATTTTTGTCTCTTGATTACGAATGTAGTAATAGAAATCGTATACCCGACATACTGAAAACGGTATATTGACAAAACATTAAACAAGTGTTCATTTTTGTTCCGAATAGAATCGATGTCACGATTTGCGGTACCCGGCATAGGTTTTTTCCCCCACATGAGTGGGGTTTTCCCTATGCTTACGCACCCGAATGGGGGGTACTTCTCTTGAAAGACGGCTTCAGCCGCACGAGACGGGGACCTGTAGGTGTATGTTTGTAAAGGTCCTGAAAAGCGGCAATATCGGCGATATTGATAGATCGAATGTTGTGATCTTCGTATAGGAGGAGTAATTAGGGAGTGACCTTAAGAAGCGGTCGTGATTTGATTCGAGATATAGTTAGTTCTATATAATGCTTATTTTTGAATTTGATAGATGTCATTATTGACAGCGCGCTTCGAACCTCTCGGGATATTTTGATTGAAAATGGAGCTGACTAGGTGACAATTTGTCATTTTTGGAACAGACTGTTTCTTTGAACAACAGTCTGTCTCAATTCTGCCAAATTTGACGTTGCTCAGTTTTCAATCTATGAGTTTCCGAGGGCAGATATTGATTTTAGATATCGCCCTTCGACGTCACAAAATGCTCGCTTTCGAATAGAGGGTACCCAGAGTGGTTCCGAGCGCGGGGAATTGGAGTCTGACTCCGATTCGTCGGTGCTGGCCTCCTGGTGTTAGAGAAGTTCAAAGTGAGAGTGACGTACCTATTTGGTCCTCCGAAAGCTCCCTCTCTTAGATGGATAGTAACCTGATAGGCACATGCTTGTGATTCGGAACAGCTTCGTACATCAAAAAGTATACTCCGTTATTCATATCCCTTGTGATTCGGAGTACTTCGAATACTATGTGGTGTGCTCCGATATTCGTTATCACCGTAATGGCCTCTGGCGAATGAGAAGTGAAGAGTGTAAGAGCGAGAACGAATCGATTTTAAATCGATTCCTTTCGTTGAATCTTCGTTTCAAATTCGAAAAGTCTTCGTTTAGAATATTCTAGATCGTTGCTATGATGGTTGCTAAGGAAACTGTCTTTTGTTTTAGAGAAAAGACGCGGACAACGCTCCTTGAGGCGCGCGAAGAGTCAGTCGCTTGGTAGCGAGCTTTACGAGCGGATTCCCTTTCGTTTAATTCCGTCATTTTCGAATTGTAACGAGAACGATATTGCCGCTTCGTCTAATCGGAAAAATAAAAGTTTGCCTTTTGATATTGACCACGCGTTTAATTTCACCCGTTTCGTACAATTTTTATTGCAAATATTTTCGAAAATAACCTTTAAATTGACTAAAACACACGTTTAATTACACGGTTATTTTTTCTTTTTTTTTAAATTTATTTTCTTTTAGTAGCACTTATTAATTAATTGTGGTAACTCAAGAAGCAGTTTCTTTTTGTTAATAAGCATAACGGTACATTACAGATATTACAAATCCACGTACTTCGTGTGTCATTAGCTTTCGTGCTGCAAGAAGCACATCGCCTCAACTGACCGGTATATACCGGCATATGAGAAGATTGAGGGCGCCTTTTTTGCAGCGCAACGTGAGGCTTGTGGTTGCAGATAGGTGTGGATTGGCGTTTTCTTCCTTTCGGGGTCGGTATTTTATATGAAACTAATTCGTCTACCAATCTAAGTCTGAATTTTTTCAAAGTCAAATGATCATTGTCTCTTGTAGTATGTATGACAAACGCATTTGTTGCAGCTACGTCAGCAAAATGCCAAGATATTCTCAACCACCACTTCTTAGACTCACGATCTATTTTGTAGGTTGTTAGTAAACGCTCGGCGTTATCGACGTAACCCATATGCCTGTTATAGTCGGAACACATTACTGGGCAGTCCACCTGCTTCAGAGATCCATCCTTTTGTCTTCTATTCACAGTTGTGACTTCACATGGATCATGATAATTAGACAAAAAGCGAAGAGGCTTTTTATCTATACATTTGATGACATGGGTGCCAGTATTTGATGTTTTGTATTCATATCGTCCCCGCTTCATTTCTTTGTCTGGTACATCGCTTTTTGGCAATCTTGTACGATTTGAACGTACTGTTCCACAAGCAAAGATTTGGTCTTCTTTTAGAGAAATCAGAAGATCAACGCCAGTGAAGAAATTGTCGAAATAAACACGGTGGTTATCACCTGCCAAGACGCGCGTAAGGTCTTTCACAACTCGGGCTCCTAATTGTTTTTCTGTATTCTCTGATTTTCCTGTATACACCTGAAATTCACAGACGTAACTGGATTGGTCTGCGCGAATCCAACACTTGAAACCACGTTGTATTGGTTTAGTCGGCATATATTGTTTTAGAGAACTGCGCCCCTTGAATTTAATCATGGATTCGTCTACAGCCTGATATTTGCTTGGTTTCCACGAGTTTTTGAATGTTTGAGTCAGTTTAGTCAATAGTGGTCTCAAGTTGTATAATTTGTCGTATTGCGGTTCCCCCTTTTTAGGTTCTTGGCTATTATCCGAAAAATGTATATTATTGAGAATAAATCCAAATGTTGACCGTCATCAACGAACGTATAAATGGATTATTCAGTTTTGGATCTAACGACCAATGATTTTATTATCCCCATTAGAATATTAATGCCCAAAAAATAACTATTTCCTCTTTGGTTATGCATGGCCCACTTCTATTGTTTTGATGTAAGTAAAGGTTAGTTTGTTCAGCTACCATGTCTAGCAGATCATCAGGAAAAAATTTGAAAAATATTTCTGACGGTGAATATATTGTTCGGTACCTTTGGCCCAAAATCATTAGCGAATGGAGTATCTTCTCTCGGTTTCCGTAACGTAGACCATACCTCATTTTCTGAATCGTCGGAATCAATTTCATCCTCAGATGAATCATCTGAAGTATCGAAACTCTGTTCATTTAATTCTATTGGATTATTTATTTCACATTCATCATGAGCATCATCTGAATCACGAAGACCATCGACAGACTCAGAATCGCTTGGAATATCTGTTAATTCTAGTTGATCTCCCATGACTTGCGTTACATATAAAACATAATTGAATGATATAGATAGTAAAAGATAAAGAATTAGAAATTATTACCAAAATAAGAATGTTAAAATAAAAGGAATTTATCTAATACTATTAAAAAATGGTAAAATAGAAACATGTATTTTGCAGCACATCAATGAATATAAACGTATGTAGGAACATCAGTAGTAAGGTCATGCCGCATCTCTACCGTTACTTATATTCCACCGTATCATACTTCTCTTGCAGGAAGCTGTTTCGCGTAGTAGTAACATGTCGCCACCGCGCGGTAACTTACTCGTCATTAGCGGCGTACTAGCGCGACAGCGGCGCGTTACTAAAAAGCGAAATATGGTACGGTGAACTATTGATGTTTCCAGATATTTGGTTTCATAATCATTGCTGTGTTGTAAAATATATGTTTCCATTTTATCATTTTTAGTATATAATTGCATATAGATAAATTACTTTTATTTTCACATTCATATATTTGTTTGAATAAATGCTAATTAATATTTATCTGTTATAATCTATGTAATTCAATTATGTAATACAAATTATAGATAATCGACTAAAATTAACAAGCGATTCTGTGTCTGTTGGTGGTCTTTGCGATTCAGGCGATGCTGAAGATGAAGGTCAAGTAATCAATTCAAGAGAACTGAATGAACAGCGATTCGATAAATCAGATGATGATTCCTCTAAAGATGAAATTAATGCCAAAGATTCAGAAAATGAAGTATGGTATAAGATAGATAAACCGAGAGAAGATACTCCATTCACTACAGATTTCAGTCCAAATTCGAGCAATACAATATCACCGTCAGAAGTATTTTTTACGCTTTTTCCTGATGATCTGCTAGACGTGAGAGTGGAACAAACTAACCTTTATTTACGCGGCGGCGACATATTATACCAATAAGCGCAACCAAATATCGGTAGGAGATGAATAATGTTTGTAAAAATTTGTATTTATTTATATGATAAAGAAAAATTTTTTGGCTGAACATTTTACAATTCGATCCTTGCAATCGGCACTTTGAATTTCGAAAATATAAAGGTAGATTCGTGATTAAAAAATCTCCTAAGAACGTAGTTTCAGCTTGACCAAGTCCGTTCTTATCAATTTTCACCCCCATATTATATCCACTATCTTGAATGTTGAAAATCTGACGTACAGATCGTGATCAGCGACCACGAAAAATCTCGAGTGCCAAGTTTTAGCTTGATCAAGAAATTTTTTACAACTTTCCAACGGCAGATTGGATCCGACATCTTGAATATTGAAAATCGGAGGCCGGATTCGTGATCAGCGACCCCGAAAACCCCCGAGTACCCAATTTCAGATTCATCAAGTAATTTTTTCAGAATTTGGTCCGCCATATTGGATCCGCCATCTTGAATTTTGAAAATCTGAGGCCGGATTCGTAATCAGCGACCCCGAAACCACTATATAGAATGGCTTGTGTAAATACGTTCAATACTTTTCCTAATAATGAATTTTTCGTGAAAAAAGTGTTATTTTTTAGTATTTGTTTACTTATATTAACTAATTTGTAGCAAATATTCACTAATGGCATGCCATTTTAGATTCTCTGATATGTCACGATACTGAAATAACAAAAAAAAATGAAAAAATCGATTAAAAATGGATTTAGAAATGAGAAAAATGATGAATAAAAAGGTGGTTTAGATTTTACACCACCATGCCGCAAAGGGTTAATAACATAATATTAAATAATACTTAGATTTTAAAAAAATGCTTCAAGTAATATAATATTGCCTAAAAGTTATTTCCTTAAATATTATTAGATATTGATTAAACATATTTAATTCTATTCGGAGAAATTCAATAATAAATTTATTCAGAGAGCTTGCAAAACATAATTTTTTAAATTAGTCATATTTGTAACAGCATTCGACATTATTTATGTGCTTAAATAAATTTCATCTTATCTAATTGTTAATTTGTTTCAAAAGCTGTAGTTTCACCTAAAACCATCAAAAGTATACTTTCTTTTTCGAGCTAAAAAGGTGGTGTTTTCGAGAAAATAGAATAAATTTCATTTTAGAAAATCTGCTGCCATTTGGTCAATTTTGAAGGCTTTATTTGAATTCAGACGAGTTTTTAAAGTATACAAAGTCAGCTACAAAAATCAACAGAAGATAATTATCTCAATCAGGTAAACTATTTTGTCCGTTTAGTCCTTTAAACATTAAGGACATCTTCGCAAATTCACTTACAAGATTGCAAAAGAAACCACAATGATGCGACAATATTACAATGAATTCGAATTCCAGGTAGGTCCGAAATTATTCCTTTATCATAGTAGAATAAACCGTAGCAAAATGTTCCAAACTTCATTACGTAATATTAGTTCATTATTTTCTGCAATAACAAGAGTAAGTTAATACAAAAATTAAAGAAGTCAAATTCGTAATACTATTCAGCGTTATTTATTTGTATTTCATTGCGCCGTATACAAGTCTATCCTTTTTATAAATGGGACTTGATAACATTAGTTAGAAATCTCCCGCTATCAGGACAGTTCGAACCTGCATTCCCGGGTATTTCGAATTTGATTTTCAATTGTCGACAAATTCGCGATCGAACTGAAGGATAGCGTAGAAGTCGATAGTGCATTGTCTGAATTGTTTCCCTGGGGTAATCTCCCCAAAATCAACAAGTTTTTAACATTCATTTAAAATGAAACTATACTTTTTGGAAAATTATTTCCAGTGCCATTCGATGCAGAAAAGAATACCCTACATTCCGCAGGATATAGGTCGATTGCGATCATTTCTATACACCCTGTTTATATATACTACTTTGCATGGCGTGATTACTTGTTTAAGACGTATTTGGGGCCAGTTAAGAAAACGACAAAAAAATTTCTAACATTGATCTAACAATACATCAATATTCTATAAGTAAAAAATTTCCACAGAAACATCCGCGCGTGGGTTTTTGCCAATGTTTCATTTGAGCGATTTCTTAGAAAGTAACAAATCTATGATACGGGCGGTCCTCTCCCTTAGTTAGAAACATCATTCAAAAATGGTATAATTGTAATGGTTATTACTACATTTTTAAAGGATGAGTGAATTAAAAAAAAAAACACTGCCGCGTAAAAAAAATCACCAGGTTCTTAATAGCAAAAAAATCTTTGTGACAAAGGACCCCGCACAAAATGAATGGAAAATGGGTCCCGGTCAATTGGGCTGAAATTGGAATATGTTATAAATAAATACAGTTAACGGATTGTACCTACAAATTTAGATGTAAAATGCCATAGTATGAAAATTTTTAAAGATTTCAAACACCTTGCGTCGTAATCGCTCGGATTCTCAAAACGCTAGGCCTTGTCGAAACATTTACAATCTCAACTAGTAATGAAATTAACAACAAAAAAGGTAAAAGAAAAAAAGACAAAATTATATTCATAACTATAAAGTTAATTTCGATTTAACAGTTACTTGGAACGGACTGGTATATGATTATGATTTGTTAGCATGCAATTATAATAAATCTAAACAAGAAAGAAAAAAGCAGGTAATATATAAAAAAAATACACAAAAAACCAAAAGAAATATATATCGACAAGCAAAAAAAGAAATGTTAAAAAATGTTCATAATATGGCATTTTAATATCTAATGCAATTTGTAGGTATAAGCCGTTAACTATATTTATTTTTAAATGCACCTTCGTTAACATTTATATTTGTTAATAGACTGAGGGTGCGAATGAGTCCTCAATACTAGTTTTATTTTTAAATCTTTATCAATTCTTCTTTTTACTTAGTCAAATCATACAGTTTCTAAATTTAATTCTACAAATTACACAAACTATACTAATTATATACATTAAGAATCGTTTCGAGTTGACAGTTTGGAATATATTTTCTGCATGGCCCACCTTAAACTAACATATCCCCTCACTAATATACATCATTAGTATCGCATGATAATGTATCTAGTTCATGTAGCTATCTTCCTG
This sequence comes from Trichopria drosophilae, assembly GCA_030407085.1. NCBI lineage: Eukaryota > Metazoa > Arthropoda > Insecta > Hymenoptera > Diapriidae > Trichopria > Trichopria drosophilae. The sequence goes on along the minus strand of CM059584.1, from coordinate 62,392,067 downwards.
AACATTTTGAATTATTATTATCATTATTATTATTATCGCGTACAAGTACATGTTACAAATATGTATAATTACCGATTAATATACCAGACTACATTTTCTATTCACTAATTAGGTTCATTTTTTATTAACTAATTTTCTTTAAATAATAATCAAGACGAGTCAGCATAAATATAATTTTCCTTTTAATTAACCATCCGTTCAATCACATGGGGAATCTGTGCTTACCTGGGTTCTTCATAAATATCCTGCATGTCTGTATCAGAATTCAGTATTAGTTCGTAGTTAGGGCGTCTGCGGCTGATTCCTTCCGCCAAGCCTCACTGTTCAAGAGTTAAGGTGCGAAGGGGATTGAACGAAATGCCACGGATCTATTTTTTTAATTTTTAATTACTTTTGTAATTCTTTTGCATGTATATATATATTTTGTTGCATGCCTATGACTTTTAACTTTTATAGTACGCTACTATGTATCTTGCAAACAAATGAATATCGACCTAAACGATCAAGATTCTTTTTCTACGATATATTAAAATGTTAGCCCTTATATGTTTTTTAATATTATAAACCACTAGAAAGAAAAAAAACAAACGTAAAGTGCGATTTTTACTGAATTTCACAACGTACAATTCAACAATTTCATTTTCATATCACTAAAAAAAATGTAACTACTATCCAATCGCTCTGAAAATTGCAGAGAATCTTCGTATAATTTTGGAGTTTCAATAAACAGAATGCGAAGAGCGCTTATCTTCAAACAAATTGTGCAGCTTAAAATGTAAGCTTCGACCGATTATTCCAAATTCGGGAATTTATTACTTTTTTCAATATGGAGAAAATAACTTTTCATTTCTTGAATTCTTAGTTTCATAGAATAATTCTACACTAAAAGCCCCCAAAAAATTATCAAATCAGTGCGTAACTCGTTCGAATACACAACATTTTCCAGTGGCACACTTAAAGGGCGCTTAGGCACGCTTAAAACTACGTTGTAATTTCTTCTTTAAAGTACTTATAAATCTCCTATCACGTGTTTAACTTGCCATTGGTTATCGTATAAGTAATGTTGACATTTTTTTAAACTTTTATTATTTGACATTGTTAAGTTTATAATAGGAGACAAACATTCTAAGAAATCAATGAGCATTTTTCTAGGTTGAAAATAAACATAGATTACTACCTTTTCGGCTGATGTCTTTAGACTCCCGTAATAAAAATTGAATAAATTTAATTCTAAAATGTTTTTATTAGCGATAATAAATAATGAGTAAAAAACTGTATTTCTCATAACAAGTACCTTATCTTTAAATATAAAAACTATAAGAAATATAATATAAGTACACCTGCTCTTATCTTTAAATATAAAAACTATAAGAAATATAATATAAGTACATCTACCATTAGGTTATTGTTTAGTTTCAACTTTGACTTTATTAAAAAACGAGTTACGCCAACTGTTTCTTGCTCTTGAAGTGCTGTAAAAACCAACAAAATATGTCCCATTAGTGTGCCACTAAAATAATTTTTGATGATTTTGAACATTGAAAAGTTAAAAGTTCTGTAGAATAACTCCTATATTCCTGTGGTTTTTTATTGTTATGGTTATATTTTTTTATATACTATATGTGTTCCGGATCGCCACGTGACGAAGCTCCTAATAACCGTTTAGGTCGAGTGGGATAATATTATAGTAAAATTCCTGTAGAATTAGGAGGAAAATATGAATGAACTTCTTTGCAATTAGTTTGTTTTGGGGCGTGGTTGTTGTTTTTCCGAAGTCCTGCCTCTAGTAAACAAATTATCCGAACCCGAATAAACAGGCCTGCGGAGGGCACCTTCAGTTAGTTGATCGTGGGGTTCCGAGACGTTCGGACCATTTTTATCATTATGGTTCCGGTATATCAGAGAGACAGAATCTTGAGGTGCGTTGGTTGTGACTTCCCGGGTCGCTTCGCGGTCTCACCGGTGGGTGAGTAATATTCGATATATCTGTTATATTGTATATTATATTATTTATTTATATATTGTATAAAAGTGATATATTTATTGGCGAGATATGTCTGGGACATTTTTATTTATAATTTTTTATTATTTGCATGTGACCTAGCATGACGTAGTAGGAAAATACGGTATCGTTTATCGAAATATATATTCGACCCCTATAACCGCGCGACAACCCCCTTCCCTGTAAGTAACAATATGCCTTTTTCTTTCTTGTTTAAATTTATTATAATTGCATGCCAACAAATCATATCCATATAGCAGTCCGATTCAAGTAACTGTCAAATCGAAATTGTATTAATTTTATAGTTATAAACATAATGTTTTCTTTTATTTTCTTTTTGTCCTTTTTTCTTTTACCTTTTTCGTTGTTAATTTCATTACTAGTTGAGATTGTAAATGTTTCGACCAGGTCTAGCGTTTTGAGAATCCGAGCGATTACAGCGCAAGGTGTTTGAAATTTTCATACTATAGCATTTTAACATCTAATGCAATTTGTAGGTTTAAACCGTTAACTATATTTACTTTTAAATGCACCCACGTTAAAATTTATATTCGGAGTATGTTATAGTTCTCGACTTTCTATGAAAAGTTCTCATTCAAGTGATTTTATGGATAGTTCCGGGGATATCGAGGGGAGAAGTTGCGTGATATTGGAAATCAGCATGAGTGATTTTCACGAAGTTTCTAATCGATATATTCAAAAACGGAAGTGTGTAATAAGTTCCAACCAATCGATACAGCTGTCTGGGATCGCTAAATCGGAATCAGAGGATAGTTTCTTCATACCTATGGATAGTTCATTCCTACAAGTCACCGGGAGGTCAAGTCGAGGTAATTTCAAGGTTATTTTGAGTTCAAACTAATGTAAAGTATTGTGACAAATGCTAATTAGTATTAATATTTTTTTAAAGATCACTATACTTGCAAGCTCAGTGAAAGGTGAAAACAATGTGAAACTGTTACGTCTCCGTAACTAGCGCGATTACCCTTTTTTTTGTATGTATTCACAAATCCGAAAATTGTCGCAATTGTATGTCAGTATCGGACAAAGGAGTCCCTTTTTTTAATATAGCGTTGAGATCACGTAGACGCAGCATGTTGAAACGAAACCGCTTCAAATTAGACTTTCTTTTAACTTTTATTAGCCACAAATCAGAAGATGGCTCGCGTTGCCTAAGCCGAAAAACTTTTCTTATAACTATCAAGTTACCGGTTTTGGACTTGTCTAAGAATAAAAGAGAAAACGGGTACGTGCTAAATAGCTATCTACGAGACCGTATGTTATAACAATAATGTAAAAGCATTAGTTAATGCGTGCTTCCTCCTTGGCCTATTTCCAAAACCTGTCCAACACACAAATCCACCATTTTCAAAATAGAAGGGGAAAAACTCAAAGCGGGGATAAAACTATGGCTCACCATAAATACGCTGACGCGTACAGAAAATCAGACTAGAGAGTAACAGAGAGAGAACCAGTGGACTACAGAAGTTAGTGGACTAGAGAAGACTAGAGAATAATAGTGAATCATTGTCGGACTAGAGAATAGTAGGAATCGTAGTAGAGGATCGTGGGGAGAATTTCTGGGCGATGCAGACTAGATCGTCAGCTCTACCACAGGAAGAATTCAAGTTGTTCAGTTAGAGAAGTTTATCTGGCCAAGCAACCGAGATCCACAGAACAAGTCCGTCGTTCAGCAGACCAGAGGCTCCGAAAAACTCCAGGGAAGAATACAGGACGCCCATTCATTTGGAACAGCTGATCGCCGTTCAAAAAGGGACCAGCGAAGAGAAATAAGTAAGTATCTCTTTATTTTATAAATAAACAAATAATCCCTCTGTTCTCCTTTCCTTTCGGGATATAGCGGGTAGGCCTGCGAAATCACGCCAACCTTTTCCCTTTGCGACATAGCGGGTCGGCCTGCGAAATCGCACTTCCTTCCTTTTCGTGACATAGCGGGTAGGCCTGCGAAATCACACCAACCTTTTCCCGTTGCGACATAGCGGGTCGGCCTGCGAAATCGCACCCCCCCCCCTTTTCTTTTGTGGCATAGCGGTTAGGCCTGCGAAACCACAGCTCCTTCTCTCCTACCTATTGCGCACAGCCCACCGAGATGAAGTCGCCCCTCTCACGCGACTAATATTCCTGTTATTATCATTATTTTTTCCTAAATAACTGACCTTTTTTAATTCTAAAAATAGAGACAATATAAATATATATTTAATATTAAAGATGCATTCTTAGGGAAGTACCTTCCCCACATTCGATGTTCCAAAGATTTTTAGCAGAGCGTTAACTAAATGAACAATACAATTGATTAGTTTTATAATGTTTTATTTTCTCACTTTCGCGAGTTCTAAAACAAAAAAATGAATATCTAAAAAGAAACAAATATTTTTCAGCCAAACGCTGTCGAGCAGGACAAAAGTTTCAGCGCCCAAAGTTGCCAAAGGTCGTTCACCTTATCCTGGAGGAAAATGAGCGACAGACTGCTAAGGAATTTTTCCCCGTAATAGAACCTCCCTTATCCCTCTTTCTCCTCGTCCAACAACACCACTTTGTACACCTAAAGAAAGGTTATCAAACAGGTTAGCAATAAATTAATTAATTTCAACCAAATAAAGTGTTTTTTTTTATTGTACCCTTATTCCCGACTTTCCTGTGTCATCAGTAGCCCCCACTCACCTAAAGAACCCAGTAATTCTACTGAGTTACACGCCCTTGTTGCAATTTAGTTAATATCTCTTTCGAGATATTCACTGGGTCGTAACAAAACCATTGAATATGCGTGTGATGAATTCCAATCGCAGTAGAAATGTAGGTTTTTTAATAATGCTATAACCCGTTTTTTTGATGGGATTGATAAATAATTGTTAAAAGTTCTGTATTTAACAGTAATAGTACAAACAAAGGAAATGGAAAAACGGATATCGCGCTCGGGGTGTTAACAAAATAAATAATAATGTTGGGATAATGACCGGAATGAATTAAATACAAGAGAAGAATCTACGTTAATGGCAAAACAGGGGGATATAAAAGATAGGCAATTGTTGGAAAACTTACATTAATTAATTACGGTTAACAATATCCTTCGCACGCAAACCATTAAACTTCGCACGTGTGCACACCGTAATTAACCCATTAACGCCTGAAATGACAATTTTTATACTTCATTTTCAATCAAGTATTTCGTATCAAAATCAAAATTGAAAACAATTGAGAGGTGCGTATCCTACTGTTTTCGAGGTCGCTCTTCAAGATTCCGAGGTCAAAATTGAGTGTCAGCCACCAGAAATTCCAATATGGCGCCGAATATGAAAAAAATTTCCAAAAAATTGGGAATTTGTTATACTTATCAATTTTTTTCGAGCTATTAGAATATTGGGATTCTACTGAAACTCTGAACAAAAGTGAACAAAATACTTCAATTTTAAGGAAAAATTTTACTTGTATACCCTACATCATTCTAACGACCTCAAAATGGCGTCAACAATGAAAATGCCTTTGAGAAATTTCTGGACGCTCTAACTCAAAAACTACGAACTTTAAAAAAAAATGCTCAGAATGAAAAGTTCTTAAAATTCATCAAGCGATATACTGGAATTTTTTCAACATTTTTTTATGACATTTTGAGACATTTTTTTTCAACATTTTGTTCAAAATTTTAATTTATTTACAAAAAATTCTGAAAAAAATTTAGTGTATTCTCTGATGAATTCTAAGAGTTATTTGTTCTTTGCAATTTTTTCGAAAAGTTGATAGTTTTCGAGGAAATGAATTTCAAATATTGTAGTTTAGGATTTTTTCCCCTCAAAAACTATTAACTTTTGGTAAAAATTGCAAAGAACAAAAAACTCGTAGAATTCATAAGTGAATACACCAAATTTTTTTCGAGGAGGCAGAAGATATTATCCTCCGTCCCCCTCCCAGCACGAAAGTCGGATTGTTCTTCCGGTAAAATGTCTTTTTGCGTTACCGACTTGTACATAGGATCTGCCAAAAAAATTTTCGCCAGGGCGTTAGTTATTGCTATTAGACGATAGTTAGAAGGGTCGTTACGCGCACCTTCTTGTACAACGTAAAGATCGACGAATCGGCCCATCCTGAGGATGTAACGGTTGTGGAGTTATTTTCATTTCCTAAACCGTTAATTTTAACTTAAAATAAAAATAAATAGATCGTATAGAGAATATATAAGAAAATTATATCATTTAATATAAATCATGTTGTCGAAATATAATTAAGTACACATATAGCAGCGATTATTGACGTCATAACCTACATAAATAATTCAACGTTTTCACTGCTTAATCGAATTTTTCTTTTAAATTGAAATATCACTGAATGACCAGTAGGCACTAGGCAGGTCCTCTGTGCCAATTTCGTAGTCCCGCCAGGTTTCCGAGAAATTTTTAATTTTGAGCGCAGAATAAAAACAATTCTTTTCGATATTAAAAAACCGCGAGCGTTCCAGAAAACAATTTTTAAGATGTTATGACGAATGGGGGACTTAAAACGAAGTGGCGAAGATGCTGTAGCTGAAGACGACGATGATGAAACATTAACAGAAGACGGAGTACTTCGATGTCCATAGTTGACGGTCTTACGCGGGCATCCGAGATTTTCTGCCTGGAGTTAGCTTGCACTCGACTGGCAGAAGTTGAGCGAGCCGAGCCCGGATTTCTCCCTCCTACAGATTCGGAGCATGGGATGTTAAATTCCTGGTCCGCTTCCGACCATTTCAGCCAACAATTATAGTTATAATATGTACCTAGTTGCTACATGTAAGGAATTGTATAATTTACAAATATACAAGGATGAATATTCGGAATTTCCGGTACGGTAGTCAAAACCGCAGAAATTCCGATGGCACAACAGTACAAAATGTACATGCGCAGTCCCGCCCCATCTGCCGTATTTCCAAGCTATTGCCGACTATTCCGACGAACGCTATATTCATATGGACTTGACACGCGGGATTCCCCTACATTTTTTCCGTGAACATCTGTAGCGGGGCTAGGGGGTAGATGGTGATATCCGGTCCAAAAGAAGAACTTGTTAAAGTATGCAATTATGATATCGACTCATCCCGAATTTATTTTAATGTACGAAGGCAACAGAAATAGAGCCAGCACACTATCAGGGGAACCTAAAATCTGTGTATAATGCATTATTTTTAATGTCCAATCGCAAAATGAAATATGGGTGATTGTTCCAATAGATTCCTAGTTTAAAGTACAGAATGAAAAAAATGAATTATTACAGCTGTAAACTACTCAATCGTATTAAGATTTAAAAGTCATGACCTCTGCATCTTTATCATGATAATTTAAAGAATAGAACATTAACCCTTTGCGGCATAGTGGGATGCTCAGCATCCCACCTATTTTCTCTCAGTTTTTAATTAATTATTCGGCTGTTTTCATCTAAGCAATCGGGTTTTTGAGTTAATTATGTTAATAAGATGTATATAATCATAAAAAAAGTTACATATTATCAATTATCGTTAATTTTTAATTATTATAAATAAATAACCACGGAAAAATATCAATAATTTCAGAAAAAATTCATTTTTGATTGAACAATTATATATATTTGCATGAAACTATAGCATTTTATGTTTTTTGGGTCGCTGATTTCGAATCTGACGTCAGATTTGTAAAAATCAAAATGGCGGATCCAAGATGGCGGACCGAAATATGAAAAGTTGCTCGATCTAAACGAAATTTGTTACTCGGGAGTTTTTGGGGTCGCTGATTACGAATCTGAAGTCAGATTTTGAAAATTCAAAATGGCGGATCCAAGATGGCTGACCAAAATTTGTTTTAATTTCATCCACATTTAATTGTTGAAATCTGACACTGGATTTGTCATCGGTGATCGAGAAAACGTACCAATTTTCAAGAAAATCCAACACTCGATTTTTACGTTCGTTCGCCATCCTAGATCCGCCAATTTGAATTTTGCAAATCTGAAGTCAGATTCGAAATCAGCGACCCCGAAAACCCCCAAGTAACAAATTTCGCTGAGATCGAGCCACTTTTTATATTTCGGTCCGCCATTTTGAATTTTCAAAATCTGACTTCAGATTCGAAATCAGCGACCCCGAAAACCCCCGAGTAACAAATTTCGCTTAGATCGAGCAACTTTTTATATTTCGGTCCGCCATTTTGAATTTTCAAAATCTGACTTCAGATTCGAAATCAGCGACCCCGAAAACCCCCGAGTAACAATTTTCAGCTGTTTTCCGTGTAAAGAAAAATGTATGCCGCAAAGGGTTAATCGGAGTGAATGCATATTTTAGTTTAAAATTAAATCAAACGAGAAAATTTTCCATTGTTTTAACTTCTTTTCACTGATAGCTTTTAAGCAATTAATAATTATATGAATTCATAACCTGAATTAGGACAAATGGTAGCCAGCGAAATGACAACCTTATATTTGCCCATTGAAGAAATAAAGTATCAGAACAGATCATAGTTGTAGGTTTTATAATTAAAAATAGTAAATTGAATAATTGAAATATACAATTTTTTATAGGAGGTTTAATAAAAGTGATAAATTAACGAAAATAAATAACAATTTTCAAAAATGATTTCAGTTGAGAAAAATCTTGAGGACATGAAAAAGTAATATTCTGGGAGAATCACTCATATTTAGTATGTTGAAATACATAATTATACCAGCATCAATTAAATCCTTATGCCGACACAGGACATTTTTGACAGTGGAATTTTTAATTTTTTGACAGAGATAAAATTTGTTTGGATAATTGAGGCCAATTATCAGATAACGACGCATTATAAGAATTAATATTTTCTTTTGGAACTACATTCTTTTTGGAATTCCCATTAAATATTCTGACAATCCAGTACCAACTATAAAAAGAAAATAAATATTACGCTGCAGAAAAATGATAGAATAAACTTATATTATATAATAATAGTTATCACGTCAGCAGTTAATGGGAGGGTAATGGGCGTGTACTTCTGTACCACTGAAATTGGAATCAGTCCATGTGTAGTCTATATGACATAGTTCACGGATAACCAAATTGTTCCTACCATTTTACCAATAAAGTGAATAAACAACTGAAATAACTAAATCGTGGGATACCAATAACACGCCATGTGGTGCACAGCAAAACGTAAAATACATCCCCAAGGATACTTCCTTTTCTTTTTGTTTCCGTGATAGTACTATAGCCCGTTCTTGATACGTGTTCTCCCTCGTTTGTATGATATCAGTCGTTGAATCTTTTTGTGGATTATAGACGGTTATACAACTCACATCCATTCCAAGCTGTATATACTAAATTTGATGAATAAAATATGAGATCTTCATTTTTAATTATACTTCTTTTATGAGTAGTTATATATAATTAAATAACAATATAAATGCATGATGCTACATGCCGTAACTTTTATATAATAAATAAATTTGTCTCCCAATCCGTATTATAAATTTACAAATAGGGTTCATGACATGTATTTCATATATTCCTTATTACTTTTATGAGCAACTTCGTCTGTGTCGTCAAGTGACTTTTCATTATTTCCAGTCAAGAATTTTGCGTTTTTGAATTCCTTTCTTATGTTTTTACAATAAATTATAAAGGGGCCCGCTGGCACTTACACTCTAACACACTAATCCAGGCTTTGTCGAATACGGAATGTAAAGTAAATATTCTTCCCCGGTTGGTAAGAGTTCGAGAATATTTTGTGTGAATTTTTAAACATTTTCAGGTGTTATTCTGCAATGTAAAATATTATAAGAGTAAAAGATATCCAAAAAACACTGTCGTGTAAAAAATATCGCCAGATTCTTAATAGAAAAAGAAAAATTTGTGACTTTGTTAGCAAAAAAAAATATGTTAATTTTCTATAATAGCATTTTCCAACAATCAGCTTCTTAGTAACAAACAATAAGTTTATAGTACATTTTTGTTATAAATGTATTTTTGTATTTTCTACCAATGTTTGTCAAGACTTTATTAACGTCGGTAACACATTTAGTATTACAATACTCTTGATTCACATTAAAATACTTTTTGATTCACAAATTAGGCTGGCCTGCTATTATTTTAAAAAAAATATGTGAAATCGTGTATTGAGGCCCAGTTCTTTATGGAGAAAGAAAGTATAACTTCAAACAATAGCAATGTATGTCAAGCATTGGTTTCACAGTTATAATTTGATGAAAAAATACTACCTGAACTAATTAAGTTTACAAATCGATACAATCAAATTGACATTGTACATATATAGACCCTTATTTTAAACATTCCTCCACTGGCTTTTAAAAAAACCCGGTTGCCCTTTTTCGCAAATATTTCGGAGACCCTTACTCAGTCAGGTAATACTTAAATGATATTTGTATGAAAGTATCACCATCTTTTCCTCTTATAATATTTTACATTGCAGAATAACACCTGCAAATTTTTAAAAATTCACACAAGATATTCTCGAACTCTTACCAACCGGGGAATAAGAAAGGAATTCAAAAACGCAAAATTCTTGACTGGAAATAATGAAAAGTCACTTGACGACACAGACGAAGTTGCTCATAAAAGTAATAAGGAATATATGAAATACATGTCATGAACCCTATTTGTAAATTTATAATACGGATTGGGAGACAAATTTATTTATTATATAAAAGTTACGGCATGTAGCATCATGCATTTATATTGTTATTTAATTATATATAACTACTCATAAAAGAAGTATAATTAAAAATGAAGATCTCATATTTTATTCATCAAATTTAGTATATACAGCTTGGAATGGATGTGAGTTGTATAACCGTCTATAATCCACAAAAAGATTCAACGACTGATATCATACAAACGAGGGAGAACACGTATCAAGAACGGGCTATAGTACTATCACGGAAACAAAAAGAAAAGGAAGTATCCTTGGGGATATATTTTACGTTTTGCTGTGCACCACATGGCGTGTTATTGGTATCCCACGATTTAGTTATTTCAGTTGTTTATTCACTTTATTGGTAAAATGGTAGGAACAATTTGGTTATCCGTGAACTATGTCATATAGACTACACATGGACTGATTCCAATTTCAGTGGTACAGAAGTACACGCCCATTACCCTCCCATTAACTGCTGACGTGATAACTATTATTATATAATATAAGTTTATTCTATCATTTTTCTGCAGCGTAATATTTATTTTCTTTTTATAGTTGGTACTGGATTGTCAGAATATTTAATGGGAATTCCAAAAAGAATGTAGTTCCAAAAGAAAATATTAATTCTTATAATGCGTCGTTATCTGATAATTGGCCTCAATTATCCAAACAAATTTTATCTCTGTCAAAAAATTAAAAATTCCACTGTCAAAAATGTCCTGTGTCGGCATAAGGATTTAATTGATGCTGGTATAATTATGTATTTCAACATACTAAATATGAGTGATTCTCCCAGAATATTACTTTTTCATGTCCTCAAGATTTTTCTCAACTGAAATCATTTTTGAAAATTGTTATTTATTTTCGTTAATTTATCACTTTTATTAAACCTCCTATAAAAAATTGTATATTTCAATTATTCAATTTACTATTTTTAATTATAAAACCTACAACTATGATCTGTTCTGATACTTTATTTCTTCAATGGGCAAATATAAGGTTGTCATTTCGCTGGCTACCATTTGTCCTAATTCAGGTTATGAATTCATATAATTATTAATTGCTTAAAAGCTATCAGTGAAAAGAAGTTAAAACAATGGAAAATTTTCTCGTTTGATTTAATTTTAAACTAAAATATGCATTCACTCCGATTAACCCTTTGCGGCATACATTTTTCTTTACACGGAAAACAGCTGAAAATTGTTACTCGGGGGTTTTCGGGGTCGCTGATTTCGAATCTGAAGTCAGATTTTGAAAATTCAAAATGGCGGACCGAAATATAAAAAGTTGCTCGATCTAAGCGAAATTTGTTACTCGGGGGTTTTCGGGGTCGCTGATTTCGAATCTGAAGTCAGATTTTGAAAATTCAAAATGGCGGACCGAAATATAAAAAGTGGCTCGATCTCAGCGAAATTTGTTACTTGGGGGTTTTCGGGGTCGCTGATTTCGAATCTGACTTCAGATTTGCAAAATTCAAATTGGCGGATCTAGGATGGCGAACGAACGTAAAAATCGAGTGTTGGATTTTCTTGAAAATTGGTACGTTTTCTCGATCACCGATGACAAATCCAGTGTCAGATTTCAACAATTAAATGTGGATGAAATTAAAACAAATTTTGGTCAGCCATCTTGGATCCGCCATTTTGAATTTTCAAAATCTGACTTCAGATTCGTAATCAGCGACCCCAAAAACTCCCGAGTAACAAATTTCGTTTAGATCGAGCAACTTTTCATATTTCGGTCCGCCATCTTGGATCCGCCATTTTGATTTTTACAAATCTGACGTCAGATTCGAAATCAGCGACCCAAAAAACATAAAATGCTATAGTTTCATGCAAATATATATAATTGTTCAATCAAAAATGAATTTTTTCTGAAATTATTGATATTTTTCCGTGGTTATTTATTTATAATAATTAAAAATTAACGATAATTGATAATATGTAACTTTTTTTATGATTATATACATCTTATTAACATAATTAACTCAAAAACCCGATTGCTTAGATGAAAACAGCCGAATAATTAATTAAAAACTGAGAGAAAATAGGTGGGATGCTGAGCATCCCACTATGCCGCAAAGGGTTAATGTTCTATTCTTTAAATTATCATGATAAAGATGCAGAGGTCATGACTTTTAAATCTTAATACGATTGAGTAGTTTACAGCTGTAATAATTCATTTTTTTCATTCTGTACTTTAAACTAGGAATCTATTGGAACAATCACCCATATTTCATTTTGCGATTGGACATTAAAAATAATGCATTATACACAGATTTTAGGTTCCCCTGATAGTGTGCTGGCTCTATTTCTGTTGCCTTCGTACATTAAAATAAATTCGGGATGAGTCGATATCATAATTGCATACTTTAACAAGTTCTTCTTTTGGACCGGATATCACCATCTACCCCCTAGCCCCGCTACAGATGTTCACGGAAAAAATGTAGGGGAATCCCGCGTGTCAAGTCCATATGAATATAGCGTTCGTCGGAATAGTCGGCAATAGCTTGGAAATACGGCAGATGGGGCGGGACTGCGCATGTACATTTTGTACTGTTGTGCCATCGGAATTTCTGCGGTTTTGACTACCGTACCGGAAATTCCGAATATTCATCCTTGTATATTTGTAAATTATACAATTCCTTACATGTAGCAACTAGGTACATATTATAACTATAATTGTTGGCTGAAATGGTCGGAAGCGGACCAGGAATTTAACATCCCATGCTCCGAATCTGTAGGAGGGAGAAATCCGGGCTCGGCTCGCTCAACTTCTGCCAGTCGAGTGCAAGCTAACTCCAGGCAGAAAATCTCGGATGCCCGCGTAAGACCGTCAACTATGGACATCGAAGTACTCCGTCTTCTGTTAATGTTTCATCGTCGTCGTCTTCAGCTACAGCATCTTCGCCACTTCGTTTTAAGTCGCCCATTCGTCATAACATCTTAAAAATTGTTTTCTGGAACGCTCGCGGTTTTTTAATATCGAAAAGAATTGTTTTTATTCTGCGCTCAAAATTAAAAATTTCTCGGAAACCTGGCGGGACTACGAAATTGGCACAGAGGACCTGCCTAGTGCCTACTGGTCATTCAGTGATATTTCATTTTAAAAGAAAAATTCGATTAAGCAGTGAAAACGTTGAATTATTTATGTAGGTTATGACGTCAATAATCGCTGCTATATGTGTACTTAATTATATTTCGACAACATGATTTATATTAAATGATATAATTTTCTTATATATTCTCTATACGATCTATATATTTTTATTTTAAGTTAAAATTAACGGTTTAGGAAATGAAAATAACTCCACAACCGTTACATCCTCAGGATGGGCCGATTCGTCGATCTTTACGTTGTACAAGAAGGTGCGCGTAACGACCCTTCTAACTATCGTCTAATAGCAATAACTAACGCCCTGGCGAAAATTGTTTCGCAGATCCTATGTACAAGTCGGTAACGCAAAAAGACATTTTACCGGAAGAACAATCCGACTTTCGTGCTGGGAGGGGGACGCAGGATAATATCTTCTGCCTCCTCGCCTCCGCGCAGGTCATTTTGAGGCATCGGAACGCGAAACTCTTTAGCCTCTTCGTAGATTTTAAGAGGGCTTTTGATTCCGTCCCTCATGCTCTTCTATGGCGAAAGCTACTTGGACTAGGCGTCAGCGCTAAATTCGTCAGGGTGCTTAGCGCGCTCTATCGTTCCGCGTCAGTGTTGTACAATAATAAAAATGGAGAAACGTCGCGCTACAATCTAGCAGTAGGTGTACTTCAAGGCGAAATTCTGAGTCCCCTATTATTTATTTTATATCTTTCAGACATAGTCACTTGTTTTCGGGACAATAACGTACGCGGAGTGGATGTTACCAGACCTACGGATCTGCTAATGCTCCTCTATGCCGATGATCTCACTATTCTCGCTTTTTCTCCATCAGACCTTCGCCGTAAGTTAAGAATCCTCTCTGATTACTGCTCGATTAACCAGCTCACTGTAAATGTCGAGAAAACCAAGATAGTTTGTTTTAGAAGGGCTGGTCAGCTCGATCAGTTCTCGAGAGGCTTTCAATTCGATAATATTTCAATCGAAGTCACAAGCGCCTACAGGTTCTTAGGGATAGTGTTTTCTTCCTCAGCATCAGGCTTTCAGCCTTCTGAGGACGCCATCACTTGAACAAGGGCCGCGGCAGCTGCGTCCTTAGTGATAATAAACTCTGCAAAAATCGACGCATGGGACGCATACTGGAAATTGTATAAAGCCATGGTGACTTCGGTATTATTATATGCACCCCGTTCTCTCCGATATTTGGAAAGACTGGAGTCGGTACAAATCGACTTTTTTAAAAGGCTTCTCCATCTGCCGAGAAACACCCCGGCTTATGTAATACGCTTAGAACTCGGTATACCTCCGATTGCAGCAGAGATACTAAACCGGTCGATTAAATGGATCACAAAGACACTCGGACTACCCGACTCCAGGCTACCCAAGATCTTTCTTGTTCGTTTAAGAGAACTGTCCGTTGCATCTCCAGAAGAGCCCGGTAATTGGCTCACTCAGCTTTTTTCACTCTTGGATGAGACATATGTTGGCATCCTCCGGAGCAGCTTCAGCGCCTAGGTATGGGCGGACGCTGGACCGCGACTAATTGCTAAATATGCAGATTCCTACAGAGCCAAAGATCTTGCGAGATATTTTAATTCTGAAAATATACAGCTGCCTATCTACCGTCAGCTCACTGACTCGTCATATACGCTGTATCCGTCCCGTCTGCCTCTGACCTGTCTAAGAGTGAGGGCTCACTTAGAATGGAAACGGTCTTTGCGCGCACGCTCTCAGTTTACGGTATGCGTTTTAGCTATAACCCGCAATCACCATGCTCTCTGTGCAACTAGAAAGCTCCTGACTCTCTCCGTTATATTTTCACAGAATGCCCTTCACTTGCACCAGTCCGACGCGATTTTGCCACAAATTTACCCATGTGCATCCCGAGTAATCTTCTATGCGTTCTGATTTGTAACCCAGCTCTTTTATCAGCGAAGACTTTACTTCGATTCGTGAGGGCAACTCTCGTGAGAAGACAATTTTTGTCAGGCGATTAGTTTTAGTCTAGATATTGTCCTTTTCTGTCCCTTCTATTGTTTTTTTCTTATCGGCGATTTTCGTTTTTTTTCCTCTCTTTTTTTCTATAAATTCCCCACATGTATCTGCGAACTCCCTCCCGGTATATTCCGGAACTCACCTCTCAACAGGATGTATCCCGTATGAGAACAATAAAGACAAATACAAAATACAAATATACAAATACAATAACTATAATTTATTTGCAAATAAAATGCTGATCATGAAGTTTGGCTTAGTGTTATTATATCATATATCCGCAATTTCGAATTCTCAGAAATCTCGAAAATTCGTTAATTGCCTCTATTTTGATGAAACTTAGTACTAGGGAGTAATTGAGGTCGCTGATTACAAATCTAAAGTCTGAATTTTGAAATTCAAAATGGCGGATCAAATATGGCGGGCGAAAATTCGTTAAATGCCTCCATTTTGATGACACTTTGTACTAGGGGATAATTGAGGTCGCTGATCGCAAATCTGTAGTCAGAATTTCGAGATTCAAAATAGCAGATTCAATTCAGCGGAAGAAAATGAGAATCGTATAAAACTATGTTTTTCAAACGTCGAGTTTCTCGCAAGTGTCTCGTCGGAAAGGCTAAGTACGCAAAGGTAAATACCTTTGTTTTCCTAAGGTGTCATTCTCGCATCATTTACTTAACATTTTATAAAAAATAAATACACGATTTATATAGTCCTAGATACTTTTTAAAAGTTTTTCTTTCTTAAATGTTATGCGTAAGAGAAAAAGAAATACTAAAATATCATTCAATGGTCGTATAGAAACTGCCGAAGAAGATGATTATACTGGAGCGGTATATATTCTTAATGCCGAATGCTCCGATGAATCCGATATCACTAATAAAGACGAATCTGATAAAGATTTATTTACTGATGAAAGTGATTCAAAACTTCATGTACCTTATCCTTCTATATCCCATAAAAATGTTTTAAAGAATACGCCTCAAAACAAACAAAAATACAAGTTGATTATATAATTGGATAAATGATGAAAAAATATATGATGAGTTAATATATAATATTTTACAATATTGTAAGTAGAGATGATAAAAATAAAATAATATTGTGTTCTTCGTACCAAACGGTTGAATTATTTTTTTCAAATAATTTAAAAACGGTGTAATTGATGCTACTGCACCAAATGGACGTGGGCATTCTTCAGACCTTTAAAATATTTTTTTTTATAAGGAAAATCTGTCATAAGGGTTGGCGGGTTCGGAAAATGTTAACTATTTTCAATGAAAAATATAATGCAATTTAAAACTATTCACAACTGTGTGTAAAATTGATATGCAATACCTATTATCATCCAACATATTAGCATGTTGTTTTGAGTTCAAAGAGTATTTTCGTAAAAAATCAGCTGTGACTCTTAGTGCATAGTTTTATACGATTCTCATTTTCTTCCGGCGTATTAAATCTGCCATTTTGAATCTCAAAATTCTGACTTCTGATTTATGATCAGCGACCTCAATTACCCCCTAGTACTAAGTGTCATCAAAATAGAGGCGCTTAACGAATTTTCGCCTGCCATATTGGATTCGCCATTTTGAATTTCAAAATTCTGACTCCAGATTTGTGATCAGCGACCTCAATTACGCCTTAGTACTAAAATTCATAAAAATAGAGGCGATTAACGAATTTTCGCCCTCCATATTGGATCCGCCATCTTGAATTTCAACATTCTGACGTCAGATTCGTAATAACACGTTTTTGTCCCACATAGATTTTTTTTCAAAACATGCTATATGCGCATACGCGAATATCTGGAAAGAATATTCTCGATTAGGCCGCAATCTTGGTCGCGGAACCGCAAATTTAACAAATCCATCAGCATAACTTTTAAGTACAACTATCGCGTCCACAATTCTGATACATTTTAAGTCATTTGAAACCCTATATCCGGGGCAGAAGTTGAATTTAAAAAAAAGTTTCCCTGAAAAAATCGTATTTTTTATTTATTTATGCCAAAATTATAAATAAATTGAAATTTTAGACATATTTGGACCGCCCCATTGAAAAGAGCGACGTCGGAAATAGTAGGATATGTTTCTTTCAATTTTTTTTAACTTTGGTTTTTTATGAAATTCTCTATTGAAATTGGATCCTGAAAAGTGTCCTTTTTGACGTTAATGGATTAACCCCTTCGCTTCGGATGACAAAGATCTTTGTCATTTAGGACTTTTCTCTGACTGCGGCAAAAATGCAATTCTTTGTCATGGCAGAAATTAATTGAATGAAGTCAATAATGTATCCGATTTAAAAACTGGACCATTTTTAGACAGTCCAAGGCATACCGAGCAACATGGCGTTGCCCCCTTTCAAAAATATAATGTCAAAGAAAAGATACAATTTCTTAAAATATGTTGTTTTTACGATTTTTTAAAAATCTTTGTCATGAACTATGAAATCTATTAGGTCAATTTCTACATTAAAAATTTATGAAATCGTTTGGAATTTGCTACTCAGGGGTTTTCGAAGTCGCTGATTGAAAATATGATATATTTTGAAAATTCAAAATGGCGGACAAATTTTCCAAAAGTCGAACCATTTCACTTGAAACTTGCTACTCATAGGTGGCTGATTACAAGTATGATGTATTTTGAAAATTCAAAATGGCGGATCCAATATGTTAGTCTTCCCCCATTTGTTTTGATATACAATATCTATTTACATACTTTACGTCGTGGAGGTTGAAGAAAGATCTTAATTTTTTAAAATCTTCCCATATGTAACACGATAACTCGAGAGTACATCCAATAAAAATCTTAAATTTACGCGGGATATTCTGGATAGATATCCGAAAGATATCCTGAAGAATCAAAGAAGTTTTTGGTACAAACAAAAAATTCGATATAAATATTCTGTAAATAATCACGAGAGTGTTCCTACTGCTCTAATAATCTACCACGAGCACCAAATTGCCGTAATTTTGAACTTTAAAAATTGACGTAAGATTCGTAATCATTTGGAATATTTTTTAAGGCGTCCGCCATATTGAATCCACCTTTTCGAATTTTTTAAATCTGACTTCAGATTCGTAATCAGCGTCCCAAAAAACACCTATACACCATGTTACAGTAAAATCTATACAAATTTCTTTTCCGGCATTTTGGGCATATTTAGTGAAATTCTTGCCGCAGCGAAGGGGTTAAGGACATAGTAAATAGCAAAAAATTATCAAACTTCATACGAAAATTATTTGACTGTTAAGTGTAAAAAATAATCTATTTTATAGTATCTTAAAATATTCTTTTATTTAATTAAATACGTTAAATTGAAAACGTTAGTTTTAAACACGTAACATAGAAAGCTTGCGCAAGTTAATAACTGCGAATCGTTTAATCCTGGTGCGATTTTCTAACCATAAGTCTGGCAAGATTTATGAACCACGATCACGAGGGTGGTAAATATAATCGCATACACGTGGCAAAACGTTTTCGTCAAGATATTGGTAAGATTTTTCGGATACGGATGGCGAATCATATCGAGCAGAGAGCGTGGTATAATCTACCACATGTATGATAAATAAATATCTGCCTCACGTGGAAGGATTTACCGACCACAGTTCTTTCTGTGCACTAGTATGGCTTGCGACTGCATTAGCAACCTCCAATACTACTCGGTCAGACTCTTAACACTGAAAAGCCCTCGCCCTTCCGCATTAGGTCAAAGATAGACGCTCGATAGTGAAACGTTTATGTAATGACGTCGTAACATCTAAAACCCTAAGATTGTCAGTATTCCAACTGACCTCTTCAAAGGAGGAATTTGTGGAATAGCGAGCATATTTTTGGCGGCGGTTTTGTTCTTCCGAGTATCCTGGAAGAATTACTTATACTTCAGAATAACGATTGCTTTGAATCATGAGTATAATGAATGAAACGTTCTGTCAAACGAAGATATCGATAGGTAATTATTGCTGCTAAGATAATTATTTACCCCGAATTCGACTCCCCTCCCTCGTTTAAAAAAATGGTCTGTAATAGGTAGTTATTTCTCAAATTTCTGCTTTATATATTTGTTTGTTATTCTACAAGAGTTTAGGTCAAGTTTTCCGAATACTTTACTCCATTATCTTATTTTTAATACAAAATATATGATTTCCAAATAAATGTCAATTTTCGTTTTATTTAGTTTCATCGAAAGCGAGATATACAAACAAACTGTTCATTTTGTACTTTCTACCTTTTCCTTTATTTTACAAACACGGAGAGGTATGATGTTGAGATAATTTTTGTTGTTTAATTTCACCTCATACGCACAGCAGTTTGAGAAGTATCAGAAACTTGCAGCGGTAAAGCGAAGGGTGCTCTTCGCAATGCGTGTTCCTACGTGTGGTTTCGGAATCCCGGCAGGAGTTAGGGACGTAAGGTTGGTGGACCTCGCGGCTTATACCTAGCTAGAGTACAGAACTAGACTATTTACTTAATCCTTTCTTCGTTGCGAAGGCAAAATTTTGATCTTCAGGTTCCGCCTAAACGCAAGAATATTATTTTCACAATATGAAGTATCTCCCCTAACACCGAGAATAGACACAATTGTTAATGCTCGCACGCCCGGTACTGGTTGAGAGCCTGGGACAACAAAATTCATCCGTTTCAGATAGGCCACATAATTTCTGAAGTATTGTTGATAAAACTTTTTAAAATTAAAAGATTTTCGCTATATAGCGTCTGTGTTGTAGACAACTCTTCTCGTGACAGGGTATGAGGATCTTTTCTGAGGATCACCGTCTACCCAAGTGGTGCGTCGGCATGGCCAAGTCATCGTCCCGTGATATGCGTTTGGGTCCCTCCGCCTCGGGACTGGGCAGCATCCGAATCACTCCGATGCTTAGGTGCCCTACGCGTTCTAGTGATAATAAGCCGCATTTGAAGGGAGTAGGGTGGTTAGCCCTTGTTGTGATGCCTCTCTCGGCCGTCTCGTACCTTGCAATGAATCGGGATTGGTTACCCAATTTGAGGCAAGGTTGCTAAGAGTTCATGAATTGCAGGCTTTAATAAGCCCTCGTGGAGAGGAGAATATGTCATTTGGGAAGAGACGACTTCGTAGTCCAGCACGCTACCGCCTGCTATTATTTGTTTATTTTTTTACGGGAGGGGGGGGGGTGGGATGCATTGGGCACCATAGGGGGTTGATGATGTCGGTTAACCCCCTTGTGTCTACTCCCTTACCTTTGATGTTAAGGGAAAAGTTTACCAACTAAAACCCTAACTTCTCTTGGCTCTCCATAATGCACGTGTGCAGTCTGCGAAAGAAAAGTCCACCGCTGCAGACTGTACCGGGCTATTTCATAATTGCAACCACTCCCTCTATCATCGGGTTCGTGGCTACGGGATCCCGTGTGATCTCAGCATCACTGCTTTTTGCATTCGGCCTACGTTGGAATTTGCATGTTATTGGCAGGCCGGAATGCTTTTGATGTTTTTGAGGAAAGTTGGTCTTATTCCTCGCAGCACTACAATTATCAGCATGACGAGCTTGATTTTAAATCCTCGATACAACTTGCGAATTTTGAACAGGAATTCCTGATATTTTATCCGTTTTTCGTTCGCTTGGCTGAGAATGTTTGTCTTGGCTGCTGCAGAGAATTCGTTGACGAAGATGGATTATTCATCGAAATCAACGAGGACGATGTCAGGCTTATTGGCTGATATTTGCCTGCTCCTCGAAGACCAGTAATTCCAGAATATTCGACACAACTCGTTTCCGGCTACGGATTCAATATCAGTTGGGAAATACGGCAAAACTGGGATATCGTCAATGCCATAGGTGCCGTGGAGAAGATAATACAAAGACAAGGATAAAGGACAGGTTATTTTCCCCCGCGTTAATGACATTTAATAGTCTGTTTGCGGGTCGGCTCTCGGGTGCAGAGGTACAGGACAAAGACGGTACATGACAGAACTATAGGCAGATAGAACACAACACCCACCCAGAGCCAGTCCCCCCTACCCCACTATCGGTACCTCCAGCAGATTCGGCGGTCTGTGCCTTAGCGAGTACGACGCGCAAAGTTCCCCGGTTATTCCACACTGGACATAAGCAGAGAAAATTGCACGCACGGGGATTCGAACTCGGGACCTTCGCGACGTTCAGTTCGGGCGGACAAAGACTGACGCCTTAGCCCGCACGTCCATCACGCCGACTTGGAGATGATAATACAGGACTCGGAGAACATCACTGTGACGTTCAATGGATGCTGAAACTGCATATCTCGGACATGCTGTCGAAAGATGCATTAGTGTCGCAACGTGACATCTACACGATCTACAATTTGTTTATTTACTATTGTTGTTGTTATTATTTTTTTAATAACAACTTAACCCTTTGAGACCCACATTTAAAGGAATACACTAATTATTTCAAAGCGTACGGTACACATAGTTTTCGGGGTCGCTGATTCCGAATCCGATGTCAGTTTTTCGAAATTCAAAATGGCGGATCCAATATGGCGGACAAAATTTTAACAATTTGAAACAAATTCGTGAAAATCTATACTGGGGGGTTTTCGAGGTCGCTGATTACGAATACGATGTCAGTTTCCCGAAATTCAAAATGGCGGATCCAATATGGCGGACAAAATTTTAACAATTTGAAACAAATTCGTGAAAATCTATACTGGGGGGTTTTCGGGGTCGCTGATTACGAATACGATGTCAGTTTCCCGAAATTCAAAATGGCGGATCCAATATGGCGGACAAAATTTTAACAATTTGAAACAAATTCGTGAAAATCTATACTGGGGGGTTTTCGGGGTCGCTGATTACGAATACGATGTCAGTTTCCCGAAATTCAAAATGGCGGATCCAATATGGCGGACAAAATTTTAACAATATGAAACAAATTCGTGAAAATCTATACTGGGGGGTTTTCGGGGTCGCTGATTACGAATACGATGTCAGTTTCCCGAAATTCAAAATGGCGGATCCAACATGGCGGACAAAATTTTAACAATTTGAAACAAATTCGTGAAAATCTATACTGGGGGGTTTTCGGGATCGCTGATTACGAATACGATGTCAGTTTCCCGAAATTCAAAATGGCGGATCCAATATGGCGGACTGTATTTTGAAAACTTGAATAAAGTTCATGAAAATTAATATACGTGGGTTTCCCGGGTCGTTAAATCTGTTGTTCATATTTGAATAGTCAAAATGGATCCAATGCGGCAGACAAATGTTGAAGAACTGAGCAACCTATTTTTGAATAGTCGTACATAGCGCAAAAGATTTTTAGCGAATTTCGAAACACCCTCCTCTTTTACACGGGCTTGGGACCGCCGAAATGGCAGAGTTTTGTTCCTTTTTTTTTGTTTTTTACATTTTTTTTACTTTTTTTTGCTTTTTTTGTTTTTTTTTGTTTTTTTTTTACATTTTTTCTTTTTTTTTAATTTTGTTTTTTTGTTGTTTTTTTTTACATTTTTTTCTTTTTTTTAAATTTTGTTTTTTTCTTTATTTTTCTATTTTCTGATTGTTCCTAATGTTTTTCAGTGTCGTTGACGTGATATCTTACGAAGCAATTCTTTTCCCTTTTTATACACAGCGGAACTTTGCATACTGAACACACGAAAGATGTTCGACATCTTTGGGTTGTGGTGCTGCAGCAAACGCAATGTTTGATAATTTCTCCTACAATGGGAAGGTGTTGTTTCTGTGCGAATCTAATTTCATTTGAAACTTTGAGTTTATAATTACTCGAAGGGACATTCTTTTGTTTTCGACCTTTTTTATTTGGGATAGAAGCTCCGATAAGACTATTTGCAACTGATAATCGGAAACTTTTTAGATTCATTGCAGAATTAAAGTTATGTTGCTTGTATGCTATATATGAGTTTACCACTGTTACGTCAATCAAATGCCAGAAAATTCTCATCCACCATTTCTTACTTTTTCTATTTATTTCATACGTAGACTTTAGCATATCTGCCTTGTCAACGCATCCCATAAAAGAATTGTAATCATGGGATATCAGTGGCGCAGATCTCTGAATAATGGATCCATCTTTTTGTCGTCTGCCAATAGTAACACTGACAGAGGGATCGTGAAAATTAGACACGAACTGTACGGGTTTATTGTCAATCCATTTTACCCAACTAATACCCTTGAAAGAGGTTCGAAATTCACTCTCTCCTGCCCTCATACTCTTATCAAATTTCTGCTTCTTCGGTAAGTCTTTGCGATTACTTCTCACAGTGCCACAGGCTAGAATGCCATCACGTTTCAACGATATCATCAGATTTACGCTTGTGAAGTAGTTATCAAAATACAAATGATAATATTTTGAAATTAACACGCGAGATAAATCTATAACAACTCTTTCGCCTAAAAATTTTTCCGATTTTTGATTAACTTTGCCAGTATATATTTGAAATTGACAAACAAAACCATACTTATCCGCCCTCACCCAAACTTTAAAACCTCTTTTTATAGGTTTTAGTGGAAGATATTGTTTGATCGAACTTCTGCCCTTAAATCGAATCATACTTTCGTCAATAGCTTGCTCTTTAGAGGGCTTATACAATTTTAGGAAACTATCTGAAAGATGAGTTATCATTGGTGCAATTTTGTATAGCTTGTCGTAATTAGGATCTTCTCTTTTAGGCGCAGATTTGTTGTCATTCAGATGCAATTTTGATAGAAGGAATGAAAATCTATTCCGAGGCATGCTTGAACTTATATAAGGGTCACGTAACTGAGTATTGGATGACCAATAATCACGAATTGAGGGAAGCTTTTTGATTCCCATCATAATGTTTATTCCAATGAATTTTAGTATCTCTTCCTTTGTTGTTTTATCAAAGGGTTTTTCAGATTGTTCGCAATACAGGTTAGTTTGCTCTACTAGTGTTTCTATCAGTGCATCCGACATGAAAAGAAGAAAAACGTCTGATGGCGATGTAACTCCACTTGGAAAATTTGGACCACATTCTTCCGAAAATAATGTTTCATCATATTGTCTACTCTTTTCTTCCCAAATGCCATCTAACTTATCTATTCTTTGACTAAGAGGCATGCAATTTTCGGCATCCAATGTATTTACAATGTTTGGACCAAGAACATGGTCTGTTTCTAAATTTATTTCACCCGCATCAATTTCGCCATCAGTGGTATTATCGTCTGATTCGTACTGACCATCTTCACTTTCGCAATCGCTTACAATAGGAATAAACTCCATTATATACTATGATATGTGTTATGTCTTCGCAACAGCCTCACGTCTGCTTATAGACTGAAGGGTAAACTGTTTCTCTAACGAGAGCAACAATTGCACCGAAATTCGAAAACGCGCCTATCGACAAGAAATCAAACTACGTAGGGTGGATCGTGGCACGTTATGCCACTTTTCAATTCATAAAAGTGAATTATATAGTAATCTGTTCAATAAAAAAGGTCGAATCTTTGTAGTAATAATTGTCAATAGCAACCAATGTATAGTATGGCTATTTTGTACTCGTGCAATGTAATAATAATTAGTTACGGATAAAAGTTTATTCCACGTAGTAAAAACGAAAATGCTGATATTTGTAATGTTTTCTTCTGACGATTTGAATTTCAAATATTTTTAATTTTCTCTATTGTAGTAATTTACATATACATTTACATACGTTATGCCATTTCTGATATTTTTTCTTTAGTTTTTTTAGTAAACGTAGAATAAGTTTTAAATTTTGAAATAGATTTTTGATTATAAAAAGATTGTATTACAATAATTTGATTATTACTTTTGTTCAATATTGTTACTTCCAGAATTATTATATAGTAAACTGAAAATGACACAAAGTGTCCCGGTCTCCTCTATACATATATGTTGATAAAATAAATTGAGGGAAGCTAGCTGTATGATTTATTATTATTTATTGAATTATATATAACTATATATACTTATGTATAACTATATAAGTATATATAACATGTTATGAACATATGTATAAAAATCACACATAAATCTTAATGATAAATATCGACAAAGCTCGCTTTCTTGTCAATAAGTACGTTTTAAAATTTCGAGATAATTTTTGCTCGCATTATAGAAATGGGTTTTCGTATAGTAAGTAAGCGGAAAACCCGGAAAATCTACGAATAATGATATTCACAAGTTTCATTCGATTTTTCCAATCATTGTCCGACATCTTCGACTTGGCATTTTGAATAACAATTTCTCTGGATTTCTCCAAATATTCTTCACCATATTAGATCCTCCATTTTGAGTTCCGTAAAACTGTAAACACATTCGTAAACAGCGGTCCCCAAAATCCTCGAATAACGATTTTCACCAATTTTTCTCAGTTTTTCAATATACTGACCGCCATATCGAATCCGCCATTTTGAATTTCGAAAAACTGACATCGGATTCGTAATCAGCGACCCCGAAACCCCCCAGTATAGATTTTAACGAATTTGTTTCAAATTGTTAAAATTTCGTCCGCCATATTGGATCTGCCATTTTGAATTTCGAAAAACTGAAATCGGATTCGTAATCAGCGACCCCGAAAACATAAGTAACGATAATTAAAACTACCTGTTTACTGCCGAATTTCTTCGGAATTGAATTAATCATACAAAAAGTGACATTTTTAAGCGTAAATTTGTTTATAACAAAAATAAAAACAATGAAATTACTAAAAGTACTGTACTATGTACAAATATAAACCCTTATCACATTAAAAATGTAAAAAAAAAATGAAATATTATATATAAATAGGAAAATATGACCAAAATAAGAAGACTGAATCTGACGCCACTATAGTGGCGTCTGGGACTCAAAGGGTTAAACAACAACATTGGGTTCTTACATCACTCAATCTGTCCGAAAAATTAGAACATTTTTGACTAAGTCTCTACGAGATCCGCGTGAAATTTCACTGCACCCCCGCCCCAAACCATGAGGTAGGTGATTGCTTTGACAGTTCTGAGTTCAATTCAGCGCGCAGAAAATTGTCTACACGGGGAATCGAACTCACAACCTCGGAGGCGTTCAAGTTACGAATCAAGGAAGGCGTCTTAGCCGTCATAACGATCTCGCCTCTTATTGTGATTATTATTATTAGTATTAGTATTCCCCCCTGTGGCTTCCCTCGAGATGATGAAAGTGTGGTTGGCGTCGGACAATAACGTAAGGTGGTAAATCGAAGGGTGAAGAGGGCAGAACGAAGGTCCACTCAGTAACACCAAATTTAGAATGGAGGTCTCTCGAGAGAATTGTATAGTGGCGCCACCAGTATTTGAAAATCCTTACGGGTGACCTTTGCCTTTACCACATTAACAACTGCAGCTGGTAACGATGGAATCACCCGTAAGTGTTCTGACGTTACTTGCATCTCATTGTTCCTAAGCCTAGGCTATGTAAGGAGGGATACGCGGTTACCCCGCTGCCGGTATTCTATATGTGTTTGGTTTTATCTCTTCCTATACCGGGTTAAGAAGGTCAATTTAACCCGCCTCACCAGCAGGTTTCCGGCTCAACATAGGTTAGGCCGATGATGTTTCCCGTGCCGGATTTCCTTTGTTTTTACCATCGCAAAATTTGAGCTAGGAAGCAAAACGACGTGTCCGACGAAGATAGGTGAATTCATTTATATACGTCCAATTACTCGTCAGTTATTGGTATAGAACATTATCCGCGAACATATCCTTGTTTTCGAGAAATATGCGGCAACATGTAGCGAAGTCGGTAAGGGTGAATGACGTTTCTTAAACATGCTATAAATTCGTACATATTTTTGTTAGTTTTGATCGCGACGCGGAATTGATTTCAATTATTCATATGACGCCCACATATAAATTCCTCAATCCACTGTTAGTTTCAACGTTGTGACAAATTGTGTAATTTTAGAATGAACCGATTCAATGAATTACAATTTCTTACCTATGGTCCACGTCGCTACTGCTAATTGGGTTCGATACTTGAGATTGTGCGTCATTGTACTCAACTGGATGGTTGTAAGTGCCAGATTTCTCATATATCGGTGGCGACTCTGGTGTGTCCGATAAAGCTTCTCTATGATCACAAGATTGATTATTTCCATGACCACTTATTCGCCATGGTATATCGCTTCCACTTTCCCATTGTTCGGTGCCAGTAGCGCTCCAGTTATTCTTTACCGTTTCGTGTACGCTAAGCCAGTTTTGAGTTACTATAGTCGTTCCTAAAATAACATAACTAATTATAATAATGTAATAATAATAACAATAATAATAATAATAATAATAATAATAATAATAATAATAATAATAATAATAATAATAACAACAACAATAACAATTATAACAATAATGGTAATCCTTTTAATAATGGTAGTATTAATAATAAAAAGGGGTGAGATGGTTACGATGGCTAAGGCGTCCGCCTTATTTCGTAACTTGAACGTCTGGGAGCGGATCTAGAATACTTCCAACGGGGAGTAGGGCTAACCACCCTACTCCCTGTATTTGCGGTTACTCATCGAATAACGCGCAGGGCTCCTGACCATCGGGCTGCTTCGGATGCAGCCCAGTCCCGAGGTGGAGGAGCCGAAACAGGTGTCCCGGGACGACGACCAGCTGACGTCCATGGACGATTTCAGTGGACGGAGGATCTCAGGCAAAATCTAATGCGCTGCTATGAGGAGAGCTGTCCGCAACAGAGAGGCTACATGGCGCGAATGCACAGTCGGTTTGCATTAATGCATCCCGAACTGGCAGATCGCTTTTCTCAACAACAACTGAGAGATTATGTGGCCTATCTGAGGCGGACGGGTTTCGTTGTTCCCAGCAGTCAACCGGTACCGGATGTGCGGGCAATAACAACTGAGCCCGTACGCGGTGCTGGGAGAGATGCTCCACATTATGACAGCACGACACTCGTGTTTAGGAAAAATTTTACAACAAAAATTTTGCCTAAACAACGAGAAATAGACAGAGCAAATAGCCTACTTCTGGATGCTCTTCCAGATGACTGCGACCTGCGGCAAGTCAATTGTGCCGTTTACGAGGCTGCAAGTGATCTGGTGACTCCGCGAAATCTGACACAGATATCGGGAAGTCGGCAGATTACAAAACGCATGTCTCAATTGAACGGCAAGATTCGACTGACACGGAGGCTCGCTTCCCGAGTTCAGTGTGTGATCGACTATTTAACATCTGGCCGTTCATTTACGGCAAAAGTCTAGAAGTGCGCACAACTGCGGACGTACTATCACACACTGAACAAGCTGAAGTTGCTCAACATCAAGCAACGTTTGGCGGATAAAATTCGGGTTTTGGCGGATGCCAAAAAGAGGCTGCAAAGACGGGAGGATGGAATTCGACAAAATGCAATATTTTGGACGAATCCTTCCAACCTCTTCAAACATCGTATCGCAGCCTCAAGCGAGTTTCCGTCGACGGCCGCAGTTGAGGAATTCTGGGGGAGCATCTACGAGAAAACATCTAGGCTTAATGCAGACACTCCAGGTATTGAAATCTTCGCCGAGTTGTGCGACGAAGTCACACAACAAAGTGAAGATTGCCCACCCGTCAGTGCATTAGAGGTGAAAAATGCCATCACGGGAGCGAGGAATTTCTCCTCGCCGGGCTGGGA
This sequence comes from Trichopria drosophilae, assembly GCA_030407085.1. Taxonomy (NCBI): domain Eukaryota; kingdom Metazoa; phylum Arthropoda; class Insecta; order Hymenoptera; family Diapriidae; genus Trichopria; species Trichopria drosophilae. The sequence goes on along the minus strand of CM059584.1, from coordinate 62,362,721 downwards.
TGGAATTAATAACTATTGGTGAAAGAAGTTCACTTCTGTCCATCAACACCTAGCCCGAATATTCACCTCTTATATAAATGGAGACCAACCCATTCCGCACTGGCTGGTGGAGGGCCGAACGACACTGATCCCAAAATCGGGAGACTTGTCCGATCCGAAAAACCATAGACCGATCACGTGTCTCAATACGTTATACAAATTGTTCACTAACATCTTGAACGAACGTATTGAGAAATCCGTGAAACCGGTGTGGCAACGGATAGTAGAACAACGAGGCTGCAAAATGGGTGTATTCGGCTGCAAGGACAACTTGCTTATCGACAGGTGTGTTTGTCAGGACGCAGTCCAGTACAAGCGTAACCTGTCGATAGCCTGGCTGGATTACATGAAGGCGTATGACTAAACATCGCACGAGCTTTTAAGCTTGTTGCTCAAACGCCTTCATGTCCACCCAAACATAGTGAGAATTGTAGAAGACCTGATGCCTCTTTGGAAAACACGCTTTGTCATGACATCGGGCAAGCGTCGAACCATGTCTAGACTGGTTCAATTCCAAAGAGGTGTCTATCAGGGAGATTCTCTGAGTCCTCTGCTCTTCTGCATCTCACTATTGCCTCTATCCGTTGTTCTCCGGAAATCTCAAGGGTACATATGTGGACCGCCTGGTGAACGTGTACATAAGATCACCCATCTTTTCTATATGGATGATCTTAAATTATACGCATCAGGCGAAGATCAATTACATCGATCTCTGAACATCGCCCTCACATATACTCGAGAGATATCGGTATGGAATTCGGATTGGACAAGTGTGCAGTCGTTCATTTGCACAGAGGAAGGTCAGGCTCCCATAACAACGATATGGAGGTCGTCAACGGAAATGTCATCCGCCACCTTAGCGCCGAAGAAGCCTACACATACCTGGGCATACCTCAAAGGCATGTCCAGGATGTGCAGGCTGCTAAAACCACCATCATTAAGAAATACCGGCGCATTCTCCGTCAGATCGGGTCATTAGAATTGACCGGGAGAAATATGGTGGCAGCCACGAATATGTTGGCCGTATCACTAGTGCTCTATTCTTTTGGAGCACTGAAGTGGAACGTTGACGAGCTAAGGGATCTTGACCGAAGCACACGGAAGATGATTTGTATGCAACGCAGTTTGCATCCAAGATCTTCCGTGGAACGACTGTATTTGCCCCGAAATATGGGAGGTCGTGGCCTTTTAAGCCTGGAGTGTATGCATGACCGATTGGTCCTCGAAACAGCTTGCGACGTGATTAATCGAACGGAGGATCCCCTGATGATGCTAGTGCATCAGCATGAAATTCAGGGGAAGGGGGCGTTTTTGTACAACGCGGCGGAACGAGCGGCGCGAAACCTCGGTCTGGTTTTCAACGTGGGACGTAGTGGTGCACAGGAGGCTGAATCAGTCATCAATCTGTGCCCAGAGCGTCTCAGGGCTAACATACGGAAGGAACAACTCCGTATGTTGGAGGGAAGGCATATCGACAAGCCGTTGCATGGACAATTCTTTCGAAATGTCCAACAACTTGGCTTGTCGGCAGAGATGACCTTCTCCTTCTTAAGATCAGCCGGCTTGAAATGCGAGACCGAGGGTTTTATCTTCGCATGCCAGGATGGGGTCATCAATACCTTAGCGTATCGCCAGAACATCTTACACCAGGCGGTACAGAGTACGCTTTGTAGATTGTGTAGATGTCATGCTGAGACACTAATGCATCTTTAGGCAGCATGCCCAATATATGCAGTTTCAGCATACATCGAACGTCACAATGCGGCTCTTCGAGTGCTGTATTACCATCTTCGCAGCACTTATGGTATTGATGCAACCCCAGTTTTGCCGTACGTCCCCACTGATATTGAATCCGTTGTCGGGAATGAGTCGTGCCGAATATACTGGAATTACTCATTCCCGACGAGCAGGCAAATATCAGCCAATAAGCCTGACATCGTCCTTGTTGACTTCGATGACAAATCCATCTTCGTCATCGAGGTTTCTGCACCAGCAGAAACAAATATAGTCAGCAAAGAGGACGAAAAACGGATGAAATATCACGAACTCCTGTTCGAGATTCGCAAGCTGTATCGAGGATTCAAAATCAAGCTCGTCGTGCTGATAATTGGAGTGCTGGGAGGAATGAGACCAACTTTCCTCCAAAACATCAAAAGCATTCCGGCCTGTCGAGAACATGCAAATTCCATCGCAGGCCGAATGCAGAAAGCAGTGCTGCTGGGATCTCTCCGTCTACTAAGGTCACACGAGATCCTGTAACCACTAACCCAATGGTAGAGGGAGTGGTTGCAGTTGCAAACGAAATGGCCCGGTGCAGTCTGCAGCGGAGGAGATGGATATCGGAGCCACTTTTCTGCTGCAGACTGCACACGTGGATTCTGGAGGGCCAAGGGAGGTTAGGGTTTTAGTCGGTAAACCTTGCCGTTAACATCAAAGGTGAGGGAGTCCGACACACGGGGGGTTACAGAACATCTTCAACCCCCTATGGTGCCTAACGCATTTCACCCCTCCGTAAAAAAAAAAAAAAAAAAAAAAAAAAAAAAAAAAAATAATAATAACAACAACAATAACAATTATAACAATAATGGTAATCCTTTTAATAATGGTAGTATTAATAATAAAAAGGGGTGAGATGGTTACGATGGCTAAGGCGTCCGCCTTATTTCGTAACTTGAACGTCTGGGAGCGGATCTAGAATACTTCCAGAGTATGCCGGCCTCTCGTAAAAGGCGACTATACGGCCCCCTGCCGGGTTTACAGGCCTAGGGCGAAGGGCTAACTGCCCATCTCTAGTACAACGGGAGGTAGGGCTAACCACCCTACTTCTTGTATTTTGAGGGCCCAAAGGGAATGATGCGTAACACAATGCGGCTATGCAAAAAGCCGCATCTTAGCCTATCTTCCCAAATGGCCTACTCTCACCTCCACGTGTGCTTATTAAAGCCGGTGGGCCCTGGACTCTTAGCAACCTTGCCAGAGATTGGGTAACCAACCCCAGTGGATGGCGAGGTAAGAGACAAACGAGAGAGGCATAACAACGGGGAGTAGGGCTAACCACCCTACTCCCTGTATTTGCGGTTACACATCGAATAACGCGCAGGGCTCCTGACCATCGGGCTGCTTCTGATGCAGCCCAGTCCCGAGGTGGAGGAGCCGAAACAGGTGTCCCGGGACAACGACATGCTGATGTCCACGGGCGATTTCAGTGGACGGAGGATCTCAGGCAAGATCTAATGCGCTGCTATGAGGAGAGCTGTCCGCAACAGAGAGGCTACATGGCGCGAATGCACAATCGGTTTGCATTAATGCATCCCGAACTGACAGATCGCTTTTCTCAACAACAACTGAGAGATTATGTGGCCTATCTGAGGCGGACGGGTTTCGTTGTTCCCAGCTGTCAACCGGTACCGGATGTGCGGGCAATAACAACTGAGCCCGTACGCGGTGCTGGGAGGGATGCTCCACATTATGACAGCACGACACTCGTGTTTAGGAAAAATTTTACAACAAAAATTTTGCCTAAACAACGAGAAATAGACAGAGCAAATAGCCTACTTCTGGATGCTCTTCCAGATGACTGCGACCTGCGGCAAGTCAATTGTGCCGTTTACGAGGCTGCAAGTGATCTGGTGACTCCGCGAAATCTGACACAGATATCGGGGAGTCGGCAGATTACAAAACGCATGTCTCAATTGAACGGAAAGATTCGACTGACACGGAAGCTCGCTTCCCGAGTTCAGTGTGTGATCGACTATTTAACATCTGGCCGTTCATTTACGGCAAAAGTCTAGAAGTGCGCACAACTGCGGACGTACTATCACACACTGAACAAGCTGAAGTTGCTCAACAGCAAGCAACGTTTGGCGGATAAAATTCGGGTTTTGGCGGATGCCAAAAAGAGGCTGCAAAGACGGGAGGATGGAATTCGACAAAATGCAATATTTTGGACGAATCCTTCCAACCTCTTCAAACATCGTATCGCAGCCTCAAGCGAGTTTCCGTCGATGGCCGCAGTTGAGGAATTCTGGGGGAGCATCTACGAGAAAACATCTAGGCTTAATGCAGACACTCCAGGTATTGAAATCTTCACCGAGTTGTGCGACGAAGTCACACAAAAAAGTGAAGATTGCCCACCCGTCAGTGCATTAGAGGTGAAAAATGCCATCACGGGAGCGAGGAATTTCTCCTCGCCGGGCTGGGATGGAATTAATAACTATTGGTGGAAGAAGTTCACTTCTGTCCATCAACACCTAGCCCGAATATTAAGAAATACCGGCGCATTCTCCGTCAGATCTGGTCATCAGAATTGACCGGGAGAAATATGGTGGCAGCCACGAATATGTTGGCCGTATCACCAGTGCTCTATTCTTTTGGAGCACTGAAGTGGAACGTTGACGAGCTAAGGGATCTTGACCGAAGCACACGGAAGATGATTTGTATGCAGCGCAGTTTGCATCCAAGATCTTCCGTGGAACGACTGTATTTGCCCCGAAATATGGGAGGTCGTGGCCTTTTAAGCCTGGAGTGTATGCATGACCGATTGGTCCTCGAAACAGCTTGCGACGTGATTAATCGAACGGAGGATCCCCTGATGATGCTAGTAACATCAGCATGAAATTCAGGGGAAGGGGGCGTTTTTGTACAACGCGGCAGAACGAGCGGCGCGAAACCTCGGTCTGGTTTTCAACGTGGGACGTAGTGGTGCACAGGAGGCTGAATCAGTCATCAATCTGTGCCCAGTGCGTCTCAGGGCTAACATACTGAAGGAACAACTCAATATGTTGGAGGGAAGGCATATCGACAAGCCATTGCACGGACAATTCTGTCGAAATGTCCAGCAACTTGGCTTGTCGGTAGAGATAACCTTCTCGTTCTTAAGATTAGCCGGCTTGAAATCCGCGACCGAGGGTTTTATCTTCGCATGCCAGGATGAGGGCGTCAATATCTTAGAGTACCGCCCCATTATCTTACACCAGGCGGTGCAGAGTACGCTGATGCATCTCTTGGCAGCTTGTCCAAGATATGCTGCCTCAGCATACATCCAACGACACAATGCGGCTCTCCGAGTGCTGTATTATTATCTCCGCAGCACCTACGGTACTGACGCGACCCCACTGTTAGTAGTCGGAAATGAGTCGTGCCGAATGTAGTGGATTTACGCACTTCCGACGAGCAGGAAAATATCAGACAATAAGCCTGACATCGTCCTTGTTGACTTGGATGACAAATCCATCTTCGTCATCGAGTTCTCTGCACCAGCAGAGACAAACATAGTCAGCAAAGAGGACGAAAAACGGATGAAATATCATCACCTCCTGTTCCAGATTCGCAAGCTGTATCGAGGATTCAAAATCAAGCTCGTCGTGCTAATAATTGGAGTGCTGGGAGGAATAAGACCAACTTTCCTCGAAAACATCAAAAGCATTCCGGCCTGCCAACAACATGCAAATTCCATCGCAGGCCGAATGCAGAAAGCAGTGCTGCTGGGATCCCTCCGTCTGTCGAGATCACACGAGATCCTGCAACCACTAACCCGATGGTAGAGGGAGTGGTTGCAGTTACCAGCGACATGGCCCGGTGCAGTCTGCAGCGGAGGAGATGGATATCGGAGCCACTTTTCTGCTGCAGACTGCACACGTGGATTATGCAGGGCCAAGGGAGGTTAGGTTTAGTCAGTAATCCTTTCCGTTAACATAAAGGGAAGGGAGGGGTTAATCAACATCATCAACCCTCTACGGTACCTAAGGCGTCACCTGCCCCACCCCCCCCCCCGCAAAAAATAAAGGGACTCATAGGGAGTGATGTGGAAAATAATGCGGCTATGAAAAAAGCTGCATCCTAGCTTTTCTTCTCAAATGTGGTGTGCTTATCAAAGCTGGCGGGCCCTGGTATCTCATCAACCTTACCTGAAATTCGGTAACCAATTCTAGTGGATGAATGCGAAAGGCATAACATCGGGGACTGTGGCTAACCACTCTACTCCTTTAAAATTTGGTTATTATAGATAGAACGCGCAGGGCTCCTGCTCATCGGGCTGATTTGTTTTTCAAATCCTATTAGTTTTTCAAAATTTTGAAAAGTTTACCTTGATATTTCGAAAATAAAACTAAAATCGCATGTTCTGAAAAAATCGTATTTTTTATATTTTTTAAATTAGGTTCAAAAGAAAGCTACATTTATGGGCCATAAGTTTGTGAAGAGAAAATTCCGGGACAGATATCAGGTAACAAGTTAGAGCGGTTTATTCGCCTTTGAAGTTCAAATGTTTGTAATTGTATACGCTGAAAAAAGAAACTGTATATTCAAGTGGATATTTCTTTGAATAGTGGCAAGTAAATATTTACTTAAATTAAAAATATATTTTCTTAAAATCATAAAAAGACAAAACAAAAAAAAAATCTTAAAAAGACAAAATCATAAAAAGACAAAAGCTAAAAAATCATAAAAACACAAACACAAAAAAAAAATAATAAACAGCAAAAAAAAAGTGGGACCAGACTCTCGATACTAAATTAACAACCTACGCTACATTTCGTAGGCATTGACCGGTTGTCCACATCGGTAATGTATGACATAAATGCGAATAATTATGACGAGAATGAAAAAAGAGCCTTGCGTGGCACTATCATGACCATGGCCTTCTATCGGCGAGAAGAGGGACTACACCCTCTCAAGCCTGTGTAAGCCCTCGGCTACTCCTGCTCCCATTCAGACGCTACATGCTGAAGTTTAACAATAATAGGAATTTACGAATCATGCTATTCATGCTTAAGATCTGTTGGCAATTCCGTGGGATAGCCTCTTTCTTTCTCACAAATACAAAGCGCGTATGTTTACCATATATAAGAAAATTTCGATGCAAGCTATACTATGTAAAAATGTATGATGAGAAACTACACGATGGGTATGATGGAATGCGTTTAAAAAACATGTTTAACTACAAATTCCATTTCTATATAATCGTTCATTCCGTCCAAAAGTGGTTAAGTAGTCGAACATAATTTCCTTAATTTGAGCCTCACTCCATCAAAAGTTCCATCCGATATTGACCCTCAAAGTCGACCCCACATTGAATAAAAGCGCGAACTGACACTAATACTTTCGTAAAGTTCCGGGAGCTGACGCTATACCTGCATGCAAGTATCGTTAATATGTCTGTTAAACAAATATCCGGGATACATGTCCGCGGTAACCAGAGAGGGGATTTCTAGAATAAAGCAGCGGAGACAAGGACAAATGTTCATCCACGCGTTACTAGCCTTTGGCATCAAAAAACGGGTTTAAATAACGGAGCGAGCTTCCTGATGGAACCGTTTGATCGTGTTGAAGACTGCGACGCGGAAGCCGTACAATATTGCATCCATTGATGGTAATGTTTATTAATTACATGCAAAAGAACCGGCGAGGGTGGACAAATGAATGTCGTTATATGTCTTCAGGAAATTTTCATTATAATAGTAACAAGAGAAGGAACTCATATGCGTATATAGTTACGTCACATTGTACCTGGTCACATATTTTTTCGACGTAGGCATGTCTCGTGTGCGCTTAATACATATCAAGGTCTGTTTGTAATCGATCGACGGCGAGCCGACCGTCGTTTGTAAGGCCAATAATTTTATCACTTTTTGGCACTCATCAAAAGTACCGACCGTTTGGTGCGTATTAGCGAGTCAACGGCACGTGCAGTATCTGCAACCGGAAAATGTATTGGTATGTAACTGTATCAGGAAATTGAAAAAAGGTTTATGCAGCGCGTAACCAAAATCGGCGCTCAGTGCTTAAACAGTCCGCTAGCCTAAAAAAAACTGTAGCGTTTTGTTCGGGTTCGGTATACGCTTCCAGAGAAATATGTACCTGAAGTTGCGAAAGTTCAATGAACGATTTTCAGTGGCGGAAAAGTGGCCGTATGCTAGAAAATTTTTTTGTAATCGGCACAGTAATATTATTATTCAATTGAACATACAATATTAATCGGGGCTTAGTACCATTGTTCATCGCCCCAACCGCTAGGAATGTTAAAAATCGTGCCTGTAACCCAGGATCAATGACGTGGATGTAGAAGGAAGCTGATCCCATCGGGGTGTTGGTTTAACGTGAGTAATCCTCTAGCCTCTCACGCGCGCGTGTGTGTGTGTGTGCCAAAAGAGATTGAGACCCCGCGACTCGTCACTCCCGCAGTATTTTGTGACTCTAAACTCACTCTGATGTGTGTGTGTGTGTGTGTGTGTGTGTGTGTGTGTGTGTGTGTGTGTGTGTGTGTGCGCGCGGGCGTGCGTGCGTGTATGTGAGCTTGGATGTGCGTGCGCGTGGACGTGTGTGGAACTTCTAATTAAGTTACGTGATTATTCCTTGGAAGTAGTCGGTTGCCTGCATCAGCGACGGTTTGAATGAGTGTAGTTGCCGGATATTTTATGTGCTCTTCGTTTCTAGCATAACCCTAATACCACAAAACGCTACATATGTGAGCACAAGTACCCAATTTACGAGTACCAGACTTACAGGTACAATAATATCCTAATATTAGTGACAGCTCCTCATCCATGTTTTCGTCCATACCATCGTCTATCAGGGTTATGTATACAATTGAGTATTGAGTATTCGTTAATGAAAAGTAAACAAAATATTAACGAACGTTTACAGATATTAACATTTCGATAACTATTTGTGATGTGTTTGTTGGGGTACCCCTTCAATCGCGAACGATAGCCAGCTCTGAATTGCATCTAATTTTACACCACGTGACTTCGAAGTGCCGACGGCGCTTGTTTAGAAGTTCCGAGGTTCTTAGAAGTCCTAAAGATCCCGTGGTTTTATTATAATTTATTTTTTGAACATTGAATTACTTGTAAATACTTCCTTAAAAAGTAATAAAAAAGTAATAGCGAAAGCTGTAAATTGGGTATTTGGGAATTAAATTATCATTAAATGAGCCGCAAATTATGCCTACGAAATAAATCGCTTACGACGTTTCTTTGAGCCACTTCCCTCGTGGTCCTAAACTCGCGCATGCTCATAGCACGGGTTAGACTGGTCGTGGAAAATTCGGACTAGGGTATTTTGAGAGCATTAAATTAGCTTTAAATTATGACCCTAACAGAATTTTCGTATAGCTCCTCAGTCACTGGTTTTACGCTGTGGACGCGCCAGCTTGACGTCAAATTGACGCATCCACAGATTTTAAATTCGGCATAGGAGCATTAAATTCGGCATAGGAGCATTAAATTAGCATTAAATTAGCTTTAAATGATGCCAGGATTTAAATTTCATTTTTGCGATGTGGATGCGCCAGCTTGATATACCTATTACCTCGCGTCGGTAAAGTGAATCACAGGAAAATTAGACGATAAATTGGACACGTGGAAAAATGCGGGCATCTTGGATGGTTTGTGAATACTTGAAAATTGTGAGCTAAAAGATACGAGTAATTAAGGATTGACATTATAATTATTAACATTAAATGTCGTTTCTTTATTATTACAGAAACTCAGTTGTAATTGGCGGTGTCAATTCTCCGGATTATTAAAAAAAAACCTTACAAAACGACATTTTTAGTTAAATCAAGAAAAAAATGGAAAAATTACGATTTCAATTTACAATTTCGGGCACATCAGATGGAAAATCAAACATAACCTGTATAACCTCCGTCGAAACTCCTGACGGACGTATTTTTTATGTTCCAGACAAATTAAAACCTGTAAATAAACATACACACATAGCTAATTCAAGTGCTTACATCAAAATAAAAAATTCGTTAAAAAAAAAGATATCAAATACGAAATATATGGATACCATTAGATGATAAAACAAGAGAAATCTACCTTGATGAATGTGAAAATGAACAGTTTGGAGACCAATGTTTAGAAGAGCAAAAAACTGAACAACCTACAGCAACCATGGTGAAGACGTTATACCAAAAACCCAAAATCTTAGGAAAATAGCTGAAAAATTTTTAATCGACAAATTTTCTATAAAAACACCAAACAATGGACTGCAAATTTCGAAGAAGAATGTAAAAGATTTGAGATTCTGGAAGAAAACAAAAAAATAGATACCCTAAAAGACCTACTTGAAAAACAATGCTTAGATTGGTATTGTAGTATGCTAATCAAATTAACAGTGAATTCAGATTGACAAATTTGGAAAAATAATTTTTGTAACACATATGGGAAATCAGGTTGGTCCCAAATTAAATATGCTTTCAGCTTTGAATTTCAAGCTGGTTCGCTACTGCAATATGCGACAAGAATAGAAAGACTATTTTGGAAGTAAACAAATTGATAATGAAACAATGATAAACATGATCGTGTTGGGATTGCCACAACATATAATAAACAAAAATGGCAAGGCATACATAAATTCTACTACACAACTTTACAGCGAAATTAATAAGTATGAACACTTAATAAATAAGACAAATGAAAAAATAAACTCCGATTATGAAAGAAAATCTGACATATATCAAAACACACAAAATAAAGCATGTAGCATCTGTGAAAAACTAAACAAGGGTATATGCGATATCATTCAGAAAATTTTTGCTGGTTTAAAACAGGAGTAAATAAAGAAGAAAAAAGAAATCAAATTAAATTTGTCAATAACTCAGAACTGGAATGTGAATTACAAGAAGAAGATCCAAAAAACTACGAATGACACCATTAATAAAGTTAAGGTTAGTATTAAATGAAAATGTTGATGTATTTGAAGTTTATTACTGAGGTTCGAACGTTTCTTTAATAAACTCGAAATTATTGAAGTTGAAGAATAAAAAGATGAAAAATTTTAAAAATACTAATCTAAAAACTATTAATGGTGTAAAAAAAAACAAATGGCATGGTATCATTAAATGCAAGAATATTTAAGGTAATGAAAAAAATTAATGTTTTTGTAATAGATGATAAAAATTTTGCTTACGATTTCTTAATTGGACTAGACTGCATAAAAAATTTTTATCTAATTCAAGATGAAAATCTCGAAATCAGCCAAAAGGTCCCTGAAACCCTAAAAACTTCTAAAATCGAAAATCCAGTCATAAAAAGTATTTCTAAAGAAATGCAAACTAGAGATTTAAATAATAAACGCATCTCTCAAGGATGTTAAAAAAAATGAAGAATCAAAAAACAATGATCTCTTTAAAAATATAAAACATAATGATACATTAAAAGAACTTATTTGTGAACATCATTACTGGGTGGACTTTAATGAACATGTTGAACAAGGCATTTTTAACATATGTATAAATCACTTAAAAGTGGGACCAACAATAAAAAATAGATATTTTAATAAATGATAATTCTTCAGTTTTTGCCAAAGACAAATATGATATTGGTACAGTATCAGGTTATGAAGCACATATAGACTTATTGATAGACAAATAATGTAGCAAAAGACCGTATCGATGTAGGATAGATGACAAAAAAGAAATAGAAAAACAAATTACAATATTGCTTACAGTCCGTTCGCTGCTCTAGTAATGCTAGCGTACAAAAGAAATGAAGATAAAAAATCAAGATTGTGTATAGATTTTCGCGACTTAAATAAAATCGTGATACCACAATCACAACCATTTCCACTTATTGAAGATCTAATGATAGAAACACGAAATTGTCAATTCTTTTCAACTCTGGACATAAATTCAGCGTTTTGCTCCATACCTTTGCGTATCTCAGATAGATACAAAACAGCAACAGGAAGGACATTTTCAGTGGACATGTCTACCATTTGGCCTAAAAACAGCTCCAGCCATTTTTCAAAGAATACTAAGCAATATAATTAGAAAACATAAACTTACAGATTTTGCAGTAAATTACATAGACGATATATTAATATTTTCAAAATCTTTTTCATCTCATGTATAGCATTTATTCGAAGCAATAAAAAAGAAGGTTTCAGACTAAACTTCTCAAAATGCACTTTTGCAGCGGACTCAGTACAATATCTGGGTCATATAAAAAATAACGAAATAAAACCCATAAAAGATAGTCGTAATCAGAAATTTTCCAACTCCCAAAACACAAAAAAATGTGAGACAATTCCTCGGAAAAATAAACTTTTATCACAAATATGTGGAAAAAATATTAATAAAACTGGAACCATTTCACAAATTATTAAAAAAAAATCCAGAATTCAAATGGTCACAAGACTGCCAAAAATCATTCGACGAAATGAAAGAAATTGTATGTTCTCAGCCTCTATTATCAATTTTCGACCAAAATGTACCATTTTTATTTACACAGATGCTAGTATACTAGGACTACGAGCAGAACTTAAAAAACCTTACATATGCATTTATACTTTATAAGTATAAAAACATTACAAGACTGAAACTTCTAAGAAAAATTCGTCATTCATCCCCACCCTTAGAAACTAGAAAAATTAAGACCTCTAAGAATCTTCGAAAAAAGTTCCTTCTAACATCCGCACCTATTCACAGCTTCAAATATCGATATTCTCATATTGAGACAAAGTTAACCGTCATAATTTGTTTCAAAAACGCATTTAAAAAATACTTTATGCAATTATACACAAATTAAGACCTTTAAGAATTTTCGGAAAAAGTTCCTTCCGTCATCCCCACCCCTTCAAAGCTTCAAATATTGATTTTCTCGTATTTTGACGAAGTTACCCGGCATAATTTGTTTCAAAAACACATTTACAAAATTCTTTATGCAATATACACAAATTAAGATCTGAAAGAATCTTCGAAAAAACTTCCTTCTGTCATCCCCACCCCTTCAAAGCTACAAATATTCGATTTTCTTGTATTTTGACAAAGTTGACCGACAAAATTTGTTTCAAAAACACATTTAAAGAATATTGTAAGCAATAATACACAAATTAAGATGTGTAAGAATCTTCGGGAAAAGTTCCTTCTATGACCCACCACTTGAAAGTTTCAAATATCCGTTTTCTAGTATACCGACGAAGTTAACCGACCGGACCGTTTTTTTTTTCGATTTTCACGTGTCTTATTCTCACGATAGTTTTTGGAAAAAATGCAGAAAAAAGGACCGATTAGAAACCTCGGACGAAATTCCATCCCCACACCTACCGGCCGTACAGTAACAAATTCACGGTTTATCGATTTTCATGCTCATATCATAATTTTTGCAAAATGTGTTCAAAAATAAGTTAATACATTTCTAAAGAATATAAGACCAATTAGAAACCTCGGAAGAAATGTAATTTTCATCCCCATCGCGCATTTTTTGTTCGCCATTTTGAAAACGCCATTTTGAATTTTCAATTTTTGATCAAAAATTCGGATTCAGTGACCCCGAAAACACCCTAATAAGCATTTTAAGCAAGATTCGTTAACTTTAAAGATTTTTTGGTCGCCATTTTGAATTTTGAATTTTCGACTACGGATTTGGATTCAGCGGCCCCAAAAACCCCCGAGTAAGCATTTTCAGACAAATTCGTTAACTTTTAAATGTCTTTTTTTTTGATACCGCTATAGCCGTCACTGACATACAGGGCACGACATTTCTGTGCCGCTATAGACGTCAGTGACAGTGAAGGGATTAACCCATTAAGGCCTAAACGGACACATTTTGAGCATCAGTTTAAACGTCAATAATTTGCATATAAAAGCATTTGGAAAAATTTTACTCCTACTATTTCTGACGTAAAATTGTATGCTCTTTCTGAATCTTTCAATAAAATTTCGATAAAATGAAAAGCAAAAAAGTTATACAGTTTTTTTTGTAAAAAAACATGGTTTTTTAAAATTTATTTTTCATTCTAACATCACTTTCACCTGGAAATTGTATTGGGAAACATGTCTAAGGTGAAAATATCGCGTCATGGACCCTTAGGATTAAAACGTGTTTTAATTTGAATTTCTAGATGGCGACTTCCGAAATGGCGCCTAGAAGCTTAAAAATCTTTTTAAAACTTAAACTTTTTTGAAATTAAAAAATTCAGAACTTTTAAAAAATCATTTAAAAATCGGAAAAAATTTGAGAAGGTTCTTTAACCAATTGCATGACACCAGAAAATCGATAAACCGTGAATTTGTTACTGTACGGGCGGTAGGGGTGGGAATGGAATTTCCTCCGAGGTTTCTAATGGGCCCTTTTTTCTGCATTTTTTTCCAAAAGTTATCGTGAGAATAAGACGCGTGAAAATCGAAGAGACGGATATTTGAAACTTTCAAGTGGTGGGTGATAGAAGGAACTTTTCCCGAAGATTCTTGCAAGTCTTAATTTGTGTATTATTGCTTACAGTATTCTTTAAATGTGTTTTTTAAACAAATTTTGCCGGTCAAATTTGTCAAAATACAAGAAAATAATATTTGAAGCTTTGAAGGGGTCGGGATAACGGAAGAAACTTTTTCCGAAAATTCTTACAGGTCTTAATTTGTGTATTATTGTATAAAGTATTTTTTAAATGTGTTTTTGAAACAAATTATGACGGTTAACTTTGTCTGAATACGAGAATGTCGATAGTTGAAGCTGTGAGTAGGTGGGGATGATTGAAGGAACTTTTTCCGACGATTCTTACAGGTCTTAATTTGTGTATTATTGCTTAGAGTATTTTTTAAATGTGTTTTTGAAACAAATTATGCCGGGCAAATTACTCAAAATACGATAAAATCGATATTTCTAGTTTCTAAAGGGTGCGGATGAAAGACGAATTTTTCTTAGAAGTTTCCATTCAGTCTTGTAATGTTTTTATACTTATAAAGTATAAATGTATATTTAGAAAAATTGTTGTAAAATTAACATTACTGTTAACTTGTTATGAGAGGGAGGTTGATTACGCGTTTGTTACGCATTACATTTCGTGTCCAAACTTTGTAGAATACGGAAATAGATGTTTAAGGTACAGAAATTATCATGTTGTTGAGTTTATGTGGTAAAAATTCGATGGGGCGCAATTCGAATATTTTGTGGTTCGACGTCTATGGCTTTCGCTTAAGGACCGTTCATTAAACATTTGGAACTTCACGCGCATTTAAAAAATACTTTATTTAATAATACACCAAATAAGACCTGTAAGAATCTTCGGAAAAAGTTCCTCCTATCATTAATTCCTTCAAAGCTTTAAATATCAATTTTCTCGTATTTTGACAAAATTAACCGGCATAATGTGTATAAAATATACTATATAATATATACTTTCTTAAAGTTTTGAGTCAATATCTCTTTTTTTTCTAAAACCTAAAGATAATTTAAAAAACGGCGATAAAAAACAATTTTTTCGCGATAATTTCGCCAATGTGTCATCTTTTTTTATCTAATACGGCTACTTTTGTAACATTTTGTATTATCTATAACTTTCATTTCAAACTATTTTCCGTACAATACTTACTTTTTTTTTAATAAGCGAAAAACTGTTTTTTATCAACTTCGGACGCCATTTTGACCAACTTCTTCCTCTTCCCCGTGGTTTAATTTTAGTTTATTGAAATCCTCGAAATTTTTCCAATTTTTTCTATATCTCACTTGTCAGGTAGCAAGTTTGGCACGTAAACGACAAACGTCTTTCGACAGAAAGTCTGGACTATATGCCATAACAACTGTTTTAAAATACGTATGACTATTGTCTGACGAAGTATTGAATTTAGCCATCTCGGCAAAAAAAATTCAGTTTTTCATTAAATTCCGACGGTTCTACCCCCGAAGGGGGGGGGGGGGGTTTATATACTTCGACATTGAAACAACTGAATCTTAACCAGCCCTTCGGGCGCGGTGATCACCTACAGGCGCACAAGTTATTTTACGCCCTTGATACGAAAACTATTTTGATATGTTTAAAAGCTGTCTTATAGATAACTCAAAGATATCCGATGGAGATCTTTTCGATACTTTCAAGATAACTTTGAGCAATTATATGTATATATATATGTATATATTGTATATATAGACCATAATAATACAGACAGTAATTAGTAAAACATAATAAAGATGTAATATGCATCGAATTGTCTATTACAATACAAGGGCATGAAATAAGTGTTTTCAAGTATTATTTATTAAGGTATCACGACAAAATAACACAGCGACAAAATAATTATTGGACAAAATAATACTGCGACAAAGTAATCACATTAAAACAAGAAAAAAAAAATAACATGAATAAGTGTAATTTTTATTTAAAAGTGCAATTAAATTTTAATACATTTTGCTACATTGTATTGCACGCGATAATGCCGAGGTGCTTAGCAATTCGGCAGATATATGTGCCTCTGCTTTTTTAGCACAGTGAGCGATTGTTTTAGTTGTACTTTCACTTGCTTTATTCGCTCTCGTTTTTATTTTATTAACTATCTGTTTGGCCTGAACGTTTGCGTGATCTGGTTCGTGATTATGATCTGTCACTTTTATAGGGGTTCATGATGAAATATTTTACGTATAAATTCGGAGTTATGAGATGTTTATTATTTAGATATTGTGTATAAGTATATCTCTAGTTTTTATCGGCTTCGTAACTCAGGCGGTAGCGTACTGGACTACGAAATCGAAGATCGTGAGTTCGATCCCCGTCTGGGCACTTTTTCGAAATTGTTTTCAAGCAGCAGTGCGCTATGTGTAAGACGAACCACGCTGTCTGTTTGGCATTTTCGAAGTATTGTCTTCAGGCAGAAATCGAGCCATGGCCGATGCTGTACTTAATGTGGGTTTCTGCAGTTTCCTACATTCTCGACAAATGTGAGTATGGCGCCCTCTAAGACGACCTGCAGCTCTCGCAATGGTCTCACCTGTACCCGGACACGCTCCCTGATAGCTTTTGGGACACGTCGATCGAGGTGGAAAGGTGGAGGATAAAATAAAAAAATGTATTTACCATTTTTGTCTGCTATATTAATATTGTTGACATCTCAAAGTAATATGTGATGTTATTGTTCTTAAGTGATTAAACAGATAATTTTTATATAACAATAATGGCTTGCCTTTTTGGCTTTGTAAAAATTGTAAATTCATAATAACGATGATATATGTGTACACGTTTAAATCATACGACTAACTAATCTGTGATTTCATACTTGTTGATGTATGCAATCGTCTCGCTAATACACCGAAATTACCGAACTATACCGAATTCGACTATATGATTGTTGTGGTGACATCTAGTGATCGTGTACGGCTATCGTTATCTGTTCGCGCGTTTATAAATGATAAAGGGGTCGGTAGACTGTTTCCGTTTTCCTCGAAGGTATTTGTACCGGTTCCGGGAGACGCCAGTCTATTGCGAACCATTTCCACGATAGAGACTCGCACAATCAATAATCCGAATCCCGCACGAACACTCAAAATTAGTATCGCGATTAGTAATAGAGTAAATAATACAGCGCATCACTCCTTATTAAAACTAGAATTCGAACCCGAAGGAACGTGTGATCACGCGTGAAGAAGATCGCGTTCGATTTTCGTGACGAGCGTGTACAGGTGCCATATTAAGTTGCGTAAAGTGGTTAATAAAGTTAGTGAACCTAGTACACCATAGAATCTTATTTGCCTCTCCGACTACGTCCTCACGCTCCAAGTTCTTGAGAACGCGAAATATTTCTGCTCGCGTCTCAATTACGGAACAATACTATTCACATCAAAAGTATCTAATTTCACAATATTGACATTATAATATTTGTATCACAATGAATGTTATAATGTAAGACTGTTAAGAATTTTAAATTGATCGTATTCATTATCCAATACTATATTACAATAATTCTTTTTATTCGATTATTTTGTCGTGATTATTTTTGTAACGATTATGGTGTACCGAGTATTTTTGTAGCGATTATTTTGTCCGATTATTTTATCGTTGTGTTGTTTTGTCGTGTAACCATTTATTAATACTTCGGCTGGCCTAACGTCGGAGTCGTAGTTTTGAAAATGCTCATTTTCAATTTTACTTCGACCCAGACCGTAGGTCATCGTTGTAAATCATTTTCAATTTTTATACATATATAAAACACTATATTGTTGTAATATATCTATCGAAGCCACTTGGACCTAAATATGATTGGACCCCCAAATATCGATATAATTTTATAATATAATTGAAAGCTGTTAGTAAACGAACGAGTATTAAGGAATAGCCAACTCTCAACAAGGTCTAAGTTTCTGAGCGATCAAAGCGAGCGAGGCACCACGACAACACTAGTTTTATTTGAATAATTTATGGCCTTTACTGATTCTACTTCTACTTTTTTCTTACTAGGTTGAATCACTACTCACAGAATGAAATGCATGTATTACCTTGAAAAGTTATCGAGTTTTTTGGATCATTATGATCCATTTCCGGAGACGGAAAACATTATTTCTATTTATTCTGGAGTTATAGGCGATGAAACGATTAAGTGTTACAAAGCACGCGAAGAAAGTGAAAAATGTATGAAAGGTATGATTAGAAATACGTTTGGTAGCGTTAAATTTCAACGAAAGAATAAAGTGTTGCCTCTCAGAGCACTTCAATCGGCAGTAAAGGTTAACGGTGCCAGAGTAGTGATCAATCCTTTATTACTATTCCAAAGAATTTCATTAAATATCAACAGTAAAGCTGATATGAAAGAGTATTTGAAATACGAACTTGCACCATTTCCTCTGTCATTATTTACAGAAAACGTACAAAAAAATAAAAAATCAGAGCTGTACGCTAAATTTGTAAGCATTAATACTTTGCCAGTCTCTATCACTGAAAGACCATAGACAGTATATTCGTATGGGCCTGTCGGAACATTAAACGCATGGAAGGTAGCGCCACGATAATCGCAGCGCCGCTCTACGGGAAACGCCCGAAGTCCATACGGAATTCATCCCTTCTCCGTCATATGAAATTCGTCCCAGCTACATACTATTTTTGTGTATAAGGTGATACGAATTTTACAACTCGGTTCACCTCTATCGTTTTTCGTGATGAGACGAATTCTACACGGAGAAAACGAGATATACATATATATTAGTACTCGATTAGATACACCAGGTACTGCGGCTCGTCGTCTTTTCTCATATAAGCTGAAATGCACGCACCAGGTGTCGCGCTCCGTAGTTTTTCATCATATTAGCTGAAGCACATTCACTAGGTGTTCGACGTGGCCGTCCTCGAGGTCGACCTTGAAGGTCATTTCAAGGTCAAATCTGTTTGTCCTCAGAATCAGTTTTAAGGTCATTCTAAGGTCAAGTACATTTGACTTTGAAATGACCTACAAGGTCGACCTCGAGGACGGCGACGTCGACACCTAGTGAATGTGCTTCAGCTAATATGATGAAAAACTACGGAGCGCGACACCTGGACCTCGTAATCGGCGACCCCGCACACCTGGTGCGTGCATTTCAGCTAATATGAGAAAAGACGACGAGGCGCAGTACCTGGTGTATCTAATCGAGTACTAATATATATGTATATCTCGTTTTCTCCGTGTAGAATTCGTCTCATCACGAAAAACGATAGAGGTGAACCGAGTTATAACATTTTTTTCTTTTTTTTTTCGAGATTCTCCCACTGAAGAAGCTGCTGCATAACACTCGTAGTTTACCATCAGGTGCAGACTTGGATGGGTTATTTTGACGACCAACTCCATCACAGTACATCAAAGCAAAGGGGCTGAAACGAACGTCAAGGGAGACTTGTGCCCAACTATCTTTCGGACGATTGCGATTTGATTCCCGAAAAACTATTGCAAAGCGTAAGTTGCAGCTGTGAAAGTGGTTGTAGCAATCAAAGGTGCAGCTGCCAAAAAGAACTGCCTGACACCGAAGTTGACCCCGAATGCGCTTCTGATGAAGAAGATGCCTCTGAATTACAAATATCGACGGACAACCTCGAAGAGCGGCCGGAAAAAAACGGCAAAAAACCCAATGAATATTTTAATGTTTTTATACATTTATAACTTAATTTTATTACAATAAAACAGATAAATAAATTGTTTTTTTTTTGCATTAATACCCTGTAAGGAAATTGAACAGTTTCTAGTCACAATTTCTAGGCTCCATTACTTATAACATGGGTGACTAGAAAAGATGGCCAGAAACTGGTACATTTTCTTACAGGGCATGCCAATTTTAATTCTACTCCTCTTTTACCTTCGTAAAAAGCATTCCAATTTAGTAACATTGCATGAAAATACTTCCGATTATTAAAACGCAATCAATTATTAAATGAAACGATTAAAAATTAGTGATTTAAAAAGTGATTTTTTCGTTTTATCTTAATTTTAAGCCGTTCAATGAAGAATAAAGCCAGTTGATATTTCAACGATTAGAATTCGGATTAGTCGTGTCAAAATCTCAAAAAACACCAATAAATTTGTTCGCGGAAGATAAGGGTATTTTTTTCGAAAAATGTGAATATCTCAAAAATTATTTGTTTTTTCAATAAAAAAAAGTCATGCTTATTCAAGGCAATAAAAGGAACACTTCTTGAAAATGTCATGAAAATTAATTTTTTTGCGCGGGAAAAAATTCAAAACTGAAAAATCAGTTTTTCGCGATTTTCTCGAAAATTTTGAGGTTATGTCGGACAATGTCATTTACAAAAGATTTACATTTTTTATTATCTACAACTTTTCTCTGGAACATATTTCGCTACGAAGTCACGTTTCGCCACAAATTGCAAATTACCGGGTTCTTCCCCCCCCCCCCGCCCATTTCGAAACTTCCCGTTGTCTCCTGTTTAAACATATTTTTTACTGCTCATTACAACCTTCACTGCATTTTCACGCCGGTCGTTGCCTTTTGCGAATTATTTTTTTTAGCATTTAAAATCCGCATTGGCACAAGCCTATTTATTTGGTCCGTCGTTTAGTTTTGAATTTTTCATAACTGACTTCAGATTCGTAAATCAGCGAACCCAAAAACCCCCGAATAATGAGTTTCAAGCAAATCAGACGATTTTTTTAAAACTCTTCCGCCATATTATATTTTTTTATATTATTTGTATTTTTCTTTCTTTAGATTTATTATAATTACATTCGCACAAATCATACTCATATACCAGTCTATTCAAAGTAACTGTCAAATCGAAATCGTATTAACTGTATTGTTATGAATATAATTTTTATCTTTTTCCCTTTTTTCGTTAATTTCATTACTAGTTGAGATTATAAATGTTTCGACAAGGCCTAGAGTTTAGAGAATCCGTGCGATTGAGACGCAAGGTGTTTTAAATGTTTAGAAATTCACAAACTATAGCATTTTAACACCTAATGCAATTTGTAGGTTTAAGCTGTTAATTATATTAATTAATTCGAATTACAAATAATTGCATCGAGATCGTAACCATTTTAAAGGGCATTTTACATAATTATCTAACAGGTCTGCTTCATTTTGAGGGGTACACCATTCGGGTGTGCAATGGCCGCGGCTGGATGACGTAGAAATCCGACGACCACGAGTCGTCCGCACTTTTGCTTTCCGATGGGTACTCGTTTCGGTTTTTCATTGTCTTAATTTTTGTCTTTTCTTCTATTTTATTACTTTAATTGATTCGGATTCAGGTTCGGAATTTTTATCTGCTAAAAAAAATGTAATTTTTTTTCAACATAAATCGTTTTTTATAAAAATCTAAAAACACATGAAAAATAGATTCTCAAAATAAGAAAAAAGTACTTTTTTACGGAAATTAAAGTTTCAGAGTTAACTTTCAATGTGGCACCCGGAGCCAATATTAAAAAAAAATACTATTGGATTCGATAGGAAATGTAGTAAAACATATCCAAATTGCAGAATGGTATCTATAAAACTCGCCTCGCAATTAATTAAACTGTGCGGCAACTCGCGGACGCGCACGCGGCTCGCCTTCCGTGCCTAGCGGCGCGTTGGCTTGTGCGATATCTACACGTCTCATAAGGTATTTTCAACTTTTTAAGTTACAAGATCAATTACGTAATATTCAAAATGTAATATTGTATATTTGGGACAAAAAACATTTAATATAAAAACAGATGAAAATGCATATGAAACTAAAATAGATTTTAAGGTGATTCAGCATATTATGGCTATACCCATTTATTCATTGACAATATTTTTCTCGTTTCTGTATTATTTGTAGAAAGATATTTTACGAAAAATACCAAGCTTATCTTTTCTCGGTATTTAATTTTCGGTTATAAATATATATAATATATATAATAATTCGGTATAACGTTTTTGGTGATACTAGTTTCAAAGATAGTGACGAAGATTACGACAATGAAGATGACGGACAATATGTTTTAAATGTTTTGCAGAAAAGGTTTAATAATACAACAAATCGCACAATTAAACTTCAAATTTTAACAATAGTTCACCAATGGTCGTATCGAAAAATATTCGAATATTTTCCAACTGCCACGCAACACATGATTAACATAGCGAAAAAAACTGCAACAGAAAACGACATTTTGTCAGGACCGAATCCCAAAAGTTATCCTGGGTTAGAAGAACATGTTATAAACTCGGTAGAAGCTTTTTATAATTCCGACGAATACAGTCGAGTGATGCCTGGTCAAAAAGGTTTTATCTCTGTTAAGATTGATGAGAAAAGTCATCACATGCAGAAGAGATTGATTTTATGTAATTTAAAAGAGTTACACCGAGCTTTCCAAGATGCCAATCCACTAGCGAAATCTAGTTTCTCAAAATTTGCGAGTGTAAGAAAATTATAGAGATCCCTGCTTTACCGTCAAACACAGTAGTTTTAGTAGAGTCCGCCCTAATGCTAGGTTCCGGAAAAAACGGAAGTAAAAGTGCGGAAGCTAAGTTACTTCACTTCGGTGGAAAACGAGCTCGAGAACGGGTCGGCTCTCGAAACGGAGCTCAAGTCGGAGCTAACCTCTTTGTAAAACGGAGATAGCGTGCGAGCGTGAAATGTGCCACAGTGCTTCCACTAATTCATCGACATCGGTCGTAATTAAGAAGAAAGAGTGAATGCTTAGTGTCTTAATCGTTTTTGTAAAGCCAAGGAACAGTTCAAAGAATATATTTATACAAAATATTGAAATAAGGCTCTTCATTATCTTTGAATCTCCCGCCGCGTGGTCCCAACCACATCACCCGCCATCTTGAGTAAAGACGGGTTCAATTCCAAGAAACCCTCTTACACTAGTTTACGACCAAAGTATTGTATTTTGGCAGGCGCCGGCGGAACTCAATCAGTATGTGTTTGTGCCATACCTGAGAATGTTAAATTATTATTAGAAGGGGCAAAAATCAGCTAACAGCTAATGCAGAACACGTAATTGGCGACTACCATGATTGTTTTCAGAAAATGGTTCGTGATCCTCCTTCCATCAACTGCTACATGGGAAATTGTTCTGAATGTCCTGATGTAGACAATTTAATACAATATTTGGAAAGCGTGTTTGAAGATAACCTCGTCGACAACATCACGTACAAACAACGGACTCATGTAGACAGGACTACATTGCAAACCATAGTATCGTCGACAGAAGAATACTTGCAGATATTGTCGGAGGGACTAGTAAAATTATTACATCATTCATTCATTGTAAAAAAGCAAAATTAATTTTTGAACGCAAAGAAACAAGATCTAAAGGCCAATGAATGCATCGTAATTTGTGATTTCGGTGAAAACTACGCGTTTGTTGTTCAAGATTCTGTACAAGGCATGCATTGGAACAACAATCAAGCAACAATTCATCCGTTTGCCATTTATTTCAAAGACAACAACAATGTGTTGTAAACGATAAATCTTGTGTTAATTTCCCAATGTCTACATCATGACATAGTTGCTGTGCACATGTTTCAAGCAGGACTTATCAAATTTATTAAGGAAAAAATTCCAAGTGTCAATCACGTCATATATTTTTCTGACGGAGCAAGCGCTCAATATAAAAATAAAAAGTTTATATATTTAAGTTTACTTTATAAATTTGGCACATCACTCATTCCCAACATCAACTGTAATTATTTTACAAATGAAGAATACACAACAGAAGAACAAACTTTATCGAAGCGTTTCTAATCAGCAAAAACTGTCAAAGGAACGTTATCCTTTCACTCAATGAAACCTGTAACAACGACTACTTTGCACGCGAAAGCTTTTTCATCGTATGAGAAGCTGTCTGTAGTAAAAGTACCGAAATAAAAATCATTAAAATCAAAGTAAAATGAATTGTAATAAATACTTCCTATATACCCACACATAATGCAAAAATATTATTATTTCTTATTGTAAATTGAAGAGCAAATTTAAATAATTATCAATTAAATATATATATATATGTGATTTGCCGCACAGTTTAATTAATTGCGAGGCGAGTTTTATAGATACCATTCTGCAATTTGGATATGTTTTACTACATTTCCCAACGAATCCAATAGTATTTTTTTTTTAAATATTGGCTCCGGGTGCCATATTGAAAGTTAACTCTGAAACTTTAATTTCCGTAAAAAAGTATTTTTTTCTTATTTTGAGGTTACGATAATAATTTCATAAAAAAGTTGAGGTTTTTCCGATTAGTTTAAAAAAAAAACAAAAATGATTTTACGATCAAAATTGCCGGAGATATGATTTTTTGAAAATTGCCTAAAACGACAAAGCTCAAATTTTAAATTTGCTACATTTTCGAAAAAAATAAAAAAATAAAAAAATCCCAATATACTTGTCCACTCATTTTATACCTAGAACCAGTAAAAAAAGTTTGAAGCGATTTAAAAATGTCGAGAGAAAAAAAGTGTACGATTTGTAAAAGAATGCCGCATATGGGAATAACTTTTTATTAGTTTCGGGCCATAATCCTTTACAGTGGATAGATCGCGTAACGGACCGGAGCCAACCTTTGGTTAACTGGAGATTGAAATTACAAAATAATGAATATAAATTTAAGTACAAGCCAGATCCTTTAAATACTAATGCTGATGCTTTATCAAGAAATCCAATTCAAAACAAAGATAAAATTATAAATAACCCTGAGTTAGGACATGGTAATAAAAATCAGGGAATAATTTTACAACCGTTGATTAAGAGAAAAGGATCGACTTTAGCAATATTAAATAATGAATATAAACATCCGGTAGACCAGTAGGATCTAAAACTAATAAAGCCCTTATACCTTTAGATGTTAGTGTCATTGCTCATAGAACACGATCGCATGTTACACGGTCTAATGCGGTTGTAGTGGCCCCTACACACAGGCAACCTGCACGACACGCCAGTATACACAAGACGGCGAGTTGCGTAACCCAAGTTGCAGGGGACCGAACTCGCAAGGGAAGTGGCGCATTTTAGGACCATAAGGAAATCGATGAAACGATCAAAACCAGCTTCATCGCTTGCCTTCCCCATCGCAAGGGAACTTAAGGGAGAAAATCTCCGGCAATATTTTTACTCTTTTTTCTTCCTACGGTAAATGTCCATCCTGATCATCACCAAGACGGCCGGAACGACTTCGGTGATCGACCAGCCGCCGACCACGACCATCGCAGCCTCACAGCGCCATCTGTCGACCTGTTAGCTGCGACTAAGGATCTGCGCCGCCGAGAGGACGACCCGTTTCCCGGCAACGAGAGCTGCGGCGCCGATTACTGCAGATTCGCCGGACTCAAAGGCAATACAGATTCTCCCGGCATTACCGACAACTCCTGATTCAACCGTCACTCCAGCCGAGACTGCATCTCCGCACACCCCGCTTGGGTCTCCACCTAGGCAAACGGTGTCAGCAGCCAAACGCATCCGGAGAAGAATTATTTCCCGGAATCTTTTCGAGACCCCGCCGGTCAAGTTCACTAAGACGATGCCTCGTATTTCATACCGCGAGAAAGTTTAAGAAAACAATATATGATTTACAATATGTACCTTAGAAAATAAATTTCAATTTACTTAATTAGAGCGTGTTTAATTTAAGATATTGGAAAACACCTCTAAACGGTTAGTGAATTGAATAAAGAGGTCATAGATGGAGATGAAATAACTTCTAATTCAGAAACGTCAGTGGAATTAATTGATGAGAAAGAGAACCCACCCATCTTTCCGAGGCGAAGAAGCATTTTTCCTTATTTGGAATCTAGTATTCTTCATGAGACTATGAGTGAAACTCCGATTTCAGAGGAATACGTAATTTTGTTTTTTGAGAAGTTGAAACTGATGCAGCGCAAGAAGAAACATCTCTTCCAATTGATTCTAGTTGTTCTAAAAAAGAAAGTGCTAGTGGCAATGATGAATCGGAAGATGATGAAACAATTTCCAGGATTCGGAGTCGATAACGCGGAACCTTGAAGAAGTCAGAGGATCTTTTGGTGTGTAGATAATTCAATACGTAGTTGAGGTTACACTCCAATATCCGAAATAGAAGATAGTATCTTAAAATCCAGAAGAATGAGTGCCACTCCTAATTTAATTATAAATAATAGAAATAAACAATTTCAGGATAATAAATTAGAATATGAATTGTAAATTAATTTTTCAGGTTTTCTTTAAAACGTATATTTTCCACAATTATAATGTGTAATGAAAAAGTACAACTTTAACGAAACCTCAAAGTGACAATTTTTCTTATTTATCTCGCTAACATATAAATTTATATGAATTGTTAGAGTCACAAGGAGGGGAAAATAGAGTTTTTCAAACATTGACACATGCCCCCGAAATCTCTGTCGACTCAACGGTTCTTTATTTTCCTTTTACAAAGTACACAGTCTCACCAGCGACAATCGCTCAACGCTGCTTTCGCACTTCGACGCTTACACCGTTCCGATGCTCCTTTACAGAGGTTCGCGAAATCGAAACTCAGTCATTGCCATCAGCCCGAGCCGGCACGCTACCACAAACGCACGCGTCCATGTTTCGAAAAGAATTGCCTCTCTTCTTTTTTTCGCTCGCGCCTCGCACGACGCTCTCGCGGCCACTGCCTTCGGCTCTCCTCGCGTTCTTTCGGTCGAATTCCCGTGTCTCACTTCCACCGCGCAACGTAGCTCGGGACTTGTCCCTTCCCACTCTAGACTTTACGCGTGAAACCCCTTACCATGAAATGATAGGCTCTAACAGAATAAATTATTATTCCTATGATAATTCATAACCATAACTCGAAACGGGTTTTTTGTTGTTCTTTTAAGTAAACTACAGAATTTTTGCACACGTTTTTTTCGCTTCCTGTAATATCACGAATTTGGCGCTTGACCCCTTTTGTCTTGCTACCCTTCAAATATAATTACCGATAGTATGCTGTTAAGAATTTATCATCCAGTGGCATTAAGTAATTTGACATTAAAAAGAATGTATGGATCTCCGGAACATGACTGTTACGAAAACTCTCCTCCTAACGTTTCGACGGCCATGCTCGTCATCATCAGCAAACAACAAGTTAAAATTAAGTTAGGACTTACTATTATTAAATAGCTGGGGAGAAATCCTTAAACTTTTGTTTAAAACATTTTACCCGAAAATGCACTCCCGCTGAGATAATTCGCCGTTACTGGAACATTTAAGTTTCACCTTGAAAAAGTCAAAATATCCTATTAAACAAAATTTAGAAGGTCAATTTTAATGGTACCATTTGTAAACCCTACAGCAGGGTGCGGGCAATTAATTGGGCCTGCCCTGTACGAGGACGCCGCCGGTCCTCACTTGTGCGTATGCGACAGTTCAGTTGCGATTCAGCGAGCCTCGAGACCGTGTGTCTCACGCGATTTTGTACACGCGTTGTCGTTTACGACTGTGCCATTATTCTTTGCGGTACGTGTTCGAAGATTTTTTATTTGAGTTCTGTTAAGATAATTGTTTATATCAGAAATAAAGAACTGTTGGTGCTGTTACTGCTTGGTTTTATTTCCAGATATACGTACGAGGATTTGTACGGACTTTTCACGCCTTGGAGATCGGCCAGATTAAAGTTAATTTCGAAAACTAAGTGCAATTCGCGCGTTATCATGGCACAAACATTAGTGTCTTATAAAGTCGTCATTAAAGTGTCAATTGGAATTGTGCCAAGAGTTACCGAGTGAGATTCCATTTATTTCGTTACATATTTTCGATTTTCGAGGCAAATTTATTGGACACAATACAGTGACACAAGTTTATTGGACAAGTCATAGCAGGCAAATCACGGACGCCATCAACGCCAATACCACCGATAATAGCGATGCAATATCCGCATTCTCAAACGCTTTCGAATATCCGGAGTAAAGCATAAGCGCTTGCATCGCGAGAACTGAATCTTGCTTTGGTTCAGTCGCCCCAAACACGTGTAAAGGAGTTATGGGAGAAAATGGAGACGCTACACAAGGAAATTTTGTTCAGCCTTCTAACGGAGGAGTTACAAAAGGAGCCTTATGTTGTGAACAACGAACTGGGACCTATGGCAGAGATGTATCAGGTGATTCAGGACGTTTTGGACAGTTTACGAACTCTACGGCCAGTAATAGATGCAGCGGAGACTCCAGCTGTTCAGCCTATGTCAACTTCACATGTTCTTCCTCGGATATCTCTACCAAACTTCAGTGGTGACATCGCTTCCTGGGAAAGTTTTCGAGATCTCTTCGAGTCAATGGTCATCGCCGAGCCTCATCTGAGTCAGGTGCAAAAACTCCATTATTTAAAATCGTGTTTATCGGGTAAAGCATTGACGGTGATTCAAAATATTGCGGTAACCGTTCGTAATTTTGCCACGGCGTGGAAACTGATTGAACAGCGATACGCGAATCGGCATTTGATTATTTGTTCATTAGTTTGACAACTACTCAGTATTCCGGACTGCGGAATTTTCTACCTTCGCGGAACTTGAAAAATTTCTTGTTTAACGCGTACGGGCTATTACTATGTCGGAATTTAAAACTCCTGTTTTCGAAGCCACTTGCAAATCGTCGGGAAGAGCAGCAACAACGTCTGCTCCGCGAGTATCGTCACACATGTCAAACACCCAACCGAATTCATGCACCGGATGTAGTGGCTCGCATAGCCTTGCACAATGCTCTGCGTTTAAACAATTACCGCCCAATGAACGCCTAAAAAAAGTCCGCGATCGACGTCTTTGTTATAATTGCTTGAAGAGTGGACATTTTCCGATGCGATGCAAAGCTAAGCAGCAATGCACATTATGTCGGCGACGGCATCATGCTACTATTCATGATGCATTGAATAAAGCCTCTGAGGTGCCTAATGATGCGCCTATTTCTGAGATCGTTGTAGAATCTCCAAATTCTTCCTCCACTCCGGAAGTATTAAGTCATTTGGCTGTTCCCATTCAGCATAATCAAGAGAAGCTTTTGCACAATCGATATTATTAGCAACGGCATATGTCAACGTGTCCACTGTTCAAGGCAATGCAATTTATCTGCGAGCGTTATTGGACCCAGGGTCCCAATGTCCCTCTATTACGGAAAATGCCGTTCAACTGTTGCGTGCGCCACGTACCTCATACCCAGCCGTGGTGTCAGGAATTGGGGAGCTCAAATCTGGTCATGGACGTCAATCTGCTAGAGTAATCGTATCAGCCCATTTTTCCGATGAGAAGTCAGTGATGGTTGATGCTTTGCCTACATTAACGCCATACGTGCCACATGACAAGTTTGAGTTTGCGTCGTGGCCTCATTTAGAAAGTTTGCCATTGGCTGGTAAGACATTAAATAGCACTTGTCCAATCTCCCTAATTCTTGGTGCTGACGTATATGAGAGAATTTTGCTCGATGACCTTCGGAAAGGTGTAAAAGTTCCAACCGCGCAGGCGAGTATTTTTGGTTGGTTCATAACGGGAGAAACTTGCTCTAGTTCGGTTTCTAATTCAAACGCACCGGTTTTTTCGCTTCATGTATCGACTCAAAACAAACTATGTAATGCGTTGGAAAAATTTTGGTGTATTGAGGAAGTATCCAAAGCTTCAGGATGGTATATTTAAAACGACAATTCGAAAAAAAAAATAATACTTTCGCGTCTTCATGCCGACCAGCGCGGCGCGGCGTACCAACGCCACGCCCGCCAGTCAATCGTCGAGTTAAGTAACGCGCGTATATATACCAGTTCGTACGCAAACAATATATGTATATATACATAATAAGTATATTTTATTATATCATTACATTTAATATTAAATAGCATAATAGAAAACTTCGTGCATGTTGATTTTTTAAGGAAACGGTAGATGATAGGAATAAAAATATCTCATATATCATAACGTTTATTTCATTATTTTAACAATTGTTCCTTTGTCATACATCGAATGCGACTTTACATGCAAGGTAGTCGTTGTAGCCGGAATAATACAATGATAATGTAATGTTCCTTTCACGGTTTTAGCCATTTGAAATCATCGCATGCACAATTTTTGTTCTTCCTCTTCATACTGTCCATTCGCAAAAAACTTACAATTAATGTTTGGCAATGCCTCCGTAGCCCAATCAAATAGTTCTATTGTCGTTTGAATAGGGTTGTTGATTCTCTGAAGACTTGCTGGGACAACAAGCCTTTTCAGAGCTCCCCCTAATCTGTGACAGGGTCCTTTCCCTTGCTAAGTTGGGAAGAAATGCTATTCAGCTCCCATTTTGAAGTCTTCCTTATGATGAGCAATGTTGATGAAGTTTTTCTTATTCTTGTATTGGGCACTTGCTCCATCCAGCTTAATGTACAAGTTTGAACGTGCAAGAAAGCTTCACCGTGTGCCAGAAAACACTACTTACGACACGCAAAATCGTGCGGTATGAGCAAATTTACGGCACGCAGTGCTATAAAATATAATAGCGTATTCGTAGATTTTGGTTGCACAAAACACAGACATTTTTTAAATCAAAATGATTAAAAAAGAAGAGCTTCAATAAATCATATCTCATATTCTATTAGACCAAAATAGGTTCATGACCTCTTAAAATGTGCGTGAGAATGTCCATTTTATGAAAAAAATAATAGCATGTTGTTAGATTTTTGTTCATACATAAATAAATATAAATATAAATATATAATTACATTCGGCATCGAATGTCTTATATTACGTCGCTCCGTGCATCTTTATATGAACTCGACTTCTAACTTAGAGGAAGATAAACAACCTCAACGAAAAGAAAAACAGTGCCCAAAACACAGAATATGACAGCCGGAATAAATACAAGCAATAAGAGGAATCAAAGCTGTAGAACCAAGGAAAGAAAATAGGAAAGAACGACAAAATAAAAAAGTAAAAGCAATAGAAAAAAATATCAAACCCAATTCTTGTATTAAGCTCATTATTCTTTCATAAAGACATAGATTGGTTTGTCTTCCTAAAGAAGTGTTTTAGGGCCATCGAGCGCGGGGGTGGGCGAGAGGACAAAGCGAGAAAACGGTTACTCCAAGTTCCAGGTTTTAAAAAGAGTTTTTTACTTAATTTTTTTCACAAAACTATTTTTTACCATTGTTACGTACCGGTGGTACGTAGCGTCCGTCCCACCCACATTGTATCATATAATTTAATAAATAAAATCTAATTCTTCAACGTGTGAATATGCACCAGCTGCTCTATCGAACGGAAGTCGAAGTGCAGCCTCAGCATATTCACATGGTTGGAAAAGAAATGTGACGACGAGCTCCGCTGCGCTCTCGTTTCGAGACCGCATCGGAGAAGTCAGTCCAGAGTCAGAGAGCGACCTTTATTTAGACATAATCATTTCATTTTTTATTCCTCCCCGCCCCACGGCTCGCACTTTTGGGTACCATTAGGAACGTAACAACCATCTTGGCTAACAGAAGAGTTATTTTGAAAGTATTTTGCCGCTAAGAAATATTTAAAAATAAATAAAATAGTTATCAATCAAATTGGTTAGAATACCTGTCATATGTACTAAATTGTCATTATATTTTAAGGCTATTGCATGTATTTCGATAATCGGTTAGGTTCTGTTGCTTGCAAACTCGCTTAGCAAAGCTTTCATAATATCGATGTTTTTAAAGGAGCAGGTCTACCCAAAAAGACAACTGGATGGTGAAATTAGGTAAGTGTGAGGATATTCATATTGCTAGTAAAATAATATACATAGTAAGCGAGTGACAAAAGGGTAAAATTTATATCAAAATTTATATGTAAAAATATAAACCGTAAATATCCAAATAGGCAAGTCACCATATAAATAGACAAGCATTATTTCCTTTGCTTTTTGTTAATGACAAACATAGAAATTATGCATTGCAATTCTCTTCTGAGACCTAAATTCCAGAAAGAACTATATAATATTACATCTGATAACTTATTCAGATATCTTTGTGTATATTTCTACCGCAATATGAAAATGGAGCAATTGAAAAACTTTAAATAAAGATGTAGGAAGCGGCTTTTTATATATGAATTTGTTAATTTTTTCGGACAATATTTTCTCTTTCTGATTACACAACATTATAACCCCAAAATGACAGCAACATCGGTTTGGTGGCAACTAAATACATTACCAACTTTATAAAAAATTCTTATTCTAATTCTTGCCTATAAATCGGACTATATACATCTCCTCGCCGAGTAAAATCAGCTCCATTTTCATATATAGCGACAGAAATGTCATTTTATTATCGAATTTTTAACTATTTATTATTCTAATCCAATGCTTACCTAATTTTGTATATCCAGTTATCTTCTTGTGTAGACCATAGTACAATGGTAGAACCTGCTTCTGAAAGAACATCCATGTCATGCAATATTCGCTCAGGAATCATGCGATATGTTCGCTGCAGGAATTGCGATTGCAACTGAACCTAACCGAAATGTATGCGGCTGAAAATCCGAAGACAATTGAATACATGATATGACAGGTAACCCATTTAATTCATAACTTTTTTATTTAGTTTTAGATACTTCCCATCCGCAAAATTCTGTCAAAGTGACTCATCCGTTAGCCAAGACAGTAAAAAATAGTTTTGTGAAAAGAAATTCAGTAAAAAATTCTTTTTAAAACCTAGAACTTCGAGCAACCGTTTCCTCGTTTTGTTCACTAGCCCACTAAATAACACAATACCCCCCAAAAAAAGTTTATTTCCGCTACCGAAACTAGCCACCATATCTGTTCATTTTTTGGTTCGTTAGTAATCAGTCTTCATATTTAAATTCCATCGGGCGTTGTGTTCGCATCACTACGTCGAGGACACCACCATTATTATTTCCGATGTTCACGACATTTTTCTCTTTTATAAACTGGTGAACTAAGCCGAGATTGACGTGAAACGAGGAAGGCATAATGTTACCAGGGTCATCCAGTGGTTATTGAAAATTTGTCTAAGACGCTGCTCAGATAAAAATTGTATCCCACCGTTTTTTTACTCCATGGGAATCAGGGTCAACTCTAAATTAAATTGATAAAAAAAACAACATAGCGTCATCAACCGCCACTGTAATACGCTTTGTTAACTTCGAATCTCACGTCAATTTAACTCCATTAATGTAAAATAATGGCCAAATCAAGGAGGACAAAATAAAAAAAAAGCGTCAAATAGAAACAAATTTCGATTCCGAATGCAGGATGTATTTAACGCTATCGGGTAAGGTTAATGTTATACTTTTCTCTGGGTTTTTTTCCACGGTATTCTGTTGATCACCAATACTCCCTTTGACTTTGGCAAACAAGTGTACATATTTTAGCGTTGAAACTTCCATAACTGGAAACATAAGATTGGCACAGACAAAACCACAACCCAATACTCATATGTAAATATTGACGTTCAGGATCATGCAAAAAGCATTCCTGGTTTTCTTCTTTTATTTTACCTTAGCGTTGGAACTGAGCGATTAAGTGTTTCTTTGACTCCACTCCAAAACAGGATTATCAGGAAAAGTGACCAAAAAGATCCAATCACTAAATTCAACCATCCAAACATATTGTTTATCATTAAGTGACACAGTGTAAACAAAACGTAGTTGAAGAGTAAATAAAAAGAATTTATAAAGTGATATTCCGACATTTCTACATAAATTTAAAATCCTGTCAAACCGGATAACGAGAACGATGATAACTACTCTAAGAGGAGATGTATAGAATCTAAGGAAGCGTCAAGATTTGAGCATGAAGCTGTAACATATATGAAGGCGAGTTGATGATGTCCTAATCAAAGAACTCTGGATTTACCTGCGGGTCTCTAACGTGCGGGTCTTCTGGCACCTCTTACCCAATATGTTTTCCAACAACATTTTAAAAGTTTGCAGTATGTGGAATTGCATGCTGACTGGAACCAGTATGTATGTAATTAACGGGGAAATATTCATTTGCTCCACTATATTGACGATCCAATGTTGATAAATCGAGTAAAGTAATTAAATTGACTATGAACTTGTCAAATGAAGTGATTTTACTGTTCATATAGAAGTACTAAAAAATACAAAAGTATAAAACAGAAGCTGAATTATCTGGTTATAACTTGAAGTTTAACTCACAATAAAGCGGAATATTTAAATTATTAACTTTAACGTTATTCTCTGCAATAGTACAGGTTATGTTACCTGTCATCTTATAGAGTAAAAAATATTGACCAACAGAATTTTTCTACGGACAGGCTATGGGGTTCTTTTAGAAGAAACACTGGTTCATTCTACATCCACCTCGTAACATCAAAGTCAGCTTAATGAAACAGTTTGTTAACGCCCTGAATATCCGAAAGAACAATTCGTTCAATTTAATGACATGAAAATACCTCAAGATATAATTGTTTTTGAAGGTCCACAAGTACGGCGTACTAAAGAGAAATAGTTTCTTCATTTCTACCAATGAATAAAATAAAAAAATTATGTCGCGAATGTTGAAGCACTAGTATGTTTGATGAACCTAATGTTATACTTTTACTCATCTATCTTCTTGATAACGAGATGGATTGTGGATAGCGTGCTCGCCTCGTAACCTTAAAGTTCTCTAGGTCTCGAGTTCGAATCCCCGTCGATGCATATTCTTCTGTTTGTTTTCCGTTTGTTTGGAAAATCGACGAAAGTACGAATTCGGGACCGCTGTCGACCTCCGTCGGCAGTTTTGCCAGTACGGTCAGCGGCTTTTCCGAGGTTAGTGCGTCATGGGCATTACCTCGGGAAAATATTGGGTAAGATTCGGATCGCACTTGCTACGGAATGGACCGCCGAATAGGTTCATGCCGGTACCGATATTGGGGTGGGGCGCTGGCTCGGAGTGGATATTGTGTTATCCTATTCCGCCATGTATGATGTGGAATATGCCTTGTCCATCCTATACCTCTCCTCACCCGAGAGACGACCTGCATCAAAGTCATTAATGCTGGGGAAAATTCAGGAGTCTTATCAAGAGTAGTGGGATGTAAATCTGATCGATCATTGAAAAGAGAAACCGTTGAAAATGAACGGAAGCCTAAAAGGAAACCGTTGCTAAGATTATTAAAGGTGAAAAGGGTAAAGGTAAAGGATACCATAAAAACCATAAATTTATTAATTAAATATTAATATACGCTTAACTTGATCTTAATTACGGCCTAATGAGGTGAAATTTATTCCAGATTCGAATTGTTTTAATTTCTACCTTTAAAAAAGGCCATAAACATCACCAAATAGCGAGGAACATATAGCAGTGATCCTTGTATTGAAAAACTTCAAACTAAGCAAAATATTAATTTTTAGCATCCATATTGCCATATTCTCTCAGTAGGTATAGATCCACATTCTCATACTCTTATTTTGGTATCTTGCTGCGTACACTATGTATAATCTATAATTGTGATCAATTGTTTATGTTAAAAAATCAATAAAACTATATATGACGAAAACCCCTTAATCATAATTAAAAAATACGTTTAAAAATAATTTACTTTCAATTCTTTTTTAACAAGATATTGATAAAAAATAAACCCTGCACCACCTACCTTTCTTTGAAGATTAGTCGAAAAATGTCCAAAATATTATCAGGTTATCATATGGAACACCGAAATAAAATCACGTAATATTTCATAAATTTATAAAAAATAATTTGTATAAATCAAACCTTTATCTTGTGACTTAAATGGTCCTTTATCAAGGTCGTTAGTGCAGGCCCAAGTAGGGAATTTTTGTGGCAATTTGTTGTAGCAGTTATCATCATCAAGAAATATACTTGGTGGTAAAGGAGGTGGAGGAAGAGGCTTCGTAGAAATTGAATTCATTGCATCTTCAAGTACAGGGGTTGCGCTTTGGTTAGCATACGGTGAAGACACTCGATTATCGTTTAATGTTCGATTCAAGTGTGGCTTGTTATGATTTAGGATACTCGATTCTCTGTGTGAAGCGCTTGAAGTATCTAGCATCCTTTGAATTACTGGCAATTTGTGTCCAATTATAGGTGAATCAGGATATGACATTTGCGGAGGAGATTCAGGAATAATGTCGGTTGTATCTAAACCAAGTCCTGGAATGGCCGTCGAAAGACATGTGGTGCTCGATGACGGAAGCATATTTTTCAGAAAACAGGATACATCACCTTCATTCGTAATTGATTTAAGATTGTGAATATTACCTACTTCTCCTATCGCTTTCACCTAGGTAACATAAATAATATTATATATTAGAAATTCATAAGAACTTGGTTACATGACATACCTCTGTATCGAAACAGCACTGTTGACTACTACCTGTAGTGATAGAACTTTCACTAAATAAATTCATCTGAAACAAATAGATAATCTATCTCAATATATTTGTATACTAATTATTGAAAATTAATTACATGAAATATATATTTCCAATGCATTCTTTACAATTTATTGATAGTAATAGAGACTGGTTTCTCACACTAAATTTGTATTTTTGGCAATAATGAAATTGTGAATACGACCTAAGCGAGGACGGTAGGACATTATATTCGTCATTGCATATTTAATAGTTGCAGGTTGTTTTGACAATATGTTATTGCTTATTCTAAAAAACTTTATTGCATATGAAGAATCTCTAACTCTGAAAGCTATATTAAAGGGCAGCGCATTTGAAAGCTGCCAATGATTTGGCGGTTAATAAAATGAATGTGTGGTACGTCTCGACCTAAATTCGTAGCTTCGCGGAGTGTTTGTATGCATTGATACTGGTGACAATTACTGTAATCAAAACTTTAGATGGATATCTGCATACAGTACAATGACTTGCTCCCTCTCCCACTGACTCACTTTCGAACTGTCCGCTCTTTAACTGTGTGGTGGAACCGTGAAATGTATTGACATGTGCGTCAGTGTCAACTCGCGGCACGTTGCGTACTCCACGTATCATATCTATGCTCATTTCGTTCGCATATATCGTCGCTGATAATCCTATCGAATCACACGCCAAAATCGAAAGCAGTCGGTGTACATTAGGCCCCCCTGCGGCGCAATATTCGACTTAGCGTTTCGGGAAATCGGGCAAGAATTCCAGTACGGCAGATCCGCATGACCCGTTTCGCATATCAAACTCCATTCCTCCTTATCAATTCGCTTTTGCCATTAACTTCGTCTAAGTTCGATGAGTGATTTGAGCTGACTCCTCAGAAACTGAATGATCTACTAGAGCATCAGCCGTGTATATACAGGGTGTCCCATTTTAATATATTGGTGGCAGTAACACCGAGGGGGTGGTTCAATCAAAAAACGTTTCAGACAAAAGTTGCAGGGATTTAAGGGGGTCACCGAACGGTGACCTTGACCTTGACGTCAAATTTGAAGGTTATTTCAGCATAAAATCCTGATTTATAAAGGGAAACCCTATTGTTTGAAATTTCGATATAAATGGAACGGAAAATTCCACGTTCCAATATGTCCTTTATCTTGAACTTGGCGACTAATTTAAAGGTTACAGTAGAACCCCCTTTTTACGACATGGGTCGGTTCCGCGACTTCCCCTCAAACTCCCGTTTATCGACATGCCAGCTAGAAAAGAGCGTTCCCCCACCGCAACCTATCGACAAGCATGCTGTAGTAACGTCACACGTCATTCGACCAATGCGGTTGTTTCGCGGGCTATGCACGTATATTTGAAATCGATCTGCTCGATTGAATTACGATTTGCAACTTTTTGTTGTGTATAAGTACAGCATCTTAACAAAAAACTGTAGACATTTTATAAAAGTGAAATAAATGTTTTAATTCAATGAAAATAAAATATATGGCTATCTCTTTTGTGGAAAACAATAAAAATGAAAATGTTTTCTTAACATTCAAAAGTTGAAAATTTATTTAATTGTATTGAAAAAAGTAAATGTACAAAGTAAACATTCTATTAAATTTTGTTAAACCATGCAAATGAAATTAATAATTGCAACTTGTGAAAATGAAAACGATTTAAATTATACAAATTAAAAATTTTTTTATTTATACTAACATTTGAAAATTAACAAGTTAAGATTTCATTAGTTTGTAGGGTCCAATATTATAAATGTAAATAAACGTAATAAATATTTGATTAAATTTAATAAAATTTTATGAATTTAGTGAATTGAAAACAGTTATATTTTGAATCTTATAACGTTTGGCGGTAAATTTAAAATTTTGCTGTTGAAAATTTGAAATTCTGCTGTTTAAAATTTGAAATTTCACTATTGAACGTTTGAAGAGGATTTCATAGAGAAAATGTTGAGTTCATTGGAACTCATGAAGTCGTTGAACGGTTCACTCGAAATTGATCCAGAAACCGATTTCATATGAATAAAGTTCACTTGCCGTTCAAGTTGAAAGAAAAGTGTTTGCAAAATTTAACTTTGAGAAAAGTGGTGTTGTGAATTTAATGCAATTAAATGGTAAGTGTAATTAAAATTATATAAAATAATTTATACTAATTGCATGCTTTTACTTTTGAATTAACTTTCCTAAAGACGATGGTGTCAAATCACGTTTAAAATCAATTAATTGAAACTGTATATTTTTTAAATTTATTTTTAAAAATTTAAATTATATATATTTATTATATATAAAATAACAACTTGAAGTCAAGTAAATAAAATAAAATTTATAATTAAGTTTAATATATTTATTACATGTGATAAATTTATTTATAGGATAATCGTGAATCAACCATGAGTTCCGATAATGCTAGTGCTAATATTCCTACAAGTTCTAATCGGAAGTGAATAAAGTACAATTATTTCAAGGTTGAATAAGAAAATATTAATTTTAATTAAAACTGAAATAATTGAATGTATTTTTAGAGCAAAGGGGGAAGAATTTAAGCATTCAACAAAAAGTTGACATTATTAGACGACTGGAGAGCGGTGAAAGTCATCAAAAGATCGCTGATGCATTTGGAGTAGGTCGCAGCACTGTCACAGGAATATCAAAAAATAAAGAAGACATTATAAAACATCACAATATTTTAGAGGCTAAACCATCTAAAAGAATAAGAAAACATTATTCCGATGTTGAAGAATCTCTCCTTGAGCAAATTTTGTACGACTGGTTTTTGCAAAACCGAGCTGCTGGAGTGCCTATAAGTGGCTGTCTCTTACAAGAGCAGGCTTTGAACATCAGTCGCTCTCTTCTTGACGACCAACAGTTCAAAGCAAGTAACGGTTGGTTGCACAAGTTTAAAACCAGATTCGGCATTCGGCAAATCTCCATTCAAGGGGAGACATTATCAGCGAACACTGAAGGAAGTGCTGCATTCTGTGAGAAATTCCGGCAATTCATCTGCACCGAAGGTTTTGATCTGAATAATATCTACAATGCTGATGAAACTGGCCTTCAATGGAAGCAACTTCCACAAAAAACCTTGGCATCGGTGAAAGACAAGAACGCACCTGGGTTCAAGTCTGCTAAAGATAGGATCACTGTAATGACGTGTGCAAATGCAACAGGAAACCATCGTATACCATTGCTCGTCATTGGAAAATCCAAACAGCCCCGATGTTTTAAAGGCATAGACCTGTTCCCAGTTGCATACGCGTCACAAAAAAATAGCTGGATGGATACTAACATCTTTTTGATGTGGTACCGTACTATCTTTCTTCCTTCCATCAAAAGAAAAATGGTTCGAGGCAATGAGAAATTTTTGCTCATTTTGGATAACGCTCCAACTCATCCAAAGGCAGAAGAGCTAAATCTCATTGACCCGTGCTGTACGGTAATGTACTTACCACCAAACGTCACATCACTGATCCAGCCTATGGACCAATGCGTTATTGTCGCATTAAAAAGGCATTATAGAAGAATGTATCTTCAAGACTTATTACTATTTGACGCAGACGAACAAAAATATGCCAAGTTTTCCAAATCGTGGAATTTGCTACGTTGCGTCCAGACCGTTTCAACAGCATGGGAACGGGTAACGTCATCTTGTCTTCGCAATTCATGGCATAAGCTCTTAGGGGGTAACATAGAATTTGAAGAGCCTTTGAACATTGAAGATATAAATTATTTGGCCAACCGCGCTATGGAAGTCCCAATCAGTGAAAATGAAACTATTGCTTGGTTGCAGAGTGACATGAATGATCCAGGCTGGGAAGTACAATCTATTTTCCAAATTGCTGCTGCCAATTGCGATGCTCCTCAACCAACTATAAATGAAGAAAAATCAGAAGAAGAAGACTCTGATGATGAAGCCCAACAGGGCAATGAAAGATGTGTTTCTGAAAACGAGCCCTCATCAATTCCAGAAGCATATAAAGCAGCCAGTTATATGTATGACTGGATGATGACTCGCTGGGATTTTGAACACAGCGAACTTGTGGCAATGGCGAAACTTCGAGACGCAGTTGCTTCCGTGTATGTGAAAGAAAAATTAGATTTATAATTTATTTTCCATTTATATATTTTATTTGTTACATGTATTTGAATAAAAAGTATATTACGTAATATAATAATATTATAATATAATAATTATATAAGCTAATCCTAATATTAACAAATATTCCTTTAAAAAATGATTACGGAAAACATCATTATTAAAACCTCTAACTTGGAGCAAACTTTTCCTCGGTTTGTGGTTTTTATTTCACTTAGCATATCTAAAACTTTTCACGAGCACTGGGTGCAGAGGTAAATATGTAAATATACGAACACATATCACATATGTATGTATTACAATCCTCTTACATATGTGAAATATTTGCTTTATTTCATGTACAATTACGTATGCAATTTTCTCACTTTCCGACTATATACATTGTGATTTTGTAAGGTTAGGCGACTGCTTGTTTGTATGTATGGTATGTATGTACATACATATATGTATACATTGCGCCGCCTGTTGAGGGGAAGCGTTTAGGCGCGCTGGGGATGACGGGAATCGCTGGTATGTCGTTAAAAGGGGTGTCACTAGTGTCGTAGAAAAGAGTATGTTGAAAAACGGAGGTGGCGTTAAAAGGGGGTTCTACTGTATTTAAGAATCAATCCAAAAAAAACCAATGGTTTTTTTCTCCATTTGACCTTAAAATGACTTTGAATCTAACCTGATGAAGGCTAACTGACCTCAGATTCTGATTTGCTGGCCTCGAAAACATTTGTATGAATTTTTTAAGATTTTTCGAATTGTATTTTAACGTTTGTATTACAAAAGTCCTCAAAATAACCTTGAATAACCTCTACCGATAGATCCAGTAAAAGACGGGTTCGGATCAAGGAATCACAAAAACCTATTCATGAATTTTTTCAGATTTTTCCGACGGTTTTTTCTCCATTTGATCTTCAAATCGCCTTGAACATGGCCTGATGGGGCTTAACCGACCCTCTCATCGTAATCAGCACCCCCCCCCCCTACCAAAAACCTTACCAGCACCTATGAGCTCTCCGCGTTCACGCATAGATCAAATGTTGACCTGTGTTATTTTGAATCTTGTGGGTCATAGGCAGCAGTGCTTATTTCTTGATTATCCTGCACACGCATTTTATACGGGTTTGAAAAGTACAGGTGAACACAGGTGGTAACGTTCTAAAGTTATTTTTCTCAAATTGTTGGTCGATCCGATTTCTTTCGCAATTCGTTTATTGTTTACATTATTTTTATCATCTTTATTGTTATTGATTACTCGACATTAGCATTTGTTCATTTGAAGGAGGTGTGTTTTTGATTTATTCCATCTAGTGTAGTGTATGTCAATGAGTGACTACTGACCGGCCGAAATAGTGGACATGATTTTTGTTGTTGGGGAAGCGGGAAACAATTACACGTTAGCAGCACATCTCTATTCTGAGAAATTTCCGCAAAGCATCTCCTCCTGGAACTGGGCAAGGACGGACCACCAACGGAGGAGCTCCGATCCGAGGTCGCGTCTCTCCTAAACGGGTCAGCTCTCATCCAGATGCTGACCCAAATAGAAGGCATAAAGATCACAGTCCTGGACGAGGCCACAACCACAAACGAGGTGGCACTCGCCCTCGCCTCGGCCACCGGTCTGGATAGTGTGACCCCAGAGTCCATCAAACTCAGGGGCGCGTACTGCGGCACTCAGGCGGCCATGGTCAGACTCCCTGCCACAGTAGCAGAGAAGCTACTGGAGATGGGACGGCTGAGAGTTGGTTGGGTGAACTGCCGAGTACGGCTCCTAGAAATACCTCTTCGGTGCTACAGATGCCATGAGATCGGGCATATGGCAACGAACTGCAAGAGCTCAGTCGACCGGTCAGCTCAGTGCTTCCGATGTGGTAAAGAGGGCCACAAAATAGTGGACTGTGCGGCTAAACATCAGACTGCACAAGAGCACGAAGTATCCAACAACAATGGCTAAAGTGCTCCAGCTTAACCTCAACCACTGTGCTGTGGCCCAGAATCTGCTCTTCCAGCTGGTTAGAGAGGAAAAGGCCGATATTCCCATCATTAGTGAGCAGTACAGGGACCTAGAGGATTCAAAGTGGGTAAGGGACACTACCAGCAAGGCGGCCATCTGGGACTG
Organism: Trichopria drosophilae; assembly: GCA_030407085.1. Taxonomy (NCBI): domain Eukaryota; kingdom Metazoa; phylum Arthropoda; class Insecta; order Hymenoptera; family Diapriidae; genus Trichopria; species Trichopria drosophilae. The sequence continues at coordinate 62,320,026 of CM059584.1, read as the reverse complement.
TGGAAATTTTTACATATCCAACAGGATGGTCACCCCCTTACCGAAATTCACATGGGTGGAGGTGGCTGGTATAAGATTATACAGCTGCTACCTTCCACCAAGCGACACCTACGAGGAATTCCTAGGGTCCCTGGACGACATTGTTGAAAGTGCTAAGACCTCCCGACTACCAGTAGTAATCGGGGGAGATTTTAACGCTTGGTCAATAGAGTGGGGCAGCGCGAAGACTAACCAACGCGGCCGTGCCCTACTCGAGGCCTTTGCCACGCTGGAGCTCGAGATCGCTAACGTCGGATCCAAGCCAACCTACACCAAAAGCGATAAGGCATCCGTGGTTGATATTACCTTCATCGACCCTAAATTGATGAGGGAGGGGCACGAATGGAAAGTTAGCGACCAATACACGGGCAGCGACCATCATGCTGTGGTGTTTCAACTCCAGCGAACCAAAAGGCCAGCGTGGAACAGCAGAGAAGGGGAAAAAGAGAGATGGGCACCTTCTACATTAGATCCTGAGATGTTTATCTGCTCACTTGAGAATACAGTGTTGGAGGGAACATCTGAAGAAAGGGCTCAAAACCTCTCCCAGGCCATATCATCGGCTTGCGATGTACCAATGGCCGCAAAATCAAATCCTCGCGGCAGACAGCTAGTATACTGGTGGAACGAGGACATCGCAGCTATCCGGCGAGAGTGTCTTAGAGCCAGGAGACTGCACCAGAGAGCTCTTCATAAACCGCAGTACCAACAACTAACGGCGGCCTACGAAGAAAAGAGGAAGAAGCTTAAAGCTGCCATCAAGATCGCGAAAAAAAAGTGCTGGCAGGAATTTTGCGAGGAGGTAGACTGGGACCCTTGGGGCCGTCCGTATAAATCGGTCATGAGGAAGATCAAGCCCGAGGGAATGAATCCTCCATCTTGCCCACACTTCCTCCACAGAGTAATCCAACATCTGTTCCCAGAACATCAGGAACGATCCACCGGCACTGGTCTGCGGGCAGAACCTAGTGTAGTCGAGCCTCCAGCCGTCACTGAAACCGAATTGAGGATGGCTGCTAAGAGGATATCTGCAGGCAAAGCTCCGGGAATAGATGGAATCCCGGGTCTGGCGGTTAACACCGCAGCGCTGGATGTCCCAGGTATCTTCATGGAAACATTTACCGCATGTCTGAAAGATGGATGCTTCGCGATGCAAGGAAAGCAACAAAGGTTGGTGCTGCTGTACAAGGGTTCTAAACCATCGATAAAGTTGGTGGTCTTTCCGACAATCAGTTCGGCTTCAGGAAGGGTCGCTCAACTATTGATGCAGTCTACCAGGTGAAGACGTTGGCCGCTAACGCCATCAGTGGCAGTCACGCCATCACGCTTGATATCAAGAACGCCTTTAACTCGGCCCGATGGGATTGCATCATGCTACGGACACCATTAAATACCTTGGTGTTATGCCCGACGCGCGATTGTCGTTCAAAGACCATCTGGAGTATGCAGACACACAAGCGCTAAAAGTGGCTCGGGGGACCAAAACAATACCGTCGATCCCTCCTTGCTTCAGTGGTGAGCTCTGTAATAAATAGGGGGACCAACACAATACCGTCGATCCCTCCTTGCTTCAGTGGTGAGCTCTGTAATACTTTACGGAGCCCCCCTCTGGGCGAACGCCATTGCAAGCAAGAAAAGCTATGGAGCCACTTGCCGACGGGCCTGCAGGACAGTAGCGCTAAGAGTGGCCCGAGCGTATCGTACCGTGTCCGACATTTCCCTCTCAGTGATCTCGGGGTTCCCTCCCATAGATCTAATGGCAGCTGAGAGGGCTGAAAAGTACCGTGAAGTTAGGAGTATAGGCCAAGCATTGGCAAATGTCTCGGGAGGCCAAGGCAAATGGTCCGAAAGACTACTTGCCGAGTGGCAGCAACGATGGGACTCAGCAGCCAAAGGCCGTTGGACCCACCGTCTCATCCCGAATGTGGCGAAGTGGACATGCAGAGACCACGGATTCGTAATATTCCATGTGACCCAGGTACTTACTGGGCACGGCTGTTTCCGCAGCTACCTCCAACGAATCCGCGTTTACGAAAACGCAGAGTGCCCGGTGTGCCCTGGCGTGGACGAGGACGTGGAACACGCCATCTTCCACTGTCCACGGTTCGCAGAGGAGCGGAAATCGCTGCAGAAATTTGGAGAAGACCCAATAACACCCGAGCGATTGGGTAGGGTCCTGCTCCTCTCACAGGAAGGATGGGACGCAGTGGTCCAACTCGCCACGTCCATCGTGGAGCAGCTGAGTGCTATCCGCAAAAATGAGGAGGGACGGATAGAAATACCAACACCTATCCGTCATGCGCCATGATATCGGCGAAGAGCCTCTCGGGGCTTAGGCTGCCTTCCTCGAAGTAATGCCTCAAGGCGGTTCCCGGGAAAGGACAAAACAGCCTTATGCGGCGGTGGCTTCAGCGGATGAGAGCTCCGCACTTCTGCTGGCACCGGCCGGCAGAGAAGGCTGGTAGAGCTTTCTATCGTCGCGTCGGAGAGAAAAAAAAAACACCCACACACACCCACCCACACACACACACACACGCACACACCCACGCACACAATTCCAGTGTACAACCTCACAATTATATTAATAAATCGATTCTTTTGGTTACATTGAACTACACGGATGGTGAGTTGAATCAATCGTTCAAATTGAAAAAATCGTTCTGATCCCACTCCACATAAATGCAGTCCACTCACCCCTTTTCAAAAGTGAACCAGCCAAAAGCGCGAGCTGCATCACGGATAACTCGCAAACAATCTCCTTCGAGCCAGATAGCTCGACAATTGGAAAATTAAAATTAAAGAATTGTGCTCGAATGAGGCGAAAAGTGTCGCTTCGTAAACGCTTTGGAGTGCTGAAAAGGAAAACAGAATAGTGTATCCATTTAGTGTGTCAGTTTCAGTACTCGACTCTGTTCCGACAGAACTTTGTATAGCGATTTCTCGCTCAAAAAACTGAAAACGCGCGTGAAAATTAAACCTAACTTAGCTTAGAAAATTAATTAAGCTTAGCGACGGAAAGTCAGCCATTTTTGCTCAAGCGTGTCTTTTGACTTGGAGCAGAAGTCGGCCATTTTTTCATTCGCTTCTTCTTGCTTGAAGTGCCCTCTTCGTATCGAGCGGAGCACGCGAGAATTAAATAGACGCGCGCAAGTCAGAACTTTGAATTCTCGTCGCGTCTACTCCTATGGCGTGATACATAATGGCGTTCACCCCACTTCAGGAGTTTCTCTCGGAGCTCTTCGGAAGAAGCCTCTCTTTTCTTCACTTCGTGATCCTTTTCCATTACCACTTCCACGCCGTGCCACTCTTTCACGTTACAAGGCAACGAACCAGTTGTGCAATTCTCTCACTCCCTTTTTCGGTTGAACTATTCAAGCTTCCTCTCTCATTCTTCCCTCACTGAGAGCTTGCGACGTGCGGGATAAGTAATCTTACCCAAATGACGCCGTTCAGTAGTGCCGTCTTTGACTCGGAACAACGCGTGGAAAATTTTGTTATTAACTTGGACTGATTCTGTGAATAAACATTTTTCAAAACGGCACCAAAATTAAGAAGGTCTCAAACAACCGAGGATAACGAAAGCTCTCTTGAACCGCTGATGCAGCGCCACACGTCACTCTTGGAATGCCTGGAATGTGCTGCCGCTAGTATTGCTGCAATTCCAGCTGAGAACAGAACTCTAGCAGATCCGAACGGTCGTCTTTAGTATAATGAATGCGACTGGGACAAATTCCTGTCACTCGACGATGAAGTCATGGCTACGAAAGAAGACAGATCGCTATTAACATATTTCTCGAAAGATTTTCGAAGAAAGCAGAGTGTGCATTTTTCCATACACTGGACACAATTCAAGGGCTCAAGCACGACTACCATTCAGCGATTATTTCCAGCCCGGCAAGGTCACCTAAAATGCCTCTGCAAAACTATCCAAGATAAGTTTACCGACATTCTTCGGAAATTATCTAGAATGGTACAATTTTCGCGATTTGTTTCGTTCTTTGATTCATGATATGACGCATTTACCAAAAACTGAAAAACTTCAATACTTCAAAGCTAGCCTCACCTGTGAGGCCGCGAGTTTAATAAAAAACGTCTCAATTACTAAATCGAATTATGACAGCTCCTGGGACGCTTTAGTTTCACACTACGATAAACAAGTAATTGTTTTCGCGTATTTACAGGCATTATACGATATCCCTTCGGTATCAAACGATAATTTAAGGGAACTTAAGCGTTTACGCGATACGAGTACTGAAGTTATCGAAGCATTAACTAATTTGAAGCGACCAGTAGAACACTGGGACGATTTTCTTGTTTTTACTTTAATCAAAAAACTCGATCGAAATTCGCGAAAGGAATGGGAAATGTCGCTGGGAAATTCCTAGGAGTGTGCGACTCTTAGCAAATTTAAAGAATTTTTAAATACTCGCGTCCATACACTAGAGGCTCTTTCGGGAACTACATTAACGAATTCAAGTTGTGAATCGGGTAAAATCAAATCGCGTTCTGATCACTCTCATTCGGTATCTGTCACGAAAGCTAAATCCAAATGTCCGTATTGTCATAGCGAGCATCGAATTTGTGATTGCGAAAAATTTAAATCGATTTCGGTTGAAAAACGGGACGCTTTTGTTCGCAAGCAGCATATGTGCGTTAACTGCTTGAGAACCTCCCACGTGATCGCAGTGTTCTCTAGCAAATATAATTGCTCAATTTCCAATCGTCGTTACCACATGTATTTACATCGAGTAAAAGAACATCGAGCAAGCAAACCTGACCCAGTAAATTTCACTACAACTAAATCGAGCAATTCAAATGATGTAGTGTATTTTGATGCTTTCCCGTCATTTAGTTGTGACAATCATTTATCGTCGGAAAATGCCGTGATTCACATATCAGTTTTGCGGGCCACAGCTTTAGCACGAATTACCGCACAAAACGGCAACTGAACAATAGCTCGAGCGTTAATAGATCAAGGATATGAATGTACGTTCGTCAAAGGGAGTGTATGACTATCAATGGCGTGGGTTGAGGTGCGCCCATCACTGTAAAAAATTCGGTCACATCTTTTTAGTACATTATAATCCATAGAAATCTGTGGTCCCTGTCAGAGCCTTCGTTTTAAATAACATTACTTCGTATGTTCCCAAAAATTATAACCTTCATCGCAAGTACTTTTCTGGTGGTTCCACAAGATCAAAATTTCGAGTGTATACTCTAGCGAAATTCTTCTGAAGCACAAATGAATACGTATAAACTGACTACCGTGACATATGGAAGCGCATCCACGCCGTTCTTAGCACAGCGCGTTCTCCACCAATTGACAAAAGATGAGTGGGAAAACTTTTCATTAGCTTTCTCGGTCGTAGCATAGAACACCTACGTCGATGATGTCCACTTTGGAACACAAGATCCGGTATAATCTTCCCAAATAAAAGAGCAAGTGATCGAGTTGATCAAACGAGCTGGTTTCACACTACAAAAACGGAGCTCCAATTGCCCGTTCTTGCTCAAGGACATTGCCGCAGGCAGCTCAAATTTGACCTTTCAGGACAATTCGCTAGAGTCAGCCGGAATCAAAGTCCTTGGTCTATACTGCTGTCGACGATTAAGGACAAATTTAGATTTTCAGTCTCCCCACTCGACCGTTATGAACCGACTAAGCGCAATCTTCTATCGATGATCAGTAGAGTCTTCGAAACGTTAGTATGATTGTCTCCAGTGTCGGTTAAATCTATAATTTTCCTTCAAGCCTTGTGGCATCAAAAATTAGGCTGGGATGATCATTTTCCCTCTGATCTTACTGATTCATGGAATTAGTATTTCAGCAATTTACCGTCGCGCAACAAATGCTCGGTTCTACGATGGATATTTATTGGCTCAGAACTTTTGCAAGTCGAAATAAACGGATTCTCAGACGCCTCCAAAGATGCCTACTCTGCAGTGGTGTATTCATGGGCCACCATTATGACAGCAGAAGTGCGCATCGCTTTCATTTTATGAAAGACGAAGGATGCCCCACTCAAAACCATTAGTATTCTCAGACTAGAGCTTTCTGCGGCAGTTCTGCTCTCGCGCTATGTCAACTACCTTGGTTACGTAAGCCCCCACCGCTTGGGACGTTTTTATGGCCAACGGGATTTCTACGATTCAGACCAGCCTCATTGAAGTTACTTGGTTATATGTCCTTTCCAAATCCAATCCTGCGGATTGCGCGAGTCGTGGTTTAATGCCAAATGAGTTGGTTGACTTTTTATTGTAGTGGGAAGGTCCAGAGTGGCTTTTTCAACCAAAAGAATTCTGGCCGAAACAGTCCTCTATAACTGTAACTAAGGAGGAAATCGTCCGTAATCGCCCCCTCCCTAGCTTCGTCCTGTGCGTAAAAGGACGCTGATTCCAAAAAGCATCGCATTGACAGTGCAGAACGTTATAAGGTAGCAAGATAGCTTCCTTAGTTGTATCCGAATATCACTTGCGGACTTTGACCATATTACAAGAGTATGTTAAAAGAACGGTATTGGGTTCTGGCTGCAAGAGACGTTGTCAAAAACCACATTTGCGGCTGTCTAATATGCGCTAGAAATAAACCGCGTTTGAGTTTTCAAAATATGGCGGATTTGCCCGATTTTCCGTAACTCCGTCACGTCCATTTACCCACGCAGGAGTAGATTACGCCGGTCCATTTAACGTGCGCTTTAGATCTGGCAAAGGTTACAAGTCCCATAAAACTTATATATTGTTATTTTCATATGTTTGTGTGTACGCGCAATACACATAGAGCTAGTACACGATTATACGTTGGATGCATTTTTAGCCGCCTTTGACAGGTTCACTGCACGTCGTGGAGTCCCGTCTCACATGTACAGTGGTAATGGTCGCAACTTGCAGTGTGCCGACCGTGAATTGTGAGAGGCTTTCGGGATCGCCTCGCAAGATGCGAATTTCTGATTGCGATTTGCTTCGAAGAAAATTCAGTGGCGTTTTATCCCTCCGTCCGCTCCGCATTTTGGCGGCATCTGGGAGGCCGGGGTAAAATGTTTTCAGCGGCCCTTTCGTAGAGTCGTCGGTGCCACGACTCCTGCTCTTCTTTGCCGAATCGAAGGTTGTCTCAATTCGCGCCCTATCGCACCCTTGCGAGAAAATCGCGACGACTTCGACGCTCTAACGCCAGGCCATTTTCTTATTAGATCTTCGATAAAGGCTGTTCCAAAATTTTTCGTGTACAAATTTGCGAATTTTTGTCTCTCACGATGGCGATTGATCCAAAAACTTGCGGAAAGATTTAGGAAACTCTGGTCATCAGACTATTTGCCGACCTTACAGCGAAGGTACAAATGGGAATCAGTCAGGCACGACCTTCACGTGGGAGATATTGTACTACTGCGTGATCCTAATTTACCCCCCACCAAATGGGAGTTAGGTAGGATCTTGGAGTGTCATTTCGGTCGAGATGTCCTAGTGCGCGTGGTAAAGGTCAGGACTGCAAAATCCATGGTTTTGAGACCAACCAATCAACTTTGCCTTTTGCCCATCGCTCGAGGGTTTGAAGCGTCCGCATCTTCTAGAAATTAACATTAGTTAATATCACGATGTGTTATGTGTATCGAGCGCCGATCGCACTTATATTTTTTATTTTTCTTATTGCGCAAAATTGTATTCGCTCCTCCTTTTCTTAAACGTTTTGTGAAACTTTATCGGCACATTAAAGACCCTATTTCAAACTAAAAGAAAAAATTACATACGATTTTTTGATGAAGCAATGAGGGTCATTCCATATCCAAATGCAACACTTCACGGTCGAGGTTTTTCGAATTGTCTGAAATTTTACTGGTGTTTTCTACATTGAAAAATATGTGTCTAAGTAAAATTTGAAGTTTAAAATTAAAAATCTTTAATTTAGTAAAATTTGCCAATCTTTTGAAATTAAATTTTAAAAACTCATTTTAACTCTAAAAACGTGATTTTAATATTTTAATCTAGCCCAAAAATATTTAAATAGTGCAAATCGCCTGGAAATTTCCTAAGGTATTCAGTCCCATTTTCGTTTTTCTAACTAAAGTTTAACGCGTGAACAGTAGATCAAAAAAAAGTCTTTTTCATTAAGAATTCATAATTTAGAAATACCTATTTCGGATTGGCTCAAATTTTCAGGAAAGGTGGTTGAAAGCACAAACTTTGAAATGATTATTGTCGGAAATGGCAGAGACTTTTGAGAGTCCGAGTTACGTCGACGGCAGAGGCTGTTCGATGGTCCGTCCACGAACGCGCCCGTGAAGTACCGTCAGGACTTAGCGGATTTTCGCCATCATTCGTTTCGCGAAGTAAATTGTGCGGAACCACCGTGCTCCGGGTTCGTCGGTAAACCGATGTTCACGCATCGACGTTCGCTAGCGTGCCACGTCTTGTACGGATGCTGGTCGCGCGATCGATAATAAAATATATTCCCATAAGGAATTTCATGAGTGATCAATCCCCGATCCACAAATTCTCCCATCCATACTAATTATATAAGTTTTTATATTTAGCTTTTTTTTAGTTTTATACTATACAGGGTGATCCAAAAGTCCCGGAACAGCAAAATATCTCAGCGGGAGTGCATTTTCGGGGAAAATGTTTTAGACAAAAGTTTAAGGATTTTTCCCTGGCTATTTAATGGCGATATTGAATTTGACCTTGAAGGTTATTTCAAGGTCAAGTTAATTTTTTTAAATGGGAACCCCTATTTTTTTCACGGATTCGGAAAGAGCACAAAATTTTACGTCCGAATATGCTATGGCCGTATTTTTCGGCAAGGTCATTTTAAGGTGAAACTTAAAACTCCCGTGACGGCGAAATATCTCAGAGGGTGTGCATTTCTTTGGAAATTGTTTCAGACAAAAGTTTAAGGATTTTTCCCGGGCTATTTAATGGTAGCACAGAATTTGACCTTGAACATAACCTTCAAGGTTATTTCAAGGTCAAGTTTGTTTTTTTTAATGGAAACTGCTATATTTTTTCACGGATTCGGAGAGAGCACAAAATTTTACGTCCAAATATGCTATGGCCGTTTTTTTCGGCAATGTCATTTCAAGGCCAAACATAAAACTCCCGGAACAGCGAATTAACTCGGCAAGAGGTCATTTTCGGGTAAAATGTTTCAGACAAAAGTTTCAGGATTTTTTCCGGGATATTTCATGCTAGCATAAAATTTGACCTTGAAAATTACCTTGAAGATTATTCTCAGGTCAAGATTATTTTTTTTTTTTAATTGGAACCCCGTTTCATTTTCTTAACGAAGTTATGAGGATCTTCCGGTATTGAGAGTGGTTAAATTCATTTTGTTCAGTCGATGCTATTACTGGACGATCTGCTCTAGGGAGATCCTTTACAGTGCCGTAAACTTCGAAACAATTTATTGTTCTGCCAAAAGTCGATTTAGGAATCAGTTCCTGTCCCTCGCTTGTCCTCTAATTTTGTAAATAGAATAATAAACTGTTTAAAAAAAGTGTATACATACATCTTACGCAACACTTGTGCAAAGTGAACTTGGGCGCGCGAACAGCGACAGAGAGCACGAGTCACCAGCGAAGTAAATAAACAACATACATTCACATTGAATTTATACATACGTGTACAGTCTTATAAGGTTACATTTTGGTCTTAACTTTATCGTTTTGTGAGATACATGGATTTCCTATCTAAACGCCTTTCCTATCTAAACGTATTAAGCATCATTTCAGTAACAAAATACATACGTATATTTCGTACAAAGAGCAATGGCTGCGCTAAGTGAACGAGAAAGAATAACCATTCTCATGATGAGAGGCTGGGGTGATAACCAGCGATCTTTAGAGAATGTGCGGACCTTATTTAACGCATCATTTAGAGAGGGACGAGAACCGATTTCTAAATCTACTGTTAGCAGAACAATAAATCGTTTTGAAGTTCACGGTACTGTGAAGGATCTCCCAAGAGCAGGTCGTCCAGTAACAGCATCAACTGAAGAAAATGAGTTGAATGTCGCGCTGTCAATAACGGAAGATCCTCATACTTCCTAAATAAATATTCCTAAATGAATACGGGATGAGATCGCGGCTATAGAACCAGATATGATTAAAAAAGTCGTATCGACTTTTTATAATCGCTTGGGATATTGCCAAGAAGTTCATGGCAATCACTTTGAGCATAAGCTTTAGTAAGATACATAATTTCATCAAAATCTTAGTATACCCATCTTGCCTTAACTGTCTGGGGACACCCACACACACACACACACACACACACACACACACACACACACACACACACACACACACACACACACACGCACGCACGCACACGCACACGCACACGCACACGCACAGGTGACGGCGAGGGGAACCACCTGAACAAAGCACCCCGAAGAGGTGTAAACCCGACCGTGCTACCTCCACGCGGTACATCTTGGGTAATGCTAAAGCCGGCGGTAGCATTGGAAACAATGTAAAAATGTTACCCATACATACGGTATTTATAAACGTATCGGATGTAAAAAAAATGTATATTTTTATCCGGGAACAATGATAATGCATTGCACTCTGGAAACTCTGGAAACATTACGAAAATAAAACGGGGTTCCAATTAAAAAAAATAGTCTTGAGCTTAGAATAAGCCTCAAGGTAATTTTCAAGGTTAAATTCAATGGTGCCTCTTGCTGAGTTAATTCGCTGTTCCGGGAGTTTTAAGTTTGGCCTTGAAATGACATTGCCGAAAAAAACGGCCATAGCATATTTGGACGTAAAATTTTGTGCTCTCTCCGAATCCGTGAAAAAAAATAGCAGTTTCCATTAAAAAAAACAAACTTGACCTTGAAATAACCTTCAAGGTCATGTTCAAGGTCAAATTCTGTGCTACCATTAAGTATCCCAGGAAAAATCCTTAAACTTTTGTCTGAAACAATTTCCAAAGAAATGCACACCCTCTGAGATATTTCGCCGTTACGGGAATTTTAAGTTTCACCTTGAAATGACCTTGCCGGAAAAATCGATCATATCATACTCGGACGTAGAATTTCCCGCTCTTTCAGAATCCATGAAAAAAATAGGGGTTCCCATTTAAAAAAATTAACTTGACCTTGAAATAACCTTCAAGGTCATGTTCAAGGTCAAATTCAATATCTCCATTAAATAGCCAGGGAAAAATCCTGAAACTTTTGTCTGAAACATTTTCCTCGAAAATGCACTCCCGCTGAGATATTTTGCTGTTCCGGGACTTTTGGATCACCCTGTATATTTTTTAAATATCGTGAAAAATCATTTTTTTTTTCAATGATTTGTCTCAGTTTCCGCGCATTTTCACGCCAGGAGATAAAGTAATAATTAACAAAAATAAAAGTAAAAGTATATGGGACATTCCACGTACAACCGCACAGACAGTTTTTCTCGAAATTTCTCAGTTCATTTTTACTTATAGAAATATAATAAGAGGTATGAATGATGGAATAAAATGAAATTTAACATCATTCATTGCGCATAAGGCGTTAAAATAATTAATTATCACATGTTAAGTGCGATGTACGCACATATCGTTATTTAGATTTATATCTCGCTCTTTGCCGAATACAGCGCATGTAATCTTCAAATACTAATGTGATTCGATCATTACTAGATCATGAAATAAATGATGCGACTTTGTGAGAGGGGGCGTAGCTTTGTTGATAGAGCATTCGCTCGCAATCAAAAGTTCAGCTTTGATATTTTCATAAATCTAAAAAGTTAAGTAAAAATTCCAAAATTTTCTAACAAAATTATACAAATCTCTGAATTGTACGGACGGGTTTCTGATTTCAGGATCACAAATGTTTGAAAAAAATAAAAAATGCAATTAAAGAATTATATTACAACTTGAGGGGTTACACCACTATAACATTTTTAAAATATCAACTAGTTTTTTTTTTTTGCTCAAATAATCCTTTGAACCCTCTAGAATATGAAGAAAAAAGTTTTATACGTGAAACTAATTTTTTTCATCGAAATTCCGAGCAATGGACTGAGCGAGTCGGACGACTTCGAAACGGCTACCTGCGCCGGGTGGATACCTACCGGGGCAGTAGTGCGTAATATCTTTCTGTTGATATCTAAGTTATGTGACACGCTAATAGATGTCACTAGGAGTAGTTTTAGAAACATTGTCATATAGAAAAACACGTATTTACGTGACAGTACTTCGTTATTTCGTGTACGAAACATACCAATTTCCCGCTTGAAATCAGTAACTGTGATATTTTTGCACGTATCGAATTCAGCAATTTTCTTGTGTGTTATCGGAGTGTTTAGATGGCAAACTGAGCGATTTAATGAAAGTTTATCTCAACAAAAAAGGTACAAAAAATTACATTTAACGTACTTACGGCGTCGAAGCAACATGTCGAAAAGATGACCGAAGTATAGATTCGAGATTGTAGACGACGCGGCAGGAGTGAGTGCATCTACCAAGAAGTTGAAAACGAGTGAAGACCTGGATGTCAATTATGAACTCGGGTACAGAATAATAAATTTTTTGGCTGTTTTTTCTGTGATTTCACAACATGTGAAATGTAAAAATTGTAACTCCAATATTACTTTTCGTGAAAGAACTCCTCGTGGCTTAGGCATCAAAATAGTTATCGTTTGTCGTAACTGCCCGGAAGTTGTAATCCCAAGTTGCAAATTTATACGAAATGTATACGAGATAAATCGTCGCATCGTTCAGGGTATGCGATTAATAGGAGTTGGACTAAATGGAATTATTAAGTTTTGTGCTTTCATGGAATTACCACGTCCAATATTCCAATCTTTTTCCGATAAATTCGTGAATATGATTTCCATCGAAACATCAACAATAAGAGATTCCTGTTTGAAGAGAGCAGTACAAAAAGAGAAGAAAATGACTGAAGAACATGAACAATTTTCAGGAATAACGGTTTCCGGTGACGGTTCTTGGAGAAAACGCGGTTTTTCTTCGCTCTTTAGAATCACATCGTTTATTGGTTGGTATTCTGAACAAATTTTCGATGTTGAGGTAAAATCTAAATATTGCAAAAGTTGCGAACAGTGGAAGAAAAAAATTTGACACTTGGGACTATGAAGAATGGTATAAAACGCAAGCTGATTTTTGCAAAGCAAACCACGAAGGATCATCGGGAAAAATGGTCGATGCAGTCATCGAGATGTTCCATCGCTCAGAGATGCACAATCTTAAATATTCCAGCTACATCGGAGATGGTGATAGCAAGACATTCAAAGGCATTCTCGACTGTGAACCATACGAAGACTTAATAGGAGCCATTCCGCCTCAAGCGGATCAGATAAATCTGGGATATCGGTTATATTTTGCATATTGGTAGTGTTTTAGGAGATAAACTTGTGTGCCAAACGATTTTTCTTTAAATGTAAAATTCGGGTAGATATTTACACTTAAAAATTTTAGAGATTTATTTTTCCAAAATTTGTAACTTTGTTGTGAATCAGGCTACATTAAAATTTTTTTTTCATTTTGTGCGCAAAATGTCATAGTTTTATAATAAAAATAGGTCAATTTGAAAAAATGCATTTTTCAACTATATATTTAGGGATATATTTTTTAAGAATTTGTTTGACTATGTGCACCCTATTTAAAACGCAAGAAAAAAATATGATGTTATAGCTATACATGTTGTACACCTTGTGTAAAATTTTCAGAAGAGTATTTTTCCGCATTTCGGAGAAATTAATTATTAAAGTTTTTCATCCGTGTCGCGCGCTCCTGAAGTTCGAGCGCTCGCTAGTCCGCCCATACTTCTGCACAAGCGAAGCGGAGTGTCGCATAAGAAAGATCATGACATATAGTTAAAAAATAATTAAATAATATTTTTTGTCCCTTGGAGGGGGGGGGGGGGGGCAAGAGTATTTTTTGTTGCAGTAATACGCGAAGTGCGATGGGCGCTTATTCATCCTAAGGATTCATTCCTATGGTTTCAACGGGGACGCAAACTCGCGGCTTTCTGCGACAAAACATATTTCCAATTGTATCGTGGTCTGCATCTATCAATATTTGGTTGATGTTGCCCGATTGTCACCACGAGAAGGTTGACGATCACCGAGAATCATTTTTTTAAAGCATTTTTTACATTTTTATTATTATTTTTTTTAATTATTCTCTTTTTTCAGTTTACTAACGAAAATATTGATACTGTGAGAACGGGACCTGATTTTATTTCTTTTTTATTTCGACATATCTTTTCCTGTTTTTGAGGCTTTTTTACATTTTTATAATTTTCAGTTTTCTCTTTTTGTTTTAAGTACGAAGAAATCGATACAATTAGAACTGGAACTGTTTTTATTTTTTGTTCTTATTTTAACATTTTTATTATTTTTTTGCAGCATTTAACATGTTTCGAAAAATGAAATAAATCAAATCTGATCAGGACGCAGATCAGAGTTTTGACCTGATCAAGTCAGATTTGGTTTGATCCTGTTTGATCTGATTTTATCGAATTTGATCCAACTTGATCTGATTCAGATCTGAACACTGATCTGGACAGATAAAACCTCTGATCTATTTGTATTGTATTTTGTATTTTTGTATTTGTATTTATTACTCTCGTATGGGGGGTACACCTGTTGAGAGGAGAGTTCCGGACTAAGACGTAGACATAGTTCGCGGATACATAAATAAAATAGTCGTACGCTTTATAACAAAAACAAAAATTAACCTAGTATGAATTAAAACGAAAGGGCGCTATAAACTTAAAGAGAAGCTAAAACTAGTCGCCCAGCAGAAATTGTCTTCTGACATGGGTCGCTCTCACAAATCTTAATAGTATTTTTGCTGAGAAAAGATCTGTGTTACATATTAGGGTACAAAAAAGGTTGTTAGGAGAACTCGCGGGAACAAGTGCAGCAAAATCGCGGCGGACTGGCGCAAGTGATGGGCATTCAGCGAAAATATGACGAAGAGAGTCTGGCACATTCATATTGCACAGAGAGCACCTCTGATCTAAACATATCCAATCTGATCTAGCAGAGCAACAGGAGTAGTATCTGCTCTGATCAGGTAAAAATCCTGATCTGATTGTATACAATTGGATCTGTTCTGATCAGATATGAGTTTGTATTTTTGTTGACATTTTTTAGTTTTTAGTTTTTAAAAAGATATAATACAACAAAAATGGGATCTAGTAATGAACAATTTACTTATCTCTACTTTATTTTAGCGCATTATCTTTCGTATGAATGATTCCTCTGATTCCGAATAATATTTGCATTGCAATTCAGACACTGATTTGGGTATAAACGAATGAAATTTTCGTGTACCTTCGATTGTTAATGCTTTAAACAGTACAGTAAAATTCGATTGCCGTAGCAACCGTCGACTCGGAAAGCGTTCGTGATAGTCTTGGATTTGGATAATTGGTTTAAAACCCAACGTCATTTTGTAATTGTTTAGCTTTCCTGGCTAATGTAAATGAAGTTCTAAAATTTCTTCCTAATTCTCTAATTGACCAACTACGAGGGGTCATTGTCAAATATTTGATTTTATCGACTATACAGCTGGCATTATCGAATTGTTCTTTAATATCATGTAATAATTCCTGAGCAATGTCTCCGACAAAATACGAAGCATCACTAGGAGCATTGCTCATTTCTGAAGTACTATCATCTTCATCAATTTCTTCTTCAGATTCAACAACTGCATTATTATCATCAATATCGGGATCTTGTATCGTTTCAGGTATTACAGGAATATTATTACTATATAGTTTCATTCGACATTTCAAACAAACGTGACTACCGATTCCTGGAAATTTATCACGGATTGATGACGGCACTAAACTTAAATTTCTTACTACCTTCATATGCTTTTCAAGTTGAAAAGGATTACAGAAGCGATTCGAATACTTAGACATTTTGGAAGTGGTATAATATTTTCGAATAAATCGAATTTAAATTAAAACATTCCTTTCAGCACTATTACGGTATTATTAAATAAAATCGTTTAGTGGTGTCAGTGAGAAAGCACGAAATCGTGGGTATACTGTTGTATCAAAGTACGGGTCTCCAAAATGCGATACTCCGCTTCGCTTGCGCAAAACGTAAAGAAACGCGGGCGGACTACCGAGCGCTCGCACTTTGGGTATTACTGCAACAAAAAATACTCTTGCCCCCCCCCCCCCCCCAAGGGACGAAAAATATTATTTCATTATTTTTTAATTTTATGTCATGATCTTTCTTATGCGACACTCCGCTTCGCTTGTGCAGAAGTATGGGCGGACTAGCGAGCGCTCGAACTTCAGGAGCGCGCGACACGGATGAAAAACTTTAATAATTAATTTCTCCGAAATGCGGAAAAATACTCTTCTGAAAATTTTACACAAGGTGTACAACATGTATAGCTATAACATCATATTTTTTTCTTGCGTTTTAAATAGGGTGCACATAGTCAAACAAATTCTTAAAAAATATATCCCTAAATATATAGTTGAAAAATGCATTTTTTCAAATTGACATATTTTTATAAAACTATGACATTTTGCGCACAAAATGAAAAAAATTTTAATGTAGCCTGATTCACAACAAAGTTACAAATTTTGGAAAAATAAATCTCTAAAATTTTTAAAGTTAAATATCTGCGAATTTTACATTTAAAGAAAAATCGTTTGGCACACAAGTTTATCTCCTAAAACACTACCAATATGCAAAATATAACTGATATCGGAGATGCATCTGATCCGCTTGAGGCGGAATGGCTCATAGTTGAGAAAAAAAGAGCGCATCTCGAACGTGCAGAGAACAATCGGGGAACGCGCCTTCGTAATCTAAAAAATTCATATTCGTATTCTTAAAGGAAAAGGGAAATTAACTGCCAAATTAATAGACGAGTTGACAATTTATTATGGTTTGGCCATTCGCCGAAATATAACATCTGTAGAGAATATGAAAAAAGAAATTTGGGCGACCTTATGTCATAAATTATCTACGGATGAAAATCCACAACATGAGAAGTGCTCGCTGTCCTGGTGCAATTGAAAAAAGGCCGAAGAAGCAGGCACGTTGAAAACCTTTCGTCATAAGACATCGCGTCCAAAGGATGAGAAGCCATAAAACCTGTATACGAAGATTTGCATCGGGACGAATTACTGAATCGTTGCCTAGACGGTTACACAGAAAACAGTAACGAATGTTTTAATGCGACGGTATGGAATTTGGCTAAAAAATCGTACTTGAGCGGCAAGACAGTGCTAAATGTTGTAGCGTATATTGCTACATACGTTTTCAATGACGGTATCACGAGCATATTATATATTATGGAGCTATTAGAAATGAAAATTAACGTCGGAGCATATAGATTTTGCACCGAAACCGACGCGAAACGCATCAAGCACGCGGAGGCTGAATTATCCGATGCGGCAAAACTGGCGCGCTCTAGCCTAACATCTGCCACGAGAAAATTAGAGGAAGAATATTCGAACATCGAAGGGCAGCTTTATGGTGCTGGTATTGCAGACTAAAGGTAACTTTTTTTTTAGTCGAATTTTCAATGTTTTAAATACAATAAGTACATGCCCGCGCGCGTACGCGTATGCATGTACTTAAATGTATCGGATGCTTGATTAATCAAATTTCATTTTAGGCCAAAATCAACACATGGCTATCCACGTAACAGCTTGCTCCGAATTAGAAAAAATCTTGCAACTCTTGAAATGCACAGATCCAGGAATAAAGCAGTAAAACTGTCTTGTACCTTGAATAGTCAAAGCTTTTTCGATTCGTGGATCTAAATATTTACTTCAGTATACTCTCCAGTGGTACAATATTGAAAAAAAAAACCATTCTATTTATAGATTTCTTTCACCACTTATACAAATGCTTTGTAGTTAAAACATGATTCGCACTCGTTCTCTGCAGATTTGCACGCTCTGCTAATCTCTTTACCGTAGCGCCGACATCATCCCAAGGACCTTTTCCATGGGTTGTTGCGAAAAAATTCCACTCGATTTGAATATTGAAATCCTATTTATAGTTTGTAATATTTACAAAATTCTTTTTTTTACTGCGTCGCAGAACCATCAGTAAAATAATTCATTTTACTTTTTCATCTCCATATGTTTCTATCGATTGCGGAATAAGCTTTTTTTAACTAAATAAACTGCTATGGAAACATAATGCAGATCCTCCAATTAATTAAATAATTAATTATTTAAGAGTTAATTAAATTCGTATTTTTTCTAGTTTTTAGTTTATAATTTTGTTTTGTAAACATTTCGATGCCTAATCTTGTTTTAAGATATTATCATTTTTATCTTTTATTTGCACTCGTTTTCATAATATTTTGTTATTAATATCGATTTATGTGTCGTACTGTATTTTATCGACTTTACGAGGCTCTTGTAGGGTTCAGTTTTAATTTAATCACATCGTATTAAAGGGCAAAAAGTTGTTGTTTTTTCAAGGCCTACAACTTTTTCCTGTGTGATATTTCGGTAGCTATGTGTCGAAGCGAGTTAGACGCGAAAAACCTGAAAAATCGGCATTTACCCTTGAGTAAGTGTTCGAAATGTTGACCTTCCACTTCAATGCGTTTATTTATTCTTTCTTCAAATGACTTTATACATGATAGAATCATATCTGCAGAAATTTCTACGCAAGCAGTTCTTATGCGTTCCACCATGTTTTCACGAGTCGTTGGTACTTGTTCATAAACCTTACCTTTTAGGTAACCCCATAGGAAGAAATCCGGAGATGTTAGATCAGGTGACCTCGCAGGCCAATTAATTAGGCCACCTCTACCAATCCACCTACCATTGTAATCACGGTCTAGTATTTCCCTTGCTACTCTTGAAAAATGTGCTGGGCAACCATCATGCTGAAACCACATTGTCCGTCGGACGTCCATAGCAACATCCTCAAGTAGTAATGGTACTTCTTGTTCTAGGAAATCTCGATATTCTCGATTATCCAATAATTCATATTATGCCTATTGACGCCACCATGGTTCGTGAATGTAGATTCATCTGAAAATAATACATTAGCAAAGAAATTGTGGTTCGTTTGCATTTTTTGAAATGCCCATTCACAAAACACCACGCGGTTATGAAAATCATCGCCATCTAGTTCCTGGTGCAGTGAAATGTGATATGGGTGAAACTTATGACGATGCAATATTCTTTGAATACTGTCTCTGGAAATGCCGGAATCGCGATGTAATTGTCGTGTGCTTACATGTGGATTTTGGTGAATAGCTGCTAGTACAGCTACTTCGTTAGCTTCTCCTGTAACTGTTAATCTTCGCTTCCTTTTTTTCATTTGTACGCTGCCATCAGAGTGAAAGGCATTCACAACTTTGTAAAAAAAGAACGCGAGCGAGCATTATCTGGAAAACGTTCAGCATACAACGCAACAGCATCGTCAATATTCCTCTTACATTCACCATAAATAAGAATCATTTCGATTTTTTCGGGAACTGTAGCAGGATTCATTTTTAACTTGCAATTCGATTTAAGCAATGAAGGGTAGACGAAAAATAGTCACGTAAACGGAAAGTTGTTATTCTAAAAGCAAAGTGACCTCCGACCGAATTACTACCAA
The DNA here is from genome assembly GCA_030407085.1 of Trichopria drosophilae. Taxonomy (NCBI): domain Eukaryota; kingdom Metazoa; phylum Arthropoda; class Insecta; order Hymenoptera; family Diapriidae; genus Trichopria; species Trichopria drosophilae. The sequence continues at coordinate 62,300,425 of CM059584.1, read as the reverse complement.
TACAATGGACTTCAAAAACTGTCTTACACTGAGAGACCGTGAATACTAAATTTTAATATGGGGATTAGAACGTCGCGATATCCATTTACTTCCCTTCAGGGAAGTAGAGAAAAATGTAGGTGAACTGGTTACGTGTGACTCAACTTATGTATAAAATGATATGCTACTTTATTTTCGAGGTATGTCGCCCTCTAGCGTTATGTAACAGAATCGGCGCCGGTGATGGCCGAAATGCAAGCGATGTACATGTATGAAACCACGTGAGTTCTCTCGGGGTCCGGTAGATGGCGACGAAATCCCCAAATGAAGTAAGAGTTTCGTTTTGTTTAATAGAAGCTGGTTTGACCGTCAATGCTCAGCTTATTTATTCTGATTTCGGAAAAAACATATAGAGAGAGAATGAATGAGCTGAGTGAAGGGACATGACGCGTTTTTTAATGGATTGCGTGATGTCCTCTTTTTATTTATTAAATAATAAATTTAAAACCTAAAATGTAATTTTATTGAAGGTAGAAAACTTATTTATAAAATTGCTTCCATATTGTATGCACAATTTTTATGTAATCAGTTTTGATTTTTAATATGAAGAATATCAGTTATTCATAATCTTAATTTTTCGAATGGACATTATTAAAATTTTATATTCAGAATAACAATTTTCGCAATAGGTATTACTAAATATTAGAATTTTTAATATTAAATTTGCATAAAGGGATAAATTTTCCCTATTTTAATATAAAAAATATTAAAATTTGGTAAAATAATACTAAATTTTAATAAAGTCGGTCTCTCAGCGTATTGCGGCGATTTAAAAGTACTACCTAGCGGGCTTGGGGATATCCTTGCGGCAATCAATTATCTGTAGCTGAATATTAAAATTTCATATTCAGAATAACAATTTTCGCAATTGATATTACTAAATTCTAATATTAAAAATTCTAATATTAGAATTTTTAATATTAAATTTTCATAAAGAGATCAAATTGTCCCTATTTGCCCCCTGGATGCCCCCCTTCGTGTCGAACAACTTTCATCCGACAACTTTTTTGATTCTGTACATAGTTCTCGAGGTATTTCAATGTCTTCAGATAAATTTGGATTTTTATCGATTACAGCGCCACCTGTGAACCAAAATGCAATGGCTCCTAGGTCAAATTGGTGTACTTTTTTCCGGAGAATCCAAATCTGCAATAAAAACTGGGGGTTCCTATTTAAGTTTTATTGTTTTTGCCCCCACTCCACCCCCAGGGGATGGGGGAGGGGGTAAATTTAATTATCACTGGATGCCCCCCTTCGTGTCGAACAACTTTCATCCGACAACTTTTTTGATTCTGTGCATAGTTCTCGAGATATTTCGATGTCTTCAGATAAATCGGCCACCCTGTATATATATATATATATTATTTATTATAATGCTTTCACAATAATGTGCTCAGATTGACTTCCATTTACATAATGTTTCCTATTTTGTGTTTCTCTCCTCACACTCATTTTACAAATTTTCCCTAATACCCATCTTTCATACATACACTCTCACTCATAACCCATTTACATATATGCATACATACCTATATATATACATACATACTCGTAGATACTACTTCACTTAATGCAAACACCTCACTATCACCCGTTCACTCACTCTCTCCCACCCATACCTAATCATACTTCATTCAGCACGTCTAATCTTGTTCTTATTAAGCACTCACACTCTTTCAAATGGCTCATATATTCTGATTCTTTCTCACATAATCTGCATTTTCTCTCTTGATCTTTTATCCAATACCAGTTTCCCTTCGTCTTATTTCCACACCGCCATCTCGCAATTGTCTGTATCTTATATATATATATATATATATATATATATATATATATATAGAGAGAGAGAGAGAGAGAGAGAGAGAGAGAGAGAGAGAGAGAGAAGCGAAGAGGCATTAAAGGGAGAGGTGGAGGATACAAGACAGAAGATAAGGAGAGATAGGGAAGTGGAAGGGAAAAAGATATATATATATACAGTGTGGCCGATTTATCTGAAGACATTGAAATACCTTGAGAACTATGCACAGAATCAAAAAAGGTGTGGGATGAAAGTTGTCCGACGCGAAGGAGGGCATCCAGTGATAATGAAATCAACCTTCCTCTCCCCCGCCCCCTGAGGGAGGGCGCAGGGGGGTTAATAAAACTTAAATAAGGACACCCCATTTTTTATTGTAGATTTGGATTCATCGGAAAAAAGTGCACCAATTTGATCAACAAGTTTTTGCGTTTTGGTTCGATGATAAAAATGAAAATGTGTAAAATATCGTTACAAATTGAGAATGTCACCAGAATTCGTTTCAGATCAAAGAAAGTAATGTAGACGTATTTTATATTTTACAAAATGATATGTAATGACTCCTAATTTATCCCCCACCCTCACTTTCTCGGTGTGTAAGGGGGAATAATTTCAAGTCTTCAACGTGAAGCCCTATTATCAATCTTTTATCCTTCTGACAAATTGATCAGATGACAGCTACAGATAATTAAAAATTCTAATATTTAGTAATACCTATTGCGAAAATTGTTATTCTGAATATAAAATTTTAATAATGTCCATTCGAAAAATTAAGATTATGAAGAACTGATATTCTTCATATTAAAAATCAAAACTGATTACATAAAAATTGTGCATACAATATGGAAGCAATTTTATAAATAAGTTTTCTACCTTCAATAAAATTACATTTTATGTTTTAAATTTATTATTTAATAAATTAAAGAGGGCATCCCGCAATCCATTAAAAACGCGTGGTATCCCTTCACTCAGCTCATTCATTCTCTCTGTGTAAGTTTTCTGCAAAATGAGAATAAATAAGCTGAGCATTGACGGTCAAACCAGCTTCTATTAAACAAAGCGAAGTGCGACTTCGTTTGGGGATTTCGTCGACATCTACTGGACCACGAGAGAACTCACGTGTGGTTTCATACATGTACATCGCTTGCATTTCGGCCATCACCGGCGCCGGTTCTGTTATATAACGCTAGGGGGCGACATAACTCGAAAATAAAGTAGCATATCATTTTATACTCTTTGCTAATGTATTATTTTCAGATGAATCTACATTCACGAACCATGGTGGCGTCAATAGGCATAATATGAATTATTGGATAATCGAGAATATCGAGATTTCCTAGAACAAGAAGTACCATTACTACTTGACGATGTTGCTATGGACGTCCGACGGACAATGCGGTTTCAGCATGATGGTTGCCCAGCACATTTTTCAAGAGTAGCAAGGGAAATACTAGACCGTGATTACAATGGTAGGTGGATTGGTAGAGGTGGCCCCATTAATTGGCCTGCGAGGTCACCTGATCTAACATCTCTGGATTTCTTCCTATGGGGTTACCTAAAAGGTAAGGTTTATGAACAAGTACCAACGACTCGTGAAAACATGGTGGAACGCATAAGAACTGCTTGCGTAGAAATTTCTGCAGATATGATTCTATCATGTATAAAGTCATTTGAAGAAAGAATAAATAAATGCATTAAAGTGGAAGGTCAACATTTCGAACACTTACTCAAGTAAGTGAACAGTGAGAGGCAAGGGGACGCACGTAAAACAAGCACCCCAAAGGGAACATAAAAATACTACGTCCACGTCATTGTTCCTGGGTAATGCTAAATGTATTTTTTCCCGGCTTTGTTAGAATAACCGTATTCCATATCCGCTACACGGGGCGAATGTTGTCAATTCCGTCTGAGTGCCCGCGCGCATGCGCACTTCGTTCTCATTACTCCCGTGAACTTTTAAACGGACCGAAGACATAGAAATATCTCGATGGCGACACTTTCCGTCCCTAGGGAGTAATGAGAACGAAGTGCGCATGCGCACTGGCGCCCGGGCGGAATCGGCAACATTCGTCCCGCGTTTCAGGTATGGAATTTAGACATTCCGACGAGTTCGGGAGAATAGTATATTTTTAAATAGTGTTGTTAAAACGAAGTTGTTTTATTTTATAGTTAATAATACCATAAAAAGGTGTGCTATTGGAATATAAAGGTAATTGTAGAACAGCGTATATAACCTGACTTTATATAATTATTAATGTTCAATATATAATTAATCGAAGTCGCCCCACGTAACACTTTAATATAATAATTAAGAATTTGAAAATTTTGAACATATCAATAAATTAAAAATATTTTTGAAAAATAAATTATTAAAATAATTTCTTATAAATAATGATTCTTTTAGTTAAGGTTAAAACTTATTTATAAAAATAATTCAAAGATATAATTAAAAATATTCACTCGAATAAATGTTGGGGAAAAGAAGTTACGGTATTTTTTCATTTGCTTTAATGTTACATTTGTCAAAATAAATGAAGAAAATAAATTGTCTGATAAATAATTGTTATATGCACAATATTTATTACGCAAATAAATAAAAAAAAAAGAAATTTTGTTAAAAAAAAAAAAATAAATCGTCTCGTAGTGGGCGTGAACACCAAAAAAGAGCGCAAAATTCCAGCACTTTAACCAATAGGCTACCAAGCATTACGAAAATATATTTGTAGTAATGTTGTATATGAACATCGGCAGAAGAAATTTGTTTTATATACATTTAATGAAAAAATAATTAACATTAACAAGAAAAATAAAGATATCAATTAATATGTAATATTGAAAATTACATAATTTTATCACAAATATATAACTGCTGCATTATTATACTATTATGTAGTATAACAATAATTTAGAAATAATTAATTCAGTTAACATTTATTTTTCAAATTGAATAAATAATTATTTTGGAAAGTTGAAACTTGGCTAGAATTTTGTTGGCCAGGGATATTTAGTTCATATAATGAAATTAATATATTATTATCATTAATTAATTATTTTTTATTGAATTGAATTTACATTAAAAAATAATTCATTTCGATTAAAACAACTTTATTTATAAAAGTAGGAAATTTCCTGATAAATAACAAAAATTTTTAATTTTATCTTCATTTTGAATTTCCCGCCTAGATTTATTCCAAAATCATAAGAGAAAAGAAAATCCAAGATCGAGCTTACATCGGGAGCCACATATTATATTTATATTATTTATAGATATAGGAAGGGAATTCGCGGAAGGATACGTCCGGCAAATTTCCTTTTAACAGCGTCAGTAGAGCTGAAACCGGCACGCCGACTTTGATAGTGTGAGAGCGGTGGGGATATCACACGGACACGTCGACTTTGGTAGTGTGAGAGCGGAGGAGAAATCACACGGACGAGCTGCGATTGCATGTGAATTCTTCGCGTTGAGTCCGCAGGAAGCATGGAAGGGGACGAAAATCTCCGTGCCCGGAACGCGGTCGGGGTGCGAATTCTCCGCAAAACGGCAACTCTGTTCTCCGTGGAGTATCAACCGGCGAAGAAACCAGACAAAGAAGCCAGGGCCGACGCAACAATTCAAGGAGCACCAAGAAACCACACCAGGAACACTTCACAGCGGCGTGCGCCTTCTCTCCCGATGCGGGGTAAAGTTCCATGTGAAATAATTTATATTTTTAAATAATCGTCGGACAATTTTATTATTTCTTGCGTCGCGTAATTTATTCCGTCATGACTTGTATTTACATATATCTATTATCCGCATAATTTATTTTGTCTTGAATTGTATTTGCAAATATATATCTTTTAGCCGCGTAATTTATATCGTTTTGACTTGCCTGGCATTAGATTTTTATGTATTATTTCTACAATTATTTTTACTTGCCAGGCATAAATTTTCATTCTTCTCCGCGTAAATTATTTCGGTGATTTATGACCAGTTCGATCATAAAGTATTTGTGACGGGTGAAATAACGGTGAAATTGTCCAATGAAAGAAATGTAAAACACCGATTTTGATTGTTAAATTAAGAGGATCCATGCACTAAAAATTGAATAAAGACAAAAAATCAGGCAATATATTTTTATACATGTGTATGTCTTAATAAAATTTTTGCAACTTTAATCAAGTTATTCTACCACACGTTACGCACGCTTGTATCCATCGATGATGGTATAACAATCCTGGTTTGATGCTTGAATTTAATTTACAATTTACTATAACCCTTGTACGTTTTTCTACTATTATTTTATATACGTTCCTATTCTTAAGAATTTAATTTCATTTATTGCTTAATTTGGCTATCTGGTGAAAGAATGTACACTTAAAACAAGAATCAGATCACATAAAAAAATTTAATATTTATTCGTCTTTTATTCGATGCTGTATTGGCTACAAAATTTGGCGAAGATTTTATAATTGGAAATTGAAGCCATAAACATTTTTTATAACCTCAGAAAGATTTTATGGTGCGGAGTCTCGCGGTTTCAATTTAATAATACTAACGCTTCGACAGATTTACTTGTATTTCTAAACTATCATTAAAAAAAACTGTGCAGTTTCAAACATTTTGTTGGATTATATTCTTTCAGCTACTAACTTTCAAAGCTTAGTCCTGTCCACAGTGAAATATGTAGGAATTAAATAATACTTCGCAAAAGTTTAGCAAAGATGAGGTATTTGTGGCCCATATAGATAATTTTCTACAAAATGATAATAGTGCGAATATAATAGTGTTTTTCAATTTTATTAATTTTTGCATGCTAGAAAGCTAGTTACAAATATGCAAAAATGGTGAAAAATAAAAAAAAGTCGCAGTATGTCCAGCAGATAAAATACAAAGACTATATTAATAACATTTACAAAAACTCGTTGCAAGAATTATTATGATTTAGTAATCATAACTAAAATATTATTGCACATTATTGGGGATTGTTCACATACAAATAGATTGTTATTGCTGTATATTTTAATTTGCGATTTAACCTCTGCACTGTTATTTGTTAATTGTGTTGAAAAGTTACAGGAGGTAATGTCAATTAATAATAATATATAATATATTTTGTATCGTACCATATCGAAATCCATATTGCCACCCATGAAAGATGTGAAATTGTTAGCAAAGTCCCCACTGCACGCAGAAATTTGTAAATTATCTTGAATAGACATGGAGTCAAAATCGTGATTATCTTGGACGTAATTTATGGGGGTCACATCTGTACCCAGTGACTGTCTTAACGTTGTCGTATCTTCGGGAAGGTCAATGTCACTATCAGGACTGGGAGATGGTGCATTAATATCAGGTGATGGGATTGGCGAAACAAGCATAGGCAGTAATTCATCAAGTTTCTTCTTCAGATTTTTCACACGGCTGCCAAAATTTCTATAAGCCTATTTGAGAAAATTTACTAAATTAAAAAATATACATTTCATACAAAACATTACACATATTAGCTACATCATTGAATATATTATATTACTAGTGTTATTTTTGCGCTCGATCACGCCTGCTCAAGATGAATTCTAGGTGATGTTAGAGTGAATATAAACTCAGATATATTCGAGTACAGTAGTCCCCATCCTAAGTTGTTTCATCCAAAGTTGTCAGGCCGTCCAAAGTCGACGATAGTGACGACACTCTACAAACGCACATATGTAAACCATAATTTGAATTACGATATTCGGCAAGAATCGACAAACCTCGAAAGACTTCGGCTATACACGTACCGCGCACATACTCACAACGAACATAAACGAAAATGCGGCAGTGGGGGTAGGGAGGGGATCTAATTTTGGACAGTCAGCCGCTATTTTGTAAAAACGGATCATACAACTTAGGATGGGGACTACTGTATATTCAATATTTTAGATTATTGAGATTGTGCGGTGAAAATTAAATTATATGAATATTTTATAAATACTTCTATCCAAAACTTTCAAATATATTCGATATTTACTTATATGTATAATAATAATAATAAAGGGGCGAGATGGTTACGATGGCTAAGGCTTCCGCCTTGTTTCGTAATTTGAACGTCTCCGAAGGTTCTGGGTTCGAGTCTCGTGTAGACAATTTTCTGCGCGTTGAATTGAACTCAGTACCGACATTGCGATCACCTACCACATTGTTTGGGGCGTGGTTGCAGTGACATTTTAAGCTGATCTGCTAGAGATTTGAGCCAAAAAATTCTCAATTTTCGGACAGATAGAGCGACACAAGAAACCAGTGTTGTTTAAGTTATTAAAATAATAATAATAACAATAACAACAACAATAACAAAAAGGGGCCCAAAGGGAATGATGCGTAACAAAATGCGGCTATGCCAACAGCTGCTTCCTAGCCTATCTTCCCAAATGGCCTACTCTCACCTGCACGTGTGCTTATTAAAGCTGGTGGCCCTAGATTCTTCGCAACCTTGCCAGAAATTGGGTAACCGACCCCAGTGGATGGCGAGGCAAGAGACAAACCAGAGGCATAACAACGGGGAGTAGGGCCAACCACCCTACTCCCTTTAAATGCGGTTACTAGAAATAGAACGCACAGGGCTCCTGACCATCGGGCTGCTTCGGATGCAGCCCAGTCCCGAGCCGAAACCGATGTCCCGGGACGACGACCGGCAAATGTCCACGGACGATTTCAGTGGACGGAATTCTCAGAAAAGATGTAATGCGCTTCTAAGAAGAGAGCCGTCCGCAACAGAGAGGCTACATGACGCGTATGCATAGTATAAGAACTGGGCCCGTACGCGGTGCTGGGGGCGATGCTCCACATTATGAAAGAACGACACTAGTGTTTGCAAAAATTTTACCTAAACAACGAGAAATAGATAGGGCAAATGGCCTACCGGATAACTGCGACCTGTGGCAAATCAATTGTGCCCTTTATGAGGCGGCGAGTGATCTGGTGACTCCGCGAAATCTGACACAGATATCGGGGAGTCGGCAGATTACAAAACGCATGTCTCAATTGAACGGCAAGATTCGACTGACACGGAAGCTCGCTTCCCGAGTTCAGTGTGTGATCGACTATTTAACATCTAGCCGTACATTTACGGCTAAAGTCAAGAAGTTCGCGCAACAACTGCGGACGTACTATCACACACTGAACATGCTGAAGCTGCTCAACATCAAGCAACGTTTGGATCGATTCCTTCTAACTCTTCCAACGTCGTATCACAGCCTCACGCGAGTTTCCGTCGATGGCCTCAGTTGAGGAATTCTGGGGGAGCATCTACGAGAAAACATCCAGGCTTAATGCAGCCACTCCAGGTATTGAAATCTTTACCGAGTTGTGTGACGAACTCACACAACAAAGTGAAGATTGTCCACCCGTCAGTACATTAGAGGTGAAAACCGATACACATAGAAAATGATTTGTATGTAATGCAGTTTGCATCCAAAATCTTCTGTGGAACGACTGTATTTGTCCGGAAATATGAGAGGTCGTGGCCATTTAATAGAGTGTATGCATGACCGATTGGTCCTCGAAACGGCTTGCGACGAGATTATTCGAACAGAGGATCCCCTGAAGATGCTAGTTCATCAGCATGAAATTCAGGGGAAGGGGGCGTTTTTGTACAACGCGGCGGAACGAGCTGCGCGAAACCTCGGTATGGTTTTCAACGTGGGACGTAGTAGTACACAGGAAGATGAATCAGTCATCAATATGTGCCCAGTGCATCTCAGGGCTAACATACAGAACGAACAACGCCGTATATTGGAAAGAAGGCACATCGCCAAGCCATTGCATGGACAATTCTTTCGACAATTCTGTCCAACAACTTGGTTTGTTGGCAGTGATGAACTTCTCGTTCTTAAGATCAGCCGGCTTGAAATCTGAGACCGAGGGTTTTATCTTCGCATGCCAGGATGGGGTCGTCAATACCTTAGCGTACTACCATCTTACACCAGACGGTGCAGAGTACGCTTTGTAGATCGTGTCGGCCAGTCGATGTCCATAAACTACATAAAACACTTTCGATACAGGCTTCGTTTAGGATGTTGAACATCATTTCTGAGAAGTCTTCAATGTTCGGGCACTCTTTACATTTACATAAATGACATAATGCAGTCGGATTCTTACAAGTAAGAAGTTGCAAACAATCTTTATAATTTTCAATTGGTTTATCCAATGTTTTAGTAATTTCTTTTATGTTTGTACAGAATGTGTGCTAGAACTTCCAGCAAAGATACAATTCCTTGGTCGAAGCTTAGCGAATGCACTAAAACTAATAGGATTTTTGTCATAGGAGAATTTGTCATGCAACTCTTTCACATCACCCTGTTACTACACACCCATGAAGCCTACAGTTAGCACATACCGTAGAGGTGGCATGAGCATTAGGAAACTTTTACCGAATTGTTTTTGAAATTGGCTGTGAACCTTTTCCACGATGGTTTGGTATTTCCAATAGATTGAAATATCTATCTAAATTTTCGCTAGTTTTTGACATATTGGAATATCAAAAACTAAACGAAAACACTAAAAAATAATGTAAACAACAAATACGTTATTCACGCAAAAAATAATCATTCAAAAAAGACTATCTTCTAGCGAAAATAATTTTGAGAAAATCTTCAAAGAAGAAAAAGATCTGAAAAAAGTGTCAGAAAAAATCTGAAAAGAAAACGGCTACAAAAAAACAACACTGTTTGTTACCTTACGTTTTGTAATTATATACTAAATAATACTAATAATACTTTTTAGTCATTAAATGCAAAAAAGTTTAATTTTGTATGATCAAATATTTTTATTGTTACTTCTAGGAGTTCTGAACAGGCATTAGTAAAAGTCATATCGATTTTATGTTTGGCTTTAAGTATTTAGTTATGTGTGTTAATTTACGCAATATAACTATTTCGTTACAATGATAGCGTTTTTAACGATATCGAATCTTCATAGCCGCATTCTTATGGAGAGCCGGAAAACGAGTAAAGTCAAAGAAATATCCCAAGCGGAAATTCGAACAATTGTAATAGAAGATTACAATTCGGAATTAATGCACTTTGAGAATGAATTAAGACGGCTCCTTGCAATGCGATGCTCGTCTACAGGCAAATAATTTTGAGACGAAGGATAGTTTAACATATAATAAAAATATATTTAATAAAAATTAATCATATAAAAACTTATTTAATATTAATCAAACGGAGACGTTTGGCGCGATTATGCCGTTTTATGTTTTATTAACGTAAAATACTGAAGTATAACAAATAACACAAAAATGAATTAAATTACACGCGAAGCACTGACTTTAATAAGCCTTGCCCAGCAGGCGGCTTAAGTTGTAAAACGTGTAGCAGCGAGCCAGCCAACAGGCGGCAACAGTATGCAGGACTTGATGAACCGGTTGCCTACCACACGGGTGACAATCACCGATTATAGATGACCTCGTTCGATGTATGTTGCTCTGTAACAGCGCCTAACAGGCGGTATGTAATTCGTGCTGTAGCAATCGATAGAAGGGAAGAGACTGCTGAAGAAGCTGTACCTGAGGAGATGCGTCGGAAGCTGTGGAAAGAAATATATGAGGTAGCCCTGATAAAGACTGGAAAAAGATGAATGAGTTAATCCAAAATCCTAGTTAGTGTTTTAATTTCAGCTCCAAATGATGCTGCGGAAGGGCCAAGACCAATATAAGGATGCTGCAGTACTAGCCGATCCTTATGAGCTTTCCAATCCAAACAATGTTGTCCTCTAGTGAAGCCTACGTGTTTTGATTTATTCGTGACCAGGTAAATGTCGACGAATATATTATGGTGATCGAAAAGAACATTAGAGTTACTATGCCATTGGAAAGGTCGCTTATTTATACCCTGTACTATCCGTATTGTACTTATTTTGGGCCTATTTGATTGGCCAAAAGTTGGGAAGAGGGGTTAACATGCCTCATACCTTAATTTACTAAAAAGAACAGAATTCGACTTTTTAGCTTATAAAATGCATTCTTATCTCTTCATATTAGAAGGATAAAACCTTATAGAATTAAGATAATTAATTTTTAAGGATAAAAAAATATGTTCTATTATATTACAGTTGAGATCTCCTAATATATGAATTTCTATGATATCTCCATAGATTCAATAAAAATTCCTCGTACCAAAGATGCATAGTTTCTCGTGCCTCTGTTGCAGGCAAAAAAAAATTAAATTTTAATTTAATATCTTATAGAAAGAGTATTCGTAATTTATCAAATAGTTTCATGCTTATATTGCTCTGGAATAAATTTTACGAGGACCATATACCAATTATGGTGTGCCGGTTGCACTCATTGAACTTGGTTCTTATCTCGCCGATCTCGCTAAAAAAATATCAAATTAATTTCTTAAATGCTCTAGTATCGAACAATTAATTTGAAACATTTAAATGATCGGATTCTCCTTATTTTTGGAAAATACTCGGAAGGGCATTTAAATATTTATTTGTCTGGTTCAAATTTAAATGATAAAATGTGTAATATTTCTGCCTCTTTAATTTACTATGTTTTCCGGATACTAGTGGGTTATAATAATTCGGAATTGAAAAATGATTTCGAGTGACAAATTCCGGCCACTTTTATGACTTATATTTTCCCGATATATTATAGTAATAGTTATCGGCTTCCGTGCGTATTTTTTAAAGGGCGGTATCCGCCACAAGTACGTGATATAATATCTACTCCATTTTTCAATGATAACGGTAAGTTCAATGTTGTAAGCAAAAATACTTCTGCATGGACATTTAACCTTTTTACAATTCACATTTTTTACAATTACATTGTCCCTTTAAAATCTAACTAACCTATTTTTAGTAACTAATAAACATTTTTCAGTTGTGTGAATATGAAGATTTTTATCATCGACTGTACTGTTTAACGTTGATCTTAAAAACTGAATATATCCAATCTAGATGGCGATAGGTGTTGTAATCCATACAATAAGAAAGGTCATAAAGCGAAAGATCTTTAGAAATATTTCGGCTTCCTTGAAAGAAAATTCTCAGAGTTAGCAGATAATGCTCAAGTTTGTGCAGCTTGTAGGAAAATAAAAAATCCTCGTATAGAAGAAACACACGTTTCATCAAATGAACAAGAATATGTTCAATCTGAACAGGAGACTGTTCAAGGCGAAAATGAACTTAATACATCTGGTTCATCCAATTTATCATCAAGTTCAAGAAGACAAAATTTTCCACGCTTGCAACCACTGAAAAATTCATCTTAATCATCGAGTTCTCTGCGCCAGCAAAGAGGACGGAAAATGGATGAAATATGAGGAACTCCTGTTCGAGATTCGCAAGTGTTATCGAGGATTTCAAATCAAGCTCGTCGTGCTTGTAATTGGAGTGCTTGGAGGAATGAGACCAACATTCCTCGAAAACATCAAAAGCATTCCGGCCTGTCAACAATATGCAACATCCATCCCAGGCCGAATGGAGAAAGCAGTGCTTCTGTGATCGGTTCGTCTGCTGCGATCACACGAGATCCCATAACCACTAAGCCGAAGGTAGAGGAAGTGGTTAGGCCAAGGGAGGTTAGGGGTTTAGTCCGTAAACTTTCCTGTTAACATCAAACGTAAGGGAGTCCGACCGACAGCAGGTTATCCAGGACCTTCAATAGCCTATGGTGCCTAATGTATTTCCACGTATATTCGCGTGATTTTTAAATCATTTCTCATTTGATTCCAGATACAATTTCTCATATGATTTCTCAAATAATTTCTCCCAGAAAACCACGGATCGCAGTTCGTAAACACCTTAGTCGGTGAGCCTGAACATCTAGTGCGCGTATTTCAGCTAATAACATAAATAATCACGATACGCACTAGCGAAACATCGTAATCGGCAATCCTGTACACCTGGTGAATGTATTTCAGCTAATAACATGAAAATCCGTGGAGCGCACTACCTGCAACCCGTCACAGCGACCGTGAACACCGGGCATGTATTTGTGTATATCATTTATCTTGTCCTGGACAAATGGCGTCCGTGGACAAACCACAATATTAGCAATATTACACAGATAGAAATGTTCAAGTTTAAACCTATATTAACATTCTAAAACTAACCTAAATCTAAAATCTACATCGATCCGCTCATTGACGATTATAGTGATAATTAACAACATATACAGATCTCGAGTAACAATTGATGCTCAGTAAACTGAGTAATTGCATGGGCGACATATAGACGAATATTTGATGATTTAGCAATTGTATTTGTCACTTGGTCTTAGATATGAGGTAAGAGCGATTTTAAACGCAAGTAGGGACCGTGTCGATCGAATGTTGAAAGGAAGCGAGTGCCAGGACCTAATGGCCATTATCCAGTAAGAGTTTGAAAAATAGTTAGTACGACAAATGGGTATAGTTTATATACGAAACGCAATGCTGAATTAATGATGCGTCGAAGTTTTCTCAGTAGATAACCTGAAGCATCTGCAAAAGTGTTGCAATCGAAATCAAAGTATGAGAGAATTAGTGCATTGACCAACATTTGTTTCACAGATGATGACAAACTGCCTCCCCGCAAGCGTAACCTATACAAAGTGTAATGTACTTTAGAACTAACCGATGAGATGTGGCGATTCCATGTAAGATTTGATGTAAGATAGACACCGAGATTGCGTACTTCGTTGACTTATGGTACAATATGATTCTATACCAGAATTGGAGGCAATCGTAAGCCGTCAAGTATTGCTAGACTGTGTTTAGTTCCAAAAATAATAGCTTTGGTCTTCTTCTCATTGATTGACAGTCCAGACTTGTGTGTCCAATTAACAAATCTCTCAATTTCTTCATTAAGACAGGTTATTGTGTGGTTTAATCGGCTAATAGGGGTAGTAAGATACATCTGGGTATCACCAGCAAATACAATAGTGGTATCACAATGTCGTAACGGCGTAAAATGCGCATCCATGACTATCGAGAACAGAATGGGCCCAAAACTTGTTCCTTGTGGAACGTCTGTGGTAGTAAAGTACCACCTTGATGTTCGGCCATCTAATCTTCTAATTATTTGTGACCTTCCAGATTAGTAGGAGGTTATCCAGATTATTGTCAGATCGTCAAATTCCAGAGATCGCAGGCATTGCAAAGTTAGGGGGTGATTTAAGAAGGTTTTGATGATATCAAAGAGCACAAGAAAGGTGACAAACCCATTCTCGATCCCATGGCGTATACCATCGGTGAGTTTCAGCAGAGTAGTTTGAATACTGAGCAACCTACGGAAGCCAAACTGGCCTGGATGTAAAAGGTTTTTCGTTTCAAGATAAGATACTATCCTTCTGACTACTATTACATCGAGAATTTTTGATATGACCTGAAAAGTGTGGTACAATTTTCATTTCTTTATACTTGCTCTCAGTGTCACCTAGAACTAACGATGTTTTTTTTATATTTATTGTACTTTTTGTATTTTTTTTTTTAAACTATATAATTTGAATTTTTTTCTGTCCCATTGATTTTATTTTCATGTTGCCTCTTTTTTGTTATTAATGATAATTTAGAAAGCAGTTCTTTGAAGATAACCATAGAGGTACATTGCACAATTTACAAATCCATGAAGTTCGCGTTTCAGTTTTTTTTGTGCCGCACAGGGTACAGCGTCTTCGAGTTTCGGTGTATATTAGACCGGAGTGAAAAACTTTTTCCGAATAGAATTGTAATAGTGCGAAAAAGTTGCCATTTTTCATTACGAATTCAGAGAAAAAAGTTTGCTAAAATCGGACAACATCTTAATAAGCAGTTGCTATTAGCCCGCTAATCGCATCGGGCGCGTGAAAACTGCTATCTTTCGTTCTCGTTATTAACGGATATTAGTGTCCGTTTTACCATGTATTAAATTGAAAATTTAGAAAATGTTTGAAAAATAGTTATTAAAAGTTCGTCTAAAAGTGGTTGGCAGTTACTTTGATTTCGGAATAATAAGCTTTTAATTGGTGTTAATGTCTGTCAGCGTTCTATCAGTCAGTGTTAACTTTTTAAATTAAAATTGGGACAGTGAATCTCTTTGCGTGGATATGAATTTTTATCTTTATTTATATAATTCTTTATTTACACGATTTGCAAGTATCGGTTTTAATCAATGAAGACATTTTAATAAAAGTAGGAAGATGCTGTTAAATTTAAATCTCGGTTAGTTCTTGTCTGTGCGGGAAGCGCATATATGTGAGTGGGAATCAAATTCGCATATTGCTATTGTTTATTGATACTCTCCGTGTGAAGGAAACCTCTACGTGCAGTTATTTTTATTTTTTTTTTCTGCTATAAAATTGTATTATTTTATTATCTTAAAATGGATAACTGTTCGGTTTGCCAGCTAGAAATTAACGAGATTCACGCAGATACAAGATGTCTGATCTGTAATGCCCTGTTCCATATCAGTTGTGTACCGCCTTTGATCTCGAAATCGTTCGATAATCGGTTCATTTCCTGCATGGGTCCATTACTCAAACATGGGCGAAAACGAGTGGGAGATAATAATCTCATTCAGCCGGCAAGATTTTTGAGCTCGAGTCAATTGATTCGCCTCAAACAGAATTGACAGTTAATGACAATGGAACTATGCCTCTGCAACCCTCAAATTTTCAAGAACTCTGTACGCGTCTTGATAGACAATCTGAAGAAATGTGCAAAAAAAGATACTCAACATGCCGAATTGAGTGAGAAAATTGACAAAGTTTGTTGTTGAGTGATACACTTAACGAAGTAAAAGCTTCGATATCTACGCTACAATCACAGATGCAGAAGGTTTTACGTGACAGAGCCATTATAGCTTATGAGATTCCAAATACCGAACTGTTAATTTCGGGGCTTCCACAGTCCTATGATGAGAATCTCAAACAGCTGATATTGAAGATGGGGAATTTATTAAACGTAGACTTGGATCTGAGTTTTAGTACTTGCGTTAATCGTATGAATAAATCAACATCATCGAACCAAAATGCCAGTAAACCTGCTTTAATTAATGCAAAATTTTCTAATGCAGGCCTATATTTATAGAGGCATTGTTTCTTATAAATCGAGTAAGGATGCTATCCCCATTGAAATTCTGAGTGAAGAGGATTAGGAGAAAATATCATCATGACGCCCCGTAGATATCCAGCACACATCCACCGCCAATGATCATTGCTTTAACTACTTAAATATTCAGTCAACGCCATCATTATGCAGCTTGGCTAGTGTCAACTCGCTACCACAAGATTCATTCTCAGAAGATTACGGCTCCAGTGTTTTAAATTTAAAATCTTGTAATTATATTCGTATCGTGTGTTTAAATGTTCGTTCGCTTGTCCTGCAATTTGTCCAAGTTAAAGATATTATTTTTGCGTATGATATTTACATTTTTTGTATCTGCGAATTCTGGCTCATTGATAAAATCAAAGATGAGGACGTGATAATTAATGGTTATAACGTTATGAGACAGAATGGAAATTTAGTCGCGGTGGCGATATTGCGGTTTTCATAGGAAAGAATACAACTGTGTGCGTTTCTTGCATGCATCAAATTGATCGGGTTTAGAGTAATTATGGTTCACATTGCATTGTCACTAAAATAATTTAGGACTGGGCGACTTGCATCGGCCTCCGCATATTCCTCTTGATCTGGAATCCGTTGATACAACTTTAAGTAATGTATATATCCTACAGTTGATAAAGTAGTAATTATGGGTGATCTCAATGCAGATCTTCTAAAATAAGCCAGACCTGATTCCGCCAAGCTTGATTCATAGACTATCTTCTGCCTCTGCTACGTTACTTGGCGCCATTTTCATCTCTTGTAATGTTATGTATACAGTTATTTTTAATGAGGATTCTCCCGGAGCATCTGATCACGATTTAATAGGCTGTGATATCTTTTATCCTCGTGAAATAACCAAGCAGAAATTCATTTGGCAACGCGATTTTAAGCATTTTGATCTTGCTTCCTTTAAAATTGCAACTAATTTTACGCCTTGGAGAGGGGGGTATCCCTTTTCTTGATTCAGTATATAAAAAAAGTGGTCCTCAGTGCGACCATATATATTATTTTTATATATATATATATATTTTTTTGATACATTTGCTCCTTTTCGTAAAATTTGTTTGTCCAAAGCTGTTGCTCCGAGGGTAACTGATACAGCAAAATATTTTATAAAGAAAAAGAATGCTGTCCAATAAAAAATGCGTTAAACAAGACTAGCTAGCGACATATCATATTAGAAACTGCTTCATAATCAAACGACAAGCATTTTAAGAAGCGAAAGGAAGGCATAATTTGAAAGATTGCACTCTTTGCATTGTAAAGATTTCTTTAGAAAGGCCTTTGTAAGACTAATGTTAGCGAGAGCCCCCCATCTCTCAATGATCCAGATGTCATTAATAACTTTTTTGCTACTCGCCCAAGCATCGACCACTGTCAGCAATCCATACACTTTTTTACTAGTTCTCGTTCACCTAAAATCCCATTGGACGCTAAATTTGCTGTTAATGAAATTGATATGGATGTCCTCAAAATTGTTATAGGTAAAGATAATTGTTGTGGTCCTGGATCTGATGCATCTCTTGGGCCCTCTCATATAAATGAATTTTGTTTGCCTGAGCTTCTTCATATAATCAATTCAATAATAACCTCTGAAATCTTTCCTAATGCGTGGAAACATTCAATAATAACTCCGCTTCCAAAAACTAAAGAACCACAGTCTCCTAAAGATCTCCGAAAGATCTTCGTCCCATCAGCCGTCTTCCTATATTTTCAAAAATTACAGAAGCAGTGCTATATGAACAATTACTTAATTTTTTTGATAAATTTAATTCCCGCGTTTCCAATTAGGGTTTAGACGCTGTCATGGGTGTGAGACAGTATTGCTTAATTTGTCTGACGACATTTTGCAAAATACGAATAAAAGTTTACTCTCCTTATTATGTTCTTGCTAGATTTCTAGCGAGCGTTGGATACGTTGAATAGCGAGCTTTCAGCGAGCTGCTTATTGCAAAATCATGGCATGATTAAATCTTATTTGCAAGAAAGAACGCAAGAAGTGTCGCTACAGATTAATAATTAAGTGTTCAAGTCCGATTCGGTACTATTAACATGCGGGGTGCAAAACTTAGTTCTTTGCTGTTTATTACCTATACAGCTGACATTTTTTCCTGTTGCTCAGATGTCAGATTGAAAACTTATGCAGATGACACACAAGTTTTGCTCGCATTTCACCCAGTCCGATTTAGTGAGGTTTCGTCTGCACGTGATCTCGGTTCAATTGTTGAACAAAACTGGTAATTTGTGCATCGTTTATCCGCTGATTGCGTTTGCAAATCTGTGTCGTCTGTTTCCGTTCAGGTGGGAACTATCGCACTAGGTGAAACTCAACCTCTGTGAATCTCTTGTTCTTCCTCACTTTCAATTGTCTCCTAGTGTATGGACCGCGCCTGGGCGCGAATAGATGGCGTTTGCTGCAGGCGGTGCAAAATGCTTGCATTAGATTTGCCCTTGGCGTTCGGAAATACGACCACATTTGGCTTGCATTTAATAAGGCAGGTTGGTTCTGAATGAAACCGCGCATGTACTTTCTGTTATTGTTGTTTGTATGTCGCCTAATTACATCGTAAACGCCGGAGCATCTTTTTTCTCGAATTCGCGGGAGAATGCCAGAACAGTAGTTGTGTACACTATGGGTTTCCCCAAATACTTGTCCGAAAAATATAAACGCTCCTTCACCTATGTCGCGGCAAACGTCTTTAAATAGCCTACAATTTAATATAAAGATTGCTTTTTTACAACCGCGGCATTTATGAACCGTTTACGCACTTTTATTAGCTCGAATTCCGCGAAGAAATTATTTTATTAATGTAATTTTTTATTCGGTTAACGACGTGATTTTATTACTGACTTTTTACTTTTGATGTACGTTGTTTAGTTCCGCCATTATTGCGATTTATGCATTTATGGGACTTTAGCGATTGCGACTCACGAGTAAATGTATCGATAGAAACTAATTCAATTTATTGTGCGGCTTGCATACTTTAATTGTATTTTTAACGATTAGTCTGTATTTTCAGGTCAGGCTGTAAAGCAGGTACAGCTGTGTCTCGCCTTTTGTACTATTTTATGGTACAATCAAGACATTTATTATGCACCGGGCTATTTCTTTTGTAACTTTAACCACTCCCTGTACCATCGGGTAAGTGGTTACATGATCTCGTGTGACCTCAATAGACGAAGAGAATGCAGCAGCACTGCTTTCTGCATTCGGCCTGCGATGGAATTTGCGTGTTCTCGGCAGGTCCGAATGCTTTTGTTGTTTTGGAGAAAAGTTGGTCTCATTCCTCCCAGCACTCCAATTATCAATACGACGAGCTTGATTTTGAATCCTCTATACAGCTTGCGCATCTCGAACAGGAGTTCCTGATATTTCATCCGTTTTTCGTGCTCTTTGTTGACTATATTTGTCTCTGTTGGCGCAGAGAACTCGACGAAGAAGATGGATTTGTCATCGAAGTGAACAAGGACGATTTGTCTGCTCCTCAAAGACGAGTAATTCCAGTATATTCGGCACGACTCATTCCCGACTACGGATTCAATATCAGTGGGGACGTACGGCAAAACTGGGGTTGCATCAATACCATAAGTGCTGCGAAGATGGTAATACAGCACTCGAAGAGCCGCATTGTGACGTTCGATGTATGCTGAAACTGCATACATTGGGCATGCTGCCAAAAGATGCATTAGTGTTTCAGCATGACATCTACACAATCTACAAAGCGTACTCTGTACCGCCTGGTGTAAGATGTTCTGGCGATACGCTAAGGTATTGATGACCCCATCCTGGCATGCGAAGATAAAACCCTCGGTCTCGGATTTCAAGCCGGCTGATCTTAAGAAGGAGAAGGTCATCTCTGCCGACAAGCCAAGTTGTTGGACATTTCGAAAGAATAGTCCATGCAACGGCTTGTCGATATGCCTTCCCTCCAACATACGGAGTTTTTCCTTCCGTATGTTAGCCCTGAGACGAACTGGGTACAGATTGATGACTGTTTCAGCCTCCTGTGCATCACTACGTCCCACGTTGAAAACCTGACCGAGGTTTCGCGCCGCTCGTTCCGCCGCGTTGTACAAAAATGCCCCCTTCCCCTGAATTTCATGCTGATGTACTAGCATCATCAGGGGATCCTCCGTTCGATTAATCACGTCGCAAGCTGTTTCGAGGACCAATCGGTCATGCATACACTCCAGGCTTAAAAGGCCACGACCTCCCATATTTCGGGGCACATACAGTCGTTCCACGGAAGATCTTGGATGCAAACTGCGTTCCACTTCAGTGCTCCAAAAGAATAGAGCACTGGTGATACGGCCAACATATTCGTGGCTGCCACCTTATTTCTCCCGGTCAATTCTGATGACCAGATCTGACGGAGAATGCGATGGTATTTCTTAATGATGGTGGTTTTAGCAGCCTGCACATCCTGGACATGCCTTTGAGGTACGCCCAGGTATGTGTAGGCTTCTTCGGCGCTAAGGTGGCGGATGACATTTCCGTTGACGAGCTCCATATCGTTGTTATGGGAGCCTGACCTTCCTCTGTGCAAATGAACGACTGCACACTTGTCCAATCCGAATTCCATGCCGATATCTCTCGAGTATATGAGGGCGATGTTCAGAGATCGATGTAATTGATCTTCGCCTGATGCGTATAATTTAAGATCATCCATATAGAAAAGATGGGTGATCTTATGTACACGTTCACCAGGCGGTCCACACATGTACCCTTGAGATTTCCGGAGAGCAACGGATAGAGGCAATAGTGAGATGCAGAAGAGCAGAGGACTCAGAGAATCTCCCTGATAGACACCTCTTTGGAATTGAACCAGTCTAGACATGGTTCGACGCTTGCCCGATGTCATGACAAAGCGTGTTTTCCAAAGAGGCATCAGGTCTTCTACAATTCTCACTATGTTTGGGTGGACATGAAGGCGTCTGAGCAACAAGCTTAAAAGCTCGTGCGATGTTGAGTCATACGCCTTCATGTAATCCAGCCAGGCTATCGACAGGTTACGCTTGTACTGGACTGCGTCCTGACAAACACACCTGTCGATAAGCAAGTTGTCCTTGCAGCCGGATACACCCATTTTGCAGCCTCGTTGTTCTACTATCCGTTGCCACACCGGTGTCACGGATTTCTCAATACGTTCGTTCAAGATGTTAGTGAACAATTTGTATAACGTATTGAGACACGTGATCGGTCTATGGTTTCTCGGATCGGACAAGTCTCCCGATTTTGGGATCAGTGTCGTTCGGCCCTCCACCAGCCAGTGCGGAATGGGTTGGTCTCCATTTATATAAGAGGTGAATATTCGGGCTAGGTGTTGATGGACAGAAGTGAACTTCTTCCACCAATAGTTGTTAATTCCATCCCAGCCCGGCGAGGAGAAATTCCTCGCTCCTGTGATGGCATTTTTCACCTCTAATGCACTGACGGGTGGGCAATCTTCACTTTCTTGTGTGACTTCGTCGCACAACTCGGTGAAGATTTCAATACCTGGAGTGTCTGCATTAAGCCTAGATGTTTTCTCGTAGATGCTCCCCCAGAATTCCTCAACTGCGGTTATCGACGGAAACTCGCTTGAGGCTGCGATACGATGTTTGAAGAGGTTGGAAGGATTCGTCCAAAATATTGCATTTTGTCGAATTCCATCCTCCCGTCTTTGCAGCCTCTTTTTGGCATCCGCCAAAACCCGAATTTTATCAGCCAAACGTTGCTTGATATTGAGCAACTTCAGCTTGTTCAGTGTGTGATAGTACGTCCGCAGTTGTTGTGCGAACTTCTTGACTTTAGCCGTAAATGAACGGCCAGATGTTAAATAGTCGATCACACACTGAATTCGGGAAGCGAGCTTCCGTGTCAGTCGAATCTTGCCGTTCAATTGAGACATGCGTTTTGTAATCTGCCGACTCCCCGACATCTGTACCAGATTTCGCGGAATCACCAGATCACTTCCAGCCTCGTAAACGGCACAATTGACTTGCCACAGGTCGCAGTCATCTGGAAGAGCATCCAGAAGTAGGCTATTTGCTCTGTCTATTTCTCGTTGCTTAGGCAAAACTTTCGTTGTTAAGTTCCGCCTAAACTCGAGTGTCGTGCTTTCATAATGTGGAGCATCTCTCCCAGCACCGCGTACGGGCTCAGTTGTTATTGCCCGCACATCCGGTACCGGTTGACAGCTGGGAACAACGAAACCTGTCCGCCTCAGATAGGCCACATAATCTCTCAGTTGTTGTTGAGAAAAGCGATCTGCCAGTTCGGGATGCATTACTGCAAACCGACTGTGCATTCGCGCCATGTAGCCCCTCTGTTGCGGACAGCTCTCCTCGTAGCAGTGCATTAGATCTTGCCTGAGATCCTCCGTCCACTGAAATCGTCCGTGGGCATGTTGGGGTTGTTGTCCCGGGACACCCGTTTCGGCCCCTCCACCTCGGGACTGGGCTGCATCCGAAGCAGCCCGATGGTCAGGAGCCCTGCGCGTTGCATGTCTTGTAACCGCATGTACAGGGAGTAGGGTGGTTGGCCCTACCCCCCGTTATTATGCCTCTCTCGTTTGTCTCTTACCTCGCCATCCACTGGGGTTGGTTACCCAATCTCTGGCAAGGTTGCTAAGAGTCCAGGGCCCACCGGCTTTAATAAGCCCGATGGTCAGGAGCCCTGCGCGTTATTCTATTTGTAACCGCATGTGCAGGGAGTAGGGTGGTTGGCCCTACCCCCCGTTATTATGCCTCTCTCGTTTGTCTCTTACCTCGCCATCCACTGGGGTTGGTTACCCAATCTCTGGCAAGGTTGCTAAGAGTCCAGGGCCCACCGGCTTTAATAAGCACACGTAGAGGTGAGAGTAGGCCATTTGGGAAGATAGGTATGTTTTTTGCCAACCAGATGGAAAGTGCAAAGTATCGTATTTAATGTTTTTAAGGTTGCTGATTCTAAATCCGGTCAGTTTACGGAAATTCAAAATGGCGGATCCAATATAGCGGATCAATTTTGTAAAAGTGTCTCGATTTATATGAAAATCAGTACTCGGGGGATTTCGGAGTCGCTGATTCCAAATCTAATATCAGATTATCGAAATTAAAAATGGCGGATCCAATATTGCTGACCAATTTTGTAATGATGACTTGATTTGTCGCAAATAATTTATGATCTAATCGTACCCATCTACTTCTTACATGAAAGAATTCCATTTTTGTGATGGGAACAAAATATGTGCGCGATCCGTGAGCGCATCTGGTGGTAGATTTTATAATAACTCCCGCACTGTTGATTATTAGAGATAATATTTAACTACTTTTGGCACTATAAATTACTATTGCCTTACGATAGGTACTAGTAACTAGCAGAAGTAACTAGCAATGCCACTATTACTATCAATAATGCAACTAATGCATTATTAGTGTGGAGTAATACTGGATAGTAGTTGATAAAAATTGGTGTACAAGGATATTTGGATTGGGGATCGCTGATGAAGAATTTCAATTTACAATTTTAAAATGAAAATGATGAATAAATAAATTGTGCATACACAGGGTGTTGTTGCAATGGCGCCTAAGAGATATACCACGATGAAGATTTTATTTTTTGAAGCCGATGGTGCAAACAATATTTTTCAGCAAGGTATGGTTCGTTTGTAAATTGAATTTTAAAATTTATTTATTTTGAAGACATCATCCCCAACGAGACAATTGGTGAACATGTGAATGTCGACTGCTTCACATCGAACACGTGGCCCGGTGACAGTTGAAAACCCAAATCGATATTGCCGGGAAGGATGTTTCGAAACAGTCAGATGTTTTTATTTGAATAACTGAACGCTTGTGAGTGAAGTTAAAATCATCTGAAACTTCGAACATTCAGTAAAAACATAAAACTTTAAATGATTAATGTTGACAATGATGATACAGTGAAATAAAAAGCTGATCTCGGTAAACAGTAAAAAATAATGCTAAATCAAAAATGCTAGTGTAATTTTTGTTGAGCTAAAGTTAGGAGAACCTAAAGAAAATATTTAATCTTTAATTCTTCGGTATATTTTAATATTGTCTCTTCTGTTGTAGGCACTTCCATTAAATAATAAAAGGAAATGATATTCCCTTTTGGCCAAATCGATGGCATTTGAGGGAGTGTTGGGGTTGCACGCCATCTATTGTCTGCTGGTTCTACTGTACCAACAGCGTTTCATTGCGTGATTATGAGAACGACCGCGTTCAGCGGTGGCGTCGCCAGTTCTTGCTCGGCGCGCAGTTAGTTCGACAAAATACACCGCGTGGAACGTGTCTCTAAGATAGACGGATATACAAAAACTATATAAGCGAGCGGCAAAAGATTGCGTTGTATACTTTAATAAATAAACTTTAAAGGTGTAGATATGTGGTTTCCTGTTCTCCCAATAATCGATCTACGTCAAACATATCATCTTCATTTTCATGAACGTTACTTCAATACTTACAAAAAAGTGGAATTTAATTTATTGTTTTCGAAAACACTACAATTAAGGAATAAATCAGCATGTAACTTATTTTCTCATTTCAGCAGTGGATAATTCAAATGCAATTCGCACTTCCATGGTTTCATTCGTTTAATAATAGTGTCAATCTGCAGCATGCATATGCGATGAGAGGATTTCTCCTAACTTCTTCAAGAATATAGTCAAGATTTCAGCCGCTAGGTGGAGTAAAGACAAAAAAAGGTAAACCTGTCAACAAGACCGATCTCAGTACAGAAGGATATGGCGAGTATGTAAAGGGCCGAAGTTGACGACTAATGGATATAATTCAGTCGCTGTTATAAAAAAGTACGGTAGATTTAAGTGTGTAATCTGTTCAAGAACAGAGAGGATTCCAACGAGACTTTGACCGATAAAAGATTTTTGAAACGCAACTTAATGACATCGACTAGTATGTTACCAATTAATACTAGTTTTTTAGACATTTATCAAGAGAAGCGGTCGCTCCGCGCGCCAGGTTCTTATTACAAAGCCCGGAGACCGCTTCTCCTTTACAGTTCACCAACTTTAAAAGCTCTACACGAGAACGCGTAATTAGTTCCAGCGCTTGTCATAATAACCGTTTGAAAGTTTGCCTAATAACTTTAATTTTTTTATCTTTCGATTAAGCCTAGTCCGAATTTAATCGGTTCAGTGGATCGCGGGATATGAAAATCAGTTATCAACATTCTTGATTTGAATCAAAGCCCTTGAAAGGGCCCGTCAAGGTACAGTAAAAGGTGCAAGCGACGGCAGCCGCGCAAAGAGTTTAGTATAGTAAAATATAATATATTAATGGTTTTATTGGAACAAGTGGTTAAATTACATAGCCATGATACAAGTAGTGCCTACCAGGTCGCGCGTAAAACACTTATTTACATTTCAATTCATCGGTACAGCCTTTACATAGATTTGTTTCCCCTTTTTGTAGTTTGTGAAATTACAATTTGTATTGGAATAAACGATAAATAAAAATTTATATTGTATGACAATATGTATTATTAAAACTAAATATTCCGATTAATGCTTAGAAAAAATTTAACTACGCTATTCGTAATCTTAACATCATAGAGAGTCGGGAAGGATTTATTGGCTTTAATAATAATTTTATTTTATAATTTTTTAATTATTAAAGGCCAAATTTATTGGCTACATGAAAACATTCCACATTATTTTATTCACAATAGCAGACGGATTATGATTATTATATATTTCCAATGATTTAAGTGGACGCTCTGAATCCGAAAAAATAATTGTCTCCTTCTCTTATTTATTATAATACTGTCTATAGCCTGTATATAAGGCCAAGCACTACAGAATCCAGCACCCTAAAAAGACAGCAGTAACACCTGGTTACGGTTACTTGCCTTAGCAAACCCCCCCCCCCCCTCTAGATGCAAGATCTCTATTGGGGTTAAACAATTTAAACATAAATTTTCCCTGATAAGTACAGTGCTTGTTTGAACTAATAATTGAATCCAATAAGTACCTCATGCCATGGAAACACTCCACAATCGTCGTGTTCATGCACAAATGAATCAGCAACTTCAATAACAGATTCTAAATTATTAATCGTCCTATTACTACTTATTGTCATACATTTTACAATATATTTATATCCTACTACCTTAAACCTATACTTTAACAAGGGAATCTTAGATTCTGCAGTCATGACATTTATAGGTGTACTTTGTCTGTAACCCACGATGCGTCTGATACCATCATTCTGAACTTTTTGCAGTTTGTACAAATCCTGATCAGAGTGTGCAGACAACAAAAAGTCCCCATACTCATTGATCTAACCAAAGCCGTGTATAAACTGGAAAGTATCCTGGGGTGAGTGCCCCACCAAGTCCTTCTTAGACAACTCAAAACTTTTAATGAATTCTTACCTTTCTTCACAGAACAATTAATGTGATGCTGCTATTTACACGCCGATCAAGATATATTTCAAATAATTTTGTTTTATTTGATTCATAGACTATTGTATTATTGATTTTTATGATTCAACAATAATTGGCATGTTTTCCCCCTATCAAAGACTGCCATAAATCCTTTTTCCACAATGTCTATTCTATCTTTGATCATTTAACAAAACCTCAGGTACTATATTATCATATGCTTCCTTCACATCTAAAAAGACTACCGGTCTTTTACCTTTCTTATAAAAGCCCTTTTCGTCATAGTAGGCTTTAGTACGTCTTTACGCCTCTTTTTGCGGGCGTAAAGTTGACTTTTACGCCTACTAGGCATAAAGTGGACCCTAGGGTGTAAAGTTACCCCCGCCGGCGATTGGAACGATTCTCGGTCCGGCGAGGCCGGACCTCGAGCCGTTGATCGCCGACGGTTGTAACTTTTCTAGCCCTACGGTTCACTTAACGTCCAATAGACGTGAAAGCCAGTTTTACTCCTGCAAATCGATGCGAAAAGAGGGATGTCTTTCAGCCTATGTATGAGAAAAATAATGTTCGCACGTGGGGCGTAAGACTTTACACCCTCCGGCAATACTCTATACCCTCTGGCCGGCTTCGCCGTCCCTCCGGCATGAGAATTACCTGCAGGCGTAAAGACGTACTTTACGCCCACCGTACGAAAATAACTATTAGGATATCCCAGGTGATGATGCTGACGTTGTCCAAACAGGACCATCTTTTTCGGAACCCGTACTGGAAACTGGCGAATAAGATGTTATTTGCAACTTCGGGGTGCTAGATTACCGTGAGTCCCCTTGCCTCTCACGTTCATTTGCATATGCCTGCAATGCTCATGCCGATTTTGATTTTCGACCTTTTTCAGCTTTTGAAATAAGTTTCACGGTTTGAAATTATTTTTATCATTAACGCTTTCTCTCCATTTGCCGCAGTTATTGGTATGAAATCATGGCATTTTTGCGTCGCCGGTACTGGTTTAACTTTAGCAAATCTCACCTGCAAACTTTGTTTCATTACATTGTATTCGCTTTGGTTTACAAAAAACACGTCCGTTTGTTTTAGATTTCTTTTGGTCCATTGAAAGAGAGCATGAGGTGTGAGAATTGGTTTCCCAGATGTTATTTGCCAACTCGCACGACGGGCTCCTCTTTTTAATACGGCTCCAATGCCATCGCAAGCACTCTTTCCATGCGCTGTGTTTTCTGAGAAGTCCATATGAACATACACTTCACCTCTTTGCAATGTTTCTTTTTTGCTTGACACGTAGGCTCCTTGTTGCTTGGTAATGAAATTGTGCGATTTTAGAATTGACAGGCAACATAGTTTTTGTATGTTCGCAAAGGTTCATCAGAATCTGATGTCAGCTCCGATAAGTGCGCAGCATCTACCATTAACTTACAATTCTGGTGATACGTACAAACGCATACGCTGTGCGTACCGCTTGCGCCGGCGAGAACACAGTTTGGAGGTCGAAGGGTAGCAAACTTATTAAAACCAATGCGATTATCTGGGTGTTTATCAATATATAAACGATGTAATTCTTTTAAGTTACACAGAACCAACCGTTTTTGCAGTTTTATTTTCTCGCCATTAACATCTCTAATTGACACAGTATCTTTCATACCAGGCATCATACGACTATTTTCGTCGTCTTCGTAGAAGCTACGCACAGCCTGTGCTATTTCATCTGATATTTGACGACCCGGACGAGGTGCTGGAAATGAAAATACGCCTCGTTCATATACAAGTGTTTTAGCTGCTTTCGCCATTCGCCTAGACGTACTGAATTCCTCAGCGAGTTGACGTTCACTAAATGACTTTGGAGCGATTGTCAACATGCAAATTCGGTCAGCATGGGTAGTATTACTATCTGCGAATTTAAGTTTTGAAATTCTCCATCATTTCTTCTAATTGTGTTTCTCTTGAAAGTGGCTTCGTTGACGCGGATTTGACATCTGAAGGTACGAAATCGTCATCATCGAAAATGTCGTCGTTACCTTCATAATTGTCACATAATACATCTTTCATTTCAACATCATCATCAACATCATCGAGTTGCAACAATTGAGGAGACGGGTGAGACATTGTAGGTTGAGAAGAAGTAAACTGTTTAAATGCCCTTAGCCGATATTTTGAACAAATCTTACAATTCTCAGGCTATGAAGGAATTTTTATATGCAACTTTGCAGAAGGATGCCGAAGATTTCCTCCTTTATGACCCTTCACGCCTAACTTCTTAAAGGGATTAATGCATTTATTATAACGCGGCATAACATAACAAACAATTTTGCGAGCGAAACGAACACAGAAAATGTAGCCAAAGCTACAAAAATCTTTTCTTGAAAAAAAAAACAGACTATTCTATACATCTTCGGCTAGCCGCAATGGGTAATCGTGTATGAAGTTGATGAAAATGTGCTCTCTAGGATAAATGATTATTTTAGGCAATTAGTACCCGGTTAAACGAACAATTTCATTTCACACTTCAGAAGAAAGTAAAGTAGTATTAAAATATCATATCAGCGTGTCTCCAACTAATAAGACGTAATCCTTCGCGGCGATACGTGATCGAAAGCTTTCATATGTATCAAGCGGAAATCCAGTTCGATAACAGGTGCGTTCCACGCGGCTACGATAGTCGTGATGTTCCCCGCCACCACCTAGCGGTAGCGTAAGTACCTACACTTTGCATTCACGTATCACGCTTCCACATTCTCATTTTCCACTGGCATTCAGTGTACAGTAGACGCTCGATATAAGAACCATCGCTATAAGAAATGATCGGTATAAGAACACGTTTTTGATCATTACAGTGCCTATGAACATTCGAGATGTATCCCCTCCATACACTTTTTGCTGGTATGAACCGTTTCGCGCATTCCGTCGAGTCCACCTATACATACATACATACATATAAGAAAAGGGGAAGCATCAATTCCCCTACAATGTTACTTATATCGGCGCTTAGCGCGGAAGCTCGGAACGGATATAGTTCTTGTATCGAGCATCTACTGTATTCTGCAGAGTAGCGACTTCTGCTGCCGCCAGGTGGTGATGGTGAACATCGTGACTCTCATAACCGTGCGGAACGCGCCCGTTACCGAAGTGAGTTTCCATTTGATACATATGGAAGCATCCCAGCCCGGATCGGCGCGAAATATTAATTCATATGATATGGAGACATGTACCGACATGACGTTGGTAATTAATATTTTCCAAATATACATCGTTTTGTCAGATTGCAGTAAAAGGCTGATGTGATATAGATGTTGTTATTTGTCGATTTATCACACTTTTTTCTATAGTCTGTCATTTGATGACTTTCAATGTTGCTTTCCGAACCAATTTAACAAAATAATTGAAACAAATTTTCTCAGAAAAATATTAACTTATATGAAAGATATTATTCTGAAAAACAAATTCTAATTTTAAAGGTAATGAATTTTTATCACTCTGTAATAGCAAATTTCAATATTAACTAAAAGTCTCACCTCATTTAGCAACCTAAAAGAGGAAAAATGCATATATTTGTCAAATTTCCTATACAATTTTTCTCAAATATTCATAGCAACAGATTTGAAAAAGTGAAACTTAAAAATATGAAAAATTGCAATTTATGCCCCAATATGTCATCTTTCTAGTCAAAGTAGTAAAATTTATCACTTTTCTAGTATTTATTACTAGTGAACGTATTAGAATTCTTAATGACGCGTACCTTTAAAAAATACAGAGGAATGAGCGAGGATTGTGTCGCCAAATAAATGTAACACAATATTTTTCGCGGGAAATGGATACACTTGCCTAGGCATAAAAACTTTCACGGTGTAGAAAGAAAAGCCCGGGCAAGCGGAAGTCTTTATTAATAATCACACAATAAATTACAGTTAAAACGAATCAAATTATTCTATTCACGAATGTCGAATGACGCGAGATCACGATAAGTTCGGCGCGAGGATCCTTCATACGCACGCTGGAAGAGAGCTCTCTTACCTTACTATTACACGCTGTCTTGGTGTACGCCACATTCTCAGCATGTATCCTTGTCCAAAGCCGCTTAGGCGCCTCGACGTCTCGAGGGAACCGTCACCTGAGCTACGGGTAGACACGAAGTCTACCGCGTAAAGTGCAGCCCTTGGAGATGGCACGTGAAACTCAAGGGCACGTGGCCGAATCTCCCAAGTTTTTGTTAAACACACACAAGTTGGTTCTCGCAGGAGACCACACGTTCGCACGATGTTGTGTTTTCCCACACAATATACGGAAACTCGATCGACTTTCAACACACCTGTATCCGTTGATAGCAAAACTAAGTGCGCAAGAAAAGATCGCAAACAAGCGTATCGATCCGAAGCACGCGGGACGGCCGCGATTTGCGCGCGCAACCACGATACGCCGCGCCACCAC
This sequence comes from Trichopria drosophilae, assembly GCA_030407085.1. Classification (NCBI taxonomy): domain Eukaryota; kingdom Metazoa; phylum Arthropoda; class Insecta; order Hymenoptera; family Diapriidae; genus Trichopria; species Trichopria drosophilae. The sequence continues at coordinate 62,268,740 of CM059584.1, read as the reverse complement.
AGTTAGCGAGCTCGAACTCAGGAGAAACCGAACAACTAGGTTTCTAGTACTTATTACTACCTTCGAATTTTCAGTGTAACAATGGGTTTCTATAAGCTTTTGAGGTCGCTTATTACGAATTCGATATTAACTTTCAGATATGAGGGTCATTCCACGTCAGAAATATCAAGATTTGCAAGGGGTCTTCGGATTTTTTCGAAACTCGTTATAATTATACCTCCATATGAAAGATAAATTATGCCCAAAGGCTTTTTGATAATTTTCAAAATTACGCGTACAACGGGGTAATGAATTTGAAATCGAATTATTTTTCAATCCGTTATAACTATATAAGGCGCACGGTGCGGCCGCATCCCGTCCGCTCATTCAAAACCCCTTATCTCGAGTTCTACGAAAGTCTCCATCAATATTTTTTTTTTACATTAAAGGTGAAATCATAAGGAATCACCACATACATATTAAACAAAAAAATAAAAAGGGTATAAGTTTGAAAAAAATTGGTTAAAAAATTTGTTTTTCATTTTTTTTGGTCCAAATTGACAATTTTTTTTTATTTTTTCATTTTATTTCGAAATTATATGTTTTTAGCTTTAATATCGTGTTTCGTTCATAAAAATCGAATTACCCATTCCAGAGTTACAATGGTTTGAAAAATAATTCGATTTCAAAGTCATCACCCCGTTGTGCGCGTAATTTTGAAAATTTTCAAAAATCCTTTGGGCATAATTTATCTTTCATATGGAGGTATAATTATACCGAGTTTCGAAAAAAATCCGAAGACCCCTTGCAAATCGTGATATTTCTCACGTGGAATGACCCATGATAGTTTACAATAGTTAATTTCTGTATACCTACAAAAATTCCCTTTTAATGTAGAAGCACTTCAATGGGTGTTAAATGCCTTAGTATCATTTTTTATGAGCTACGTAAACCTGGCAAGACCACAATCGCAAATCGGAAATTTTCTTAATGCATAATTTGGAGCTCAATTAGTGCTAATTTAATGCCCTAATCCGGAATTTAATGCTCTTTTCTTTATAAAAAAAAAATATGGTCTTGCTAGCTTTACCACAAGCTAGCAGCGCCATTCCAGAAAACCGATAAGGAAAGCTTGTATCAAAATGTGGCTAGGGGCATAATTTGGAGCTCATTTAATGCTCGAGATATCCGATAGTGTCGTAGCCCTACATTTGTCCTTTAAGGGCGGCCCCTACAGGACGAAAATAAAAAAATATTTTTTTAAATTTAAATATAAAGACAACTGTAGGGCTACGACACTATCGGATATCTCGAGCATTAAATGAGCTCCAAATTATGCCCCTAGCCACATTTTGATACAAGCTTTCCTTATCGGTTTTCTGGAATGGCGCTGCTAGCTTGTGGTAAAGCTAGCAAGACCATATTTTTTTTTAAAAAGAAAGGAGCATTAAATTCCGGATTAGGGCATTAAATTAGCACTAATTGAGCTCAAAATTATGCATTAAGAAAATTTCCGATTTGCGATTGTGGTCTTGCCAGGTTTACGTAGCTTTGATTATGACCATTATGAACATGTTTTCCAAATGCGCCATGTTAGGACAATCAATTGGCATTTTTATTAACGCGTTTTTCTACATTATGTACTGAATAATAAAAAATGTATACTATTAAATTAAACATAATGCTTAATAATGTCAGAAGTGAATAAAGCCAAAGATTACGCCGAAAACTGTCGGAAACTTCTATTTAATGTTTTTATATATTTTGGCATAGTTCGACACTACTAATCATAATTTTCACATTTTTTATAAATATGGCGGTGATGTTTTTTCGATCAGAAGCACGGATTCGGAATGGTTACGCCAGCTTAACGTTAAGCTAGCGTAACCATGCGTTATTTTTTTGTTTAATTGAAGAACTCGAAATACGTTGTTGTGGTATTAAACTAGCTGGAATTAAGCTCTTAATTTCCCAATTGGTTTCATTTTGATTTGAGAAAGTGGCTAGGTCAGCTCAATAAATTACCTAATAAATTGTGTATACTCGTGTTTACGTATTGACCCATTAACAAAAATTCGTTATTAAAATATTAACAACAGTATTTCCTTATCTTATATCTTATATTTAATACTTCCTGTATTATTTTTCAAGTACTTGTTTATTCCCTTAACATGAATATTTAGACGGTCTCTGTTTGTTGCCAAACATCGACGCAGCAGAATCAGCAAGATGTTCGATAATATGTGAGTATACGGAATTAGAGATCTCAGTACACATGTCCTTGAAATTACAGAATGTATTGATACATACCCTGGCATCTGTTGACGTATGTACGAAGTCAACGTTGACCGTAAATGGCAAAACCGACATCGTCGCGCCATCTCTGAGCCTCCGTGCGAACTGTACTTCGCCGCGAATTTCGAGCCTCGCAACCCTTAAACTTTAATTCGAACATAATCCGATAAGCGGATCTTACTTCCGCCTTCTCGTTTCTCGGAATTCGAGTTCCGGGATTTTCAGATTCCACAGGGTCTCCACCATGAGAGTAACTGCTCTCCGCTAAATTTCTAAGTATTTGCTCCGAGACAAATCGCGCATTTAGAAATCCGAATTCGCCACATCTTCTGTAAGATCTTTTCAGATCTACGCGATTCACATTTTACTTCCTTTCATTAAATTTAAGTTAATTGTGATTTCGTTTAAACTTATTGCTAACACGTGTAGATCGAACTTCTCTACACTGCGGTTCGAAGAAGTACCGACTGCATGTACTGTGACTCGAAGCAATAAATAGTGTTTTTTTTTTATTTCACCTGCAAATTATTCTCAATTGACCTTATCCATTGCATTGCTTATTCAGCCTATCGATCCTGCAACCACGCTGTCTGCAATCGCGGTGTATTATTAGTATGCACACGATCAATGACTAACAACATCCGATATCCAAAAGTCTCATGACGAGTACAATTCTGCGATTTACTCCGGCTATACTCCCCCTCCTTATGATTGTTCTCAATTATGAACTATGTCTCCGGAACTGCATCATAGATCGGCTTGAAATTTGGTCGGAGTACTTGCAGAGAGTACTACTTTCAAAATATGCAATAAAAAAAATAATTTTTTTTTACGGTTCTAATTGAGGTGGTCCCTTTAAAACTTCTAAGAATGAAACGAAGATTTCACCTATAGTTATGTATAGTTACATAACAGATCATAATAAAACCCTTGGTGCCCAATTTTGGAAACGATGGAAGAGGCGGAACCAACGCTCAAAATTTAGTCGGTATTGAAGAGGAAGGGGAGATTTTGGAGAGCGTTCACGCAGACCCACAACTAAGTATCCGAACCCTCGCATCGATGCATGGACGTAGTTATTCGTCAGTACAACGTATTAAAAAAAATGATCTGCGCACATATCACTTCCTAAGAGTACAAACGTTGTTACCCGGGGATTATGAGAGGCGTCTTAACTACTGCAACTGGTTAATTAAAACCTGCACTCAAGATCTGCTTTTCCTAACTCGGTTGCTATCAACCGATGAGAGTCTTTTTACGCACTATGGGTTTTTCAACATTAAAAATTACCTTCGCTACAGCGAGGAAAACCCTCATGCAATTCTCCCGACAAAGAGAAGCCAAAACGGGCTTCAAATCCATTCGTGGGAGAGAACTTGGTTAGTTTAAAATTTTATACGTATAAGACAATTTTGTTCTTAATAAATTTTTATTATTACCCTTTCCATCAGTCCTAAATTGACGTAAACCGATTCATTCTTCAATATCTATCGATATTGCGACGTATAAGTTAATTCTTTTTGGTGTAACCTAAAAATAGAATAAGGAAAATTCATTCCCAATTTAAAATTGCTTGCCGCCCTGAAAATCGATTCGACTAATTAGAAAATTAAACAGAAAGTCAGTTCGAAAAAAAGATTTTCATGGGAATATGAAGTAAAGAATGTTAAATTTCGCTCGAGAATTGGTTGTGATAATCCATAACAATTGTGTCTTTAGGTGGGACAATACGAAATTCAAGGCTGGTTGACAGGGGGAGCTTACGCTGATTGTTTACGAGATGAATTGCCTGTGCTATTATTAAATGATAAATTATTAATTAAAATTTAATATTTCCGTAGGATGGAACACCTTCTCATAATTCCCTACTCGCCAGTCGAGAATTGAATACGATGTTCCCTAAATCCTGGATTGGAACTCGCGTGACGCTTACCCAGTATCCTCCGTGATCGCCTGATTTGACGCCACTGGACTTTTTCTTATGGGGGTTCATGACAGAAAAAGTTTATGCCACCCCCTGCGAACTCGCAAAGAACTGCAGCGACGAATTAACGACGCAATACCGCAAACCGAGGGCTCCTATTCATACAACACTAGGTGCGTTAAGCTGGCAGAACAACATTCTCAGATCAAGTTCTATTATGTACCATAATTAAGGGTTCATTAAGGGTTAATTTAATGCCCAAATGCGAAATTTAGTGCTCTGCAAATTTAAAAAAAAACGAGGTGTTTGCCAGCTTAACGTTAAGCCAGCAGAACACTCAATCAACGACAGCCGGAAATTAAAAAGTAAGCACACAGGAATTAAGGGCTCATTAAGGGCTCTCGAAATAGCCCACATTCAAAAAAATTTATACTGGTTTTTAAAAAAAAAAGGGGTGTTTGCCAGCTTAACGTTAAGCCAGCAGAACCCTCTATCAACGACAGCCGAAAATTAAAAAGTAAGCACACAGGAATTAAGGGCTCATTAAGGGCTCTCGAAATAGCCCACATTCAAAAAAATTTATACTGGATTATTAAAAAAAAAAGGGATGTTTGCCAGCTTAACGTTAAGCCAGCAGAACATTCTATCAACGACAGCCGGAAATTAAAAAGTAAGCACACAGGAATTAAGGGCTCATTAAGGGCTCTCGAAGTAGACCACATTCAAAAAAAATTATACTGGTGTTTTAAAAAAAAAAAGGGGTGTTTGCCAGCTTAACGTTAAGCCAGCAGAACACTATATCAACGACAGATGAAAATTAAAAAGTAAGCACAGAGGAATAAAGGCCTCTCGAAACAGCCCACATTTAAAAAAATTTATATTGGATTTTTTAAAAAAAAGAGGGTGTTTGCTAGCTTAACGTTAAGCCAGCAGAACACTATGTCAACGACAGCCGGAAATTAAAAAGTAAGCACGCAGAGATTAAGGGCTCATTAAGGGCTCTCGAAATACACCATATTAAAAAAAAAAAAAGGTGTTTGTAACAGCTTAACGTTAACCCAGCAGAACTCTATGTCAACGACAGCCGAAAATTAAAAAGTAAGCACGCAGAGATTAAGGGCTCATTAAGGGCTCTCGAAATAGACCATATTAAAAAAAATTATATTGGATTTAAAAATATGTCCCCACTTGCAACAAAGTGTTTTTAGTGTATTTTTGGCCGCTGAACGCGAATTTTTTGGGTGGAAAGCCCAAAATTGGTCGGTTAATTCTTTATAACAATTTTTTTAAACAATTTAATAATTTTAGTTGTTTGCTACTGAAAAAATTTGTTCACGGTTTTTGGATCATTTTGAACAAAAAAGGTCTGTAGTAACTTTTACGTAGGACGACAACTTTTCGAGATAAAAATCTCAAAAGTTTAAAAAAAATCGATTTTTGCTATTTTTGACCCACTATCACACATATACTGTTAGCTTATTTTTATTCCACCCAGGCTTCAATTTTTCTTTTATACCTATATTTTAACGGAAAAATTCGATTATAGCATTTTGTACATGTTTTCATAGTTGTTAAGGCGATAACTTCCGACCGTTTCGCAGTGCGGATATGCAATAATTTCGTATACATACTTACGGCGGGTTCGCCTGTAGACAAATGTATAATAATAATGATAATAATATTAATAATAATTGTTTGAGATTTTCTTTTCGTAAAAAATAAAATACTATATAATAACTCCGATGAATGAAAAAGGTCTGCAGACATGTGTCGAAGAATTAAATAAGTTTTTATCGTTATTTAGGTACCATCATCATTTAAGAATTTTTTTATTCTCAACAGAGATGTGACAGTGTTTTTTTGCAACTATTCTAAAATTTCGAAACTTTTACAACGGATTCGTCATTAGGTAAATAGTGAATTCAAAGAAGATAATGACAAATTCGTATTCTGGAACCTCAGAAATCCCCGTATATAAATTTTCAAATTCATCGACGTAAATTTAAAATTTTTGACCGCCATATTGGATCCACCATTTTGAATTAAAAAATTCTGATATCGAATTCTTATTTAGGAATCTCACAAATCCCCCTATACGCATTTTTATAAAAATTGATAACAATTTCAAATTTTTTAGCGCCATATTGGATCCGCCATTTTAAATTTAAAAAATCTGACAAAGGATTCGTAATCCAGGATAAGAACAATCTTCCTATACCTATAAAACGGTCGTTAAATCGTATTTATTAATTCCTTTTGGTTTCCCTATGAATAGCAGTTAAAACTCCATAATTTTATGGTGTACACTTGCTTTTCACTAAAGAATTTCTTAATTTTCTGTTATTAATGTAAAACAAACCAGTTTTCAACAACAGATAATTTATTAAATTCATTTTTAAACTTATTTGACGGTTATACACGAAATTCCATGGCTTGTGTATTTTCTAATTTTTTTCTCGATAGAGATATGTGTTTTTGTTTATTCATATGATGGACGTTATTTTCGTCGTGCGGCTTTGAGCGATAATTTAATCGTTCAAATTTTGCCCGACGATTGTACGTTTTTCTTATGATATAAACTTACACAATTTTTCATATCGTCATCCAAATCTGGATGCAAAAAAAAAAAAAAATCTCCTTAATTTTTAATATTTTTTGAACGTCTAAGGATGAATGTGTAGAACCTTATTGAAAAGTCCTATACACATTCAAGGACGAAACGTTCGATTTTTACTATGGCTATCTTAATGATGACTTTAGTTAAAATAGTTCCTTTTTATCATCTTAAAAGTATGGTGACCGATTAAACCAAGAACCCTTTAAAACCTACCCTTTACTTACCTATAAAACGGTCGTTAAATCTTATTTATTAAGAACAATCTTCGTTTATCAACTGGTATTATAAAAATATTATCAGTAAAAAAAGAAAATGTTCTTGAAAATTACGCCATTTTGAAGCCGCCTATCTTTTAGAACAACTAATTACTCCACCCGATCCAGAAGTACGATTCGATTGGTAAAGGTCTTCGTGTAAAAAAAAGGCTTTAAATTTTAAAAAATACCATTTTTTTCACGTTTTTTCCAATTCCGGCCGCCATATTGGAAAAGCGGCTGTAGATATTGCAAAATGGACTTCAGATTCAGAAAGAGCAGACCTGAAAATAATAAGATATGCATTTGCGTAAAAATTCATTCACGCATTCTATGAAAATTATGTACGTAAAGAATAGTGAGAATTTATGCCATTTCAGGACGAAACGGGTTAATCCCTGCGTGCTTACTTTTTAATTTCCATCTGTCGTTGATATAGTGTTCTGCTGGCTTAACGTTAAGCTGACAAAAACCCCTGTTTTTTTTAAAACCCAGTATAAATTTTTTTTGAATGTGGGCTATTTCGAGAGCCCTCAATGAGCCCTTAATCCGTGCGTGCTTACTTTTTAATTTTCGGCTGTCGTTGATAGAGTGTTCTGCTGGCTTAACGTTAAGCTGGCGAACGCCCCTTTTTTTTTAAAATCCAGTATACATTTTTTTTTAATGTGGACTATTTCGAGAGCCCTTAATGAGCTCTTAATTCCTGCGTGCTTAGTTTTTAATTTCAGGCTGTCGTTGACGTAGTGTTCTGCTGGGTTAACGTTAAGCTGTTACAAACACCTATTTTTTTTTTTAAAATGAAGTGTAATTTTTTTTAATATGGTCTATTTCGAGAGCCCTTAATGAGCCCTTAATTCCTTCGTGCTTACTTTTTAATTTCCGGCTGTCGTTGATAGAGTGTTCTGCTGGCTTAATGTTAAGCTGGCAAACACCTATTTTTTTTTAAATCCAATATAATTTTTTTTTAATATGGTCTATTTTGAGAGCACTTAATGAGCCCTTAATCGCTGCGTGCTTACTTTTTAATTTCCGGCTGTCCTTGACATAGTGCTCTGCTGGCTTAACGTTAAGCTGGCAAACACCCCTTTTTTTTAAAAATCCAGTATAAATTTTTTTGAATGTGGTCTATTTCGAGAGCCTTTAATGAGCCCTTAATCTCTGCGTGCTTACTTTTTAATTTTCGGCTGTCGTTGATAGAGTGTTCTGCTGGCTTAACGTTAAGCTGGCAAACACCCTTTTTTTTTAAAATCAAGTATAAATTTTTTTGAATGTGGGCTATTTCGAGGGCCCTTAATGAGCCCTTAATTCCTGTGTGCTTACTTTTTAATTTCCGGCTGTCGTTGATTGAGTGTTCTGCTGGCAAACACCCCGTTTTTTTTTTAAATTTGCAGTGCACTAAATTTCGCATTTGGGCATTAAATTAGCCCTTAATGAGCCCTTAATTATGGTACATAATAGAACTTGATCTGAGAATGTTGTTCTGCCAGCTTAACGCACCTTACAACTCTATGTTTAATGGCAGTTCAATATAAATATATCTAAAATATCAGCGTAAGAAAGTTGTAACCTTAAAGACAGGTGAGTATGAATTCATCGGCCATTCCCGGGCAGTGTAATTGTATCTATGTAGATCGTTCAATAAAATTCTACGGCCATGCAAAATTCAATATAATTATATGTCAAATGTACGAGTAACATAATTGTAGCCCGTCTGATCATTCAACATAAATGTATATCAAAAGAATGAATTGTTATTTGCATAATATTAAAGTTATTAGGCACTATTCATTATAATCAATAAATCAATTTTTAACCCGAAAATTTCATTTAAACGTAAATGTGTTAACCTTTATACTATAGTACATACATATATATGTATACTATGTTTGTATTGTGAATGTTAACCACTTCAGTGGTAGCTGTTTAAAAAAAAAGTGCCAGAAGTGGTACAGCCCTGTACTTAAGATATCGAAAAACGGTGAAACACGGGTTCCATATTTTCCTAAAATATATCATTTAACATTTAATTAATCATTTAAAAAATCAAGTAATATTTCACATTTATGTCGGCCATCTTGGTTCCATCATTTTGAATTTACAAAATCTGACTTCAAATTCGTAATCAGCGACCCAAAAAATTCCCGAGTATCAATTTTCATCAATATCAAGTAAATTTTTTACATTTATGTCGGCCATCTTGGAACCGACATTTTGAATTTTCAAAATCTGATTTCAGAGTTATAATCAGCAGCCCCAAAAACCCAGTTTCATAAAGTTTGGGTAATTTTTCGCATTTCGGTCGACCATCCTGGATCCGCCATTTTGCATTTTCAAAATCTAACTTCAGATTCGTAATCAGCGACCCCGAAAAACCCCGAGTAACAATTTTCAGCTGTTTTCCGTATAAAGAAAAATGTGCGCCGCACATTTTAATAAATTTAGCAAATTTACAGCCGCCATAGTGGATCCGCCATTTTTAATTTTCCCATTTTTACGACAAATTCGGATTCAGCGACCCAAAATATCTTGGTATACGAAGTTTCATGCAAATTCATTAAGAATTGTAAAAGTTATTGCAAAATGTACACATATGATCCATTACCACGTTTTTCAATAATTTTTTTTTACATATATGATCCATTACCATTGAAGTGGTTAAATATATGTATTCGGTTACTAATAAAAGAAAAATTATCTATCAAAACAATCTCTTTAATTCACAATTTCTTAAGTAAATATTTATTTGAATCAGGGAATTGTTCATACATACATACATACAACATACGGGTTTTACACGGCTTTCCTATAGTTCGCTCTCAGTTGCAAATAACAGACGCAATGAGTCTCCTTTGCTAACGTAAGCTCAGTCGCCAGCGGCACTACCTAAAATTTGGGATTCGCTGGGACGAGTGTATGACTTTTTATGCAATAGCCGCTCAACAACTCTGCTCGTCTCGTAAAAGATCAAGAATGTCACTGATCAAACGGCTCAAAATTCTGTTGCAATCGCCGCTAACGCATCCGAAATTAAAGACATTAAAAATCTTATTGTTTACGTGCACCCATATCCTGTAACTTAACACCTATGGATGTCGTTAAACGCATTTTGAAGAGGGTTAATCTGATTAACCTCGCATTATTTATCACTGATGCTCGTAAAATGACACCTGCTGGGTCTTCGCGTCCTGTGTCTCCCCAACACGCGACGCCATGAACTTATTCAATTGTAGTAAATTGTATTGTTAGAGGCGTACACAACACGATCATCGAGCAAAAACGTAAAGTCGGAACCGTCACTCAAGCTGAGCCTTTTCCGGAACTATATCCAGAAAATACTTCTATCGTGTACGTTAACGAATTCTTATCTAAATAAGTTTACACGTTGTTACAAAAAGCTAAGGATGCGGCTAAGCCTAGCAGTGGCTCTCTCGTCTGGGTACGAGGTTGCGTTTTTTTAGACGTAATGCCTGAGTCCGTGAAATCCCGATCCTGACGGAACAAGATGTAGAGCTTATTGAGTGACAATTACAGAGATGTCAATCTTTTGCCCCTACTATTAGCCGCAGTAGCTGTCTGGATGGCAATGTTTTAACAATTTCATATGCCAATGTAAACTTATTACGAGCGCATTTGTCACTGATCGAAGCGCAACTTAATAATGCCCCCGCACATATCTTCGCTCTTACTGAAACCTGGTTTAATCCGGATATTTCGTCTGAAACCATAGTCATATTCTCGTATAATTTAGTTCCCAATGATCGAGGAGTACTTTCGTGAGGACGAAATAAGTATACACTGGGCGATGGGATAACTTGTTATATACTTGAATCCTTTACATATAACGTTATTGAGCACTCCTCCAGTACTAGTACGATATCTACAATATGCCTCTGTCAACTGGTGATTACCCTGCATTCTAAAAATAATCCTATGTTATTTCCCTAAACAAAGTCGATAAACCTAGCTCTCCCAGCGATACTAAACCGATACCGAATCCACCTCACACAGCTAAGATTTTGGAAGCATTGGTGACTTGTAAGATAGTCAGGTATCTCGAATCGAACCATTTGCTTCGTCCCAGACAATTTGGGTTTAGGATGTATCATAGTGTGCAAACTGCAGTATTGACTCTATTAGATGACGTTTGCCGCGAGGTTGAGAATGGCTGTGTCACAATATTAGCCTATTTGGATAGTTCTAAGGCATTTGATTCACTGCAACCTCCAATAATTACTCGCTGTCTGTGCCAAATTGGATTTGATGATCTGGCTGTTAAATGGATACACTCATATCTATCAGGGAGATCCCAGACTATCAAAGGTTTCGAGGGAACCTTTACCAAGAGTCGGAGTACTACCACCGGTGTACCGCAAGGATCTAGTCTTGGACCGATACTCTTTAGTATAGTGTTTAATACACTCTTCACACGACTTCGACACTGCCGCGACACTGCAATTGTATTCGCAGATGATACTAAAATCTACCTAACCTAACTACTCCTATCAGCCAAATCCACGAGAAATTCATTGCATAACAAAATCATAAGATTTTATTTTCCATTTTCAACAGAATACTTTAAAATAGTAAAAATTCTACTGTAACAGTTTTCCCCGCGGTAGCGTAACGACGATGGGCCAGAATGGCCACTACACGTTATTGGGGTACTCTCCGGACCAACCTCCCCCGGATGGACCAAATTTGTCGCTCTCGAACGTCCTGGTATGGACGAAACCCGCGGTGAAATTCCCGTCCACCGACTAGCTGACTCGCAGTGAAAGACGAGACGGCCGTTACAGAAAACGCAAAAGTGATTTGACACAATATTACATAACGCAGAAATAAATACGACGTTTAAAGTCGATACAATCGATCTATTCAATTACAACAACAAAAATATCCAGGGTGTCCGCAAACCAAATGATCAAATTGACCCAGTGGATAGAGGAGGAAAAATTGAATCAAAAGTCTTGAAGCATTTTTCGATTAAATAAATAATAAACCCAGTACAGAGCGTTAAAAATGCATGTACGTGAGCCGCCACTGTCAGTGTGTGCAAATCTAGCATTCATCGATACCGAGAACGCCTAGAGCGTCAAATGTTCCGGAGGCGATCAATATCAGATTCGAAACTAGGAAACAAAAGCGTATCGGCTCACTACCGGGCGACTCTCATAATGTGTATCTCTTGACCAGGAAAATCATTAGTGATTTTTTGAGAAAGTGTTAATTTGTCAAGAAGTTTGTTATTAAAAATGAATAGCAATGGCAACCAGAATACACGGAAAATGCGAAAAATAATCGGTAATTTAATAAATTGAGAGAGAAAAGGGAGATTAATGGAACCAAAGACCGTTTGGAGAAGCAATTGACAAATCTTAAAATGTAGTAAACTTTTCGTCTAAAATTATTTTTGGATTTTCGGTAATGAGTTTCAATTGAGAATAAAACCACACTGAATTTTCGTTTACTCACACTGAGCTTGAAGCATGTCTAAGCTCGACTAAAATGTCAACCAAAACCGTTTGTACAGAATGACTGGCATACTATTCGAGTTTAAAAAACCACGTTTACTTTAATCGTAACTGATCCCGTTTTTGAGAAATTCAGAAATCAATTCTGTACGTTTAAATTCAGCTTACGTAGATTTAATCATTTTACATATTTTTCTTCACATGAAAAATAAGTGAAATTTGTTACTAGAGGGGTTTTTGGGTCGCTGAATATGAATCTAATCTCAGATCTTCAAAATTCAAAATGGTGGATGTAAGATAGTGGACAGAAATGTGAAAAGTTACTTGAGCAAGAAAAAACTGGATACCTGCGGATTTTCGTGGTTGTAGATTAGGATTCTGATAATAGAAAAATATTATATAAAATTGAAAAAGTTAAAAAAAAAAAATAAAAAAAAAATAAAAAAAATAAAAAACATGGTACCAAACTACCGCCACGTCCACGTCGTTGGTTTTGGGATTAGCAGAGAGTGGTAAGTTATTATATTATTTTAATTAACCCTTTCGTTGGCATTGACGCAATAGTGCGCGGAATTGGAAGGTGCCCTGTGTGGCATTGACGCAATAGTGCGTATTTAACTTGCTCCGATTTGGAATCCAAGTCTAACTTGGGGGTTTTTGGGGTCGCTGAATCCGAATCTGAAGTCAAAATTTAAAAATTCAAAATGGCGGATGCAATATGGCGGCCGAAAATGAAAAAAAAATGAAAAAAGTTACTCGATAATAATGAAATTTGTTACTCAGGGGTTTTCGGGGTTGCTAATTACGAATTCAAGCTGGAAATTTCAAAATTCAAGATGGCGGTTTCACATTCGCAATCAGCAACCTCGAAAATCCGCGAGTAACAAATTTCATCACAATCAAGTAATTTTTTTCATTTTCGGCGACCATATTGGATTCGCCATTTTGAATTTGCAAATTTTGAGTTCAAATTCGTAATCAGCGACCTCGAAAACCCTGCAGTACGGGTTGGAGTCGAAATGGCGATAAAAAAAATTCCTGCCATTCTGGGCACTTTTTGTAGAATTTTCTGTGCCAACGAAGGGGTTAAATGCAGTTACATATATTTAATTACGCAGTAAAATTTAACATACTTCCTGAATGTAATTCCGACGAGTTTGTTGTCAGATTCATAATCTGGAACTCCAAAAACCTCCGAGTGTTTAGTTTTATCTCGATCAAGCTATATTTCATATATCTGTTGGACATGTTAGATCCGCCATTTTAAATTTTGAAAATCAAAGATCACATTCATACTCAGCGACACCGAAACTCTCGTGGCAACGAATTTTAGCTATTTTCCATGTTAAAACAATACATAACTTAAGTGATCAAATCTTACCTACGCTGAATTTAAACGTACAGAGTTGATTTCTGAATTTCTCAAAAACGGGATCAGTTACGATTTAAGTAAGCATGGTTTTTTAAACTCGAATAGTGTACCAGTCAGTCTGTACAAATGGTTATGGTTGACATTTTAGTCGAACTCAGACATGCTTCAAGCTCAGTGTGGGCACATGATGCCATGCGCCTTTGCGATGCACAATTTCAAAATTCCATTGTTGGAGCTCGATTGCTCACCGTGCTAGCCGACCCATAGGTTCCGGACGTGTCATTAGCCATTTAAGGGCACTATGATCCGTGATCGCGATAAATTTATAACCTTCCAAGTATGGCCTTAACTTGCGGATTGCCCATAGCACGGCAGGACATTCTCGTGCGGTAGTAGTATAGTTTCTCTGCGGAGTACTTAGTACCTTACTAATGTAGACGATTGAATGTTCCTCATCGTCGTGCTCCAGGGTTAAAACCGCGTCTAAGGCAAATCGGCTGGCATCGCACTGAGCGGCAAATGGTTTCCGGAAATGCGGTCTGGCTAACTCGGGAGTTGTGGCTAACTGGGCTTTCAGTCGGATAAAGGCTTCTTCCTGCTCTTCCTCCCATTTCCAAGGTTGTCCCTTTCGTAACAATTTGACTAAAGGGGCCTTAATTTCCGCATCCTTGCCTAGGAAACGGGAGTACCACGCTATCATAACGAGGAATCTTCGGAATTGCTTCACGGTGCGCGGCACCGGATACTCTAATACCGGTTTCACCTTGGCGGTGTCTGGTCCCTCTCTATCCAATACAAAACCCAGATATGCTACGCGCGAACACCTGAACTCACACTTATCGCTATTTACTAGTAATCCGGCCTGTACTAGCTTCCCTAAGACCAACTCCAACCAACGCAAATGTTCGTCAAACTCTTCTGTCGCAACAATTATGTCGTCTAGATACCCAAATATGTGGGACTCGAATTCCCGGACCAAACAACGCGTCAATTAGTTGCTGTAAAGTCATTGGGGCATTCGTCAATCTAAAGGGCATCCTAGTGAATTGCCATAGACCCGATCCCGGAACTGCAAAAGCAGTATACTTTTTGCTCTCGGGATCCATTTCAACTTGATAGTATGCTAGTCTTAAGTCCAGCTTAGACAAGTATTGACCTCGTCTTAATTTATCCAATATAGAATCCATATTGGGTATGGGATAGGCATCTTTCCTGGTGACACTTTAGGTCTCGATAGTCTATACACATTCGTATGCTACCATCTGGTTTCTTCACTAGTACCGGAGCACACTCAAGTCACTTGCCGATCTTTCTATCACTCCTTTTTCGGCTAATTCCCTCACTTCTTCCTGCGCTTTTTCAAGCATAATATGTGACATGCGACGTGGCCTATGCTTAACTGGTAGCGCGCCGTCCACATTAATATGATGCTCCATTAAGGGCGTTTTCCCTAAGTCTACCTGGTCGCCACCCAACATCCTCTCTACTAACTCTTTCACTCTTTCTTCCTGAGTCTTACTTAGCTCGCAGATACCCGCACACTCTACGTGGATATCTGACTTTCCGTTCAGTTTGTCACTAAACAAATGCCAAGGACCCTCGTATACTCTCCCCTGCGATCTACCCTGTCGCACATCCAAATAGAAAATCTCACCAAAGTCCATTCCTAATATCATGTCACATGACACTGATTTAATTGTCCGAAATTCGATTTCTTTGACGTGCTCATCTATTTCCATCTGCATCGACAATATTCCCAAAACATGGCGTCATGTCGCCTGAAACACTTCGCATTACAGTCTGGGAAGGACGTAATCGAGCCTTGAATTTCTCGGCTAGTGTAGGACCGATAATGGAAACCATCGCTCCGCTATCGTGCATCGCCAATACTGTACTTCCTCCTATTTTCACCTCCATAAAACACCTACTCTTTATCGTCGCTATCTCGGCTTTTATCGCTATCTAGGAAGGTATTATCACTTCTTTCTCTCTGGTCGCTACCTCTTCTTTCTCTTTGCTCGCTATTTCTTCTTTCTCTAACCCTGTTGATTGGCCGTGGAGGGCATGGGGTTGGGTAGTCCTCCGGCCTTCTCATTTCCCCGTCTTTCACGTAGAGGAGCACAGGGTACACACGTCGCAAATGGGTTACCCGGAGTTCGGCAAACCTGGCATTTCTCAAGTGGGCGAGGGGGTCCCCATGATTTCTTCAGGCAGGCGTATGCTAAATGCCCTGGCTGTTGGCACGAAAAGCATATCAGACGAGGTCACGCAACCGACTTGTGCCTGTTATAGACACGTAAAGCAGGAACGGCTAGGACAGATCGCGATCCGATGCCCTACAGTCTGACAATAATAACAGACACCGATCCCCGGTGAACCCGATCCAGACGGCATCCGGTTATCTCTCGGCGGCCGTCTCGAATCTCTAGGGGCTTCTACTCCCCTATCTCGACGCCATCTTGTATATTCTCTTGAGTTTCCTTCCCAATTGCTTCCGTTTTGAGGTTACCAAGATCCTGATGGCCTAGGCGGCCTATACATTGGTGCACTCATTGGTGGAGGGGCCCTGGGGATCTCTACTGATGTGGCTCTTTTCTCCATATTCCAAGCTCCCTTTGACGGTCCTGGTTTGAGAGTTCCCTCTGATATGTGGACACTCGCTACTTTCTCCTCTCTCAATTTTGGTTCCTCTTCCACCGCAGATATACTTAGGGAACTACTCGCATGTACGCACTACCTGGGAGTCGCGTTTTCTCTTTGAGTGGCGGTTCCCTACATCGCGCAATCTTTCATACCTCCGGACACCTTTCTAGTGTTGAGAATTCATCATTCTCCTTTTCGGAATACTATGCGCAGTTGTTTGTCGAGTGAGGACGGCCTCTTGAAGTAGCTGATAATATGACGGATGCAGGATATGAAGGATCCAATTGTTGCCTTCTTACGCTGTGTCTGGCTCTTCAACTCGTCTTCTGGACCCTCCTCACTTACCTCCCCAACAAAGAACTGACGGAACGCTTTCGACAATTCCCGCCAAGTCCGGAAATCATACTGGGCAGTACGGAACCATCGACTTACACTTTTGTAGAAAATGCACGGAATTGCTCTTAATAATTCTCTGTCACTGAACCCAGACTGTTCCCTACAATCTCCTAAACGAGCTAAGAAATTCTCGGCCGACTCTTTCTCGTCACCTGTAAATCATAACCCCCATTCTCGCAATACTTTAATGCAGCGGCTATCTCTATCTACTTCTGCGTTACTTCGACGACGACGAGTCGAGGCATCTGGATTACTCTGAACTGAGTCCTCATCACTAGAGTAATCATAATCTATTAGCCCCTTTATTCGCAGACTACTTCTACCTGATTCATACTACTCGGCAATCTACGACTATCAAAATCATCATCCCTACTCCGCCTAGAGTGTTCATCATTGATTCTACGCGTCCGTCTCTTATTTGGCCTGTTCGCTTATTTGGCCTACCTACACTGAGAGACTTTTCGTAGGTATATCGTAGGCAACATAGAAATCTTGTTTATTAAAAAAAGAATTAAATAATATTGTCAACATACGCTTTGAAAAATCACATGTACCAGAAGTATATAATCCATTAATGCATTAAATAGTTCAAAGTTTCTACGGTAAGGCAAATGTAAATTAGTCGTTTACGTTTTCTTGGTACTCCAAATGCCCACAACAATAAGCCTATGAATCCAGTTTATGTTAGGCAATCATCGATTTCGGTCTAGATCGTTGAAAATATATTTTGTAATAATATTCGAAAATCTGTTATTTAACAGTTAAAAACTTAATAATAACACAATGTTTTTTAAATGTGTTAGAATCATCCCTAGAATATATTTTTCGCAATATAAATAGTGATTGATGATTTAAAAAAAAATAAATTAATGATTTTGCACCATTCATATAGTAACAATCCCCCAGGTAGATAATAAAAGGAATTTTTTTTTACAGTCAAAAATGTTAATAATAATGTTGTGTTGGATGCTTTCTCTGCACAGTCTGTATAGTCACAGAAGAGCATACCCACAAAGGAGGTATTCGTAAATTCTGAATTATTTAAATCTGGGATTCTCTAGCAAATTCTAAAAATCTATCAGGAAAACATAGTTAAATAAAGCGGTTCTAATTTAAAGTAATAAGCAGTTAAATAAAAATACTTATTTAAACTTATTTCCAAGTTAATTGCGAGAACTGTATTATTTTCGACAATTTAAAGTTTGTCGTTGTATTACATACAAAAATCAAAGCAATTTTTTAAGACTGCAACTGAAGCATGGTCCTTGACAATTTACATTGTCCAAAAAGCTTGTGCACCATAACGATACCATAGGAACATAAAATTAACCTGTTACGTATTAAGATGATCTTTGTACGGTTTATTTTAAGTTCCATTGTGCACAAAATATAGTTCAGATTGAATTAGCAAAAATTAGTTACATGGAACACCATAATAGGTGCGAATAACTAAACTATTGTTTCGTTCTTATGGACAACCGTTATATCGATGCAGTAGAAAACGTTTACGTTTATAAGAAAAGTTTCCTTATTCTTTTTACAGGAACTAATAAATTGCTCGGAGTACACTTCCGGTAACGATCGGTTGAACACGCGTTTGGACTTCGTCCTGTGTTTCTGTCATATATTTCACTGCCTGTAATTGGTTATGCAGTGTTGAACGTCTTTTTTGTTAATTTATTAAACCGTCCTACAGTGCTGTCTGTTTGTGCAGTAAACGGATTCAGTAGTTTTTGTGCTGTCTTAAGTTAAATAAGTGCATCTGAATATAACCTTCAAAGTCTCTCGACAGCGGTACACGCTCCTCACTTGCTTGTGTGTCAGCCTAGACACTTGTCCGTTCGTGGCAGCACGTTCCGGGCAGGCAATATATGTTTATGTACGAGGAGGACTTGGCCACGCCTTCCCTCTCTCCTCAGAGAACGCCGCTAAGATCGACTGGTCAGGGGGAGGAGTCACCTGCTACAGTACACTCGCTTCCATCAAGAGTAGGGCGGCCCTCGTCAGCGACAAAATGGCTTGCCTATAGAGATCCGCACGTCAAGCCTATCTCTGAATTTTTCACCCGTATGAAACGTGTTTGCTCGCCCGAAACTTCTCCATCGGCTGTTTCGGATAATCTACTGTCAAAAAGGCACTGCGCTACCACAGTCTCATTCAAGGAGCCAGTTTTAAATATTGATCGTCGGGACTCCGATATGGACAAGCAATTTAAAGAGCTGCACGACTCGATTATCCAAGCCTTGTCTAAGAAAATCGACGACAAAGTTGATACAGCCACAAAAACAAATTTGGAGGCTATTTCGGATCTCAGGGTAGAGGTTTTAAGTGAAGTCGCCTCCCTAAAAAACAAACTGGCTGAAAAAGACTCAGAGATTCTCCACTTAAAATCGGAATTGGAAAAGCAAAATAAGCTCCTCAAAAAGAAAAATATTAAGATTAGAGGGCTAAAAGTCTCTGGCGACCCAACAGCGTGTGTAGAAAAATTCTTGGAGGATGTTTTCGATATCTCGAATGTCGTAGACACAGTATTTCAAATACGGAAAGAGCCTCCTATTCTTATTGTAGAATTGCTTACTTTCCGTTCGAAGCAGCACATTATGTCTCTCAAGAAGCAGCGTCTTGCTGGTAAAAATATTTATATTGACGCTGATCAAACGGCCAGGGACCGCCGCATCGACTTCCACGCCAGACAACTGTTTAAAAAAGCTAAAGCTGATGGCAAATCTGCTGAAAGGAAGCTGCATAGGGTGCGTATTGAGGTGGTTTGGTATGGCTGGTCGGATGACGAGAATTCCTTCGTACCGGAAGTGCCATTAACAACCAATGGAATGGAGGTGGGTCCGTCTTCTTCCTTACCGTTCGCATCAGCTTCCAGTCTGCCACTTCCTCGCAATACTTCTGTGCACCAAAAAAACGCATAGACCCAGCCCCGTCGTCCAGCTTCAGGGGCTGCAAGCCACTCCAACACGCCTTTAGCCATCGCTTGGGACCTCGCTCGCTCTTCATGGACACTAAATCACAGCGCTCTCTACCCACCGAGGCTTCTCTTTCTCAGCAAGATTCAACGTTGTCTCTAGCGTTTTGGAATATTCATGGCCCGCATAATTTTTCAATGGCAACCAAGATCCAGCCTGATCGGATCATGAATTTTTCTGAGACCTGGTGTACTGAGCCAACTACTCCACCTGAGATTTATGGTTCAGTGAACTTCTTCGTTCCAGCTACACGGGAAGGTTCAAGAGGCAGATATTCCGGCGGTTTGTCAACATTTGTACCATCGTCGGGTTCACCAGTGCTGATTGAATCCTCCCCCCCATTGGATTTTTATACTAGTTAATTCTCACCCGTTTCCATTAATTCAAGGTTCGTTTTATTTTCAACCTAATTCAGATCTTCCATTGTTGTTAAATTCTCTTCAGTCAGTCCTTGACTCACTTTTAATTAAATTTCCGGACAGTATGTTTATTTTAGGGGGTGATTTCAATTCATGGACTGGTGACCTTGACCTTGAACGCGATTTTCCGAATAAGTTTGAGGAGACTCAACTCGAGATTATTAGAAAAACATGTGATGAAAGAATTAATTCTCGGGGTAAATATTTATACGATTTTATGTTTGAAAATAACTATGTTCTTTTAAATGGTCGTTCGCTCAGCGGCTCACCCGCTCAGTTTACCTTTTTGGATTGTAAGGGACGAAGCATTGTCGATTTGGTCTGGGTCTCTGCCGCCCACTTGTACATTGTTAGAGATTTTTTTATAGATCATGATGGTGGAGGCTCGGACCACTTTCCGGCAGTCGTTTCGCTTTCCTTAACACTATGTAACTCGCCCTCTTTTTCGTGTTCGTCAAGTACTGCACCGTACAGATTTAAAGCGTCGTGGTCCCTTGAGGGTGAGTCTCGACTTGTTAAGCGCATGAGTGAACGCAACCCGTATGAATCATTTTATGACCATGTTGCGCAAAGCCCGTCATTTGATGCCTTCTGTTCCGGTTTACTTGGCATTCTCATGCAAGAGGGTTTAGTAACCTTAGCCACTTCGTCTGAGAAGAAAAGTAGCTTAATACGTGCTGTACCGCAGTGGTATGATTCGTCCTGTAGGTCTGCCAGAAAAGCTATGAACAGAGCCCGTCATCTCCTGCGGTTGAACGGTCATGGGAGGCCCTTCGAAGTTTCCTATCTTGCCGCAAAGAAGGAATTTAAACAGGCAACAGTTGTTGCAAAAAGGCTTCACTCCTCACGACTGGCTGACGCCTTCGCGAGAGTGAGGGACTCCAAGGGTTTCTGGTCCACGGTTCGGAGGCATAGGCGGTCTACTTTGTGTAGTTCGGCTGTGTCTCTTGAGGCCTGGGGCGGGCACTTGGAGCTCCTCTATCCTCCGAAGCCATCATTGCATTTGACATTCTATGGGACTTTTGACAGGGATCTTGATGGCTTAGTTTTGCCGCGAGAGTTGATGGAGAGCATGAAGAGACTAATGTCTGGCAAAGCAGTTGGTCCGGACGGTATTTCGGCTGAAACTTGGAAGCTTCTCTCCGGAGAGTGGTTCTCTTATGTCCTAGACCTTTTTAATTTGATCCTGTCAACTGAGCTGCCTCCAGAGGGGCTGATGCGGGCTAATCTCTTCATGCTCTTTAAAAAGGGTGATCGAACTCTTCCCGAAAACTACCGTGCGATAGCCATTACCAACGCCTTAACGAAGCTCTTTACGCAGGTGCTTGCGGCGAGATTGGAGAACTGGCTCCAACATCGAGATATACTTCCGGATGAGCAAGCCGGATTTAGAAGAGGACGCTCTGCTGAAGACAATATTTTTACGCTAAATGCAGCAGTCCAGATACAACTTAGGAAAAAAGCCTCGAAGTGCTATGTCCTTTTTGTCGACTTCCGCAGGGCGTTCGATTCTATTCCTCACAACAAACTCTGGCTCAAGCTATATAAATTGGGGGTTAGTGCCAAAATGGTCAGGTTGCTTAAGGCCTTTTATGAGTCAGCTAAATCGGCTGTTGTCTGTGATGCCGGTACAACTGAGCCTGTTAGGGTGACTGCGGGTGTTCTACAGGGAGAAATTTTGAGCCCTCTGCTTTTCATTTTTTATATTTCCGATATTGTGTCTTATTTCCGTGAACAAGGCTTGAGGGGCATTGACTTTACATCCATTTATGACCTTATGATGCTCCTTTTCGCTGATGACCTGGCGATATTCGCCTACTCTCCTGCTGATCTAAGAGCCAAATTAAAGGTGCTTGAGTCCTATTGTAGTTTGAATGGCCTGGATGTTAACCTTGACAAAACGAAAATACTAGTTTTCAGAAGGGGCGGCCCTTTGGACGCTTCTTCTAGAAGCTTCTTCTACGGCAATCAGCAGGTCGAGGTGGCGTCTACGTACCCTTACCTGGGTACAATTGTTTCGTCATCAGCGAGCGGGCTGAAGGCAACTGAGAACGCTATCGCCAAGACCCGCCAAGCAACGGCGTCTATCTTGTCCATAATGGCCTCAGCAAGATGTGACTCTAGCAGTGCCGCCCTTAAATTGTATGGAGCCGCTATAATATCAACTCTCCTTTATGCTGCTCCCTGTTGGGCCCTCGGCCACCTGCATCTATTGGAATCAGTGCAGGTCGAATTTTTTAAGAAATGGTTCAAGCTTCCAAAATCGACCCCGGCATACCTGTTACGCCTTGAGCTGGGACTTTATCCAATTTCGGTTGAAATTATACGTCGTGCTTTAATTTTAGTCATCAAATATATGCGCCAAGCCCCCACCAGTTTGGCGCGCCTCGGCCTATTTAGGCTCCTTGAGCTTAATATGGGTAACTCGGATGTATCTTGGATAAATTGGATTTCTCAGCTGAAGGCAGTCCTCCCTACATCCTACTACCCTAATTTATGGGCTCACTTTACGCCAGAAAATTGGGAATCAAATTTAAAGTCAACCTGCGAGACTTTTGCCACTTCCCTGCGTAATCTTGACCTGCGCCGCTATTTTGAGTCTGAATCGTGTCAGATTCCTATATATAGGCAATTTTCTGACGGTCTGGCCTCTCTTGCTCGTGTACGCTGCCAGCTTTCTCATTTACGCCTTAAAGTCCAGTTACGAACGGCCACCACATTCTCACGTTCATTTTGTATTGGCTCCACCTTGTACATGTACAATCCGACTGAGCCGTGTTCGGTTTGTAACACGGGCAGAATGGAGACACTGATGCATATTTTGTGTGAGTGTCCTCATTCCAGCCCGTCAAGATCTAGACTCTACAGGAGTGGCTTGGTCCCTGATTGTGCGATTGAGAGTGTGTTGGCCTTTCTGATCCATTCTTCCGATCCGCGTATTATAAAAGCCCTCTTTGGTTTTGTCTGTTCGTGCTTCAAAAGAAGAAAATTTCTTTTGGAAATGTAGGTTACCTTGCGTAGTTTTATTTTTATTTTTATAGTTTTATTTGTATTTTTAGTTCTTCTTCCCCAGACCGTCTAGTGTACTGTACGGTAATTGTGTGTGCGTTATTGTTATTTTACTTGTATGAAAGGCAAGCCTGTCGGTCGTGTAATGTAATCTACTGTTTGTATTTTTATTTTTGTAAAATTTTCTTTTTTTCCTCTCTATTGTGTACTCCACCCAAAAGAATTTATGTATATTCACTTATGGGTCAATAAACTATACTACTACTACTACTACTACTACTATATATAATAAATTGCTCGATTATATAAGATATTGCAAAACTAAAAAAGGTGAATTTTGGTTCATGGACTTTTTGCAGTAGGGTCATTCAATTTTAAAACGATCAAGTTTTGGAGTATTTTTTTGACATCGAAATTTTTAATGTCTGAAATATGTTCTTATTGAAGGTATTTGGTGACAAATTCACTCTGAAATTTTTTGATATCGACTAAAATGGCGGAGATAGGAGCCTTCAAATTTTGAATATCTTAATATTTTGTCAGGTTTCAAAAATTTATATCTCGGAAATTACTTGTCGCAGCATAATTTTACATATATAACAAATTATAAGAAAATACGTAATCTATATAAAAAAAAAATAATTAACGTTAAAAAAATTAATTTTGAATATTGTTATTGGTAATTTTTATAAATAAACTGTGCGTATTTCCTGGCGGCCAGAGTTAAACATTTTAAAAAAATATATAATATAGCCAAACATGTTTTCTTTCGAAATCCGTTGAAAAAAATGAGGGCCCGTGAGAATTGACACCGTAATAAATAAATAAAGCGGCAAATGCCGTATAGCGCTCGGAGGAATAGTACACGGACGGTAAGCGCAGTTCATATTCGGGTTTTTGACTACTGTGTGCTCCGCGCTTAGTGAAGTTCGCTGATAAGAATTGTTATATTGCTATAATGTTTATTCTTTTTTGTCACACCTGCACAAAACTGCCACCTTTCTGTGCAGGTCTAAGCGAACGGAAAGTTGCCATTTATGGCCGAGGACGCAACTGCGCATGCGCACGGGCGTTTTTCAATTTTTACAGCCCGCCACTCGTCACCGCCGGCCAGTAAGGTGGAATTTTTGTCGAAAGGTGTGACAAAAAGTATCGTGTGTACCACGGGCGGAAATGCATTACACGCTCAGGCGATGCTGAATCCCTCGTCTACGGCATGACTTCTTCGGCTCGCCTCGTCTTTGCCTACGACTCGAGCTGCAGTATCGCCCGCGCCGTAATACAGCCTTTCCGCCCTAGATACACAATATACTATTAATTCCAAATGTACGATATTCTACATAAAATTTAATGTTTTGTACATTCTACGCACACTCGTACACTCATGTTTGCTGGGCCATCCAAGTGGCAGCATTTAAAAAGGAATATGATTATAATCCGCGTCTTTACGATGTCATTAATATGCTTACTGCACCAACTAAATTAAAATCTGTAGTAATCGTCAAAGAAACGCCATGGAATTTACAATCTATAGATCTCAATCATTCTCAAAAACTAACTACTAAGGTTTTTAGAAAAGATCCACACTTCAATACTAATTTCCATAAGTATTCACAAGCTTCAATTAGCGAAAAGAAAGTTGCTGGTACATTTGAGTTAGATCTACGAATACTGGAAAACAAAATTGTAATTGTAGATAATCTTGAAAGAGTGCGTACATCAAAAAACTTAAAGCGTCATATGCGGACCAAAAGGGCCAGATCGTTCAGATAATTTTTTGATGAATATATTTGTTTTTGTTTAATTATATTACTGAGTTTTTCATTTAATATCTATTTCAATTTACTGTTTATACTTTGTTATCGTTTTGTCATCCGTCGATTTTGAGAATAACGTAACTTTTGTATAAGCCAGTCTTTTATTTTACCTACAATTGGGTTTGTTTTGATTAATTTCCCTGCAAGCTTCAACGTCATTAATTTCACTAATTTTTCTGTACAACACTTACTTCGCGAGTGCATACCTGGTAGAAATCCATTACGGGCACTTTCATCACGCATTTGATTTTTTACTTTTCAAAATAGATGCAACTGAAAAAATAGAGATTATTTTTTGGCTCTTTCTGTAAGGTAACGACCAATATTCGATTTCAGGATACAAAAATATATCCCATGTATCATGTCGATTACAGAATTTCTAAAAGGTACCAATCAAATCAAAATTTATGTTTCAAATAATAATCTCTCTATTTACTATTACACTTTAATTTCTTAATATAATATTTACCTTACGGTCGTTGCAGATACCATTAATTAAATTCTAAAATGCTATAATTTATCTATAGTTTGGTGTTAAAGATACCATAAATATCACTATTATGTAAAAAATTACTTACATTGACGACTATTTTGACTTCTCCCCTTTGAGTTTCATAGAATGTGTCAGCTTGCTCAAGAAGTTCAAGAACTTGTTTTCTTTCTTGAATTTCAGCTTCTAGTGCACGAACATAAATTTCCACATTTCTTGATGCACTTTCAACCTCTTTTTCAGCATCTTCAACTCGTCTGCGATCTTTTAAAGAAGAACATAGTTCTTCAATATTATCTATATCTACGCTATTTTCCCTTAGATCTCGTAGTCTTGCATCAGTGGCTTGTTCTAAAGTTGCACACGATCTCATGGTTGAAATTAACAAAGCGGCTTGGAATTCTTCTGGTTGTGATATTGGTTGTGGGTCAACCTTCTTTTTAGGAGCTGCAGATATCAACCCTGATAAATCAGTAAGAAATTCTTCATCATAGATTTGTCTTTGATCCCAAATTTTGAAAATTCTTAAAATACGATGTTTAACTTTTTCATCTCGAACCATCGTTGTAGCCCTTTGTAATGTAGTACCCCAGGATTCAACAAATTCAAAATTCTTTCTTTTTGAGTATTGAATCACATCATTTGCAAGATAAAATAGCGTCAGGCGATGTTCTACTTTGACTAACATGATAAAGAACATGGAATAGTTAGAAATATAGATATTTATCCCTCAAAGCAAAGCATCAATGTCATAAAAATGTACAGATGTAAAAATTATAATTCTTTACCTTTTTTTAATACTTGCAGCCAGATAGCAACTATTTTCTTGTGATGTTGTCGTCTTTCTAAGCACCATGACGACAGATTTTGTATAGAATCCTGAGAGTCTTTTAGAGTTTGCAGCCGTCGCTCAAACAGCTCACAATCAAATTCGATAGCAGTCATAACAGTAAGATTCCTCACAGCACAATTATTACAAAAAAATGTAGTGTTCGTTTTAAAAGTAGATTATGAATAAGGAACAATTCTTTAAATTATTATACATCAATTTTAAATAGTGCTACATAAATAAAGCTCTCAAAATATTGACTTAAAATTCAGATCAAACCACTTAACCCAATAGCAGGACAAAATGCGGAAAATAGAAATTCAAATAGTTTTAGTACAACCAAATTTTGTTCATGCGAAAAAATTGCAATGAAGTTGATAAGTGTTTAAAATTGAATTTCAAAAATATTTACTGAAACTACATGTTTGAAACCAAACGAAAACGCAGAGCAGAATACATTAATCATTTAATGTTTGGAATCGGACATGAACACCGCAGAATAGTAAATAAAAGAAAAGAAGGTATCATTTTGGAGACGAGCAACAAACACTACCGCGCCTTTCAACAGACGGTAATAACCAACCACAATCAGCCCACCCCCACTCTCCACAGCAGAGAACAGAGTACTTCGCTGATAAGGTAGGAATGTTCACTAAAAACCGAAAATAAAATTCGAGCTCTGAATGGGCAATTCTGATTACTATAGAAATAGTTTCTTACATAAAACCAAAGACATTAATTAAGAACTGACTAATAATTTATTCAGAAAATATAATTACATGTATAGGCAATTTTACAGGTTCCCAAATAAAAAATGGTGACATTACCGCGACAAAAGTGCGGAGAGGAAAAGTATAGTGTGTCTCAAATATTGAGATATGTACCTCATCAAATTACTATGTAACTGGCGATACGTCGTGGCGGTATTTAAAGCGGTATTTTTGCTGCAAAATGGATAAACATTTGGAAAAAGCACTATCAATACGGATCGACAGAATTGGTGTATTCCTTTAAACGTAATTGATAACGACACTTTTGTGACACGTTAGTGACACGTTCACGGCAGTTTTCTTTTTTAAATATTTACTTTTTATCGGCTACCTCGATTAACCCTTTGAGGCATACATTTTTCTTTATGTTAGATTGATTTGAAATTTATCACTAGGGGGTTTTGGGATCGCAGAATACGAATCCGGTGTCAAAATTTCAAAATTCAAAATTGCGGGTTCAATATGACATATTTGTTGCAAATTTACATCGTGAAGGCCGCCATATTGAAGCCGCCATTTTGAGTTTTATAAAACCAACATCGGATTCGTCATCAGCGACCTAAAAAACCCTATTATACCAATATTCAAATCATTATCTTAAAAAACAGCATCAATAATGAATTCTTTCGAAAAAATCGTGATTTTTTCATGTCTTTTTATTTATAGATGATACACAATAAACAATTACATCTTAACAACTGCGTTTATACATTCTTCTATCATCACCGTGACAGAAAATGCCAAACAAAAACCGATTGAAATGCTTTAACTGAAATTTAAATGAGTAAAATCAAAGAAATCGAGGTGGTAACGTAGGTTACCACTATGCCGCAAAAGGTTAAGGAATATCGAAATCTATTACACATTATACTTTTTTTCTTTTTAAAGTTCTTCCTCCTTTTATTAAAAAATTAATTTTGTTAGCTTGTAATTAAATTAATAAATTTATTTTATTTAATTTTCAATTGATATTTTTTCATTTAACCCTTTGAAGCATACATTTTTCTTAACACGGAAAATGACTGAAAATTATTACTCGCGGGCTTTCGAGGTCGCTGATTACGAATCTAAACTCAGATTTTCAAAATTTAATATGACCGACCCAACACGGCGGACCGTAATGATGAAAAGTTGATTAGGGGACACTTTTCCCATATTTTGTTTCCCGTGGACACTTTTCCCAGGATGCATTTCCCGAATTCAGTTATTCCCATGGAATGTATTTCCCAGATTATAGTTTTTCCCAGATTGTATTATTTCCCAACAAATTAATATACAAGCAAAAATGGAAATCTATCAAAAATTAAAAATGTATGTTATGCGCAATTAATTTCATATATTCCAGAACAAAGTCTTCGGTATAGCTTTCGAAAGATCCCACAATATTGAAGAGTCGGTCTTCGAATCGTTGACGGCTTAATGTCTTCTTTTTCTTAATTCTTTGACCAAGTAAGGACTGCCGAAGCATGGTTTCGGTGTCAGCTTGCTCCTTTTGTAGCTCTTGCAGGAATGTGTACAAGCATGGATGCTTCTTCCCGGTCACTACATTGAAGCGTGTATGCCACCCTTCGGAGTTGTTGTTTGTTCTAGATGTGTTTTTTAGCACGGAATCGTAGTGATTCCACAGCGACGGAGGGTAACGTACAGGAACAGCTCGACGCCTTCCTCTAGCAGGCTTACCTCGAACAGACCAGACTTCAAAATAATCTATGATGGGATGGAACTCTTCGGGTGCTTGCTCTGCAAACAGGTCGAAGATATTGGGTACCTGATCTGCAGGTACAAAAGCCAATGCAGCCATCATGTGGGATGCAACTTTAACTGATCTATCGTCGGGATCCGTGTAGGCAGCCTGAAGACCTTCGGCTTGAATTCGGCGGAAAAAGGATTGAG
The DNA here is from genome assembly GCA_030407085.1 of Trichopria drosophilae. Taxonomy (NCBI): domain Eukaryota; kingdom Metazoa; phylum Arthropoda; class Insecta; order Hymenoptera; family Diapriidae; genus Trichopria; species Trichopria drosophilae. The sequence goes on along the minus strand of CM059584.1, from coordinate 62,239,584 downwards.
TCAGGTGAAAAAAACACGTGACTCGATCACTTGGAACACTTTTCTATAAGCTACTTCCAACTTGTTTTCCAGAAAACAGTAAACGAAGGGAAATGCCACTTCTTTCCCAACATCTTGCACGGAGCCCATGGCGGTAAACAGCTGAAAAAATATGGTTGGCACCGTTGAAAATGTTCCATCAACGAACCATGGTCGGCACCGTGATAAAAATCGTAAGTTTTCCGCAGTTCCGAAGATTATTATCCGACCACATCCTACGTCATCATCACCGTAGGAGTCGTACAAAATGAACTGTTCACCTAGTAACATTATTTATCAATTAAAGAAGTAACCAGCATTATTTATTAATAAAAGATTGCACATATACCGGCCAAAGTAGTCTTGTATAAAGCTGGAATCTCTGCGAGGTCACTGATGGAAGTGGGGTTAGAAGGCATCTCCTTTAACCTCTGCCTGGTTATTGCTTTACGCAAATTTTGTCCGGCAGGCAGCTCTGCAAGTATTCCACTGGACACCGCAGATAGAGCACGCACGACTTGGGCAGGCGCCATTTCCGGTTGTTCGACCGCTTTCCGCTTTAGAGCCGTAATAACCTTCACAGCCACAGTTACTAAATTGCTATGAAACTGGGCACCCCTGCGGTTTTCGGGGTCGTTGATTACGAATCTGGTATTAGATGGCAAACCAGTAATAACTTTATTTATTTTCGACCAACAATTTAGAACTAAATGACGAATACCTGTGAATTTTTGGGTCGCGAATTATGAAATTTTAACATTTTGGTCCACCATTTTGGAACCACCTTATTCAAATTTCCAAATTCTGTAGTCAGATTTGTCATCAGCGACCGCGAAACCCCCGTGTACTCACTTTCAACCCGATCAAGAAACTTTTTATATCTTGGCCGGCCATATTGGATCAGCCATTGCGAATTTTTAAAATCTGTGGTCATATTCGTAATCAGTGACCTTAAAAACTGTATTATACTAAATTTCAAACCATTATCTTAAAAAACAGCGTCAATAATGATTTTTTTCGAAAAAATCGTGATTTTTTAATGTTTGTTTATTTATAAATCATAAACAATAAACAATGATATCTTAATAACTGTTTTTATACTTTCTCGTATCATTATAGTAACATGAAATAGCAAAAACACCGATCTAAATGAGTTAACTGCAATTTAAATTAGGAAAAATCAAAGAAATCGAGGTGGCAACGTGGGTTACCATCATGCTTCAAAGGGTTAATTTAATTTTAGTAATTTAAACAATTTTTTAACTATTTTAATTATATCGAAAAATCTGTTCCAAGACAGTCACCATCCAAGTGGTGGTCCCGAATCCGAGTGCAGCAGAATGGTGCGGTACATAACTAGAAAATTTATTTACAGCGGGCTCTTCTCTGTCGCAGTTCTGCCACAATAATGCTGCTATTCTTCTTGTGAACGGCATCCCATTCTATCTGGGTTGTTTTAAAATAAATTTTTAACGTCGTTCTTGGCTTGAATTTTCATAGAATTATAGATGTATATAGAATGCACACATCGACCAGAAATATTGTCACAATTGATTTTTGTTGTCAGTAAAAACATGTGAAATTTAAACAATAAAACTTTGCTTTATAAAAATGGCATAAAGGCTAGTGCTGCCAGTCAAATGATTTTTATTCGCTCCAGCTGTTTACATACGAACTAAAAATCTGTTTTCATCAAAAAGTAGATTAAACAGATGAAACAAATATATTTAATAGCTACTTTTCTTTAAATTTAATTAAATTTTTGTCATCCATTTAACAATTACTCAGCTGAAATGCATACTAATTTTTGTCCCAAGTTAATAATAAATTTAGGACAATCACCAAGCAATCACATTTTGCAAAAATATTTGATTCGTTATTTACAAGGCAAATCACCGACTTCAGACTGGCTTTAGAAAGGGACATAGTACTCAAACCATTCTGGTTAAAATCACTGATGATATTCGTGCAGGATTAAACCGGGGTCTTATCACCATATAATAATAATAATAATAATAATAATAATAATAATAATAATAATAAAGGGGCCCTAAGGGAATGATGCGTAACACAATGCGGCTATGCAAAAAGCCGCATCTTAGCCTATCTTCCCAAATGGCCTACTCTCACCTCCACGTGTGCTTATTAAAGCCGGTGGGCCCTGGACTCTTAGCAACCTTGCCAGAGATTGGGTAACCAACCCCAGTGGATGGCGAGGTAAGAGACAAACGAGAGAGGCATAACAACGGGGAGTAGGGCTAACCACCCTGCTCCCTGTATTTGCGGTTACAAGCAATGCAACGCGCAGGGCTCCTGACCATCGGGCTGCTTCTAATGCAGCCCAGTCCCGAGGTGGAGGAGCCGAAACAGGTGTCCCGGGACGACGACCAGCTAATGTCCACGGACGATTTCAGAGGACGGAGGATCTCAGACAAGATCTAATGCGCTACTACGAGGAGAGCTGTCCGCAACAGAGGGGCTACATGGCGCGAATGCACAGTCGGTTTGCAGTAATGCATCCCGAACTGGCAGATCGCTTTTCTCAACAACAACTGAGAGATTATGTGGCCTATCTGAGGCGGACGGGTTTCGTTGTTCCCAGCTGTCAACCGGTACCGGATGTGCGGGCAATAACAACTGAGCCCGTACGCGGTGCTGAGAGAGATGCTCCACATTATGAAAGCACGACACTCGTGTTTAGGCAGAATTTAACAACGAAAGTTTTGCCTAAGCAACGAGAAATAGACAGAGCAAATAGCCTACTTCTGGATGCTCTTCCAGATGACTGCGACCTGTGGCAAGTCAATTGTGCCGTTTACGAGGCTGCAAGTGATCTGGTGATTCCGCGAAATCTGGTACAGATATCGGGGAGTCGGCAGATTACAAAACGCATGTCTCAATTGAACGACAAGATTCGACTGACACGGAAACTCGCTTCCCGAATTCAGTGTGTGATCGACTATTTAACATCTGGCCGTTCATTTACGGCTAAAGTCAAGAAGTTCGCACAACAACTGCGGACGTACTATCACACACTGAACAAGCTGAAGTTGCTCAACATCAAGCAACGTTTGGCTGATAAAATTCGGGTTTTGGCGGATGCCAAAAAGAGGCTGCAAAGACGGGAGGATGGAATTCGACAAAATGCAATATTTTGGACGAATCCTTCCAACCTCTTCAAACATCGTATCGCAGCCTCAAGCGAGTTTCCGTCGATGACCACAGTTGAGGAATTCTGGGGGAGCATCTACGAGAAAACATCTAGGCTTAATGCAGACACTCCAGGTATTGAAATCTTCACCGAGTTGTGCGACGAAGTCACACAAGAAAGTGAAGATTGCCCACCCGTCAGTGCATTAGAGGTGAAAAATGCCATCACAGGAGCGAGGAATTTCTCCTCGCCGGGCTGGGATGGAATTAACAACTATTGGTGGAAGAAGTTCACTTCTGTCCATCAACACCTAGCCCGAATATTCACCTCTTATATAAATGGAGACCAACCCATTCCGCACTGGCTGGTGGAGGGCCGAACGACACTGATCCCAAAATCGGGAGACTTGTCCGATCCGAGAAACCATAGACCGATCACGTGTCTCAATACGTTATACAAATTGTTCACTAACATCTTGAACGAACGTATTGAGAAATCCGTGAAACCGGTGTGGCAACGGATAGTAGAACAACGAGGCTGCAAAATGGGTGTATCCGGCTGCAAGGACAACTTGCTTATCGACAGGTGTGTTTGTCAGGACGCAGTCCAGTACAAGCGTAACCTGTCGATAGCCTGGCTGGATTACATGAAGGCGTATGACTCAACATCGCACGAGCTTTTAAGCTTGTTGCTCAAACGCCTTCATGTCCACCCAAACATAGTGAGAATTGTAGAAGACCTGATGCCTCTTTGGAAAACACGCTTTGTCATGACATCGGGCAAGCGTCGAACCATGTCTAGACTGGTTCAATTCCAAAGAGGTGTCTATCAGGGAGATTCTCTGAGTCCTCTGCTCTTCTGCATCTCACTATTGCCTCTATCCGTTGCTCTCCGGAAATCTCAAGGGTACATGTGTGGACCGCCTGGTGAACGTGTACATAAGATCACCCATCTTTTCTATATGGATGATCTTAAATTATACGCATCAGGCGAAGATCAATTACATCGATCTCTGAACATCGCACTCACATACTTGAGAGATATCGGTATGGAATTCGGATTGGACAAGTGTGCAGTCGTTCATTTGCACAGAGGAAGGTCAGGCTCCCATAACAACGATATGGAGCTCGTCAACGGAAATGTCATCCGCCACCTTAGCGCCGAAGAAGCCTACACATACCTGGGCATACCTCAAAGGCATGTCCAGGATGTGCAGGCTGCTAAAACCACCATCATTAAGAAATACCGGCGCATTCTCCGTCAGATCTGGTCATCAGAATTGACCGGGAGAAATAAGGTGGCAGCCACGAATATGTTGGCCGTATCACCAGTGCTCTATTCTTTTGGAGCACTGAAGTGGAACGTTGACGAGCTAAGGGATCTTGACCGAAGCACACGGAAGATGATTTGTATGCAACGCAGTTTGCATCCAAGATCTTCCGTGGAACGACTGTATTTGCCCCGAAATATGGGAGGTCGTGGCCTTTTAAGCCTGGAGTGTATGCATGACCGATTGGTCCTCGAAACAGCTTGCGACGTGATTAATCGAACGGAGGATCCCCTGATGATGCTAGTACATCAGCATGAAATTCAGGGGAAGGGGGCGTTTTTGTACAACGCGGCGGAACGAGCGGCGCGAAACCTCGGTCTGGTTTTCAACGTGGGACGTAGTGGTGCACAGGAGGCTGAATCAGTCATCAATCTGTGCCCAGTGCGTCTCAGGGCTAACATACGGAAGGAACAACTCCGTATGTTGGAGGGAAGGCATATCGACAAGCCGTTGCATGGACAATTCTTTCGAAATGTCCAACAACTTGGCTTGTCGGCAGAGATGACCTTCTCCTTCTTAAGATCAGCCGGCTTGAAATCCGAGACCGAGGGTTTTATCTTCGCGTGCCAGGATGGGGTCATCAATACCTTAGCGTATCGCCAGAACATCTTACACCAGGCGGTACAGAGTACGCTTTGTAGGTTGTGTAGATGTCATGGTGTCAGCATACATCGAACGTCACAATGCGGCTCTTCGAGTGCTGTATTACCATCTTCGCAGCACTTATGGTATTGATGCAACCCCAGTTTGCCGTACGTCCCCACTGATATTGAATCCGTTGTCGGGAATGAGTCGTGCCGAATATACTGGAATTACTCATTCCCGACGAGCAGGCAAATATCAGCTAATAAGCCTGACATCGTCCTTGTTGACTTCGATGACAAATTCATCTTCGTCATCGAGTTTTCTGCACCAGCAGAAACAAATATAGTCAGCAAAGAGGACGAAAAACGGATGAAATATCAGGAACTCCTGTTCGAGATTCGCAAGCTGTATCGAGGGTTCAAAATCAAGCTCGTCGTGCTGTTAATTGGAGTGCTGGGAGGAATGAGACCAACTTTCCTCCAAAACATCAAAAGCATTCCGGCCTGTCGAGAACATGCAAGTTCCATCGCAGGCCGAATGCAGAAAGCAGTGCTGCTGGGATCTCTCCGTCTACTGAGGTCACACGAGATCCTGTAACCACTTACCCAATGGTAGAGGGATTGGTTACAGTTACAAACGAAATGGCCCGGTGCAGTCTGCAGCGGAGGAGATGGATATCGGAGCCACTTTTCTGCTGCAGACTGCACACGTGGATTCTGGAGGGCCAAGGGAGGTTAGGATTTTAGTCGGTAAACCTTGCCGTTCACATCAAAGGTGAGGGAGTCCGACACACGGGGGGTTACACAACATCTTCAACCCCCTATGGTGCCTACCGCATTTCCCCCCTCCGTCAAAAAAAAAAATAAATAAAAAAATAAACGACTTTATTGCCATAAAAATACATAGCAAATCGGCGAGGCTCAGCAATTCACTGCTGCTTTGCAGCCTAACCGCGCAAATACATAGATACAATGATGTATTAAACTTACAAAACTATTAAACTTACGAAACTATTTAAACTAACAATAATTGATTACAATACAGTACTAGCTTACAAATAAAGGCGACTCTAATCTGCGGCGATAACATATGACTATAATAAGTAAACGCTAAAACAATAAGATTACTCGTTTTGATGTGCTAAAAAGTGTGTCTTAACACGAGATACGAAAGTGTTGGCCGATGAAACAGACGTTCTAATTCCAAGAGGCAAAGCATTGAAAATATTAGCAACTATACACGAAAAAGCACTTTTATATTTCGCCGTGTTTCAGTGTAGCGGAAATGGCGCGTCGCGGATTGGACCTGGATTGCCCTAACACTCGTAATTTCGCAGCTAGATATTCAGGAGTCCCTGATGCAAGCAGCCGACAAACAAGCGTTAAAATTCGTACTTGTTGCTGAAATTCTATTTTAAGCCACCCAGAGCTAGCTAATGCCGGAGAAATATGTTCAAATTTCCGACCTCCGAAGGCATATCGGAGACATGCGTTTTGCACAGATTGTATTTTTCGTTTGCTATCAACATTCAGGCAAGGACCGTATACCGAAAGGCAGTACATAATGTGTACTAGAACCAATGATTCGCATAGTTTTAGTTTGGCAGCAGACGGCAAAATATGCCTGAATGGGAACAGCAAACGCAGCTGCATAAAGGAGACGGCACATTTCTTGCGGACGTGATTAGAGAATGACCACTCATTGTCGATATAAACTCCTAGGTTCTTTGCCTCCTGAACGAATGGGATTGCATTACTCTTGATAATAATTTCATTGGAATTTGATACTTCCGCACGACGCTTTGCATTACCAACCCGTGTTGAAAATCATCTAAATCAGTGTTGAAATTTTCAAACGCTTGCGTAGCATGATTTGGCAAAAAGGACAATAACACTTGGGTATCATCGGCATACGTTTTAAGACTAACTTGATTACAAACATTATAAATATCTGCCGTGTAAATAATGAAAAGGATTGAGCTCAACTTTGCACCTTGCGGGCAACCACACGACAAAGAAATGGAATTGGAATACAGAGAATCAAAACCACTTTTAACGACTACAGATTGTGATCTATGAGAAAAATATGATCTACTAAGATTACAGGCCGCTTCAGAAAAGCCGTAAAATTTTAGCTTTAAAATAATTAGATCGTGATCAAGCGAATCAAATGCGCGAGTAAAATCAAGAAGGCCGATTAACGTTAGCTTCTTATTATCCCAACCAACAAGGACATCCTCAGAGATATCTAAGAGTGCAGTTTCACAACTATGCAGTTGCCTGAAACCAGATTGAAAAATTGGAAAAAGCTTAAATTGGTTAAAATATTTTAGGATCTGTTCATATAAAATCGCTTCAATCAATTTGAAAAAAATTGGAAGCCTGCTGATAAGTCGTAAATCATTAAAAGTGGTTGGTTTGGGAATTTTGGGAATCGGATATATCATAGCATGTTTCCATGCGCTAGGAAAAGTATTGGTACGAATTATGTCATTAACAATACGAAGAATCTCCGGAAGACAATATCCACATACACGCAGAAACATTTCACTGGAGATCCCATCAGAGCCCGCTGAATTAGTCTTTATTTTATTAATAATAAACATTAGGTCTGTTAGTGAAATTTCAGAAAAAGAAAAACTTGCAAAATCGGGTAAACTATTGGAACGAGAAGATGAAAAATATTGCAGTGTTTTATCACTGGGTGTTAGCTTTTGTGGGCTGGTGAAATGACTATTGAGCAGGTCCGGATTGTTTAGCGATGAAGGGATCTCCTGGTGTTTGTTTTTGCTGTTAACCCCAAGATAATTGATTGCCTTTTTCACTGATTTAGTTTGCATATTGCAAAAATAGGCTTTTTTCTCAACTCTCAGCATTCTATTAACACTATTCCGTAACTGCTTATAATAACGAAAATCGACAATCCGCCCGGATTTACGCGCTCTCGAGCGTGCAGTATTTCTTTTTTTTATAAATAGTTTTACAGTATCAGTCACCCAGGGTGCATGAGATTTCGTAACGCGAATAGTTTTTAAGGGTGCATGATAATCAAATAAACTAGTAATGACGTTTGTTAAGTATTGGACTTTGTCATTCACATTCGAAAAATTAAATATTTGTCCCCAAGGGACAACACGTGCATCAGACTCAAATTTTTCAGTACTGCTTCGACTGTCAACGGTGCGTGGTGGGCTTAAAGTGCAGTTATTAGGGTTTCTAATGTTATTGTAATTATTATATTTATGTGATCTTTGCTGTGGCTTTTCGGTCTGATTGATTGTGTTTTGAGAGGAGCTGTATCTATGTTGTTTTGTTGAGTGGATAATTACCTATGAAACTTTTCATATTGGAGGAATCGGAATTGTGTGCAATTTTCTTCGTGTATATGTGTTTTTATTTTCAAACTGTACGTGAATGTTAATCGCTAAATTGGCGAATGCATATTGTTTGTTTACCTGTGACGTAGTGTATTCAATACTGCTATATAATTTTGCTTGTTGTCTTTGTTTATTATTATAATCAGTGGGGCATCAATAAAAGTTTTAAGATCTAATACCTTCTTTCAACATGCCTTTTACAATCAATAGAGTTTCACATCCAAAACCTTCCTTCGATTAAACTTTGACAACTTCTACAAGATTTTAGATATAAAATCTTGTTTTGACCAATGTTTTATCAAGTATACAAGATCTTAGATTCCACATATACCCAGTAATCGAAAATGATTATGAACTATTAATTATGAATCCATGCGAATGCAAATATGTTCATTACGACATATTATATATGCAGCAGCTCTCAAAGCCCGACATTCTTTTGAAAAATATTTATAAAATTTCTTATATTCATGCATGCAATATTCATAATTAATTCTCCTTCCAATGACCTCGTCAACAAACTAATCCTTTCTTATACGAGGTTTCTATCAATGTTAGGCATGGGTGTTAGGCATGCGGAGGGGGTTAAACCAGACGCCACGCGCGTAATTATATTTTTCATTTTTTATTTTTGCTATTATTGGAGTTTTTTTTTAATATATATGTGTGTGTATATAACTTTATTTTTTATTTTCTACATTTGTATTATACTTTTATTGAGATGCTTCTAATTCAGATTTATTTTTTTATCATTCCTATCATGAAACTGTCAAATCGAAATTTATTAAGAATTCGGTATCCCCGGATAAGATAGGTCGATTTTCCCTATGTACGATTCTTGTATATTACTATATAAGAAATGTTTTTTGGATCAAACAAAATAAGATTTCCATTAATGATTTCCGATATTAGCACGTAAAATATCCCAAAATAGAAATTTTTTAAATTTTCTAAGTTCAAAATGACTTACGCCGAAAAAAATTATTTACGCTGACGTTTACGGGGACATAGAGGACACATTTCATGAACGATGCGCTTTTTTAACCGATCTAGTACGCGGAGAAACATCGATTGCCGCTGGGCAAAACTTCAGCTATATGCAAAGGGCAATCGAGCATTTTTTGTCTCTCGCCGGGCATTTTCTTTACGCGACTGCGAATTTCCAATAGAGGTGTGCGTGACGAAAAGTATTATACATATCATGGGCGGAAACGGATTGTACATGGCGTTGAAAAACCCGCTGCTCGCGTTTGGTCATGAGCGGTTTTCACCCCTTCGACCTCTTGATCACCCTCGCTGCAATGACTTCGTTTCCGCCCGAGATACGCAATGTACTACCAATGAATGTAATCTGTGGGGCATTTGCACGAAGTCATCCACGCTGAAAAATAAAAGTTTCTGAATAGTCCTGAAATTTTTACATTCGGCAGTCGTATTGATAAAGTTTTGGTTAAAATTTAATGACTTTAGTCCACGTGGTAGTTTACAATTAGTAGTGTGTTACAAATTTCTACCCTATTGAATATAGTGTCAATATTCCCAGGTCTGTATCTTCACGAGAAATGTACTAATTTTAAAAAGTAAGGCGTCATTTTGAAAGCATTTTTGGCGTACTGCAAAAGTAAATAATTAATATTAAATAAAATTGATGAATTCATCAATTTAAAAAAAAAAATTAATATTAAAAGTTGTTGTTTCTTAAGACTAGGCTCCTCCGATTTGAATTTAAAAAATTGTATAAAATAGTAGAATCCCTTTTGAATAAAAAAGTACCTGACGTCCAAGACGAGTAGGGCAATAGTTTTCGAGATAAAAGTTATATATATATTGTAACGTGGCAAAACACGTTACAGTGCTATCTGCCACGAGATTCACAACGGGGATAACTTAAGGGGGGGACCGGTCTTCAAGAACCGCTAATATTTCATATGGGTGCAATTTCCGAAATGATCTCATCACCTTATAGGGGGGACTGCTCCGAAGAAGCGCTAGTATTTATTTTGGTGATGACGTAATTCGGCTCTTTTTGAATGTTATATGTTAAGAATCTGCCGGGAGGCTTTTATCCAAGGGGGAATGCTGCCATTATAAGGGGGACTGCTCCGAAGAAGCGCTAATTTTTAATATGGCAAAAAATTAGGATTGATATTCGTTATTAATCTGCCGGGAGGCTTTTATCCAAGGGGGAATGTTGTCATTATAGGGGGGACTGCTCCGAAGAAGCGCTAATTTTTAATAAGACAACAATAAGGCTTTAACATAATTTTTTTAAATATGTTCAATAGATAGTAAATGCAAAGTTATGCTACTAGAATTTTTTTTTTTTTTTTAATAATAAAAAACTGGTGAAAATGACGATTAAAACATCCGATAAAATAACTGCTCCGAAAAAGCTCCGGAAACCGCCGAGTGTTGACGATGCGTTCCGAAACGGCGAGTGACGTCACGATACTAGTTCGCTCCTTTTTTCAAATCAAATTGAAATTTACGGTCTTACAAAATCGTCAGGTTTGAATTATTTACTGGAAAAAAGTATATTATGAGTACCTACAAGTGTTGTTTTGTTCCTTTATGCAAAAATACAACTAAAAATGCGCCTGACAAAATTGTTATTTACGTGCCAAGAGACTTGAACCGTCGAAAAACATGGTTTCAAGTAGCTCGACGTACAGAAATGAGCGAAAAAACAACTTATTATTGCTGGGAGGATCATTTCAATGTAAGTAACGAATATAAATTTTTATTTTTTTGTATATAATATTATTATTTTTACGTATATGAGAAATATATTTTGTATAGGTAGAAAATAAATAAATATTCGAAGCTGTTATTCTGCCATATCTCAATTCGTGCCACAGTAAGTTGTCTTTTTGATCTTGAGTACGCAGTTCGACTTGTTCAAAATTATTTTCCATCCTCGTAGAAGCAAATGTTAAAAAATCATCTGCCGCTATTAGTCCTCCGTGATAAATGAAGGAAATCAATAACTGATGAATACTTAACGAGCCCAATTCATCTGGTAGGATATAATTATGCCTCGTTAAAACACTAACCAGTTTTTTTTCCTTCGCTGTCTCCAAAACTGTCCTTAGGAAAAGGAAGTTATCCGGACGATGACTTTGTGCATTAACACTACACGGAGAGAAATCTGAAAGGATGAAACTGTAGGTATTCCTTCGCCACTGTGCTAAGAGTTGGTGCTGGTTCTGCACCATGTGTCGCGTGATATCAATGTAAGAAACCCACAGTCTCAGACTGTGAAAACTCTTAGGATGAGACTGCAAAACTGCGATGCTTTCTTCGAGGCTTTCTCCCGCCTAAGTTTTACTTTTTAGACTAGGGCTTTCCGGAACTTTTTTGTAGGAAATTTCCTCCTCTACAAAAAAGGTTTAGTAAATTTTTGCTCTATCTTGCACCGTTTTCGATACGGAAGCAATAGAATGAAAAACAACGTATTCAGCGTCCGACGCCATGTTTATCTTTTGTTTTAAAAACTTGATGTTCTTCGTTCTATCGCTTCCGTATCGAAAATGGTGCAAGATAGAGCAAAAATTTACTAAACCTTTTTTGTAGAGGAGAAAATTTCCTACAAAAAAGTTCCCGAGAGCCCTAGTCTAAAAAGTAAAACTTAGGCGGGAGAAAGCCTCGAAGAAAGCATCGCAGTTTTGCAGTCTCATCCTAAGCGTTTTCACAGTCTGAGACTATGGGTTTCTTACATTGATATCACGCGACACATGGTGCAGAACCAGCACCAACTCTTAGTACAGTGGCGAAGGAATCCCTACAGTGAGACCCGAACATCCATCGTATATCGTCAAGCACGCTGCTTATTGCGGGCGTGCAGGGAGGGGGGGGGGACGCGTGGAGATTCTGGAATGTTCGCGAAGGAAAGGGTACGCGAGGGCGACGTGACGAAACTTCGCGAACATTCGAGAAGGATAAGAAAAGAGTACCGGGAGGGGAAGGCCAGTCGTGTGTGCCCGTACGGGCCGCGGGGCTCTCCCTACCATCACGATCGCGGTAGAGAGGTGGTAAACGGCGGCCGGCGTGGCGCGAGCGTCGCGATTCCAACCGACGCGTCGGATCGCCAGTCTGTGGCAGTCCGTGGCAGTCCGTTGAAGTCAATTGGGACAGTCCGCTGGTAGCAGCCCTGGAGCCTATAGGTACGCCTGGTCATCAAAAGGTACCAACAGCCCTGAGCGCAAATAGTTTCGGCTACGAAGTCTTTCCGTACGCCAATATTTCGATTCTTTGTGCTCACGGCAGTTTAAATAAAATGCGCTTTTCCGATTGTCCGTTGCCGTTTCGCGAGTGAAAGTGAAAGTGAAAAACGCGAATCGCCTTCGGTTATCTGAGTCGGGTTTTCGGTTCGTATCGTGCTTCGGTAAACTTCTGCTTTGGCCGCGCATTTCTCTAGGGTTATCTTCCGGGAATCTTTCTTTTCGCGGAGAATATCTCGATTAGATTCTTTAACGCGACTGTGGTTATCTCTCGTTGTTCTATTCGGCATACTCGGGAAAAATATGGTTATCTTACGCTATTTGTTCGTTCTCGTTACTTTCGGAAAGACGAAGCCCAAAGGCCACGCGCGTCGGTATGGTTAACTATCGGAAACGTGATCGAAGACCGTTCTCTTAAAATTCCGTAAGATGCTTCGGTAAGAGGATAACTTCGTCCTATCGAGGACTTCAGGAAAAAGCCGTCATTTGGTTATCTTTTGTGATCGTTCGGTAGCCGGGAGAAATAACTAGCGGTTCGGGCGAACGTAAGATCGAATCTAGTGTGGTTACCTTTATCGTCTCGAAAGTGCGTGTCCGGTGATCGGAAATAAAGACGGTAACGAAAACGGAAATACGACGCGTGAAAAGCAAATTCCACCGAACGTGATGCTTTGTGACGTCACACCGCGACGCCGACAAGATGGCCGCCGGTTCCGATCCGCGGTCTGCGACGCGATCTCCAGTTGGCTTGGCGAGCTGTTAACTAGCATGGTCGACATTTTAAATTCATAGTCTGACTTCTTAGGATCGAAAACGCAAGCTCGTTAATTTTACCTTGGTTCGCTGGATCGCTCTTGTGAGCGATCGTATTTTGAACTTCCTGCACGGAAAAAAATTTCCCGACTTGGCGCTTCAGGCTGAACCAATAGGAATATTGCTATGACCATCGGAACGGCCAATCGGGAATCGAATTCACGATGGGGCGTCTCGATGTTCCTAACGTGACGGTAGGAAAGGCTAGACGCCACGGTTTGCCGATCCGCGGAGATTTTCGTCCCCTTCCATGCTTCCCGCGGACTCGCCGCGGAGAATCCGCATGCAAACGCGGCTCATCCGTGTGATTTCTCCTCCGCACTCACACTACCAAAGTCGACGCGCCCGTGTGATATCCCCACCGCACTCAGTCGGCGTGTCTGTGTTAGCTTTACTGACGCTGTTAGAAGGAAATTTAACGGACGTATCCTTCCGCGAATTCCGATACTATAAATAGAACTTTCTTTTCTCTTATGATTTTGGAATAAATCTAGGCGCGAAATTCAAAATGAAGAAACAATTAATTGTTGTTATTTATCAGGAAAATTCCTACTTTTATTAATCAGGTTGTTTTAATTAAAATGAATTATTTTTTAATGTAAATTCAATTCAAAAATATGCTAGCCAAGTTTCAACTATCCTAAATAATTTTTTATTCAATTTGAAAAATAAGTATTGAATAAATTAATTATTTCTGAATTATTGTTATATTACGTAATAGTAAAATAATGCAGCATTTATATATTTGCGATAAAATTATATAATTTTCAATATTGCATAGTGATTGCTTTCTTTATTTTTCTTGTTAATGTCAATTATTTTTTCATTAAACAAATTTCTTCTGCCGATGTTCATATACAACATTACTACATATGTGATTTCGTAATGCTTGGTGGCCTAGTGGTTAAAGTGCTGGAATGTTCCGCTGTTTTTTGGTGTTCGCGCCCAGTACGCGACGATTTTTTTTTCTTATTTATTTGCATAATAAAGATTGTGCATATAAAAATTATTTATCAGCCGATTTAATATATGTTTATGTTTTCTTCATTTATTTTTACAAATGTAACATTAAAGCAAATTAAAAAATACCTTAATTGATTTTTCAAAAATATTTTAAACTTATTGATATGTCCGAAATTCTTAATTTCGTAATTATTATATCAAAAAAACTTTACTTCTTTTAAGGAGACATCTAAAAGCAATGTATTAAATTTATTCATGCAATCCAATATCAATGGTTAATATATTTTAACCAATTACAATGTTTTTAATATTGAAAATCTATAAAATGAGATTAAGCCATATACATCGAACCAAAGAATTCTGAATTCAGATTTCAGAAGTTAATTAATAATTCTTTTTATTCAATTTTTATGATTTAAGTTCAATTTATAAATTTTCCATATCAAAAAAATCAAAATTTTATTATTTGTGATTTTAATGCGGAAATTTTCGCTAATCAATAACAATAGATAATGTATTGAATCCAACGAAGCTGTTTTTGTAATAATAATAATAATTCTATTAATTAGGATTGCAAATTAAGTATATTTGTATAAAAATGCCATAATTAATAATATTAAATGGAATAAATGTTGTGGGAATCAAAACAGAGTATTGTAGTATTTGCTTTAACATTATATATGCCAAAATAAATTTTAAAAAAGTAATAATAAATTGTCCAATAAATAATTTGATATGCATGATCGTTATTATGAAAATAAAAAAAAAAAAAAAAAGTCGTCCCATATTGGGCGCGAACGCCAAAAATATTCTTTACTTTCCAACGCTTAGTCCACTCGGCTACCAAGCGGTACGGGAGATTTAACAATAATCCTCCAAATAAAGTTTTGCCCGACAGTATACTATATATTAAAAACTATTTCATTAATCAAATTAATCCCAGGCGTTATTAATGTAAACGTTTTTTTTTATTGAATATGAAAAATGCATAAATTGAATTAAAATCATAAAATTCGAATAAAAAGAATTATAAATGAATGTCTCGAAACTATCACTGGTTTATATTGTTTTCAGTTAGTTATTTATTCTTTAAAAATATAATTATATCGTTAATTATGTTGTAAGTTATTGCTAATAGTTAAAACAATACCTTCAAAACTGCTAAACAAAAATGTTTAAAACGTTTATTTCATGAAATGTGAGATTATATCGAAAAAAACCTGTGTTCTACTATGTTTTGCATTTACTGTTACGCTACATTTTCCTGAATTGCTATTTAAGTTATATTTATATAATTGTATAATTGTTATAAATATACTTCTCCGGATGTAAACTCGATCCTGAATTTTCTTCTCTCTGATAATTTTGGAATAAATCTAGGCACGACATTCAAAATGAAAAATAATAAGATTCTGAATTAAAAAAATACATGTGTAATAGATTCGTAAAACTCTCGGACGGTATGTTATCTACTTACATACAATACAAATATTTACGATGCAATAGATAAACATTAGTTAATTTTTTATGAAAATTCATGAAAAAAATACCTATTTCAATTGCATCAACAATCAAACATTAGGGTTGTTAAGAATCAAGGCGTTACAAGAACAACTCGTTATTCGTTCGTGAAATACAATTATTATAAGCTTTTTGTAACAGGTACATATATTAGTAAATACGGGTAATTATGGAAACAAAAACTCTATTTCTGTTATTCTTTTCTATTAATACAAGCAAATGTGATATATTACATTATAATTGGTGATAATGCGTAATGATATCGTAAATTACCATAAAATTTTATTAAACGATTTCAGAGTTACTGCTCTGCATGTATCTTCATAAAACTGTTAAAGTTGCAATTTTATGTTAAAAATTGAAAACGAACAGCAATTTTTGTTGTTCCGAATCGTTCGAAATTAATAAATTAATATTGCTTGAATTTTTCATTTTGAATGTCGTGCCTAGATTTATTCCAAAATTATCAGAGAGAAGAAAATTCAGGATCGAGTTTACATCCGGAGCCGTATATTTATAACAATTATACAATTATATAAATATAACTTAAATAGCAATTCAGGAAAATGTAGCGTAACAGTAAATGCAAAACATAGTAGATCACGCGTTTTTTCCGATATAATCTCACATTTCATGAAATAAACGTTTTAAACATTTTTGTTTAGCAGTTTTGAAGGTATTGTTTTAACTATTAGCAATAACTTACAACATAATTAACGATATAATTATATTTTTAAAGAATAAATAACTAACTGAAAACAATGTAAACCAGTGATAGTTTCGAGACATTCATTTATAATTCTTTTTATTCGAATTTTATGATTTTAATTCAATTTATGCATTTTTCATATTCAATGAAAAAAACGTTTACATTAATAACGCCTGGGATTAATTTGATTAATGAAATAGTTTTTAATATATAGTATACTGTCGGGCAAAACTTTATTAGGAGGATTATTGTTAAATCTCCCGTACCGCTTGGTAGCCGAGTGGACTAAGCGTTGGAAAGTAAAGAATATTTTTGGCGTTCGCGCCCAATATGGGACGATTTTTTTTATTTTTGATTTTCGTAATAACGATCATGCATATCAAATTATTTATTGGACAATTTATTATTACCTTTTTAAAATTTATTTTGGCATATATAATGTTAAAGCAAATACTACAATACTCTGTCTTGATTCCCACAACATTTATTCCATTCAATATTATTAATTATGGCATTTTTATACAAATATATTTAATTTGCAATCCTAATTAATAGAATTATTATTATTATTACAAAAACAGCTTCGTTGGATTCAATACATTATCTATTGTTATTGATTAACGAAAATTTCCGCATTAAAATCACAAATAATAAAATTTTGATTTTTTTGATATGGAAAATTTATAAATTGAACTTAAATCATAAAAATTGAATAAAAAGAATTATTAATTAACTTCTGAAATCTGAATTTAGAACTCTTTGGTTCGATGTATATGGCTTAATCTCATTTTATAGATTTTCAATATTAAAAACATTGTAATTGGTTAAAATATATTAACCATTGATATTGGATTGCATGAATAAATTTAATACATTGCTTTTAGATGTCTCCTTAAAAGAAGTAAAGTTTTTTTGATATAATAATTACGAAATTAAGAATTTCGGACATATCAATAAGTTTAAAATATTTTTGAAAAATCAATTAAGGTATTTTTTAATTTGCTTTAATGTTACATTTGTAAAAATAAATGAAGAAAACATAAACATATATTAAATCGGCTGATAAATAATTTTTATATGCACAATCTTTATTATGTAAATAAATAAGAAAAAAAATCGTCCCGTACTGGGCGCGAACACCAAAAAACAGCCCAACATTCCAGCACTTTAACCACTAGGCTACCAAGCATTACGAAATCACATATGTAGTAATGCTGTATATGAACATCGGCAGAAGAAATTTGTTATAAGAAAAATAAAGAAAGCAATCACTATGCAATATTGAAAATTATATAATTTTATCGCAAATATATAAATGCTGCATTATTTTACTATTACGTAATATAACAATAATTCAGAAATAATTAATTTATTCAATACTTATTTTTCAAATTGAATAAAAAATTATTTAGGATAGTTGAAACTTGGCTAGCATATTTTTGAATTGAATTTACATTAAAAAATAATTCATTTTAATTAAAACAACCTGATTAATAAAAGTAGGAATTTTCCTGATAAATAACAACAATTAATTGTATCTTCATTTTGAATTTCGCGCCTACCCAGACAGCACAAAATGTTTTGTTACATACCAAATACCTTACTGATATATAACGCTTATGAAGCCGGACATTTTTACATTCCTGTGACATAACCGCTACATATTTGCAACGTCTGTGCTGTATGGGTAGATTTATTCCAAAATCATAAGAGAAAAGGAAGTTCTATTTATAGTATCGAAATTCGCGGATGGATACGTCCGTCAAATTTCCTTCTAACAGCGTCAGTAGAGCTCACACAGACACGCTGACTTTGATAGAGTGAGTGCGGAGGAGAAATCACACGGATGAGCCACGTTTGCATGTGGATTCTCCGCGGCGAGTCCGCGGGAAGCATGGAAGGGGATGAAAATCTCCGTGGCCGGAACGCGGTGGGGATGGGAATTCTCCGCGGATCGGCCACTTGAGTCGTTCAGACTTTCCTACCGCCACAATAGGAAGCTCGATGCGACTCGACTCGAACACCAATCATAACGCAGCTCGTAGATAGATGAAGCAGTGTGTTATGATACCCGGCAAACACTGTTCCCGTAACTTACCGTCTAAGCGCCAGGTCGGGAAATTTTTTTCAGTGTGGTTATCTTTTCACTCTGTTAGAGTGAACACTGTGGTTATCTGTTATCTTGCCCCTCTTGTGAGGTGGCACTATCTTATGAATTAACGAGCGGACTTTTTGTGCAATAAGAAGGTTTTTCTCTGGTAATACTCCAGCCGATCTGTCGGTAAGGAAAGGGCCATGCGTGCGATGCTAACTGGACCGGGCCCTCCGCGCGGTTAAGTTACCTAGATTGCTGATTCACGAGCAATCTTGTGGGGCCAAGGCTATCTCGCACTGTCGGAAGGTGCCGCTTTTTTGTTATGTTTTTGTACGTGAGGATAACTGTCTCTACGGAGACGCTAAAATTGTTGCGTATGAGTGTAAGTGTGTTAACTTGAATAGTAGTGTCCGCGGTAAACGATAGCGTCCGGGTGATCCGTTTCAATTTAGTAACGAAAGTGTAGATGGTTAGATTGGGGAATTCGGGAAGTAATCGGTTTGTTAATTCACGCGGTCAGTTCGAGTGCGTTTCGGGCGACGTAATTTTGGTTAGTTGTCCACCCGGATTTCAGAAAAGAGGTATAATCTGTCAATTTGGTCGGTTTCGGTAAAGTTTGTGTGGTTCAGATAACGTCGTTCAGTGTAGTTTCGGTATGAGATACGTGTAAGTTCGTGTAGGTATTGTAGTGTCGTTGTGGGGAGGGCGCGTGAGTATCGGACGAGCACGGTTCCTCGACGGGTTCGTCGCAGGGCGCCGCGACCGCGTGCGAAAGTCCCGACCGAGACTGGCGCCCTCTCTTACCATCCGGCGCGCCGTGCGGATTTTTGCAGGCGGCCACGAGCGATGACGACGGACGGGTGGAGGCGATGAAGTCCGGGGTGGGGGTCACAATATATATATATATATATTTCATCAGTCAGTCGTGAGTTGTCGCGACGAGCGGATGAGTGTCATCGTGCTCCGTGTATTGTTATTGTTTTTCATGAAGTAATCCGAGGAGTTGATCCGTTACTTTATGAAATAAAATGGAATGGTATGGTAAATATGCGCGTGATATTCCGCCTGACTATATCAAGCAGGTCTGTGATAAAAATAGTAACGTGTATCTTATGTGATAATGGTTACTGTAAATCTGATTTTGTGCGAAAAGTTCACGAGGAAAAATGATTCTTCGAATCGAGACGCACGATTGTATGCCCGTTACACACAAATATAATTTTCAAAGTTATTGAAACATGTGATCTGGATAATTGTGATATAGATAATTTGATTATGAAGAGAAAAATGCTAATAATTCAGAAGCATTTAGATGATATAGCAGCAGGTTTGGATACTATACACTTCAAGAAAATATGGAGATTAATGATAAATATCAAGATGATGATACAGCATCAATAACATTAATAATAAGTGAAAAAAGTAAAAAGCGTAAATATGATGGTGAAGTGGATAGAGAATGTGAGGACTGCCAAGATTACATAAAGGAACTAAATAATGAAAAGAAAATTAACGAAGAAATAATGAAGCAAAATACCGAATTAAGAGAACACAACAATTTTTTAAGAAGTGTACTACCAACACCTGGAGATAATCAACCACAAGCAAAAATGTCCTACTCAAATGCATTATCAAGTTTGCCAAAAAAAAAGAGTATGTACAACTCTAGCAAAATAAAAGAAAAAGTTATGAAAATTAATAACATAAATGACACAGTTTATATTAAATGCAATAGCCTACAGGACTCGGAAGAAATATCTAATGTATTAAACGATGAAAATAGTGATATACTGTTTGTTAGTACCTTTGAAAAGAAAAATCCACAAATACGTATTATAAATATATTATCAACAGTTGGACTCGTAGAAGACATAATAAGTAGAAATCAGTTACCAGAAAAAAGTATAAACATAGTACACACATATAAACAAAAGTGAAGTAATTATGGTGCAATAGCAGAAGTCACTCCAGATGCATACGATATAATGGGGTCCACCGGTAATTTTTTTTTTTATTTTAAACGATAATTTAGGTTATAAATAACACAAATAACATTTTTTAAAAATTAATTAATGCATTTCGGTAATTTATTTAACAATTTAAAACTATTGTATTTTGAATCACACTTTCCGCGCGCCATTTTCGGGTGACGTCATTATTAGCCATCGGCTTTTAGCCAATCCCGTTCGTGTACTCCAATACTAGATTTGTGTTTTGTTGGTCATGTTAAACCTCAAAAGTCGTTTGAAATTTGTGAAATGGAAGAAGCAAAAAATTATGGAAAGAAAAGATATAAGACCTGTTATTTTGAGGACTGCAAAAATACAACCTCAAGCACTCCTCATAAGATCTTCGTACCAGTGCCGAAGGGTAATATAAGAATACAGTGGATTGAACTCATACGAGGAAGAGGCCAAGATCGGGACTTCCGGTTGACAGCGGTGAGTGGAAACACGTGGTTTTCATAAGAGCGAGAAATTGTAAGTTTTTGAGAGTTTTTACTCAAATATCTGACATTTTCTGTCACTGAGAGAAACATGAGGGGACGGTCACCCAATTTCGACTAACTCTAAGGAATGCAGTAAGCTTAAAAGTGAGTAATTTGTGTCGAAAGGGCGTACCCTGGCTAACCTCGAAATAGGTTTTGGCGAGACGACCAAATTCCACGTGGCAGCTGGGAAACACAGAACAGCGAACGGAAAACACCGAATCGCGAAATTGCGCGATCTTCGACTAGAACGGCAGATACGAGAGACCTGCGAGTTGCGAGGAGCTACCTAGAACGACACGTTTCGAAATTTTGGGTGGCGCTGTACACAATAAATTAATTGCTTACTACGATAACACGTGAGTATATTTAATGAGTGGTATACAGAAGGGGGAAAACAGAGAAGGACGTGTAGAGAGAGAAGAGAGGAAAGTTGACAGTGGGGATAGCGAAACTGTAGAGTCAGTGCTGAGTTTACCAGAGGAAACGGCAGAAAGAAAGGTAGGGAGGTGGGTGAAACAATTGGGGGGGGGGGGGGGAGGAGTGGATTGGAAGGATCGGTAAGTGAGACCGAAGGAGAAAAGAAGAAGAGAGGTAGAAAAACAAACGTGGAGAGGTTGGGCAGGGAAAGGGGAAGTAGTGTTGGCAGTTCGTCCCGCGTAAGTTCGTGGCTGCTGAAAAGAGAGCGAAGTTTGTCAAGAGGAAACGAAAAATCCGAGGAAAACGAAAAACAAGAAGCGAAGCGAACGAGGACGAAAAAAATAGAAGACATGGACGAGACAAAACTAGAAGAAATTATTAGAAGATCCTGCGAGGCGCAGAAAAAGGCGATAATAGAGGAGTTAAGAGAATGGAAAGAAGAATTGAAAAGAGAGGTGAGAAAAGAATTGGAAAACTGGAAAATAGAACAACAGAAAATTAGTGTGATAGAAAAAGAAAATAAGGAGCTGTCGTTGAGAGTGAAAGGATTGGAAAAGAAATTTTAAGATATGGAAAATAAGGAGAGAAGATGCAACATTGTGATCAAAGAAGCAGAAGTAGAGGGAGGAAAAGTGAAAGAGGCAGTGCAGGAGGTGCTAAAAAAGTTGGAAAATGTAGAAAAGAAAGTGAATATAAAAGATGTGTTTATGGTAGGAAAAAGAGAAGAAAATAAGATAATAGTAGCAAAAGTGGGAAGTTTGGAAGAAAAAAGATTAATTATGGAGAATAGGAAAAAGTTGAAAGGAACGAGCATATGTACAGAAGATGATCTAACGAAACAGGAACGGGATAGACAAGCGAGATTAAGAGTATGGGCAAAAATACAGAGAGAGAAAGGTATGAATGCGAAGGTGAAGAATGGGAGGGTGGTACTGAACGGGAAGGAGTATGTATGGGATGAAGGAAATGAATGCATGAGAGAGAGGGGTTTTCGGGAAGTGCCCATGGTGTACTGAATACGGTAGGGGGGATAGACGAAAGAGAGAGGACGATGGAGAAAAACAAAAATAGTCAAAGAGAATTGAAAGGAATATTTTGGAATGTAGCGGGAATTAAAAACAAAGAAGAAGATTTCTGGAATTTTCTGAAGGAATTTGAGGTGATTGGACTCACAGAGACATGGGTAGAGGAAAGAGAGTGGGAGAGAATAAGGCAGAAGTTGCCTAAAGATTGGAATTGGAAGTGTCAGGTCGCAAAAAGAGAGTAAGAAAGGAAGAGCGATGGGAGGTATAATAACAGGGATAAGAAAGGAATTAGAGAGGGAAGGGAGGGAAGAATATAGGGAAGTAGAAGGAGTGCAAGAAAGAAGAATAGAGGTAGGGAAGGAGGGATGGAGAATATTCACATTGTATAACAGAGACGGGAATAAAGAGTTGTTAGATTCGTTAGGAGAAATAATAAGAGAGACAGAGGAACGAAATTTATTAATAGCAGGAGATTTCAATGCAAGAACAGGAAGACTAGGAGGAGGAGCGGGATGTGGAGAAGAAATAGAAGATAGAGGGAGAGAATCAAAGGATGAGAGGGTAAATGTACAAGGAAGGGATATGATTGAAACGATAGAAGATAGGGGCTGGATAATATTAAATGGAGGAAAAGAGGGGGATGAGTCGGGAGAATGGACTTTTGAAAGGGATGGGAAAAATCGGTAATAGATTATGCAGTGGTGAATGTGGAGGCGGGGAATAAAATAAAAAGATTGGAAGTAGGAGATCGGATTGAGTCCGATCATCAACCGTTAATAGTAACGATAGCTGGAGGCTGGGAAAAGGGACAAACTATAGAGGAGAAAGAAGAAGGGAAAATACAAAATTGGACGAAAGAAGGGGAAATAGAATATAGAAAAAGAATGCAGAAAGTAGAATGGAAGGAAAAAGGGGTAAGGAAGGAGTGGGAAGAACTAGAGACAAAGATAAAAAAGGCGATAGTAGAAAGGAAAAGAGGAAGAAAAAAAGAGTTAGGGTGGGTGCCATGGTGGGATAATGAGTGTAAAAGAAAGAAGAGAGAGGCGCATAGAAAGAGAAAAGAATATAGAAGAAAACAGAACGAGGAAGATCATAAGAAATACGTTACAACAAGAAAAGAGTATAGACAATTATGTGAGGAAAAGAAAAAAGAATACAGTAGACAGGAAGAGAAAGAGATAGAGAAAATTAAAATGGAAGAAGAAGCGTGGAATTTTATAAATAAGGGAAGAAAAGGAAGGGAGGAAATTGACAAAAGTATAAGTGTGGAACAGTGGGAGGAATACGTCATGGAAGCACTAGGAGGGGCAAGAAGAAACTTGGAAAAAGAACATAGGGAAATGAAAGTGAGAGAAGGAAATGAAGTAAAACAAGATGAAATAATGAGTGAAATAAAGAGGTTGAGAAGAAAAAAAGCAGGAGGATCGGATGGATTAAAAAACGAGGTATGGATAGCGGCCGGCGATAAGGTGGCAGAAAAGCTGGGCGAGATAATTAAAAAAGTATGGAGGGGAGAAGGTTTTCCGGATAGTTGGAGGATAGGAATAGTAGTGCGAATATGGAAGAGAGGTGAAAGAAATATAGTAAGCAATTATAGAGGGGTAACACTAACCAGTACTGCATACAAAATATACGCAAGCATTCTGAATAAAAGAATAGTAAAGGCGTTGGACGAAAATGGAGGATGGGGGAGATCACAAGCAGGATTTAGGAAAAATAGAGGGACAATAGGAAATATAAAGATGTTAAAGCATGTAATAGGGAGGAGGCTGGGTAGAAAGGAAAAGGTGTATGCGTTCTTCGCAGATTTGAAGGCAGCTTTTGACAGATTGGATAGAGAGATTTTATGGAAGATGCTGGAGAAAAGAGGAATAGAGAAAGATCTTATAGAGAGGGTAAAAGAAATTTACGAAGAGACGAGATGTAGAGTAAGAATAATGGAGAAGGAAAGTAGAGAATTTATAGTAGAGAAAGGAGTTAGGCAAGGATGCCCTCTAAGCCCTACATTGTTTAATATATATATTGCTGATATAGAGGAGGAAATGATGAAAGGGCCTGGGGGAGTGAAAGTAGGAAGGACAAAAATATGGTCACTGGAATATGCAGATGATATAGCTATAGTAGCAGAAAAGGAAGACGGATTAAGAGCGATTATGAGAATGCTAAAGAAATATTTAGAAGATAAAAAATTAGATTTAAGCGTAGAAAAATCCAAAGTGGTTGTGTTTAAAAATGATGGAGGGAAAGAAAAAGAAAGGAAGTGGTGGTGGGGAAAAGAGAGTATTAAAGAAGTAAAGAGGATTAATTATTTAGGATATGTAATGAAAAGAAATAATAGAGAGGATGAACATGTAAGAGAGCGGGTAAGAAAGGCGAGAATTGCGATGGGATGGGTGTGGAGTTACGGGGAAAGGAAATTTAGAGGAGATATAAGATGGAGGTTAAAGCTATTCGATAGCATAGTAAAGGGGGTGTTAATGTATGGAGTAGAAATCTGGGGATATAAGGATGGGAGGGGGTAGAGAGTCTACAGGAAAAGTATTTAAGATGGATTTTAAAATTAGATAGAGGGACGCCAGGATACATAGTAAGAGAGGAATTGAAAAGAGAAAGAATAAGAAATGAAGCAGGAAGTAGGGCAGGTCGCTATGAGGAGAAAATGGAAAAAGGGGAGATGGGAGAAGTGGGGAAAATCTGTATAGTGGAAAAGAGAAAAGATGAAAGAGAGAGAGAGTAGAGAAAGAATGGGCAAGAGATAGTTTGGAGAGAAGGAAATACTTGTGGAGGGTAGGGCAGAGTGAGGAGACGCTGAGAGCGGAAGGGGAAGAAAAATGGGAAAAACTGAGGAAAAGGGATAAAGAGGTAGACGAACAGGAGAGGATAGAGCAAGTGAGAAAGTCAAAGTCGTGCGTAGAATATAGGAGGGTAGAGGGAATCCCAACATATATGAGAGAGAATAGAAAGAGGACGGAAGGGAAGAAAATACAAACGATAGCAAGATGGAGATTTGGAAATGAGATAAGGGGTAACAGGTATTGGATGAAAGAAGAGGAAAGAAAGTGTAGGCTGTGTGGGGAAGAAAGAGAGTGTATGAGACATCTTCGGGTGTGTAAAAAATTGGTAGGAGAGCATGAGATAAGAATGGATGTATTAAATGAAGACGGGAGAGGGTACAAGTGGATGGAAAAAGTAGAAAAAAATGTGAGAGACACAAAGAGAGAATGAGAGAGAGGGGAAGTAAAATGGAATGTAGCGTAGAATGAAGATCGAAATGGTAAAATGTAAATAGAATTGTGCCGGTGAGGCAAGAGGGGTACTGACAGATGTAATTAGCGAGCGAGATAAAGTAAATGACGGGAGAGGGAAAGAGAGAGAGAGAGAGAGGGAGTGAGCAACGAATGGAAGGACAGAGAGAGTGAGAGAGAGAGAGATAGCAGCAGAATGAAAATGTAAATCTTAGATTGAAAGCGAGAGAATGAAATTAGATGTATAAATGTAGTGTGAGATTTGTAAACATAAAGTTTGTAAATAGTGCAAAGGTGATCGGAAGCCATGTAAGCACAAAATTGTGGATACATTAAATAAAAATATATATATATATATATAAAAAGGCCAAGATCAAGTTTCGAAATATTCATCATTATACTGCTGCGAAGACCATTTTAATGTATGTCGTACTTTATATGCATATTTCATATGTACTCTGCTCACAATTCTTATGTATATTTTGTCAATATATCATGTACGATGTCAAGTAATGATATTTAACTGTCAATTAAATCTTTTATTTTGTGAGGAGACTAGAAATTGATAATAAATAATTAATAATGTAAAACATAATAAAATATAGTACAAGAAACACTTTTATTACAGTTGCAAGAATACTTTGTCCGAGTTTCACTGGATCCAACTGCAAATGTGAGGCTGGAAAAAGGAGCGTTACCAAGAATCAAAGGGAAAAGTCAGTGTGAGAATACCATCGAAGAAGCCACATCGAGTGAATCTGCAATGAACATGGAATCATCTGAAGGAGCCAAATGTGAAGAAGTTGTTTACATGGATGTCAACAATCCAGAGGTATTTGTGAAAGAGGAAGTTAACGACAACTTATTGCAAGCGATCACAGACAAACATTCCATAGTTCATGAGACTACATTTGCAGAAGCTACTGAGGTTAACATGGCCACTGAAAAGTACATCGTTGCTGATAACAGTGAACCAATGGAGGTGGTGTCACATGCAACGGTGCTTGCATTTAAAGATAAAAAAGTCCAGACGGATAATATTCGACACAAATGTATCCAAACACAAACAGTGAGAATGGTGAATAAAGGCACTGAATGCAGACCTGTAATGCTAGATGCAGCTTGTTCTGCTCAATTTTTAACAAAAATACAAATGAGCATTAGTACATCCGAATCGACTGTGGCAACAAATTCATTAAGTAATCCAACATCTCTTGATGCGACATTAGACTTAAGTGAAGATTTTTTACCATCGGATAATACCAGTGAAAAAGTACGATTTAAACAATGTAGAAAAGATGAAACATTACAACGGTACTTGGAGCTGATAAAAGAAAAATAAAAAATGTATGGTATTGGTGTCCCGAACAATGCATTTTTTGTAGTCGATTTATTGAGTCGAAATATAAATATAAGTGTTCGTGACATTTGTTTAACTCTTTCAAAAATTAAGTTAAATGACACATTTTCCCGTCTGGGTGACAGTTTTGGATTAAGTGATTCAGCTGCAAGTGAAATCTATCGTAAAACTTTGCCCATTTTAGCCACTTACTTGAAAACATTGATAATATGGCCATCCGATAAATCAATTAAAACACATTTGCCTATCGAATTTCGAGGCAAGTACTACAACATACAATCCATCATAGATTGCTTTGAAATTGAAATAGAGCAGCCAACCGTTGCCTATACTCCAAAGTGTCACTTGGTCCGAATATAAAAAGTGCAACACTATAAAATATTTAATATCTGCCACTCCTGATGGCTTGATAAACTTTGTGTCGGAAGGATTCTGTGGAAGAATAACAGATGCAGTTATAGTTGAAAAAATAGAATACTTGGAAAAACTTCCTCCTGGCTGTGGAGTTATGGCAGATAGTGGCTTTAAACACATCGATCATTTGCTGCTGTCGAAAGGGTGTGTATTAATACGACCACCTAGTGTAGCGAGTGGACATAAGATGTCAAAAAATGATGTACTTGAGACGAAAAAAATAGCTAGTCTTCGAATTCATATAGAGCGAGTAATAAGAAGAGTAAGGGAATTTAATTTACTTACGCCTCACTCTGTCATACATCATCGATCATTGGATGCAATTAATGATGTGATAATAGTTGCTGCAGCTTTAATAAATCTCCAGGAGCCCATTATTAAACAATAATTATTAATAAATATTATTTTTGTTTTTATTTTCACTAGTGTAATATACATTAATTTATACTATAACATTTTGTAAATAAATTGAATGGTAAAAACTGTACAAATTATTTTAAAAATATACTTTATGCACTATTTTGAACTGATACGTATAATAAATTTGTAACGAAGAAAACATTTATCCAGCAACACTTTTTAGTAGCGCAGGAAAGATGTTATTTTTCCAAAAAGTCATTGCTCGATCGATCATTTCTTCAATATATGCTTTATCGTATTGGACCCAGACAGCTTCAATTTCTTTTGAGGTTTCAAAATGACTTTTTGCCATGCAAAATAATCCTTTTTGGACATTTTTCATTAACATCTGCAATTGAATTTGCGAATAACATTTCGGTCGTAACTTTTTTTCAGATGTTAAATAATTTTTTTCTGCCTTGCTCGATGCTGGACATTTGATTTCAACAACAAAATCTTCTCCAACAGCATCCGGGGAAGCACCAATTGCAGGAATCTGAGGGTTTAAGAGTAAGCCACAAGATCTAAGATTTAATTTATATTTTTCTTTTATCACGTTCAAAACCTTTTTGTCCAGGTTTCTTCCTCTTCGCATTGTCTGTATATCCGTAATTTTTGTGTTTCCAAGAATGGTGGCGACTAAGCCTCCATTTGAAACTGTGCAATGTGCGATGTCATGAAGTCGAGAAGCAGTAACTCGACCGAACCTTAGTTCTTTCCACAATTTACATTCACTCTGATGGATTGTATCTTCTACTACTTGACTGCACTAATCTACAGTCAAGATAATAGAAGCGAAGTTTAAAAACCTCTCCGCATTCGGTGCAAACTCATCTGACGCACAAAATGAAATCATCATTTGAAACAAAGATACTGTATTTTTTTTCTTCAAATCTATGCAGTGCCTAGACAGTTGACAGTCATATTGATAATTTTTAAATTCTTGCAACAATGATTGAAAAAAATCTTCTGTGTTGCATGCACTTTGTTCCACTTGAAGACGGTTTGTTTTTACGAGGTCTGTTGCTTTTAAGGTCTGGACATTCGATGAAACTTGTACTAATTTGGGTTTTTTCCAATAACAAACATTTGCAGTTGGTTCTGACTCTTCACTTCTCCGGTGTACCCACATCAAGAAAGCAATAGCATGCTTGCAACCACCTAGAGTAAGACGAATATTGTTAATATAAAAAGAGCATCGTAATAAACCTTTTGAAAAATGTTATTATAACTTTATATACGTATACAACACTGAGGTTGATAATGCTTGATAAACATTTACGAGTAAAAGAGTTAAGATAACACTTGTATAATCTCAGTACGTTGTCTATGAAATTAAAATCCAGCAAACAAATCTATTCCATGAAAAGAAGTCTCCATATTACTTTCATCAGTGTTTTTAGACCTCGCTTATAGGTTTTTTTGTGTAAAATTTGAATTTACGCACCGGCCTACCTAATCCCACGTTATAGATATTTTACGCCCTGCCGAAAAAAATATATAGAAAACTATTGAAACCTATTCATTTCTTATAGTAATTAATAACTTTTAATAGTATCAATGTGCTAATGACATGTCTCTGCGTATACATATTCTATAATGTAGAATATGGTTTAATAAGTTTTATTTTTTATGACATCTTAACTACAAATAATCTATATGATCCAATAGTGGATTTCTATGTTAATGTGTACGTATAGTAGTAATTCATAATACAAAATGTATATGTTTTAATAATGTATCATCATTAGTAAGTTTCCACCATGGTTTTACCACAAATAATTTAGATATGTTTCAATATGCATTTTGCGTATCACTAAAGTCATTAAGTACTTATAAGTATTAACATATTAAAATCAAATAATTAGCAATATGGGTAATTTAGATAACTTTAAGTTTTAAAATTCATTGAATGATTCATAATGCTAATTATTATTTTAATATATTGATACGTATAAGTACTTATTGACTTTAGAGATACGTATAGTATATATTGAAACACATCTAAATTTTATGGTAAGATCATGGTAGAAACTACTAAAGATGTATTATTAAAACATAAACATTTTGTATTGTGAATTGCTTCTACGTACACATTAACATAGAAATTCACTATTGGATCATATACATTATTTGTAGTTAAGATATCATAAAAAATAAAACGTATTAAACCACATTCTACATTATAGAATATGTATATACGTAGAGCTGGCGTTACCATATTGATACTATTAAAACTTATTAATTACTGTAAAAAATGGCAACCTCATGGTAAGGCTCCGATTCACGCTAAGGCGTTATAAAAGTATCCAACTTCATGATGTCGCCTTTTTCCTTGCATACGAAATTCCGTTGATCCTATTTATGGTAAAGCGCCTAAAGAAGTTTCACTTCATTATAGACAATATTAATATTTAGCGAGGAATTTGTTGTCTCGTATGGGAGTTTGGGTCACGGAAATAAAGACACTTACATTTGAAATAGACTGACTTTATCTGGCTTCATACACGTATTTCCAAAAACTCTCAGCTGCAGGCTCTAGAGGTCTAGGTCTCTGAAGCGCACTGTTCTTTGCATTCATCTACTATAGAGTCGACTCACTCTTTTGAGATACGCATAATCGCTCTTCAATATACCCATAATTCTACACGTGGTCATCATCGAAGGGTTTGGAAGACTAATGTATTATTTTTCAGCGTATAAAAAATAAGAACCGAATTTTAATTTTTCTTACATCGATTATCGTATCATATTTCTAAGAAAATACAGGATATATTGTAAGAAACGGTCTTTTTTTACCAAAATGTTGAAGTCACGTTCGGTGAATACTCGAAAACGCAAAATTGATGAAGTACAAATAAATAGTTCTGATTCGGACACAGACACTTCTCTCGATAACGATGATTGGTTGATCGGCGAGAGTGATGATGAAGCAGAAGGGATTCAGCAATCCAATAATGAGCCACAGGAAAATGCTCAACATGTGCTTTCAGAATCTGATAATGAAAGTGTAACATTATCTGAGCGCTTGGATAGGTTCCGAAAAGATCTGACGTGGACTAGACAGTCTGAACAGTCATCATTTCAGCCAGTACTTCATCCATTTACTGATTTGAATGCCGGTGTGCAATCTAACAGTGGGCTGAATAAGAACAGCAGTCCAGCTGAGATTTTTAAAAAGTTTCTTTCGGAAGATATGATTGAGATGATTTGTTTCGAAACAAATCGCTATATTGCAGATACAAAAAATGCCTTGAGCCTTGCTAAGAAACTGAAGCCGCAATCGAGAATAGTAAAGTATACAGAGACATATCCTGATAAAATGTATACATTCCATTCAATAATTATTTTGATGGGAATTGTACACAAACCATCGCTTGACATGTATTGGATCAAAGATGCAATGTTAGCAACACCCTTTTTCTCTTCTGTGATGACATACAATAGATTCCGTCTCTTGCTGACTGTACTACATTTCTGCGAAAATGAGGATGATTCAACAGATAAGCTAAGAAAAATTCGTCCTGTTGACGAACTTCTGGTTGAAAACTTCAAAGCCGTTTATAGACCAGGAAAAGATATAAGCATTGACGAATCATTGACACCCTGGAAAGGTCGACTAAGTTTTAGGCAATCTAATCGAAATAAACGAGCTCGTTTCGGGATAAAAGTATACTAAAATTGCGAATCAAAAACTGGCTACGTTTATGATCTAAACATATACACAGGTAAAGATCGTGAAAATGCAAGAGCCCGCCAAGGAATAGGCATATCTGGCACAGTAGTAAAAACATTACTTGGGGATCTTGCACGTCAAGGCCGATCGCTTTACATTGACAACTGGTATACATCTCCACTTTTATGTAAAGAGCTTGTCGATGAAAAAACGAATGTCTGCGGAACCGTGCGTGAAAATCGTAAATACATGCCAAAGGAGAACACAAAAAATCTAAGAGTTGGTGACATGTCAGTTTGGTACACTCCAAAAATGGCATTTCTGGCGTGGAAAGACAAAAAAGTTGTTACAATGCTCACAACAATGCACCATCCAGCCATGACTGATACCGGAAAAGTAAATAGGCACACCAAGAAAAAGATCATGAAGCCCAATGTTGTTATCTCTTATAATAACAATATGGGAGGTGTAGAAAAAACAGATCAGGCTATTTCTTCTTACGAAACGATTCACAAAACTGTCAAGTGGTATCACAAATTATACTTTCATTTATTCGATACTGCAATTTACAATGCTTTCGCCGTCTATAATCATCTCCAAACTGACTGTAAAAGAAAGAATTCTGTACAGTTCCGTCGTGCACTGGCAGCAGAGCTGCTAGAAGAGCATTGTGATCAACACACATCACCTCAAAAGTATCATTGTAAACCCAAAAATCCTCTACGCTCGTCACGAAATCACTATCCATCCTATCTTTCAGACGATAAGAAGAAGAGACAGCGATGCACTGAATGTCATTCCAAAAAAAAAGGAAGGAAACATATTTCATGTGCAAAGAATGTAATAACGTTTCACTATGCGTTGTACCTTGCTTCCAGAAGTATCACGAATGATTGTGTTATCACCTAAAATACCGAAATATTTTCTTATTCGTTGCCCAAGCACATAATCGGAGATTATAAAATGTTAAATACAAAAATCCTAAAATCACAAAAAATGAAAAAACAACAGATACAGAAAAAAAAATCATAGTGAAACATCATAATGAAAATAAAAACAATAAAAAATTTAAAAATGCCAAAAGCACAAAAAAAATACAAAATGTAAAAAATAACGAAGTCAACAACCGCCACGTCCTCGATTCGTGACTCTGGGTTCGGCAGAGAGCGGGATATAAAAACAACAAAAAATTGTATTACATTTTTTATGATGGATAATTGTAATGCCATGGATGGAAGGAATTTTTATTCGTTATAATGTATCCGAGTTTCAGAAACTTAGAGTCAGGATTCAATTTCTACATTCAGCAACACGAACATCTCTTTTTCGAATTTGTGTCCGCTACATTGGATCCGCCATTTTGAATTTTGAAAATCAGATTTTAGATTCGGGTTCAGCGACATCAAAAACCCCAAGGTATTCATTTTCGTCAAAATCGAATCAGTTTTAGGATTTGCGTCTGCCATATTGGATCCGCCATTTTGAATTTTGAAAATCCGATTTCAGATTCAGGTTCAGCGACATCAAAAACCTGAAGGTACTCACTTTCGTCAAAATCTAATCAGTTTTAGAATTTGCGTCCGCCATATTGGATCCGCCATTTTTAATTTTGAAAATCCGATTTCAGATTCGGGTTCAGCGACATCAAAAACCTGAAGGTACTCACTTTCGTCAAAATCTAATCAGTTTTAGAATTCGCGTCCGCCATATTGGATCCGCCATTTTGAATTTTGAAAATCCGATTTCAGGATCGGATTCAGCGACCTCAAAAACCAGGATTTACCAAATTACAGACGAATCGATGAAGTATAAACTTGTTTTCTTTCACATGCGCACATATGCGTCATGAGACAAAAATGGCACGACTTTTTTCCGCGCATATATGCGACACTGACAGTTACGGGGTTAAAGGGGTCACGGAAGCTACTTTTCTTGCTTAATTTCGAGCTTCTAACGGTCATAACTCGGTCAAATTTCATCGTATGAAAATTTATAAAAAATGAAATTATTCAGCATGAAAAGACCTACATTTTTGCATTATACAGTTTTTTCGTAACTTAGTTAGTTTTGCAGATAATTAAAAAAAAGGCCATTTTTTAAGAAATTCAAAATTTTTTTTCAAAAGTATATCAATCATTTTTTGGAATGAAGGCTTCCAAAACCGTTCAAACTTCCAGAATCTATTATTGGTACCTAAATAAAGTAAATTGCAAAAGGATTATGTTAAATTTCAATTTGGGCCAGCAGGGCATCAATTTTATTACCGATTTTTGTTCCAAAAAATCAAGAAAATAATTTTACATTTGTTATTACTTCGTCAGTTTTTGTGCTATCGACTTCGCTCAGTGCTCAATTTAAAGCTCTTTTCGAGTACTTAAAAAAATCTTATAAGTTGTTTTAAAAAAGCCGTTAGTTTTTCCGATATTTGAAGTTGAAATGTTCGATTTTGGCTATCATCAAATTCGAATTGACCTATAAGGAGCCATAATTCGGGTTCTATAGCACCTAGAACAAAAAATAAAAAAAATCTCTTCGTTATTTCATTACCTTCATTTTCTCTTTTTAAATGTTTTTGCTAAAACTGATAGTTTTTGCAATATTCGTGAAAAATCGTTCAAAAACGTGCATTTTTGAGGTTAAAAACGAACATCTTAAGGCGCAAATTACTCAAAAAGTATCGATCGTAGAAAAAAATGTTGTAGGACACTTTTGCTTAGAATTAGTTCCTCTATCGATTCCTGGCTTTTTTTTCGATAAAAAAATGTCAACCCCCTAGAAGGGGTGGCATCCACCCCCAGGGTAAAAGCACACATCGGCACAATATAACTTTTGCTTTTTGAGCTATTCTGAAGCTATATTTCAAATTTCGTATAAATCGATGCCATCCGAAAAAATTGGGAGGTGAAACTGCCCATTGACTGGACTACTTCCGAAGCTGCACAATCCAGACATTAGACTTTCTCTATGTATTCAGTGGCTTCGTGGACAGTCAAGTAAACCTTGTACGCTTTACTGGTGACCCGATGTTTAGGGCAAATTTTCCGTTGGACGATACAAGTAGATCCATCCCGCTTCAGTTCAACATATCCAACTGCAGAACTCCATAAGCAGCTCTTTTAGATCTATACATAATATGTTTATCATTTATACACATTTATAAATTTTATATGTTAACTTTATATATTTTATGTGTACATGATGAATAGATATAATTACATACAGTAGAACCCCTGTAATGAAGGAATATATTATGTGTGTTTTTTATTCTATATTATCGTTTTAAAAAGTTCGTTGGACATATGGAAAATTGTATTCTTCATACCTTTTCATTTTTACTCCACTTGATTGGGGTATGTTGAAACACTCATTTTGTAAAAAAAAGTCGGTAATCATCTCGGTTGAGACTTTTGGAAGGTTATTGGATTGTCCCTTCACAAAACCTGCATCACACATTTTTTTCGTACTTTCCGACTTCTCTTTTCGACATCCGTCCACAATTTTTGTGGAAGAGTGAGGGGTCGAAGTGCCCGAGCTCGAAGAGGAGCAATGCTTTTGAAAGATCCGCTTCTCTTAGCAAGTTTTGAGAATTGACGACCTCACGGACCCGATCGTTCGGCTGGTCTGTGCCGACGAATGCCTGATCGTGAAACGACTCGAGAGACCCACCGTACTGGGGAGCTAGGGTGCGGTGTCAAGCCCCTGCCGGCGGGTTCCACACGGGGGAGCGCTACGGCGTGCCGTGTCCGTTTAGGCAGTAACCGCAGAAAGGGTTGGCCTCTAGCGGGCCGTGGCAACGTTAGAAAGGTTCTCTGAACCAACAGAAGCATCAAGGCAGGCAGCTTGTTGCTAATAATGTGGTAGCTGACTTGTTGTATATCTTTTTCAAGTGTGCACAACCAGCGGTGCTGGCGCATCACTAAAATTTGGCCCCATTCCCCCGTGGGGGGGGGGGGGGGGGCCTTAAAACCGAAAGGGGGGGGAGGACACCTTAAATAAACAACACTCAAGTTCTCTTTTCGACAAGCTAAGTTTGAAGAAACGGTTTTTGTGTTTACAAATGCATTCAATTTACGCGGCACATGGCTAATAATGACGTCACAAGAAACTGCCCAATGCGATGAAATCTTCTAGCTGAGAAATGTTAGCTATATATATATATATATATATATATATATATATATATCGATTTTTAAATCGCTTTTGTAAATAAATAAACATAAATAGTGCCATGTTAATCATTTATATTGCTTTTAATAGGCGTAAATAACATTACAAGCAATTTTCAGGGCATTTAAATTTTTTCCGGTGAACCCCATTATGAGAAACAAAACATTGTATGTTGGTTATCAGTGTTGTAAGATGTATGATAATTTTAATATTAATAGATGTAGTAAAGGTTGTGGATATAATCATAGTTATAA
Source organism: Trichopria drosophilae (assembly GCA_030407085.1). Taxonomy (NCBI): domain Eukaryota; kingdom Metazoa; phylum Arthropoda; class Insecta; order Hymenoptera; family Diapriidae; genus Trichopria; species Trichopria drosophilae. The sequence continues at coordinate 62,203,355 of CM059584.1, read as the reverse complement.
GAAATGCACTGAAAATAATAAAAGAAAACAATCATGCCTTAATTGTGCAGGGGATCATAATGTATGTAATTCAGAAATAAAAAGATGTATTAATTGTTTACCCCAGCGGAAATAAAAAATGTATGAAAACGTACGAAATCGTACAGAAACATACAGAAATGTGCAGAAACGTGCAGAAACGTGCAGAAACGTACAGAAACGTACCTTTGTATCGGATTTCGGACATTTCATACACTTTTGTATGTTTCTTCACATTTTTGCACGTTTTTATACTTTTATACACGTTTTCGTACGTTTTCTTACGTTTTTTTTTTTTTCACATTGTCGTACCATTTTGTATCTCACAAATTATTTCTCACATTTCTGCACGTTTCCACACGTTTACGTACGTTTTCAAACATTTATGTTCGCATATCTACATTTCTGTACATTTTCGTACTCTTTTCTTACAGTTTTGTAGGCTTTTATTTGTTTCCATATATTTCTCTAAGTATTCATGTCTTTCTGGTTATTTTCATACATTTTTGCATGTGGCGATTGTGACACACATTCCACCAGAAGCACGTCGTCTGAAAAAAAGCTCCTTCTGAAAAAAAATCAGTTATTGCGGAAACTTTTAGACATAAGTATATGAAGTTTCGGATACTGGAGTTTTCTGAGACGCGGCTTACAAATGTGAAGTAAGATTTTCAAACAAAAAACTGGCGAATCTAAGATGGCCGACCAAAATGTAAAAAAATGTACTTGATAGAGATAAAACTGTGAAGTTGGGGGGTACGCCGCGAAGTGTTAGATATAGTCCAAAAAAAAAACGGTTTTAATGATAAATTTTTCGAAATTTTTTGGAATTTGTGGGAAAAATATTCGAGTAGTATTGTAGATGTTTGAGAAAACTATTACTGTTCACAACAATTTTTTGGTATTACATATATTTTTCTATTGTTTACAAAGAACTGTCAAATATCACATTATTACATATTTTCTGAAATTGTACATTTTTATTATAATATTATATTATTATATATTTGTATTATTTAACCCATTAACGCCGGGAAGGACACTTTTTTCACTTTAATTTCAACCCTGTATTTTGTCTGAAAATCGAAGTTCAAAAAAATTGAAAGGTATGTGTCTTACTATTCTCGAGGTCGCTCTTTTCAATGGCGTTGTCAAAATTGAGCTATCTTAATTGGAAAATTAAATATAGCGATTTAAATGTCAAAAAGACGCAAAAAATCGGGTATACTTTTATATAAAACATTTTTTTCTCATCAAAAGGGTATTTGCCGTCACAAAATTCCTTCATGAAAGGTGAAGAAAATAGTTGTACTATTAAGATATATTTTTTAAATATTAAAAAACTAACATCGTGATAACAAAATGGCGACCGCAATGAGAAATTTCTATTTAAAACTTAACAACTTTAATTCAAGAGAACTATACATTTTAGAGCAACTTTTCTAAGAACAAAAATGTCGTTAAATGAGTCAAAGAATATTCTAAAATTGTTTTCAGAATGTATTGACGCAATTTTTGATTTTTGAAAAATTCGAAAAATTGGAATCTTGAAAAAAGTCATTTAAAAATTCAGAAAAAATTTGAGAGTAATCCTTGACCAATTCTAAAACATTTTTGTTCTAAGGAAATTTTCTTCAAAGTGTATAGTTTTCGAGACAAAAAAACTTAAACTTTTCTAGATTTCAAGAATAATAATTTATTTTCTCGAAAATTATAGGCTTTAGACTAAATTTGCTTAGAACAAAAATGTTTTAGAATTAGTAAGAGAATATTTTCAAATTTTTTCAGATTTTTTAAATGACTTTTTTTTCAAAATTCGATTTTTGAAATTTTTGAAAAATCAAAATTTTTATCAATGCATTCTAAAAAAATTTAAGAATATTCTTTTACTTATTCTATAACATTTATGTGCTTAGAAAATTTTCTCTAAAGTTTATAGTTTTCATGAAAGAAATTTGTTAAGTTTTAAATAGAAATTTCTCATTACGGTCGCCATTTTGTTATCACGATGTTAGTTTTTTAATATTTAAAAAATATATCTTAATAGTACAACTATTTTCTTCACCTTTCATGAAGGAATTTTGTGACGGCAAATACTCTTTCGATGAGAAAAAAATGTTTTATATAAAAGTATACCCGATTTTTTGCATCTTTTTGACATTTAAATCGCTATATTTAATTTTCTTATTAAGATAGCTAAATTTTGACAACGCCATTGAGAAGAGCGACCTCGAAAATAGTATGATACATACCTTTCAATTTTTTTGAACGTCGATTTTCATACGAAATACAGAATTGAAATTGAAGCGAAAAAAGTGTCCGTCCCGGCGTTAATGGGTTAACGAACTTCTAATTAACAGTTTTACTTAAAGCACCTTTCACTATTGTTCCTAGAAAATAATCATTTTCTGCTCGCATCACGATACAGGGTCTACCTATCGTAGAATATTTTGCAATATTTATATCCTGTTTAACTTTCCTACAACGCTTCAAATGTTGAATTGTGTCATCATTAGTAATAAAAGGGCGGCTCGCGATGACTATTTCTGCAAAACAGATAACTATATCGTAGGCGCCATTATGCTTTATTTTCAATATTTTTTTAATCAAACCATATTGGCCATTTCTTGTTTCAAAAATGGAATTATTATTTTTATAGTGTTTGATATATGCATTCGTGGTATATCGATAACCGTTGTAAATAATTCGATGATATTTTTGTACTTCCGTTATATTTGCAATTCCTAACTCATTTTCGATATATTGTGCTTCCGCCTTCGTTAATGCATCCCTTTTCCCGGGTCCAATTACGAAGCAATCGCCTATTTCTTGAGTATTTTTCCTCACATTATTATTAAAAACACTATCGCAGAAATGTCGGGTTTCTTCAGAAATAATATCTTTTCGTAGTAAAATAGGAATTTGCTGATAAGGTAATAACTTATGAACAATTTCTTGACCTATCCTATAATTATTTTTTTTTTCTTCAGTAGTAATCGGTTTTGATTCTCGAATGCGAATGTGCTATTTGCCCACAGGGGACCCCAATTCTTTACGGTGGTTGCCAAGTGCATCAATAAATGGACATTATAGTGCATATAATGTTTCCCGTACAGTTCTTCAAATTTCACCACAAAAGTCACAAGCAGTAATTTGGCTTTATTTAACTGTTCTACGGTAATAGATTCATCCAGTAATATTACCATTGCTCCAACGAAGTTACTTCAATGTTTGTAGAATTTTTTACGTAAAACTCCTCGAAAACATATTAACGAATAGTAGAGCGACCAATTCAGCCATTCCGAAGCTTTCCATAGGTTCTTCTCATTGAAACTACGAGGAATTTTGTTTAGGCACGAAGGTGGTTTCATGGACAATAATCTTTGATTGATTACATGGATATTCACAGGATTGCCAATATAATATTTCTCATTTGCATTGGAAGTAAGTATATTCGTATATAATTCTGTTACTCCAAGTAAACATGAGTGCATAAAATCGACAATCATACCCTCCGTCAAGCTGAAATGTTTTCAATTCATCAAAGCCGATGGTCCCCAAACACCCATATCCTCACAGTTGCTATAATAATTTTCCATCATACTATTTTTTATTCCTTCATCAGTACGTAAAGTAGGTACATCGTTTTGTATTGGGTATGTCCGTACACCATTGATATTTTCTGTTGGATGTTCGCAGTACGTACATCCATAAATGCCATTGAATCTTTTCATGTTCAGCATAGCACAACGTGCTACTGAATCGACGCAACCACCTAGTGTAAATAGTTTGCTTGTTATTTCCGTCCCGTTCATGTTCCATGTAAAGCCTTCCGAAGATAATTTATTAGCCTTATCGACGAATGGTTGCAGAAATATATTCATGTCTGGCTCAAATTTAGCAACCCATAATCCAACAAGTGGCATCATTTTTTTTTTACGTAAATAGTCAGGAAATTCATGCAACATCATGTATATAGGCCATATGGAGACTTTCGAATTGTCAGAAGCTTGACATCCATCGGTGTTAAAAGTGTACGAAAAATTCCATGGATTTCCGAGTAACTTTTCATCTTTGCTATATTTTCTATATACACGTCCGTCAAAAATGTCCTCTAATCCATTGTCGTTTACTTTTGATCTAGTAAATCTTTCTCCAAGTGTATTAAGAATAGCTGGATTAGAGAATAGGTCTTTCAGTTGATCTTCAACATTGACCTCAATAAAAAAGGAACCTACAGATGACGCATTTAGACTTGTGCCGCAGGTACAAGTAATACTAAAATGTGTGTGTTCAGTTGCTCCTAAATATTTCCTGCATGCATTACAAATTACATGATTAATTAATGTTTTTGTATCCACCCCCATTACTTTTCTCATCATGTACTTGGTCGTAGGGAAAAAAGTCTGTTTAAAAATGTAATTTAATATTTTGAAAATGTCAATTAAGACGACCCATGTCAACGAATATTTTTTTCCTAGGTTCATTATCAGCAGCACAACTTCTGTTACGTTTATATTGTTGCAGGCACAAACGTAATCTCGCGATGAGTCCTTTGAAGTTTTGGTAACTGCCCTCTCTGCAAAAATCGTTATCATTATAGACTGTAGACCTGTCCATCTATTTGTACGGTAAATAAAAGTATACATGAAACGTGAAATGAACTGTCTATTGTTAACATAGCATAATTTGCTGAAGCTTTCTTGTGCTTCCCGCACAGCAAAATCTGGATATATACCTGCTGTGTTGCTACCAATGTTTAGATATAAATCTAGTTGAATATGTGCGATTACATGAATTGAAGTTAGCGAGAATGAATTCAGTATTAATATCCTATGTATGGTACTACGAGAATCCAGAACTCAATAATTAATTATCTATCGTTAAAGTCATCAAGTATGAAGTACAATGTACAATCACACTCGATAAGGCAGATAGTGATTTTATCGTCTGGTGAAAAACATTAAGATGTTACATTTCTCTTGGATGACAGGGGTGTCTGACTCGGCCAGGCGCAAAATTTAAATATAATCGGTGTAATACCCACCGCAATGTAATGGACAAATCCACTGAGAAATCCAGTGAACATTACACCCATTATATTTAAATTTGGCGCCTGGCCGAGTAAGACGCCATTGTTATCCAATAGAAATGTAACATCTTAATGTTTCTCACCAGACGATAAAATCACTATCTGCCTTGTCGAGTGTGATTGTACATTGTACTTCACACTTGATGAGTTTCACGATAGTTGATTAATTATTGAGGTCTGGATTCTCGTAGTTTGACGAATCCAGTGTACCATCTACATGAAAGACTTCTCAATAGTATAATTCAACAACGGCGTATAAGGCAGGTCTGCACCACGCAGCCTTACTGACGGCGACTTATACGGCATGAAACGCCAGAGATAGATTCTTTCCATTTTTTAATGGGAAAAATCTCTCTCATTCCGTCTGGCGATAAAAATGAAATTTCTAAAAAATAATATAAATTCCATCCGTATTGAAGACATATAAGTTTTCGGCAATTTTTCGGAACGCTTCTATACCTGGCGGTCAAGATTCCGACTACAGAAGGAAATAAAGCCGAAAAATTTAAAAATGGCACAATCCCATCCTCTTTGTTCACTATAAGGCCACCCTTTCATCATTTATACTTAATAACAAAGTGAGCATTGCACCCATTATATGTAAAAAAGACATTAAAAATGAAAATAAAAAATTCAACAATTTCATGTTCTATGAATAAATTTGTAAGAAATGTAATTTTTAATAAATAAGTTGAGTATTTAAATTCGCAAGTAATTTCTTTTGTCATAACCTACAAGTTTCATAAGCCAAAAATATTTGCCAAATCATTTTTGCGGCCAACATATGAAAAAATTGTTGTTTTTCAATTACAACATTTTTCCACAAATCATAACTGTTTGTCTGAATCACATTTCTGCTAATTTAATTGAAAATTTTAAATGCAAGTAGAAGTAATTTTTTTTACAACGTTTTTAACCAAGTTGTAGTATATTTTAATAAAGGTACTTAAAGGCATTGAGAAATAAGTACAATAACATTGTTTTCATCAATACTTTTAAATAAACATACGAATTATCAAACGATACAATTTTACGAATTAATTAATTTTTTTAATCGATTACACAGCCACACAAAAAAAAATTTGTGTTCTGACCTGGAGGTCTCACCATGCTTATTATATGTTTTTTGGGTCGCTGAAACCGAATCCGAAGTCCATTTCACTCCATCACATCAGGTTTTTGACATAACCTCAAAAAATACTTATAATGGGTAAGCATTCCTGATTTTTTAACTCGAGTACCATCAACTTTTAAAAAAAATGTTATTGAACAAAAAAATGTTCAGAACATAAGGCTTTTAAATTTTGGAGTACATGGAGTGGAAACCCTATCTAGAAGCTGCATCAGGAAACAGAAGAACACGGCAGGACAAACCATTCTTAACCCAAAACTCGTAGAAGCCGTCGAAAGAGAATTCTACAAATATTTGAGAATCGGTGGATATTCGATTACACTTATCCAAAAAGAAATGGCTAAGTGTAATCAGTATCACCATAATTCGATAACCAGCGCTCGAAATAAAATGAAGAGAATTGAAGATGTCGAAGATGATGTGCTAAATGAAAGAGATACTGGACACAGATAAAGCAATGTACAGTAGGACCTAGGGATGGAAAAGTCGACTTCGACTTAGTCGACTATCGACTTTTACTGTTGAAAAGTCGATTAATTGCAATCGACTAAAACGATGTCGAAATCGTCGAAAATCGACTTTTTCCCTCGACTTTCGACATTTAGTTCGCAATTTGCTCAGATAGGTCGCTAGTGGCGCCTTACCTTACCCACTTTCGTTCGTTGCATTCATTATTCATTCCACCACCGGAACATCTCTAGAACGATTTTGATTGGTTGCGAATAACGACATGACCAATCAAAATCATTCCCCAGAAGTTTCAGTGGAAAATGAATATATTACAGTCTACATATGTATATGTATATGCCGTATATGGAAGCGCGCCCTAAAAAGGGTACGGTGCAGCTGTCCGAAGTGTCATTTGTCCGAATCCGGAAAACCAATATGGCGGTTACGGATCCGTAATACAAAATTTCTTCCGTCTACAGCGCCATCTGTCCGATTCGTCAACTGTTCGACGCGTCAATTGTCCGAATTGGAATATTTAATATGGCGGTTCGCAGGTTGCGCGCGATTGGCGGAGCCGAGCGCCGGCGGAAAATCTACAGTCCTTGTGTGTTAATGCTTCGAATAAATAACTGCGGCTAGCAGTTTATCAGCCGCTTTGCAGCCTATCATATGTAAAGGGTTGTTGTAGCCGAGTGGTTAAAGCGTTCGACTTATGAATATAACCTTTGTAGTTCGCGTACTCGCAGATGCTTTTTTTATTTTTTATTTTTTTTTTTTATTATGAATTTATTGTAATTTCTTAAATGCTATTCAAATTATTTATTGTGTATTTTTTAAAGGAATTTCTAATTTTTTAAATATACTTTTTAACCTAATTTAAGTTATTTTTTGTACCTTATTTTGTCGAATTTGACGTTAAATAAAACTGAAACGTGTTTTCTCTAATTTTATTAATACGGATCATTATTATTAATTACAGAAATGATTAGATAACACGTTTTATAAATTAGTTGTATTAAATGAATAAATTTCTACAGTTAGAAAAATATCGCCAAACCTTTTTTAATTCTTCTTTATCCTCCAAAAATCAAATTAATATGTCACAATACTTTTTACGTAAATAAAATAGTAGCTTATGTTATGCAAAAGATCTGTAACTAATTCAATCATACCCATCCATTTTCAAATACTTGGAATGTTGTATTTACTAATTCTAATTTTATGAAGCTTTAAATAATGCTCAAATATAATTAAAATTAAAACAAATGTTTGTATTTGTATTTTAAAAAATCATAAAAAACGATATTTTTAAAAAATACGTAGTTTTATTTAACTTTAGTAATGAAACTTTTTTCAAATTTTTTTTCAGAGAAGTTCTAGAGAATGTTTTGAAATCCGTCAATTATTAAAAAGTTTTAAGTGCCTATTAGGGCAACAATAAATAACACATTATTAAAATAAATTTGTCCAATTCCCAATTTTTTTAAGGAATACGAATCCCTTCTTCGTTCAACATTCATTCATATAATCAATAACAATTTTTTATTTCTTAACAATAAACAATATATTACGACATTTTTGTTCATAACATGATTTTAGGGTATCTTGCCTTCCTGAAGCCAAAAGTAGAATAATTACCGGTATAATCTCAAAACTGGAAAAGTGCGAAAAAGATTGGAACTTTTTTTGCAAAATTTTACTCATAATTCTAATAATAGATGCACCAAGAAAAACGTCACTTGATTTGGTTGTACGTTGGACGGGAAATTTCGGAAATAAATAATGTTCCTTCATGATTAGACGAGAAAGGATAAACTAGTTTAAACTAGTTTCTCATTCAATTTTCAACAATATCACTAGGTTATATTAACCAAAATTTAAAAAACTAATGTAAAAATTCAACGAATTTAATTAATTTTAAAACATTCTTATTAATTACAATTAATTTTAAAATGACAGATTTTAAGAAGTTGTTTCGGTTTTAAAACTTTTTTAAATTTTCATAAAATTGTAGCACAACTGGTAGTTGTAGAAATGGCAACAACTAAAACGAACGAGCATCAACGCCAGCTGCAAGAAGCATCTCATGATGAACGCAAAGAAGACGACTTGTGGTCCGAATTTGATCAAAGAATTCAGAATAAACATTTTCATAATGTATACGAGTCATCGGATGGTTATCCAGCCGAGGTTAAAAATTATATTAGTGCACCTCCCGTCGCAAGAAAGGAACACCCGAACCCGGTATTATTGGTATGGAAAAACTTAAAAGAACAGTATAACCATGTGTACAAGATCGCTCTTAAGTTCTTGCCCATAATGGCAACATCCGTTCCTTGCGAACGTTTGTTTTCGCACGCAGGACTCATTTTGAACCAATTGCGGAATAGATTGTCTCCAAAAAATTTGGACATTCTGGTTTTTCTTCGAAGTATTGATGAAGACATATGGTTTCACTAGAACTCAGAACTTTTTAAAATTAATGTGATACTCATAACTAGTCAGAACAATTACATTTCAAGTATTCTATTAATGTTAATAAATTTTAATGTATGCCCGGTAATATATTGTTTGCGCACAATCTGTTTGTTTTTAAAACTACATTTTTCGTCATCAAATTTAAATATCCTAATATTATTAATGTAATATGTGTAGACCCTCCTTAAGGAGAGACTAAAGTCATATTTGGCAAAGCAGCAATATATTTCGAAAAATCTAAATTAAAAATGATTGAAACTGTTTATTAAATTTTGGACTTTGGTAACGTAATTCTACATAATCTGTATGATACTGAAAATTGACAGTTCAATGGTTCAATCGATTCAGAAATAAGGAAAAATCATCTCTAAATAATAATTTCTAAAAATGTTCACTCCATTCTCATTTACTTTCGTTCCGGTTCTGGAACTTTTTCGTATATATAGCTCAGAATTATATTTTTAGAGAACTGGAGAGATTTTTAAATATATTTGAACATTTTTAATTTAGATTTTTTAGCATAAATAAATATTTTACCAAATGAGCACATTAGATCTTCCTTAAACTTAAGAGCCCCGGAAGTGAGCAAAAATCGAGAAAATATTACGCCAATCTCTACACATTACGAACTTATCTCAGAAGTTGTTCGTAATTCTTAAAGATCATCGCAATATTTGTCGCTTTTTTCCACCTCAGGCAGGCCTTTAAGAAATTTATATAAAATTAATATACATGAAGTTAAATTTTATACAAAAAAATTGTTATTACAAAATTCCATCATTACAGATTAAAAAAAAAAAAAGGATAAAGGAAAGGAATTATCCCCCGCTTTAATGACATTTTTAGCCTATTCGCGGGTCGGCTCTCGGGTGGATTGGTCGGACAGAGTTTCAAAGACATTACAAGACCATACTTTTTTTTAGACAAACACAAGGATCACCCACCCAGAGCCAGTCCCCCCATTACTGCGCCCCGTAGAGCGACTTGACCCCTCTGTATCGCATTTGCACGGGGTCTGGGAAAACTACGGGAAACCCAGACAGATACAGTCGACGAACTACTTTATCATCAGAGTATACCCTCTGATGGTAAAGCAGCCGTGTCTCCCACTCAGCAATCGGCCTGCTATCTTTGCCATTACAGATTAATACTGTGCCCCCCCCCCCCACCGCTAGTAGCGTGGTCGGGAGAAACAAAATCCGACTAGTAGCCGTTTGAGGGAAGGCAAGTGTGCCCCCCACCACTCTAAATATTGTCATGAGGAGAAGTGCTACTAATCGGGGGAGAATCATGCTACTAGTGAGAAGAGGCCACTAGTTGGGTGGCTACTAGTGGGAGGGAGCACTGCAATGCTTTTGTCTTTACAAATTTTTCGACTAAAGTCGACCAAAGTCGACTTTTCATTTCGACTTTTGAACTACAATCGACTTTTTATATTTCGACTTTGTAAAAGTCGAAAGTCGACTTTTCTAAACGACTTTCCATCCCTAGTAGGACCTCTTTCCGACGACTGGTTCGGTTCCTAGCCTTCCCCTCAAACCTCTTACGAACGACTACTAGAGAGAGAAAGACTCTTCCACCACTCTTATTAATCTTGATGCTCTCTGTCATCTCCACCTTAATGATTCTGACCAATCAGATGCGCTCTGTGGTCAAGGCCTATGTACGTAGTACATAGCAGGCGCCCAGTGGAAGGGATAAGGAGCGGTACCACGTGGTCGTTCGTGAGAGGAATTTTCTGTCGTAGATGGGAGGAGTCGTTAGCGGGAGAGTCGTTGGAAAGAGGTCCTACTGTAATAGGAAACCATACAGAAAAATAATAAAGGGAATAATCATTCAAAGATTTAACATGAATACAGTTTTTTATATTAATAATATTTACAAGTATTTTTAAGTTTTATGTATCAATGAGTTCAGACAACCAAATGTAACTATTTTCGATAATGATATATGTGTGCAGTTGGAACACCTACATTACACTACGTGTAACAAGAAATATTTGCAAAATAAATGTTTGTGACCAACCATAAGCTAAATTCTTCATGCCGATTGAAAACTACGTTACTATAAATGATTTCATGTCAATATTCGTTTAATGTACATGGCCCAACTGTGCTAGCGAATAATTTTCGTTAAAAAAAAAAGTACGTCCCGACCTTGTAGCGACAGACTTGTGTTCATTGGCAGTTAAGCATCGCAGTTCGGAGGGTTTTCAGGTTCAAAAGGAATCGCGAGTCGCCCTTTTATTACTAATGATGACACAATTCAACATTTCAAGCGTTGTGGGAAAGATTAACGGGATATAAATATTGTACAATATTCTATGGTAGGTAGACCCTGTATCGTGATGCGAGCAGAAAATGATTATTTTCTAGGAACAATAGTGAAAGGTGCTTTAAGTAAAACTGTTAATTAGAACTTCGTTAAATAATACAAATATATAATAAAATAATATTATAATAAAAATGTACAATTTCAGAAAATATGTAATAATGTGATATTTGACAGTTCTTTGTAAACAATAGAAAAATATATGTAATACCAAAACATTGTTGTAAACAGTAATAGTTTTCTCAAACATCTACAATACTACTCGAATATTTTTCCAACAAATTCCAAAAAATTTCGAAAAATTTATCATTAACATCTACAATACTACTCGAATATTTTTCCAACAAATTCCAAAAAATTTCGAAAAATTTATCATTAAAACCGTTTTTTTTTGACTATATTTAACACTTCGCGGCGTACCCCCCAACTTCCCAGTTTCATCTCTATCAAGTACATTTTTTTACATTTTGGTCGGCCATCTTAGATTCGCCAGTTTTTGGTTTGAAAATCTTACTTCACATTTGTAAGCCGCGTCTCAGAAAACTCCAGTATCCGAAACTTCATATACTTATGTCTAAAAGTTTCCGCAATAATGGATTTTTTTTTCAGAAGGAGCTTTTTTTCAGCCGACGTGCTTCTGGTGGAATGTGTGTCACAATCGCCACATGCAAAAACGTATGAAAATAACCAGAAAGACATGAATATTTAGATAAATATATGGAAACAAATAAAAGCCTACAAAACTGTAAGAAAAGAGTACGAAAATATACAGAAATGTAGATATACGAACACAAATGTTTGAAAACGTACGTAAACGTGTGGAAACGTGCAGAAATGTGAGAAATAATTTGTGAGATACAAAATGGTACGACAATGTGAAAAAAAAAACGTAAGAAAACGTACGAAAACGTGTATAAAAGTATAAAAACGTGCAAAAATGTGAAGAAACATACAAAAGTGTATGAAATGTCCGAAATCGGATACAATGGTACGTTTCTGTACGTTTCTGCACGTTTCTGCACATTTCTGTATGTTTGTGTACGATTTCGTACGTTTTCATACATTTTTTATTTCCGCTGGGGTTAATAGGAAATAAATATCTAAGTAAAAAAGGGCGATTGAACACTCTGCTGACGACATCAAACAATGTGAATCTTACAAGGTAAAGTGGGAACAACATGTTATGAATACTAATTATCCATGGAAGCCGAATATCTCTACTTATAAAATCGAGAACTAATTTAAATCTTTATGGACATAATTGATGAGCTTAATCATAATCAAGAAACCAGCTTTCATGTTGTTGAAGATTTAAATACCTTTGCAAAATTCACGAAATCGGATTTATTAGTCATGCACGTAAATATTCGTAGTATTCTGGAATTATTCTCAAAAGCAAATAAGGATGCCAAGCATCATTTGATTATAGGAGATGTAAATATAGATCTGCTTAATTGTGATCAAACGTTTGAAGACTATTGGGATTGTTTACAGCAGAACTGTTTTATGTCCCTGATCAATACAGTAACTCGTCCAAGTAATAATTCAAAGTGGTACTTGTGTAGATCATGCGTTTTTAAAAAGTTCTTATAACATAACTACAGGTAAACTTCTAGACAAAATAACGGACCACTTTCCTGCGTTTGTTTCTTTCATAGATGATAAAATTAGATGTGTCAATAAGAATGCTTTTAAGATAAATAATGCTACATTCAAGGCTTGGGTGTGAGTTTGAACCGTGGGGAGAAATATCCAGAATACAGGATAATGATGAAGCTCTAACATTACTTACTATCGTACTATACAAAAAATTTATAAACTATCACTTGTAAAAAAAAACAAAGTAGCAAAGATCAAGAAGTGAATGGATTACTCCAGCAATAATAAATTCCATTAATACAAAAGATAAGTTGTATAAAGTTTGGAAACAAGATAAAAATAATGTTATCAAAGAAAAAGAATTTATGAGATACGAGAATTTCTTGAAAAGAGTTATTATCAAAGCAGCAAAAAATAGATTTGAAATTAATTATATAAAAAATGCTAAATCAAAACAAATATGGAATTTCGTTCATAAAAAACTTGATTTAAAAATTAAAAACAACAGTGTACAGGCGCTAATAGTAGAATGTCACAATAAAAGACAGTCAACTTATAGCTAACAATTTTAACCAATATTACAGTAAAATAGGTAGTAAATTGAATACGACCTTACAACAACCAATAGTTCAAAAGGATATACCTGAAATAACATATAATAGCAAAACTTTATTTATTGCCCCAACGAACGAAGCTGAAATTTATAGTATATAATATAGTTGAAGAACGAAGCAGGAGGATATGACGGTATACATGCAAAAACATTGAAATTAGCGGCCACTTACATTACACCCATCTTAACTACCATCATCAACACAGTTATCGAGTTAGGTGTATGTCCAAAATATTTTAAAAAAGCAATAATAACTCCTATATATAAGAGTGGCTCCAAGAAGCAAATAGGAAACGACAGGCCTATGTCATTAATATCAAATCTGACTAAAATCTTTGAGAAGATTATACACAAAAGAATATCTAGTTTTCTTAAGAATTGTAAAATCATTAACTCTAAACAGTACGGTTTCTTAGAGGATAGAAGTACAGATATAATGTAACTAATTTTATATACAAAAATCTTGCTAAAAGTAATCCAGCAGTGATTGCATTTTTAGATAATAGTAAAGCTTTCGATACAGTTAATCATGAAATTCTACTTTCAAAGATACAAAAAATTGAAGTGTGAGGTATTTGCTGGAAACTAATTGAAAGGTATCTTACGGACAGAGAACAAATAGTAAGAATAAACAACGTAACAAGTAATATTCAAAAGGTGAATGTTGGGGTTCCTCAGGGATCAATTCTTGGACCGCTACTGTTTATTATTTATATTAATGATTTATTGGATCTCTCTCCATCTTTAGTAGCATATGCTGATGATGTTGCTATACCCATTTCTTATGAAAGTTGGACGGAAATATCAATTTCAATTAATGACATTCTAAATGTTATATATACATGGTTGTTCAACAATAAACTTGTATTAAATATCCTCAAAACATCATTTATAGAGTCCATTAAAATCTCGGACTAAGACCGCGACTTAAACGATTCCGCGAAACCTATCACCCTCGATTCGGATATATTTTTTATGTACGACCCGCGTAACGTACTTTATAAATAAACGGTTCAAACGTAAAACTCCAGTGTATTTAATATTTAATTGTTACTGCAAGTCCTTTTCAGGACTGGTACGTAACATATGTATTCTATAGATTAAAAAAAAATAATTTTTAAAAATCAACTACTACAACTTTATTTTGGATTATTTAATAGTATTGCTACTTATGGAGTAATTGGATGGGGTGGAATATACCAAGCATCTGCCATTAGTAAGACTGCAAAGAAAATTACTGAAAATAATAGGTATAAACCAAAATGAAATACAGCCATTAAACATCAAACAAACTTTTGTACTTAAATCAATATTATACAAATATAATGAGCTTGCCAATATTTACAACGAACGCCCACGAAATACAAGAAATAAAAATTTACCATTACCAAAGTATAGATTAACAATTGAACAAAGATGTTACGACTATTATGCGATTGAATACTTTAATAAACTACCAAATTCTCTAAAAGATATGCGGCTACACAGACAATCTATGAAGATTAAACTGAAACCAATAATCAGTGGATTCATAGTGGAGTAGATCTGAAAAAGTCTAGAATATTCTCAAGAAATGAAAAAAGAAGAACGAAGTAATACTGTTTTATAATTTAATTTTATTTTTTTTAGTTTTAACATTTTTAATATATTATTATATCAGTGTTATATGACTATAAGATTAATCAAGTAACATGTTATAGATTATATCATTGTAATTATAATTATTTAGGTTTTAAGGAACCTCTTATGTACGGGCATTTTAATGCCCCCTATAGGTCCTCAATTCTATTTATTGTAGGAATTGGAATAAATCTATCTATCTAAATATGTAGCTGAAATTTATCACTTCCGGTAGGGCACGGACTAGCCCAGAGGAGGTCGGCTCCTGTCTCCTTCTGCGCCTAAAAAGAGGACCGCGAAACTTCTATGGCGGCTCCGCACACCGTCCGCATAAGATACGGAAACGGTGTAGCAGGAAACAAATAATAGGCTTATAAATTATTACAAAAAATGGATACTTTTCAGGTTTATTAATTAACTGACAAATGTGTGGTCCAAGGCCGACTTACATCGGTTTTCACAATTTGGTTTGGCGTTTCGCCCGCTCGCTCCAACGTATTTGCCTGGTTCTCGGCGTCTCGTCCTTTCGTGGTGACGGCAGGTTCGGTCGCTCCCTCGCGTACTCGCAGCTCTACTATGGCTCCGTACACTTTTTTCTTCCGACCCGGACTCCGTACATTTATTTCGACTCTACGTTCGCACTCCTGGTCCTTCCTACTTGAAGGTTATGTAAATTACTGGCAATTTCGTGGCGCTCGCTCCTACCGCGCATCTTCGGGCGCCGTTGCCCGCGGCGTTCGTATCTGTAACAATCCTACTATCGATTGATTACAATCATAAAATAAATACGCGCTCTCGCGACTTCGGCACGACTCCTGGACAGATGTAACGTCCAGTTACAAACCCCCCTCCTACCTCGGGATTATTCGGCACTCCCGTCATAAAACTACCGTATCTCGAATCAAGATATTTGTCCTAGAACTCGTCGCCATCGCTCCGCGCTCATCTGCAGGTTCAGCACCTGCCCCTCTCTAAACGGGGCTGGAGAGGGAGCAAACTCAACCTCCCTGAATTACTTGGTAGATTTCTCCTCACGCCGGGGCTCCTTTGGATGGCCTACATGACCACCTTCTGCAGCTGGGCCGGAGAAGAACCCTGCCAGATGCTGAGCCCATTTCATTCCGTGACCTATCTCGATGCGCTTCTGCGAGACGGCTGCAGTCGATCCTCTCTTCCTGTCCGTTGATAGCTTCCTCGTTTGATTGTGTAGCTACTCTGGACGGGCCGGTCAGACCGTGGTCCCCTTTCTCCTCTGCTTCTCGCCGAGGCTGGACCATCTAAGCTACAACATAAATATAAACGATTAACCCTCGACTCGACGGGATCCGCGAGGTACAACATACCACTTTAGGTCCATAACGTGGACTTTCGTCACTCTTCGTCCGATTTCCCCGCCCAACTTGTACACGGCGGGAGAAATAGTGTTTACGACGCGGAACGGCCTCTCGTAACGCGGCCGAGTATTTGCAGCGAATCTATCCGCGCCCAACAACAGGACGTGATTTCGTCACAACACTAGATCCCCGACATTAAAAGGATGTCACGTCCGCCGCGATTGTATTGTCGACGGTGGCGCTCGTTCGCTCGGTTCTAGACGTTCTTCCCTTTCTTCGCTCTTGATGCGTAGAACTGCCGCTTCCCCCTCCAATCGGCGCCTCAGACTCTTGACAGGGGTCGGTTGTCGGCAAAAAATTAGGAAAGCCTTCGACACTTTCATGCTCTCCTGCACAGCCGTGTTGATCGCACTCTGGAACTCAGGCAAATGCAAGTCCCGGTCTCGATGATCGGCAACTACAAACGTGCGGGTCATAGTTTTGATCGTACGGTTCACTCAGTCAACCGGGTTGGCCTGAGGATGGTACAGAGGCGTTTTAATCGACCGCACTCCATACGCCAACAACATCTTGTCCAACGCCTCGTTCCGGAATGAATGCGCCTCCTATTGGAATAATACTAAATCTTCCAAAGCCCGAGCAATATTTCTGCCGTTAGCGGTCTCAGCGCTTTTGGCTCCACCCACCTTGTGAACATGTCTATAAAGACGAGGATGTACAACGGTCCACGGCTTTTATACTATCCGTTGAGCCATTAATACTGGTGGCCCGTCCTGAATTTGACAGTCGCGACTCTCGTCGATGAATTGCCGTACGTCGTACCGAAGGCCAGGCCAGTAGTACTCTACTGAGAGGCGGCAACACGTCTTCTCGACTCTGTAGTGTCCGGCATTCACCTCTTCCTGCGCATTGCTGAGGGAATGCGCTCGCAATCCGACCGGCAGTATCAACTTCCAGCGGTTCTCCCCCCTCCTTCCCCCGTCCCAGTCACGGAGTTCAATAGTAGATCGGATCGGGCGTGGTATAACCGATCATTTTCTAGTCTCTACTCGGGGAACCGCTCCAGATGTGCTCGTACCAACTCTCTTCTCCTCTCGTACGAGTCGTCCTTTTCCGCTGCTACACGCATGGCTCCGATGTCCTCTTCAACTCTCCGGGAAAGGGCATCCAGGAAATGATGCAACGCTCCTTTCTTATGACAAATAGTGAAGTTCCATCCCTGCAACTCTAAGGGACAACCAACTAGGCGTCCCATTGGATTCCTTAGGTTGCGCTGCCACTGAAGGCTGCTGTGTAAGCACTGCTCCGAGGGCATAATCGCTAAAAGGAAGGGCCGCTTGAAATCAGGCCTCCCTAACACTATGGCCTCCGTCAGTGCTGCTTTCAGAGTCTCAAACAACTGCTCTTGCTCCTTATCCCACTCCCAATGCTGATTCCTCCTCGTCAGCTTGGTGAGGGAAGTCTCTTCTCGGCGAGATTTGGTATGAAGCGAGCAATTCTTCTCGATCGATACGGTATCCTAGACAGACACTCTCGTAGGAGAACTCGACTCTACTTTTCTCGGTTTATTTGGAAACTAGCCCGTACAATGGTCTTCAATACTCGATGGACCATGGCCATATATTCGTCGAACGACTCGCTGACGATTATTATGTCATCTAGGTAGACGAACACCCTCGGTTCGTCACCTGACCCGAAGAGTGAATCCATCAGCCGCTGGAATATGGTACAAGCATTTGTAAGGCCGTATGGCATCGTTTTAAATTGGTAGACCTGGCTGAGGTTTATTTTACTGATAAACGTCGGTCGGCGAACTTTATCCAGGATGCCGTCTACATTCGGAGGTGGATACGCGTCCTTCCGCTTGAGTCGACGCAGAACCGGTAAGTCCCGTTCGGCTTCTGCACTATGGCGGGCAAACTCGACCACGCGCTGGTGGATAGCTCAATCATATCGTTCCTTATCACTGAGTCATTCTCTGCTTGGGCGGCCTCCAGGACGGCCGGTAACTCGCAGGGAAATCGATGTTTCACCGATCGCGCGTCTCCCACGTCTATGCTCTACCAGCGTGGTCATATGTAGCGTAGCTGGGGACGGGAGTAGCAGTTCGTCCAGCAATCTGGTCAGCTGTCCTTTTTGCTCAGACGTGACCTCTGCCAACCCCGCGCACTCCGCGTGAATAGTTGCTTCTTCCGCAACAGCGAAGCGCTTCCATTACCACGTTACCGATTTTCCACGTCAACCATCAGTGGCAGTATTCCGGTGATTTCCGTGGAATGAACCGTGGCGCTTCTTGATCCTCCTTTATGGGCAGTATATGGTTGCGGTATGCGTCGGCGATCCTCGGTCCGACGAACGACCGTGTAGTTCCTGTATCGCAGAGTCCTGGACTGCGGATCGGGAAGACTCGCGCCTCGACCCGCTCTGTTCGTTTCCCGAGTGTCGTATGTACACCAGCTTTCATACACTGTACGGACTCCCGACGTATCGGACCTAATTTTCCACATCCGTAGCACTGTCAGGGCTCCGGAACTCGCGCGCGAAGTGGCCCGTCCCGCCGCAGTTATAGCACGGGCGCGCGGCGGAGCGATGTCGGGCATCGTTCAGAAGGTGGCATACGGATCACCGAGGCTTTTCGGTTGCTTTCGGCGGTTGTCGTTCCGGCCGATTATGGGGCCGAACAGATGATGTTCTCGGGGATGATCTCCTTGGTGGGGGCGGCTCTCGATAGGCTTGCCTTTCTGGCAATACCGCAGCTATTTTCTCGGTGCTGCTTCTCCTTACTTTCGCAGCTCTACCCCTCTTCCTGCAGTTACGTCGATGGCTCCTTCTTCTCGGCTTGCTCGCCATAGATGACCACGACGCGGAATCTGACACTTTCTTCCCTGCGGCCACTCTGATGTTCCTAGATGACACTCTGTTTCCGCACTCATTGCCGGCTGTAGTGAGCTGCCGGTACCTTGCAGTTATTACTATATACTTTCTTATAATGGATATTAGATTATTTTGCAGAATCTCTTAGGCTTTGCAAAAACAATAACATTGAAGCAAATGTAAAAAACATGTTCTACCTAATTTGTAGAAAAAAAAGTTTTTTACAGTGTCGTTTCCAAAGTTACGATATATATTTTCCTTTAAATCGACTTACAAGTTTTTGGCTATATATTTTTCGTTTCACCCACAATAATTACAATAAAAACCATTTTTATATCTCACTAAACTTCATTGTCATATCGAAACCAATTTCTGTTTCATATAAATATGTGTGACGATTACTGAATATATCTACCGTTAGTGCTGAGCGTTTTACAGTATGCAACACAGTAGAAATTAACGCTGATTTTAATTATAATCTACCTCTTCGATTCTCATGAAAATTTGTTTACATATTCTAGAGTAGTTAACGGTTATTTTGGAGGTACAATGAAAATAATCTTGAAACGCTAACTCTATAAAAAAAAATTTTTTTCTACCCCTATTTAAAGAGGGAATAATACAATTTTTTCCTCCGAATGAATTCCTTCGAAAGCCATCCGGATCATGCTGTGCCCAAAATTAGAAAAAACTAAAAAATACGAATGAGGGCTCATTTTAAAGATTAGGACATATACTTTCAAATGTCGAGAGCGCCTTTGCAAAATCCAATATCGCGGCTCCAATATGGCCCCTGAAAGCTCTTAATTTCAATAAAAAAAATTTAAAAACGTACTAAAAATAAAAATGTAGCCCATATGTATCGCGATTTTTATGCTTTCCGATGTATTTTGACCTCCCAAATGCGTATCCGGATATTAGAATTTAGCTGTGACTTTTCCTGTTTTTTAACCTCGAAATAATCGTCGATAAGTTTACCAATGTTTTATTTGAAATTTATACTTTCGGAAAAAATGTTATTTAAACCAAATGTTCTTAGAATTTATCAAAGAATACGCTAAATTTTTTCAGATTTTTTTGAACACTTTTTTAATTTTTCAAAATTTTGGGATTTTGAAATCCGGCCGAAATTCGATTTTGGCATCCGGCCAACAAAGGCAAGATGTGATGTGATACCCAGCCAACAAAGACAAAATGTGATGAAGTATCCGGCCAATAAAGGCAAGATGAGCAGTTTCATGAGCAATTCAACCAACAAACACAAGATGCCAAGTGCTTAATACTGTTTAAGAATAATATATCCATCCACCAAAGGCAAGATGTGATGAAGTATCCGGCCAACAAAGGCAAGATGTGATGAAGTATCCGACCAACAAAGGCAAGATGTAATGAAGTATGTGACCAACAAAGGGAAGAAGTGATGAGATACCCAGGCAAGAAAGGCAAGATGTGATGAGATACCCGGCCAACAAAGGCAAGATGAGCAGTTTCATGAGCAATTCAACCAACAAACACAAGATGCCAAGTGCTTAATACTGTTTAAGAATAATATCTTCTTTTGTAGCCGAGTATCTTTTCACCTGCAGCACATTCCCACTTGTAGGCACAAACGCATGACTTTTCTGAATGTCGGGCACAGCAGGCGGATCAGAGAATTTTTTTTCAGGATCTTCAATACTCTTTGATGATCTTCTTTGGTGTAATGGAAGAATTGAATATTCTTAAATTTTGATTTGGCCCACGTCAACAGCGAAAGCGAATTTAATATAGCATTGTTCGATTCTGCTTGTAAACTATAGCGTCTCGCTTCACTTTTTAGACATGCCCCAAGTCCATCGCAATCGCATTTGCCATGCGCCGTTACATGGCAATGCCATTCAGCATCAATACCAAAATCAAGATTGTGATTCATCAGATATGTCATTTGAGCCCTGTTCTTAAAGTGTTGTTTAGCACCATCCGTTACGTAATAGACTTTTTTTACTTTTGGGCAACATTTTTTTATTTCTGGTATTACCCTCTGTTGCATTAAATACACTGTAGCTGCATCATGACTTGTGCTATCTGAAAGTAAGATAATATTGTGATGTTTTAATTCTTTTTTATAGCGGTAGTAAAATACAACTGTGAATACAACGCATTGGTCGTTGTTGTAATGGAAAGCCTGTGCAGCATTTTGCACAACGTACGCATAATTTTCTGCAAAATCGCATTGAAGTAGTACTTCATCGTCGCGTAAATGTTTTTTCTTCTCAGATATAAATTCCGATTGTTATTTCGAAATAAAATTATGAGGAATAAGCAATTCAAAGCGATCGCATAATTCGTCAACAAAGTCATCTGAAGAAAGGTATTCTTGCTTCAGAGTATATCGATCGGTAGAATCCCAAGTGCTAAATATTACTTGCTGTATGTTTTTTTCTTCCAGTAAACCCAAAATGAAATCTGAAAACTGCTTTATACCAGGACAATTCTCGCATTGAAGACAAGAACAAGTAGATTATAAATTGTTACCGAGAATAAATTTGATACAATCTTTGTAGTCATTTAACTGAATTTTAGAATTTTTCAAAAGTTCCAGCAATGGTACACCACTTTGGTAGCAACTCGGCAAATTTTGATGAACCAATCAGAAGTTTTGGATACTTTTTCTTAAACATTGAATGCAAGATTTTGATATCATGAAGCAGTAAACGCTTTTCTTATATTACTTTACATCCGTTAATTTTCACAGTAACAGTTTTATTCGACATGACACGGCTGTTTTCTTCACTTTCATAATATTCAATTACTGTCGAGACTGTATTTTCGTCCAAATTCTTTCGTTTCCTGAAATGTGGTATTGCTAATACGCCATCAGATTTTTTCAGGGCCTTATATTGTGTTGCCATTCTATAAGAACACTGAAATTCTTCTACGATTTTACGACTAGTCCAATAGTCGGGGCATACAGTGAGAATACTTTGTCGCACAAGATCAGTATTAGGTTGCATTTTGAATTTCTCTTTTAGGCCATCAAGAATATCTTCTAATTGCTCTACGCTAGTTTTGTACAACTTTTTACTATATGGTTCCAAAAAATGTGGAAAGAATCATTTTACAAGGTTGATACGTTTAACAAAAAGAATTCGAATTGGCTTAACTCGCATTTCATTACTGAATTTAATACAGAAAGAGTACCACTGGTGAGATGAAAAGTGAGCGGCTTTGTAAATAGTTCCGCATCTGCTAAAAGACGAAAATTAATCCAAATTCAGGATGAATACTCAGACATCGAAATTCAAGAAGCCTTTTTGAGTAACTTGCGAAGAAATGGGAAATTTCAACTTGCCAAAATCATTGTTCAATTGCTAAAATGATGAGACAGTTCAATTAAATATGAGGTCAGAAACAAAGTATACACCAGATGAAGCTCTAGCTATAATCGAAGATGGGAAATTGTCTGTTTGCGAGCCAAGAATCAAAATGCAGATGTATATCCTCCGTATGACAGATTAATGAAAGCGAGAGAACGATGTTACCCTCCTTATTCTGCAATAATAGTCACGGAAGACAGTGTCAGTATAAAAATTCAGTTAAAAAAATCAGAGTTAATGGACCACACAGTTTCTCGCTTATTGAATGTACCTGACATTTTACCACCAGATGTGGAGGGAAATATTTCTATGACTCTACTTTCTAAGTACGGATTTGGCGGAACGAGTGGACACAACTGTTATAACCAACCATTTAAAGATTCGAAAATGTCAGATGCGAGCATCGTAAATCAGTAACCGTTACTTTTATATGCGTATTCTGAGGAAATTGGTATGAAAGTGATATGAAAAAATGAAAATCCGGTCTCAACCAGGCTGTGCAGATTAATGAGATTCATATTCTCAAAGGAGAATAAAGAGACAGCGGTCACCGAGATAAATAGCATTCAAGCAGAAATTGCACAGTTACAAAATGTAATAAATGAGTTGGGAGAAGGTCACATTCGTGCAACAGTCAATCCTGAAATGATGATGACAATGGTTGACGGGAAAATATGTCTTATCTCGGATAAAGATGAGATAATCCCCGCGTCGTACTCGCCACGGCACAGGCCGCCAAATCTGCTGGTGGTACCGATACTCGGGTAGGGGGGGCTAGCTCTTGGGTGGGTGTTGTGTTGTATGTCTACCTAGTTCTGTCTTGTACAGTGGTTCCGTCCTGTTTATGTTCTGTACCTCTCCACCCGAGAACTGACCCGCAAATAGACAATTTGTCATTAACGCGGGGGAAAATTACCTGTCCTTTGTTCTTTTGTATACTCGTCCAAATTACATTGTTTTCCTATATGGGAAAAGAAAAACTCGTGCTCAGGAGGGTCAATCTATCGATGACAGTTATTTTGAGGGGGTCGTTCAATCCACAAACGTTGTAAACAGAAGTTGCAGGAATTGAAGCGGGTTCTTAAACTGTGACCTTGATCTCGACCTTGAGGTCAAATTTGAAGGTTCTTTCAGGATCGGATCACGATTTTTAAATGTAAACCATTTTTCACTTCGCACATTGAAAGAGTGAAAAATCCCACGTTGAATTGTGGCCTTGAGCTTGACCTTGAAATAAAATTTGTGGAGTAAAGTATACTGTTGCTATTTTGTCATATGGTTTGTTGATTGAAGGCGGTGATGCTAAACTTTCAATTGCAGGATTGCTGTGGTTTTTATTGCTGGCAAAGTAGTCACTAGTTAATTTGATAATAAAAGTGTCTATTTTGGGGATATCTGCTGTTTCATAAAGTTTTTTTGTTTTGAAGTAGTGTCTGTATTCTGTTTCTGGATCTCTATACATCTTTAAGGCGTGCCTCAGACAGGATCGTTCTAATCTTCTCGGCCTCTCCATCAATGAAGCGCTTATGTTCCATAAAAGTGGAGCAGCGTATGTTGTTATTGGACGAATTAACCGGAGATAGCCAATTATACATGTGCGTTTTTCTAAGAGCTTATTAAAAAAAATTCTACTGGTTTTTTTAAAAGCGCTAATAGCCCTCCTGATTTGAATTTCTATATGTGAATTTAATTTTAATAGATCGTCGGTATGCGAGCCAAGATATTTCACAAGATTTTTATGTGGTACTTTTTGTTTTTTGTTTTCGTTATTTATGGATATATTGAAATTTTTAATATCATGCTTTTTACCAGGAGATATGAATCGTAGAGGTTTATGAAATATTATTGTTTCGCATTTGGTTGGGTTGATCTTTAAATTCCTTTTTCTATAATGCTCGTTGGTTATGTTGACTGCTTTTTTAAGGTTATCTCTGATTATATTAGTTTTTCATCGGCTGTGTATACCAGTTGGTCATCTGCAAAGGCTATGTTTTAGATTTTTTATTTATTGTCGTTTAGGAATAATTTAAGTACACCCGCGTTAAATATATTAAACAACTTCCGTGAGTTGACAGTCCCTTGCTGTAATCCTTCTTGTATTTTAAATTTTATTGATGACTTATTATTTCCTACATATATTATAAATGTCTTGTCGATTAACATATCATAAATAGTGTCAATTATTATTCTTGGTATCATATTTTGTATTAGTATATAGATTAATCCGTGAATCCAGACCGAATCAAAAGCCTTTTCCAGATCTATAACCTTGCTTAAAAAAGTGGATAGAAAAGGATAGGAATTTTATGAATACTTTTGTATCCTCTTTTTGTCACGATTTTATTCAATACATTTCTATCCCAATCAGAGTGGATCGAAAGTGATAAGATACAACGAATATTTTTGTATCCTAATCCTATCAAATTAGAAATATCATCCACTATAAAATTTGTTGTTCTCTTTTTATAAAAAAATTAATTTTTGTCTTATTTTTAATTTTATTATCGTTTTATTTAATTTTATTACTTTTTAAAATTGTTAAGATGATTTAATTATCTTAAAACAAGCTGTTCTCATGGGTCACCTATGGGGCCATTCATAAACTACGTAGACCTTTTTTTGATATTTTTGCCCCCCCCCCCCTCCGTAGACAGTTTTATGATTTTTATACATACATTATATATGGACCGTAGTTCTTGGCTGACACCCCCCCCCCCTTAAAACGGTAACGTAGTTTATAGATGGCCCCTATCCAGTTGTAGTCCACGGCGTACGGCGCTTAACAACAAATAGCGAACACGCGCGACACCGACCATCGGTCTACCACTGTTGAACACAATTTATAACATAAACTGATATTTGTGTTACCCGCAGTGCACAATATTAAAACCGTACTCGCTTTTATACATTTTTCAGGGATTTTCGAGATTATCGGCAGAAGGTAGAGTTCGATAAAGACCTACATGAATTTTGAAAATTTGAAAAATTAAAAATTAATAAATATAATATTCTGAGAATATGCACAGGATATACGTTAGGCGTGTTTACTTTTAATTCTTAAGTATGGAAAATTTAGATTTAGTTTGGGATATGCGGGTAATATACGATATTGGAAATAAATATAATATTTTTTTCGATATTTTAAGAATATGTTTAGAATATACAAAATATTATGTGATGTTTATGATATTCTGAGTATATTCTGAGAATATTACGGATATTCAAAGAAGATTTTCATATGAGTTTCGAATATGCGGCGAATATCATATGTTATCTGAAAATATATGAAATTTGAAATAAATACAATATTCTGTTTTCGGTATTCTGAGAATATGTTTAGAATATACGAAATGTTATATGCTGTTTACGATATTTTGAGTATATTCTGAGAATATTACGCATATTCACGGGAGATTTTCGTATGAATTTCGAATATACGGTGAATATCATGTGTTATCTGGGTTAGTAACCCTATTCTTTTCTGGATTGCCAGCCCCCGAAATTTAATACTCTTTTATCCCATGAAAATATACAAATTCTTTACATACGTACTAATCCTGATCAACTTTTATTGCCTGAATACTTTTCTATTCAATTAAAGTATACAAATCCTTTCCATATTAATACTTTAATTGAATAGAAAAGTATTCAGGCAATACAAGTTGATCAGGATTAGTATGTAAAGGATTTGTATACTTTCATGGGATAGAAGAGTATTAAATTCCAGGGGCTGGCAGCCCAAAAAGGAATAGGATTACTAAGGATTGCATTTGTATCCGTTTTAAGACTAACAAAGAATAAGAATGAAATTTTTATTGATGGGGATACAGTTTGTATCCGTTTTTCGGATTCATATTGATAAAAGTGTAAGTGAGATACATGTGGATAAAAATGGATAAACTTAGACTGTACATGGTGTATAAAGATAGGATAAGAATGGAAAGGATTCTCTTACTGTGACAAAATTAGGATTCAAAGTGATAGGATTCGCGCAGAAAATCAATACTTTTCTTTCCTTTTCTATCACCTTTTTTAAGCAGGGAAGGCATGCGGCTATCAACTTGTTTATTGACAAGTTCTTCGTTTAAATCGGCTAGAAAATTATTTATCGCGTGGTAAGTTGAGTGCCTGTATTTGAAACCAAATTGTGTGTTTGGTATCAAGTTATTTGTTATTGATATTTTGTCTATTATATTACCTAGTGTAGTGTACATTAGTTAATCCGCTCGTCGACAATGCGTAGGAAAATTTGTTATCTTTATTATTAGCGTATGAACTTCCGGTTAACGGTGAGTATAGCTTGAATGCATGTTCATACCGCTCTCACTTAGAACCATTTCTGCTTTTTCTTGCCCCTTGGGACGTTCATTCTTACAGATTTGGATAAGCAAATGAGTAGCCTTTTCTTTCTTACAAAGAAAAGGTAAAACATCTATAGCACCATTTAACACTATCATTTTCAATGCGCGACTCCAACATAACCTAGTAGACAGCCCCGCAGTAAGCGGTTCCTGACTGGGTGAAGCGAAATCCACGCACGCGCAGGAAGCAAGCGAAGGGCGCACGCGCCTTACTAGGCGCGCCAAAATCAAACAACAATGAGTCTTCAAGCTGAATCAAAAATCATAAAACCACTAATACAAAAATCGAAACTTATAACTTAAGGATGCAAGTAAGGAATCAGGAGACTGGCAGGAAGCCGTAAATAACAAACGAGAAAGGAATTTTTTATGTCTAGAAAAGAATATGTAAAAAGTTGGAGAGATTCCTTAATTAATAGCGCCGTATATAGGCAATAAAATGATTCAATCGTCTGAATTTTCAGATATAATTTATTGAGTCGGGGAATGCTCAAAACATAAAATAAAAAAATTGTGTTCGATTGGAAATTTTTTTAATTTAAAAAATGAAAATTATTAGTTTTTTTGCTCCAACTGTTTCGTCATAATAACAATTGAAAAATAACATTTGAAACATCATTTTTAGCCACTTTACTAAATTATTCTTCGTGTTCGATATTTTCGTAAAATGGAGAAAAATTCCAATGAAAAACATTTCTTAGCATTTAGCGACACATTTACTCCAAACTCGCGCTCATTCGGCAACTACAATTATAAAAAATATATTTGGAAACGGAACGAAATTTATTATACAAATCTGCAACTTGGGATCATTCTAAATAAGGAAAAATCATCTATATTTAGGATGATTCTCAAGGGATTCTTAACCATTTTTTTAGGACATTATATATAATGATTACAATTTTCAGTACGGAGCCCGGATTTTGAAAAATCGATTCAATAATTTTAAATTTAAGTTTTTTGGTGTACATTACTACCTTATCGACTGAGCCGAAAGGAATCACCTTAAGGGGCTGCTACACCCCTCAGAAAAAACACACTCGGGTTTTTCGAGATTCCTGATTTACCGACACCGTATTTTCATTAAAAAAGTGTATTTCAGGGTAAATTCACAATACATTTTTATGTTAAAGCTATTTTACACGTAAGATATATTTTTAAGTCTTAATGTATGTTAAAGTTATTTTACGCGTTTTTTATGAATGCACTTCAAATTTCAAAGCGATCGGTTGAGAATTGGGCGAGAATTTGAGAGAATACATTTCGCCGGTGACAACACGGAACCATGGAAACTGTGTGACCACTCCAAAAATGTATTCCCTCGAATTCTCGCCCAATTCTCAACCGATCGCTTTGAAATTTGAAGTGCATTCATAAAAAACGCGTAAAATAACTTTAACATAAATTAAGACTTGAAAATATATCTTGTTTCCGTTTAATTTAGATTTTCTAGGTTAGGAAGTGATAGTATCGATGGGGTCGGTTTAGCAGCACCTTAAGGGCATGCCGTACTGTCCAGCCGATAAGGTAGGAATTTGCACTAAAAAATGTAAATAAAAAATGATTGAATCGCTTTTTCAAAATTTAAATCATCATCCGCACTCGGTAATTACTTCATATAATTTTCTACCAAATATCAAAGAAATTCGTTCAGAACTGACCGGGAGGTTTGAAAAAAAATTAAAAAATCACGTTTTTCTTCAATTTGAGGTACAAAGGGTTAAGGTTCACTATACATTGAAATCATTTTCACGTTAAGAGAATTTAGAATTTAGAAACTTTTCATTAATATCAAAATATAATATCTTTAATAATGAAATTGCAAACGTATTTTATAATTATTTACATCATTGAACACGGGAGCGCATCTGCTGTGTACTGTTATTGTTAAGAAGACTGTCGTCTTTTTTATGAGGCAACAGATTTCCCGTGATTCGGGACTGCTGCCCGCTCAGCATTTTGAGACCGTCCCGCTCTCAAACTTGGGCGAACTGACGCGTCAATGAAGAGGCTGCACTGTATAACTACGAAAAACACACCAGTTCGCGCAACGGTCTCTCCGTGCATAAAGATCCGAAAGTAGCAACACAAATGGTACAAGACAACATCACCGATATACAACACTGGCTGGCAACCTGGCGTCTTAAGGCCAACGAACAAAAATCAGCGCAAGTTACAGTCACTCTGTAAGGCAATAGTACTCAACAAACAAGAAATATCTCAAAACGATCACGCAAAATACCTAGGCATGCACCTAAACTCCAAAATAACTTGGGAGACCCATATTTGGCAGAAGCGGAAACAACTAGGTCTCCTAATGAGGAAAATGTATTGGATTATGGATCGTAAATACAATCTATCTCTGTATAACAAAGTTCTTCTATACAAAACAATATTAAAACCGGTTTGTACATATGGTATCCAGCTATGGGGCTTTGCCTCTAATTCCAACATTGAGATCCTCGAAAGATTCCAAGCAAAAATCCTACGCATAATAACGAAAGCCCCTTGGTTCGTAACAACCGAGATTATTAGAAGAGACCTAGGAATCGCTACGGTAAAACACACAATAACCACTGCAACAACAAAATATGTCGATAGGTTGAGTCGTCATCCCAACATACTCGCCAAAAAGCTCCTTACAGAAGAAGCTGAGCAACGAAAACTCAAACGCTCCAGACCACTAGACTCAACAAAGAGATTTCTTTGTTAAATATTAAATTAGTTGTTTAACCCAATCTTAAGTACTTTTCTTTCTTACCAGATATAAAATCTGCATTAGATCAGAAATTCAAAGGTACGAACCAATGGGTGACTACCTACACGTTTTATATTTTTATACATTTATCACTACCCTACTCGAAAAGGAGGATAGAAAAGTATAGGATTTTTTCCAATATTTTCCTATCCTATTTTTGGCACGAATTAATTCTATATTTTTCTATCCTAACTAAAGTGGATAGAAATTGATAGGATTTGTTTCGATATTTTTCTATACTACGTTCGTCACGAATTTCATTCCTTCAGTAAGAATTAAGAAGCATAGCAAATTATAATTTTTTCCTCATTGTATACAAAAAAAAATTTTTTATTTTTAATTTTATTATTATTTTTTATTTAATTCAAATATTTTTTAACTTTTTTTAGTTGGTTTAATTATCTTAAGAAAGTTGTTCTCAAGCGGTCACCTATCCAAGTAGTGTTCCCCACCAAGAATACTTGACTAGAAACAACGATCGCGCGCGACACCGACCACTGGTCTACCACTGCCGATCA
The DNA here is from genome assembly GCA_030407085.1 of Trichopria drosophilae. Classification (NCBI taxonomy): domain Eukaryota; kingdom Metazoa; phylum Arthropoda; class Insecta; order Hymenoptera; family Diapriidae; genus Trichopria; species Trichopria drosophilae. Next base: position 62,172,821 of record CM059584.1, on the reverse strand, counting down.
CTATCAGTAACGTAATATGATATTTCTGTTACACATCAAAATTTTTAAAAATTCTTAATTATCTCAAAAACGGCCAAAGATAAGCAAAATATGACAAAATTTTGGAGGCTATCATAAGGGGGGATCCCATTGAGTAGGTTAATGCGTATATACGAACGAATTTTGAAAATTAGCAAAACTGAAAATTTTTAAAATTCTCAAATATCTCGAAAATGGCAAGAAATAAGCGAAATCTTGATAGTAAAACAACAATTGCTGGGATACACACACATGCGCGCGCGCGGACACACGCTCGTAGTGTTTTGTTCTTCAAGTGGTCTGTTCCATAGTTTTCGTTGTCCAGGTGTTCCGCACCATAGTTTTTCGCCGTCTAGGTCGACCGCTCCATAGTTTTCGTTGTCCAGGTGTTCCGCACCATAGTTTTTCGCCGTCTAGGTCGACCGCTCCATAGTTTTCGGTATCTAGGTGGTCCGCTCCATAGTTTTTGTTGTCCCGGTGTTCCGCACCGTAGTTTTTCACAGTCTAGGTCGACCACTCCATAGTTTTCGGTATCTAGGCAGTTAACTCCATAGTTTTCGTTGTCCAGGTGTTCCGCACCATAGTTTTTCGCCGTCTAGGTCGACCACTATAAAGTTTTCGATATCTAGTTGGTCCGCTTTATAGTTTTCGTTGTCCAGATTTTCTGCCCCATAGTTTTTCGCCTGGACGGTGAAAAACTACGGTGCGGAATACTTGGACACCGAAAACTAAGGAGCGGTCGACCTGGATGGCGTAAAACGACGGTGCGGAATATCTAAACATCGAAAACTATGGAGTTGTCGACCTGAACGGCAAAAAACTACGAGGAGGAATACCTAGACACCGAAAACTTCGGAGCGGTCGTCCTGGACGTCGAAAAACTGCGGTGCGGAATATCTAGACACCGAAAACTACGGAGCGGTCGACCTAGCCGTCAAAAACTACGGAGCGGAATACCTAGACACCAAAAACTACGGAGCGGTCGACCTGGACGGCGAAAAACTACGGTGCGGAATACTTAGACACCGAAAACTGCGGAGCGGTCGACCTGGACCGTAAAAATATAAAAATCACATTTTGATTCGTTTTGATAGAATTTCTATAAATTTTTAGGATGCATAATGATAAAAGTGTAATGAGATACATTTGGATTGATTCTCTATACACGATTGGGATAGAAATTTATTGATTTTACCTAATGGATAGAAAAATATTAACATTGGCTTTACTTGAAGTATTCAGATAGGATAAGAATTGATAGATTTACATTATGTGCCAAAAATAGGATTCAAAAGCATACGAATCACGCAGAATTTCTATACTTTTCTATCCTCATTTTCGAGTAGGGTATACGAACGAATTTTGAAAATTAGCAAAACTGAAAATTTTCAAAATTCTCAAATATCTCGAAAACGGCAAGAGATAAGTAAAATCTGACAACATTTTGGGGGGTGTGTCGATAGGCGGGATGACCTGGAGTCGATTAATTCATACATGCAAACAGATTTTTGAAATTTGCAAAACTGAAAATTTCTAAATTCTCAAATATCTCGAAAACGGCAAGAGATACGTAAAATCTGACAAAATTTTGGGGGGTCTATTGATAGGGGGGATGACCTCGAGTCGGTTAATTCATACATGCGTAAACAGATTTTAAAAATTTGCAAACCTGAAAATTTTTAAAATTCTCAAATATCTCGAAAATGGCAAGACATAAGCGAAATCTTGATAGTAAAACAACAATTGCTGGGATCCACACACATGCGCGCGCGCGGACACACGCGCGTAGTGTTTTGTTCTTCAAGTGGTCCGTTCCATAGTTTTCGTTGTCCAGGTGTTCCGCACCATAGTTTTTCGCCGTCCAGGTCGACCGCTCCACAGTTTTCGATATCTAGGTGGTCCGCTTTATAGTTTTCGTTGTCCAGATGTTCCGCCTGGACGGTGAAAAACTACGGTGCGGGATACTTAGACACCGAAAACTACGGAGCGGGCGACCTGGACGGCGTAAAACGACGGTGCGGAATACCTAAACATCGAAAACTATGGAGTTGTCGACCTAAACGACAAAAAACTACGGGGAGGAATACCTAGACACCGAAAACTACGGAGCGGTCGACCTGGACGGCGAAAAACTACGGTGCGGAATACCCAGACACCGAAAACTACGGAGCGGTCGACCTGGACGTCGAAAAACTACGGTGCGGAATACCTAGACACCGAAAACTGCGGAGCGGTCGACCTGGACCGTATAAATATAAAAATCACATTTTGATTCGTTTTGATAGAATTTCTATAAATTTTTAGGATACATAATGATAAAAGTGTAATGAGAGACATTTGGATTGATTCTCTATACACGATTGGGATAGAAATTTATTGATTTTACCTAATGGATAGAAAAATATTAACATTGTTCAAAATTTTAACAAGTATTAACAAAAAAAATATTAACAAGTATTCAGATAGGATAAGAATTGATAGATTTACATTATGTGCCAAAAATAGGATTCAAAAGCATACGAATCACGCAGAATTTCTATACTTTTCTCTGCTTTTCTATCCTCCTTTTCGAGTAGGGTAAACCACTTACTGAATGTCAAAATACAGATTGTAAATACTTTGTGAAAATAATAATAAAAACAAAATTAGCGTATAAGCTTATTATACACACATGAGAATTACTGCCGATATCTATTTTAATAATTGTGTATTCTAGTACATCATTTTGAGTAGATGTGGGGTAATAAATTTGGGTGTACGAAATATTGTTTCTTATAAGAATTGCCGTGCCTCCGCCTTCTTCTGCATTGGGCCTGTCGGTTCTGATTATTTTGTAATCTTTGAGTTGTATTTTATGTCTTGAATTTAATTTTATTTCTTGCAACAGCACAATATGTGGGTCCTGATTATTTAAAAATATACTTAATTCTTACCTTTTCGCATGCAATATAATCGAATTTGTATTTATCCATGTTATTTTAAGTAACAGGTTTATATTTTGATCTGTTGTGACTTGCAAATTTACGTTTGTTGTTAAATGTTTTACTGCCATTCTGGAATTTCAAAGTGACTGTAAATCTGAGTTTGATCAGGATTTTGAGTTATCCCGATTCACCATATTAAATTTAAGAGAAAAACTTATTTGTTTATTTAATTTAACTAAAGCGGTAAAAAATATACATATACTTACTTATTTATTATTATCTATAAAAGGACAAAAGGATTTGAATAAGTTATCCTTTTTAAAATGAACAAAATATTTTTTCGGTTTTCTTTTATCGGAGGTATGGCGATTTGAAAATCACCAAGAAACGCACAATCTGAAAATTACAAATATTCATTTCTTTAAAAAAAAAGGCTTAAAGAAAAAAGTTATACTTATTTGATGCTTAGAAAATGTAAAAAAATTATGCAGTAATTTGTAGATGTGTCGGTCAAAAACTGTTCCGCTTATAAACGAATGTCTCATATAGAAAGTACAGTAAATAATACAGTGCTTCAGTTTCTTCCTTGTGCTCCGTTGTGATCTATCCTACCTACGTTCTCGTAAATCCTTTTGCTTTGCCAGTGCTCTCACAAACTACAACAGTTCCTTATATATCAATGGAAAACAAATTGCTATTAAATATAATACTGAAAAGAAATCGAAAAATATAAACATCAAATTATTCAAAAAGGGTATTTACCCATTAAATAGTCAATTTATAGTAAATGAATAAACCATAAAAATCAATAAAATAAAAATGGATATTAAAACAGGAGGTTGTTTAAGAATATGCACGAGTTGCCATTTTAACTGTTATTCTAAAAGCGAATTAATTCGTCGAGATTTGATTACGTATTTAATTTACAGTAGATCTGCTATTTTCAATGTTAAATGCCGAATACCCGATCCGTAATCATCCATCTGAAAAACATTCCAGATAGCTATTGTTATATGGCCTAGTAAATGTTTAAAATTTTTAATCCGCCATATTTTTGAAATTGTACCCCGTTTAACTGATTGACTTAATAATCATTCCGTAAAAATCAACGTGAAATTAAAAACTTACAAATGTCTTCCTTATTCTTCAATATGTGACTTCAATATGTGACTATATTATAATTCCCTTTTATATCAACACACAATCTATTACGAATTTTCAAGATTCCTAAAATATACTGTATCTGTAGAAACTAATTCGAGAAATTTTAAAGAAAACTGTCAGTATTTTCAAAGGTGTTTGAAAATGATACGATATTGGGAACTTTCATGGGGACAGTCAGGAGTGGAGCCCTCCGATTTTTTGGAGCATTACTCAAAATGTAGTACTTTAGTATCTTTTCGAATGCGACCCGATGCAGTTCGCAGTCGTTTATGTGTACCGTATCATGCCTCTTATATCCTATGGACATCGAGTAATTTCAAACCCGCTTTGACTCGGGCGCTAGCGCGCTTGCTTTATGATCCAGGTTTTGAAGGTTCGAGTCTCGAAGAACGTATTTTTCTTTACTTATACACAGCTTGTTATAAACTATTTAAATTTTTTTCACATTTAACAATTTTCCATTTTTAAAATTATATTTTGATTAAAAATTACGCTTTGTCTTAATTCTGTAATGTTAAGTAGGGGAGGTCGGGGTATTCTTGGACGCATTTTTATTTTGTCCAGAAACTTTAAAATAATTGCTTTTTCTCAAAATTTCAAAGCTTGATTTTGTGCTACGATAAATAACCTTTCATTTGGTACCAGCAATTTGACCTAATTATTTAAAATTGTACACTCTGTATCAGCTGGCGCAAAAAACTGGTTTTTGAGATTTAAAAAAATCTCGGGGTATTATTCGACAAAATGCAAATTATTGCTGGAAAACATTTATTTGTTAATGAAACCCCAAGAATACCTATATTATAATGAATAAAATAAAGCAAGACAGGTGAAAGTGTTCCGGTTCGCTCCGACACAACTCAAGTGAACACCTCGATTACAAGCGATACATCTATATTGAGTATTTTAGGTGCCCCACCTGCCGACCGGTTTTAGGACCCCTCCCCCCCCCCCCACGTGGGATGGGGCCATATTTAAGCGATGCACCACACCGCCGGTTGTGTCACTTAAAAAAGCGACAACAAGTCGGCTCCCAAATTATTATCAACAAGCTGCCTGCCTTGATGCTTCTGTTGGTTCAGAGAACCTTTCTTAACATTGCCACGGTCCGCCAGAATCCAACCTTATTTGCGGATGACTACCAGGTGGACACGGCACGACCGACGAAACGCTCCCCCGTGTGGAATCCACCTAGTAGGGGCTTGACACCGCACCCCAGTACGGTGGATAACTCGAGTCGTTTTACGATCAGGCATTCGACGGTAACAGACCAACCGAACGATCGGGTCCGTGAGGTCGTCAATTCTCAAAACTTACTAAGAGAAGCGGATCTTTCAAAAGCATTGCTCCTCTTCGAGTTCGGGCACTTCGACCACTCCCTCTTCCTTGCGGACGGAGTTACCTGCTCCGCTCTCTTCCTTAAGTCCTCTGCGGGGTCACAAGCGATACAATGGGCTATGTTTCGGCGATTTTCTTTCTCGGGCATATTTTGCATGCAAATTATGCAGAAATCAGTATTTCCCTCCGCATCAGTGTCCAATAATACCCCGAACGCTCATTTTGACAAAATTTCGGCGTATAACACAATGCAATTTTCATCAAAACCTCTTATATGCGTCAAAAGCTTATAGACCCAAGAATATTATAAATACATTTACCTGACTTGGTTTTTAGAAAAATGTTATAAAAATGACCAAAACACTAAGTGAAAAAAAACACTTTACAAACATCAAAATTTTGTTCTATATTATAGCGAGGTAACAATGCGTCAAAATAAGTCAAGTGCTTAATAGAAAATGAGATTATGATAAGACGAGTCGATGCTAGTTGATAGAGACTCCATGCGTTACAAACGGGGAAAATATCGCGCTGTACAACAATACTCCGTGTCCAATAATACCCCGACCTCCCCTACTATAATTACCGTCCGTATAAGTTCCTCCGCGTTGTATAACAACGCCACATTTCCCTGAATTTCATGTTGATGAACTAGCATCATCGAGGGGTCCTCCGTTATCCTCCGATTAACCAAATTGCTAGCCGTTTCGAGGACTAATCTGTCATGCATACACTCCTGGCTCAAAAAGCCATGACGCACGGTGGGGCAAATCGATAAAATCATGGCCAAAAATCAAATTTTTTAGTTCTATATTTTCGTTTATATACATTCAGATCTTGTTTACGGATAGTCCTAGAACAACATTCCGGACCGGTCGCCTCGACATCAGTCGACATTTAGCCTCCGTTCGGTGCGCACGAAACAAGTGGACGCGTCGAAAAATTCTTGCCTGATTTGAAGTGCTGTGAAACTGAAGAAAATATTTCAATTGGAATTCGACAAAATGGAATCACTTTCTGGAGGTATGTACAATATATGGTTATGCACAGTTATTGCTTATTTTATGTTTGTAATATCTAAATCTCGCGACAAGTAAACATACAAAATTGTACACTTTTTATCTAAAATCAATTTTCTAATGTCGTTTAAAAATGTATTCGCAAGTCTCTACCTTGTTTCAACAAGAAGCTGATAAGTATACAGTGTTAAATATAACATATTAAAAGACTGGCTGCTCAAGAGTGCTCAATGAATAGTGAGACTAATTTTTATGCAGGAAAGCGCGGCGCGACATTAACGGACGTGTTAATGTAATGCATTGGTTATTACGTTATAACGCGTTGGTTTATTTTCTGTCTATTAACATAGATTAATGTCTTATAACGGTCATGGAAATTAGTGAATTAACATTAATTAATGGCACTAATTACATTTTAATACTGTGACGAAACCCGTCACAGATGGACACGCTTACCGAACCCCGCGCCATCTATTGGGGCCGGGCGTAACCCCGCCACGAAGTCCGCCCCTCCCGGAGGAGAAACGGCTCTTTTTACCGGAGCGCGCCTCCACTCGTCCTCCCCCACGGGTCGTGCCGCAGTGCGCCTCGAGAGTTCCCGAGTAACGGGCCTCGGCCACCGCCGCCGACCTCTCTCTATCCCTCCCTATCGCTCTCTCTCTCATAATAGCGACAGCTAGCCCGAGACGATACGGTGACGCACGAAGCACTTTTCAGCGCTCCGTGTCGTCCCCTCCCACCACGAAGACCCCGAGGACGGTGCTCGTCATCGCCCCGATGAGTACGTCCCCCAGCTAGGACCCCCGGACGAACCCCTCTCTCGCGCCGATCGCTCGAGCGCGCACGCGCCGGTCCGACGGCGCACCGCTGCAGAAGAGAAGTCAGTATCTGTGAGGCCATCGACGAGAAAACTAGTTCGCGCCGCGAGCCGAAGTACAGTGCGTATCGAAGAAAAACAGCAAGTTGAAGTGCAGTAGACGACCCGGCTACCAAAAGGCGAGATAATCGCAGCAAATCTGTAGGGCAGCGTTGTGCACGAGTGAGAGACACCGGTCAAAGAGTCCAGGCGGCCAACGAAACCAGCCAACCGGCCACCCGGCGAATTTCCCACGTAAGTAGACTTTTTTTTATTAATACCCCATAGACCCCTCGCGAATGAATAAAGTGTCGTTCCCGGTCATTTCCGAAAGAGGTTCCGCCGTCGCGAGATTGGAGCCCGCGCCCCCGTTCCCCCTTTTTTTTGTGTTAGGACAAATTAAAGAGTATCTGCCTCGTCCTTATAAGGTCGAGGTTATAATACAATAATTTATTATTGTAAATATATGCTTTACAAGTTCGCACAAGCACTTCACGTTCCGTTTTATAATAATCTCAAAATTTTATAAAATAATCCGGAAAGAACTTTGAGCAGTTAGAACTGTATTTCCCACATGTTTGTAAGGCGTAAACGATAGGTAGAACCCTTCGACTGCACTGTAGGGCCTCCGCAGTAGAGAAAGGAGCCTCCTGCTGTTCTTATACCTGTTTTTTATTGAAACCGAGGAGACCCTGGTAAAAGTGGATTCCATGAAATTTCTGCATTCTTTTTTTCTCGTACAGAATGTATTCAAATATATTTTTTATGTGTAGTTTTTTATTTTGCCAAAAAATGTACCTTTCGAAAATGAACCATACTTTTTCTAGATAACCGATGGCTCTTACCCTATGTATCATTTATAGCAAAAATATTCATTTTCTTCATTAATATAACATTATCATTTAGTAGTAATAAATTATTTCAGAAAATCTGAAATATTAGTGGATTTTAAATACATAGTATGCAGTTTTGTTAAGTATAAAAATAATTTCTGAATAATGTCATTCAATTATGTACAAGTTTACATTGGTATTTTACAGAGTCTTCCAAATCTTCAAATCTGGAATTATCAAGAAAAGATCTTTTCTTTATGGTGAAAGACAGTTTAAAAAATAAACGGAATTTCGACATTGGGGTTTTGAAAGATGCAATTTAAAAAAAAACCGAACATGTGATACAAATAGACGAGGACGAAAAGTCATTAGGAGAGTAACAACTAGAGGCCAAGAAAAGTTACTGAAAAAAACGAAGAATGGTTGAAAGGCACCGTACGTAATTTTCAAAATTATCCAATACTGAATGCACAACATCAACATCTGAGAAGACTATGAAGAATGATAAAATCGGAACATGTGGGCGACCTTTGCATCATCCAGCGATAGATCAAAGAGGCGAAAGACTCAAAAAGTACGTTCTACTTTATCTGCAGAAGAAAGATGCTGCTCAAATGAGTTTAAGGAGTTCTGGTCAAGTACCTGCTACTCAAGTTCTTAAAGATGACACGTCAACAAGCCCAACAAGAGCCTCAAAATATATATGCTGTTCGTTCACAAAATGAAGTACCTTTAACCCAGGCGAAGCACTTTCTTTAATGGTCAAGAAAGGAGAATCAATGCGCTGTTATCAGATCAAGAAATGCAGCTAGAGCACATAAATGCCAATTATACCCATCATACCATGAAGTAGAAAAAGCAAAAAATCGTTGTTATCCATCAGTTCTGTACACAACTGTTAGTAAGTCGTGCGCACAAATTAAACTACAGGCTTTACTTGATCATACCACATATATAATTAAACAATTGCAAAAATTAGTACTTCACTGTAAATGAGGATGTGATGGAGCAGCGGTCAAAGTGTTAATAAACAAAAATTTACTGATGGAAAATCTAATGAAAACATTTTGTATACGTCTTTGGTATATTTACAATTAATACACAACAATCACGAGACGGATGAAGTAACTATTGTGTGGAACATCCTAGAACATCACTTCCTCGATTCTGCAGACCAATACGATTGCAGTTTGTACATGAATATGTACAGTCAACAGAGAAATAAGTTACCGACATTGAACAGCAGATTGAGGGTCTTGCACCATACGCTAATGAACAAAATGGAAAATCCATTTCCGGAACTTATTGCATATCGTTTACGATGATATACGGTAAAGTCTGTAATGCAGAAACCGGTACCACTTCTGCAAAACGCTGCTGCATGTGCAAAGCCACCTCTAAAGAATTTAATGACATCGACAACATTATGAAAATGGACATTACTAAAGGTAATTTAAGATTTGGCATGTCTACATAGCATGCGTGAATTCGTTTTTTGAGTACTGTTTGCATTTGTCATATAAGCTAACAACTGAAAAGTGACAAGCTCGTCAAGAGGAAGTGAAAAAGAATGTGAAAATACAGCACGCCGCTTTTTCGAAAATGCTGCCATATTTGTTGACATAACAGGAGTCGATGAAAATTTAATTCATCGATTTCATATTATTTTGCTGGTAATTTCTAGCGGGAATGATATAGACGATGAAAAATTCAAAGACATTGTATAAATAATGCCCGCTTAATCGTGGTATTGCATGCATACATCTATACATAAAGTATTGATCCACGGAGCAGAAATGGTAAAATATGCCCTTTTACCGATCGGACAACTTTCTGAAGATGTCCATGAGTCACGCAATAAGGACATTCAAAACTTCAGATTACATCATTCAAGAAAATGGTCTAGAGAATCGAATATGAGAGACATTTTTAATAGGCTATTAGTACCATCAGATCCATTTCCCTCCAGCATCACGAAATTGCCCCAAAGAGCGGCAAAATCTCTACATCAAGAAGCTATACAATTGTTAAAACAACCTGAAGTCATCAGACAAAAGGCAAGAATGGTTCGAAAATTGATAAATGTGACATACATGATTTTTATTACTAGGAGTAAATAAAGAATTACATAACATATGCATGACTTAATCTTTTACCACTTTCCCTACATCAAGATACTCAATAACAAATGCATAAAAAAACGAATAAAATTAAAATGACAAATTTCTGTTTTTTAATCGACAAAATCAATTTTACAAAACTTTTACGATGTTTTTGCTCTAATTTAACTCCTGAATCGCAAGCAATGACCTCGAAAACCAAATTACATGAGATTTCACTTTATATTTTCAACGTATAAACAGTTTTGGCCGCTACTTTGGATCCGCCATTTTGAATTTTGAAAATCTGACCCCAGATTCGTAATCAGCGACCCCAAAACCCCCCCCCCCCCCCAAGTGACCAGTTTCAGTCAAATTAATAGAAATTCCAATTTTTAGACCGCGATATGGGATCCGCCATTTTGAATTTTGAAAATTTGACCTCAGATTCGTAATCAACGACCCCAAAAACCCTCCGAGTCACCAGTTTCAGTCAAATTAATAGAAATTTGAATTTCTAGACCGCTATATTAGAGCCGCCATTTTGAATCTTTCAAATCGGACATCAGATTCGTAATCAGCGACCCCAAAAATCCCCTAGGTGACCAATTTCAGTCAAATTAATAGAAATTCGATTTTGTTTTCGTTATATGGGATCCGCCATTTTGAATTTTGAAAAATCTGTCCTCAGATTCGTAATCAGCGACCACGGAAACCCTCATATAGGTAATTTAGGATTTTTTGCCACGTAATCGAGACTTTGCCCCACTGTACGGCGGCACAGTTTTTGGGGTAAATGCAGACGTTCCACGGAAGATCTTGGATGCTATCTGCGTTGCATGCAAATCCTCTTCCGCGTGCCGCAACCAAGACCCCTTAACTCCTCCACGTTCCACTTAAGTGCTCCAAATTAATAGACCACTGGTGAAACATCCACCATATTCGTGGTTGCTACCTTATTTTTCCCCGTCAATTCTGATGACCAGATCTGACGGAGAACGCTCCGGTATTTCTTAACGATGATCATTTTATCAGCCTGCATATCCTGGACATGCCTCTGAGGCACTCCCAGGTGCGTTTAGGCTTCCTTGGTGCTAAGGGTGGCGGGTGACGTTTCTGTAGATGAGCTCTAATTGTTGTTAATATAGTCTGACCTCTGAGCAAATGAACGACTACACATTTGTCCAATCCGAATTCCATACCTGTATTTCTCGAGTATATGAGGGCGATGTTAAGAGATCGTCGCCTGATGCGGCCCAAACGTGTATCCTTGAGATTGTCGTAGCGCAACGGATAGTGGCAATAGTGAGATGCAGAGAATTTCCCTGATAGATAGCTCTTTGGAATTGACCCGTATAGACATGATTCTACTGGCTGGATATCATGACAAAGTGAGTTTTCCAAAGATGCGTTGTATCTTCTACCCTTCACACTATATTTAGGTAGACGTGAAGACGTTTCAACAACAAGCTTAAAGTCTCGTGCGATGTTGGATCATACGGTTCCATGTAATCCAGACAGGATATCAACAGATTACGCTTGCGCTGGACTGAGTCCTGATAAACACACCTATCGATAAGCAAGTTGTCCTTGCAGCCGGATACACCCGTTTTGCAGCCTCGTTGTTCTACTATCCGCTGCCATACCGGTTTCGCGGCTGTCTCAATACGTTCGTTCAAGATGTTAGTGAACCATTTGTATACCGTGATAATACACGCGATTGGTCAATGGTTTCTCGAATCCGGCAAGTCCTCCGATTTTGAGAGTAGTGTCGATACACCAGCCCGTGCGGAATGGGGTGGTCTTCATTTATATAAGAGGTGAATATTCCAGCTAGGTGTTGATAAACAGAAGTAAACTTCTTCCACCAATAGTTGTTAATTCCATCCTAACGCGAGGATGAGAAATACCGCGCCCTTTTGATGGTATTATTCTCCTCTAATGCACTGACGGGTGGGCAACCTTCAGTTTGTTGCGCAAGTTCGTCACACAACTCGGTAAAGATTTTAATGTCTGGAGTGTCTATATTAAGCCTAGATATTTTCTCGTAGATGCTCCTCCAAAATTCCTCCTCAACCTCGTCAATCGAGGCCATAGACGGAAACTCGCGGAAGAATGGCGCAAAATATCCCGAGCGGTTTGAAGCGTGATGTCAACAATGACATCTATCAAATTCGAAACTAAACATTAGATCGAACTAACTATATCTCAAATCTAATCACGATCGCTTCTTAAAGCCACTCCCTAATTACTCCTCCTATACAAAGATCACAACATTCGATATATTAATATCGCCGATATTGCCGCTTTTCAGGACCTTTACAAACATACACCTACAGATCCCCGTCTCGTGCGGCTGAAGCCGTCTTTCAAGAGAAGTATCCCCCATTCGGGTGCGTAAGCATAAGGAAAACCCGACTCATGTGGGGGAAAAAACCTATGCCGGGTACCGCAAATCGTGACATCGATTCTATTCGGAACAACCCCTTTGTTGCGGACAATTCTCGTTGTAGCAACTCATAAGATCTTATCGGAGACACTCCATCCACTGAAATCGTCCGTGGGCAATTGATCGTGGTAGCCCCACCACCTCCCCTGCAGGGGACTTGTGGAAGAGAGCGGAGCAGGTAACTCCGTCCGTAAAGAAGAGGGAGGGGTCGAAGCGCCCGAACTCGAAGAGGAGCTTCTCCTCTTCTCTTAGCAAGTTTTGAGAATTGACGACCTCACGGACCCGATCGTTCGGTTGGTCTGTTACCGTCGAATGCCTGATCGTAAAACGACTCGAGATACCCACCGTACTGGGGAGCTAGGGTGCGGTGTCAAGCCCCTGCCGGCGGGTTCCCCACGGGGGAGCGCTACGGCGTGCCGTGTCCGTCCAGTAGTAACCGCAAAGAGGGTTGGCCTCTAGCGGGTCGTGGCAACGTTAGAAAGGGTTCTCTGAATCAACAGAAGTCTCAAGGCAGGCAGCTTGTTACTAATAATTTGGTATCTGAATTGTTGTTCATTTTTCAATGGGCACAACCAGCGGTGTGGTGCATCACTCAAATATGGCCCCATCCCCCGTGGGGGGGGGGGGGTGTCTTAAACGCGCAAGGGAGGGAAGGCACCTAAAATACTCCACTTTTCGGACCAGCCACCTCGGGACTGGGCTGCATCCGAACCACTCCGATGGTCAGGCGCCATGCGCATTCTATTTCTAGTGCTCGTATGTACAGAGAGAAGGGTTGTTAGTCCGACTCCCCGTTGTTATGCCTCTCTCGTTCGCCTCTTACCCAGCCATCTTGATTGGTTACCCAATCTCTGGCAAGGTTGCTAAGAGCCCAGAGGTCACCGGCTTTAATAAGCACAAGCCGGCCTCATGCTTCAGTCGGAGGAGTCGTGGGCCCGGGTGTCCTATTTGATAGAGACGACGTTACGCCATAAAAAGACTGCGGAAAATGCCGCCGCCCAATAACATCTGGCGGTGAAATCTGGTGAGGGGGAGGGGCGGTCACAGGCCTTCCAATAAGGAGGTCATTGGATGGATAACCTGAAAATCCTTACGGGTTTCCTGGGAGGTTTTCTTTAACACCTGCCGCTGACAGGGTTGGAGGTTTTAGTGGGTAAAATTTCCCCACTACCAGAGAGTGCGGACCCTCGTAAAACCTCGCTCTCGTAAAGGGAAAAAAGTATTATTATTGCTGTTGTTGTTATTGTCATTAGTACCATTTATAATATTTCTTATTCTTATTCTTATTTATTAATGTACGGATCAAGTGGTCCTTTACAAGAAAATTTATTAAGTAAATGAAAATTAAACTGTATAATGGAATACATTATACATTATTATATTGGGGTAAAAAACTTGCTTCGTTAAATAAACTGCATTTACTGCTTATTTATCAGTAGCCCAAACACAATTTCCACAGCGATGGATTAGGATAGAGTTTCAAAATAGCTCTCGCCGCACACGGACATGTTACCGATAGCTCCGTATCTCATTTGTAAACAAGTGTTATTAAAATAAAAATCTAAAATAAAAGAAAATTAAAATCCACTATGCCGATAGCCGATTGCGAATAGGAAGTTCAAAAAATGCATGATCGATGGATACAAACAACATCGAGAAAAAGAAACAAACATAGCCCCGAAATAATGCGTGCGTCAAAATGACAAACCTGCATAAAGGACTACTGGCTAAATAAAACTCCCACTTCAATTACGAGTTCATTTGCTCCATTAGGTAAGGATGTTGTCGAGAAACTCATAGAAGAAAGAATAATTCCTGAAGAAATTAAAGCACTATCTATTTTTGTATGTGGCGTACAAAATATCAAACCTCTCCAAGAAATGCTGGATAATATTGCTAAAGATAGCTACACCTTAAAAATTTTAAAGAATGATCAAGTAAAAACTCAACCTAGCAAATCGGACAAGTATATGTCAATCATTACATCGTTAAAAGAAAAAACACCGAGGTCTTTACTTACCAGAGAAAGCAGTACCGTAAATTTCAAGGTTGTTTTAACCCATTACGTCCCAAATGTCGTTAATTTTCAATAAATTTTCTTCCATTTTTTTTTTCATACTACAAGTACCAACAAAAAATACCGATACACCATATCCGACGCAAAATTTCATGCTCTTTCAGAAGATGGCCACAGAATTCGTTTAAAGTCAATTTTAAAAAGTTATAAATAATTTTTCCTATTATAATGCGCAAAGTTCGATTTTGCGCACGTATTTGCGTGTGCAAAGTGCCATTATCCAACACTTTACTGATCTTATAATTTAGCGTACAGTAAAGAAAATTTGCGTGCAGTAATGAAGTTTTGCGTGCGGTAAAGTAGCTCTATAGGTATACAAACATGTAGAATAGACCTGTCACAACTTTCATTTGTTTTATTTTTCAATCGCTGTTCTTCAGTACGGAAAACGATAGGTGTAGGTTAATTCTATCTAAAATAGTAATCTAATTGAAAATGTACCCGAAAACGCGAATGCGAATGATTATTATTTAAATTCATTAAACATTGTTCAAATTAGTAATTGCATTGTAACAATTAATATTAATAACAATTAACAGTAATAACGATAATAAATAATGTATTACATAGATATTTATAAATTTAGTCTATTTATTACAAAAGCATTTACAAATACTGTTTTCCGTCGGGGGGGCTCAGCCCCCCGAACCCCCCTTCTCCGGCGGCTGTTGGGTGATGGTAGCGAGAACGGCCACTGGAGCAGGCTCTGGATGTGGAGGAGTCTTTTCCAGGAGGGCTTCCAAGGCGTCCAGCTCGTCGCCGTATGCATCGCTCTTGCCGAGATTGGAGCGGTGACCCGTGGTGTTGGCGACCGTCGGTGGCGTCTTTTCCGTGCGAGGACGACCCGGTGCCGTGGTCGGTATGCGCTGGGGCCGGGTTGGCTTCCGGGTGAAGACGTCCTCCAGGGCCCGGAGTTCGGCGTCTTCCTGCGTCTTTTCCCACATATCCTCGAACCCGTACATTACGGAGTTTAGCTGCGGAATGACCGGCCTGGATTACCACAGCGTCATTTATAGGCATATCTGCACGGAGCGGCTCCTCCTCTACCTCTTCTGATTGGTCCGCCGAATCTGGTTTTAACTCTCGGACGTGGATATTTGTTACCACGTGGTCGTGTTCGTCACGTAGGTCAACAATGACTGGTGATGGACGTGGGATTACCCAATACGGTCCGGTGTAGCGGGGGGATAGTTTCGCCGCGGTAAAGTTTCCCTTGTGGGAGAGATAATGAGTGCGTTTCCATACCTTGTCCCCAATATGGGGTTGCCAGTCACGATGCCTTAGATTATAATACTTTTCCTGCCGTAGGAATGCGTGAGATAGATTATTGCGTGCTAGTTGAATACTCTCGTTGAGCTGGTCTAACCGTTCCTGGAGTGTGGCTCGGTCGGTAAGATGGTCAACAATTTTCCATCCGGGAATGCGGAACTCTCGGCCGGTATTCAGAAAAGCGGGCGTATAGCCGGTTGCCTCGTGCACTGCAGTATTGTACGCGAGCTGGAATTCTGCTAACTTCTCGTCCCAGCGGCGGTGTGTCCTCCCGACGTACTGGGCGATCATGGTCTTTATTACCCGGTTAGTGCGTTCTACCGGATTGCACTGAGGGGTGTATGGCGGTGTCCACTGGTGTTCTACCTGGCTCTGCTGTAACATACGGTCAAATTCTTGACTAATGTAGGGCTTACCATTGTCCGTGATAATACTTCGGGGTGCGCCGTGTCGCAAAAAGAAACCTCGTATACAATCGGCAACGGCCGGGCCTGTGGCTCGGGCGAGCGGTTGGATCTCGAGCCACTTGGAGAATCTATCCTGGTAGGTGAGTAGCCAGGTTTTTCCTTTACTGGACCGAGGAAGAGGGCCGATAAGATCGGAGGATACCTGCTGCCACAGTTCGGAGACCTCGGTAAAATGAAGTGTACCGGCTCGTGCTTGCTGTGAAGCCTTATAGGTTTGGCATTTCTTGCAGGAACGGACATAGCGAGCGGTGTCTCGAGCGAGTCCGGGCCAGTAGTAATGATCCAGGACTCGGCGGAGTGTTTTGGCGATACCAAAATGGCCAGCGGTGGGAGAATCGTGGCATTGCCTCAGGATGGCTGGTCGGTCGATTTCTGCCACACACTGTTTCCATCCATGTGGATCTTCGTTATTCACCGTATTTGGTAAGTATCGGTAAACCTGGCCTCCTTCTTCTTGATAGTCTGGAAGCTCGTCGGGGGAGTCACGAAGGGTTGCCTTCAGCCGCTGGATCCATGATGGGGGGTCGGGCCGAATAGTGCAGATTGGTCGGGAAAGAGCATCGGCCACAAGATTGAGCTTCCCTTTACGGTACTGGATCTCATAGTCGTATTGTTGTAGTTCGAGCGCCCAGCGCGCTAATCGTCCGGAGGGATTGTCCATATGATCCAGCCGTTTTAGGGCTTGGTGATCGGTGACGATCCGGAAATGATACCCCTCCAGGTATGGTCGCATCTTTCGCACGGCCCAGACGACTGCGAGACATTCCTTCTCTGTCGCACTGTAGTGGAATTCGGCGCCTTGGAGAGTGCGAGAAGCATATGCGATGACACGTTCTCCTTCAGGATGTTGCTGGGTTAGTACGCTCCCGAGGCCGTCGTTGGACGCATCGGTTTGCACAGTGAACATCTTCGTGAAGTCCGGACAGGCTAGAATAGGAGATTCAGTGAGCCTTTGCTTGAGTGTTTGGAAGGAATTTTCAGTATCGGAATTCCATATCCAGGGAACTTGTTTACGGAGTAGTTTGGTTAATGGACGGGCGATATCGGAAAAGTGAGGAATAAATCGTCGATACCAAGAAGCTAATCCGAGGAATTGACGTACCTCTCGAACGTTGCGCGGCGGGAGCATGTTAGAGATGGCATTAGTTTTCTCGGGGTCGGTACTTACTCCGTTTTCATTGACGATGTGCCCTAGGTATTTGAGTGATTTTCGCCCAAACTGGCATTTGTCGGGATTCAATCGGAGTTGAGCGGAGCGTAGACGATGGAATACCTCGGTGAGGTGACGAATGTGGTCTTCCATGGTTTTGCTGGCGATGATGATGTCATCA
The DNA here is from genome assembly GCA_030407085.1 of Trichopria drosophilae. NCBI lineage: Eukaryota > Metazoa > Arthropoda > Insecta > Hymenoptera > Diapriidae > Trichopria > Trichopria drosophilae. Next base: position 62,154,977 of record CM059584.1, on the reverse strand, counting down.
AGGTAACAGAAGACGTGCGGTTCCATATCTTCACCAAGCACGGTGTCCAAAAGTCGCTGAAAGGTGGCAGGAGCGGAGTGAAGCCCAAAGGGCATAACCTTAAATTGCATCAGGCCGCGACCCGGTACGGTGAAAGCTGTCACTGGTCGACTAGATGCGGTGAGTGGTACCTGCCAGTACCCTTCCTTAAGATCGAGGGAGGAGAAGTAGTGTACCCCCCGTAGCTTGTCTAAGGTGGCCTAGATTTGAGGTAAGGGGTAAGCATCTTTTTCGGTTACCTCGTTTACCTTGCGGAAATCTATACAGAATCTCCAGTTGCCGGACTTTTTTTTAACCAGTACGACTGGAGAACTCCAAGAGCTGGTGGAGGGTTCGATCACGCCCGCTGCTTCCATCTCGGCGATAGCGTCGTCGATGACCTTCTGCATGGCGGGGTTCCTTGGACGGTACCGTTGTTTGATAGGCTCGATGCCTGGCTTGACTCGAATGGTATGTGCTGCTAATGAGGTGGGACCTTGCACAATCTCGAATAGAGGTAGCTCTCGGTCGAGAAAATTTTGTAGACTATCGACGCTAGCGACGTCGAGGGAAGGTTCGGGGGGTAGTTGGAGTGTCATACCCAATACTTTCATTAGATCCATTCCGATCAGCACATGCTGTTGCATACCAGGTAGTATAAAAAATCGATGTTTGAGTCTTATCTTACCGACTTGGATCGTGGTATCTAGATGCCCATCGAGCTGTATTCCCCTACCGTCCGCAAGACGGGCGACGGTAGTGCTGGGGGTGATGGTTTCTCCGGTTTGTTGGCACCAATCGGCTACTGTAGCACTGACGTAGGAGATCATCGCCCCTGTATCTAATAAGGCGTTCCAGATGCGTCCGCCCATGTTCACTGGCCGCTGAGGTCGGTCATCGGTTAAAGCGGGGGCCGTACTGGTAGCGAGATCCGGTGGGAGAATAGCGGTCCTTTGAGGCATCTCAATGGCTACTCCGTTGGTGTCCCGAGTGTTGCGATTTTTGATTGGCGTATTGTTTCGTTTGGGTTGTCCGGCACAGGGGCAGTCCCGGGATAAAATCCCGTGTGTTCGGCATCTGGAACAAAATATCACGGGGGAATTTCGGCAATACTTACGGGTGTGGCCGGTTTGGCCGCATCGCCAACATATCGCTGCGGATTTCGCTGTCTGTTGTACAACGGCTAATATGGGTGGCTGGGCTGCCGTTTTCGCTCGTGGGGGCTTCTGGTCCTTTAACATGATGTCGTCCCGGAGGCCATTGTCCGGCGAGGCTGGGATCTCTCGAAAGATCTTCTCGTAGTCTCGGGCTCGGGTAGTGAGCTGACCTAAGGTGGTGATCTCGCTGCGTCGAATGTGAAGTAGTAATCGGGGAAGCATATTTGCATAGATGCGTTCCAACTGCGCCTCTGGGGTAAAATTACCGGCACGACGCATCATGGTCTGGATGGAAGTGGAGTATGTCCAGAATTCTTCTTTTGGCGTCTGTACCCGGTCGCGGATTCGCCATTCTAGTTGATGAAGGGATTCTCGGTCGCCATAACAGTCAAGTAGGGCGGTAGAAAAATTTTCCCAGGTGGTCCAATTGGTGCGGTTGTTTCGATACCATAGAAGAGTGTCACCACGGAGGAGTTCTGGTAATCCAGCGAATAACTGAGCGGGAGTGAAATTATATGCCTCCCTTAGTTCTTCCACTCGTTCCAGAAACGAATATGGATCACGTCCTGAGAACTGAGTGCCCCACTTACGGATCTGATGAATTGCTAAACCGGGATGCTGATTCTGTGGAGCCGCTACTGGTGCAACTACTGGTACCGGTATTTGCGCTGGATGCGATACGGGTGCCGGAACTGGTAATGGTACAGGTTCTGGGGCATTTACTGGTATGGTCATGGGTGCAGGTGCTGGTGTGACCAGTGGTGTATGCAGCGACGTGGGTGCTGATGGATTTTGGCCATCTTCAGCCCCTCTTGACGATCGGTCTCGTCGAGTTTGAAGGGCGGCTAGTCGAGTGGTGCATAATTTGCTCTTCCTGCAGGCGGTTTTGACCTTCTCCGGATCGTCTTGGAAAGCTTCTCGTACTTGTTGCTTTAGGTCAGCAACCGTGCCCTCGGCAGATTCGTCTAAGGCCTCCAGTAACTCTACTAATTCTTCTTTCCTAAACTCATAAATAGTGGTTAAGGTGATCTCTTCCATTTTTAATTACAATTCCGTAGATAATAACAAACGGTTGACTTTAACCAAATTAATCTTTTTTTAATTTGTGCGGAAAGTCCCTGTTCGGGCGCCATGTATCGTGAGCTTTTTCGCTGCCGGATTAGCTCGGTATGCCAAGGTCATAACGCAGGCGAAAATTAAGCTATCGGAGGATTTGCAATTGCATAGTGGAAGAGAACGAACACCTTGCTTATATTGCTAGCTAGTTTATTGTAGCTTACTTAATTCTATACATAGCATTGGAAAGTAACGAGGCCTGATGGGCCGAGAAAACGTTAAATAGACCTAGTTTAGCGCTTAAATATCCCGTACCGCATACAACTGCGAATACGGTAATTTCGGAGGCTAGTGAAGGTATATTGAGAAGGTATAATCTGCGATACAGCCGAGCGGTAGGATGGAGGGGGCTCTGCAATATAGCCGAGCGGAAATATGGCGGGTGCTCTGCAATATAGCCAAGCGGAAAGATGGAGGGTTGCTCTGCGATATAGCCGAGCAGAAATATGGCGGGTGCTCTGCAATATAGCCGAGCGGAAAGATGGAGGGTTGCTCTGCGATAGAGCCGAGCGGAAATACGGAGGTTGCCTGCGATATAGCCGAGCGGGAACCACAGGAGATGCAGGTGCGGATTGAAGCCCTGCGATATAGCCAAGCGGGAACACGGAGGTGGCCGGAGCCCTGCAGATCACAGCCGGGCGCCGACTCTGCCGTTCTGGTGTTTCGCGGTCGACTTTATACAAGTTCGCGGGTTGGTGAGAGTCGTGGACCCCACCCGCAAGCGTGCGCGCGTCGCGTGACACCTAAGTGGGATGCCCCACTAGAGACCTCGGGTCCCACCATCGTCGTGTGCGCAATCGGAAGGGTTGCCTATTCGGCAGGCGTAGCGCGCGGAATCTTACTCATCTAGAACGCATGTTTCAGTTCTTAGAATTGACCAAAGAATACGTGGAATTTTTTTTATAATTTTTTACAATTTTCAAAATCTTTAAATTTTGAAAAATTGAAAACAATCATCAAAAAATTCTGAAAAAATGTCAGTGTATTCGTTGATCAATTGCAAGAACTTTCTGTTCGACAACATTTTTTCCTAATGTCTGTCAATTTTAAATTAAATCTCAAATATCGTCAATTTTCATTGAAATTTCATCCATTGTTTTTTTCATACTGCGAGTACCAAAAGAAATTTTGATACACCATATCAGATGAAAAATTTCATGAATATGGCCACAGAATTTCTCTAAAATTAATGCTTAAAAAGTTATAAACAATACATTTATATATATTTATTACGAAAAGAAAAGAAATTTCAGAAATTCCGTTAGCCGTTGATGAATACCGATTACCGATCCTAACCGCGTGGAGGTGGAATTATTAGGATCTTTTTTTTGTTTTTTTTTTTGTCTTTTTTGCTTTCTTTTTGTTTTTTTTTGCTTTGTTTTTCAGACACTGAAATATTTCTTTCTCGACATAGCAGCATCTATGGGTTCACAACCCAAGATCGGATTGTGGACCAGTAATCCTTTTCAGACTTTCTGGCATTGAGCATAGATGTGGTGATAATCCCAATAAAAATATCTAGCTCTTCAATTGTAAGGTCATATCCATTTCATGAGTTGCTTCAACAATAATTCGAATAGTTTTACAAGAGAAAAATGACGAATTTCACATTAAACTTTTGTAATAAGTAATAAAACGTTATCAGGATTATAACTGATTTCAAATTTACCTTCCACCCATTCATACTTATAGTCGGGTTCCAATTTTACCTGATCCTAACCATAGGCGTCCAAAACTTTTCTGTAGGATACACCAGGAACCTTATAAGATAAATCTGAATATTCTTGCAATTCATTTTCTTCTTCAACATCTTAAAAAAAAGTATTATCTGCAGCATCCTCTTCTCCAGATTCATGATCTGAGTCTGAATCGTCGGAATCTTCAGCAGTAGGAAGAATAACTATTCAAGAATTTTCATCTTACTCAATACATAAATCTGATCTTATTTTTGATAATTTCCTTTTTTCGCTACATTCGACATATTTATATACAGAACGATCAAAAATTCAAATGAGCAGATAAAAATTATTTCCTTTCAACCTCTATCAGAAGAACTGTTGAGAGAGGGAAAAAATCAACATGTATGTACTATTTCTACCCGTGAAACGACTATAGAATTCAAAATTATTAAGAATATTAAAAAATCGGGCCTTCTCGTCGACCCTCTTATAAGCAAGTTTCAGCCGCGTAGCTCGCCCGAAATAGTCGTCCAGCATTTCCGACGACTCGGTGCCACTACGCGCCTATAATATCGGTCGCGTTACGGTTGGGTACCATCTCTGCACGTTAATACTCTATATGTGAATATCTCCACACACGACATATGTGCACGTAGGCATCTCTACACGTTAATAATTGTACACCTGGACATTTCTACACGCTAATATGCATATGTACATATGGACATCTCTACACCACAATAGTCAATTCAAGCATTACAAGAAAGTCTTTACGCCGCCACAATCAGCTAACCTTTTCGATTAACCTGAACCTTAACATGGATGGCGAAAATTGTTAATACGGCGTCAGAATATCGTTATTAAGCCTTTAACGCCTACATAAAAATTCATAATTTTTGTTGAAAAACGGCCTGTGATTCGTTTATTTTAACATGTACAGTATTTTACCATCCACCATTCGAAAGAGCGGGGTTCGCGCAATAAGAAACGTCAATTCCAAAAATGTTTTCACCTCCCCTCAATCTCCCGTTTGTCGACATGTCAGCTAGAAAAGTGCGTTCCCAACTGCAACCCATCGACAAGCATGCTAATGTGACGTCACACGTCACTCGACCAATGCGGTTGTTTCACGGGCTATGTTCGTATACATACGCCGCCTGGTGCGAGGAAGCGTTTAGGCGTGGTAGGGATGACGGGAATCGCTGGTATGTCGTGAAAAGGGGTATCACTAGTGTCGTAGAAAAGAGTATGTTGATAAACGGAGATGGCGTTAAAAGGGAGTCAAAATGTCTATCAAACTTAACGTTAAATTTTTTTGTATTCAGGCGTTAAACGGTTAATATCGATATTCTTACGTCGTATTAACAATTTCCGCAATCCATGTCCTGACATTCATACTAACCGACCAGATAAACCCCTACATATCTGAGTTAAAACACATCGAACTGCTTAAATGGAATATTCAGTGCCTGCAATTTTGAAGTTTTAAATTCTGATATTCATAAGCAGCATCAAAGAAAAACTCCATGTACCTAGTTTCGTGGACAATCAGGATCAATTTTCGAGTAGGACGCCAACCATTTTTGATATGCCATTTTGAATTCGGTTAATCTAAAAGGTTAGCTGATTGCGGTGGCGGCGGCAAAACTTTCTTGTAAAGCTTGAATTAACTATTGTGGTATAAATGTCCATATGTATATTAGCGTGTAGAAATATCCAGGTGTACAATTATTAACGTGTATAGATGCCTACGTGCACATATGTCACGTTAGAGATATCCATATATGGAGTATTAACGTGTAGAGATGTCCTGGTGTACAAATAATAACGTGTAGAGATGTCAACGTGTAGAAATTTTAACGTGTAGTGATGGTACCCAGCCCACGTTAATTCACCGTGAATTTACCTCATGAGTAGCACACCCGAAACGGGTTGATAGTGTCTTGAAGAACAGTGATATCCAGAGCTTTACGTTCGACCCTGTATAGCGCAAAAAAGTCTATTTCCGTGTAACATTCATATTCATATGCCCATATTGATAGACAGTACATAAAATTTTACGGCGGATATGGTGTATCGAAATTTTTTTGGTACTCGCAGTGCAAAAAAAACAATGCAGGACATTTCATTGAAAATTGACGACATTTGGGACTTTACAGACATTAGGAAAAATGTTGCTGAACAAAAGATTCTTGCAATTGATCAACGAATCCATTGCAACTTTTTTTTTAATTACTTTTTAACGGTCGGAATCGCCGTTTTTACTAACATGTTGCCATGTTTATTAATCATAAGATTTGCGAGTGCTGCAGATCGACTTATGAAGATGGTGCCATACTTCACATTTGTGTATGAATTGTAGGACTTGCAGAAACCTACACCAAGTATAGCAGCGGTCATGAGTCGATTTCCGCCAGATAAACAATACTTTCGAAACCTAAACACAAACAACGTGGCTCGTCTTACCAACAGCTAGCTGCGGCTTGAAAACGAAATCGAAAAATTGTTCACCAGACGGGGATCGAACTCACGACCTACGACTTCGTAGCCCAGTGCGTTAACCGCCTGAGTCACGAAGCCGATAATTTTTGTTAGAATTTTTTCATGATTTTTTCAATTCTTCAAAATTTTGAGATTTTGAAAATTGTAAAAAATGATCAAAAAATTAAGAAAAAAATTTCCACGTATTCTTTGGTCAATTCTAAGAATTTTTTGTTCAGCAACATTTTTTCCAATAGTCTATCATTTGCAATTAAAAAATTCCTGAATTTTTGACAATTTGTTCGTCTCTGTGCAGTCATTTTGGATACGTTCACTTTTATTTTCAAAATTGTATTACATACATTTTAAAGTATAGGCCTCGAAAACACTTTTCTATATGGAATCGGATGCGTATACCACTGGTTTCTTATAAAAATTGTAGAACTAAAATTTGTTTTCAGTAGAAAATACTGCGGTTTTTTGCAAAGAAATGTTTATTCCTATTTAAGCATTAACTTTAGACAAATTCTGTGGCCATATTCTGCTATAACATGAAATTTTATCTCGGATATGGTATATCGATATTTTTGTTGGTGCTTGTAGTATAAAAAAAATTAAAGAAAATTCATAGAAAATTGACGACATTTGGGACTTAATCGGTTAAGAAACTTACATCCGTCAGTGCCCCCTCCAAGATATTAAAGATGCACTTGAGGAAAAAGATCAAAGCTTTTCAAAATTACTAATATTCTTCAAAAAAAGTACTAAAAAACAATACCGTTCTTTTTTTTTTATAATCAGAAAGCAACAAAAACAACAAAGAAATTTATCAAATAGATCTTTTATTGCACTCTAAAGAAGTATTTGAGCAGCCCTACAAAAAGAGAGATATTCCACCGCATAATGTATGCGGTGTCAACAGTATGGACATACGAAAACGTACTGCAATAAAAGTCCGAAATGTGTCAAGTATACTGAAAATCACCTAACTTTAAGCTGCACAAGGAAATCAAAAAGCAGTGAAGTTATATGTGTTAACTGCGGAGAAAACCATCTTTCAAATTAGAAAGGCTGCATCGTATTCAAACCGCTGAGGAACGAAATGTTCCCGATATTGAGGAACAAAAAAAGTAGAAGGAACTCAACAAACAAATATGCTTAGATCAACAAAATATCAAACGAATAAAATCCAGCCAGGTATAACGTTCGCACAGAGGGTGAAAGGATCACACCTCTAAACAGACCATCAACAACACCAAGCAAATCAACAAGATCATCAAGCGAACCATCAAGGTCGCCAATTAAATTCATAAGAATCTATAACACCTAACCAGAATACAAATAAACTGGAAGACATGATCATGCAGTTACTGGCAAGGGTGGACTCAATGTTCAATCTTTTAGCGCCCATGTTAGCAAAGATGTCATAATGGCTAGGCTACTAATTATCGACGTTTGGAATGCCAACGACTTGAGCCAGCATGTGCAAGAGCTCAAAATATTTTTACAAGAAAAAAACATTGATATTATGTTAATAGAGTCACATTTTACAAATCGCAGTTACCTGAAAATTGAAAATTATACGACTTATACCACACAACATCCAGATGGAACTGCCCATGGCGGTACTGTCATAATAAAAAGTAAAATTAAACATCATGAACTAACTAAATATTCTAAAGAATATTTACAAGCAACTAGTATAGAAGTAGAAGACTGGGTCGGACCAATTACAATATCAGCAATCTACTATCCTCCTAAGCATGCAATCAAACAAGAGAGGTTTGAGATATTCTTTTATTCTATTTTTTAGCCTATTGCCCAAAACTTTGCCGGTGGCGACTATAATGCCAAACACCCTTATTAGGGCTCAAGACTGAGAACACCAAACCCTAAAGGGTAACAACTGTACTAAGCCATGCTAAATAATAATCTTCAACAGCTATCAAGTGGCCAACAGACCGTAGAAAAACTCCTGATTGTTTCGATTTCTGTGTAGAAAAAGGTATAGCCTATAATTATTGTAAAATGGAGTCATGCATTGATTTATCATCGGACCACTCCTTAATAATAACAACGATATCTACTGCAGTGATAAATAAAGAAGAGATGCTAACTCTTAACAACCGTAGAAAAAATTGGAACCGATTTTGAGAAATAATAAATAAAGACCTTAATTATCAAATATCTCTTAGGACCGTAGAAGAATTGGAAGAAGCCAGTGACAAATTTACAAGTATTATCCAATAAGCTGCTTGGAAATCTACTCCGGAAACAACGACACGACCAAATTGGCAATACCACGCAATAAATATTATAGAAAAAATAAAAAATAAAAAATACGACAAAAAAGAAAATCAGGAAACAATGGCAGAATACATGTTCCACGATGGACAAATACGGACTCGATAAGGCAACAAAAGAATTAAAAAAACTACTATACAATGAAAAAAACATAGCACTACAAATGCATGGACAGTCATACTGCCACGGAAGCCACAGACTACTCCTTATGGAAAGCTATGAGGAAAATAAACAAACAACAACAGGCAATACCCCCGATTAAAACGTCAGATGGAAACTGGGCAAAAAGCGATGTCGATAAAGCTTTTGCTGAACATCTAGCCGAAGTATTTGTACCTTACTCTTCAGAAATAAGTCAAAAAGATGAAGGTGAAATCGAACGATTCCTAAAAGATCCGCTTCAGATCAGTCCTCAAATCGAGAAAGTTACAGTTAATGAAATAACACAGGTAATACAAAAACATATTAATCCGAATAATCGCCAGGCTTCGATTTGATAAATGGGAAACCCTTCAAGAATTACCAAAAAAAAGTTCTGAGAATAATAGTGATTCTTTTTAATGCAATGCTCAGACTAAGCTACATACCACGGTTATGGAAAGCAGCACAAATAATTCTCTTACCTAAACCAAGTAAAAAGTTAACAGAAGTAACATCTTACGACCAATTAGCTTACTTCCAATATTATCGAAAGTTTTTGAAAAAGCACTAATGACAAGACTCAGACCACTTTTACAAGAGTCAAATATATTTTCAAAACATCAATTCCGGTTCAGAGAAAAACATGGTAAAATCGAACAGATGCACAGATTGGTGAGAGAAATAAACTGTTGCATGCAAGATAATGAATACTGTTCAGCAGCGTTTTTAGGGGTAACCCAAGCGTTCGATTAAGTGTGGTATACTGGACTGCTCTATAAGATTAGAAAATTTCTTCCACACAACTACTATGATTTGCTACAATCGTATTTAAGCGATAGATATTTTTTGTAAAAATAAATGAAACGATCTCTGAATTGCATCCGATAAACTCAGGAGTACCACAAGGCAATGTTCTTGGGCCTATGTTCTACCTCCTATTCACAGCAGACTTACCAACAACGATTAACTTTACTACAGAAACATTCGCAGATGACACAGCTATACCCGCATCTCATAGAACCCCAGCCACCGCGTCGGAAAGATTGCAAAAAGGTCTAAATAATCTTCAACCCTGGCCCAAAACATGGAGGATCAAAGTTAACAAGAAATTATACCTGTCCACCGGTAACTTTAAATAACAAAACATTGGCTCAAATGAATAACGTAAAATACCCAGGAATTCATCTGGATCGTCGTTTGACTTTGAGAACACATATTTGGCCGAAGGGGAAACAATTAGGGTTAAAACTACAAAAAATGTATTGGCTTATAGGACGTAAGCCAAAACTCACACTCGAAAACAAAATACTATTATACAAAACAATCCTCAAGCCTGTATGGATATACGGCATACAGATGTGGGGCACTGCTAGCAATTCTAACACTGAAATCGTCCAGAGATTTCAGTTGGAAACATTAAGACTTATAGTAGGCGCTCTCTGGCTTGTTCTAAATCATGTCATCCAACATGACTTTCAAATATCATCGGTGAAAGAAAAAAATTGAAAGTTATAGCAAGAAGTACAGTAATAGGTTAAGTGTACATCCGAACAAATTAGCAATGAACTTACTTAGTGAAAGCACAGACAAGCGTCGACTAAAACAGTTTAAACCAAATGATCGAGTGATAAGATTTAAATAATAATTGTTAGTGTAAAATTCCAGTATTCATAAATAATTCGTTAGCGACTTAGTATTTAAGAAAGATGTCGACTAATGAGGAGGTATCTACAAGTTACTATGTACATTCAAAAAAATTACTTATTGTCCCATCAGACAGATTGTAAATAAACCCAGATGTTAAACAACAACAACAACAAATATTGGAGTAAAAAACTTGCTTCGTTAAATAAACTGCATTTACTGCTTACTTATCAGTAGCCCAAATACATTTTCCACAACGATATTTGTCGTAAAGAACTCAAAACAAAAATTTCTGAAACTCGTGCACATTTGATGAACGCGAAGATTTTATAGTGACATGGTTTTTTCAAAGCTTCGAGTTGAAAGTATACCTCATTGACATTAATAAAAACGTATGTCTTATCGGATAGTTGTCACGTACTCCAAGTATGTTGCAACATGTTTTTAAACACGGGAGATGACAGTTGACGATGCACGATGGAGTAAATTTTGAAGTAAACTTCGCAAGATGTGATTTTCCGATTTTGCTCGATAAGGTGCAAACAATTTTGCATTTTTTAAATAAAATTCTTTACTTGTCGGTACAATATATGTCGCACGGTTGTACAAGAGACGCACATTTTGGGGGAACGATTTTCAATATAAAAGTGGGCTAGTCTTCATCATTTTCGACAATTTCATAGTACAATTTACATAATAAATATTATAAACGGTATTAATAACAATAACAATAATAATAACAACTACAAAGGCCGAATGCAGAAAGCAGTGCGTCTGGGATCGCTTCGTTTGCCAAGATCACACAAGATCCTGTACCCGTTAACCCGATGGTAGGAGTGGTTGCAGTTGCACAATATCCCGGTGCAGTCTGTAACGGAGGAGATGGATATCGGAGCCAATTTTCTGCTGCAGACTGCTCAGGTGGATCATGGAGGGGCAAGAGAGGTTAGAGTGTTAGTCGGTAAACCTTCCCGTTAAGATCAAAGGTCAGGTAATCCGAGTCACGGAGGGTTATCCAAAATTATTAACCCCCTATGGTGCCTATTGCATTCCCCCCCCCCCCCCCGCCCCTTCGTCAGAAAAAAAACAATAATTGTAATTAAAAATTAAAACGATAGAAACAAGACGAAGCATAATTTTTCTTCGAAATATAGTTTTTCTTCGAAATATAATTTTAAAAATGGAAAAATGTTAAAAATGAAAAAAATTTTGAAATTGATTATAACAAACTGTGTAGTAAAGAAAAAAAAACGTTCAACGAGACTCAAACCACCAAAACCTGGATCATGAAGCCAGCGCGCTAACGCCTGAGCCACAGCAGGTTCGAAGTTATTTGACGTTCATTGGATATAAGAAGTAAGCATAATAACTTCAAACACGATTTTCTCGAGAACGACTGCGTAACGCATCGAGTGGCCTTCTGACAATTAAAAGGATACTAAATACTACATTTGGAATAATTCTCGATAAAATTGGAGAACACCACTCTAGACTATCCCCTTGTTAGACAGAATTGTAGTAAGATATTCGAATAAAAAAATACAGTCTGAATAGCATCGTTTTAGAAATGCAAAATATTCGTAACTTCAGAAAAAAACTAAAGTAGAGGCGTATACAAATTCAAAATGTCAGGCTTCGAACGATGTCCTTCAGAATCTTCAAGCCCATCAATACTGCTTTTTTGAGCTTATTTTAAAAATATTGCACCAAATCGTAAAATATTTTATCGCTCTTTAATACGCAAATGAGAAATATCCTGAAATGCGTGTATACCTACAATACATATATTATGTTAAACACCGCGTTACTGTGGCGATTACCGTAGAATATCGTAAGATATGAAACCTTATTATTACACTTCAGTACTGTACACAATTTCATGTTTTTGTATATGTAGCCGCTTGTTTCCAAACAATGAAACGCATAACACATTTTCACTAACAAGAAGTAAATAAATAAATAAAGAGGTAAAAAGTAATGCTAGGTTAAAGAGTAATGTTAGGATTTTCGGAAGTAGATAAGGTTTCCTTCAAAGGACATTTAGAATTGCTCGTTTTCTTTTGTTTAGAAATAGGAACATATTCCGAAAACTCGATTTTCTTTTATTTGGCCGCCTATACTTTACGCTAAAGAACAAGTGCGAAGCGAACTTAAGTCACGCATCTTTGTTTTGTAATTTCTGTATGTGTGCTATTAATAAAAAAAACGCTTCTACCGAACAAATGAACATTATTGAGGAAAAAACGAAAACTACTGAGATTTTGATTCGTCGTTTTTAAACAATTACGAATTCTGAGAGCATCGGATAAAACGAAAATATTAATCCGATCCCATAGAAATGGAATGAGGAAAGCTCTTATTTTGTATTCTTTCCAGACTTACTGTGGTAATCTAAATTCCAAAATCATGCGCGACATGATAATGCTATAGATTACCTGACTTGCCATTTTCTCTTACCGTAGGATTTTAACCAGACCTTCCAATAGGAAATAAGAAAAATTGCTTTGTTTCATTCTTGAACGGGAGGGTAATTACGAGATTTTTTCGATACAATTTACTTTAATACTCTCCATCACTTGAGTTAATTGTGAACCGTAGTTGAAGCTTGTTGCAACCTCTCTAATTCTTCCAATGATAAAACTTTTGTAGGACCGAGTTCCGGTAGTTTACCGGCGCGGGCTTGAGCCAAGAGTTCTGGACTAAACCACCGTGCAAGTTGATTGGATGTGGGCGATAGATCTCCGCCTGTTTCACCCAAGAAACCAGAAATTGCAGAAGAGGTATGCCTGCCTACACCAATTCCAATTTGCTGAGAATGCATTGCTCGTCCTCCATCTGCAGGGAATAAAATATGAATTAAAGCAAACTAACATTATTGCACATAAGGAAGTCGGTACACTACGACTAAAAATATTTATATATAACCAGTACAGTAACCAATAAGCTGCTCGAGTAGCAGAGTTATCTCTTACATAAATGAACCAGTAAATAAACATTCATTAAATGAACACAGTATAAATAAATATAAGGTTCCTAGTAAGTATTGTGAAGTGTTCTGTTGTTTATGGGTTCGGATTTGAAACTGGCCTCATTCGAAGCCACTCAATGAATTCTAATAACTTTTCATTTTTAGCAATTTTTTTTATAAGCTCACAGTTTTTAAGTTAGACCATTAGGAAAATTTCAAAGAAATTTTCATCGTGGACGCGATTTTGAGGTCGTTACAATGATGGGGGGTATAAAACTAAAACTTCTTCGTAAAATTAAAATATTTCGACCACCTTTATACGTAGTTTCAGCAGAATCCGTACATAGATCGAAAAAAATTGAAAAGAAAATATATTTCCCAAATCTTTGGCAATTTGTTTAAAGATTAATAATAATAATAATAATAATAATAATAATAATAACGCCTTTATTGTCACAATATACATTAATTTACATTGCTCAAGGGGCGAGGCACAGCATTAAGTGCTGTTTTACAGCCTGACCCATTATCGCCGTTTTGGAATTCCTGATGACGGAAACTCAATTGTGATCTCAGAATCTTGAAGAGTGAACATAACAGGATGTGTACCATTCAATTTTTTTCAACTTCGATTTTGATAAATGCTTGATTGAAATTCAAGCAAAAAAGTGTCCTTTGGGCGTTAGTGGGTTAACCCTTTTAGGACCAAACGGACACATTTTCTACGAAAACTACAGCGCTCTATCTAATAATGTTATGAGCTTCAAAAAAATTCTTCGTGCATCATTTCCGACGTATTAAGGTCTGATCTTTCAGATTCTGAAAGTATTTCAGATTCTGTACGGCATGAAAAACATCGGAAGTTATTGAATAAATCATTGAAATTTTAGAACAGAGATAGTTATCTTATTCGTGACGTATCTATTAACATTAGACTATGGCTCTCACTGACTTTTTTGTAGGAAATTTTGTGCTCTACAAAAAAGGTTCAGTGCATTTTTGTCGTATCTAACACGGTAATCAATACGGAAGCCTTAAAATGAAAAAAGTAGTGATTTTTTCACTATTAACGACTTTAAAAAAATCATATAAAAATAATATAAATAACCACATCGTCTAGAAATTATGTAGAAATATTCTTAAAGACATAAGAAAAGTATACCTATTTATAGAAAAAAAAATTTTAAGGATTTCGAATTTTAATTGTCATTTTACGTCTTCACTCGCGACTTACATCGCGACCTGCTGGGCAGTGGGAAGCTGTTTTAGCTGGGCAATCTGGCTGGAGCGACGTACTATTTTTTTCCGTGTATGGCAAATGGCTACTATTTGAGAGTCATTTATATCGGAGAGCCTACATGCGTGGTTACGATTTTAAGTATGACAGTGAATTCGAATAATTTATACGTGTTTAGTTGTTGTATGAAATAGCATTTAAGCCACCATACGAATGAACATTAAAGATAGTGACTATTGTAGTTTTTCTTTATATAAAAAAGATGCGTACTCAGCTTTGTGAGCCTGGCACCCGACTTTTAGTCATTCAAAATGTAAAATGCTATTTCGATAGAGTTTTAATTTTAGTTGAATGTAGTGAAACGAATTTCGTTTGTAGTTGGGCGAAAAAAGTTACAGGTGGTCAAAATACGCCCAGCACCCCATTTTGAAAAATTTTTTGTTTCAAATTCTTTTCCAACAGAAAATCTTTTGTAGATGATGCTACACGGAGAGAAATGTGAAAGGATGAAACTGTAGGTATTCCTTCGGCACTGTACTAAGATTTCGGAGCTGGTTCTCCACGATGTGTCGCGTGATATCAATCTAAGAAACCCACAGTCTCAGACTGTGAAAACGCTTAGGATGAGACAGCAAAACTGCGATGCTTTCTTCGAGGCGTTCTCCCGCCTAAGTTTTACTTTTTAGACTAGGGCTCTCCGGGACTTTTTTGTAGGAAATTTCCTCCTCTACAAAAAAGGTTCAGTAAATTTTTGCTCTATCTTGCACCATTTTCGATACGGAAGCGATAGAACGAAGAACATCAAGTTTTTAAAACAAAAGATAAACATGGCGTCGGACGCTGAATACGTTGTTTTTCATTCTATTGCTTCCGTATCGAAAACGGTGCAAGATAGAGCAAAAATTTACTAAACCTTTTTTGTAGAGGAGGAAATTTCCTACAAAAAAGTCCGGGAGAGCCCTAGTCTAAAAAGTAAAACTTAGGCGGGAGAAAGCCTCGAAGAAAGCATCGCAGTTTTGCTGTCTCATCCTAAGCGTTTTCACAGTCTGAGACTGTGGGTTTCTTAGATTGATATCACGCGACACATGGTGCAGAACCAGCACCGAAATCTTAGTAAAGTGGCGAAGGAATACCTACAGTTTCATCTTTTCACATTTCTCTCCGTATAGTGAGGGAATTTCCGTTTGTAGTAGGGAGGAAACCGTTTTTTAAAATATTTAAAAAAATTTTTTTAATTTCATAATTTTTATAATTATTCAATTTGTATGTAAATGTATATTTATTAGAGTGGAGCGCAAAACCATTTTTACCGAATTTACAAACGTAATAGGGCGGAAAACTTGCTATAAGTAAAGACAAACAAAATGCAACAAAAAAATTGAAATCGGAGAATATCTTCCATTCGCGCAATGAAGTCAAAGTTTCAAGTCTAGAGCACACGAGATCTAGCCATGACGCGAGGCGAGTCGCGACAGGACCGTTTCATCTGTTTCTGTACTCCAACGATTTGCACTTATTTTCATAACCGCTAGGTGCGATCGTGACTTTTGACGTTGTTTTGGCTCCCAGTATGAAGATGGGTTTCGAATTAATACATATTATGTCATATGGAGAGACAAGGTACAACTTTGAAACGCATTTTTTATGTCGATTCGCTTTAGTAAGGTTTTATCTTTGCAGTTGCATTTTGCTCAGTAGAAAATACAAATTTTCACTTTTTCGTTGCATTACTTTTACTTCTGCTTCGGTTTCTCTCCTTCAATGGAAGTTACTACTCAGAAACGGAAACCTATAACAAGACATTCATTTCAATGTCCATTAATTGGCAATCCAAAAGATTTACCAAAATCTGCACTTCTTACTAATGGGGATATTTTGCGATGTTGCAATGAAGAAAGATTCAATCTTTCGTCTAAACTGAATAGGACTAACGTATGTTTTTATGATGTAGCCAATACTGTATCACAGAAGATGGAAGCAGTTTATAACAAAGCTTCTATTCCAGTAGTATCCAGGAATAAAATTATTTAAAAAAATCCAGGATTATCACAATAAATATATCAATATCAAAAAGTCATACGAAAGAGACAACAAAAACATGGACTCGACATTTCATCTAAGGCTTGTTGAGTTTACAAGTTCAATGACACAGTTGTTTGATGTGGCATCATGCAAGTGCACTATGACATTAAACTGCACTTGTGACAGGCCTTTTGATCTTTGCGTCTGTCCAAATCCCATAACTATTACATGTATCTGTGAAAAGTCGAGAAAAATTCCCTCAATCGAATTGAAGTTTATATATGATCAAAGAACCAATAGAGAGGGCAAAATATCTGGCATTGATCAAAAAACATCCGAGATACTTACTAAGCGACTTGAAAGAAAACAAACCGAGTCCATTCGCTTATGTCGTGAACAAGAAAGTTCTTACGCTGTAATTTCCTACTGTGATAATACAGATGAAGACAAACAGTTATCTGAACCGAATGAGTCATCGCCTACAGACGAGGAAATATTTGAACCTCCTAAAAGAACTGCAGCTAGTCTTAAGGATTCGTCGTCATTATCTCGTGTTAAGATGTTGAATTTAAAAAATACAGCTGCAGTATGTGACCGTTATGGTGTTTCTGATAGAACAGCCGCGGCAATTGTATCTAGTGCTCTTGCTGATATCGGAGTCATATCAGAGTCGGACAAAACCTTTGTAATAGATCGGAGGAAACTCAGGAGAGAAAAACAGAAAAACAGGGCAAGTTTGCAGCAGGACATACAAACAGACAAATATATTCGAGGCTTATATTTTGATGGTCCTAAAGATAAGACATTGAACATCGAAGCAGTAGGCTCAAAGCGTTTTAGGCGTACTATTACATAAGAACACGTGTCTCTAATTGAACATCCTGGGTCCAGATACCTGAGCCATGTTGTTCCGAAATCTGGTAGCGCAAAACACATAAAGGAGGCAATAATATCCGATCTTGTTAACCGATGTTCTCTTTCCCTCCAAGAGCTGTATGCGGTGGGATGTGACGGTACAAACGCAAAT
The DNA here is from genome assembly GCA_030407085.1 of Trichopria drosophilae. Classification (NCBI taxonomy): domain Eukaryota; kingdom Metazoa; phylum Arthropoda; class Insecta; order Hymenoptera; family Diapriidae; genus Trichopria; species Trichopria drosophilae. The sequence continues at coordinate 62,137,183 of CM059584.1, read as the reverse complement.
ACTGGCGGGAAGTACAATGGGTTGTATGCATGTTACACGTTAACGAACTACCACTTAGACACGTTCTTGAATATCTAGATGATCCTACATCTGGACCCAAGTCATTTTTTGGGCCAATTGGAAAGGCTCTGTTAAATTGCCACACCGGTAGTGAAATTTAAGAAGGTTGATGTCTTTTGATGTCTTCTGATTATAGCGACTTAATTGATTGGAGCAATCAAAAACTCTTTTCGTCTCCACTCTTAAGGAGCGTTTCAAACGAGGAAATTACTCGTCTAATTGAAATGGAAGAGATTCCAAAGTGGGACATTCCAAACATTCCCTATCACACGCAAGCTGTGGAACGCAAGATGTGGAACGCTGCGCGAGCTGGTAACAGCATCAGCAGAAAAAGTGGTGGGATTTGAAAACAGACGGATTCATCCGATCCACTTTAACCCATTAGCGCATACGGCGGACCAGTGGTGCGATTTTGGACACACGCGATTTTAACCGTTAGAATCAAACTTTTTCTTTATGGAAACTATGTATTCTATGGTTTTAAGGGTCGCTGATCACGAATCCGAAGTCAGAATTGCAAAATTTACAACAGCCGATCCAATATGGACGTTCAAACATAGAAATACCGTTTTTCAATGAACCAGTTGGGCAAATCAACCTTCTGAACGTTCGATATAAACGACAGTTGGTTTCCGTAGGTTTTTAGGGTCGCTGAATACGAATTTGATATCATAATTGCAAAATTCAAAATGCCGGACATCAAGAAGCTAACTTCTACATTGTCTATCGGAATTTCACAAAAATCGATGTATATAAATTTTCGAAGGGAGGGTGATTACGAATCTGAAGTCAGTATTGCAAAATTCAAAATGGTGGACATCAAGAAGATACCTATCACACTGTCAATCGGAATTTCGCAAAAATCGATGAATTTAAGTTTTTGAAGGCGCTGATCAGGAATCCAAATTCAGAAAACATTTTTAAAATATAAAAAAAGAAAAAAAAGAAAAAAAAAAAAAGAAAAAGGCTCTCTATTCGTCTACCTCCACGCGGTGAAAGCGGGGAAATGTATTCGACGGCTAACGGACGACACAAAATTACATCCCGTTTATAAATTTGAGATACAACAGGGTCCTCAAGAACTTACATCATCGACTTTCACGAATTACATGTTGGCAATGTAAGAATTAGCCTCTTCATATCCGCTATTTTGAGTCAGCCATTTTGATTTTTGTAATTCTGACATCAGATTCGTAATCAGCGACCTCAAAAACTTACATACATCGATTTTTGTGAAATTCCTATTGACAGTGTAATAGGTAGCTTCTTGATGTCTACCATTTTGAATCAGCCATTTTGAATTTTGCAATTGTGACTTTAAATTCGTAATCAGCGACCTCGAAAACTTATACACATCGATTTTTGTGAAATTCCGATTGACAGTGTGATAGGTATCTTCTTGATGTCCACCATTTTGAATTTTGCAATAGTGACTTCAAATTCGTAATCAGGGTCCTCGAAAACTTACATACATCGATTTTTGTGAAATTCCGATTGACAATGTAGGAGTTAGCTTCTTGATGTCCACCATTTTGAATTTTGCAATTATGATATCAAATTCGCATTCAGCGACCCCAAAAACCTACGAAAACCAACTGTCGTTTATATCGAACTTTCAAAAAGTTGATTTGTCCAACTGGTTCATTGAAAAACAGTATTTCTATGATTGAACCGCCATATTGGATCAGATGTTGCAAATTTTGCAATTCTGACTTCGGATTCGTGATCAGCGACCCTTAAAACCATAGGGTACATAGTTTCCACGAAGAAAAAGTTTGATTCTAACGGTTAAAATCGCATGTGTCCAAAATCGCACCACTGGTCCTCCATATGCGCTAATGGGTTAAACTCAAGAGAAAGCATGCCCAAGTTTAATACAAAGTCAGAGTTTTCATTTTCGCAGTATATAACCTGCTCTTATATAATATGGTTGGATGGTTGGAAAGGGCGGTGGCAGAACTCAACGTGCAGTCACATTCTCGTGGTCAGTTCCGAGTCGTTTATCGCGCGCGCATACACACACACACACACACACACGCACGCACGCACGCACACAGACCCAGACACGCACACGCGCACGCACACCCACACGTCAGGATTTCTATGGATTTTCACGGAAAAGCCTCAAACGAGTTGTTTCTCTGACCAAAGTTATTAAAGTTAAAGTGAAACCCCACGTTGCGACTTTGAATTCGACCTCGAGAACGATAATGATTGTAAAATTTGAAACAATAATTAAAAATTTATTTATTTTTCCAGTTCGTCGTTTTATAATTAATATTCTTAAAGCTACTTCGTTATACCAACAGTTTTCGTGACAATGTTAACGAACTCTGCAGATAATGCCGTGTTCTAATTCGAAAATAAAAAAAAAAACAATTTATTATCGTGTATGATGAGTGGCCTTATAATGAACAAATAGATGGAAATTTTTGCAACTACATATTACTTCAACCTTCGGCTGTTCTTCCTTCTGACGTCGGAAACTTGTCCAGCCAATCAGAAGCGTTGCGAAAAATTGCCGAAAGTTTGCATGTCGTATGTACAGATGGAGATACTTTTTATGTTTTTAGAAAATTTTAATCCTATCACAAGACGAGAGAGATGGATTCTTCCCATTAGAAATGGAAAGAATAAATGAAATAAAGTGAACATTACATCCCTATTAATTCTATTATTGTATTTTCACACACTCAGAAAGTTCAAACTAAAATAAATTGACTTTTGACTTGCTATTTTATTTTATCCTTTTAAATGTAGAAAATACAACTTCTTAATAAAATAACTTCTGGAATCTGACATTTAATCTTTCTTGCAGGTGGCAGAAATCCGTTGACGGGTGTGTAAGACACACTCATTGCAGGAGATGTTCGTATTGACTGCCATTTTATTTTTATTGTGCCAGATGGCTCCATGCGTACTTCTGTAATTTTGGTTCGTAACGCGCTACGATTGATTAATTTACGGGTGGTGTCTTTAACCGAACAGGAAGCCGAGGCAGATATATTAGAAAATAATTTGACAGATTCGTTGCGTATCTGATGCGTTGTTGTAGATCTACAGGTGTTGTTGGTCGGTTGGTATAAACAACATTTTTTACGTAACCCAAAAACAAAAATCTAGAGGGGTGAGATCAAGAGATCTTGCCGGCCACAGTACAAATCCACCTCGACCAATCCAACGATTGGGGAAAAGGATATTTAGATAATCCCTAACACATCGAGCAAAGTGTGGTGGTGCACCGTCTAGCTGATACCACATTCTCTGCCTAGTTGCTAATGTCACATCTTCCATGAGAACTGGTAATTAATTCTGTAAAAACTGTAGACAATAAGGACCGTTAACAGTTCCATCAAAAAAATACGGCCCAATAATTTGATTGTCCAGAATTCCACACCAAACATTTATACTCCACCGATGCTGATGATCAACTTGTTGAGTTTTTTTTGCTCTTGCGGGTTTTGCGCTGACCAATAGTGGCTATTGTGACGGTTTAACAAGCCAGTACTTTGAAACGTTGATTCATCACTGAAAAGAACATATCGAAAGAAATATGGCGCTTCGTTCAACCTCTGTAAAGCCCAATGGCAAAAGATTCTGCATATCTTGTTGAGATAACACAGGACCACAAACAAATTTTTTGGGAGATCACTTTAATCAGAAGTAGTGGATCTTATAGATCTTTGGCCGCAAAAAGGAATCCGGCGTCCGATTTCGCCTATCACGTCAGGTTCTTAAGATATCCTAACCTCAAATTGTCAAAGTGTGTATTTTTTAATATTTCATGTAGGTTAATCCCGTTATTAATAAAATGTTCACGTATGTGCGTGTTTGCCCGTTCCCGAGTGTATTCGTGTAGAGATTTGAGTGCGTTAATAAATTCCTGCTCTTGGCTCTACCCAGGATCAACGACGAGGACGTAGCAGGAGTCTGATCCCATCAATTTTTCATTTAAAAGGATCAAATAAAATAGCAAGTCAAAAGTAAATTAATTTTAGTCTGGACTTTCTGAGTGTGTGAAAATACGATAATAAAATTGTTTTTTTTTACATTTTTGAATTAGAACACGGCATTATCTGCAGATTTCGTTAACATTGTCATGAAAACTGTTGGTATAACGAAGTAGCTTTATGAATATTAATTATAAAACGATGAACTGGAAAAATAAGTAATTTTTTAATTATTGTTTCAAATTTGGAAATCATTATCGTTCTCAAGGTCGAATTCAAAGTCGCACCGTGGGGTTTTACTTTAACTTTAATAACTTTGGTCAGAGAAACAACTCGTTTGTGGCTTTTCCGTGAAAATCCATAGGAAATGGTTTTTTGACCTACAAATGACCTCTAAATGACCTGATATGTTAACATATTCAGACGTAAAATGCAAACGTAGGGTTTTCCATTGGAAAAAACATACTTTGACCATCAATTATGCTCAAAATTGACCTCAAGGTCAAATTCAAGGTCACCATCCTATGGCCCCCTTCGAACCCTACAACTTCGGTACAGCATTTAAACTGTAGTTAATTAGATGTATTCAAGGGTGGAATATGCGACTTTTCATTCGGAAAAATATTATCCATTAGGTCGTTTGTTTAACCATTTTAAAAGTCAATATTTAATCAGTCACTCGTAGTCTACTTTATGGAGAATAAAACTCTCGTCTTTCTTTGGTGAGAGACGGTTTGTATCTTATTTTGTTTGCCAAATAATTGGCCACAAGTTTGCACCTGGATTGATAATATTCTATGCTATTAAATTATCAATGATTTGATATACATTTACGATTTGGAAATGCTGGGATTCCGAAAAAAGTTAACAATTAATAATATTTGATGTAAATATCGCGCTATGTTCGCAGCGCGAGAAATTGTCATACTCTTCACTTCATATGTGAATATTTCTTTATATATTTATGTTCTGTTGATGCAACTTTCTAGAAAGTGTTTTTATGATCTCCTAAAAAATAATTCTCAATGTAAGTTTTTTATACCATATAATTGTCTGGATAAAATGAAACACTTAAATATTGAATATACACATTATTTCTATACGTCCTCTGATTATTTTGAAACAAAAAATATAAATTATTTTATAAGGAAAAACGATGCGCAGTTATTCTCTATACGAATTAATAAATAAATGTTAGTTCTGTAAAGTGCATGTAATATCTCAATTTTCGAAAATTCATCGGTTAATCAGCCAATGAAATTCATTTATATACGTGTTATGTATAGAATAGAATTATTATTTTCAACGTTCTCCTTGTCTCGTGACAGTTATCACTACTTACCGCTTCGTGATGAGTTGAAGTGTTCGTTTAAGCTTAACTGCGCCTGTGAGTTGACTGACCGCTGTTGTTGCTGCATTGTCACATGATGCGAATGTTCTTGTTGTCCTTTCATTTGGTTATTCATTGGATCTATGACGTTTATTCTCCCGCGTCGATTAATTACAGTATTTTGGGTAGCATTATATTGATTAAATTGTGAATGCGAAGTTGGAGTCACCAGGGTGTGCTTTGATCGAGCATTATTTCCGTACATTCCTGAATTTAACCTCTCTTGCTGAAGTTGTTGGGTCGTAGGTTGTTGATGGTAATCAACATTAACGCTGTAAGCGAATTGATTCGTTCCCATGCCTTTAACAATCGGTCGTCCTGGATTGGAAAAGAAACATTTTAATACAAGTGTAAAATTTAATTCCATTTCGCGTTTGGAGCGAGTCATTTAATGGCAATGAAAAATTACCTGGGTGTTGCTTAACAAACGGATCAGGCCAGGATACTTGAACAGATTGTGACCGAATGTTGGAATGCCGCGAGAGTATTCCCTGTGCAAGTATTTGAACGTTTGACTGCATTTGCAGATGGGGTGCTTGAGCCGGACTCGCCAGCTTTGATGGATCATTGTTACCTATAGTACAAGTAATATATCAGTTTAATTTCTTTTGAAAGAAGATATCGAAAAACATAAGTCGGCTGACGAATTTGCATACTGCGCCTATGACATATATATTAAAGGAACTTTTTGCACCTAATTTACGTTTTGTAATTAAGAGTTTTTGAAATAACAGTGCGACCCCCCGTTGAAGTGATTCCGAATAAGGCCGGGTTCACATTAAGGCAGACACGTTATTCCCGTTTAGGCCGAACGCCTGCTTCCTTTAGCCCCACTCTCATAACACTGGAAGTCTGGAACGACGTATTGAGGAATACAGCACATGCGCGCGGAAAACTGTCGATACAAGGGCTGCAGTGAAGACGATAAAATTACCCCGGTCACTCTGGCCTTAACAGGAATCACATCGGAACCGTCGCTCGCATTAACAGGAGGTCGCACTTTTTAATTTAATAAATCTTGTAGGTATTGTACAAAGGTACCAATTACTTAATTTCTATAATCGATTAACGAATAAATATTTGTATCTGTTTCTTAAAAATCAAAGTCTCGAAAGAAATATTTAATTTTTTTGAGTCTACAAGAAATATAAAAAGTTTATTTCCAAATATCAACATGTCTAATTACAAAACGTTGAAATAATTATGTACCTTTATATACAAGGTATAATAAAAGGCCATCGAAATGAAGTTCGCAATGACATTCGCATGAGAAACAGTTTTTTGAACATGCGCCAAACATTAGTTTTGTTGCAAGTATAGTAGCCCCCCCCCCCTCCCCGCCCACACAAATTTCAAAATTTTGATTAAAGCAACATGGCGGCGCGCCGCGGCGTCCACACTTACTTCAAGCTTTCGCATCATCCTCACTACCAGCAGTTGCTGGCAGCGTAGGACATAAAAAGAGATATATTGCTTTCCTTTTCCGCATCGTATAAGCGTGATAAGACTGAAGATGGGACATAGCGGACGACGCAGTGCAGATTGAGTGATGGAAGAATGAGTGAAGGGTAAACATTAAAATAAAGGAAAGCCAAAACTTAGAATATGGGAGGTACCAGAAATAAGGGGTGGGAGGCTTACAATAAGAGGGGGAATACTGCATGCGTAAAGTGCAAGGGAAATTGAAAAATGCTTAAAACTGAACTATCAGCACACTGTGGCCAAATCGTATATAGTTAAACGAATACGTGCGCTTTAAGCACGCTTTCGAGTTCCACATCCTATTTTATGCACGACTTTTCCTTGCGTAAAGTAAACCTGAGTATGTAAAGTAAAGTTACCGCGATCTTCTGCTCGTATGTAAAAGTATCGCTTTACGCATTAGTAGTATATATAATCTACTATTTTTGAAAATTCGTTATAATATAGTACAGAGTATCAAGAATCTTTTCTGAAATCTTTAACTCGATCGGAGAGAGGATCTATAAGAATAAGAGTTTTGTTGTCGTTCAATCAAAATTATAAAACATTTTTGGTTATTTTTACTTGTTTTAGGCTTAGTGTTGATAAAAAACAATGAATTAGTGATAAATATGAAATTGCCGTGCAGGAAACAAAAGTAAAGAATAATCTGTACTGGAAATGAAAGATTGAAGGGTATCGTATTAAGTGTACCATTACCGGTAATTGAAAGCCGAGCGTTGTTCTTAAAACTATTTGTTTGCAGTCGGTAGTCACGTTTTCTTAAAAGTTACTTATCGGCTTGAAAATGTGCAAAATGATTTTAGTCATTTTTGTGTCGTGCTAAAATGAATATCTTGAATTACAACTTATATTATAAGCCAAGTTGAGGCCAACATCTACGCAAAGGAAAGGGTTTCTGAAAAGCGTTAAAAAAATATCTTCATCCAGGAACAAGATGTACGCGTATACTAAGAAAAAAAATCATTGTGACTGCCGTGCGGTATCAAAGTTACTTTGGCACTGAGCACATCAGTTTTTAGTTATAATATCCAAAAGACAATTCGATATTTTAAATGCAAAGTAATGATTTTATTATATTACTTTTGTATATAAATTATCGAATTGTCTTTTGGATAATATAAATAAAAACTGATGTGCTCAGTGCCAAAGTAACCTAAAAACTGATGCAACTTGGGAAAAAAGTTCTATATAAATGAACTATGTGCATGTTTCTAAACAAACCCCTCTTTCATTTTCCAAGTAATGACCCAAATAAAAATATATAGAAAAAAACATCGGGGTATACCTATATACTTACCACCACTATATATCTGACAATTTTACAAACAAGTAGTTAGGAAGTGTATGTCTGAAAAGAGGGAGAGAGCGTTTTATTCGGCCGGGCCGCTGATATGTATGAGCGGCCCGACCTGTGGCATGGTGCACGGACACTCATGCGTTCGGTTTTCTTTACATTACAAAGCCAGTTTCAGAGATAACAAACTGAAACTTTGCGAAATTAAAGAAAACACTTTTGCGAGCAACTTTCGTTTATATCACAAGAAGAAAAAAGATGGCATAGGAGCGGAAATTGAGTTACAACAAAATAATCTTGAAAATTTGTTATAAACAATAATACTTGATATCGCCATTTAAAAAATGGTAAATTTCATTTTTGTCGTTTACACTTTTATCAATAACTTTTGAACAAATTAACATTTTGAGCTGAAATTTACAGGATAGGATTATCTTTACGCACTCTAAACGTAGTTCAACTTTGAATAAGTTCTGAGACTTGATTCCGAAACGTTGGTGATTTCACATGGAATGGCCCAGTTCTTACTTTTCGATTGAAAATTAAGTTGAATTATTAATATTTATTGACCGTTGAGTTTAATAAGAATAATAATGAATCGCCGTCACTAAACTGCCTAGTAAACATAAACAATTTTCATAATTAACCATTTGGTGGCTTATGCCCTGCAATAGCAACTGGAGGTAATTGCATTAATTCATTAACGCCAACAAAGACACTTTTTGCACTTCAATTGCAATCAAGTACTGACTTTGAAAATAGTAAGATTTTATATAGTAAAGACGACCTTTCAATTTTGCTGAACTTCGATTATCATACGAAACACTTGATTGGAATTGAAGTGCAAAATGTGTCTTTCTCGGAGTTAATAGGTTAAGTACATTTTTAGATGATTGAAAATATTTTCATGCGCCCTCTGTTGAACTCGTTCAGATTCTCAAAAAGCGGCTTTTTTTGAAAATACATTTTCGAAAGAAACTGTTAAGAATGCTGATTCTGATGTTTATTATAAGAAAAATATAGAAAAGCTAAATATGTAGGGCAAATTCAGAAAAATAACGTGGAACTTGGAAGAACATTCAGTATACACCAGGGTACGCACCTTTCAATCAACCATCTTAAAATGTTTAGTTAATGCAATTAGCATCGTTTGTTATTATAGGACATAAGCCTCCAAATTCAAATTATAAATTATTTATAACATTGACCTTCATCCAGTTCCAATTGTTTCTTAAACAATTGTAAGTTTTTATAAATAATTCTTATATAATTAAAGAATAATTCATTTTCAAAAATAAGATTAATATTAAAAAATTAAGAGTTTTTAATATTTTCGGCCAAGAAAATAAATAATAACCATGATTTTATGTTTGAAAAAGAAATGAGTAAATCAGACATATGTACACATATTTCATAAGTCAATAAATCTGGAAATTAGGTCTATATATGTATGAAAGGACTCATCATAATCGGACATATCTACACGGAACGAAGGAGCTAGGTTATGTAGCATGCTTAAAAAGCAAGGTGTTTACATTCATAAAGCGTGATTACGCTATGCGCTTACGCTAGCTCACGCTATTTGTGGAGATGAGTGTCCTGGAACTGAAAATAACGCGGAATGGCGGAATAGGGGATCAGATTTGGCGCGAAACTGCATGCAGTATGACAATCGAACTCTTTGAAGTTCCAGTTGACGTATGTACCCCGTATTCCAGTCGTGTGAAATCTCAAAACTTTTGAAATACTAATAAAAATTAAAGTTTAATATATATCAAACATGAATATGAATATGTGATGAAAATTGTTTATAATTCGAATAGAACTAACCGGTGCACTCGATTTTGACTGTTGGCGATTGCACACGTGTCACCAGAATGGTGGAACTGGCCGAATTTGGACTGCGCGATAGGAACGAGCGACCGAGACCGATCAAGTCCAGAAGTCGTTTATCCTAAAATAGGATGAGCACGAGGAACTGTAGGATGAGGGTATATCATGCTGTATTTACATAAACTGGCTGATTTAATAGTACGGCGCCCTAGACATATTACGATGTTACGTTACCTTTATTGGCTGGTAAACAGTCTATGCTTTATAGGAGTAAACTTATACTGCAATAGAGTTCACTTCTAACCAATTTAGCATAATAACATTCAATACTTTCAAAGCGACAGTTTTTTTTATTCTTATTAACAGTAATGAAATATGAATGTAACCCTTTAAAAGGAGCACAGTTGTAATTCCATATTGATATTGGCTACATGTAAACGCATTAAAATGCATCTTTTCTTTATAAATGGAAAAATATTGGATAAAGCGGCTGTGACCCTTAGCGAGACGAAACAATAACTTCCCAATCCATCTCTCGTATTTTATTCCAGTTCACTTGACATATTTTTACGTAATTCGTTCTACAATCTGCATTCAACATATCCTTTTGCTCTATTTCCAATTTTTGAACCTAGATCTTTTTATACAGTCAAAAACCCGACAAATAAAAATCCGACAAGTAATAGAAATCGGCATAATAAAGTAAAGAGAACAATATTTTGCCGTGTCGGCTTTTTTTATGCACACCAACAAGTTTCCACGCGGAAAATGACAGCATTTGTTAAATAATATCATTTTTCTCTTTTTTTTTGATCATGTTCAAAATCTAATCAGCTCAAAATTAGGCCAGGACGCAACGCTGACACACACACACACGCGCGCGCGCGCGCGCATGCTCAGTTGCTCATCCCTCTAAAAATGGGTCAGTTTGGTTCTAGTCTTCAGGAAACGTGTAGATTTCATGAAATTATCACTTTCAATTTTCGAGGTGATTACAATAACTTCATTGTAGATGGGGAAGTTAAAAAAGAAAATTAGGTGCGTACTCTCGGGGCTGTTCACCATTGGCCTTTTTTACGTTGCAGACATTGATAGACCCTTAATGAATACAGAACATATGCCTTGAATATAGAACATGAATATGGAAGACGTAACTTGATAATTAACGAGTTATTACATATCTAACCAATTTATTAATAAGCTTATTATTTTTGACCTTGATTCAAGTGCAAAAACTGACCTGCGTAACGTTCTATGGTAAACGAATAACTGCATAACAGCTATTGCAGAATAGATTCTTTTAATGTATATGCTACAATGTCACAGCGCTTCCAGTCTACCTGCTTTGTACATACTTGCTTCCCTTTAATACATCAGAGCAACGATCTCAAGAAAATGCACAATGGTCCTACATCTAATTTCTGTTTGAACCATTTTGTCCCAAAATTTCCACTTTGACCAACAGTGAACCATCTATTATTACGTTAGTATCTATTTTCACCATATATCCGCTGATTTCGAGTTCATTTTATCGACTTGATGTTATATGTAAAATAAAGCAATCGAGCACCAATATGAGTTGTTATTTGGATATTTGATTTCTTCTTTTCCGCGTGCGTTTATGCACATACATTTTTAAGGGCGCCACAGATTACAGTTTGAAGGCGCGCCGCGGTTGTTCTCACGTGGACACATCCTAATACTGATCTCCAGTTTTCATGTTCATAATTTGAAATAATTCTAGCTTCATTGATCAGGGTAAATTTGTCAATCCTTAAATGAAAAAATTTAAACCAAATGGTTAAGGCTTAAATACGTGAGAGTTAAAGACATGTTTTGCATTAGAAATTACACTTTTTAATACAAACATCCGAAAAAACTATTCACAAACTACCTCAAAAATAACGGATATTCAGGAGTCATCAGTGCTTTTTAGAGAGTGAAAATCGACGTTGCAATACGGATTGAATACTATACAGTCTTGCGTCAGATACGTTCAATACAATTTCGCAGTTTCTAAATGAATGTTGCAGAAAACTTAGGGAATTGCTCCTGCAGAATATAATGCCTAAATTACAAAATAATCTCATGAGTAATAGAAGCCGTCCAGATTGTAATATTTATAAATACTAACACGTATAATATACTGACACATAAGAAAGTACACAGATTAGTACTAATTACGGATCGCTTGGAATTCTTAGGACCACTGGTACCACGATAACGCGTAATATACGAAAAACTGCATCAATATAAAGACTTAAAATTAATTAAATAAATAAATAACGAGACCCATTTTAAGCCCTTGCAAATGTATCCAGAGAGTGAACATTGCTCACCTGTATAAAACTATGAAGTTACCATATCTATATAACGCGAAATATCTTTTCATGCGAACTTTTACTATTCGGCATGCGATCGATGTTTACTTTAAAACAATTTTAAAACGCTAAAAACCCCTTACGAAAAAATAATTACTTTAAAACAATTACTTTGGTCTTAAGGAACCGGCAGAAGACTGATTTCCACGTTCATAATATTTACAAAACCAAACACGGATCTGGAATGCGGGGCTACTTTGATCTTTATACGCTATCCTTGTGTCGGGGACGAGTTCAAGTAATCTGGTATATAATGTATTCGGAGGTTATTGCAAGAATCAAGTATGTCATTTTTTAAATGAAAAAATATGATAAATTGTTCGTGAAAGTAAATTGAAATTAATTTAAAAATGTTATTTAAAAATACACGTATCTTGTTAAAAATATATTTATAAAATACGCTATTATCGCTTACGATAAATATCCAATAGATGGCCTCCATTTGTTTATCGGCAAAATTGCATTCGATTAAATTAGGCCTGGGGGGCAATTTAGAGAGCTATACTCCTCGCTCCAGCAATAAGTTAGAAAAATATGTTCAGTCGGTAATGAAGGCATGAAATCTGTTCGTTAATCTATAAGGTCGTTTTCGTGAAGATACAAATATTTGAATGCATAATATATATTCCTTTTAAACAAGTTAAACCATAAAAATGCTATATTCAAAATTAAATGAGCCGAGCAATCATTAGAGTAGCTATTACGAAAGCGTACATAAGATTAAAGCCATTAGCATGCATCGCTGTTTCTTTACACGATCACGAATGTTTAAACAGGTATAACAAAAAGTACTGTACATTGGGGTGGGCCAATTTTTAAAAAAAATTATGGAATCGGAATCGTTGGGGTGGGAAAAACTTTGTAGTGGTACCAAGAATAACTGACATAAAGCTGCATCCGATCCGATAATATATTTTGCCTGCAAAAGCGGTTTCAAGATTACAGACGAAACACATACAAAAAAATATTCATCAGCTTCCAGATTTCGTACCTACTAAAATAAGTAAAATTAAAGTGATTGCACGGCGGCCTGACTTCTTTTTAGGTCGATATTTATATCTTTTCAAAGGAAAACAGGTGGTGAATATGGTCGTCTTTGTTGTAATCTCGTGGCATTTTTTCCTTTCCAGTTAAAGCGGATAATCCAAATTTTTATTTCCTATGCCTTATTTTTGTTGAAAAACATCTTTTCATTCAAAATGCGTTAACTGCGCTGAAACCGTTCATTTTTAGCTCAACCGGTGGTCATTTTAATCTGAAAACTATCAGGAATTCGTCGTTTCATCAAACCTAATTTTAGAATGCATTTCGAAGGAGATATTGTGAATTAATTGACATATTTTAGGAATGTAATATTTTTTAAGTGAAAATTATCAAAGAGTAGAATGGAATAACTCGGCCGGAAATTGATCTTTTTTGATCAGACCGGATTTATTGCATTCAAAAATCATTCAAGAAAAGATATCAGGATCACAAATTGGTGTGGGATTATTGAAAAATAAAGATCGGGAGAAAACAGAATCGCTGTTTTTTCCATGAGAATACAATGTTAATTTAGAACCGGTTTTGCAGGAAAAAGATATTATCGGATCGGATACAGCTTTATATCAGTTATTCTTGGTACCATTACAAAGCTTGTCGCACCCAACGATTCCGATTCGATGATTTTTTAAAAACTCGGCCCACTCTACTGTACATGATACGGGCGCCAACACATTAAACCCATTAACTCTCTTATCGTCTTCGCTACAATTACTGCGTTATCCCATTTAATGCGTAAAGTCTGTTACAGTAAAATCTCCCTAGTTAGTACTAGGGTTGCCACTTTTCATAATCAGACTGTATTCTGTAGAAAAATCTCCATATATCTTGTTATTTTTTCAGAAATCTCCAGAAAATTTAGCGTTGTGACTTTTCTCCTTAAAGTGAAGTGCAACACTTCTTTTTAAACAAGTGTAGAATATGAGACAGCATACGCTCATTATGCACTGGTATACATAAGTGCACTCAGTTAAAAACGCCACTTGATATCGTTGCCTGAACGCGCATATTTGATAATCTCGAAAGTATCTCGATTGTATCTTCCGATGATTGACCAATCCGAATATTTCTTCTAGTGTAAGATTTCTTCCCGAACCTCGATATTTTCGAGATTCTCAATTATATCACCTACCGACCTCTTACGCCATAGTGAAGACCTGCATTATTTTCAAGGTTTATTGTAGATAATAATATAATATAAGGATTATTTAAAGATAAAAGGGTAGACCTTCGGAAAGACCACGTCACACGGGAAAAAATTGACTGATGTTTTCCGACCTATTTTGGGGTGCTGTACAATAATCTGAAGTCAAAATTTGTCGCTCGGCCGCATCTTAGCCACTATATTGGAAAAAAATCGAAAAAACATCATTTTTTTCAATTTTATGCGTTTATCTTAACAACTTGAAGTCCCACGAAAAAATGTTTCATACAAAAAGTGTAGAGCACGAAATTCTCTACCTTTTTCTTCATAAAATTAAAAGTAACGCCGTAAATTGAAGATGAACATGAGAACTATTGGCGTGTCATGGCCCGTTCAAATTCAGTGGATGTACACCCCACTAGGTAGCTAATAAGGCACTCGCGATTCATCCGCGGTCTCGCCACAATAAAGTGTTTATTTTTGTTTGTTAGAACACACGCACGCACGTGTGATAGCAACGGGAACAGCGCGAACAAAGCACCCCGAAGAGATGTAAACCGGAGAAACGCGTATATTTTGAGTAATGCTAATGCTGCGGTATTGTTAAAAAAGACTGATCATACATATATATTATAGGATGTTTGTACACTGGTACTGCAAAATATCGAAACTATATAATACACGTTAAATGCGGTTCACCCAGACGGAGTATAGACAAATCATGAACGTTAGGTGTTTTTTTAGCGGGGAGGTCTGACAGGGCCGCAGGCCCCTCTAGTAGCAAACCGAGCGGAGGCATTATGCTGAAAACACACTGTCAATTATTCTCATATTCAACCTTCACGAACAGTGTTACTTTTGATTTTACGAAGAAAAAGTGTATAACCTTTTTGCAGAGAATTTTGAGCTTTACATTTTTTGTTTGCAACATTTTTTTCGTGCGAGTTCAAGTTTTCATGATAAATGTAAGTCTAAAAAAATTGCGTTTTTTCTATGTTTTTCAATACAGCGGCTAAGATTCGGCCAAGCGACAAATTTTGACTTCAAATTCGTGTTCAGCGACCACAAATACGTCGGAAAATAGGTTAATAACATTTTTTCCGGGTGACGTAGTCTTTCCGAAGGTTTGCCATCGTGCATAATAAGCGTAAGTTCTTGTCTTGCTAGAAAAGGTAAAAATTGAACGAGAGTGCCCCGTTCTCGAATGAAGGACCAAGTAAAGCTAAAAAAATGAAGAGATGTGCCAAAAAATATCCACAATTGGTCATAACCGAGTAGAAAAGGACAAGACTTTTTTCGTTGTAGGGTTTGTGTAAATAATTATATAGCAAATGGTTTCAATTGATTGAAACTAGAGAACTAGAAAAAAGTAAAGTCAGCTGAGATTAAAATCAATGCATGATTTGAAACCGACTAAATTTTCATTGATTGCTGATGAGTCAACTGACATTAGTAGCATACAAAAATTTGTCTCTAGTAGTTAAATATTTTAATCGGGAGTCGACAGATTTTTAGGATTAATACCCTCTCAAGTTGCAAGATCATACGCCGCCTATCCTACCGTCACATATTTTGAAGTAGGCCCATGCCTATTTGGCATAGTACCCAAGGTTCGCTATTGGAAGGGGAAAATGCACGGCGTACACACTCATCCCGGCAGGGACCATTGGGAGAGGGATCAACTGCAGAGGAACCAACTCGAGAGGTTGCACCGCAATTTTGATATAATTGAAGATGGCACCTTTCATTTTATAATTTTTTATATAACACTTAACGTTATTCAAAATGATAAATAAATGTGTAATACTGGTAATTCTTTTAATTTAAGATTAATAAAGTTTCATCTTCCTTTTTCTAATTCCGTTCCTACTGCCCTCGCGTCTGCCCTCGAAGATACCAAATTTTGCGCATCCTTAATAGAAAAAATAATTTACTATTTCCAACATAGTTTCCTTTTTTTCTAATTTGGCCGACGGTGAAAAATAAATTCTTAGACAAATTTAAATAAGTAGAGTTCGGATTTATCAAATTATGAGTTACTCGCAATTATGGCCTCAACATGCGTATAGTTTATATTAAAATATGGTTGTGTGGGATGCATTAAAATAGTATTTCCCCTTAATTCCCATGTATCAAGCGATTGGGAATGTGTTAAAATGAAACCAGAATATCGGGAATATGAAAACGTGCAAACAATCGACCATTTTAAAAGTAAAAAAGCGAGCTGAGAACAAAGCAGCGGATGTAAAGAAAGACGTAATATGAAAAGTATGTTGAAAGGTAATTGCCATAGCAGATGTACAGTTATTCCCGAAATCCGAGACATAAGCAGTGTACTGGTAAAGCTATTAAAGTGAAATAGAAGATGCAGATGACGGTAGAGATCATCGAAGGCAAGAAAAGGAAACAGGAAAGCAGTTTATTGTAAAATCTATCGCAATACGAAGTATCACATGTAATTACGTAAACCTGTGATATGCATGATGCGCAGACATTAACTTTGAGTATAATGCCTTCGCGTATTGTTGAGCGCTTGTCATGAAACTCTGACATTAATCTCGGATGTAATGTCTTCGCGTATAATTGAGCGATACTTATGCTCGAGCGCTGCACGAGGGAATCAATTGGCAACTAGTCACTGTTGCTACGCACAGGAGAAAAAAATAGGCTGGGAACTAAATATTAATACCGTACATTAGATGTGTTGGAAACAAAAATAAAGTAACGTTGCAATAATTGTACGACAATATTTTAATCCAAACGGAGCATTTCGGTTCTTAGCGAGAAAATTCGATCTCTTAGCTTTTGCACGGTAGAAAGGAATAACTGAACTTTTCAGAAATCGTTAAGTTCGCAACAGTTAAAACGTTAAGATTCTTGGGCAACGTCTGTGCTCGTTTTATAAATCTGTAAAGTTTTAGGGTTAGAAGCGGCCGAGCCTCCGCCGCCTGAGTTACTTTCTCGTCTGCACTTGAGCTCGGTCGCGACCTTTATTGCATCATCAGTTATCGTCGAATCATTGTTATTAGCGTCATTGGTAACAACAAGGATGTCGGAAGAGTTCTTCAACTTTTCGAGATTTTCGAAATTTTTGGGATCATCAGAGATCTCGGGTTTCGATGGATTCTCGAGATTATTAGGTTTACTAGAATCTTGTGGCACCAATTCGTCCACTTTTGTCTTTTTATTCAATTGCTCGCAGTTCTTTGGCGATGTCTCGACCTGATTTTTTTCGTGTCCCGTTTCTGGCAAAGTACTGAAATGCTCCATTTTCGACGCTGCTTTTCGCGAACACGAATTATTGCTACCCTTCGTTTCGTTAACGAGCTTAGAAAACTGTGAGATACTTTTCACATTTTTATCGTACACATTGCCACCGTCATGAATTTTCTTAGAATAGGGAGTGCGTGGCTTTTTTTTTTGAGCAGTATGAGAATTAAATTGAATTTGACGTGTTTTTGTCGCACCCTCGGTTTCCTTTTCGGCAGTCATTTTACGCAATACGGACGTAGGGGTGAATGCGAGTGGAGTTGGACTCGGGGTCTGCTTTGTCGACTGGATTACTGGACTGTGGCACCTCTGCTGAGCCTGCGGCTGCTGCTCCTGGCGTTTGCGGAAGTTCTCCCTTTGCTCTTCCAACTTCTTCTTGATTAACGCGTTTTGTATGATCGACTGAGTGTGCATGGCGATTTCACGCGGCGATGGCACTCTATGTGGTATCGCTGTTATATGCGTAAAAAAATTGTAAAAGTGATGATTTTTCGTGACTTACGCCCTTTTCATGTGTATATCAATTTGAGGATACCCACAGCTTAAACGAATAAGTTTTGCATGATCATTTAACGGTTTACGCTTTAAAATTATTCTCTTCAACAAGAGTCCCAACTGCTGGGGTGATATATACATTCTGTGCACATGTATACCTTCATACATGTTTTCATTCTAGAAAATATATTGATAATATTTAGACATTTAACTCGGATGCGTGAATGCAACATTATACGTTTAATTTTAAGACGAGAAAGCGGTAATAAGTATATTCTAATTAAAAAATTATACAATGAAATTAATGAAATCTTTGAATCAGAGTATTGCACTCTTCCTGAAAGACTGAAATAAATAAATAAAAGAAAAGCAACAATAAACAAAGACCGGTAAAATAAATAAAAATCGGTTTTAACAATTATTAGTTGCAACTGTAAGTTTACTAAAATCAGTTGATTGAAATGGGAACAAAATGTAAATAACACATTTCGCCCAAAAGCGCCTAGGAAAAGTGTATTATTTTACGAAAAAAAAAAACACAAATGAGTTTAATCGGGTATAGTAATCGCAACATAAACGATGCTATATCATGTGAACATTTTTCGTTTAAGTTGCCTAACCTCGTGTCGTTTTATTTGAACTTACCGTTACTCATCGGCGATGGTATTCTTTGTTGATTCTGCTGTTGATATAGCATCTGTTGTAATAGATGATCTTGTTGAGTAGGTACGTTAGGATGTGGACTTATTGTACGAGGTGTTGTATTGCCATATACTTTCAAAATATTCACTAGAACTTCTCGATGCCGGTGTTGCAGTGCCGGGTTCTATCGACACAAAATCGCTTATTATCACAGAGTAAGACATGTTATTGAATCAATGTTGTACTAGTTTGTCGCATTATACGGCATATTCAATATCCTTCGAAGACAATCACTATTAATTTAATAACATCTGTTGTACATTATTGATTTATACTATTGCAATCCTTTCAGAATTTATATTGTTTATAGAAAAATAAAAAATATATAATATAAACTATACAACGGAGCCAAGTTTATCTACTTTTTAATGCCGAATGGCAAAATTACAAATTCTAATATATTTTGATAGATAAATATAATTTTGGATTGCCGAATTCGATTATGTGCTTATACTCCTAAAATTCACAATGACGGTAAAAAACAGTCAATTTTTTTGAACTACGTTAATTGGGGTGTTTCGAGGAGACCGCTGGTTATTAAGGCCAGGGTACCATGGAAAATTTTGAAAAAATCGAAAATTTTGGAAAAATCGAAAATTTTGGAAAAATCGAAAATTTTGAAAAAATCGAAAATGTTTTTTTCGCAAATCGCTAGGCTCTCAGAAATAGCATAGAATGAGTCCCGAAGGTCCGAACGACCGAAAAACAGGTATAAAAGAGGGGAGAACGGAGCGCGGTAAGCAGTAAATCCGGCCGCTTGAGCACTGGGCGTGGTGGCAGTTGTTACATTCCAACGGACCGCCTTATTGTTTTGTTTCGTTTCGGTTTTGAAAAGTGTTTACTTCTCTGTAGTTTCAGGAGAGTTTCTAGTTTAGTATATGTGACATTTTCACTGGTAATAGTTCGCTTCAGTCTTTTCACGCGTTTGTAAATTTTTCGTTCGCGTGAACTAAAAATTCATCATGAATAGAAAAATATCATCGAGAATACCGCATAGCTCGAAGAAGAGGATATTTAGTGGTAATCGACATACATCAGATAGTAACATTGAAAAAACCAGTGCTGCTGCTAAAAAACTGAAAAACAGCCAGCTGCAATTGGAAGTAACTATCGATCAGTCTCTGGCTTACGTGATCGTTCAGTGGTCTGTGGTATTTGTATTATTGCAGCAAAGAGTTGCTTATGTAAACTGTGGTCAGAAAGTGCGATTCGGAAACAGTAATTTAAAAGTATTGGGTTTTCTACTAGAAATCACCTGCAATTGTGAGCAGAGTGAACCAATTCCTTCATCTCCAAAAATAAGTAGTGGTTACGAAATCAAGAGAAGGATAGTTTTTGCTATGCGCTTGATAGGAGTTGGTTTTTATGGTTTATTACATTTTTGTGGACTGATGGACATCTCATCGAATGCATTAAGCGCAAATGCCTATTATAATAGCTTACGGCATATTTATTGTGCAGTGAAGGCTGTTACTGAAATAATTTTTAAAAAAGCTGTCAGAGAAGAACAAGAAGTGAATAAAGAAAAAGTATTACCCGAAGATAGGCTTACTGTTTCGGGCGACGGTTCGTGGCCAAACAGAGGATTCACAGCTTTACTTGGAATTGTTAGTTTAATCGGCAAGTATACGAACAAAGTCATAGATGTAGCCGTGAAATCAAAAATTTGTCAAGCATGCAGTAATTATTCACAAAAGTTTCCCGAAAATACGCCAGAGTTTGATGCTTGGTTTACGGAGCACTGTGAAGCAGGACATTGTACAAGAGAGCATATGATGGTAGTGCCGGTCTTATAGAAGTTGAGGGAGTGCAAGACATGTTTATGAGATCTGTGGAGACGTACGGTGTTACGTACGAATATTATATCGGTGACGGTGACAGTAAAAATTTCAAGCGGCTCGAAGAAATTGAACCGTATGGTAAGGCTCTCAAAGTGAAGAAAAAAGCATGTGTTTCACACGTAGGCAAGAGTATAATAAACGTGGAAAAGAAGCAAAAAAACCTTGCGAAAATAAAGAGAGCTCTGAAAGCAGAAGAAAAAAGAAAGGCATTAGAAAGAGTTGAAAAAGTACTAACAAAGAAGAGGGCTTAAAAAGTGACCAACCTGCAGTAAAATCTTTACAATTCACTGAAGCGCAACTGGCAAAATTATCTGGCTACTTTAAAAAAGCTGTGCTTGCTCACCCCGATTCTGCTGTAGATATGAAGAAGGCAATTCTGGCCTCTTTTTATCACAAGTGTTCTACCGACGCAAAGCCGCAACACGAGTACTGTCCAGGCGTAGCAGATTCATGGTGCGGTTATCCAAAAGCAGTAGCTACAGATAAATTACATGACTTCAAACATCCTTCGGCATTCGATGAAGAAGTGAAATCTTTTAGAACCAATTTATGAGGAATTAACCGACGATAAAGTGCTCGAGAGATGCTTAGGCGCTAATACTCAAAACAATAACGAAAGTTATAATTCGTGTGTTTGGAACATAGCTCCTAAGCACAAGTTTGTTGGTAAACAAACACTTGAAATTGCTGCTGTTAGTGCTGCTTGCATTTTTAATGAAGGGTTTTTACCGATTTAGAAAGTTATGGAAGTTATGGGTGTTACAATCGGCCCGCAAGCAAGGCATAAGGCTGATAAAGCCAACGACAGGCGTGTTGATCGAGCCGCCATTTTGACAAAAAAATTATGAAAAAATATATTTTAATTGTTGATGACATGTATTTTAAGATATAAAAAGTTCGTTTTCCCAAAACGCTTTTTAGGGTGAATAATATTTATTTCAAAAAAACACGAAATCAGTGGTAACCTGGCCTTAAACTAAAATGAGCTCTTTAAAATTCAAATAGATTATCCAATATGGTGGTTCAATTGTTGAAAACTACTGAATTTGCTTAAAAGTAGTCGCACGTGACTTTTGAAGGTTGCTGAATATGAAGAACGCTACAAAGAAAATGGTACACAATCTAAAAAAAACAATCATTACCTAACAGTTTGTAATGCTAACGATTTGAGCTTCCTTAAAGAAACGAAAGGTCTATTAAGTTACATTCATAAAATTCTGTTTAAGCTTTAGACTGCCCGGATTCGAGATATCAAAACTTTTAAAAATGTCTAAACTTGTATCAACTATATATAAAGTTCATACATTGGGTCGAGCCTACACGGAGAGAACTCTGAGAGCTGATACACGGAAAGTCCGGCGACAGCCGAAATGCTTGGCTTGAACACAGACATAAACGCGATGCTCGTGAGAGCCGCTTGACGCGGTGCTTGTACTGTCGAATTATAGCGCTTTTCAAACTGGTAAAAGTAAACCATGTGCGCGTTTTTGTATTAAGAAATGCACGGTGTATTTCCGTGCATTTTGGCGTGTTGGTTTCCTTCAGGTGCAGAGTCAAGTGTCTTATAGAATAACAAAATTTACAAAAGCAGAAAAATATTGCAGCACGAATCTCCAAATATGTAATGAAATTTATTCGACTAATAAGTGTTATAAAAATCATATAAAACTTTTATTTGTTAGTTTTGTTGCGCATGTTTTATTATTTGACATCTTTTTCTTCCAGACCTATTATTCCATTATTTCCATTTATTCAAATTAACTAAAAAATAAAAGTTTTATATGATTTTTGTAACACTTGATAGCACAAATATATTATCTGTCATTTTAAACATTTAAATTTCTTCTAAGCAAAGAGTATAGAAATCCTTACCATCGTTTAAAACAATTAAAACAAAAGAATAAAAATATCATTAAAAATTTGTTTAACCTATTATAAATGGCTAATAAATATAAAAAAAGCATTTAAAATATCATTATATTTTACACATCTTTTCCGAAAAAACAACTGTAAAATAATTTTTGCCATAATTACTTATAGGACTTTCCATTTTAAAAAATCAAAGTCACCTTCAAATAACCTTTAAAATTGATCTCAAGATTATTAGATATATTGTTGAATCGCTCAATGTGTCTTGAAATTGAAAGTGCCCCACACACTTTTCGATGGCGAAACTACCCATACGCGGATTCCGACAATCACGATTTAAAAATTAATTTTATTATTAACAAAATTGTCAAAGATATGACGATTTATGTTTTAAAATGTCATTGACTCTACGATTCTAAATTTTTTTGTTTTTATTTTTTAAAACGAAACACTATTCTTTATATTTAAAAAAATAGTAGAAAATAAAAGCATATCGTATAATTTTATGGATAATATTTTATTATCGTAAGTATGAATACGAAGTTAGTGCATATCCACACTGCGAAATCGCCAGAAGTTATCGCCTCAACAAATATGAAAATGGTTAAGAAATGTCAAAAGTGTTCTGCGGCCAAAAATACAAGTGGGGACATGTAAAAGACAGGGGCAATATGGGTAGCTCCTAGACTCTTCAGCATTCTTTAGGTTTGAAGTAAATTGGGTAAAACAATGTTATGTTTACTTAACCCATTAAGGGCGGGAGACGCACATATTTACTTTGATTTTCGACCTTCATTCTCAACAGGAAATATGATTAATATTGATTTGAAAGTAACCAACCCTACCATTTTTGAGTATGCTCTTTAGAGTGGCGTGGTCAAAATTGCATTTAAATTGCTTTAAAAACCAATATGGCGCATTTAAAAAAAAATGAAAAAAATTTCATGTGTTTCGTTTTTTGTGAATTTTTTTTCGTATCAATAATGTTGCCGTAACGATGCCTTTCTGTAACCAAAAGTGCACAAAATATATGAACTTCAACTCGGAATTTTTTTGTTATGCAAAATAAACCTTATTCTATCAATTATGAACATTATCGCATGATTTTGAATTATTTCATGAAATATGGTCGGCCATATCGGATCCAGCATCTTGAATTTTAAAAGTCTAACCTCAAATTCGTGATGAACAACCAAAAAAAAACCGTATACGCGTTTCATAGCGATTTTGAAGCATTTTATTGAATTTCAGTCCACCATATAGGATCCGCCATCTTGAATTTCAAAAATCTTTCCCCGAATTGCTGATCAGCAAGTTCGAAAACCCCTGGACCTCCGTTTTAGGGAAAATAATACCACTAGAGATGCGAATTTCATTAATAATGTTCATAATTGATAGAATGAGGTTTATTTTTCCGAGATATTGACGTTTTGAAGAGGTTAGGTTGATTCGGGGCAAAACAAAAAAAATCCTAGTTGAAGTTCATATATTTTGTGCACTTTTGGTTACAGAAAGGCATCGATTCGGCAACATTATTGATACGAAAAAAAATTCACAAAAAAACACCCGAATTTTTGTTCATTTTTCTTTAAATGCGCCATAGTGGTATTTAAAGCAATTTAAATGCAATTTTGACCCCGCCAATCAAAGAGCATACTCGAAAATGGTACGGTTGGTCACTTTCAAATCAATATTAATCTTATTTTCTGTTGAGAATGAAGGTCGAAAATCAAAGTAAATATGTGCGTCTCCCGCCCTTAATGGGTTAACTTAGAATCTTGATCCACGCTGCCTCGCATAAGCTGACATTTACTCTCTTTAAGGGAGCTCAATTTATTGGAATAACAAACGGTAGGTGACTATTGTGCGTTTTAGATTATGTACAATTTTTTGTCTTCGGTCTTCATTATTCAGCTACTTCGAAAAGCACCGTAATACAACTTTTAATAAAATTCAATAGTTTTCTAAAACTTAACTACTATTATGGATAATCTGCTTTGAACTTTAAACTGCCGACTATAGATTTATAATCACCTACCTCAAAAAATAAGCCAATCAACACGACTAAACCAAATTTATCGTTTTTATTTTTACATTGACTGCCATCTTGAATTTTGGAAATATAACTTGAGAGTTGGTTTCAACAATCCAAAATTATATTTATATACCATGGGATATAAGAATTTATGCATTTCAATACTACACTTCATGATGCAGGTACATACCCGCCATTTTTGATCAGTCATTTGTAAATTTGCCACTCAGCATTAAACAATTAGAAAAAAGTACGTTTTTTGCACATATAAAACATGGACAGACGGGGGGTAACGATGAGAAAGATTGTCCCCATGTACTATGCTACTAATGAATTATTTTATCTGAAAAAATATTAAAGAATTACGTATTCATTTTTCTGCAGGAGTTTATACACATCACGTTTCTTTGGACTGCATTTTTTAATGCCAAATATATATAATTAGAGAGAAAGCATGCATCTTAGTTTTCAACATATACGCTAAACACTGACATATTCGCACTAACACAACTACGTGGCAGCTACGCATACAAACACGCTACAGGAAACTATACTGAAACGCATACATATATGGGCAAATCCGCCAAACATTTCATTGTCCATACGTATTGAACAAGTAATAGTTGACTGTCGTAACTCATTTTTTCTACACGCCCTTACAATGTGGATACAAAATTATCTCTATTTTATACTGAAGGATGTAATATAAATGATTTTTTATGCTCATACTGAAACATTAACTAAATATTTGACGGACGACTTTAACGTGCAAATCACGATGCCTTTATAATACATACTTTTAATTTTTATAGCAAATTTTTCTGATGACAGAAACTCATCTGCTCGATAAAAATAACGCAAATTTTACGAGAAAAATTCACAATTTTTGTTATGATGGTAAAGATGGAAAGATTGAATTATTTTAAGATTTTTCGAAAAAATGAGGACCAAAGTGGAAAGATTTGGTCCGCTGGTATGCATGACATATTTAGTTATTATAAATCCAAGTAATTTGATTTTGACGAAACATGGTATTTGTGAATTTTTCAGGTCGCTGATAATGAATCCAACGTCAAAGTTTTTTATTTCAAAACGACGGATCCAACATGGCGGAAACTACTTTTGAAATGTTATTAATTCGCTTAAAACGTATTATTTGGGTGTTTGTGAGATCGCTGAATTCGAATCCACGATCAACATTGAACTATGTTGTTAATTCAATTATTATATATCCTCGATGGGATAATCCTCGCGATGTGTCCGCTACGGCCCAGACCGTGTAATTTGCTAGCTGGACCGATATTGGAACAGGGGGAAAGATTCCTTGGTCTTTGTCCTTTTATACATATTTATACAGGGTGACCCATTTTAACTTCCCCACCAGATCTTGATCCTGAAAGGAACCATCATAAGTTTCAGCATTTCGAGTGGGCTACTTGGTTTATATAGGTATCATTTTTCAAACACTCTCTCGCAAAACTATGGTAAAAGTATTTATGAAATACATGAAATGGAGGTCGCTGATATAAGGTCAAAATTCATTTTCCACATTCGGTCTGCCATCTTGGATCTACCATATTGAATTTAGCAAATTTGACGTCGGATTGGGCAATATACACGGAACGAAGGATTTAGGTTTCATAGCATGAAAACTGTCGCTTTGAAAGCATTGAATGTTATTATGCTAAATTGGTTAGAAGTGCACTATTGCAGTATCAGTTCACTCCTACAAAGCATCGATTCTTTACGAGCTAAGAAAGGTAACCTAACATCGTAATATGTCAAGGGCGTCGTACTATTAAAGCAGCCAGTTCATGTAAATACAGCATGATATAGCCTCATCCTGCAGTTCCTCGCGCTCATCCTATTTTAGGATAAGCGACTTCTGGAACTGATCGGTCTGATCGAGCTGACCGATTTGTTATACTCGAATTATAGCCTATTTTCATCTCATATTCAAATTCATGTTTTGATATGTATTAAACTTTAATTCTTATTGTTTCAAAAATTTTGAGATTTTACACGACTCGTATACGGGGTACATACGTGAACTGAAACTTTAAAGAGATCGATTGTCATATACTGTTTCGCGCCAAATCTGATACCCTATTCCGCCATTCCGCGTTATTTTCAGTTCCAGGACACTCAACTCCTCAAATAGCGTGAGCCTGATACATGATGTATAGCAACGCTTTCTGAATGTAAACACCTTGCTTTTTAAGCATGCTATCTAACTGTTGTGTCATATGTGGCACGCATAAATTTTATAAAGCCCATCACTATTAAAAGGCTTGAAATTATGATCGAGTATCGGAAAAATACCCATAACCTACATCCTTCGTTCCGTGTACAGTACTTTAAATTATTTAAATTTTTTCACACTATGGTCAGACATTTGGAATTTTGAGCAACCGATGACAGCTTCGTAATCAGCGACCCCAGTAACAAATTTTAGCAGAATCAAGTAACATTTTGCATTTCGGTTCGCCATTTAGAACTTTGAAATTCTGACATCAGATTCGTCATCAGCGACCTAAAAACCTAAGAGTAGTAAACATTGCGGAAAATGAAAAACTTTTATGCTTTTTCGATCGCCATATTGGATCGGTCATTTTGATTTTTGAAATTTTTACCTCAAATTTGAATTCAGCGACCCCAAAAACCCTTCAGTTACAAACAAGACGATTGGTTGAGTCGTTTCAAAGATATTGATATAACGCCTATAGACGTCATCGCCGAGTTATGTCACGATTTATTTTGACACCATCATTTTGACATCATCAGTTAAGGAGTTAATATAAGGACTGCATATTCCAATCACGTTTTTCACCATTTTTAAATGTACCTGATCGTTTACTGAACGATTTATTAAGGGCATTACAGTAATAAAACCCGTATTATATTAAATTCGAATAAAATAAAACTATATTTAAGAAGTGAGAAATTTAATATGTTTTAATGGCGAACAATCGTAATTATGCCTTTATTTGAATATTTGTTACTACGCCGTCTACGGACGTTCATTGAACGTTTTGAACTTGGCGCTCTTCTAAAGGGAATGAGAGAGAAATAAAGATTGGGAAGTCACAAAATAAATAGTGTATTTTTCTATGTTTCTGTTCCGTTATTCTCTTTGTAAACAATAGAAATGAAACTCTGTGAAATGCGCCTTTAAAAATGTTGACAAAATTATTTCCGTATTAATTTTTTACGAGGACTACAGTGGTGGAAGAATAAAAAGTGTAAACAATTTTTTTCACCCAAAAATTTGCTTAAAACTATAAATTTTCCCTTTTCAAAAAAAAGCTATACACCTTTTCTTAACGAATTTAAAAAGTCCAAAATTAGGGAACATAAAAACATGTTTTCGAAATAATTACGTATGGATTTTGAAAAATTTATATTAAAAAAATTGTTATCGGTTAAAAAACTTGTTTACACCTTTCACGCTAGCATCACTGAACTCCATGTAAAAAATGACCATAGAAATAATTTGGGCGTATTTCATAAAGTTCATTTCATGCCTATACCATTTCTTTAAGAAATTAAACATGAAGAGACAACATATTTTCTCAGAGTGAATAACAACTTAGATTTATACCTACATTAGTTACTATAAAGTTAAAACTACGGCGGATTTGCCCACGTATCCGAAACGTAAGTACTATTTATTAATGTCATAAATTACTTTTTTCAATTAATGAAACCCATTATTGAAATTAATTCTTGTGTTTGCAGAAAATGCATTTAATTTAAAAATATAACGGTAAAAACTCAAAATATCAAACAATGATCTGGTACCTACTCTCCGATTTCTACGATTTTTAAAAATGTTTAGCATTCGGTAACAAGTGACTTTCTCTGCAATTAAAGTAGTCTAACCCTGTACCATTTCGAGATGTACCTGCTTTCACTATTTTTTAAAAATATTGAAATTCGCTCTTAAATAAATAAAAAAATGTTTTTGGAAATCGATATAACATATATCCCAGGAAAAATATTAAAACATATACAAATTAGTTTAAGAAATTTTTCGGGAAAAAACGTAATTTTTGTATCTCAAGGTCGGGAAAATCTCAGTTCCCAAATCTTTCTTGGATTTTTTTTTTTTTTTTTACTTAAAATATAAAGTTGTCTTAATTTATGAAAAAAATTACTCCCTCCATTTACTTTACCCTCATATATAAAATTGTAACATCAAATAAATGATTGAAGGAAAAGTCACTTGTTACCGAGTACTAAAACATCGCACAAACTGGTACAATTCGGAGAGTAGACACCCGATCGTTGGTTAGCATTTTTCGATTTGACCCATGATTTGTTCTATTATAATACATAAGGTGATTTCATGCGACTTGGGCTACTTTTTGAAGTCGAGTGTTAATATTTATATAATTTTTTCTATGCTTAGAGTATACCAAAATCCATCCACTTTTAAAATGTGGAGTGAAACTATTACGTAGTTTGGACGTTATTGCAAATTAAATTATTCACCTTTTTCAATCTTTTCAATCTATTCAATCGTCTCAGATTCATTACTCCCGCTGGCGGCACTTTCCGTCCCTAGGGAATAATGAGAACGAAGTACGCATGCGCACTGGCGCCCGGGCGGAATCGGCAACTTTCGTCCCGCGTTCCAGGCATGGAATACGGACATTCCGACGCGGTCGGGAGAAAATATATAATTTATATAGTAATAAATATATATAATATATAAATACACTGCATAATGACAACCAAATAATTTGCAACCTACTTAACAATGGTAATGAAGATTACGAATCTCGTATTGATTTTCAATGTAGACATTATATTAATTTTCAAACATACTAAAAGAAAGTAATATTGTCCACGATTCAAGAATTAGTGGTTTTTTTGCTATTCGAATACCAAACCTAATATGTCTAATTGTAAAGAATATACTGTTAAATAGTAAATGTTACTATTTGTTGGGGAATGTTAATCCGAGTGTGTCTACTTGCATAGAATTTCATTACTTTTATTACAGGTATGATCGAATGATAAATTACTCTTTCTCCAAATAAAAGGATAAAGGAAAGGAATTATCAAGGAAATATTTAATCTTACACAAAAAGAGTACGTACACACATGCACATATTTAATGATGTTGAAGTTTGCAACGCTGGAGTCGAAAGAAACATTTTTTTTTTTGCAACTTTAGGCCACTAAAACAGTCAAAAAATAGTATTTCGATGTCTGAAACGAACACCCGCTTGTTAGGAGTGATGAAAATAGCAATTTTTAAAATCTGAATATTATTCGCTCAAAATTCTTATGAGGGGTAATAGGGGTCGCTGGTTATGAATTTGAAATAAAAATTAAAACATAAAAAATTTAAAAAATACAACAAAAATACAAAAAATGGAGCATCTCCATTGCAGCCTCTTCGCGGCGAGAGAATTTTTTTCTAGTGAATCCAAGCAGGTGATTATTTTTGAAAACCAGTAACAATTTTCAGCTAATACTACAGATATTTGTAAAAATCGTCTGCCATATTGGCTCCGTCATTCGAAAGTTTTAAAAAACCACTTTAAATTCGTAATCAGCGACCCCAGTGACCCCTTATAAGAATTTTGAGCGAATACTGAAGTTTTTTAAAAATTGTCCGCCATATTGGATCCGCCATTTTGATTTTTCAAAAAGCAACTTGAAATTCATAATCAGCGATCCCAAAAATAGTACAATACAAATTTTGAGCGAATACGATAAATATTTTTGAAAATCGTCCGCCATATTGGATCCGCCATTTTGAATGTTCAAAACGCAACTTCAAATTTGTAATCAGCAACCCCAGAAACCCCCCAGTAACAATTTTCGACTAAATCCAGTGATGTTTGAAGCAAAAAAATGAGTGACGCCATTCTCACAAAAGTATTAAAAACTGACGACATTTGCACTAAAAAAAAACTATTTAAAAATTAAAAAAAAAATTTTGTTGACATATTGGTGTTACTTGACGTTAAAACATATAATTATTATGGTTTCTTAAACTTAAATACGCCTACAAACTTTGCAAAACCAGTTTAAGTAGGACCGCTATTTCTACTATTTTCGCCGCTTTTGTCGAAGTGGTTAATATTTACTGCTCTCTCATTTTTGTGCATGTGCTTATATGGTACGCTTTTCAGTTTAAAATATTAAGTATTTTCTTGAAAAAAAGCCAAGAATTTTCAACAAAATGACAAGATTTTGAATATTCCAGACGGGGGGGGGGGGGGGGGTGATCGGAACTGCCGAATGGCGTTTGCACAGGGATTCTGTTTTTAAATTACACATTTAACATTTTTAAGGGTCACACGTAAAAATTCGGTTTGGGATTTTTTGAGTTAAAATTTGTTTAAATAAATTACTGGGTAATATTTATAATTTAAATAATTAAGTGCCGATTGCTTACAACATATGAAAATTTTTTTTTTTCTGTACAGTAACAAAAAATTTTCCATTTCAATAAGTAGTTTTGAAGATACGACCATTTGAAAGGTTAAAAAAATCAGCGGAACTCAATTTGCAATAACTCTTAAACTAATAACCTAAAATATTAACAGTATAATTATTTTCACATATTCTAAGTGTACTCAAAGCTTAAACAAATTTCTAGAAACGACTCCAAAAAATTACCAGTTGCATGAATCGCCTACATTCAATTGATTCATTACATTTACCCATTCAGGAAAATTGAACGACTATCGTAGCAATAGTTCCTTTCTCGTAGTGTGCTTTTTAAAAAGCAGGTGATTATTAACCTCCAAGCAATATCAAATAAAAACAGAAATGTACTAAAAACCTGCAATTGTTGAACAAGGTGATGCCTCGTTATTTCACCCTGTTGCAGCCCACGGATTATAGCTTCGGCTTCTGGTCTTTGAAGGAATTCTCGAATCGAAGGAGCACTGTTGACCATCATCTGCACTTCCGGAGGAATCGGGCTGACTCCTAGAATACGTTGCTGTCCGCCCATCATCATGGATAGCATTTCAGATTGTTGCCTCTGTTTTTGTTGTTGCTGCTGAACATGCAGAACCTTCATCAGATTTTCATGTTGCAGGTGTGATTGGTTAGACTGTGGGACCGAGCCTAGTGAACCTACATGATTGTAGGCTGTTGGATGCATCTGTTTGATGTTTTGATGATGCTGTTGCTGCAGTGGTTGAGGAGATATTTGGGCATGACTTTTTAATTGATTATTCAGCAACTGTCCACAATATAAATTTGGCCATGTAGTACGTAGTAATATTAGAAAAATAACAAAATACTGAATCGTTCACTATCATAACATAAATCCGTCGAAATAAAACTTTAATCACAGTAAAAATGAGTTACCTGCAGTAATGTAACAGATTGTTGGCGTTGAGGAATTGGGCCATTGGTCGCCGGTATTGCCTGGCCGCCAGTAACCTGAGCAAGCTTCCATAAAAAACCATTAGTGAAAATGCTAACCACAAATATAAGCATAGAACTTGATTTAATTACCAGTTTTTTAAAAGCAGCGAGGTCTTCTTCAGTCCTATTATCCTTGGGAGGTTCAGATGCTGACATCGCAGGAGCACCACGCATTCGAGCCTCCAACTCTTCTAAATTAACTACTTTACCGCTAGTCTCTAGAATATTAATTCAAATTCAAAAAGTTAATTGCACGTAATAACAGTAAAAAATATTTCCAATTGGAATTAATAATACAATCGTTACCCATTTTTTTCGAGCCTATCACTCTATTCAAGTCTACAGTAGCAATGTTTTGCATAGCCGGTAGGGGAGCAGCAGCACCGTCACCTTGCCCATTCTGATTTGGTTTATTGCTACGGTGTAGCATTTCCAACAATTTCACCCCAGTCGAAGCTGCAGCGGTACAAGTAGTATTAGCTGGAGATATAGGAGCGAAATAAGTGCTCGATTCGGTAACGGATGGAATCTGAATGTTTGGCTCAGATATATCATTCAGAAGATTGTTCAGAAGTTCGTCCTGTATGGAAGCCCTTCGACTGTCAAGTTGCTTGTCTGGGCTTTCTCGTTTAAACCATTGGCTAAATCGAGAGCTGGCCCCCCCATTCGAACCAACGCCATTCTATGGAGAAATAACACCAGAGGTTAATTTCGTATTACTATATTCGAGCTATTAATAATATTTATTTACTTTATTTTACTAAATAGCGATTCGTCGTCTAGTGCAGATTTGCAATCCCAATAAAATTTCTAAACTTGTACAGATTGCTCAGAAAATTAATGTCCGCGCGTAAGAAAGTAGCACCACACAACCATGCAGCGTACTAGTCAAGAAACATTAAAAAATGAATAATTAAGGATTATGAAGTAAAGATCGTTCTTAAGATGATCTCATTACACAGTAATTTGGTATGTGTTCCGAAAAGAAAGTACACAGAAAATTGAAATGAACCATGATAACTGACGACAAAACTTTTATCGATAAACACGCACTGTAGATTGTTTAGTATATTTCTGTCCGCTTTTAGCTCCATTAACATTATTACAGGTTTTCGTGTACTTTATGCTCTATTCTACATCAAACTCGGATAGTAAACCCATACACAATACGACACTACATAGTACAACCGGGATAGTATGGTGCTTGTTTCATTGATCAAAATATACGTTTCTAACGACGCTACAATCAAATTAATACCCACAAAATACATTTATGCCCAATGTAATAATTCCAACATTAGCGTGTACCTACATGGGCTGCAAGCTCTACACCAGTGCTCTTTCATGTCGGACGTTTCTTAAGTTTATCTAGTTTATCAAACGAAACGTCCATGCGATATTTTCAAAATTCTCGATTATTTAATTTCTTAGAAAAGAAACGTGAAGACGACAAACGTAAAATTTACATATTTTCTTACAATAATGAGAAACCACAACTATGACTTCTATTAATTAAAGTAGTAACTTACGGTCAAAAGTCCGGGAACGCCAGGAAAAACATCGGACTTCAAAAAGTCATCGAGGTTAAAACTGGAAGGACTTGATTCGTGGCAGTGGACGGATCTCGACTTTGCTTCGGAGCTCTGTTCGGTTGATTTTTTTGTTCCAATCATTTTCTCTTTTAATCGAGTAGACACAGGTTCAGGCTGTTCGGAAATCGGCGAATGGGGCGCAATAGCAATGTACATTGGTTGATCCATGGATGTCGGAGTACTGCGACCTTTTGGTCCAGCAATGATTTCGGTAGTCGTTGGAGTATCCGTTAAAGTAGTAGTCACGGCCGTTGTTACGACCTTACCATCCTGTACCAAAACATACTTCTTTCCTCGTTTCTTTTGTGCGGGCGAAGCCTTTTTTCCTCTCGGGTTGGTTACCACCTTCTCATCCAAAGTGTCCTCAAATCCCCGTAACTCAATGGTATCGAGTTGGGATGTCGGCCCAGAGCTGAACCATTCGGGTTCTTCGGTTTCGCGATTTTCGTTGTACGTCCTGTTGCGACGGTCAATACTAAATCGCCGTCCGCGTTCTTTTTCTCGTTCATTACGATCAAGGCCTCGGTCACGGTCTCGTTCACCAAAGTCCCTACCAAAAGATCGCCTTTCATATCGCCTTTCCTCATTTCGTTCTTCGCGGTCACGAACGTTTTCTCGATCCCGATCTCGATCTCGTTCTCGAACTGCCTCCCTGTTGTCGCGAATATCACGATCGCGCAGTGGCCCTCCGCCGCCGATTCCAGACCGAAAATTGTATTCGGAACGCTCAGACTCGATCTTCTCGTTCTCCGATCTGAAATCCCACATATCTCGAGCCAAGATGCGACCGCTACCAATCCTACGCACCGGCTCTCGATGAGGAACCTGATCCATATTAAACGCAATATAATTGATGAGTGACATTTTTCTAATGTTGGCCGGAATTTGTTTACAAATAATATCAGGTCTTAAGAAAACGCGATTTATTGTATATTGAACTAACCTCCGTCTTTCCGACAGGACTTTCCGGCCGCTTGTTAGTTACATTGACGAAGCATCCTGAGTTGAAGCTCCGCCGTTGAGGACTCAATACGATACCGTCTTGTTCCTTCCGAATTCTCTCTCTAGGGTCGCCACTACGTCTTTTATGTGCATGATTGTCGACAATTTGCTCCCGACCTTGCCGCTCTTCGTCAGGCGGCGTTTCACTCCTCTTTCGATCCAAATGCCAACGTTCTGGATCCCAAACACCACGAGAGCTATGCATACAATAGGCATATATACTATCAAAATAAAGAAAATCATTTGACATTGCAAGATTGCCGTCGTTTACGGGCTGTTGAAATCCGATATATTTATGATGACCTGAACGCAGGTGATTTCTGTCGCTAATAAATTTTGCAAAAAAAATCAATAAATTGCTTTACAAGCAGATGTATCAAGTATACCAAATAAGCAGCAAATGTAGGAATTGCAGGAACCTTCATCAGGTACAGCAGCGGTCATGAGTCAATTTCCGCCGAACAAATAATATTTATGTCCGTCTTTTCGGTGCGTAAAGTAAACTCGTGCGTAAAGTAAACTTTACGCACTCGATTATGCTTTACGCACGGAAAAGCCGTTCGTAAACAATATTTCGGCACACATGTGTATGTGTAAAGTTCTTTACGCATACGCACTTGTACCGAAAAATAATATTCCGAAACGTAAATAAACAACGTGGCGCGTCTTACCAACAGCGAGCTGCTGCTTATAAACGAAATCGAAAAAATGTTTGCCGGACGGGATCGAACTCACGACCTATGACTTCGTAATACAGTCCGTTCCGACAGAGGCAGGAGCCGATAATTTCATGAAAAATTGACAGAATACGAGGGGATCAAATTTTTGAACTGTTTGCTAGCATATCGTATTCTGTTTATTTGTTGTGCTTAAAAAAATAAGTAAACATTTTTGTCAAGACATGATTTTTGTAGGATTTTTCGTGAACTTTACACAGGAGTAGATCATTTTGATTTTTTTTTCATTTTAACCGTCATGATTTAAAATAAAAAATACATTGCAAATTTACATGTTTGTACATGTTTTTTTCTTTTTTTCCTTTTTAACAGAAAGTTAAATTTTTCCCCTACAAAATACATGAATTTCGAAATGCTTAGTTTGTGCTTTCGAGAAATTGAATTGTAACAATTGTACGCCACGCCAATGGGAAGCGCAGCACACTGCGCTGCTATGCTGAGTCCTTTGGATTATTGCCGATTGGTGGGATATGTTTTCACGCATTTCTGATGAATTTGTAGATGATCTTTGCAAACGATTAAAATCTGACGACTCAATCAAAAATCAACAACAAGAAAAATGTTTCAGTAAACAAAATTATCAAGACATATTTGTAAGCTACAGAGACGATGCTTACAGATGTAGTTACAATTAAGCAGAAATGGTACAATGAAAGAATTTTAATAATTATGATACTTTTTAGAATTAAAAACAATCGGCAAAATGTACCTTTTACCTGGAAAAACGTGTTTTCCAAAATATCTTACATAAAAAAAAACTAGGTAAAACCAAACAATGTAAAAAAATAAGACAAAAGAAATACAAAAACTGCATACAAATGAACAAAATTAAAAAGAATAAGTGTGTTCGGGAAAACAAATTTTCGATTTCGTTTTCAGGCAGCAGCTCACTGTCAGTAAGACGAGCCACGTTCTTTGTTTATGTTTCGAAAATGTTCCTCTGGTAGAAATCAACTTATGGCCGCTGCTGTACTGTAACGAAGGTTTATGCAGTTTTCTGCATTCTCGACAAATCTGAGGTATGGTGCCACCTCGGAAGACCGCCTGTAGCTCTCGCAAAAATTTGTGATGATATATAATTTGATCTGCATTTAATAGTGTAAAAAGGGCGATTCCTCCCGTTCAATAATAAAATAAGTAAATAATATTATTTAATATCAGTCTTAACCCTGTTAAATACAGAGAGAAGTTTACAAGCTTAAAAACTTATTGCAATAGTATTTTATGTAACAGGCGTACGGTTTTCTCGGCATTATGTTTGTTTTGAAGACCTAAAACTAGTCAAACAAGTGCGCATGCGCATAGGACTATAATGTTACATTATCGTCCGCGGATGATAATGTAGCTGCTCATCAGTAATGACTAGTTTTAGGTCTTCAAAACAAACATAATGCCGAGAAAACCGTACGCCTGTTACATAAAATACTATTCCGATATGTAAATGCAAAACAAAATTGAAAAAAATCACGTTTTTTTGGCTATTTTTTCAAAATAGCGGCCGAAATATTGACGAGCGCCAATTTCTGGCATCATATTCGTAATCAGGAGACCAAAATACATCAAAATCATATTGTCAAATATTATTTTTTCGAATAGCCAGTTTTTTACCAGGTTTGATATAGCGGATTATCGTTACGGGGCAAAAATGGTCATATTTAGCGATTTTTCAGAGGCGCGAAAAAATTTCAAAATTTTGTTTGTAATTTAGGTCTTAAAGATGCATACGCTGGGCACAATTTAAGATAAAAAAAGTCAAGGAAAAGAAAAATCGCAAAGTTACAGGAAAAATAATAAAAAAACACCCCAAAAACGACGTTTTTGACGCGCATGCGCGAATGCTATATATTTTTTTTATGTTTTTTTTTTCGTGAATAGGGCATTATAAAAATAGGGATAGGCGCAATAGGAATAGGGATTTTAAAAAATTCGATACACCCTAATATATATATGTAACATGAATTATATGTAGAGAATGCGATTTTATTTGTTAAAATAGTTCGGAATATTCTTCAGTAGACACGCTTTGATAATGCTTAAAAATGTTAACGTGGATTACGTTTTTAATGTCGTATTTTATGTATACTTGTATCAAGTGAGGCTGTCGTAAGGGTAATAATTCGATTTTACGCCCTTGTATCGAAAAATACTATTTCTTTTTACGCCTACGTCGCCTCGTGCACACTTTTCGCTCGAGGGAAAAAAAGATCACTTTACGCACTGAAAACATCACTTTACGCCCGGGCAAAACTAACGGTATTTTGAAATTCATGTGTTTTGTAGGAAAATTGTTAGCATCAGCAAAAAAAACTGCCCAAACTTGAAAAAATGAAAAATATATTTTATTTATTTCATTATCAAAAAATTCAGTAAAAATAAAAAAAAACGAAATGGATTACGACAATCGAAGTTTCATGAAAAATCCTACAAAAGTTATGTTTTGAAAAAAATGTCACTTATTTATTTAAACCCACTAGCTTTAAATAGCTTGTTTTATTTTCTGAACATGGTAGTGGGTTTTGTTTTTTGTTTTCCCAATGTATATGACTTTTTGACGACACATGATTTTTTTTGCGACGACGAATGAATTTTGCAGGGAACGAATTGCCAGGGAATCGTATATTCTAGAGCCCTTCAACATAAGAATAGAGCACGTTATCAAAACGTTCAAAATTTTAACCACTCCACGCTACTCTGCCAATTCATTATGAAGTTCAATTTTCTTAGTAATAAACTACCCTCTAGGAGGATCAATGCAAAAATTTCACACCATTCCGAAAAGAAAGTATGCGCACATAAAATTGAAATGAATCATGCTGAGATGCAACTGAACACGAGACTTTTATCAATAATCACGGTGTGTACATTGTTTAGAAATATTTCACTTCTCCTGTGTGGATCCAGTAAAATTATTACAGATTTTTATATACTTTCTGTTCTATTCTACACCCAACACTGACAGTAATGTATGAATTTGACGAAATTAAAAAATACTTGTCTGAGTTATTAAGTGAACGTTCAGTGAACGGTTCGGCAGGGCCGGCTCACCGACGAAACTCAACATTTCGGGTGCGATTGCGCCCCTGTCGTTTTTCTAAAAAATTACCAACAAATATACAATTTATGTAAAAAACAGTAATATTCTACAATTTATATAATTATTAGCAATATTTAAAAACAATTTCCAGCGGGAAAAAAATAATTAACAATCCGGAATTCAACGTGAGCGCGGCATGTCAGTGGCTGATTTGAACCTTTTGATTAATATATTTTCGAAATTCTTTCATTTCTAATTGTTTAAATAAGTTATTAGCAATGTTTAAAAACAATTTCGAGCTCCGAACTCACACCGGTCTTGCCAAAGAATTATTAACAATCCGGAATTCAATATAACCGCGGCATGTAATGGCTGATTTGAACCTTTTGATTAATATATTTTCGAAATTCTTTCATTTCCAATTATTTAATTAAGTTATTAGCAATGTTTAAAAACAATTTCGAGCTCCGCGCTCACGCCGGCTTGGCAAAAAATTGTTAACAATCCGGAATTCAACGTAACCTCGGCATCTAATGGTTGATTTATTTAATTGAACTTATCTAATTGAAATTATCTAATTGAACCGTTAGATTAATAAGTTTTTCTTTCTTTTAAAAAGTTTATACTAATTATATCGTTAAAATATATTAGAAATTCTTTTTTTTTTTAAATTTGCCCGGCGCCAGAGTTTGTGATTTTTTCCATGAAACCCACTGGAAAATCCAATAAGTGTCTTGTATAAGATCTCAAGTGAATAAACGATGCAGCGATGTACAATTGAATTCCGGATCGTTCATAATTTTTTGCCAAGACCGGTGTGAATGCGGAGCTCGAAATTATTTTTAAATATTGCTAATAACTTATTTAAACAATTAGAAATTAAAAAATTTCGAAAATATCCGGAGTAGAAATTTATTCAGGCAGCCTAAAAATAAGTCAGAGCCTGATCAGGCTCCGGTACGGATTTCCTGATCAGACAGGCCTGAATATACCCTGATCAGGACATGAGCAGGCTCCGGTACGGCCTTCCTGATCAGGTATGCCTGAAAATACCATGATCAGTCTACAGTCTAACTGATCAAGACGCCTGCTTATATCGGGATCAGGGGCCGACCAGGGGTTTCCATAGATTATGTTGTAATCGATTAATTAGTGTACAGAGATTTGACAAGTTATGTAAGATTAATAATAACTTCAACATTTAAATTATGTATATACACATAGATTAAATTATTTCTCTTTTGTAGAATAATTTTGATTAACCCTGCACTTAATACATTCAATATAGATACGATGTTGAAAAATGAATTGATTGTTTTACACATTCCATGTTTGGTAAGTAATTTTTTTTGAAATATGTGTTAATGGAGAACAAGAATGACATATATTTTTTCCTTTATTTCATCACTTATATCCAACATCACAACCTTTTGCTTAATTGCTGTTAAATTACTCGTTTAAAATATTTATCGAGTACCAAAAGTGAGTATTAAAATTTATGTTTATTCGAAATATATAAATAATCTACAAACGGTACTTCTTTGGTTGCCATATTTTAAATGTAATTGCAGTATTCATGATGTAGGCCGTAAGACCTTGCTTTGGAAGTGTTCGAAAGGTCGAATTGGTGTTCAATTTGGATTATCATATCATATCATATAATTTGGAGTTCAATAAGATGAAGTTTATATCTTATTTGAAGTTATGCTATTTATTCTAATCTATTTTTATCAGGCTTTTGGGATTATGGCGTTACTCGAGATCAGGTTATAGGGTCATTTTTATGCGAAATTGAAGGAGATACAATGATGACAAATTGGGGCATTTTTCTCTAATTGTAGTATACGCATTAATGGTTTGAATGCTATTCAAGGCATATTAAATTAGTTTTCTAAGGTGCAGTAGACTTGAACCAATTCAACTGTTAAATGCTCTCAGCAAACTAATTATAAAATTAAAGAAAAATAAATAAATATAAAACTTATGCTGAACAATAAAATGAATGAAAAATGACACAATTTGTCCTCATTATATCCTTCCATTTATTTTCAAAAATTACTTTATAACCTTGTCTCGAGTTATGACGGATTATCACGAGCCTGAAAAAATTTGATTGGATCAAATGTCATAACTTGTAATCCTAGAAAATGTTCAATAAAAAAGAGCTCCAAATTGAGGACCAACTCGACTTTCCCCCAACATTTCTTTAATATTTCACTTACAGTTTATACGGTAATAACCACCTTCTCATATTAAAGTCTATAATAATATTCTGCGGAAGAAATGTAATTCAAATTTTATTTGCCAAGTGCATTTTTGGTCATTTTTTGAATATTAAAAATAACATACTTTAAAAATATAAATTAATTTGAAAATAATAAGTATGTTTAATAATATAAATTAATGTATATTTTGTTGATAGCTCATGAATCTGTAAAAACCAATTCAGATGTGATGGCCGAGTTTCTTTCATTCTTAAAGGAAACCAATCGTAAGTTTCAAGTTGTTTCTATACTAACGATGTTGTACGTCACTTTGCATTACACCCAAAATAGACGTGGAATTTTTGTTTCTTGTTCTTTCATTCACTAATTTTCTTATCAGTTAACGTTGATATTGTCAAATATTTAATAATTATTTTTATTTAAATTATTGAAATTACAAATACCGACATGAAAATTTGCTTAAATGGAAAATGGATTCTGACATTTGAAAACTGCTGAAACAAGAACAATTTTGATACAGTACCCTTTAGAACAATACAAGATTTTATCACATTTGTTGAAATACTGAAAGCAGATAAAAACTTGTGCAAAAGCAAGTGGTATGTTCAAAACGTTATTGATGAATCTCTACTAAAGTAAATAATTCTAGTGTTTAAATTTCTTAGAAGAGTATAAAGTAGAATAGTAAAATTTTATAAATGAACAGCGCTTCTTTATAATTTCATGTTAATTGTGTAGAACTTTTGTATCTGATCACAAATGTTGGATAATATTTTAATATTTTGTAATTTACATTTTTACTCTTTTAATTTTTTCATCTTTGATGCTAGGTTTGTAATTATTTTATTTAAAATTTATTTACACCTATTTTTTTATGTTTTTAGATGAACGGTATAACTCTCCTGGTTAAACCCGTTCCTGCACAAATAGTCTCATCGACTAGGGACATATTTCAAAGATAGTTATGACCAGAGATAAAAAGTATTGAAAGATGAAACAACCTTCTACTCTTGTGTCACATGTATTTAATATAAATGCAATTATTTATAATAACTTCAACAAACAAATGACCAAATATGAATGCCTATATCAGCTACATCTCTTACCTACCTTTGGGAGCGAGAAATGCAATTTTTAAACAAAATTTTCAAGTCATTTTCTTGTACTTTGTTCTCAGATTGGTCAATATTTTCATTTTAGCAGTTTAATAATCACTATTTATATATTTATTTTAAAAGTATATTTTTTGGACTTATTTATAAAACATGAATTCTTCCTTTTCTACGTATGTTATAATGAAATATCGTACCTGGAAGTCCAAATGATACTTTGGGGTGAAGCGGCGAAATTTTTTCCCGGATGTCTGTATTCCGTGATTATTTTTTAATTTAGAATTATCTTTTGATGAATGCATTGAGTAACTAAAGACGAAGTTAAAATATGTGATCCTGATATATAATACCAGTATTCAACGCTTCCGAAGATGCAATTTCTTTTTTTACTGTCGTTGGAAACTTTGATATATCTAAAGAGTTTCATTCCACCAAAGTGGAACTTTGATTTTTATTAAAACAAACAATAAACACTTAAAAGATTACGACTTCATTCGTCTCAGAGACCTCTGAAAATAAGGATTCACCACTTCACCCCGGTATCGCCGCTTCGCCCCGTGTTTTTTAAGTTTTTAAATTGACCATAGCTGGTCATCTGTAAAACATATACCGTAAGTAACATGCACGTAAATATTGTCTATGAAATTACCTATCAAATGATACTTTGCATCATCCTAAATATGAAATTTAAGGAGAGATTCAGATGCTATTATACGAGAATTATCCACGAAAATCAAAGAAAAACATATTACTGATGCAATTGGCTCAGTATTAAATGCAGCTGCAGATTGAGGCGGACGTCACAAAATAAATGAAATGAATAAAATTCTATGTCATTGTTCTACTTAACCAAATACTATCATAAATTACGCTTTGTTTTTTTTGTTCGCAATGGTTTTCGTTAAAACTAAAATGGTACTTATCTAAAATGTTTGCTCTTAATATATGACATGATAATAAATGTTCGTTTACAGAAAAATGTTAAAAACAAAATTATTAGCTTTTTATTTCAAATGCTCCTATAATTAGTATTCAGATTTTTGCTTTTTTATGCAAATCAGGACTTCTTCAGGTCCTGATCAACTTAAGCAGGCTTATTTAATTGCAATATTTAAGACTATAGGGTCCTGACCAGGTCCTGTCTATTAGCCTGATCAGGGCCTTATTAAAAAAAACGTCACACGACGTATTAGGGCCGGTTCAGGAGTTGGACCAAGCCCTGATCAGACTCCGTATCAAGACCTGATTTTGTTCTCAGGCTTCCTGATTCTAGCCTGAATAATTTTCCGCTCGGGATATTAATCAAAAGGTTCAAATCAACCATTACATGCCGCGCTCACGTTGAATTCCGGATTGGTAATTATTTTTTGTGCGCTCGAAATTGTTTTTAAATATATTGCTAATAATTATATAAACTGTACTTAAGAACTGCAGGCACATGAGTAATTACTAACCCATAGGACGATCAATACCAAGATTTCGGATGGGTTGGAAGATATTTTTTTAAGTCGACATTTTACAAGAAATCCATCACATAGATATTCAGGCATTCGTTTATATTGGTAACAAAATAATTCTTTCGCAACCTTTGTTACTTAGTGTAACAACATCTGCATCTTCGGTGATGGACATCACGTAACATCTTATAATCTTAATAGCAATAATTTATTTAAAATAGAATAACCATAGCCATAATCATTTGAGTACAGTTTATATTGCAGTATTAAGAATTTAATTTTTGTGAAACTGAACTATTTCGTAGCTATTTAATGTATATGTTTTACTTAACATTCAAAATTAAGTAACTTTTCTTAACATTTAAAATTTAATAAATTATTATAAAAATTGCATATTGTTCAATGATATTTATTTATTTTTCACGAAACAGAAGAAATCGACTAGAGTTGAGAAGCATTATTAGTTGTAATGAAAAATTTGTTCAGCTTAAAATTGTATGATGTCATTTTGTTATTGCATCAAAAGGTATTTCAGAAAAATATTGATAGACTAGCCGGTTTGCCAAGGGTATTGTATATTTTTTAAATCTCCCCGATTC
Source organism: Trichopria drosophilae (assembly GCA_030407085.1). Taxonomy (NCBI): domain Eukaryota; kingdom Metazoa; phylum Arthropoda; class Insecta; order Hymenoptera; family Diapriidae; genus Trichopria; species Trichopria drosophilae. Next base: position 62,093,234 of record CM059584.1, on the reverse strand, counting down.
CGGCTGGTCAATACCTCATGGCGGTAAGTGGATTTCTACTTGGCGAAATTGAAATCCGCTTGCGAAAGAGGACTCAAGAGAACTATTTTAAGAGTGTAAGACTAATTTCTTTTTCCATAAACTTACTTATTATATACGATGTTCAGACATTCCGGTCTTCTTTTTGATAAAGGCAAATTTTTTAGGTTCATGAGAGTTTCCTAAACGAACAGAATAATCAAAATAATTTGGTATATTGCATTAATATAAATAGAATGCTAAATCATTTGAAATAGAGTTTTCATCATACCCTGGTATATTGGAATTGAGGCCTAGAGCGACCAACTTCCACAATGGAAGTATCGGTTACCTCGCCGGCGACAGACATCGAAATGATTGCGTCGTCTCCTGTAAACGCAGACAATCAATTAGTCACATTAACTTAATAATTTAATTAAAATATTGTTTACTTAGGCAGTAATAATTTGGTAAATTCATTGGTAAAAAAATAATAATTTAATTAATTTAGTAGTATTAATATTTATATAAACAGCACGAATAATAAACGAAGAATACATCACATTTGTAGGTGTTTTAAAATTTTTTCTCATTAGAGATCACTCGGAGGGTGGGGGTAGAGGATAGTCGATTTATAGCTGCTATGCAATGTAGCAAATTTTGTTATACAAAGCGAAAACTTCTGTTTTTATCCTTAAAATTGAATCTGTATGGTTTCAATATACAATCATTTGATTTGCACATATAAAAATATGTTGAAGTAACCCGGCTTGGCGAAAAAAATAAAATTTATGTTTTCCTGTGTAGTTGTGATAATGTAATGGACTATGTTGAATCCAATATAATTTATATTTAATTTAGATTCAACAAAATTAACATTTTTAAGATAACATTTATATTAGGATACTTCTCGAAATTCTTTGCCAGAATTTAAAAAAACGTTTTTACGGTTTTGTTTCTAATCCATGGTTCATACTATGTAAACTATCTTGGGTAATATATAAAGTATTCCAATACAGTGAAGAAGCTTGAAAAGGACACACACACACACACACACACGCGCGCGCGCGCGCGCGCGCGCGATCAGCATTTTGGATATTAAATTATCTTAATACTCCATGTATCCACAATGTTAAAAAAACAGTTAAAAAGTCATGTGAAGGATTGAATGTTTTACTATAGAGAGGAGTAAATATGCGTATCAGCCAGTACACTTTAATGCCGATAAATTCAAAAATATTGTGTAGATCACGTATTAACAAAAAATGTAAGATCGTAAATTCTAAAAACTGTTCTGTAAGTGTCATTAAAAAAGCTCTTGATTTCCGAGAATTTGGAAAACAATCCGAACCAATTTCAAAACTGCAGTGCAGATCGAAGGAACACTAGGTGTTCGATCGTTTGTCGTAAATAACTTCACTTTTGTATGTTTACAATAACAACAGGAATGTCATTATCGAGGTTAATTTTATTCGATTTGCGTACCCTCTCCCCCTTCGTCCTGACAATAATATAAGCAAATGTCGCTCTTTACGTGACTTACGCCGAGCTGTAAACGAATAACATCAGTATGTATGTGTGTATATATAGAATAATTTTTTTCTATTGCCCTACGTATATTAATTTCGACAGCATACAGCATACTAATAACTTCATAAATTATTCCAGTGAAATATATCAACTGTATTCCATTGATTATCCAACTGCTTTTGTGCATCGTTCAGAAATGATGTGATTACAAACAAATCTTATAAGTAACGTATTTTAGTGTTTCCACATTAAATTTCCATAAATGTTATCAGTATTTAAATATGATATTTCTTGGTGATAATTGTTGCTTAAAACTAGATTATTCTAAAAAAATGAACTGCAACATGTAACAAAGAGAACCAAGATTTTAACTGAAACGCGATGATCAATTGTAGAGCCGACAAATGTACGTTTGAAAAGTTAAATTCGTAAAAGTTATATGACACTGAACGTAGTACAATGATTATTTATACAAAATGTACTTACGGAAAGATACTTGTTTTACTGGATTCGCCGATTTGCGACGAAACCAGCGATACGGCTTGGTGTGCATCGCCAAGGCCGTATCGAGGTCCGGCACTCCAGTCGGTCCGACCAGCGGACGTCTACGTTGCCGTCTATATCGATGGGGACCAATTTGGCTATCGAATGTTGTTTCTAATTTCATTTTGTTTACTGTACTTGTACCAAATTTTAACACACTTTACGCACGGTTACTTATGAACTTTTGTCGTCGATTTTCAGAGCGATTTTCTTTGCAGATATGGTCAAGAAAGATTGACTTTTCGCTAACACTGAAAATTGTTTAGATTATCGAATTAATGGGGTCAGAGAAAATATAACTTTTACATTTGTTGCTATGAAATTAACGCCCATGAACTTTCGTTTAAATTTAATTTCAGTGAGTTTAATATGTTATGAAACGTAATTATTATCTTGAAAATAAATGTTATTAATTTAAATTAAATAATTTCATAAAATCGTCGTGTATGCATAATTAGCTTCTTATAATTACAAGACTTTAAAATTCCTTGTAGATATACATTTTAAATAATTACCCAACGAATTTCTCGAACCACGCATCGATTAACTGCCGCTCTGTTTACGGACAAAGGACACGGAGCCCTCGCGGAAAACACTTCCAAACAGTAATAGAGTCGAATATAATTCTATTTTTCCTCTTGTTGTCAAATACATTTAAATTCTCAAAAATCGTCTGCAATCTGAAATTGAGATTCAAGGATTTTTGAAATTAGTGTAGATTCCAAATTCACAATATGATATCTAAAACTCATTTTCACGTAAATTTCGAAAGTGATTTCTTAAAAATGTTTATAATTACGATCATTTGTTTAAAAAACTAACGGTATACAGCAAGTGCCCGACACTAGAAAATTTTAATCAGAACGTCCCACTGATCACAAACATACTGAAATGGGATTTCGATAATCGCTTTCGGCATCCGATGATCAAAAGCTTCTGGCGATTATGAATTCGGACTGCCACGTGACGCTCATAATATAAAGTACGATTGGTACACCTATTCTAATGTCCGCCCTTCTCTTGCCAATTTTGTATCAGTAATATAAAGCAACAGGACTAACAGCTCCGCTCTAATTCGTAGACGATAACTTAACTTATTACAGCAGAAATCCGTTGTCGCTAGAACAAAACAAGGCAACTGCACTTTTTAAAAAAATGGAGAAACTACTGAAAACAGGTGCAATTTTTATTTACAATCAATCAATCATTCAAATATATACAACATTACATACAAATGAAAGTTCTAATCGCCTTTCGATCGAGTTTTCAAAAAATTGAGTTACCCGTTTTTTCGTAACAACTAATAAAATAAACATATTTTTAAAAAATATATTTGTGAATGACAATTTTTATTGAAATGTTATATAAACCAAGGGCATTCAAGCCTTGGGGCATTTATGTAATTTGGTAACTCCGTTCATTTGCTCCGCATTTGATAGTAATAGTTGAAATGACGAAAAAAATTACATCATTTCTCTTTCAAAGAAATTATGTCGGACAGAGTGTGTTGAATTACTCAGTAAGGGATGAATTATTAATCGAAAATATTAATTAAACAATAAATAAAGAAATCTTTAATAGTTCGGGATCAGGCTGCATATTTCTACCTCCATCGTATTATAGAATACAAACATATTGTATCTGACAGTTATGACAATTGTTTATTCAAAAACGTTGGCTGCCAAGGCCACAATGGGCGGTATCGATGTTAAATAAATAACAAGTAATTAATTTTGGATATAATCTAATCCTATAAAAATATACATGAAACTGGTATCATTTGAATGAGGGTAGTTACAATAAAGAGAAGAAACTTGGCTGCCTCCTTTTTTTCGGTCCTAACCCATGGCTGCCACTCGTCATTATGTTACTTTCTGTTGATTGTCTATCCCTATAATATTATAGAATGGCTCAAAATGGATATGAACGATTATTATTTTCCATCACTTTGGAATATGGCTGCCTGCAAAATATCGGGAGTAATTAGCGGCTGCTTACATTTTGTGGGCGGATATTGCGGCTGTTGTCAAAGGCAGCTCACGGATTGGCAAGTTGAAAAATTCAGAAAAAAATTACACACCTCGCTATTAACACATACTTTTTGATACACGTGTCCGCAAAGTAGACACTTTACGGACTAAAAATAGTCGTTAAAGTGCCTACTTTTGCGAACAGTGTATCAAAAAATAGTATTTGCTCCTCGGCCGTAAAATTTTACGACCTCGGTTTGGAGATAGTGCGATCCTCGGACCGGCTTCGCCAGTCCTCGAATGCACAATCACCACTCGATCCGTAAAATTGAACTTTACGGCCTAGGACCGAAAAGTACTATTCTAGAAATTTTGTAAAATTTGCTAGAAATTTATAACTTATATTATATTAAGTGTTACATTATTTTAAATGTATTATTTTTTTCAAAAAAAAAAAACGTAATTTTGTTGTTTGTTATAGGTTTTGCAGAGAATGCGGACGTTATAGTTGACAAATATATGAAAAATCTAAAAAAAAAATGTAAAAAAATAATATATTTTTTATACTAACACCGACCAACCCGGCTATGTTACCGAACTTATTCTAAAACTTTAAATGCGTTTCTCTTGAGTTTTCAAAAAATGCAGTTACCTGTTTTTTTCCTGACGACCACAGATACTATTGATCAGCAATAATACTTACCGCTTGCGTATAATTGTCAAAATCCGATTTATGTTTTAGTTTTGCAAAACTTTTTTAAAGTACTTTTGTGATACCCATAGCTCTTCAATGATGTTTGTATTAACAAAACGTTTAAGAAATGAAGTTTTGGTTGAATTTTAAGCAAGAATTTCGTTGCGAGTCATGAAAAAAACTGAAACAATCCACTTTTTCATTAAAAATTCAAACTTGAAGCGACTTGCGGGCCGGGTTGACCCATTAACGTCAAGTAGGACACTTTTTTCGCTTCAATTTCAATAAAGAATTTCATATGAAAATCCAAGTTCAAATAAATTGAAAGGTACATATCTTACTATTTTCGAGGTCGCTCTTTTCAATGCTGTTGTCAAAATTGAGTTATCTAATTAGAAAATTAAATATGTCGATTCAAATGTCAAAATAACGTGAAAAATCGAGTGTTCTTTTTTATAAAACATTTATTTCTCATCGAAAGAATATTTGTCGTCGGCAAATTTCTTCATTAAAAGTGGACCCAATAGTTACAGTATCAAGATAAATTTTTTAAATATTTAAAAACTAACATGGCGATTACAAAATGGCGACTCCAATGACAAATTTCTAATTAAAACTTTACAATTGTTTTTCTTGAAAACTATAGACTTCAGAAAAAATTTTCTAAGAATAAATACGTTTTAGAATGAGTCAAAAAATGTCTCAAATTTTTCCAGAACATATTGTTAAAATTTTTTTTTTTCGAAAATTCGAAAAATCGAAATTTTTAAAAAAGTCGTTCAAAAAATCTGAAAAAATTTGAGAGTATTCTTTGACCAATTCGAAGACATTTTTGTTCTAAGGAAATTTTTTCTAAAGTCTACAGTTTTTAAGAAAAAAAATTATTAAACTTTTCTAGATTTCAAGACTAGTAATTTTTTTTCTTGAAAACTGTAGACTTTAGAAAAAATTTCCTTAGAACAAAAATGTCTTCGAATTGGTCAAAGAATACTCTCAAATTTTTTCAGATTTTTTGAACGACTTTTTTTAAAATGTCGATTTTTCGAATATTCGAAAAATAAAAAATTTTAACAATACATTCTGAAAAAATTTGAGAGGATTTTTTTACGCATTCTAAAACGTATTTACTCTTAGAAATTTTTCTGAAGTCTATAGTTTTCAAGAAAAACTATTGTTAAGTTTTAATTCGAAATTTGTCATTGAAGTCGCCATTCTGTGATCACCATGTTAGTTTTTAAATATTAAAAAAATTTATCTTAATACTATAACTATTGGGTCCACGTTTTGGGTTCGCGTTATTTTGACATTTAAATCGCCATATTTAATTATCTAATTAAGATAGCTCAATTTTGACAACAGCACTGAAAAGAGCGACCTCAAAAATAGTAAGACGTACCTTTCAATTTATTTGAAGTTGGATTTTCATATGAAATGTTTTATTGAAATTTAAGTGAAAAAAGTGTCCTTGACGTTAAAGGGTTAATGTCGTTAAAAAAAACGTACAAATACGTATAGGTCTTTCCTATATATATTATCAAACGTCCCAATCCCCTATATACTGTATATGTACACATGAAACTCGAGAAAATAAACAAATAATGCAAACAACCATATACGGAAAAAACTTGTCTCGGCTAGGAATCTCGCAAGTACGCAAATGCCTTAACCACTAGACTACGCTGTAAGTATACACGGAATAGTACTTTTCGATACAAGTCCGTATGTGTAAAGAACTTTACACATACACACGTTTGCCGAAATATTGTTTTCGATACAAGTGCGTAAAAGTTTTTTCTACGAATGTGAGGGTTGTGGGCCGAGCTGAAAGCGAGGTCCGCATTCACATTAGTACAAAAAACATTTTCGCACATGCGTCGAACAATATTTTTTGATGCAAGTGTGCGTAAAGTGCACCTAAAAATGTAAAAAATGCGTAAAGCCGCACTTTACGCACACTGTATCAAAAATACTATTTTGACATACGTATGCGTAAAATTTGATTTTCCGCACATGTATCGAAATGTACTATTATTGGATTCTGCTGAAATGCGTCCAGTAGAAGTGCGCAATCGAAACTTCGGCAATATTTGGCGAACGTCTTCAACACATACTACTCAATCGGTATTTGTAAAATTTCGCGGACCGCAACTTAAGCAAATGTGACTGAAATATTTAGTAACAATTTCTGAAGACTTATTATTTAGAATCCATTTGACGATTTGTATTTTATAGCCCAAAAAATTTTAGACATTTATGTATACCGTAAACGATACTTCAGAAAAAGAATTCGTACGTATCAATTTATATCTGCAATAACGTCGGTATATTACCGACGAAACGTACAAAATTTTAATAATTTTTTTCATTCCAAAATCTGAATGCACTCGAAAATGTCTCTTTATGTTATTTGCAATGGATTACTTTGGGCAAAACATTTTAAAGTCTTGGAATTTGGAAAAATTAATGCCGATATTTGAAGGTATGTAACGTTTGATCTTTTTATACTTTTACTATAATTTATATTTTCCTACACTTTTTATTAAATAGTTTACTGATATAAGCAAGGGTACGACGACAATAGGGTTGATCTGTGATTTTTTACGACTTAATCTCTATTCTGCAAAGAAATCATCTAAAAGTACTTCTATTCTCGAATCTCAATGAGATGATTTAAACAAGCGAAAATTCCTATATGTGCCGTCTATATTCGTTGGCATCTGTTTCATATCGAGGTAATTTAAGAACATAAAACTTAAGTAATTTATTCAATAATTGTCTATTAGATGTTAAAATGAAACAAAAAGTAAATCAGTCAGTATTTTTTGATTACGGAATATCAGTGAGCGACTCAATTCCCCATGTGGGCTATTCTTCGAACGGCCAACGTGAAAAAAACGGTCAACTTTTGCGGAAGTCGATTTTTTATTTAAGAAAAATACTCATATATAGAGAATGACAAGCCAAACAAATTTTCTCTGCGAATTTTATAAATATAATTAATAGTTTCCGTTTTAAAAAATAAAAACCAAAAAAAAAATTTGAACCGTAAAATCAATTACATTTTAAAACATAAATCATCGTATCTCTGACAATTATTGATAAAATTGTTTGAAATTTACTACGTGTACGGAGTATATTTTAGCGATGCATATAAAACAATAAAATATTGCGAAAAGCCTGTGGGGTATTTTCGATTTCAAAAAACTTCGTGCGAGAGATTTGTTCTTTACAAGGAAAGGAAGTTCTTTTCGAAAAATTTGAGGTGGATTGGAGTTAAATTCGCCAAGTTATGGCGATTCTAAATAAAATACATGGCGAAACTCGGTAGAGCTATATCGTTCAGTATAAAGGATTCGCGGACAGCGAATTCAACAATATATCTAATTTTATCAGTATTTCATTTATTTTATTAAGAAAGTACTAGGTTAAATATTAGTAATTTCACGGAAAAAAAATAAAGATTCCACAGCCATACATTTCTGGTCGCTAACTTACAGCCATCGTAACGATATTTTTTCACCGCTTTTACATTAATAATAGCTGTAAACTACAAACCTATATTATGAATATATTGATACAAATATGATTAACCAATTTTGTTTAACGTAGTAATAAAAATTTGCTAATTTTAACCATCTATTATCTTATTAAATAAGTTGCATAATTATATGGCCAATTCTAGTACACGAAACTGGTAACTGGTGCATACATTAATCGTAATGGTGAGTCCAGGCATACAAGTATGGAGGTTGCGCGCGCAAGTGTCATGGTGATTTTTATTGTCCCTCGTTTTTCCACTGATATATACATATTACATGTACGTATTTCAGTGCGTTTTTCTAATGCCAAGCCAACGTCTCACTATGCTCTAGAGAGCAATGCATTAAAACGTTAATGAAAAAGAAATACAGTGTACTTTTTTATTCAACTAAAGATGGATGACTTTGTGAAGAGGAAATTAGAGTCCTGGGAGTTAATGCAGCTATTACCCGTATTTGAAGGTAATTGTTAAATCGAGCGAATCTATAGGTTTTTATACTTTTTACTAATCATATAATAGTCCATCCTTTTATCTTTACTCTTTTATTTTGTTGTCATAATTCTAGAAAATGAAATTGACGAGGAGTCGTTCAAGTGCCTCGGTAAAGAGTCTATAACCCTTCTTATATCGAAAACAGGTCTGCGGACAATATTTTACACAAAATGGAAGAATGAAATCGTACACCCTACGGCAGATGTAAGAGATTCATTATTCCATCCTGTCATTCATTTGAATTATTCCCATAAATAATCCAATCATTTTCCTTCAAACGATTATTCATTTAACAAGAATGTATGGAAAACAGTTTCTTGTATTAGGGTCTATGCTGTAAATATAATTGTTTACTTTGTGGAATATCGTATTTTTATTGTTCCCAATGGGCTCCAACTCGACAAAACGTTTAAGGTCGGCATTTTCATCTTGAAAATTAAAATGATAAATTATTTGATAATTATATTTTATTAAGACTTTTTTTATTTGTACCATTTATATTATACATATTTTGATCAGTATTATTATAAATATATTTCGTTTAAAAAGCATAAAATTACTGTTTAAATCTTATCATATGTAATGCTGTTCAAAATAAAAAATGTAATAAGTTAACAAATTTACAAACGATTTAACAAGTTTGCGATATTTCTCATTGCTCATCATAAGTTTGCATATGGCAATTTTGTTTGTGTTAAAGAATAGGAAACAACGTGCTTTTAGACGTTTAGATAGCTATAGATGATTACATTTTACCTAATACAAATTAACATTTATCTTAGGTTAAACAAAAATGATATTTCTAGGGCTATGCGATTTTTATGTTGAATGTAGTAATACTCCAATAATAATTCCTGTACAATTTTATTGATAATTATTTATTTATTAAAATTCATGTAAATTTTTATTGAAAATAGTTTATCTATTTTTGTAAACATATTGTGTATGTGTATTTTGAATTTGAATTTCCCACGCCTTTCACACAAAATTTGTAATAATTCTAACGTTTGCCACCTGATGGCCAATCTGCTTTGTTTACAACCTCGTTAACGTCAGATGCTACAATGTAGCCTTTATATATCCGATACCGGATTCATTTGCCATACAATTTAGTATGCGTGCGTTTTTTAAATAAGGTGTGCGTAGATTTAGATTGCGATATATTAGGTTAGGTTTCATTAGGTGTCCTATTAATAAAACTTCTATAGAAATTGTGCGAAGTTGTTCCCTTGTGTAGAATAGTATATTATGAAACTAGTGCGTAAAAGTTTATTCTACGAATGTGAAGGGTTGCGGCCCGAGCTGATGGCGAGTTGCGCTTAACTTACTTATTCTCTAATTATTATATTTTTATGGCTGGATTTGCACAACAAGTATTAATTCATTGGCAATATTATGATGTACAGAAATCACACCCATACAAAATATGGGTGATTCTGTTACACTGAAAAATTGTGAAAAAACTAGAAGAATATATGAATTCTAGAGATACTCATTCGCCTAAATGTGTAAAGCTAATAAAACAATACGGTTTGTCAGTAGCCATTTTTAACAGAAACTCTTCTTTCCGTGTTGTAAACAAGTGAAATAATCATGAACTTTGTAGCTTTTTAAGAACAATTTTTGTTTATATAGTATATACCTGTTCAAAGAAATGTTTGTGAAACAATTATAATACAACTGATTCTGTAATAGGAGTTTGTTTTATCATTCATAATATAACATGGTCAAACAACTGTGCAAGTATATGAAAAGACCGCCATATAAAAAGAACGAAGTAATTATGACAGAAATTGTTTTACAGTTATTTTTATCGGACACGATATGTAAAAAATATTTATATTTTAAATGTTGTTTTCTTTATTATTATATTTATTAGCCATTTAAAATACGTTAAATAAACTTTTCAGTGATATTTTTATAATTTTGTTTTAAACGACGATATTAAGTATTTCTATATTCTTTGCTTAGAAGAAATTTATCTGTTTAAAATGACCATATCACAGATAGTACATTTGTGCTATATTCACAAAAAGTTGTGAAATCCCAAAAAAAAACACTTTATGTTAAAAAAACTCGCCAAGTTCTTATGCAACAACAACAAAAATACTGAAATCATGTAATAAGGCCAAGTTCTTTCTATCGAAAGAAACCATTGTGTAATGCTACGTACAGAAATTGGGAAGACAAACTTTCTGTACATTATAAACTCCACCAAAACTTTTTAAAAAGTAATGAAAATTCAAAACAATTAATGCAAAGTAATCTTAGGATTCTTTGCATTAATTCTTTCATAAAAATAAGATTTAATGAAAAAATATTTAATTAAATCTTACTTATTGAAGTTTAAAAATGGATACAACATCGCTAATATATTTATAGGCCCATTATTCCAGCATACCTTATGCTAAAGATAGGATAAAAAAAACGTGACCTTCACAAAACCTAGGGCACTGATGATAAGGTAAAGAACGTTGTTAGATTCTAATCGTAATTTTTTCCACTTTCGCATCCTTAACTAAAAGTTATGTGCCGAAATAACCACACTGACCTTAAATGACCTTGAAATGAGACCACAGCTGTTTTTACAGTGAAACTCTATCCTTCTTATGATATTATCTTCACAACCTTTATACTATCAAAAATCTGAAAAAACAGCTCTTATGTAATTTTTTAAGGGCTTGACCTTGAACCACGGTCACTACAGGAAAACTTGAAATATCATTTTAGAGGTAAATTTTCCCGCTCTACACGATTGCGGTGTTAAAAAGGGGGGTTCTCATTTGAAAATTCCACTTCAACCTTCAAATGAACTTGAAAATCGAGTTCAAGGTCAAGCTTGTTGGTACCATTTGATGGCCCCCTCTGCCCCCTTCAACTTTTGTACAGGTCATTTTTTGATAACATTCATCGTTACAGAGGTATCTGCGTGGTCGGATTAAAATGAAACACCCTGTATATATATATATTTTTGCATGACTATATATATTTTTTATATATTATATATTGTTATATTAATTGCCTTTCTTTCTTTTGATTTATTATAATGCATGCTAACAAATCATATTCACATACCACTCTATTCCTAGTAAATGTCAAATCGAACTTTAAATTTCTTTCCTTTTTTCTATTACCTTTTTTCGTTGTTAATTTCATTACTAGTTGAGATTATAAATATTTCGACAAGGACTAAACGTTTGTGAATCCGAGCGATTACGACGGAAGGTGTTTGAAGTGTTTATGAAATTTCCAAACTATGGAATTTTAACATCTAATGCAACTAGTAGGTCTAAGCCGTTAATTGTTTTATTTTAATATTTAAAGGCACCTATGTTAAATCTATATTATTATTACACAGAGAGAAATGGATTGTAATGGGTACTAGAAATATTGTACCGGGTATTAAATTTTGTGATTCCCATAGGCACAGCACTAATTACTGTATCAGAGACAATCTGCGTGTGATACGAATAGAGATTGTGCTGGGTACGATCACAGATTATACAACGATGTGTATTCCTCACTGTGAAGAAATTGCGAACAAGTACAATACGAAGTTAGTACATTGTAAGGCAATAATACATCGTTTCGTCCGCCATTTTGGATGTGGAATATGTGACGTGGAATACGGAAATTACTTTGCTTCAAAATTAATTATTTAAAACAAAATATGTTTATGATTGTAGTTCCAACACAGCATATTCATAATGGGGAATGTTACTGCAATTTGGATGTTTTCCTACGAGTTTTAACTTTGTATGCTAAAAAGTAATGTCTGCAAGTAAGTTAAGTGCTTACTCTTAGGGCATCTCACCGTTGATTCACAAAATGATTATAAATAAAAACGTGTATTCTAAGGAAATCACTTGCACTGGCCAACAGTGAAAATGCTTCGGTGATGAAATGAGCTAATCTTGGTTAATTTGGGTTCGCTGAATCTGAATTTGATACTGAACATTCTTTATTAGCTGTTGCTTCCACGAATTTCCGTTTGAATTTCCGCCACATGAAATTGCACAATGCTCATTGGTCGCAGAAGTTTACCCCCTCACATCGTGCCTGTTGGCTCACCTTGTTTCTTTACACCATGATTAGATATATACAGGGTCATCGAAAAGTATCGGACCCCCCTAATATCTTCAGTTAGAATGCACTTAGGAGAAAATGTCCAATAGCAAAGTTGTATGGTTTCAAGCGGGGAGTAAGATGATGACCTTGACTTTGACCTTGACCATGTCCTTCAAGGTCATTTCAAGGTCAATCTTATTTTTTTAAATAGAACCCCCTACATTTTATTGCATATTCTTATAGCTTATCTCGAGAGCTTTCCAAACCACTATAATAAAATATTTTTTTATTAAGTACTTTTTGAGTTATAAAGGTTTGAAGTTAACAATTTTTTGACACAAAATGTAGAATATCTTGTAAAATATTATTTAGTTTTCATTAATCATAACCTTAATACTTTTGTGCGCGGAATAATGAGACCAATTAATTGGTTTAAAGAAAATACATTAATCGGTCGGACTCGCACACCACTTAACAAATTGTTAACTTCAAACCTTTATAACTCAAAAAGTACTTAATAAAAAAATATTTTATTATAGTGTTTTGGGAAGCTCTCGAGATAAGCTGTAAGAATATGTAATAAAATGTAGGGGGTTCTATTTAAAAAAATAAGATTGAACTTGAAATGACCTAGAAGGACATGGTCAAGGTCAAAGTCAAGGTCATCATCTTACTCCCCGCTTGAAACCATACAACTTTGCTATTGGACATTTTCTCCTAAGTGCATTCTAACTGAAGATATTAGGGGGGTCCGATACTTTTCGATGACCCTGTATAAATAAGATAAAAATGTATATTCTCAACCAATGAATTGTTTGTTCTTTGTGATAATAAGAACCGAATATTAATAATTACTTTAGTAAGTTTGTTACGGGACAAACATTAACTTAATCAAAGTCATTGAAAAATCATATTTACATATTATTTGTGTATGTAATTGATTTTTTGAAACTTATGTTTATTAATTTACGATGTAATTATAATGTTAATAAAATTATTAACCTGGTAATTAATTAATGCACTTCACCAATTTTGCCCATTAAGTTTGTGATAATTGTAATTGTATTAACATATATAAATAATTGTGCCCACGTATTTGCGGTTTCTTATGCACATATTAAGAAATAATTACAGTTTGGCAATACCGTGAATTTGTGAATCTTATTTTCATATAAAATTTTAAAATTGATTTTTTGTTGATTTTAGCTTCAAAAATATAGGTAAATTTGAATATTATAATAAATGAATTAAACCTTAAATTGAATTTGATATAAAACGTGTCGCAGCTTGTCTGTACACGTTCTTTTGTGCATACACAAAAGAAATATCCTAATCCCGTCAATTTTACCATAAATCTGATGTAAATATGTATAAATATTCACTGAGAAAAGTGTTTTTTACCCAGTATTAGAATTCTTATGCCCCGTAAAATATAGTATTTTACGCATAGGGATTGCCAACTTTCTACTACCTGTTAAAAGACGAAGATTTTATATTATTCTAACCGATATATCAGTTTATTTTAGCCTTTTCTCTTTAACTAAAAGCAATTTTTGTTTATGGAAATTTATCTAGCAAATTAAAATATTAAAAATGCCTTCTTTTAGTCATAATAAAACATTCTTTTAAAATAGGAGAGTTTATTACAGTTTCGTATAACCTGTCAAAAACAAATGCTGAACGACGGAGAATTTTGCTAGTTATAATATTTCTTTTAATGGCTATAATACACTTTTTAAAAGCCAACGGATAGTAACTGATAAAATACACTTTTCTCAGTGTTCATTGGAAACTTAAAAGTTGAATATGTACATTAAATTGCAATAAATCTCACACTTAAGTAAATGTCACTTCTGGTACTGTTCTATCCTAGAGTTGCACAGTTTTCGAATCATTGCCGCTACTTACGAGATTGTTAAGTTCGCCATAAAAAAGCTGAAATAATAGGAAAGAAGTGGCAGCGGAACTCTGCGCGCGATTTCCTGCGTATTAATTGTCATTTTCGCATATTCCGACTAAACACATAAAAATCTTTACATTATATAATTTTTTCGTCCCAAATTTATGTTGACATGCAATTTGTCTGCATATAATTTGATTTTCACTACATTGCCGATACATTATTCTCACTTTATTATTACTTCGATGTTCCTTCAGAAACGTATTCACCGAATACAACGTTTTTTAAATTAAAATTTATTCGTGATGCGTATCTTTGGTTACGTTAGTTATTTATCTTTGCCTCTTTACATGTAAATTATTTATCAAAATTATTTATGCTAATCGTATTTTGTATACCCTATATCTATTTATCAATTTTGTTCAATGCTCAATTTTCATTTAAATTAATTCTATCGTTATTTTCAATTACATCCACACGGAGAAAAAATTTCCTGAAAAATTACCATGCTAGTCACCTGAAAACGGGTGCAACTTGATTTTTCGGAAATATTTATAGCAACAGACAAGAAATATTGCTTTTCTGGACACGAATATTTGTAATAACGGCTAGATATTTTTATGTACGAGCTAGTCGAAATGTTCAGTGTAGCACAGTAAAATTTACAGGACAGCAAGTTTTTAAGTTAGTGCAAGTCAAATAATCCTCAATATTTGAAGAATTTATAATATGTTGCTTCATTATTTTTACTATGCCACTTCTCGAATTGGAAGCGAAAGTTTCCGAACATATTCGAATGCTACCGAGTCTAACTGCGGTGAAAACAAAAGAGCACCGATATGGCGGCCGAGTAGTCCGACGTACGGGTCTGAACTGGTCCGAACCGAGTAAACTGTTTTTGTTTTCGTTGCAGTAATTTCTTTTGAAATAGTTCGGCCAATTTATACAGGGTAATAGGAATATGTGAATCAGTTATTAATAGTCCTTTTCCTATTGCTTTAAATTTTAATAAAATATAAATATTACTTTTTCAAGTTGAAAGTAAAATAGAAATTTTTTGTTCGTGCATACAAATAATATACAACAAACATTGATATATCTTGTCAGCTGAAAGTAAATGTCGATAAGGCTTTTTTGATTTTAAGAACTATTGATATTACTTGTAGGCTTGCAATTTGTTTCATCTATACCCAATAAACGATATCGTGTGCAAAATTTTCACGTATTTTCTGTTTGCATTCGATTTGTTTCCATTTTGAAATGAACTGTGAGCCAAAAATGTACTATGCTATGACCTAGGAAATTCTACTGTATTGTGGCACAGGAATTTTTGCTGTATTGTGGCACAGGAATTTTTACTGTGCTCTTGATCCGAAATTTTACATATTACTTTGGAAAAATTCAGCATAGCAATGTAAATTTTACTTTGCCAACAACATGCACTGCGTTTATGGGACAGCACGGTAATTTTTCACATAAAATTTCACGTGAAATTTCCGTACAAAAATTCTGGGATTTTTTTCTCCGTGCATTTATTATCTTTTTTTTTAACTATGGAGTTTAATATAAAAAATATTACTTTGTGTGAAATACTTTGGAATTGTTCAGTAAATGGCAATGCAGGAAAGTTAAATGCTTTAATGGAGCATATTAATTCCTTGAATATGTCATTATCTGCCGATCAGATGAACAACATCAAAAGCAATTTGCAAAAAAATTTGTTGCCCGTTTATAACGAAAAATGGATAGAGGCCAAGCGAACAAGGAAGTTATTCTTATCGAAACAGGAGGCATTCTTACAAAATGAATTTAAGATTAAATCTTGCGATAACCAAGAGGCGACTAGCAGAAGTTGCTTAAAACAAAAATCAACAGAAAATCATCCGAATCCAAAAAGAGGTCGTCTGCGTCAAAGTTACGAGGAAGGATCCGATTCAACGAAGCGAAGGCGAATTAGTGACATCGCTTCCTTATACAGCTTAGAAGAGTTAACGAGGGCTGTCAAATTCAAAAGTAGAATAACTCATGACGACAATACTGAAACGTATAGTGATCATGGTGATACGGATGGTGATGATCAGATTGACGGTAATGATAAAGATGATAATGATGATGATGATGATGATGTTTCTGATGATGATGACGATGAACCCGAAGCTGATAATGCACATTACGATGATCCAGCGTATATCGCTAATATTTTAGCTATGTACGTGGATGTAGGACTAACGAAACGAAAATACGAGAAGCTGAGGTTCCACAATAAAAAGATTCGCGGGGATAAATTGTACCCGTCTTATCCGAAGCTCATGTTATACAAACTTACCTGTTATCCGGACAATATGAAAGTAACGGAATCTGGAGCAAAAAATGGTTTCGCTACTGCAACATACAACAAAAAGAATAATCAACAGTGTAGATAAGGGCGTCATAGACAAAATACAAAATCTCAAATTGACGTTGTATGGAAAGTGGGGGATGGATGGCGCATCCGGACAACAAACGACACGGTAGAAATGGTCAGATCATGACAAAACACGATTTTTGACCGACTCTGAAACTTCAGGTGATGAATGTCATTTTGAAGATGAGACAGAGAAGTCGGACAAAACCGTATTCTTAGTTTCTACTGCTCCTTTGCGTCTGGAAAGCGACAATAATACAATTTGGGAAAATAAAAACCCGTCATCAGTTCTTTTATGCCGACCGATATTATTTGAATTTATAAAAGAAACTAATGACGTGGTTGAAAGAATTTATAACTAATACAATTCGCAGTTAGAAGAAGTAAATACGTGCAACATAAATGTTGGCAATAAGACATTTGAAATTAGTTTTCAATTCGAATGCACAATGACTGACGGCAAAGTTTGCAACATTCTGACTGGAGAAAAAGCATCCACGCGCTGCAACATTTGTCATGTGGGCCCATCAGAAATAAATGAAATAGACAAGATACCTGCCCGTAAATCTTATAAGTTCGGTTTGTCTACGTTGCATGCCTGGATTCGTTCCTTGCATTCTTGAAAAAAATGTCTCAAAATGTCATCACAAAATTTTGAAAAAATTCCACTATATCGCTTGATGAATTTTAAGAACTTTTCATTCTGGGCATTTTTTAAAGTTCGTAGTTTTTGAGTTAGAACGTTCAGAAATTTTTCAAAGAAATTTTCATTGTTGACGCCATTTTGAGATCGTTACAATGATGTGGGGTATAAAAGTAAAATTTTTCCTTAAAATTGAAGTATTTTGTTCACCTTTGTTCAGAGTTTCAATAGACTCCCAATATTCTAATAGCTCGAAAAAAATTGATAGGAATAAATAATTCCAAATTTTTTGGAATTTTTTTAAAAGTTCGGCACCATATTGGAATTCCTGATGGCTGAAACTCAATTTCGACCTCGGAATCTTGAAGGGCGACCTCGAAAACAATAGGATATGTACCTTTCAATTGTTTTCAACTTCGATTTTGATATGAAATACTTGATTGATAATGAAGTATAAAAAATGCCATTTCAGGCGTTAATGGGTTAACTTAGTTGCAGACATTACTTTTTAGCATACAAAGTTAAAACTCACAAGAAAACATCCAAATTACAGTAACATTCCCCATTATGAATATGCTCTGTTGGAACTACGATCATAAACATATTTTGTTTTGAATAGTTAATTTTGAGCAAAGTAATTTCCGTATTCCACGTCACATATTCCACATCCAAAATGGCGGACGAAACATAAAAACTTCAACAAATATTGTGAAATTGTATACTACCGGTTATCACTTCAGCCACTCATAAACCCCCATATACCGTGTCTCGTGAAAATAAAAAAAAAGAAATTGTAATTCGTCCGCCATATTGAATCGGCCATTTGAATTTTAAAAATCTGACTTCAGATTCGTGTTCAGCGTCTCAAAAAACTGCTAGATACCGTGTTTCAAGAAAATTAGAAAACAAAATTTTAATTCGTCCACCATATTGGATCCCCCATTTTGAATTTTGAAAATCTGACTTCAGATTCGTATTCAGCGTCTCAAAAAAAAACCTAGATACTGTATTTCGTGAAAATTAAAGAAAAAAATGTTTCAACTCGTCATGCATATTGGATCCGCCATTTTGAATTTTGACTATTCACCTATCAAAATACAATCTGTAATAAGTATTTTAAAAAAAATCCTCGATTCGTTCATGTTTGAACTTCAGGAAGTATTTTTGAAAAAAAAATTATTCAAAAAGTCTGCAATTGACTCAGTGACGTACTGAATTAATACGCACATGGAAGAATTTTGATGATCTTCAGACTGAGTTAAAAACTCAAGGTTTCGACAGTTCACGAAGTGGAGTGTATCTTCGGCTTCTTCCTCGAAATTCCTCCACAGCTGAGGGTAAAAGACACGTCAAAACGGTACCAGTAAAACTTAGTCAACCCCAAACTGAAGCGCGAAAAGATCATCCTGATGAAAAATTCTGTACTGCCTCTATAAGGTTTTTACATTTAGTACTATTAAATTCGCTTCTTCGACCTATCGCATTTTAAGACATTACAAGAAGTTTTGCATCTTCCGCTATGATAAAACTTGTCTTGGAGTGATCGTTATACTCATGTTTTATCAATAAAGACGACCAAGTGGTAAAAGTATCCTTTACATTTGCCGTTATTGTAAAGAAACAAAAGTTAAAGACGATCTATTTTAAGGCATATCTGGTCATTATTCCTGTGAATCTTCACTGAAAATCAAAATATACCTACTTAAAATTTTATAAAACTTTTGTAACGTATATAAAACTTGTAATGTTTTTAAATTATATGGAATGGGCAATAGTTATTAAAAACTATTGTATAATGGCAATGAACTTTCAACTAAAATTGTATTACCGCGAATAGGTCTGTGGAACAATTGGCCTCAATTCTAGGTCCTAGTCAGGTGGCTATCATCTCACAAGACGATAAAAGTAGGGTACCGTTTGGCATAACGGCTGCAAACAAACGAGCACCTAGAATACAAAGTTATGTTGCCAGATCACGACTGGGTGGTAGCCCCGAGTCACAAGCTGATTCCAAATGTTTACGCGAGAATCATTTTTGAAAACGACAAGATTGGCGATTTGAAATCCACATCGTATTCTGGACCAACATATGTTGCAATTCGAAGCGCAAAACACTGCTCTGGCACTGCGGCTTCGCATGCTTTCGATTTTGAAAGGTTTTCCCGTTTGGAATCCTTCAAAAAAATATTATACGGTATTAACGCCTCATTCGCAAAATAACATAAATTAACAAATGACCATTTCGATGGAAATAATTTTATAATTTCTTATTTCCAGATGAACTTAGAGAGCAAATGAAACCCGTGGTGGTGATCATGGCGGATGGAGGGCCAGATGAAAATCCGCGATATAAAAAAGTTATTGCTCATGCAATTCACCATTTCAAAGTTTTCAATTTGGATGCTTTCTTCGTGATTACCAACGCACCAGGCCGAAGTGCCTATAACCTTGTGGAAAGACGTATGGCACCTCTGAGTCGTGAATTAGCAGGGTTGATACTTCCACATGATAATTTTGGCAGTCATCTAGATAATTCTGCTAAAACAATTAATAAGGATCTAGAACTGCAAAATTTCGAGTTTGCTGGTAAGACACTTGCAGATGTGTGGAGCAATTTGGTCATAGACGGACATCCAGTTGTTGCTGAGTATGCAGGACCAGAATGTACAGCAAGAGCCGAATTTTGTACCACCCGATTGGTATTCTAAGCATGTACAAGAAAGCCAATATTTTTTGCAGGTCTATTCATACACTTGTTATCATACAAAAAAGTTGTAGACCGAATCCATCTCAAATCATACAGGCCGATCGATGGCAGGTTAAGGATTGACCTCATGATGAAATATGTTATTTCACTTGAAAAATAAAGAAACGCGTGTTTGTTTAAATTTTCAGAAACTTTGGACATCGCGTGCGGAAAATGCTATTTTCCACACTTTTGACTCTTTTCGGACGCATTTTCCGCACACTCACGTCAAAAATATCGTTCGGCACATGTGCGAAAATGTTTTTCCAACGAATGTGAATGCGTACCTCACCTTCGGCTCAGCCCGCAACCCTCATTCGTAGAAAAAACTTTTATTTAACTCTATTTTTCAAGTAGAATAACATATTTCATGATGAAGTCAATTCTTAACATGCCATCGGTCGGCCTGTATGATATGAGATGGATTCGGTCTATGATGCTGAAACAAGCTGACGATTCCGAAAAATGAGGATTCTAATTATCAAATTGATTTCAATATCCATTTACATTCACATTTTGTGCTATGTTTACACTTAGATGTGCAATATCCAATATAAAACAATGCAGGACCCCACATTTCGGATCGGCTGCTAAGAATCGTCAGCTAGCTTCAGCGTCATATTCGGTCTGTAATACTAATTTGTTGTCCACAGATTGTTAAGTGTGCGAACAGGGACTGTTGCGGTGATTGGAGAAGTAACTTGCACGACGTTCTCCCAATGACTAATGGCTTCCTACAACCCTCCCTAAAAAGTTAAAAATCTTTTTCGTCTAAAGTTATCTTATTTTTATGGCATTATTTTAATTTATAATTTCCACGCCCTGCACGAGAATAAAATGTTATTTAGAATTTCCAAAAATGGAGATTAAAATCCTTATGGGAGTACAAGGAAAAGCTACGTTCCCTAGAGGGGGGAGGGGGGGGGGGGGCGAAAAGTACCAAATTTGGAGCACGTAGTTTATTGACGGCCCCTATCTTTGAGGAATTATATGTATATATATTGTATATATAAGATCATAATGATACAGACAGTAATTAGTAAAACACAGTAAACATGTAATATGCATCGAATAGTCTATTACAATACAAGTGCATGAAGTAAGTGTTTTGCAACTTTTAGTTATTAATACTTCGGCTGGCCTGTCGTCGGGGTCGAAGTTTTGAAAATGCTCATTTTCAATTTTTCGTCGACTCAGGCCATAGGTCATAGTTGTAAATCATTTTCAATTTTCATAGATATAAGAAACACTATATTGTTGTAACATATCTATCGAAGCCACTTGGACCTAAATATGATTGGACCCCCAAATACCGATATAATTTTATAATATAATTGAAAGCTGTTAGTAAACGAACGAGTATTAAGGACTTGAGTATTAGCCGACTCTCCACTGGATCGAAGTTGCTGAGCGAGCGAGGCACCACACCAATACTAGTTATTATTGCATTTTATAAATAATAACATCAATTAATTAAATTAATAAACATAGAAAATTGTTAACTATAAATATCGATAATAGTAATTCCGAGAACGAGGCGGGAAGTATAATTGTACGACCAAAAGAACTTATCTAACAATAAGTGAAGTTCGATCGTAATTATACGACCGCTTCGTTCCAACAAATTACACCCTACCGATTATATTTTTAATTCCCACCCATAAGTTTCTTTCAGAACTTTCAACAATTTTCTACAACACTTTTCGGCTCGTTGAGTAATGTACTATTTCTTCCTCTGTTGCGTAATAGTATATTATGCAACAAGTGCGCAAAGTGAATTTTACCGCACGAGCAGCGAGAGCAAGCACGAGTCGCCGACAAAATCGAAATGAAGTTCGGCATGCGATGCTTACGATATTTTATGCAATTCTACACTGCGCAACGTGTTAATTTGGGCCCGAAAATTTCAATGGGCAAAGAAAATTTTACCGCAAATGTGCGAAAGCTGTGCGCAAAAGAATATTATCGCACACAGTGCAAAAAAAACCTGGTGCCAATTACCAAAACCTCGAAAATTATGGAGAGGTATGTCTAGACACTGAATATTACATACTGGTATACCAGGACAAAAAAACTACGGTTCAGTATACCTAGACGCCGAAAAATACGAACCGGTATACCTGGACAACGAAGAACTATGATGTGGCATACTTAAGCAACGAAACCTATGGAGCGGTGTATCTGGCCGCCAGAAAACTACTGTGCGAGACACCGGGACTCCCAAACCTATGGAGCGGTGTACCTGGAAAACGGAAATTTTCGACGCGGGACTTGAGAATTATAGAATAATGAACCGCACTTAGTTATCATTCGGATTTCTGCCAGTACCGCGCCAGTACCGCTAGACAAATAAATCCGTACCGAACCATGTGTTTCATATTGGCGGTATACCGATATTTCCACTTGGGTCTGAAACAAAAATGAGAAACCTGAAAAGTTCATTGGTGTAAATAATCAACTATAAAAAGTTTATTCGCTTCCAGTCTCCAATAAATATACAGTAGAGCTCTATTAATAAATAAAAAAGCAGTGAAACTTGAGAAGTTCATTGATGTAAATAATCATATATTTTGAACCACTAGAGTTTGCTGGGCCTACCCGCGTTCAAAGTTTTGTAACACATTCTTTCGTAAAGTAAAGGAAATACTTTTCTTGTGTTTATACACAATTTACAAAAATAGTGCAAGATTTAATAACTACCGTTTTATTAATGATACTTTGGTATTTATATGTTGATTAATGGTACGTTGCAGACTTGTACACGGAAAAAAGGATATCCATGCCGGCCGGAAACTCCAGTCGTAACAGCCAAGTGCTATACAGCTGATGGCGTGAGTCACGAGTAAAACAGATCAGCTATCGAGGCTGGCTATATTGACCACCCATTTATGAGTAGCATCTACGGCAGCAAAAGAATGCTGTTTAGATGAAAGTTTAAGTAGGAATAGCATCAAATTATCGTATCAACGAATTCACTGCGTTTTATTTATATTTGTTTATTATCTTTATATATAAAGACAAACAATTTTTTTCCTGTCATTATTTTTGAATGCACAATAATTTACATTGTCTATATTATGATATAAATATACGGTATAAATATTACGATAATAGGAATATTTAAATACAAATATTTGTGCTCTATATCAAAAGCAGAAACGAAGGAAAACATCGGTTGAAAACATGTATGCACATCATTCACAGCCAGGTGACTGAAATGTACTAGCTCTTTCGATTAAAGTTTTATTATTACCACATTAAAAATGTATTTAGGTCTCATACAATTAATCAATAATAAATTTACATTAAAAAGTTAATTATTTAATCCTCTTTGTAGCTCTTTCAGCACATCGGAATACACATAATACGAAACGACTGATTAAGATTTTTCCGTTGTGGAGTACCTTTTTAAAATTCCTTTTTATAGATATACAAATAGGGATATATATATTTTTTTTTATATTATTTTACGTCGACTATTGTGAACCCACATGGGACTAAATCGCGACGGGACCTACAGTTTATTAAGGTGGAATCCGAACCACCTGAGCTTTGGCGTTATTAGACACTTATAAACAAATAAATAAAAAATTCCAAATTGAATACCAACTCGGCTTTTCGAATACTTCCAAAGTAAGGTCTCAGAGACCTACATAGTGAATTTCTTTATAAACATTTCTTATCAATTAATTATTTAAGGCTATATTCATTACTTGATATTGCAGTAACAGATTTTTTATCATCAAAAGAGATAATGGAATTCAGCCTCTGAAAGTGGAAAATAGATAAAAGTATTTTCTACGGAGGATGTTTTCATTCATTTCTGCATTGATACAGATCTTTTAAATTATAATAAATGTTTAAAAATTCAGAACCAAAATAAATTATATATTTATATCATAATATAAATAATGTGCATTAAAATAAGAAACTATAATTGAAATGTAATGACTTTGAATAATAGTATTTTTCGATACTAGTGCGTAAAATACGATTTTACGCACCGTTTTTAACATGCGATTATAGATAGGCCGGTGCGTAAAATCGAATTCCTATGCACGCGTGCCGAACGATATTTTTCGATATACTATGCGTAAAATTTGTGCGCCGGTTTTTGTGGGTCAAATATGATGTTACGCACGTGTGATGACCGCGGCGCACTCGTGTCATCTCCGGAAATCTCAAGGGTACATGTGTGGACCGCCTGGTGAACGTGTACATAAGATCACCCATCTTTTATATATGAATGATCTTAAATTATACGCATCAGGCGAGGATCAATTACATCGATCTCTGAACATCGCCCTCACATACTCGAGAGATATCGGCATGGAATTCGGATTGGACAAGTGTGCAGTCGTTCATTTGCACAGAGGAAGGTCAGGCTCCCATAACAACGATATGGAGCTCGTCAACGGAAATATCATCCGCCACCTTAGCGCCGAAGAAGCCTACACATACCTGGGCATACCTCAAAGGCATGTCCAGGATGTGCAGGCTGCTAAAACCACCAACATTAAGAAATACCGGCGCATTCTCCGTCAGATCTGGTCATCAGAATTGACCGGGAGAAATAAGGTGGCAGCCACGAATATGTTGGCCGTATCACCAGTGCTCTATTCTTTTGGAGCACTGAAGTGGAACGTTGACGAGCTAAAGGATCTTTACCGAAGCACACGGAAGATGATTTGTATGCAACGCAGTTTGCATCCAAGATCTTCCGTGGAACGACTGTATTTGCCCCGAAATATGGGAGGTCGTGGCCTTTTAAGCCTGGAGTGTATGCATAACCGATTGGTCCTCGAAACAGCTTGCGACGTGTTTAATCGAACGGAGGATCCCCTGATGATGCTAGTACATCAGCATGAAATTCAAGGGAAGGGTGCGTTTTTGTACAACGCGGCGGAACGAGCGGCGCGAAACCTCGGTCTGGTTTTCAACGTGGGACGTAGTGGTGCACAGGAGGCTGAATCAGTCATCAATCTGTGCCCAGTGCGTCTCAGGGCTAACATACGGAAGGAACAACTACGTATGTTGGAGGGAAGGCATATCGACAAGCCGTTGCATGGACAATTCTTTCGAAATGTCCAACAACTTGGCTTGTCGGCAGAGATGACCTTCTCCTTCTTAAGATCAGCCGGCTTGAAATCCGAGACCGAGGGTTTTATCTTCGCATGCCAGGATGGGGTCATCAATACCTTAGCGTATCGCCAGAACATCTTACACCAGGCGGTACAGAGTACGCTTTGTAGATTGTGTAGATGTCATGCTGAGACACTAATGCATATTTTGGCAGCATGCCCAATATATGCAGTTTCAGCATACATCGAACGTCACAATGCGGCTCTTCGAGTGCTGTATTATCATCTTCACAGCACTTATGGTATTGATGCAACCCCAGTTTTGCCGTACGTCCCCACTGATATTGAATCCGTTGTCGGGAATGAGTCGTGCCGAATATACTGGAATTACTCATTCCCGACGAGCAGGCAAATATCAGCCAATAAGCCTGACATCGTCCTTGTTGACTTCGATGACAAATCCATCTTCGTCATCGAGTTTTCTGCACCAGCAGAAATAAATATAGTCAGCAAAGAGGACGAAAAACGGATGAAATATCAGGAACTCCTGTTCGAGATTCGCAAGCTGTATCGAGGGTTCAAAATGAAGCTCGTCGTGCTGATAATTGGAGTGCTGGGAGGAATGAGACCAACTTTCCTCCAAAACATCAAAAGCATTCCGGCCTGTCAAGAACATGCAAATTCCATCGCAGGCCGTATGCAGAAAGCAGTGCTGCTGGGATCTCTCCGTCTACTGAGGTCACACGAGATCCTGTAACCACTAACCCAATGGTAGAGGGAGTGGTTACAGTTGCAAACGAAATGGCCCGGTGCAGTCTGCAGCGGAGGAGATGGATATCGGAGCCACTTTTCTGCTGCAGACTGCACACGTGGATTCTGGAGGGTCAAGGGAGGTTAGGGTTTTAGTCGGTAAACCTTGCCGTTAACATCAAAGGTGAGGGAGTCCGACACACGGGGGGTTACACAACATCTTCAACCCCCTATGGTGCCTAATGCATTTCCCCCCTCCGTCAAAAAAAAAAAAAAAAAAAAAAAAAAAAAAAAAAAGACTTTATTGCACAAAAAATAAAAACAACAATGGGCGAGACACAGCAAAAGCTGCAATAAGGGTACCCCCGATGAGGAAGGGCTTAACTATCGTATTGTTTATAATCCCATGTGCGAAATGCCGATGCTGAACATACGATCCAGTATTAGCCCAGCGTTGACAGCTGACTTAACCGGCAAATTGATTTTGCCAAATCTCGGCCTACCGATGGAAACATTCGGGACAGAACATCGGGCCAAGCCTGGGAAATTTCTTTCACACAGAATATTGCCGATCGTTGGCCCAGCAACGACTCAAAACCGTCCCGAGTATCGGACCAAGCCTGGCAAAGTGATAGTGCCAAATGTCGGCCCAGCGATGGAAACATTCGGGACCAAACATCGGGCCAAGCCTGGCAAATTTATTTCATACAAGGTATATCCGATCTTTGGCCCACAGTCGGTCCAAAACCGACCCGAGCATCGGACGAACGCCGGAAAATTAAAATTGCCAAATCTCGGCCTAGCGATGGAAACATTCGAGGTCGAACATCGGGCCAAACCTGGCAAATTTAGAGGTAAGAAGGGAGGAAGGAAGCAGGACGAATGCGAAAGGAACGCGAGGAAGGAAGGAACAGGAGAGAAAGAAGGACAGGATGATTCCTGATCCACTACGAGCCCTCCGATCCCTGGAAACTCGGTCCACAGCCAGCGGCGACGTTCGAATCTCCTGGGAAACCCAGCAATTAAGTTCCGGCCGTAGCCGCTAGGAGCGCGTCGCCGAACCGTATACGAAGTAGCGCCCGCGTTCTTTGATGCGAGGGCTGCGAAGCGGCACCAACGCGACAACTCCGGCCCGAGGGCGATCTCGCCACTTTTACCTTTTTTGTGTCGGGGGAACAACTTACCCTACGACTACAGGAATACGGTGGAACTAGTATGATCGACGACGTTTTACGAACTGACTAATCCAAGTCGTTGGAGCTTCAAATCTGGACCCGCTTACAACTTAAAAAAAAACTCGTCAATAAGCAGGGATAAATCCATCGATGGTATACATATCTCCAAGGTTTCTTCCAACAACAAAACAAAACAAAATCCCCACTTTTGCAGCGATGACGTTTTGCCAGTAACCCCCCCCCCCCCACACAATGAGGCACATTATTGGTCAAATTGCAAAATATATACGGAACTAGTAAAAAAGTAATATACCGATAGTTTTGGAACGGTCGAGAATGTGTCGGTATTCCCCTACTATAAATACATATATATTAGAGATAAAGTAAGAACAGGTTTTAATTTCATTCAAAATATTTAGAAAGAAAGTAAGAAAGTAATCAATCTGTCAGAATAGCCTTTCCCGGAGGGGTGTGGGTGATACTAAAGTGGGGAGCTCACTTAAAATTGAAAGTTGTACAATATACATATATTGTACTTGGTGATATAATTTTTTCAAATTCAAACAAGAATAAAGTATATTGAGAGATTTTTGAAAAGCAGATTTCAAACTGCAATACTGCAGTCTCTCAAAATATGACTTTGATTTGTAAACTAGTAAAATGAAAATTTAGATATTGTTGACTTGGCGAAGTGTGACTTCTATAACGTTTATAGCAGCAATAACGATTTTTTTTAAAACTTCTCTTGCAAAATATTTTTTAAGAAGTATCATTGGTAAAATCACTTTATAGGGGGGAATACGCCTAAATCGACCCGTCGTACGATAGAGCCCCCCCCCCCCCTCCTTTTTTCTCATAGCCCGTCGAATTGGCAAGTGTGGCTGGAACGCTGCCAATATACTGACAATTTGGTTGTAGGTTACGTATGCCTGTCTCAGTTTACTGTAGAGTTATCGCACTTGCTTAAGTTTTGTGTAAATAAGTGAATAGTGAAATTCATTTCTGAGTCTCACAGAATTTGTAGCAGTACTATTTGTGGCTTGTAAAAAACACAAACGTACGTTATTTTGATTGTTTATGGTCTGGATTTCAACGTATGGTAGGGAAAATAAATGAACTCTATTACCATTAGTAAATGGCGAGCCATTGTGTAAAAAAAAGGGATGTAATCAGAAACCGACCGCCTAGTAGTGGTCCGTAGCCGACCGGCATTATTTCGCATTGTAATTAATCATAAATCATCACCGACATGTCCACACATCTTGCATTTTCATGGTCATCACCCGACGTTAAACATCTTTATCGTCAAAACCGTCGTCAGCCTACATCCAACATCCTGATCGTCATCGTAGTTATCAACCAAAATTCCAGATGTTCATCGTCATCATCATTATCACAGAACATTCGAGATGGTCATCATCATCATCGTTATCATCTGGCAGTCGACATCATCGTTGTTGTCACATGGCATTCGACATCCGATATCGTGATCGTCATTGTCATCATCGTCACCATTTAATTTTCGTGATCTTCATTATCATCAACCAATACCCTACATCGTCATTATCATCAGCATCACATAAAATTCGACATCACTAGCGGACATCACGATAGCGGACGAATCGTGATACCAGACGAAGACGTATAATGATGGAAGACGAAGTGAGTGGAAGCGGTAACCCCACCCATTGGGCTTTGGGATTGCTAGGAAACGAGGATGTTTTCAGTGCACGTTATGATTTAAAGTTGAGCGCATTGGAGCGCATGCGTGGTGCATAGTAGTAGCAGGCGACGAAATGTTCAGTGGAAGGGGAATTCATTTCTTTCCTCTTCTCCTTCTTTGGTCTGATATCGTGTTCGGCCCGAAACCGACTCCGACGGCTATCGTGAGTTCTACTGTACTATCCTATTCTAAAAATGCGTTTAAATCGGCTTCGTGGATTCGGCGATAGCGCACTGGACTACGGGGTCATAGGTCGCGAGTTCGACTCCCGTCCAGGGAACAATATTTCGAAAACAATTTTCAAGCAGCAGCTCGTAGTTCGTAAGACGAGTCACGTTGTTTGTTTCCCTTTCGCAATGTTGTTTATCTGGCCGAAATCCACTCACGACTGCTGCTGCCCTTTGTGTAGTTTTCTGCAGCTCCTACATTTCATACACAAATGTGAAGTATGGCGCCATCTCTGAAGAAGATCTGCAGCTTTCGCAAATTTCAAGAATAAAAATTGATGTATATGAAATTCTGTAAAAACGGCGATATCGCCCGTTGACAAGATAAAAAAGAAAAAAAAGAAAAAAAAAAGAAAAAAAAATGAAAAATGTATTTGAAGGTTCCCGGATTATAATTCCCCGGAATAAATTCCCCTGGAAAAAATGTATGGGGAAAAATGACAGTAGTCGCAGAACTGCACTATGTATGTGTCTATTTCTAGGTCTATTTCTTCGTTGAGCGTGGCGAGCCCCCCCCCCCCAACCCGGGAAAATTATCCTAATCCAACCAATACAGAACATGCCTAGATCCTCGGTTTTTCATTTTTTCTCCGACATGTGTGGGGAGGAGGGGGTCTTCCCGGCCGAAATTCTTATTGTTATGACAAAAAAGGTGAACAATATTGGTGGACAGAGTAGCAGCAGATCCGAATTGGCGGGTTACTGGCTAGAAGGGAATACACACGGTTTATTTCTGGGGAATTCTGACGGGGAATTACAATCCGGTCACCGTATTTGAATACATCAAGAGTCCCGTAGAAACGTTTCAGGCGATTTATTTCATAGGTATAATTTAAGGCTCATTTAATGCTAATTTAATGCCCCTCTTGAATGTAATGCTCTTCACAAAAGCGGAATAGCATGTCATTTTTCGCTTTTTTTTAAATGGTTGCATCGTGTACAGCACACCCAAAAACATCAAGAAAATGTAGTGGCGTAAAAAACTAAAAACCTAAAGTCGCGGATCAGTTTTGTGTTATTCAGTCAGGGTTAAATGCGCTATCGCCGTTAATATTAAAGGCTGTTTTAAGACTCATGAAAATTATCACTGTTGCGAATTTAGGGCTGGGCCATTCTTAAAAATATTCATCGGTCCTTCCATCCTTGACAACAAAAATACTAAACGTTAATGTGAATATTTTTTTTTTTCATTTATTTCATGATTAAACATCTACAAATTTTTATACACTAGTTATAGTTGAAAGATGGTAACTAGAGATGTTTAGAGCTCACGGAAGTTCTTCTGGGAACTTGTCTGTGAGGAAATACTTACATACTAATATAACAATTGGTAAAAAAATATAATATAATAACGTAATATATGTTGACAGAAAAATGTTTTATAAAAATATGTAGAGGTTAACTATTGTCTGGTCTGACATAAATTGTTGGTAATGATAATGATATGTCTTGAAGAGTTAGAAAATCTTGTAGCTTGTTATACGATGATCTCTTGGGATTATAGCCATAAAGTTGTTCTCTGAGAGTCTTCGGAAGCTTATTAAATAAGGATGGTGCTCTATAATCATGTGATTTTTGTCCAGTGGTTGTTCGCTTGGATGGAGTTAGAGCCAGATGTTGCAGGTTTGGTCTTGTTGAACGGTTTCTTTGTTTAAATTGCAGGAGTTTATGTGTTATATAATAGTTAATTGTTTTTAATTGATACATTTTGCTTACATTTAATGTCCCAGTTAAGTTGTAAAGTTCAATTGTTGGATAGGTGTGTTCTTTATTCATGATGATTTTCAGTATTTTTCGGTTGAAAATTTCTAAGGGTTTAATTAATCTTTCACTAGTTCCACCCCAGACGAAGATACCATAGCTCCAGACTGCTTGGCATATACTCTTGTATACTGCGATTATTAGTTTTTTACTTAGTACATTACGCAGAGACTTAAAAGCAAAGGACAAGTATCGTAATTTCCACATTGTATTATTTATATGGTATTTCCAACATAAATGTGCATCAATTTCTATTCCAAGATATGTTGTGGATTTAACGATAGCTATACTTTTGCATGTTTTACAATTCGCTGGTGCGGAACAGTCGGATTCATGCAATACAATGATGTTTAGTTTTGGTATGCTGTCTTTGTAGCATCCAAAGGTAATACAAACTGATTTTTTTTATAGTTTAACGTTAGTTTGTTTGAAGCAAGCCAATTTAATATGTATAAAATCTTTAGATGCAGTATCCAAGACGTGTTTCCAAGATGCACCTTCGAAATCTATTCTTTAGACCCCCTGTTTATTTTCATATCAAATATATGTTATGAATTATCGATTTTCATTGTCATTGGCGGGCCCGCACCCATCGTCGATTCGCCCCGATCGGCGGATGTCTGCGGCGGCCAGTTTCAGTGTCATATCAAATAAAAGTGGGCCCAGTAGGGTGCTTTGAGGGACGCCACATTCAGAGTATCGGATTTCGCTTTGTGTCGTTCCTATTTTTACGTATTGAGGTCTGTTTTGCAAATAAGTTGTTAATAGTTGGAGAGCAGTTCCTCTGATTCCACACCTCTCTAGCTTGTCCAAAAGAATCTTATGATCAAGTGTATCAAAGACCTTCATTAAATCTATAAATATAGCCAGGCAAGGTTTGCTATGGTCCAAGGCATTATAGATGTATCGTGTTGCTTCGTCTATAGCGTCCTCAGTAGATTTGTTGGGTCTAAAACCGAATTGATGACAGTTTAATAAACTGTTTGAATCAAAAAATTGTATGAGACGATTATTCAAGCACATCTCAAAGATTTTAGCTAGTGAAGAAATTATTGCTATGGGTCTATAGTTTGATACTTCGTATTTGTCTCCAGTTTTGTATATTGGAATCATTTTTGCAGTCTTAAATTGTGCTGGGCAGATACCTTTATTGAAACAGAGGTTTATCAGATAGGTTAAAGGTTTGAGAATGAATGGCGCTTCTTTTTTGAGAGATTCGACGGATATCAAATCAGGTCCTATTGCAATCTCGGTTTCATTAACATCCGCAAGGTAGATTGAGTTTAGCTGTGAATGAATCCAAGGAGGTTTTGGAACTTGAACGATTTTACTTGCTAAGTATTTTCCCACGTTCGTGAAATAATTAACGAATTCATTTGCTATTTTGTAATCATCAATAATATTTTTATCTAACTGGGTTTTTATTTTAGTGATCTTGTCATTTTTGCTTTTTAGGCCTTTGCCCACCAAGTCGTTAACCGTTTGCCACAGTTTTTTAGGGTCTTTCTTACAGTTGTTTATGTAGTTTTCAAAGTATTTATTTTTGGTTTTCGTTAATAGTTTCGAGAGGTAGTTCCTATATTTTTTGTAGTGGTTTTTTAATGCCTCATTGGGGGATTATGTTGTGTCTGAGACCGAAGTTTATCTCTTATTAACATTGAAGTTAATAGTCCACGAGTAATCCAGGGTGTTTTCTTTTTTGTTCTTGAAGTTGTTTGAATTGATGTGGATTGATTTATATGATTTTGAATTTTTGTTACTAATATATTTGCACCTATATCTGGATCATTCGTCGCATAAAGGTCGTTCCATGTCTCTATTTGCGCAATTGATACTAATTAATGTAATAATGGTACAGAAATAATGATTGGATAATGATCAGTAATGGCACTTTTGAGAACTGCTGCGAAAAGATTCTTTTTAAATTTTCCTTCTCTATAAAAAATATGGTCTATGCACGTTGCAGAAGTCTTGTCTTCTCTTGTTGGTATATTTATAGCTGAGATGATTGCATGGGAGCTTAATTCAGTGAGGTATTCCAGAGTAGATGGTGAGTTATTCAATATGTCTATGTTAATATCGCCAATTAATAATTGGGTGGCATTTGGGTCCAATGAGTTCAAAATATGAGATAAATTGTTTATAAAAGTTTCAATGTCGTCTGAGTGTAGTCTATAGAGGGCTATTATTTCGCTATTATCTTCTCCATCGATGACAGCATTATTGTTAATTTTATTACATTGTTATCATTAATAGGTATAATCTCATATGAATAATGCAGATTTTCTTTTAAATATATAACTGTTCCGTCATTTTGATTTCTACGGCTTCCACTATATATAGCTTTATAACCAGGAATGGGAAATAAGTTAACGTTTTGGATTGTCCACGTTTCAGTTGCAATTATGACGTCGAATTGATACGAGAAAGATTGTGATAGTAAATTTAGTTCGAGATGATTTTTATTTAAGCTTCTAATATTTATGTGCATGATTTTTACAGATTGTTGCAGTTGAGAGAGTTCTTTATTGCAAAGTTCTTCTGAATCGTAAATTTTTGTGTGTATAGACGGCATTTGAATGTTCTGAAGTAATTTATTTATATTGTTTATATGCATAAATAAGACGGGTAATCAATTTTAGAGATTAAATATTGCTTACGTGCTTTATACTGTTGGTGGGCAGGGTGGCATGTAATGAGAGACAACAGATTTGCGGTATAGAGAAGTATAGTGTATTATTTAAAGGTATATTCTAACATATACGTTTCACATTTCTCGGTATCGTTTGTCGAGTGTTGTGTTTGTCTTTTTAGATTGAATCTAGAATTGACTTCGGTACAGTTTATGCATTTTTTGCTGTTACACGTACATAATTTAAAATCATGAGATTCGGCGCAGTGTATACATGTACAGTGGCCCTCTCCTTATTTTAACTTTTCGGGTCAAGGAAGATGGCGGCTTCTTCCCTTATTTTACCGCTTCCTCTCATCCTCACCACTGGCAGTATGAGCGAATAAAAACAGAGAGAGGAGATATAGCTGCGTTCTTCTTCACCTGTATGAGCAAGCGCAAACAGCAGTTCGCACTCTTTTCAACAGTTTCAAATGGCGAATGGTGGGGGAACTCACGAGAAGAAGAAGTTAACATAAGGGACGAAAAAAAGTTAAAATAATGAACGCAGTTAAAATAAGGGGAGGGTGACACTGTAATTGTATTGCTTTGGCATTTTGCAGTGTTATGGCCATATCTGTTACATTTATAACACCGGTTTGTCGGCAAGTCATCATATACTCTACACCGTTGCCATTCTATATGTAGTTTAAAATTGCTTTGGATTATAGCTTTGTATGTTCTTTTGTTGACTTCTGCAAAAATAATTCCTAGTTTTCCTTTTGAGGCGCGTCTTGTGTAGGTTATTTTTAAATAACTTTCAGGTAGCTCTTGGAAGTATTGGTCCATTATTACTTTTTGGAGTTCATCATTCTGTAGATCTCCGGCATAATCTATTATTTTTATTCTAGGATTTCTTTTGTCTTCGATCTGCATAGCGTAATTGTTTATTAATTTGTGAGTCAGTTCTTTCATTAAATTGTCAGCATCTATTTTTGAGTGACATTTGATAATAACGTCGCCATTTCTACGTTCCTTTATGTCATTGATGTTACGGTGTATTTTATCAGGCTTGATATTATTTTGAATTTCATTTTTCGTTTTCCTGGAGTCTTGTTGTTGTTTTGGTTTAATATAGACATCTATGGTTTCGGAGTTGGTGTTTACTTTGTTTACTACGTTTAAATTTGAATTCGTTACATTTGCGTACGTTGGTATTTTTTGAATTATTTTGTTTGTTTCAAGCTCTGTTTTTAGTAATATTGCATTTTCTCTAAGAATGTTATTGTTGTCTTTTAATGTATCATTATGTTCCTTTAGTGTGTTATTATTTTCTTTTATTTCAACGTTTAATACCTGTAATTGTTCATTAAGATTTTTTAAAGAATCATTAGAACACTTCAATTTTTGTATTTGTGTGTGTAGTGCAGTTATTTGTGGTATCTGCTGTTCATCCTGAGTTTTTTCATTTATGCTTAAATCTAGCTTTCCTTCAAATGATTTAATCCTCTTTTGCAATGTGGTATTTTCATTTCTTAGTAAATTTAATTCGTATTTCCGTTGTTCTGCATTCTGTTCTTCCAATTTTATTTTTTTCCTTTATTTATTTTTATATAAAATAAGAGTTTTCTTCAAGTGGCGTAGAGATTTTACATCTTCAGATGGTGGATTATCATCATCACTTGCATCCTGATCAGAACTTGAGGTTAAATTTTGCTCACAACCGCATCGCACAAATAAACTATCTAACACTATAAGACTTTTCCGTCTTAATGCACAACTTATATGCAGCAGAGCATCGCAGTCAATGCATACACATATTTTCCCTGTTTTATCTTTACAACACTCAAACTGGTTTCCTTCTTTCCACTTATCAATTTCACGACTATCCACGTCGCCCGCCATTACAAATATAAAATGAATGTTCTGAAAATTGCCAATTATTTAGATACCTCGGTGTTCAGATATTATGAAAAACATTTTGGGCCTTATAGCACCGATTATAGTGATTGGAGAAAATTCGGACTAGAATGGTTTGAGAGTATTAAATGAACCTTAAATAGTACACTGGTCGACAAAAAATGACTTGCATTCTGATTCAAGCATCGGACTAGACCCCCTTTATAGAGTTTGCATCGCTGAACATGAATCTGCCTTCGAAAATTGCCTATCGCGTCGAGATTTTGAGAAAAAACAGGTTCAAAAACACAAAAAACACGTTTTTTGCAGTTTTTGACCACATGTAGATGGAGAAGCTCATGTGTTAGAAGTGTCTAACTAGGCTTAAATTAAAGCCTGAACCTTCCGCTAAATCTGTTAAACTCCCTACTATTTCATCCATTCATCATGAAAGTGATCTACTTATCGTCAGAAAAATTACATTGAACTTGATTAAATGCGGTCAATTATCTGAAGTTTTTTCACCTTGTACTTAGTATTACGAATTGAGACGTCATTTTGAAATATATGATGATGCTGAAGCTATCCGCATTTTCCAGCCGCATAAACATCCTCGCTATCGTTATAGGTGTATTTCACGTTTCCAACATATACTTCAAGTCGGTTAAGCGGTTCCTATGTAGATGTGGATCAAAATTTGAAAAATTCCAGGTGCCCCCCTTGGTGTCAGTTCTCAATTCTCTCCTGCTAATAGTGCTTATGGCGCCAAAAAATGAGGAAATGCTAAATTCAGATTCGGTTTCCAGGCTAATGTTGCTGGGCTTAGGCGTGAGTGGAATTGTTTGCCATTAAATATAAGGTCAATAGAACAAATGAGTGCGTTTGAAACTGTGCAGCCAAATTATGCTTACAACTTTTAAGTTTCTTTTTCTCTCTTTATTTACTATTTAAACCCAGATATCAAATATTATGTTTATCATTATTCATTACGGTTTATTCCGGTTTCGTTATTATAAAGCGTAGATTGTTATTTCTTTTTGTATAAAGGCCATTCAAGGCCATCTGTTACAATAAATAAATAAATAAATAAATAAATGCACTAAAAAAGAATTATACTATGGTAAAATTGAAGTATTTTTCGGACAAAAAAGATACATGAGTTTTTTTTGTTTGTCATTCCGTTATTTAATAACATTCAATATGTCGATTTGTGATCTTCAGAGCACAGTGACAAATTGACACGTTGATGTGTTGATGTTTTAAACACTTCATTAAGTCACCACACCATGCCACTTAGTTTTATACTTTAAAAATACATGAGCCGTGAAGTGAAAATATTACGACGAAATGGTACGTATTATATTTCCGGACCTTAATTAATCTCTTATAATAATCTAGATATTTACAAATACTACTTCATGACAAAAATCAACGAAGATGAAATTAATTCTATTCATAAAAGGGTACCGAACAATTTTGAATCTCTCATGGAAACGATGAATGGCCTTCTATTTAAATAAACCAAATCTGATAAAAATATCATTATATTCAACGAAATGAGCTGTTACGATTATAAAATTAATGAAAATTCCATACATTATCATTTAGAACAACTAAACCTTATAAATAATCTATTCGCAATATACAGCGAAACTATAGTATTTGTAATAATTAATCATTTATAATGTTCTGAATAAATCAAAATTAAATGTAAATTTTCCATCTTTTGTTATAAATTGTGATACAATGCACTATCTTCGTATTTACCTAACACACACTTGTATGATTTGCGTACATGTATATTTTGGTTCAATTGAAACGCTGCGAGTCTCAGTCTGTTTTTCTCCTTTGAAACTGTAACAAGGCGTATTGGCCTACGATTTATATAATTAATAAACCTTTCCTACTATGCGTGTTCGTCACGGGATATGCGGACGACGCTCTGATAATTGCCAGGGGGCCGTTCTTGAGTCCGCTGACAAGTTTAATGCAGCGCGCACTTACATTTGTGGAGCACTGGTGTCAGGAAACGGGGCTCTCTATTAACCCTAGGAAAATAGAGGTGCTGGTGTTCACCAGAAACTACAAATGGGACCGTGTCTGTCCGCTCACTCTGTCTGGACACAGACTAGAGTACGCGGAAACAGCCAAATACCTCGGGGTGATGCTAGATAGCAAGCTTAGCTGGAAGAAACATCTGAAAGACAGATGTGCCGGAATCACAGCTTCCCTACGGCTAATGAGACGAACCATAGGTAGCAGCTGGGGCCTCAAGCCGGCTACTATGCTATGGATATACGAGGCTATCCTGAAGCCAAGGTTAACCTATGCTTCACTGGCCTGGTGGAACAGGTCCAGTATGGCTACAGCTGTCAAGGACCTAGAGAAAGTGAGAGGGCTCATACTCAGGAGTATCACGGGCGCTGCGAGGTCAACCCCCACGGCGGCGCTAGGTGCTCTCCTGGATATAGAACCCTTTCACATAACTTTGAAAGCCGAAGCCGCAAAGGCCTGGCGCAGGA
This sequence comes from Trichopria drosophilae, assembly GCA_030407085.1. NCBI lineage: Eukaryota > Metazoa > Arthropoda > Insecta > Hymenoptera > Diapriidae > Trichopria > Trichopria drosophilae. Next base: position 62,054,957 of record CM059584.1, on the reverse strand, counting down.
TCAAAGCAAAGCGTGGGTACAGGAGCTCTGTCAAAAGAACAGGACCACTGGATGCCTACTTTCGTGGTAGCGTCTTAGACGAGATCGCAGATCGCACGTCACCACGCTATCTTTTTGACAAAAAATATAAAATCAGTCTGCCGATCAGAGAAGACTGGGAAAGCAACCATGCGACACTACTCAACGGCAACAACTGGTTCATAGATGGGTCAGTTGGGGCGCGGGGGAGTGGAGCAGGGGTATACAGAGGAAGAGGTGGAAAAGGGTCCACATACCCCTTGGGAGCCTACACCGCTGTTTTGCAAGCAGAATTAATGGCTATCATTCAGTGTTCATATAGAGCGCTAAATGAGGATAACGGTAATAATACCACCATTTTTTCTGATAGCAGGGGAGCCTTACAGGCCCTCAACAACTTTAGCACAAGGTCAGGACTAGTCTGGGACTGCTACCAGTCCCGGAATAGACTAGCTGTGAAAACCCTGCGCTGGATCCCAAGCCACTGTGGATTCAAAGGCAACATGATGGCGGATAAGCTAGCCAAACTGGCAGCAAAAAAGAATTTTATTGGCCCCGCACCCGTGGTGGGCGTGTGCAAAAACCTCGCTCGGGAAGCATTCCGGACGAAGGTTGCGCTCGAACATCAAAGGATATGGGGTTCCACACCGGGATGCAGGCAAGCCAAACTTTTTATTGGCGACAGCTGGCCCTGCAGATGGAAACCGGTATTCCTGAATGCCAAAAGATCGGTGGCAAAAGATCTTGTGGCAATGATCACTGGGCACGGGGATCTCCGGGGACATCTCCACAAAATAGGACTGTCAGACTCGACAGCCTGCAGGTACTGTGGAGAGGCGGTAGAAACCGCCGAACACATTCTTTGCGAATGCCATGCCACCACTAGACATAAAGTGGAAGGGATGGGCAAACCTGCACTGACAAGGCAGGGTATCACCTCCATGGAGGCTGCGACCATGGCCGCGGTCTGGATGGCTATGCGCCGTGCCATATAGAAGGAGGTCATAGGAGGAGTGCAAACGGACTACCCAAGCACTCAGGTTTTCGGTCTGTGTGACCAAACCAACTTAAACTTTAAATTATTATTTACTATACGTGTTACACATTGAGCATTGTGTGCATTCATTTACCACCCACAGTCTATCAGGTTATAGGCCCAGTATAAAGATTAAAAAAAAAAGAAAGGAAGGAATAAACGTGAACACGTGTCGCGGAAAGGAAGTTGTGTAAATGCCTAGAAAAATGAGTTCAATAAATACACGAAATGAATTGTTAACGAAAGTCGATTACGGTACATGACAAATATGCACATCGATTTTATAGACCTCTTTTAGAAAAAACTTTGAAATCAAATTTTTATTTCAATTCGTTGATTCCTAGACTGACTAGACGATGGAACGGAATTTCTCATTATGATATCGACACTAATAACTTCTCTTTATTTTACACTAAATGTCGCGAATTATTTTTGAAATATGTTAATTAATTGTAATTTGTTCGTCTTTATTTGTTTATTTATATGTTATATGGTGAAGTGATCCTTCACATGCTGTGTAATTTCTTCTAAGGGCTATTTTGCCCATTTGTTTTATAATAAATAAATAAGAGAAAGTTCCCATGAGTCTGCACAACAAGTAACAGAAAATGCAATAAAATTTAAATTATGGCATCAAAGAATGAGTCATCTTAATAACGCAGATTTATTAAAATTGTCCAAATATATCAATAACTTTAACATGGATGCAAATAAGAATTACAATAAATGTGAGATATGTTTACTTGGAAAACAAACAGCATTGCCATTCAAATTAAAAAGTGAAAGATGTGGAGAATTATTAGAAATAATTCACTCAGACATTTGTGGACCGTTTATTGTAAACTCTATGGGAGGTGCAAAATTTATTGCTACATTTACAAACAACTGTTCAAGATGGTGTGTAGAGTACCCATTAAAAAGAAAACGTGATGTTTTTGATGCGTTCAAGACTTACGGGGAACTTACCAAAATATTACGGGGAAAACAATTAAATATTTGCAAAGTGACATTGGAAGAGAGTATTGTAACTATGAATTTGACAAATATTTACACGACTCAAGTATACAAAGGAGATTAGCTGTGCCGTATACCCCACAGCAAAATGGTATAGCAGAAAGGAAGAACAGAACGCTTGTTGAAATGGCTAGATGCTTGATTTTACAAGCAAATCTACAACCCTTCTTTTGGGCAGAAGCCATAATGACAGCCAATCACATACGTAATAGATGTCCAATTGCAAACCTTGACGGTAAAACACTGTATGAATTATGGCTGAAAAGAATACCCAATTTAAAATATTTCAGGGCATTTGGTGCAAAAGCATTTGTACCTGATAAGACAAATAAAGAATAAGAATAAATTGTCGAACCGTTCCAACAAGGGAATATTTGTTGGATATTCAGAAACCACAAAAGAATATAGAGTGTCGCTAAAAACACAACAAAAAATTGTTGTATCCCTTGATGTCAAGTTTTGTGAAGATATTTTATTAACCCTTTGCGCCATACATTTTTCTTTATATGAAAATCAGCTGAATCTTGCTACTCATTGTCAGGGGTTTTTGAGGTCGCTGATCACAAATCTGACCTCAGGCGGGTCAAAAATAATTTTTGAAATTTAGATCCGCTATTTTGAAATTTGGGAAACTAGCCCAGGATTCGTTATTAGCGACCCAAAATACTTCAAATTTTTTTATCATGTAGCTTAGTCACAATTACATTTATTGTAAGAAAACGAGTTTTTTTAGACTTTTTTTATTTATAACAATATATGTACATATCAATAAATATTTTTTATGCCTTTAGTACAGTAAAGAATAGCATAGACTATATGCTGTAAAAAATTTGGCGTTAAAACGTGTGGTCGAAAATTGGGAATAAGTGGAGAGAAAAAGGTGTCACGCTGGAGTGTCACTATGCTGCAAAGGGTTAAGGGAACCAACAAGAATCAACAAATAATCAACGTGAAATTAATCTGTGTGTTTCAACAATCTGCAGAATTAAACAATGATCCTAATGAAGAGAGGATTGTACAAAAAGAAATTAAAAAAAGATTACCTGGCAGGCCAAAATTAGTAGGAATAGGGAAACCAGGATGACCAAACAAAATTTACAACACTCAGGATATCACCGTGGATGAAGTTTTAAATGAAGACATTACTAGGCAAGAAGAAGATGTCTTCGAAGATGCAATTGTACCGAAGTGACATATCAAGAGGCTACAAGTGGCGAGAATAAAGAAGAATGGAACTGATGCAATTGCAGATGAAATAAAAAGTTTAATAAAAAATAAAACGTGGCATATCATTGAACGTCCTAGCGGTAAAAATGTAATTAACTGTAGATTTGTTTTGAACAATAAATTAAATTGCGATGGAAGTTTGATTAGAAGAAAAGGGAGACTAGCAAAAGGTTTTGCACAAATGAAAAATATAGATTATAATCAAACTTTTGCTCCAGTTGCGCGATTAGAATCGCTAAGAATCGTAATAGCCTTATCAGCGCATTACAATTTACAAATACATCAGTTGGATGTAACGTCTCCATTCTTATATGGTAGCTTGTGTGAAGAAATCTTTATGGAACTACCAAAAAAGGTAAATGTTTTCCTTGAAATTTTAGCTAACAAAGAAATTAATCTGATCAAAAAGGAAGCTATTACGATGATTAATGAAATAAAATCAGGCGATAAAGTATGTAAGCTCAATCTATCATTATATGGTCTTAAACAAGCCAATAGACAATATAAAATTAAATACCGTGTTAAAAAAAATTGGTTTAAAATCCTTAGCATCTGACCCTTGTATTTACATGTATAAAGATGATCAGATTATTGTTATAGTTTTAGTTTATGTTGATGATCTATTAATAACCAGGAACGATATAGTGAAAATAAATAATATTAAATATAACCTAATGAAAGAATTTGATATTAGACATTTAGGAGAAGCAAAGTTTATCTTACAAGAGGACGCTACGGAATGGTGCTCTCCGATTTTGTTGACTTGGCGATAATGTGGTGCTTAGTACCTCTTTACTTCTGATAAAGCAACACGACCCCATACGCAGTCGTTTTCGAGAAAAACACGTTTTAAGATTTTACGCTGACGTCTTACACAGTCTTATACGCACCAAACGAAAAGGCAATACGAAGTCACGTCGGCTCAGGTGCTAGTAAAAAAAATATATTTTTGTTATTCCTTCCTATATTCTTAACGAGTATTGATAGTGGTAAGATCATTTTAATTATCATAATTATTATTATTATTATGACTATTATTATTGCTATTACTGTTATTACTATCGACTACTAATAATTTCAGATCATCATTCACTATACTGCCGTACCCCGGAAGAAAAGTCGTATCTCCATTTTCTCGATTTTGACGTATCGCCAATAAACCGATTCTAACCAAAAACTAAATTACTTAATTTAACGATTAATTTTAGAAAATATACAGTGTATTTCATTATACAAGGAATCTCTGGATATGATTTTATAATAAAATACATTCATTTTTGGATTTATGGCTCTTTTAGCCAAATTATACCGCAAATACTGCATTTATAATAAAAGTATTTTTCTTTTTTTTTGTAGCTAATAACAAATATTTCAGATATTTTCTTTCAGGAAATAATGCATTGCATTATGAGGAATATAAATATAATTTTATCCCAATTTCACCAAAAGTGGAGATACAACTTTTCTTCCGAAGTACGGCAGTATAATATGCAAATAAAAATCAATCTGTATTATGGAATAAAAATATACGTTATTATAGCATATTCGTATAAGAAACTTCTACATTTATTATTTAATTTTCTGGAGCTACAATGCAATTTCCATAGTGATACTTGTAAAAACATTGAAAACAAAAATTGGTAAAACATCGGGCACATCTTATGAACGCGAAGATTCCACAGTGGCACGGTTTTTTCAACCCTTCGAGCTGAAAGCAAACTTCATTCACATTCTTAAAAATTTCTCACTCTTCTCATAGCTGTCACACATACCAATCATATTGTAACATGTTTTTAAACATGGGAGACGACAGGAGATGATGTACAATTTAATGGATTTTCAACCAATCTTTGTGGGACGTAATTTTTGCTCGATAAAATGCGAGAAATTCTGCATTTTTTTAGTAAAATTAATAGAAGTTTCTTATACGAATAGGCTATAATAACTATTATATTATAAATATTTTTATTCCATAATACGGATTGATTTTTATTTTCATATTATAGTAAATGATGAATTGAAATTATTAGTAGACAATAGTAATAACAATAATAATAGTATTAATAATAATAATAATTATTACGATAATTAAAATTATTTTATCACTTTGTACAGTTTTAACATCAAATACAGACATAGCAAATGAGTTCAATGAACATTCCCAATAAACACGCCTGACTACTGGTTATCTAATAACTTTAAAAAGTCATCTATTTGCCCCGAAATATGGGAGGTCGTGGTCTTTTAAGCCTGGAGTGTATGCATGACCGATTAGTCCTCGAGACGGCTTGCGACGTGTTTAATCGAACGGAGGATCCCCTGATGATGCTAGTTCATCAGCATGAAATTCAGGGGAAGGGGGCGTTTTTGTACAACGCGGCGGAACGAGCGGCGCGAAACCTCGGTCTGGTGTTCAATGTGGGACGTAGTGGTGCACAGGAGGCTGAATCAGTCATCAATCTGTGCCCTGTGCGTCTCAGGGCTAACATACGAAAAGAACAACTCCGTATGTTGGAGAGAAGGCATATCGACAAGCCATTGCATGGACAATTCTTTCGAAATGTCCAACAACTTGGCTTGTCGGCAGAGATGACCTTCTCCTTCTTAAGATCAGCCGGCTTGAAATCCGAGACCGAGGGTTTTATCTTCGCGTGCCAGGATGGGGTCATCAATACCTTAGCGTATCGCCAGAACATCTTACACCAGGCGGTACAGAGTACACTTTGTAGATTGTGTAGATGTCATGCTGAGACACTAATGCATCTTTTGGCAGCATGTCCAATATATGCAGTTTCAGCATACATCTAACGTCACAATGCGGCTCTTCGAGTGCTGTATTACCATCTTCGCAGCACTTATGGTATCGATGCAACCTCAGTTTTGCCGTACGTCATCACTGATATTGAATCCGTAGTCGGGAATGAGTCGTGCCGAATATACTGGAATTACTCATTCCCGACGAGCAAGCAAATATCAGCCAATAAGCCTGACATCGTCCTGGTTGACTTCGATGACAAATCCATCTTCGTCATCGAGTTTTCTGCACCAGCAGAAACAAATATAGTCAGCAAAGAGGACGAAAAACGGATGAAATATCAGGAACTCCTATTCGAGATTCGCAAGCTGTATCGAGGATTCAAAATCAAGCTCGTCGTGCTTATAATTGGAGTGCTGGGAGGAATGAGACCAACTTTCCTCCAAAACATCAAAAGCATTCCGGCCTGTCGAGAACATGCAAATTCCATCGCAGGCCGAATGCAGAAAGCAGTACTACTGGGATCTCTCCGTCTACTGAGGTCACACGAGATCCTGTAACCACTTACCCAATGGTAGAGGGAGTGGTTACAGTTGCAAACGAAATGGCCCGGTGCAGTCTGCAGCGGAGGAGATGGATATCGGAGCCACTTGTCTGCTGCAGACTTCACACGTGGATTCTGGAGGGCCAAGGGAGGTTAGGGTTTTAGTCGGTACACCTTGCCGTTAACATCAAAGGTGAGGGAGTCCGACACACGGGGGGTTACATAACATCTTTAACTCCCTATGGTGCCTAATGCATTTCCACCCTCCGTCAAAAAAAAAAAAAAAAATATGAACATTCCCAATAAACACGCCTGACTACTGGTTATCTAATAACTTTAAAAAGTCATCTTTTTATTTTACCTTTAAAGTGCCTTTAAGTTACATGTGCGACACGCTTTCATAGATACCTTTCAAACAGCAACTAAAAGGCAGCCATTTTCAGATGTGCTTAAATGCGCATGAAAATTGATAATACTAGTTACCTTTATGTAGTTATCCGTCAGATATGTCTGAAATATATCTTTCGGATAGCTGAAAATGTAACTTTAGGTTACATGAAAAATTGTATCTCAACGTTATCATTTTTGGATACACTTATGGGCCGTTAGATAGCGAACTATAAAACTTTCTCACAAGTACAAGGGATTCTAAGTATGTGGTATATATGAAATCCGTTTATCTAAGTTATACATATATGTTAATATCCCAATAGAAATATGTAGGTAACAAAATTGCGACTTTCAGATAACTCGAAGTAGATGGTCGGAATGCTCGATCTAGGTTACCCTCCAAATAAAAATATGTAGAGGTAACTGAAGTGTATATATTTGTGATATATATATATCTTTCAGAGTTTCGCTCGAAGCGTCGTTGGAGCCAGACGTGTTTGTGCTCCGTCTTAGATAATGTAAACAATCAGAGTCTAATAGTTTCGAACGCGATAAACATTGTAAACAAGAAATTGTGTTTATGAAAATCAGTGTTACGTGAAAAACGTTACACGGAAAAAAATAGTACGTCGCTCCAGCCATATTGCCCAGCTAAAACAGCTTCCCACTGCCCAGCAGGTCGATGTAAGTCGCGAGTGAAGACGTAAAATGACAATTAAAATTCGAAATCCTCAAAATTATTTTTTTCTATAAATTTTTTTTTTTTTTTTTTGCAATAGATGTAATTCTTGGGCAGTAATGCCCGTTTTGGTTAATAAATAAATAAATAAATAAATAAATAAAAATAAATAGGTATACTTTTCTTATGTCTTTAAGAATATTTCTACATAATTTCTAGACGATGTGGTTATTTATATTATTTTTATATGATTTTTTAAAGTCGTGAATAGTGAAAAAATCACTACTTTTTTCATTTTAAGACTTCCGTATTGATTACCCTGTTAGATACGACAAAAATGCACTAAACCTTTTTTGTAGAGCACAAAATTTCCTACAAAAGAGTCAGGAGAGCCATAGTCTAATGTTAATATGTACGGCATGAGAAACATCGGAAGTTATTGAATAAATCATTGAAATTTTAGAACAGAGATAGTTATCTTATTCGTGACGTATCTATTAACATTAGACTATGGCTCTCAGTGACTTTTTTGTAGGAAATTTTGTGCTCTACAAAAAAGGTTCAGTGCATTTTTGTCGTATCTAACACGGTAATCAATACGGAAGCCTTAAAATGAAAAAAGTAGTCATTTTTTCGCTATTAACGACTTTAAAAAAATCATATAGACCGAATGTTATACTTATCAAAAAAGGGAAGACAGAAATTTCACAGCTGTGCTCAAAGGAATTCACCCATCAACCGATTTAGAGGAAATAAAAGAAGATTTGAAAAATAACGGACATAATGTCAATTCAATAACAAATATATTACATCCTCAAACAAAACACCCACTACCAATGTTCTATGTAGAGTTACAGCCGAAAGAAAACAACAAAGATATTTACCAAATTAAACGATTATTAAATACAGTAATACATTTTGAACAACCTTACAACAAACAGAGAGAAATCCCGCAGTGTATGAAGTGCCAAAGTTTCGGACACACAAAAAATTATTGCTTTAAAACACCTAGATGTGTGAAATGTGCCGGAATACACCTGACCAATGACTGTTCCTGGAAAGAAAAACGTCAAGAAGTAAAATGTTGCAACTGCGAAGGGGCTCACCCGGCCAATTATAAAGGATGCATTGTCCGTAAGCAACTGCTGCAAAAACTATTTCCAGCAATAAGAGAAAAACGGATATACCGTGCTGAAGAACGACAAAATTCAACATCAAATCTCAGACAACCAGGGATATCATACGCACAAATTACGTGTGGGAATATCCAACAACAACAACAACAACAATTAAAGCAGCAAGAACAACAGGTAACTACACCAATACAGCAACAAGGACAAACAAGTAAGCTCGAAGAAATGATGGCTACATTAATTCTTAGAATGGACACTATACTAAATTTATTAACTGCTCTAATTACTAAATTAAACTAATGGCGTCTCTATTAAAAATTGCAGTTTGGAACGCTAACGGCTTGGTTACAAGAAGCCAAGAACTTAAAGTATTTTTATTAGTTCATAATATAGATATAATGTTTATATCGGAAACGCATTTCACTAGAAAAAGTTATCTCAGGATTCCAAATTACACTATCTACGATACTCCACATCCAGATGGAACTGCACACGGCGGAACTGCCATCATTATAAAAAGTGCAATAAAACATTCTGAAAATGATAAGTTTAATATGGAATACTTGCAAGCAACTAGCATAACGGTTAATGACTGGCATGGCCCAATCACATTTGCTGCTATATACTCTCCACCTAAACGATAGTATAAAAGAAGAACAATATACAACATTTTTTAAGACTCTTGGACATAGATTTATAGCAGGTGGAGATTATAATGCTAAGCACCCATGGTGGGGTTCTAGATCACATATCCCTACTCCCAAAGGTAGGCAGCTATACTTATCAATGCAGAAAAATAACTTATATCCATTATCAACTGGGGAACCTACTTATTGGCCCACGGATAGGAGAAAAACACTGGATGTCATAGACTTTTGCATCGTAAAAGGCATTGCTAAACAGTACGTACAAATAGAATCGTGTCTTGACCTCACATCTGACCACTCTCCACTTATTGCATTAGTATCCTCTAAAGTAATACAAAAAACAAAAGCACTTCATCTATGTAATGCAAGCACAAATTGGCCCTTGTTTAAGCAAATATTAAACGAACACGTCAACTGTAATATCGCACTCAAGAGAGAAGAAGACGTCGAAATCGCCATTGATAATCTCACTAGTGAAATACAAAATGCAGCATGGAGATCAACTCGTACAAAAGCTGAAAAGGATGAAAAAAAGGCAGATTGTTCCTGGAACATAAAAAAGAAAATTATGGAGAAGCGTAAGTTGAGAAAACAATGGCAATCTACACGCTCTCCCCACGATAAAGCTAAACTAAATAAGGCAATAAAAAAATTAAAACAAGCAATAAACGAGGAAAAAAACCAAGTCATACAAGAATATCTAATGGGATTGACACCAACAGAAAACACAGATTATTCATTATGGAAGGCAACAAGACGAATCAGGCAGCCAATACGAGCTGTCCCACCAGTCAAAACTGAAAATGGACAATGGATACGTAATAATAAGGAAAAAGCAGAAACATTTGCAAAACATCTGAGCAAAGTCTTTGAACCTTTTTCTAGCAAAATGACATCTATAGACGAAAACGAAATAAACAACTACCTTACAGCACCACCACAACAAGAATCTCCCTTAAAACATTTTACTGTAAAAGAAGTCAAGAACATAATAAGTAAATTAAGCACAAAAAAGTCGCCAGGTTACGACCTAATATCAGGAAAAATCCTAAAAGAGTTACCGGTTAAAGTAGTGAGATTGTTAACTATTTTGTATAATGCTGTAATAAGGCTTAATTACTTTCCTTTATTATGGAAAGTATCAGAAATTATTCTCTTGCCTAAACCAGGCAAAGACCTCTCACTAATAACATCATACAGACCCATTAGTCTATTACCGTTACTGGCAAAACTCTTGGAAAAACTACTCCTAAGTAGAATAAAACCGGATTTAATGAAAAGAGAAGTAATACCAAAACATCAGTTTGGATTTCGAGAACACCATAGTACTGTGGAACAAGTGCATAGAGTGACCAGACAAATCAATACAGACTTTGAAGACAAAAAATACTGCTCGACAGTATTCCTAGACATTACGCAAGCATTTGATAAAGTGTGGCATAAGGGATTGCTGTATAAAATCAAAAAACAACTTCCCCATAAATTATTCTTACTAATGCAGTCGTATTTATGTAACAGGCACTTCTTTGTTAAATATCAAGAGGAACGTACAAACTTAGATACAATAAATTCCGGAGTACCGCAAGGTAGTGTTTTAGGACCACTACTCTATTTAATATACACCGCAGACCTTCCAACAACAAAATCAACACAAATGGCAACATTCGCTGATGATACAGTAATTATGGCCTCGCATTCAAACCCCAACACAGCATCTGATAATCTCCAAGCAAGTTTAAACAAGGTACAGGATTGGCTTCAAAAGTGGAGGATAAACGTAAATGAAACAAAGTCAACTCACGTAACGTGGGGAAACGTGTCCACCAGTAAAATTTAAAGGAAAGAATACCGCAAGCAGAGTCAGTAAAATACCTGGGCATGCACTTAGACTGTAGGTTAACGTGGAAAACCCACATCTGGAATAAACGGAAACAACTAGGTCACCGCTTACAAAAAATGTACTGGCTTATTGGCCGTCAATCAAAATTATCTCTAGAAAATAAGATTTTGCTGTACAAATCCATCCTAAAACCAATTTGGACATATGGTATCCAATCATGGGGGTCAGCCTCCAACTCCAATATAGAAATCCTAGAAAGATTTCAGGCCAAAGTACTAAGGATGCTGGTTAACGCACCATGGTTTGTGACGAACAAAATAATAAGAGAAGACCTACAAATACCAACAGTGAAGGCAGAAATTGCATGCTTTGGTGAAAAATATGTTAAGAGACTTAATACCCACCCAAATCAGTTAGCAGTGAACCTACTCGGTGAAAATATGGACAATAAAAGGCTAAAACGACATAAACCTCTGGACTACATTAGATTTAAACAATAGATGTATATATATTATAGCACTAAGAACACACGAAAATTGTTAAAAAAAATTTATTTTTATTGAGGGCACAACTCATTGGACGAACGCCTACACGCTATGTAACCTGCTATAAGACTTACTTATTGCCAAAGTATTGGCAGATTGTAAATGAAATGGAAAAAAAAAAAATAAATATATATATCTTTCACAAATCTGAAAATAGTCACCTTTCAGTCACTAAAAGTTACCGTAAAGGCGGGACATTAGTCAACTATTTATTAACATTATAGGTGCCTTTTAAGTCATCCTCAATAGTTACCGGCCATCTATTCCACGTTACCTGTACGGCACATTTCAGTTACCTGCATGTTTATTGGGTTTTACTAAAATTGGCCAAATCTTATCAAATAACATTACCAAGGTTTCAAATAGTCAATCAAAGTTACAAATCAAAACAAATAAAGACTCGTTTTTTATTACTCCCGTAAATGAAGCTGAAGTATTGAAAAAGATTGAAGACCTACAAGATAAAAAAGCATCTGAACCTGACGGTATATCAGCAAAACTCCTAAAATCTATAGGTAATAGTATTGTCAAACCGATTACGCATATATTAAATTGCATATTTGGGAGCGCTTAAGTACCAAATGAATTTAAATGTGCAGTAATTAAACCCATTTTCAAATCGGGAGATCGTCAACAAGTAAACAATTACCGTCCAATATCTTTGATTTCACATGCAGCAAAGATCTTTGAAAAATGCCTAAAGAAAAGAATGATTGATTTTATTATGAAAAATAAAATCATAAGTAAAGCGCAATTCGGTTTCCAAACTGGACTTTCTACATCGGACGCTCTTGCCGATATTTCAAAAATTCTACACTCTAATCTCGACATGGCAAAACCAACATTAGCTATTTTTATAGATCTCGCGAAAGCATTTGACACACTTGATCTTAAGAAACTAGGTGAGAAAATGGAGCATATTGGTTTCAGAGGACTTAGCGGAATACTAATATCAAATTACCTGAAAAATAGAAAGCAGGTGGTCATGTGTGGCGAATCCTTGAGTGAACCACAAATGGTTACGTGTAGCGCCCCATAGTGCACAGTTTTAGGCCCAGTGCTATTTTTACTGTATATAAATGATTTGTACTCTTTAGAGTCTATAGGAAAAATTAAATCTTTTCCGGATGACACTGTCGTGATTTATGCTGCAAAGTTGTGGCCGGAACTAATGCAAATAGCGAACAAAGACTTTACTATATCAAGGAATGGTTTAACTATAACTCGCTAACCGTCAATGTCGATAATAATACTAAATACATGCCGTTTGGTTGCTACAATGACAGTATTCCTTTGAATTTGGAGCATCTTGAAGTGAGACATGGACATCTACTGGAAACTATTGAAAAAACGAACTGTATTAAATATCTTGGTGTAATGATTGATTCCAAATTAAGATGGGACATGCATATTATGCACCTTTTGAAAAAACCAAGACCACTTCAATTTTTATTCAGAAAGTTGCGTGAAATCCTAAATACTCAGTCCTTGCTTCAGATCTACCATGCTTTATTCCATTCAATAGTAAGATATGGAATTATTATCTAGGGTGGGGCTACTAACAACGTCATGAAAAAGATTGCAGTTTTACAAAAAGCAACGTTGAAGATAATTTTGAACAAGCATAGGGACTACTCAACTGAACAATGGAGAGTAAAATCTAAGTAAGAACTTTGTCGCAAGTAACCGGAGTCACCAGGAATGCGACAAGAGGCTCACTAGCAGTCCCAGAAAGAAGGACGGAAGCTGGAATAAAGTGTTTTGACTTCATTTGAACCATCCGTTATAACGCTCTACCTACAAATATTAAGATGACAACAGAAGAAAAAAAATTTACAGCTTTACTTAAGAAATGGTTTGGAAACAAAAACAGTTCGGAAATTGCAAATACGTTTAGAATAAGTTACATGAAAAAATTTACTTTGCTTTAAGAATGTAGCGTTCTCGTGCTGTGATATCGGTTGGTTATTTTTTTATTTTTATTGTGATTAAGCATGGGCTGTTATTAGCTTTTTTCTTTTTCTTTTTTTAATTAGAGTTATTAAATTCAGTGTCGCGCACAAGCACTGTAAGTGCTTTATGCGACTTATCTTATAACGTCTCATCAAACTATGGGGAAAAAAAAAATCGTGATTTATTACCAAATATGAAATATTTTATCTAGTCTCTGTAAATATATATAAATGACGTATACATTATAAACTGAATAAATTTATTATTATTATTATTATTATTATTAAAATTATCTTATCACTTTAAATAAATATTCAATAAGAATATTAGGAAGGAATAAAAGAAAATACATTTTTCCTACAAAATGATATTTTAAAAACGATAAAAATATTTAAAATTCACAGTTTTTATCATTTTTAGTTCGTAACAAATTATGGAAAAAAAAGGAAAAAAAATTTAATCACCAATGTCGAGATTCGAACGCACAACTTTCGATTGTCTTTTTGTTCGGTACGTATGAGACTGCGTCATACATCAGCCTAAAATCATAAAATGTGTTTTTATTGAAAAGGACTGTGTATGGGGTCGTGTTGTTTTATCAGAAGTAAAGAGATACTAAGCACCACATTATCGCCAATATTCCCAATATTCCCGCCATATTCCCAATATTCCCACCGTATTCCCAATATTCCCACCGTATTCCTAATATTCCCACCGTATTCCTAATATTCCCAATATTCCCACCGTATTCCCAATATTCCTGCCGCATTCCCAATATTCCTGCCGTATTCCCAATATTCCCGCCACATTCCCAATATTCCCACCGTATTCCCAATATTCCCACCGTATTCCTAATATTCTCAATATTTCCGCCGTATTCCCAATATTCCTGCCGCATTCCCAATATTCCCACCGTATTCCTAATATTCCCACCGTATTCCCAATATTCCTGCCGCATTCCCAATATTCCCAATATTCCTGCCGTATTCCCAATATTCCCGCCATATTCCCACTGTATTCCTAATATTCCAACCGTATTCCCAATATTCCCACCGCATTCCCAATATTCCCCCCGTATTCCTAATATTCCCAATATTCCAAACGTATTCCCAATATTCCCACCGTATTCCCAATATTCCCAATATTCCCGCCGTATTCCCAATATTCCTGCCGTATTCCCAATATTCCTGCCGCATTCCTAATATTCTCAATATTTCCGCCGTATTCCCAATATTCCTGCCGCATTCCCAATATTCCCAATATTCCTGCCGTATTCCCAATATTCCTGCCGTATTCCCAATATTCCCGCCATATTCCCAATATTCCCGCCGTATTCCCAATATTCCTGCCGCATTCCCAATATTCCCACCGTATTCCTAATATTCCCAATATTCCCACCGTATTCCCAATATTCCCGCCATATTCCCAATATTCCCGCCGTATTCCCAATATTCCCACCGTATTCCCAATATTCCCACCGTATTCCTAATATTCCCAATATTCCCGCCGTATTCCCAATATTCCTGCCGCATTCCCAATATTCCTGCCGTATTCCCAATATTCCTGCCGTATTCCCAATATTCCCGCCATATTCCCACCGTATTCCCAATATTCCCACCGTATTCCTAATATTCCCACCGTATTCCCAATATTCCCGCCATATTCCCACCGTATTCCCAATATTCCCACCGTATTCCTAATATTCCCACCGTATTCCCAATATTCATGCCGCATTCCCAATATTCCTGCCGTATTCCCAATATTCCCACCGTATTCCCAATATTCCCACCGTATTCCTAATATTCCCAATATTCCCACCGTATTCCCAATATTCCTGCCGCATTCCCAATATTCCCAATATTCCTGCCGTATTCCCAATATTCCTGCCGTATTCCCAATATTCCCACCGTATTCACAATATTCCCCCCGTATTCCCAATATTCCCACCGTATTCACAATATTCCCACCGTATTTCTAATATTCCCAATATTCCCGCCGTATTCCCAATATTCCTGCCGCATTCCCAATATTCCCACCGTATTCCTAATATTCCCAATATTCCCACCGTATTCCCAATATTCCCGCCATATTCCCAATATTCCCGCCGTATTCCCAATATTCCCACCGTATTCCCAATATTCCCGCCGTATTCCTAATATTCCCGCCGTATTCGCAATATTCCTGCCGCATTTCCAATATTCCCACCGTATTCCTAATATTCCCAATATTCCTGCCGTATTCCCAATATTCCCGCCGTATTCCCAATATTCCCGTATTTTAAAAAATTGTCATGTACTCCCGATGTTGCCGCTTGCCGATTATTTCCAAATATTATAACCCTGACACTAGCAAACCTATTTTCGCAACTATATTATTTAAATAAGAAATTAATTGGTACTCAGTAGTTAATACAAAAAAGTAACATTTTTTTATATAACGTAACAAAAACGAATTTCGTAATCTGCCTGCTATAACGTGGCTGTGAGCTTCAGCGTCATCCAAATATTCCCAAATATTCCAAGATATTGCCGAGTATTCCTAAATATTCCGATATATTGCCGAATATTCCAAGATATTCCCAAATATTCCAAATAGTGCCGAATATTCCTAAGTATTTCCAATATTCCCGAATATTCCCTAAATATTCCAAATATTCCCGGTACAATGTACAGGTATTCCTTCAGTGGTTGACCCCTCGAGTTTTTCATGCTAGATCAAAGCATATTGATTTAAGATATCATTTTATAAGAAATGCATTCAAAGAATCAAAATTTAGTTTAAGCTATTTACCAAAGGAACATATGATTGCTGATATTATGACAAAAGCAATGCACAAAAACACTGGTATTGCGTTCATGGTTTAAATATAATAAACTTGCATATATATTATCGTTCGCATTGAGGGAGGAATGTTAGAAATTGTATTTATACATATGTGATACAATGCGCTATCTTCGTATTTACCTAACACACACTTGTATGATTTGCGTACAAGTATATTTTGATTCAATTGAAACGCTACGAGTCTCAGTCTGTTTTTCTCCTATAACAAGGCTTATTGGCCTATGATTTATATAATTAATAAACCCTTCCAACTATACGTGTTACATATTGAGAGCTATGTGCATTCATTTACCACCCACAATCTATCAGCTTTTAATTTTTTAATCTGTTTATAATTTTAAGTGTAATTAAATAAACAATATTTTAATTAACCCCTGAGTTCCCATTTTTATCTTGATCGAGAAAAATTGTACATTTTGATCCTCGATTTTTAATTTTGCAAATCCGAAGCTAGATTCGTGATCAGCAACACTGGAAATCCCCAAATAACAAATTTCAATAGTTTTCTACGGAAAGAACTACTTGCAAATTACCAGAGATTTATTACAAAATGATTAAGGAGGAATATCAAATTTACAATAATGCTAAATTTTGTGCAACCTCCAATTCTCACCCCAGAACGCACCCTTAACATATTTCATTGAAAAAACATTATGTTTGAACAACTTTTTTGATAAAAATTTGTTGAAAAAGTATCGTTTATACTAGAAAAGCAATAATGAATCACAGAAAAAATTATTTGTTATTAAAAGAATTGATTTGTTGAAAATGGAATCATGTCCAAGGAAAGAATTTATTACTTGGACATTCCTACATTTCCATACAAATAATTGTACAAATAAATTGTAAAAAAAGAAAGCATACAAAAAAATAAAAAAAATATCACCTCTTTGTGAGTCCAAAAAAGGTTGCAGAGTAAGTGTAAACCTTGATTTTCTACTTTTTTCAATCAAATGGGGATAATAAGTGTTGCACGACTTAAATTTTCTAAGATAAGACAATAATCTTTTTACACATATTTAACTACATCGTGAATAAAAAACAAGCCTAACAAAAGTTAGTGTGTGTAATTAGTAAACTGCTTTTTTAAAATACCGCTCCGGATTTCATCTTTGTACTTGTGCTCTATTGTAATTAGCGGCATTAGGTATAATTATAACTTATCAGTGCTGTGCTATTGTTGGATTTTAAATATATTGGATAATATGATTCATATTCTCTTGGAATGCTTAATGCTATAATCCGTACGTAGGGATTTTTTCTATCTTTGTTATATGTCTTTGTAATCGATCGAAAATGCAATAATCAAGCTAATCTATGCTCAAAACTTTAAAATTTCTAATCTATGTGTAAACGTTGTACATTGTATACTTAAGGCGGAACTCATTCATAGAACTTTGTATATCCATCTAAATATAAACTGTACATATCAGCATGGACCATAATGTTTTGGTTATTAACTATCCACTGTGATGGGTTACATTATCCTACTTATTTATTTAATATATGAATCCTGTTGACGTCTCCATTGCACCGATTCTCACAGGTAAGTGAGAATCAAATATAATTAACCAAATCATGGGATTATGATTGGGCAACAAACTTTTATATTTATTAATATAAGTCAGAATCCTTGTAATATAGAGAGCCTGATTGTATTTATAAAAAAGAGTTTCAATTTAGATACTTTCTCATATTTGTCAATATAAAAACAAATGTTCTATACCAAATTTCGCAACGCAAAATTCATTGTAATTTCTTATAATTAAGGCATGGACTTTCCTTCAAATAGGACTCGTGGAATTCTACGTCAACACTGATTTGTTATGTAAATACTATGTAAATCTGCCTCATAGCAAATGCTTGACTATAATAACATTAAATATAATGATATCACAAAAACTTTTAAAAACTAAATTTAAAAGTTCACATTCACTTTTTACAATGTAATTTCCATATATAACCTTTATCGCACCATAGTCTTTTCGAAATATTTGAAAATCTAAAACATTTGACTACAGCAGCTGATCAAATAAAAATGTTATATGATCATTTTCAGATTTCAAAGTAGCTGATTAATAAAATAACATACATTTTATAATATCTATTTAAAAGATAATCTGTACATCTGTGATACTAAAAAGGATCTTACCTTCAGTTTTAGGATCAGGCTTATCATTCTGAGTTAAATCTGAAGACATGTCTTGAGTCTCGTTCCTTGTAAATAATTTACCCAGCACTTGATATTCCTATTATAATAAGTGTCCTGTTTTAAATTTCCTCGCAAGTTTTGCTGTGTTGCTGTTATGTTACCACGCACACACGTACACGCGCGCACACCCTCAAACCCGCGTATAATTCTAATGTATATGAGTTTATACCTAGCTATATCTTCCTTATTTCTATTGCTTAATATCACAGATTTGAAGTTTTGTCTTCCTTCTAATGGTCTCGGACCACAAAAACTGGAGTTGGAATCTTGGGAAAAAGTAATGTTTACTGTGACAGCAAATTTCAGCAAAGAGTTTTAGAGTTTGGTCGCAAAATTGATTAATTGGAAGCAATTTTTCGCGCAAGGTCAAGTATTTTATAAAAATTCAATTCATCACTTTCACTGCAATTGCTGGGAATCAATCTAGCGCACGCAGAAATGTACACAAATAACACTACTTTGACTACCAAGAAGAACAGAAAATGGCGCACAACCCCCTCCTTTTCTTCCTTCGTTCTCAGTTCGATGTTTCACTTCCAAATGGACACACGCCCAATTCCTACTTGTAAATATCTTCTGTGGTACGCAGCGCTATTACAAGTATGTACGTATAAAAAGTGAACGGTTTTGCTTACGGTAACGCCATCTTGGAAAAACGACGTGTTCTTTTCTTTGGGAGCCAGGTATGCAGGTACACGAGAACGAGAGACTCATCGGACTCACTGTGTGTTCCACACATACATATGCGAATACACACACGTAGAACGACCCTCATTGGTGGATGGTACTAGTAACTTCGCTGCCATTTGTAACAGTATACAGTACTACATAGTAAACAGTGCTCTCCGGACCTCGGAAGTGGCGTCCTGTTGCGGTAGCGCCGGAACTATGACGGAGGTGGAAACCGACCATATTTTGGCCACAAATTGGAGCCTTTATGCTGCATCTAATTGCATTAAATTTTTTTTTCATTGAAGCTGAATGTTGTGCGCACGTGGGAAAACAACAACCTCTACTTGAGAATGCGTGTAGAACGAGAAAAACAATCGCGAAAAGTGACAGCTTTTCACGGGCATCTAAAATTTCCTTTTATTTAATTAAAAACACGTTTCTCGTGGCGATTGAGGCAACTGCCACGTTATTTTAGCTTTTCTTTTCAGGTCGATTCGATAAAAAATGAAGCTGCAATTTTATGGCCGAGATCCGAGGTGAATTTAGAATTTTCAGCGAAGGATTTTTAGCTGTAGTCGGAGAGAGCGCCCAGGCGCCCTCTCAACGAGCAAGTTTTAGTCAGCCTTGCTCGCCGACTAAAACTGAGCAACGTAACATTTTTTCGCGGTGATTATGAATTATATGAACTGCGGCAAGTCATAAATAGTACACGTAAACAAATTATACGTTCTAATTCAAGTATTTGAAGTGATGTTGCAGAAGCAGCTATATGTCACATGCAGCTACCTTGTCAAATTTATTAAACTATTTATAATTAAATTAAAATATGAATATA
This sequence comes from Trichopria drosophilae, assembly GCA_030407085.1. Lineage (NCBI taxonomy): Eukaryota > Metazoa > Arthropoda > Insecta > Hymenoptera > Diapriidae > Trichopria > Trichopria drosophilae. The sequence continues at coordinate 62,034,613 of CM059584.1, read as the reverse complement.
AATTATTCAAGTTTGTCGACCGCAATGTTTAATATTTTGTACTTTATTGTAAAACGGTTACTATAGAACTGATACAATTAAACATTAAACATAGGAATATTACAGTTTAAACGCATAGAACATAATAAATTAATTAACAAATTCTAACCCAGGGTTTAGGAGGGGTTAATAAATAAATGAATTACAGATTTATAATAAGAGAAATGTATATATTAAAAAGAGATAAGTAAATTACAATTAGAGACGCAATAAAAAAAATAATGTTCGCAAACGAAAGTAAATACAAATCAGACACAAATAAAAGGGTTCTTATATTACTAATGAAAGGGATGGGTCCGAAATTCGTCGCGAAGGTGAAGCTACTTTTTACTATGACCGAAGAAACAAAAAAAAAGATCAAATAGGAAGAATCAAAATGGGGCAAATCTACAGCAAGAAATGGGGAACATTGGGAGGGTATTCGCAATTAATTCTGAAATATGTACTTACAGTAGTTCGCTATGAAGAATTTTCCCGATTTGTAATATCCTAAAGCGGAGTGCACTCACAATTTATTTATTTATTTATTTATTAACCAAAACGGGCATTACTGCCCAAGAATTACATCTATTGCAAAAAAAAAAAAATAAACTTACAGAAATTGACAATTTATAATATGTAAAGTATTAACCTAAGGTTCCGGTGCGCGTTGATATATAAAGATAACAAGAATCTACTTACAATGTTATTATAAAAGGCTTAATGTTAACGATAATCTTGTAAAAATGTAATTCTCGCCTGGCTTTTGAAGCAACCAAAAGAAAGCTGTTTAAGTGCAGGGCAGTTAGGGCAATTACCAAGTTTAATAAGTCGATTTACAGGAGAGTTAAGACCATATTCAGTTCTGTGGACCTGTGGCAAAAAGAGTCTATTGTTTCGAAAAGAATACGGATTTTCCCAGTGTATAAGGCAAGAATTTAGTTCTGGACAAAAAATTAAACCATTTACAATTTTATAAAGTAAACAAACATCAGAATAAATTCTATGTGACTCTAATGCGCTTAAGCTAATTTTAGTGGCAACTTCAGTATAGTCATGCGATCTAGCAGGATTCTGTAATTTTAATTTATAGGAAATAAATGATGAAAACTTATGCTGCACTCTTTCCAACTTTCTTCTGTGAACGTCAAATAATGGTGACCAAACAGAAGAACCGTACATTAAAATAGATTTAACCAGGGAATTATATAAGATTATTATTGCCGAAGTATTCACAAATTCTTGACATTGCCTCTTAAGAAAACCTAAATTTTTAAGCGCTTTATTAGTTATATAATCAATGTGTTCGATGAATGTCAGTTTATTATCGATGAGTACTCCCAGGTCACTGATAACTGGTACTTTTTCCAGTATTGCACCATTAATAGTATAAGTGAAAGAAAACTGAGAACGCGTTCTCGATACGCTTAACACTTTACATTTTTTCGTGTTTAGTGCCATGGAATTAGTTTCACACCATCGAAGTAGTGAATCTAAATCTTGTTGTAAGAGTACAGCACCATCACCTAATGGATCTACTACTCTAAAAAATTTGCAATCATCAGCGAATAAAAGAAACTGAGAGTGCTGAAATACTGTATCAATATCGTTAATAAAAATCAAAAACAATAGTGGACCTAGATGAGACCCTTGCGGGACTCCTGATAATACATCGATCTGGCGTGACTGGAAGTTCTTATATTTAACACACTGACTTCTGTTAGTTAAATAGTCAAGTAGCCATTTACAGAGTGATACACTAATACCGGCGTTGTATAATTTTGAGATTAATCTAATCTTTGGTACTCTGTCAAAGGCCTTGGAAAAGTCAGTATAAATAACATCCACCTGCTGACCCTTCTCAAGCGCATCAGTTAATATGGATGTAAATACTAATAGATTAGTAGTGGTTGACTTTGTGTTAATAAAGCCATGCTGTTCAGAGATGATTTTTGAAACCAAGAATGAATTTATATTATCAACGACTAGACTTTCAAATAATTTTGGTACAGTACTAATGATTGAAACTGGTCGATAATTGGTAACATCAGTTTTATCGCCAGATTTATAAATTGGAGTAATAAAACTTGTCTTCCATGACACTGGAAAGGTCATTTTATTTAGAGAAAGGTTGAAAAGTTTTGTTAAAGGACCACTTAAATATTCGGCGCAGTTACGTAAAAATAATGCAGGTATACCATCAGGTCCAACACCTTTCCGAGTATCAAGGGAAACAAGCTTATTCCGGACATCAGCAAGATTTATTTGCGATATGTCAAATAAAGGACCAGGTTGATTTCCACTCCTAAAGGTCTCTAAGAGAGGGTGGATGTCTTCCCTCAAATGGACATAAGAGTTCTGAAAGTGTTCTGCTAAAAGATTTACAATACCGTTGCCCTCTGTACTAGTTGTATTTTCTAAATGCATCATATTAGGAAGACAACCGCTCTCTTTTTTAGAGTTCACATAATTCCAGAAAGCTTTTATATTATCACAGATGGAGTGTTCAAGTTTATAAACATACTTTTTGTATAGATATCTAGCTAAACTCTTACATGCAGACCTAAAGGTCTTAAATTCATTATAATCATTCTGGCAATTTGATTGCCTATATCGACGGTACATTCTCTGTTTTAATTTAACAAGAATACGCAGTTTTCCGTTAAACCAACAAGGGAATGAATTTGATTTAATAATGACTCTGGGTATAGTTTTAGCAATAACAGTATGTAAATTATCATAAAAATAATCAACCAATTCATCAATATGATTAGTGGAATCTATATAATTCCAATTAATTTTAGATAGTTCAGAATTAACTTTATCATAATCGGCTAGGTTAAACGCAAACGACTTAAGATTAAATTTAAGATTAGTGTCCTTAACATGACCATGAAAAATATCTATCGATAACGCAGGATGATATTTATCAATGGGTACGATTGGATCTATCACAGTATTAATGTTAACCTTCTCTGCATTAGAAAAAACCAAATCTAATATATTATTTGAACAGTTAGTAACACTATTATATTGGGATAGATTCATGAAACCGAATGATTGCATTAGAACAGAAGCTGCTTCATTGATGGATCGATGCATGCTGCCGTAGTGATTAATTGATACTCCGAGTTCATCATTAGACCACTGAATATTTGGTAAATTGTAATCACCAACTATAAACACATTAGCCGAGGGGTTCATTTGAACAATATCTTCGAGAGCTTCGCAGTGTACATTGTAGATTTCAATATCCGATTGGGGTGGAATGTATACAGCTCCAAAAATAAATTTTGTATTGTGAATCCATACCGACACAAATAACTGTTCTAGTTTTATAGGACATGCTATAGAGGCACTGTTCAATTTTTTTGAAACTGCAATGAGCACACCACCACCACGAGAACAATCACTGGTTTCAAAACATCTGTCTTGCCTGTAGATATTGAATCCATGCATGCCCAGTTCAACGTCATTTATACCATCCTTAAGCCAGGTTTCAGTTAATATGATAATATCATATTTCACACAGTTCAATGGTATATTGCGAAGTGAATCGAATTTAGTATTTAAGGCTCTGACATTTTGATAGTAAACCTTTAACACTGGATCATTAGCACTGTTATTAATTAGTTTTTTGGAATGCGATTACCAATAGAAATAATTTTGGGAGTCCCCTTGACATACTTAATGGTATATTTTGGATCATCAGACGTGTTTAAGGTGGAAAGTTTATTCCTTAGCTCCTTCAAATAATTACGCTGCTGAACGGTTTGGTCGGAGAATATGAGCTCACGACCATTATATTTGGCTTTATTTCTGAGAATCGTTAGTACAATATCCTTATCCTTAAAAATGACTTTTATAGGTCTTGAGTGTTGTTCGGAAGATTTTCCTATTCTTATGACCATTGAGATATCGAATCTATCAGAAATAATTTGAGATAAAATTCTAGTAATTCTAGATAAGTCGCTGGCAATTCTTTTATCTTTGTCTTTTTCTTTCGATTCGGGTACATTTAGAAAAATTAAATTGTATGCTCTCTGATGTCTCTCATTGTATTCAAGTATGCACTCCTCGATCATAGTTGTTGAATCAATTGACTTAGACGACGAGACTTCTTTAAGTGAATCAACAGAACTTTTTAAGTGTTTTATTTCGTTCTTCACTGAGGATAGTTCATTTAGTACTTTAGGAAGAATGGAGAAACCTTTCTCACATTCATCACAGAAAAATTTCAGCTTACGTGCAGTTTTTAATTCAAGACATCGTTGTTCGGTTGATGAGATTTTACAACATTCGTAGTGACTACATCTCCCACAGCTGTCACAAGTAGCATATTTATTTGATCGTGGTAATTCGTTGTCGCATATCCAACATAACGGAATGCAAGTTTCATCATCCGTGCTCATAATTACAATATTACTCTGGAATATAACCACAAATTTTGCCACGTGTTTCAGTAAGTAATGTTGACTGAAATATCTCTCTCGATTCGATGAAGTCTCACTAATCAAACTATCAAACCACTTATTTTATTTACAAAACTAATTTTTTTTTGGGCACAAAAACTTGTAAAAAGTGATAGTGAAGTAAAAAAATATAGTAAAGTAAATTTCCGAAAGTTTATTCTTAAAGCGCCATCTGTGTTATTACAATTATCAAATTTAAGTAATCTAGATTAGTTTTACTTAATTCGCAGAAAGAAAAAGATTCGCAACGCAAAAGAAACAGAAGAAGCGCAAAAATGAAAAATAATCGGATAGCTATCCTTGTAAACGCAAAATCTAAGTGAATCTCCGTTGAGACCTCGCACCTTGACCCCCAAAATTTCCCACTCTATCATCGCGAAAATAGCCGAAATCTTCTCCGCGAACATCGGCAAATCAAAGGGGAAAAGACGGCGAGAAAATACCGCGAGTGAAACGAACATACGATAGTGGTACTCATTGCAGATGGAGATGCAATTGGGTGCTGCTATAGCCATAAGGGAGAATGCGGAAGCCGCATGATAGCCCCTGTGTAGCGACGACCGTCGGTGACACATGGATAGACTCCCCGCCTCGTGCCTACGCGCACACCAATGCACTCCTGATATGCGGCGCCGTACCACGCTGTGAGCTCCCACTCTTGCCAGCGCTGAACTGACTGGGATGCATGTGTGCGTCCGTGACGTCACTAGAGAGTGCGAGAGGCACCGACATATCAGCAATAGAGACCGAGTAATAATAAGCAATCACATCTTCTAATGCAAGGGTCGAAGTTGAAAAGGGACAAGGCTATATGTAAGAAAAGGACAGACGAAAAACTTTAATTGCCGATATGCGGGACGGGAATCTATTTAATATTACTGAAATAAAGGAAATTAAATGCAATATTTTTATGGGTTTCAGGCTACGGGCTAGATAGACGATATTTTGTCATAAACCCCCCTGCCTGACTAAAGTACTTTGGGGATCAAAGTACGAGTGTCAAACGAAAACGAAGCAGAAACGCAATAATTAAGAAAAGTAAAGAAATCATAATAATTCGCAAGGGGAGTACATGTTGATTGTCTTTTCCAATTAATTTCTTGCTTAACAAAGGTACTTAACCTAAACCGAATTTACATGCTGGCGACTCTTGATAAGTAAATCTTGCTGAACAGATGAAAATTTACAGACTACCTACGCAGTTACATGCTACAGATGCTGATGCAAGCTTTCTTGAATCTTCATGGGGACAATCTGCTGGCTTTTTCTGTTGGGACAATCTAGGGGCGGGATTTGTGGGACAAACTTTAATAGAAGCAAAGATTAAGAATAAAAAAAAATATTATTACATAAAATAATTATGATAAGAAGATAAGAAAAATAGAAAGTAAAAAAAAAGAAGAATAAAATAATAAATAAAGAAAAGAATAAAAAAACTATCTGGCAGCGGAACGAAGGTCCTGGGATGCCCATCGTTGATTTGGGCAATCCTTTGCATAATGGCCATGCTGCCCGCATGCCCAACACCGTCGTTCCACCCAATGGGAAAACATGTGGGGTCGAGGAGTGGGGAAAATTTGCACGGTCACATGGGGTGATGGATCAGGAGTGATGGATGAACATGAAGGTCGAGATGATAGTGATCGTCGAATAGAACGGTTGACAAAATGAGGGGATGAAGATGAAGGAGGAATCTGTGGTCGGCGACTAGGGGTAGGGGTATGAAAACGAGGCATGGGTGTGGGAAGTTGACGCGTGGGATGTCGAGGAACTTGAGAGGGCGTAGTAGGATGAGGAGGGGGAGATACATTGAGGGACATTAATGGCGGTGGTGGGGAAACAGAAAATAAAAAACGAGACGGAGGAGGAGGAGATGGAGATGATCTTTGCCGGATGTGGCGAGGAAAAGTTCCAGGAGAAAATGATCGGCGGACGGGGTTACGAGAACTGGAACGAGGAGTAGGAGTAGGAGGTGGAGAAGGGGTTTGACTTTGTCGCAATGGTAGTCGAAAAGTAGAGATAGAGGGGTTAGTATTAGGAGCAAGTGTATAGGTTGGTACAGGATGAGGGATAATCGAAGGAGGAGTGATGGGGGTGATGGGTCTCGGCGCTGGAGCTGGGGACTTGGCGGGTAGGAGTGATGCTAGCTCTATTTCCTGCAAGCACCATCTCCACGTACAATACTCCCCGAACGTGCATGACCTGGGCGGTGTAGATGGACGCTCAGGAGAGGAACTCTCGTATGAGGGTCGTGAGGAAGAGAACTGGCGTGGAGGAAGGCTACTCATTTCCCCGGTAGACATCTCTGACTCCCCAGGAACGGTCCGTGAATCTGCATCAGATACCTCTTTACGAGGTGGTTGAGAGGCAGGGCGACGCAAGGTTCCAGATCCCTCCCGGGGTGAATCAGAAGAATCATCACGGGAACCTAGAACCAAGGGTTTTAAACCGCCATGGGACGGAGGAACGGCGACCACCCCGTTTACGATGAGGACTGAAGAGGGTGGAGAGGGTATGAAAGATGAGGAAATAGGGAGGGAAGGAAAATGATGAGCACACTCTAATGGCGGTACCATTGGTCGAGTAGGAGCTCTAACTATCAATGAAGGCCAAGAAAAGGAATGGCCTAGCCTTTGTCCTCTTTCTGGCTTCTTGCTCGGCAGTTCCACCGATAGGGAGCGGGTCAATCCGTTATGGGACATTCTTTTGCTGTAAGAAAATAAAAGAATATGGAACTAAATATAGAGGGTCATGCATTATTAACAGAGATAAAATAAAATAACTCAAATTAAACAAGCAAAGTTGTAGATGTCAGTGCAGCTGCGGTTTATCGAGGTCGTAAACCCGGACGACGCGTTTCCAAATTCGGATACGGTTCATTCTCGCGGCTAGTTCCCGGTATTTTCCGCGGCCGACCGACATTTCTCTTTTGAGGAACCGGTTCACCAACCTCCTGAGGGGATGGTTTTCTAGGCCGTCCTCGAGGTCGACGCGGTTCCTCCGCTTCTGGTGCTTCGACTGGCACGGTAGGGGAATGTTCTCTTTGAGAACGGGTCACTCTATAGGGTGTGTCCATTTCTAGGTCATTCTCGTTAAAATTGGGAACTATGGGGTTAGTAACTTGAGGGCTAGGATGGATGGGATTGGGTGAAATAGGTAGGGGGTTTTCGTGATCTTCTGCTGGGTAGTAGGGTTTAAGGTCCTTAATATGGGCACGCGGATTCCGACGACTGTCGGGATCTTCAAATTCATAGCCGAGGGGGGACAAAACTTTTATTATCCGGTGCGGACCACTAAATTTTGGCGCAAGTTTCGCGGCGAAGTTTTGGGGAGCGTTCGATAAAAACCTGATGCGACGCATCACTAAGTCGCCTACTTGAAACTGCACGTCACGACGGGATCGATTGTAGTATTTGGATTGGCGTTGGGAGGATTGCTCAAGATTTTTGTGTACCCAATCATGGATTAAGGGTAATCTCTGCATCCTTGCATGCCAAACGTTAGGGTCAGTCGGTAGATTACTGGTATGGGTTGGACGATCACGCTGGGAACGAATGGGAGGAGGATTACGTCCGAAATTTAAAAATGCTGGGGTCATGCGAGTGAATGCTTGTACGGAAGTATTCAGGGCAAAACTAAATTCCGGTAAGTGGACGTCCCAGTCTCGATGATCCGCTGATACGAATGTGCTGATCATCGTCTTCAGGGTACGGTTTTCACGCTCCACGGGGTTGGCTTGGGCATGGTATGGGGGAATTGGGGTAGGGGAAATATTAAATTCTCGCAAATGGTTCTGAATGTAACGGTTATCGTATTGTTTCGCGTTGTCAGTCAGGAAATATTTCGGACAACCCCATCGATTAACTACCAGGCTATCGAACGCGTTCATGATAGCTACAGCAGTTGCTGAACGGAGGGGCTTTAATTCTACATATTTAGTAAACATATCCTGGAAGACAACGACGAAACGATTCTGCCGCTTACTAGGGGGAAAAGGACCCATGACGTCAGAACTCACGGTCATCCATGGACCATCCGTGGTTCTTTCTCTCATTAGCCCTGCCGGAGGTTGTTGAGAGACCTTCTGCCTCTGACAATCCGGACAACGCGATACATAACGGGACACATCCTGGAAAATACCGGGCCAAAAGAAATCTTGGATAAGCCGATGGTATGTCTTATCGATTCCTAAATGGCCGGCTTGGGGACAATTATGGGCATCGCTAAGGGCACGCAATCTGGACTCAAAGGGGAGAACTAATTTCCACGAATCTAAATCGGTAAGGGCTGGCTCAATAATAGGGTGGGGTTTGTGATAGTAAATTTTATCCTCTATTATTTTCCAATTAGGGTACTTTTTGGGAAAATCGCGAATATTCTGCATCTTCTGCAAATACCAGGGGTCTTGTGAATCTCCAAGGGCGCAAAGGGCATTATCGTCATTTTCATACATTCGCGAAAGGGCATCCGGAACAACGTGGAGGGAACCTTTACGGTGTTTAATATCGAGGTCTTGCGCTTGGAGGGCTAGGGACCAACGAGCTAATCTACCGGTGGGGTCACGCATGTTTCTCAACCATTGAAGGCTACTATGATCGGTGATAACCTTCACATGAGTGCCTTCAATGTAAGGATGAAATTTCTTCACGGCCCAAAGTACCGCAAGACACTCCTTTTCGGTCACGGAGTACTTCCTTTCCGCCTTGGTTAACACGCGACTGGCGAAGTGGATAGGATGTTCTGTTTCGCCAATTTCTTGGGTCAGACCAGCTCCGATCGCGAAATCGCTAGCGTCTGTTTGGGGCTAATACGGAGGTACGGGTCATGGCAAAGCGAAGGGAATCAAAGGCCTTTTGCTGCTCGACACTCCATTTCCAGGGAGTGTTCTTGGTGAGTAATTGCGTTAGGGGAACTCGATCACGAGAAAAATCGGGAAGGAAACGCGAGTACCAGCCCACCATTCCTAAGAATCGGCGGAGCTGTTTAATATTCTGGGGAGGTGGATACTCTACTAAAGGGGATATTTTATCAGGATCGGCCTTAAGACCGTCCTTATTTAGCAAAAATCCTAAATATTTTACTTATATATATAGGCGTCGCGCAATCGGCTCAATACTATCTCCAGATACTTCAAATGGTCCGCCTCATTGTCCGTAGCAATAATGATGTCGTCTAAATACGCGAAAACGTGGGGTTCCCACGCCGGATCAATGTGGCGATCCATGAGTCGCTGGAAGGTGGCCGGGGCATTGGTCAAGCCAAAGGGCATTCTTTTAAATTGGAAAAGTCCACGACCGGGAACTGCGAAAGCAGTGATTGGGCGACTCGAAGGTTCGACAGGAACTTGAAAATATGCCTGACTTAAATCGAGTTGAGTTATACACGCTGCACGACTCAATCCGGCCAAAATTCTATCCATATAGGGGAGGGGGTACGCGTCTTTTTTAGTTATTTTGTTAACATCCCGGAAATCAAAGCAAAAACGAAATTGAACATTAGATTTTCGGACAATCACAGGGTTAGACATCCACGGGCTATTGGATGGTTTCTATAACGTCTTCGCGGAGCATCTCATCTACTGAATCTTGCGCAATTTTTAACATGTAAGGGGACAAGACACGTGACTTTTGACGGATTGGTTGATGATCTTGGGTATCTATTCGGTGCTGGGTCAAATTAGTTACGCCAAGGACAGGGGATTGCTTCGGAGGACATAATCGCTGGAGGAGGGAACGCAATTTGGGACGGGCATTCTCGGAAACTTCTTGTAGTCCAGACAGACTACTAATCGCATGTGCCCTGATCGCAATCTCATTTTCGCTAAAGGTCTGGAATGGACCATGGCGTGCTCTCCAGATATTTTGTCCGTAACTGACTTCTATATCGAAGAGACGCAAAAAATCCATTCCTAAGACACACGGGTAACTCAATGGGGCAACTCTAAATTCCAACGAATGGGTTTCATCATTTAGGGATAATTGGAGGGTTACTATACCATTTAAACGAACTGCCTCACCGTTAGCCACTCGAACGTGTTCATCAGATTCGCGAAGGAAAGGAGAAATCAAATGGACGCAATCTAAACCTAAAAACGAACGGGTAGCTCCTGAATCAACTAATGCACAAATGGAAGTACCTTGCAAATCTATATTTAGAAAAGGACGAGGATCTAATTCTAACATCTCTAGATTGGAAGTTCCTTCCAGGATCGCAATGGGTTTCGCAAATGGGCTATCTAATTCTTCGTAGGGGGGCTGATTGGGCTCTCTCCCCCTCGCTAACGGTTTCCCGACCGCTTCCGCGCACAGCAAGGGCAACTATTGCTGTCCTCTCCTGGGTATCGGCATACTCGACAGAAATATCCCAGCGGATGAGGACATTCGCGATAAGTATGCCCCAGCTGCTTGCAGTTAAAGCAGCGCACGTTATAACTAGTGGGGGAATTACGCGAGTCGGATCTAAGGGAAACATTCGGATTTACCTCGAATAGGGAAGGGATTGGCGATTGTGCTTGTTTAGGAGGAGAGGGAATGGGTTTTCGAGGTGGTGGAATGGGCGGAGGTTGTGATGAAGGTTTTGGAGAGGTGGTAAATCGGACTTTAGGTAATGGTGGTTGGTCAGTAGAGTTCAATGGTGCTAGTGGTAAAGGGGATTGGTTTACGGGAAGTGTAGGTGCAGGGCTTTTTGGAGCCAGATTGGAACCTGTTGCAGCCACTCTTTCCTTCCTTTTTGGAGGGGGAATATACGCAAAAGCGGGGAAAGTGGATTGGGATGCTGCTGGAGGGGGCCTATAAACTTTCTCCTGATTGTCCATGCTTTCGAATTGACGGCACAATCGGAGCAATTCAGGAAAACTCGTTATAGTCTCCCTGTCTATTTTCCGCGCTAATTGGGGACGCAAATTCTGCACGCAAAGGTCAATTTGTTCGCTAAGGGGTGGGAGAACGGATAATAACGCAAATAAACTCCTCAGGGCCACCAGATAGTCCCGAACTGGTTCTTCTGGTCCCTGAGTACGGAGGATAATTTCCCTCTTCAGGCTAGCTTCCAGGTTCCGTTGGCCGAACGCTTCCCGAAAGTAGCGCACGAAGCCAACGTACGTGTTCCAACTGGATCGCTCTACGCGATACCAGTTCAGAGCACGTCCCTGGAAGGCTTCTGGGAGAGCACGAAGGAGTTCCTCCTCCGTTAAATCGCGGCTGGTACTATATTCGACCAGTTTGACGAGAAAGGTCTCTGCATCTTCACCGTCCTCGCCTGCAAATCTTGGTCCATGGGATTTCCAGTGTTCGATGGCTGGTTTTCTCCATCGGACACTGGATTGGGTCAGGCTGGGATGGTAAGAGGGATAGGGATCTACGATGGGATTAAGGGTTCGTCTAACATTTACTAGTGATTCGCTATTAGTACTGTTGTTCGAGGGATTTGGGTCAGCCAGATTATATGTGAGGTCAGGCGGGAAATGTACCGAAGCTGAGGGAGCAAATCGTGAGGTTTGAATAGGGTTAGGATTGGAGGGCAGTTGAGGTATAACAGATGGGAAATCAGGTATTTGGAGTGTTGGTACGGGACGAAAAGCCCTATCTGGTATAGGTGGTGGGAGATTAGTCGGGATACTAGGTCTTATTTCGGGATTATTTGGTGAAATGTTAGGGGAAATGGGACGTGAAGAGGGTATCGGAGGGGGTGGAGCTAAATGGGAAGTTTCGGGGAACACGAAACTTTCGTCAGTATAGGAAATAGGGTCCTGATAGTAAGCTCGCGATTGGTCAGTTGGAAAACCTATGGAGGGGATTGTAGGATTGAAGGAAGGAGGAGGTGGATTGAAAGAAGTGTGGGGAGGGGGATTATGGTAAGGGATCTCGTTACCTCTCGGAAAAGGATTGTGGGATGGTTCATAGGGAGAAGCGGATGGGTTCAGGACTGTCCGGTTCACTTCATTATTGGGATTGATGCTGGGGCCAATTACTGTGTCCATCAGGGCCTGTTGAAGGGTATAGGGAGGAGAATCATTGCCATCTACTTCTTGATCCCATAGTATTTTGGTATCGGGATATTCTCGCCGAATGAGATACCGGGTTAATCGATCGCGGATGTCGGGTAGGGTTCCGCAAACACTCAGCTGATTGCGATCACAGAGGTAGATTAAATCTCTTATCTGCGAAATAGTTTCTACCTCTGCTCGTTTCTGCTCGATTTGCGCTGGGGTAGCTACTTTACGCGAAGCCACGTTTGATGGAGACACTGTCGTATGTGTCGAAAGGTGGGACATGGTTGTGATGGGTGGGGTGCACGTAGTTGTAGGAATAGTAACGATGGGGATATTGGACGCCATTTTGAATTTATGCAACTCTAAAGGAAAATAAATTAAATTTAACTAAAATTTGAAAATCAAAATCAAAATCGCCAAAGGAGAAGAGAACCCGAAAAGAAAATCAAAAAGCGTTATCCGAAAAATGAAAAACAAAAAAAAATTAATCGGTTGTCGAAAAATACTCGCGCACTATTAAAAACGAAAACGCTCGAAAACGCAACCGCACTGCCACCTGCAAAACTTACAAAAAAAAATAATTTTGTTAAGTACACAAATATCCAAAATGCAATTATATTAAATTCAACAAATAATATCAAGAATATCAATAACATTAAAAAAAATCACAAATTTTCCAAAATTTCACAAAATCAGCATAAATTATATTAAATTATTTAAAATTATAATCAAGGGGTACGGGAGGGCAAAAAGAATAAATTGAAAATTTTGAAAATTGATCGCAACTGAAAATAAATTTTAAATTTTAAATGAAGTTATAAGTAAGTGTCATTATTCGGGAAAACAAAGGTAATTATAGAGGGCACTCAGAATGAATTCCGGCGAACTTCACCGCTAATCTATTTTAAATTTCCACTTGAATTTTTAAACGTTGGGAATTCTTTCGAATTCCGCACCAGGGATGCCAATTTATAACCGAGGGTTTAGGAGGGGTTAATAAATAAATGAATTACAGATTTATAATAAGAGAAATGTATATATTAAAAAGAGATAAGTAAATTACAATTAGAGACGCAATAAAAAAAATAATGTTCGCAAACGAAAGTAAATACAAATCAGACACAAATAAAAGGGTTCTTATATTACTAATGAAAGGGATGGGTCCGAAATTCGTCGCGAAGGTGAAGCTACTTTTTACTATGACCGAAGAAACAAAAAAAAAAGATCAAATAGGAAGAATCAAAATGGGGCAAATCTACAGCAAGAAATGGGGAACATTGGGAGGGTATTCGCAATTAATTCTGAAATATGTACTTACAGTAGTTCGCTATGAAGAATTTTCCCGATTTGTAATATCCTAAAGCGGAGTGCACTCACAATTATCAAATTTAAGTAATCTAGATTAGTTTTACTTAATTCGCAGAAAGAAAAAGATTCGCAACGCAAAAGAAACAGAAGAAGCGCAAAAATGAAAAATAATCGGATAGCTATCCTTGTAAACGCAAAATCTAAGTGAATCTCCGTTGAGACCTCGCACCTTGACCCCCAAAATTTCCCACTCTATCATCGCGAAAATAGCCGAAATCTTCTCCGCGAACATCGGCAAATCAAAGGGGAAAAGACGGCGAGAAAATACCGCGAGTGAAGCGAACATACGATAGTGGTACTCATTGCAGATGGAGATGCAATTGGGTGCTGCTATAGCCATAAGGGAGAATGCGGAAGCCGCATGATAGCCCCTGTGTAGCGACGACCGTCGGTGACACATGGATAGACTCCCCGCCTCGTGCCTACGCGCACACCAATGCACTCCTGATATGCGGCGCCGTACCACGCTGTGAGCTCCCACTCTTGCCAGCGCTGAACTGACTGGGATGCATGTGTGCGTCCGTGGCGTCACTAGAGAGTGCGAGAGGCACCGACATATCAGCAATAGAGACCGAGTAATAATAAGCAATCACATCTTCTAATGCAAGGGTCGAAGTTGAAAAGGGACAAGGCTATATGTAAAAAAAGGACAGACGAAAAACTTTAATTGCCGATATTCGGGACGGGAATCTATTTAATATTACTGAAATAAAGGAAATTAAATGCAATATTTTTATGGGTTTCAGGCTACGGGCTAGATAAACGATATTTCGTCATAAAATAAATAACATTAACATCTAAATAAAAAGCATTATATTTCAATGAATGCCTTTTCTCTTGATTAACAAAAGCCATACAAAGAGATATATTCCTTTTTTTTTTTTGTTTTTTAAAATCTCGATTTTTTATTCTAAGAGGACTTATAAAAAGGTTGAAATATAATGCTTTTTATTTTAATGTTAATGTTATTTATTTATTGATTAATTTATTTGTTACAAAATCTTTTATCAGTCGTAAAACTTTGGTCGCAAGAAAGATTTGAATCTAAAATCTTCTATCGATAGTAAATCATTGGTCAAAAGAATTTTTTACTTTAAAAATTTGCTGTAAAACTGTTGCTGAAAGAATGGTATCAGATTTTATATAAAAAATCTTATCAATGATAAAACTTTATTCTAAACAATATTGTAGGCCTGAAATCTTGTACCGATGGTGAAAATCTTATCGGAAGAAGGTTACAAATCTAAAATCTTTTATCGGTGGCAAAACTAGCTGAAAGAAGGTTTTAAATTTTTACTTTCTACCGATGACAAAAGTCTTGTCCAACAGAGCTTTTAGATCAAGAAACTTTTATCGATGGTAAAACGTTTGTCTAAAGAATATTGTAGGTCGGAAAACTTGTACCAATGGTGAAAATCGTATTGGATGAAGGTTTCAGATCTAAAATCTTTTATCGATGGTAAAACTATGGTTGACAGGAGGTTTTCAATCTAATATCAACTGTCGATGATAAAACTCTTAACAACGATTTTGGTCAATCAGTCTTGCTCATCTTTGTCGAAAGAGATTCGTACAGACCATAAATATTTCTCACATATACTTTAATTAACAATTTTAAATATTTAACAAATTTTCTATTGCTAGTAGTGTAATTATTACACAGGACCACAAAAAAAATTTTTTGGGAGTTTCCTTTAATCAGAGGTAGTGGATCTTATAGATTATGGATCGCTGAAAACGAATCCATTGTCCGATTTGGCCCATCACGTCAGGTTCTCGAAATATCGCATCTGGAAACTGAAATTTTGTCTGTATTGTTTGTTCCAAAAAATATTTATTTCTTTGTACATCTTGCTCCACTATTAATAAACCTACACGGAAAGAAGCAGAGCGTACTGAGTACTCTCTGGAAAGAACTGGCTACTGTCCGGCCGTCTACGATTCTACGTTTATTATTTTTCGGGCTTGCTTGTGCCTAAACTATACATTATAGAATCAGGCTCTCCAGTACTTTTTTGTAGGAAATTTCCTCCTCTACAAAAAAGGTTTAGTGAATTTTTGCCGTATCTTGCACCGTTTTCGATACGGAAGCGATAGAATAAAAACCAAAGATTTCGAGGTCCGCGGCCATATTCTGAAAATTAGTTGTTTTTCATTCTATCGTATCCGTATCAAAAACAGTGCAAGACGCAGCAAAAATTCAATAGACCTTTTATGTAGAGGAGGGAATTTCCTACAAAAAAGTCCAGGAGAGCCCTATTCTAAAATATGTATAGTTTAAGCACAAGCGAGCCCGAAAGATAGAAAACGGAAGAGTCGTAGACGGCCGGACAGTAACCAGTGCTTTCCAGAGAGCACTCAGTACTCTCTCCTTCTTTCCGTGTACTGCCACTCTCTGCTGCATTATAATAAATCTGTTTACATTTAGTAATCGATTTAAATTTAGAATGTAAATGTGTTAGAATGTAATATAATGTGTCTTATGATTGATCTGGTTTTTAGAAAACATCAAAAGCATAACTTTTATTTAATTTCATTATTTCAAAGCTTTTTCTATTCGTTTTACAATAATTTTCAATGTGTTTTTGTGAATAGAGTCACGATCCCGGGCCCAAAATTTATTTTTAATCCTTATATTTCTATGTAAATGTTCATTTTATTCTTGAAATATGTCCAGTTACATACTTCGATATTAATATTTTGTACTCTTGTGTAATAACGGTCACTACAGAACCGGTACATTTAAACAATACATTACAGTTTAAATATATACAATATAATAAATTACTAAACAAATAAATAACATTAGCAATTAAATAAAAAACATTGTATTTCGACCTTTGTATAGGTCTCTTCAGAATAAAAAGTTGAGATTTTAAAAAACAAAAATAAGAAATATATCTCTTTCTATGGTTTTTGTTAACCAAGAGAAAAGGCATTCATCGAAATATAATGTTTTTTATTTAATTGTTAATGTTAATTTGTTGTATACGTTTAAACTGTAATATAATGTTTAAATGTATAGGTTCTTAATTATAGATAGATTAATTTGACAAAGTATTCATCTGACAGATTGATGCTTCTGCTGCATTACTTCAAATACATGATAGAACGTATAATATGTATACGTGTATTATTTATGTCTTGCCGCAGTTCATACAATTCATAAACACCGCGAAGAAAAGTTACGTTGCTCTGTTTTAGTCGGCGAGGAGTCTGACTAAAACTTGCGCGTTGAGAGTGCGCCTAGGCGCTCTCCGACTACAGCTAAAAATCCTTCGCTGAATATGCCAAAAATGTACCTCGAATCTTGGCTATAAAATTGCAGCTTCATTTTTCGTCGAGGCGACCTGAAAAAAATGGCTAAAATAACAGCATTGAGGCAGAAACGTGGCAGTTGCCTCAATTATTACGAGAAACGCTTTTTTAATTAAAAAAAAAAAGGAAATTTTAGATACCCGTGAAAAGCTGTCACTTTTCTCGATTGCTTTTCTCGTACTACACGCATTCTCAAGTAGAGGTTGTTGTTTTCCCACGCACAACATTTAGCTTCAATGAAAAAAAAATTTAATGCAATTAGATGCAGCATAAAAGCTCCAGTTTGTGGCCAAAATATAGTCTGTTTTTCGTTCGTTTTCACCTCTGTCATAGTTCCGGCGCCACCGCAGCGGGACGCTACTTGTCAGGTCGGGAGCACACTTAAATTGTTTTCCCTTGTTGTACACCCAGGGACATCGATTCTAACGGGGAATGCCCGTGCCTGAAGACCTTAAATTCTCCAAGTGGGACGATATCTACATTTTCGGTTGTTCATGGTAAAGTGATAAATAGGGGCAAATGAACACGCGCGAGCAAAACGTCAGCTGTTCATAAAATGAAGTTTTATATTGCAGTCGAATTTTGCTCACATTTTTCGAATGCACCAACTGCGATTAAGGCTTCAGCTTCGTGTTACATGCATGTTACATGTACCCATTGAGTTGGTAGTAGAATGTCAAACTTATAGTTTTAGACAGAATAATCGCTATGAAAGACAGTCCCCTGCACGAACGTGTGCTCCAGGGTTTAGTTATGGACGTTCTTCGTGCTTTGATATCGCCTGCATTGGAAGTACGTAAAACTCTGGCAATGGATTTAGTGACAGAGAGAACAATAGACGAAATGGTTCAAATTCCGAGAATGGAAGTTTTGAGGACTGCTGACGGAGCTCCATATTGCACCATATTACTGGCATTATTCTTTTTTAACTATTCATACCTACACGGAAAGAAATTTTAAGTAAATGCCACTGCTCAGGGAAGTAACCGCTACCGCAAGATTTCTGACGAATTTCAAATGGCGGTTAACATTCGAAATTGTTAAAAAGAACATTTTTATAAGTAGATACACTTTTATTACACCTTTTTGAATAGTTATTCGTAACTATTTAGTTATTAATAATTAATTTTAATGATATCAAACGATAAAAAATATATCAAAACCATTAGCATTCCATATTTCAAAAAAATCTTAGAGAATATAAGAAGTAATTTCAGAAATAATGATATTAATGAATTGCTTAGCCACGAGCAACGATGAAATATGCCTCATATTTTACAAAAATTCTAAAATATTCATAATTAACTTAACTGCTGATGTCGATTCTCTCAGAATTATACTTGTGAAACGTTTTTATCAAATTTTTAAATTTATTACTATATGTTTTCATAATTTTATAGTATAAAATAAAAAAGTTTGATCAAAAATATTTCACAAGTATAATCCGGGGAGAACTACATTAATAATTAATCCCATACGGCATCTAAAACCGACTGAAGCCTTCTGGGCATGGATTCGACGAGTTTTCGACACAATCGAACACTGACATTTGCCCATGCATCGTTTACACGGGCAATGAGCTCTTGTCTCGATTCTTGTCGAGGTTCCCATGTTCGAACCATTTCGCCCCAAACATTTTCAATAGGATTTAGATCCGGTGAGCATGCAGGCCAATCCAGTAGAACGAACTCCGGGTGGTCTGCATACCACGCTCTTGTTGTTCTAGCAGAATGAACTAGGCTATTGTCCTCGACAACTAGAATGAGTGAGAAATCCTGTTCGGGAGAACGTCATCACCATCCATAACATCAACGTATCACTAGGCGTTGAAATTTCTTCCAACTTCAACTTCACCTGATTTCGGCAATACATTTTGGGGCTCATATCTTGTCTGTTGAAAAGACCTTCTCGTCCATATATATATGGTTCGGTGCTATTCCTCAAGAGAGACATCCTGATGGCGCCAACAAAAATTCAGTCTTGCCTCTCTGTGTCGGTCCATTAAGGCTGGCTTCTTGACAGCCTTTCAACATTTCAGTCCCCTTTGACGAAGCTTTCTCTGTGCCCTTTTTGGGCTGATTGGGATGCCCAATAGCATGGATTGGCCAACATGTCATTTTTCAAGGCTTCATCTTCCTGCGGAGTTGAGAATCTATGCCCCGAATTCCCATGTCTTTTGTCTTGGACAATCCGTTCATTCAAATAACGGTGAATCCATCGGTTGGCCGTTCGTTCGCTACAATTCAAAGCTTGGAAAATGTCACCGATGGTTCTCCCTCCATTATGTAATGTCATCATCCGTGCCAAATTGTCTGGTGACGGTCTAAAAGCAATCTACACATAACTTAAAAAATGACGAAGTACGAAACCCAAACAAAGAAACCCAACGGGCACGAAGAACCCAAATGTTTCTAAAACGTTTTTAGAATGTTCCAGAAACGTTCCTAAAACGTTATATGTCTGCAACTTTTACGGAACGTTTTATAAACGTTTCATCCATGTTGCAGACATATAACGTTTTAGGAACGTTTCTGGAACATTCTAAAAACGTTTTGGAAACATTTGGGTTCTTCGTGCCCGTTGGGAAGCGAATTTATATACATGTTTTAAGCATTTGGTTAGGTCGGTAACCAAGCGCCCAACTTGAGCGCGCAGAGTTCCGACCCGAAGGCTCCCGAGAACGGTCAAGTTGTTCCGACAGCGAGCGAGACGAAGACGACCGATACGGATCGAGCGTGGAAATATCCTTTTTAATTTTGTATTGCCCCATTATGGCAAAGTTTTGTTAATAAAGCTTACAATGTATAATTCAATATTTTTCTAAACGTTTCAATCCAAGAATAATACTTATAATTAATTAAATACATTTTATGCGTTTCAACACATTTGAAACAAAACTCAGAATTCCAATAATTTTGAATTTCTAAAATTTGGCAATGGATTCGAAATCAGCGACTCTAAATACTCCGAGTAACAAATTTTAAGTCAATCGGATGAAAGGAATGATTTGTAACACAATGATTCAAAATAATTCTGTAGAATTGATTGATTTAAATCATAAGAGAATTTATTACATTATTAAAACATGTTATTTTCATGTTATTAACAGATGTGTTTTATATATTTTTTCTGTACGCTATCGCAGGTTCTACTGTATTAATTTCTGTACACAACGAAATATATTCATTTCGTAATTTAGTAAGGTGTCGAGTAAAACATTGAAACAGCTGGAAAAATAATACAACGGTATACCTCTAAATGAAATAAAACTCTACAATAAATTTTCAAATGGAACGCAATGGCAATATTATGTACTTTCATGCATAATAATTTATTTTTTATTTACATTTTACAAAGAATTAGAAATAAAAATTAAACTCAGCAGAATTGATAACAGAAGTATTTAGTATTGTATTCTTTCTCCGGCTGTTTCGAAGTTTTACTCGACATCTTACTAAATTACGAAATGACGATGTTTCAATGAGTACAGATATGAATACTTCATTGTATCGCATTCCACGCATCTCAGCATATGAACTTTCCTCGTTGAAATTCATAAATGCACGGAGAGAATATACATATATGATATTACAGGTTCCTTGACCTGTTGTTCGATCCGAAATTTCGTTATTTATTTTTAATTATTTTCCAGCAGCAGAAGTAATCCAAACTTACTAATCCGGTAGCCAAGATGGTAAAAAATATATTCGTGAAGAAAAATTCAGTCAAAAGCTCGTTATACAACCTACAACTTGGAGCAAAGGTTTCCTCGCTTTTTCCCTTCGCCCGCCTACGTGCTCGAGGGCCTTATTTTGTTCACGAGTATAAATCGCAAACCTGCACTTAGATGAATATCAGCAGCAATCACAGAGAAAAGTGGTCCGACTAAAGCTCCAACGTTCCTTCCGTTTTCAGCCTAGGGATTAAAACGACGTTCCATGGAAACGTTTTGATAACATATATCATGTCACGTTTTCCTTCTGCTGTCTTGGAGGAATCTGAAAAAAACGTTACCAATTTTAAAACAAAGAAACACGTTCTGATTTTTTATTTTTCCCTTTGCTTCCTACTCACCAATAAACGATGACATCCATTCCTTATGCATTTTGAAAGCTGGATATTGTGACAGTAAATTTCTCGAAAGACCTGTCGTTGAGAAAGCTGTTAAGAAACTGCCAAACAATTTCCGGTACGAATGATTTCCATGCGTTATTTCAAAATAGTTGTCATATCCCTTAACCTGCAGCACAAAACAAAACATAATCAGCAACTAAAGAAATGGGTTAAAATTAAATATAAAATTTCATTTATTAGGGTAGGTTCTGTGCTATTGCTTGTGTAGCGTTTTGAAATGATAAGTTTTCCCGCCTAACGTAGATGGCGTCAGAGCGCGAGAGTGGCGGATATACACTAATAGTCAATCGGAAGCCATCTGCCTAGCGAGATACATCTCCGTACTTACCCATGTAATTTTCTAATGTATGTACACTTAGGGGCCTTAATTCTTTCACACTTATTCAGCAACACTGCCTTTTTATCCTCGTTTACCACACGAAGAAGTATAGGTGAAAACAAGGATAACAGAGCAGTGTTGGTGAAAGAATTAATGGTGTATAATTGGTGTACAAGTTAATAAAGACCTTTGATTCTTGTGAACAATTTGTGTGGTCAAATCGACCCCCCTGATTCTGTAAATATATTACATTGGCGACGAGGTAAACGGTGCTTGCGAGAAAAGAAAAAGGAAAACGTGCAGTAAGCGGGACGCGTGTGCGTTTGGAGGTTAAGTTTACAACAAAGAAAGTACAATGGCGGAAAGTACAGCGGAAGACTTGAAAAAGTTGCAAAAAGAATTTGAGAGGAGAGAAAAAGAATTAGAAGAAAGAGAAAAACAGCAAGAGCAACAGAGGAAGAACACTACAGCGGAGATGAGCAGAATGGCGACTCAAGGTAAAAGTAGGGTAGAGCAAGACCCAACGCCAACGATGACGATAGTCAAAGGGACGATAGGCAACGTTGCCGAATTTTCGTTCAACGAAGATTGGTCGATGTGGTGTGAGCGATTGGAACAATATTTTATAACGTCAACGATATTCTGGAAGGAAAGAAGGTATCCTTGTTTTTAACCTTACTGGGAAGTGAAGGCTAGGCACTCATACGTAATTTATGCACGCCATAATTGCCATCGACTAAAACGATTAACGACTTGGCGACCATTATGAAAAATCACCTTCAACCACAGCCGTGAGCTTTGGCAGAATGCTATAAGTTCAAAGGGTGTCAACAGATGGCAGGAGAAAAAGTCAAAACTTTTCTTGCAAAGTTAAAGAAAATCTCAATACACTGTAATTTTGGAGATCAGTTAGAGAGTCATCTGAGAGACCAATTCGTGTGGGGATTGGCCAATGACCGTATCAAACGACGATTGTTAGAAGAAATGAACCTAACCTATCAAAAAGCTGAGTGGAGCTGAGTATGTCATAGCAAGCAGCGGAACGAGATGCGGCTAGCATGGTAGAATCGGTGGGAAGAGGGGGCAACGAACTCAACTACATCGAGAATAGAGGGAACGCGTCATCAACAAAGAAGAATGAGACCGGTCAAATGAAGTGCTTCTGTTGCGGAAAAGCCGGTCATCTATCGAAAGTATGTAGATTCCGTAATTATAGTTGTAATAACTGCGATAAGAAGGGGCATTTATACGCGGTTTGTAAAGTGCCGAAGAGAAGCGATCAAAAAGATGTTCGTAAAGGAAAAGGCGCGGTTTTCAAAAATGTCAAAAAGAAATCGGGGAATCAGAATAATTATTTAACGAACGAAGTAGATGAGCTAAGCGATGTCTTTGATCACCTTTATCATATTGAAGCGGACAACGTAACAATAGCAAACGTGAAACCATTAACGGTCGATTTAAATGTTGAAAATAATCGATTAAAATTCGAGTAGGACACGGGATCGCCCATATCGACAATATTGGAACGCGATTTTGCTATATGTGAGAAACGTGCAGTCGTTGAGCGTAAGAAAAATTTGCGAAAATTTAAATCGTTTACATGATATAAAATTATTCTTCTCGGTACAGTTAACGCAAATGTGTCGTATAAGAATGAAAAATGTTTATTAGAATTGTTTGTTTTGCCAGGAAATAGTCCTCCGATAGCGGGACGCGATTGGATGGAAAAATTAGGCTTATTACGACGTGGTAACACTCCAGACGAAACGAAAGACGAAACGGTTTTATCGGTAAAAAGAATAGAAGGCTCATCAATATCCGAAATTATGAAAGAGTTCGCGCCGGTATTCTCGGATAAATTACGGTTATATACAAAAAAGAAATTTACGCTGATCCTTAAAGAAACCACGATTCCAGTACATTGTAAGCCTAGGCCGGTACCATTTGCGATGAGAGCGAATATCGAAAAGGAAACCGGTAGTACCAGTGCCAAAAAGTAACGGACAATTGCGATTATGTGGGGAGTACAAAATAACGCTTAATCCTCATTTAGTTATAAGTAGATACCCGATTCCTCGCGTTAGAGATTTGATGGCTATGGTAGGGGGCGGCAAAGTCTTTACAAAACTGGACTTAGCGCAGGCGTACCAACAGGTAGAACTAGATGATAACTCGAAACCGTTAACGACCATTGCGACGCATAAAGGGTTACTACAGTATAAAAGATTGAGTTACGGAGTAGCTTCAGGTCCAGGCCTTTTTCAGAAAGAAATGGAATCACTGTTTGCGGGACTCGAAGGGGTCGGAGTATTTTTCGACGATGTGTTGGTGACAGGGGGCGATAGAAATGCGCACGATCAAACTTTGCGTAAAGTTCTCAAAATATTGCAGGACGTAGGGTTGACAGTGAAACGTGAAAAATGCATATTTGGGGAAGAAACAATTGAATTTCTAGGATTCGAAGTAGGAAGGTAAGGCATAAGGGCATAAAATAAAAAGCTAGAAGCGATGAAAAAAATGGGAGTACCTCAAAATGTATCAGAGTTAAGGTCCTTCTTGGGAATGATTAATTACTACGCGAATTTTATTAAAAATTTTTCAAGTTTAGTAGGACCACTGTACAAACTATTGAGGAAAAACGAAGAGTCGCGATGGACAGCAGAGCAGGAGGTAGCGTTTGAAAATGCAAATGAAAAAGTATTATCTCCCGAAATATTAATGCACTACGATACCCAGCTGCCGATAAAGATTACGTGCGACGCGTCACCAATAGGAGTGGGGGCGGTTCTCTCTCATAGTTTGCCGGACGGAACAAATAGGCCGGTTGCATTTGCATCGAAAGTGCTTACAGCCGATCAGCGGGGCTATTTCTTACTGGATAGAGAAGCGTAAGCTCTGGTATTTGGGGTTAAGACACTGGGGGAAATTCGTAGGGATCCGATTCTAAGTAAAGTCCTGGATTACGTAATGCACGGGTGGCCAAACGAGGTTGAGGAATGCCTAAAACCATTTAAGGATAGATATTTAGAAATGACAATAGAAAAAGACTGTTTAATGTGGGGTTACAGGATCATTATTCCACGGCCGCTAAAAGCTCAGTTGCTAGAGGAACTTCATGGGGCTCATTTTGGGATTGTCAAAATGAAGGCATTAGCTTGATCGTATGTACTTTTGGTGGCCTCGCCTGGACAGCGAAATTGAGAACATAACGAAAATGTGTAAGTCATGTGTAGCAAATGCGGATAACCCTCCCAATGATATCACAGCGGAGTCGACGATTAGGGCGCTAAAAGAATACATTAGCACATGGGGTTTAACGTACCATATTGTATCGGATAACGGTCCATTACACCAGCGAACAGTTTCAACAATTATAATAGGTCAACGCCTAGTAGAGCGTAAACAAAGTGATCAGCAGCGTTATTTTTGAGGGAATCGAACAGTAAGTTTTCGAGCTGATGACTGTGTCATCGCTAAAGATTACAGCAAAAACAATTGGAGACCAGCAGAGATCGTAGAACAGCTTAGCCCGGTGTTATACAAAGTTCGAACTGATGATAACAGAATTTAGCGACATCATGTAGATCAGATTAGGCGTGGTTCTGTGAATCAAAGCGAAAATTGCGAAAACGAAACCGACGTGATTGTTTGTGATAATATTTTCGTTTAATTGCTTTTTTAAGGCAGAAAACATTATCATTTTTTTTTTTATTGTAAATTCAATATATTGTTCCTTTCAACATGTCAGTTTATTAATACAGAAATTAGATGAATCTCGGTGATACATATATAAACTCTCTAGCTGGAGATTTCGCTTGATTATTGAAATAATTAAAGTTCAAGTTGAACCACGCGCATTGAAGTTATTAAATTAAACACGGTATTCGCAACGCAATAAAAATCAGCAGTAAAATAAGATTCGATAAATATTATATAAAAGAAATAAAATTTAACGGAAAACGCTAGTGAGACCAGATCGACTATATTATAACTTATCTCGTTTATAGCGTGCGATAATTAAAGTTGATCGGCGATGGCGTCATACGTGGTCGACCGATTTAAATAACCGGAAAATGGCTCCTTTCATTTCTGCAGAATCGACTCAGATTTGGCGTCTAAAATTGCTGCACGTCGAATGTGGCATCAAAATGGCGGCAGGTGAAATGGTCGTTGATTGTATCGGTTGTCCGAAAGTGAAGACAAGATCGGCAGGATCGTTCGAAGTGGTCCTCGCGGGCAAGCCAACAAAAAAGGAGCGTCTGCATCTAGGACTCCCAGGAATTGGTACAAGTCGATTCAACGGTTAAAAAATCGAGGAAAACTCTCCAGAGCCATTTTTCTGTCTTTCGTGAAAATTCCTACATAAAGTGAGCTGTTGGCTGAATCACGCAGACATTGTGGGACGGCATCCTGGCGCCCCAAGGCGATTAATAAATTCGTTTAAGCTTATTCCATAGTAAATGTTTCAAGAGCTCATCTGAATCTTTCAGTAAATGCCCTGATTTTGACGCATTTAGGTTATGTTTTCGAAATATTTTCGCATTTCGTTTGCGTATATCTTGCAAAGATTGCATTTATTCGAATTTTAATTCCCATGTAAACTATTTCTTAAATTATTTTTTATCTTTTGTAATGATGTTTAGTGACTTTTTTTCTTATAAGTTTAGGATGGTACATCTGTTCGGTACTGTGGACGGACCGTTGAATTCCTTTCATCGTTGTGAAGTTCTATACTATCTTTTAATATAAGTCCTGAAAATAAGAAACGGCTAATTTAGAATATGTGGAATGATATATGGGTAATTTGCAAATAATTGTTATTTTTTTAATATAAAATGTCTGCTCATTAAAAATTGAACTAGATTTTATTTTAAGGACACATTTTATTTAATTTTTATTATTAAACTATATGTACAACGGGAAAATGTAATAGCTTAAAAAAACATAACTCTACCGCAAAAATCCAGGTGGGTTTTTCCACGTGGTCTCGACCTGGTAGTTTTGGCCCATTTGACGAGGTCGAGACTACGTGTGATTCTCGCGTTTCTACCCGACTGAAATATTTTTTCCGACAAAAATAACTGCATTCAATGTTTGCGTTTACTACCAACCAAATCGAATTTGGATAGAGTTGTATAGAATTGGATTCAATGATTAAATTCTGAATCCATACTTTGGTCAACGGTGAATCCATTTTAATACGTAAACACAATTCTATTCGTTCATACGATTAAAAAGATTACTTTCTGAATTCATATTAATCCAAAAAAAGGTTTCTTTTTAAAAATTAAATCTTAAATACATCCGTATTCAACATTACGGATTCAAAACTATCTAAGTGTATTAATTTCAATCCAAAAAAGTTTCCTTTTCAGAAACGAAACGTTCAACACATCCGTATTCAACATTACGGATTCAAAACTACCCAAGTGTATTCATTTCAATCCAAAAAAAGTTTCCTTCTTCAAAACGAAATATTGAATGCCTCCGTATTCAACATTACGGATTCAAAACTATCTAAGCGTATTCATTTCAATGCAAAAAAAGTTTTCTTTCAAAAAATAAACTTTGAATAAATCTGTATTTATTTGTATTCTTATACTGATTCCGATAGTATACGTAATTGTGTTCGTAAAATTGAATACAGATGGATTCCTTTCTTCGGAATTCAATCCATTTGAATACATATTTACGGAATCAAAGTATGAATTCAAAATGAATTGAAATTTTCAATCCAATCCTATCCAATCTCGATTGCTGGGTACTTTGTTAGTAACTATTAATGTCTGCAAAGAATTGCTTAAATATTTGTTTGAACTAAACCTGCATTTATCAACATTCCACCATACGAAAATCGATATGTAATAGGATTCTTCCCCCGTTTGTACAAAAAAATATTTTTTTTGTTTTCAACTTTTTATTTAATTTAATTTAATTTTATATTTCTTTTATTATTATAAATCAATTATATTAAGAAAAGCTGTTCTCATACTTCACCTATCCAGTTGTAATCCACAGCATATGATGCTTACCTTGATATTACTACAAGCGCGCAACGCTGACCTGTGGTCGACCACTGTCTAACACTATTTGAATCCTAATTTAATATTTACGTACAATGATTTGGAACAATTAACGATAGGGAAGTATTCTCGATGATCAACAAATAGGATTCAAAGTTCAAAAATGAATACTTCTAATTGTGTCTCAATCATTTTTCGTTTGCTGGGAATGTATTATATTAAACCAAACCTTCAATAAGTGCAAACTTTGCATGTATTATCAGATATTTTTATTTTAACCCTACCTAATTTTTAATCTGATGCTCAAAAGTAGTTAATATAACTGTGTCAGCATTGATGAACAGAGATGCAATGGAATTCATATAAAACTATTTCAATTCTTATTATCATATCTTGTAGTATTCATTACAATATTTGAATCGCCCGTATTCATTAGAATTCATTATGAAACATTTAAATTGTCTGCAGATATTAATTGGTATTTGCGGTCTATTTCGAATCGTCGGGATTCATTGGTATTTATTACGGATCTTTCGTATCTCCTGATAGAGCAGTCAATGGTATTAATCCGTTACGTTTTTCTTTTTGGTATTCAGTGGGATTCTAAATAAATGTTTTTTATTGCTTAATAATGAATTGCCGGGTATTCATACTATTTGGATCCCTTTTTTGAACAAAATGGAATTAAAAAATTTTTCATTGAATTCCCGGCTATTCCATTTTAATTCCTTTGAATCCATTTATGTTTGCTGGGATGCCTTCTGCACTTGTGTATAAGTTACTCTTGTTAGCGTAGTAATATATACCATGGGAGTATATCGTAGTGGTTAACCCATTAAGTCCGGAGAGCATGTAAATTCAACCTTGAATTTAACGCTCTCAAACGGAATCAAATAATCGAGTAAAAAATGGAAGCATATCATTTCTAACGTAAAATTTCACGCTCTTTCAGATTCCGTTGTCAGATTTTGAAAAAAATCGTTTTTTTAAAGTTATAATCAATTTATTGCATAAAAACACGAAATTTTGCGCGAAATCGCTTAATAAATCGACTTTTTCACATTTAAAAAAATAGGGGACGGCTTTGTATGCTAAAAATATCGCGTTCTCGATACTTCAGCTTTAAATACCCGGGGTTGTTTTACCTAAAATTGAAAATGGCGGTCGCTAAATCGCCTTTGAAGCGTTGAATCGATGATAATCTGCCATATATCACTAGAAAATTACCAAAAAGTGTATTTATTCTCACAAAATATGTGTATACGAGTGTTTTGGGGTCTCTGATAAAGAATTCGATATTAGTTTTTCTAAATTCAAAATGGGGGATCCAATATGGTGGTTTATTGTTTTAAAATTTGGTTTGTAAGTGTTAACGGGATCGTTGATCATGATTCCGATATCAATGTAAGCACATTCTAAATACAAATGCAAATTGTTTTTATTTACTTTATGTCCGTTAGCCGTCAATAGAAATTGTCGTTGCCCAGCTCTTACCGCAAGGAGGTGGACATTTATAAGAGCCACTTACCACCCAAAACAAATGCCGGCGCAAAAGAATGTCGTTTCACTTCAAGTGATTGAAGTGATTCATGATTAGCGACCAGAGAAACACTTTCCGCCATTTTGAATTTTGAAAAACGAATATCAAATTCTATATCAGCGACCCCAAAAACACTCGTATACACATATTTTGTGAGCATAAATACACTTTTTGGTAATTTTCTAGTGATATATGGCAGATTATCATCGATTCAACGCTTCAAAGACGATTTAGCGACCGCCATTTTCAATTTTACATAAAACGACCCCGGGTATTTAAAGCTGAAGTATCGAGAACGCGATATTTTTAGCATACAAAGCCGTCCCCTATTTTTTTAAATGTGAAAAAGTCGATTTATTAAGCGATTTCGCGCAAAATTTCGTGTTTTTATGCAATAAATTGATTATAACTTTAAAAAAACAATTTTTTTTCAAAATCTGACAAAGGAATCTGAAGGAGCGTGAAATTTTACGTTAGAAATGATATGCGTCCATTTTTTTACTCGATTATTTGATTCCGTTTGAGAGCGTTAAATTCAAGGTTGAATTTGCGTGCTCTCCGGAATTAATGGGTTAAGGCGCCAGTGTAGTAAACAGAAGACCGGTTCGATCCTCAGTCGGGGTAAATTATTTTGAAATTATTATGAAAACGTTTTCATTTTAATTCCTTCTATTTCATTTTAAGACACAATTTAGCATTCAAATGTCATCGAACAGAAACGAGATTCGTTAGAATAGAAATGTTTCTATTCTATTTAATTCACTTGTTCTTGCCGGGTCTCCTTTCTTCATATACTTGTCGGTATATTTTTGCTATCTAAAATAGTAAATTCGTTATGACAGAGGAATAATGTGTACAACAAGTTTTTTACTACTTTACTAAAGCTTTGCTGAATTTTCCTTAGCTACATAAAATTAAGGATGAGCTCCTGTTTTTAAATAAATAAGTAAAAACATTCACTATTTTCAAAACGTGTAAACAAAACTCTGACTTCATTTTTTTTTTAATCTGATTCCACTTAAAAATTTCCTCGCATCTTTCGGTACGTTTGTTATGTCGGTGGAATAACTAATGATTTTCCATTGCGACAAAGTCCTCCACCATTTCCAATTGTTTTGAGGTCTGTCTGAAAAAGAACGTTGACATTAATGTAAAAAAAGAAATTAATAATATCAAGTGATATTAATAAGTAAATTATTTTGTTATGTTTTTTATTCTACTTTGATTCTTGCTACTTTGCTACTTTGATAAATGCTTCAAACACCGGTCAAATATGAACTAAATGCTGAGCTCTGATTGGTTGGTAATGGTCCGGAGGTTCTTGGTTTTCCGGGAATTCTTTGAACAGGCATTTGGAAAATTCGCGGAAAATTAGCAGTTTAACATTGTGTATATCTATTTGAGAAGGGAAGAGCTGCAAATTATTTAGAGATTTTCCTGAAAATAGAAAGTAATAAAGAAAGGTTAACTCCAAGGCCTGGGAGGGGGGGGGGGTATGGACCTATATGGAGGTTAAGTGAGGGTAATGTCGGCCAACCCCAATAGTCGGCCACACATTTTGGTTTTTTATATAAATTTTAAATTATGTCAGTAATTTTAAAGAAACGCGTATGGTGCTCACGTAAATAATTGGTATTATATCACATGTAGTACTAGTGGCCACTAGATAATTGTGGTACTTGAAAATTTTAACTGATATACGCATAGCCCCATTTTATAGAAAATTTTATAGAAAAAGTAAGAAAGTAATAATTTCTTTTAGAAACAACTTTTTCCGAAGTAACAAAGTTGCGAAGTGCTGAACAATGGATTACTTAATTTGGTTAATTACGAATTAGAATACTACCGTACAGCAATAAATAAAAAAATTCCATTCTTTTAGATGGTGGCCGACCATTCCAGCATTTATGGTTTTCTTGTTTTTTTTTTATTTATTTCGAAAAATAACGAAGTATAATTATACATGGCCAAGGCTTTTGAAGTATACAAGTGCCTTATACTAAACAAATTAATATAGAATACTACAGAAATATTTAAGAACTAAAAAAATACAAAAATACGGGACTTGGTCCGTAAGAGTGCTCCGGACCTCGTGGCGTTCCACTGCGGTGGCGCCGGTACTATAGCAAAGGCCCAGACAACTGACTACAAATCCTTCGCTGAAGATGCCAAATGCATCCCGGATCTTGGCCATAAAATTGCAGCATCGTTTTTCATCGAATCAACTTGAAAAAATTGCTAAAATAACTGCTATGAGGCTGTCTCTTTTCTTGATTGTTTTTCTCGTACTACACTCATTCTCAAGTAGAGGTTGTTGTTTTCCCACGTGCGCGCAACATTCAACTTTAATTTAAACAAAAATTCAATGCAATTAGATGCAGCATAAAGGCTCCAGTTTGTGGCCAAAATATGGTCGGTTTTTTCACCTCTGCCATAGTTCCAGTGCCACCGCAGCGTCCCGACGCCACTTCCGTGGTCCAAGCACTCTTAAGTGGCCGATATACACCCCCATCTACCCTTTTTTCTTAGGTCCATGTTCTGGGGATATTTTTTTTCACTACAAGTCAACTTTAGTTCGTCGTTCAATAACCGGGATGGCGTTCACGACGTTATTTCTGCTTCCCGCTTTTAACATTGTACGTCAAGTGTTCTTTGAATCTCTCTGTCTCTATGCTCTCTCTCTGCTGTCTGTCTTTATTTTATCGTTTTGTTAATGTGTTTGTTAATAACTGGTGATAAGATTCCGAAGTTGCCGACCGTAGTTGTTAGTTGTGCCTGTTATTACTGGAATAAATTCTAAATTATTGGTAATTTGAAAGTCTCACTTTTTTAGTAGGTATAGCTACTGTGTTGTTCAAAATAAGCAGTTATTGATTTTTCTGTTTTACATACTATCTTCATCAGTTTCTAAGAAAGCGTCTATACTGAGTCCATACATAAAATCTGAATATATTAAACTTTATGTCGAAGTGGTCCTACCAACTTGAAATGTTTTTAGAGTTTTTAATAATAATAGAAAAATTTACCAATTAGAGACATGATGCACAGAAGAGGCGGGAAGCGGATTCGTATGGATGATCCAGTTCCCTTGGAGTTTGAAACTCCAATGACTCCCATGACACCAATGACTGATCAAACAGATCACACTGATAATACAGACCACATAGAGCATCCAGATTATATGGAGCACACAGATTACGAACGTTCCGAATTTACGGAACGAACCGAAATTACCGAACCCATGCAACATACTGAATTAACTGAACGTACGGAGCCCACCGATTTAACGGAGCCGACTGAAAGAACAGAAGCTACCGATCGCAGTGAACATACTGATTTTATAGAAAATACTGATCAAACTGAACATACAGAACCGACCGAACAGTCAGCAGGAGATAGACGAGATTATTCATTGATCTATAGACCATATGCCAATTCTTCTGCAGCTCCTGTCGGAAGTGAAGGGTAAGTTTTGCCCTGGTATATAAAGATTTGATACTGTACATTTTTATAAATAGCAAAAAAGATTACATTTATATTTGATATTTAGTTCGCCTAATTTGTCACAAAATTTATATCGAGAGCAAAGTGTTGGTTATGAGACTCCGACACAATTTGAGCAACCAATGATTCCTACACCTGTCAATATGAGAATTACAAGAAACACACGTGCCAGACTTCGAGGTATATTGTTTGTTAATATGAAATAACACTTGCCATAAGTGATCGTTTGGTTTGCGTAGGGAGTGCTATTCAAAAACCGGTTTATAAAGAAGTAGACACCGAACCTGATCGTTACATTCCTGCTCCGTCCAGAGGACGCGGAGGTGGTAGAGGCAGAGGAAAACGTGCGGTGCACACAAACCTGGAAGACGAAGCTAGTCTGTACTTTGTTGTCAGGAGTAATCGTACCACACTAACAGTATTTATGTTTATAACACTTAATATATTGTCCAATGTTTTCAATGTATTATTCTAGTTCTTCTAATGAACTGCTCACTTTGATGTTTATATTCTTGGAAACGAAATAATTCTAGAGTATCGTTGACGAGTGGATTGAAAAGTATAAAGTAAACAGAGACAACGCTCTTTTGATGTTGATGCAATTTTTCATCAGTGCTGCTGGCTGCAAAGGACGTATCACTGCTGAATTGCAAACATTGGAGAATGTTCATATTATTCGCAGAATGACAGAGGAGTTTGATGAGGTGAATAGAATTTTTAAACTCCAACATATATTAAATCCAGAAAATCTGACAATAACTAATAACACAGCCTGGAACATTTTTAGGACCTGAAGGTGAAATGCAGTTTCCGAAGGATTTTGGGTCAATGGACACGAATTTGATCCCAGAAATTGCGTATCGCGTAAGGATTTTGCAAAAATTGAAGTTAAGGTTGCCAAGAATGACGAGTTCGGCAAATTTAGACTGTCAACGTAGACAAACTAAACTTGTTCGTTCGGATCATCGAAAAGTACCATATTTTACCTTCAAGTATCATTTTATATTCGTTTCACAGGAATTCTCGAAATTCTGAAGGTTTACAATTTCGAAACTATCTCTAATTACTATTAATCAGGACTGTAGCTTATGATACGCGCGTGTATGGACGTTTAAAAGGGTGCGTATGAGTGTGGGTGTGTAAGTGGCGGGAGATTGAATTTCTATTGGCTGGTGAAACTTCAGTTACAGATGGTGAATGGATTTTCATCGTGTCTCTTTTTATTGCGAATATTGGTGTATCGGCATTGTTAAGGTGAAAGCATTTCTATTACTATCTTTAATGGATGGTTTACACACACACATTACAATACTGCACACACGTGCATGTGAGGATGCATGCATTTGTGAGAGACCGTACAAAAATCTAAGGCTACAATTTGAAATGGGTTTTAAAACTCCAGCAAAGTTCGAAAAGCGCGAAACAGACTCACCCATTCCCGTGACACACTTGGTACTTTAAGGCTTTTCACACTGCTCTAAACGATATACATCGTCATTTCAGGCAATTTTAATATCGATTTTCATAAAGTTTCCATGCTAATTGCAATTTCTCCAATCAGACTCGTTAACAAAAGATATAAGATCCTTAAGAAATTGTATTTGACCTCCCAGAACCTGATAATGTTGGATGGTTTTACTGTATACCTATTTAAGATAACTTCTCTTGCACTATTATTTTGCTTTTTTCGATATTTAGTTGCTTAATTTTTTTAACAATATGTATGTCAGAAGTATCTTTTTGCATATATCACGATGAACAAGATCTGGTCAAAAAGTATCTATAATAAAAATAATAAGTGAGGGAGAGAAAAACAAAAATTTATTGAAATATATCCATATATATCCATATATATATATATATATATATATAAATACAGTTCATGAAATAAATTTGTGAGCAGGAAAGCGGAGAGTATCCACTCATAATGGCAGGCCAGCAATGGAAGAAGTTTAAAGCTAACTTCTGCGATTTTGTGCAAATTCTGGTCCGACAGTGCCAATATTCTATCATCTACGATCAGTTTTTAATGGATAGTGTAATTTCTCTTCTTACTGGATTATCAGATTCACAAGTCCGGGCTTTCAGGCATACAGCGACGCTAGGAGGTAATATAAACTCACTTTCAATAGTAAATTTTCGATATTTACACACATTAATATCCATAAACAAGTCTTTTACATCTTAACAAATTGCACATTCAAAACCTTCTTTAACGACCAATACTTGCTCATATCTATATTAGTCTGTAAATCATTTACTTGCACAATATGGCTTTACCTCTTTAGAAACTAGTTTACTTTACAAGGATAAAATTCGTACTAGCTATTTTATTTTACCACTCAACGTTCAACTTGAAGCAAACAAAACCGTTGAGCATTAACCCATTAACCACTTCACTGGTAGCCGTTTTCAAATAAAAAGTGCCAAGACTGGTACGAGCCAGTTTTTAAGATATCGAGAAACTGTGAAACATGGGTTCCATTTTTTCATAAAACACATCATTTAACGTAAAAAAAACTCACCTCCCCCTCCCTTTCACCCCCCACAAGGTGCATAAATTTTTGTTTAAAGTACGC
Organism: Trichopria drosophilae; assembly: GCA_030407085.1. Taxonomy (NCBI): domain Eukaryota; kingdom Metazoa; phylum Arthropoda; class Insecta; order Hymenoptera; family Diapriidae; genus Trichopria; species Trichopria drosophilae. The sequence continues at coordinate 61,999,348 of CM059584.1, read as the reverse complement.
ACATTTCTTTATCAAATTTCGATGAGAATGTTAAATATGAGGTTTCCGGGGTCGCTGAATACGAATATGATCTCAGAATTTAAAAATTCAAAATGGTGGATCCAATCTGGCGGACGAAATAAAACAATATTGAAACATCTCTTTTTACAAGAAATGCGTTTATTTGAACATGATATCAAATGAATTTGAAGTGTGCATTGTTTTATAGATTCAAAATAGCGGATCAAAGATAAAAAAAAAATACAAAAAAATGCAGTGCAAAATCCTCCCACTACCTCCTTCTGGTGCACTCTGGGGTCGTTATAATTAACCAACTAACGGTGGAGGTCAACCACATCATTTTTTCATTTTATAAAATATTCAAAATTGAGTCCGCCAAGGTAAGGTCAAAATTCATTTTGCACATTCTATTTGCCATCTCGGCTATATCATTTGGAATTTAGAAAATCTGAGATCAGATTCGTAATCGGTGACCCCAAAAACCCCCAACTTACGAGTTTCAAGGAAATCCGATTAATTTTTAAAAATTCGTCTGCCATCTTGGATCCGCCATTTTGAATTTTGAAACTATACGATCAGATTCGTAATCATCGACCCCAATAATCCCCGAGTAACAAATTTCAGTCGTTTTCCACGCACAGAAAAGAATTAGCTTCAAAAGCATTTAGCTTGTAACCGCCATATTGGAACTGCCATATTGAATTTTGAAACGGTGACCTCAAATTCGTATTCAGCGACCTAAGAAACTATAGCAAACCAAATTTCGTGCAAATTCATTGAAAATTGTGGAAGTTATTTAAAAATGTACATATATGATACATTACCAGTCGTGGCACTTTTTTTTTTGTACACATATGATACATTACCAGTGAAGTGGTTAACGCACGGGTACAAGACGTTTTGGCGCCGCCGTTTTGGCGCCAAACAGTTTTAACGGTGATCTTTTTGCTGCGAGGACATTTTAGTGCAAAATACTAACCTGTTCCCGGGAGGGTGGGAGGGCGTCAAGAATCATAAAAATCATAGGACAGGTGTTGGAAAGATTCGACGATAATCGCTAATCCGTGGTGTAAAGAATGCAAGGTGAAACATTCCGAGTTGTATCTGACACATAAATTTCCAAGTGTTCCAAGGGGCAGGCCCCCACACCCCTACACTAAAAAAAAATTAACCCACGTAGACCGCTTAGTGCTCGGACCTTATTATATCCCGGTAAATATACACTCCGAATTTAATAACGAAAAGATCAAAGAAAATATCACCGTAATTACAACAATACAAAAAAATGTCGTCACAGTAATCCTAGCTAGTTGAAAGAGGAAATGGCGCCAAAACGGCGACGCCAAAACGGCGGAGCCAAAACGTTCTGCTCCCTAACACACAGAGGACGCAATTTCGGCATTCAAGATGTCGCCATACAATGATTGTGCCGAAAAAATATTCGGAAATCATTGTTTCTTATGTTTTCGAGGATACTCTTTCCAACGGTGATGGTTACAATGTTCTAAAATGACTTTTAAGCGAAAAAACATCGGTAATGAAAAAAATACGCGATTTTTTTAGTTATATTTTTATTTGAAAATGAGGTTTTGTTCCTTTAACGTTTGGTTATCTGTCCACAGTCTATCTAGAACGCGACGTCCATGTCTAAACTTAAAATAAATACGGTTAGTAAAGATCCAACATTTTTGTTGAATATAATTGGAGACCGAAACGACAATATTTTTTTTAAATTTAACAAATTTTTGTCTCGGAAAATTGAAAATTTGAAAAACGTCATAAAAAAATCGGAACATAATAGAGAGTATTCTTTAACCAATTATAAGAAATTTTTAATGCTGTTTCCGCTTTCCACTGCTTCGGGTGTCACTCCGTTATCAAACGTTCAACGTTACAATAAGGTAGAGAAAAACAAGCCTATAATTTACAATATCGGGAAGCGTTTACTGCCCAGACAGTCAGATCTGCTGCATATTGCCGGATGTAAGGGGAAAGTCTAGCGGCAGAATATGTCGGCAGAATTCCGGATTATGCGTCATCATACAGACAGCAAATTTTCTGGAAATTCTCCCCTGCCGATTAGTCTGCGGCGATTCTGCCGAAGAGATTAAATCCGTGTTCATATGCGTCTTTAATCCCTTCCCCGACCCGGTTGTCTGGGTGATTATAAGCAATATATGGGAGGCGTTGATGTCCACGATCAACACTGCAACAGGCTTCTTATGATAATACGGCCAAAAACATGGACATGGGTCATTTTCATGCGTTTGATACAATCATCTATAACCTGAACCGGATTTGAATAAGAAATTCTTGCATATGGAAAGTTAGTTATCATTTTAAAACGATAGTGTTCCCTGATTATAAAAATCCAAAAACGAAAATAATCCGCGGAGGGCTTTTTAAGAAAAAATTACTTTGAACATTTTTTCCGTAACTGTACAATGAATTACTTTCTTTTTTTTTGCGGGTAGCAACACTTAAAATAGAATAAAAGTACAAGGAAATAAATATATTTAGTCTAAAAAATGAAAATGTATTATTTTAATTACTACATACAGCACGTAACAGTTTTTTTATTATAATCTGGACCACTTTCAGCAACTTTGTTAATTTCAATTCTTGGGAAAAATCCTAATCCTACACGGAGAGGGCATTCAGGAGGCTACTGTGTTAGTAAAAAGAACTGCTGCTCGAAATTTGGGGCGCATCTCGTACTGCAAATCGGATAGCTCTTGTTCTCGCCTAGCACCACACCGTACTAGTCCGCGACCAGGGGGGTGACACTCTACATTTTAAGGCGATCCCTTCGTGTCACCATATGGGACATTAATCCGCTTGATGGCGCTGGGGATTCGTGCAACAGTCGGTTTTGGCGGGCGACTAACGCCCAACCGTCCGATTTCTCGTCGGCGTGATGGTCGTGCGGGCTAAGGCGTCAGTCTTAGTCCGCCCGAACTGAACGTCGCGAAGGGCCCGAGTTCGAATCCCCGTCCTGCAATTTTCTCTGCTTATGTCCAGTGTGGAATAACCGGGAAACTTTGCTGGGCGAAGGTACGAATTTGGGACCGCTGCCGACCCCCGTTATCGGTACCGTCAGCGTCTTATCCGCGGTCGGTACGTCGTGGGTCTTATCTCGGATAAAGAGGGGATAAGCTCCGCGTCGTACTCGCTAAGGCACAGACCGCCAAATCTGCTGGTGGTACCGATATTGGGGTAGGGGGGACTGGCTCTGGGTGGGTGTTGTGTTGTATATGCCTAGTTCTGTCATTGTACTGTCTGTCTCTGTCCTGTACCTCTCCACCCGAGAGCCGACCCGCAAATAGACAAATCGTCATTAACGCGGGGGAAATAACCTGTCCTTTGTCCTTTTTTGTCCGTCCGATTTCTCGCTGAATTTGAAACGGGACGTCCGGCGAATGAATTTTGATGCAAATTAATGGATTCTGCCATGAAAATGCATTTAAAAAACTAGATATCTTCGACCCGGGTGCCTACAATAGCTTTGCACTTCCTTGAAGAAAGAGTGACGCTGCTAAGAACATTCCCATTTTAACACTGCTTAGGAAAAAGGGGGGGGGGGGGTAGTTCCAGCATAGTTAGGTCCAAGTAGTTTCGATACATATATTATAACAATATTCCTTAAATGTCTAAAAAGTGAAAATGAGCATTTTCAAAACTTATTTGGATAAAATCCAAATGGCATTTTCACTCCACTTTACTCTACGCCAGGGTTGTTATATTTTTCCCAACCAAAAAAAAAACCAGCCTGTTTTTTTTTTTTATTAAACCCACTTTAAAAAATCCACCCGCTTTTTTTTAAATTATGTCCGCTTAAAAATTATTTAAATTCTGACATATACTAACACGACTAAACGTAAAATCTTGGACCTTGTACTATCCATTTAGTCGCAATTATTTCCATTAACTACTTAGTATTTGATTATTACTTTTCTTCAAATTAATATAAGGCCAGTAAAAATATTGAAGTTTACAGAGGTTTTGATTTTATTGAAATTAAAACACAACATTATTATACGAAGAGTACTAAAATGCGCGAAACATTTTTTCCTAGGAATATGAAAATAACTTTTGAAAGTACTGTACTTAATTATAGTGACCACTGTACTAACGGATATACTATGAATTTAAAATTTACACAAATTTAACTAACTCTTGTGTATACGATGTATAAGAATCTGACGATCACCGTCCGACAAAACCGACCGTTGCAAGTGTCCCCATCGCCACCAAGCGGATTAATGTCCCATCTGGTGACACGAAGGGATCACCGACAGAACATATCAGGCATAGCCAGTGTCACCCCCTTCCCCCCCCCCCTGTCCGCGACAAGTGTCGCACGAACGTCTGACATCGCTGCCGTCGAAGAAGAGAGAAATACGACAATGCTGCTAGATGTACGTGTGACATTTATCGCAAGACTAGCACAGCTATCATGTTAGAATGCAAACATGCATGCTGTGTTATAGCCCAGGCGACTGTTGTGTGAAAGTTCTCTTCGAATACTCCTTTTAATTTGGAAAATTGTCCAGTATCTAAATCCATGTAGTTTTATTTTGAAAACGTCCATATACGCACTGTTATCTTTCTGAAGATTATTTCTCAAACAACCTGATACAACTTTCTTGAAGTCATCAAGCTTTGATTGTTGTATTTACGTAGAGTGTCCACGTCTTCTAAAAGTTTCTTACAGGAGTCACCTTTGAAGGCTGTACTGCCATGTGTGATATCACGTCGAGCATAGCAGCCTTCTGCCCAGGCCAGACATTCAATTTCAAACTCTTCTAGCGTATATGCAAAAAGTGTATTAACTATATGTGACGCGTTATGAAGTACGGAACCTAAGCCTCCAAAATTCGATTTAAATTGTATTTAATTTTTATTTTAATTTTTTATTGAAATTTAATTTTGAAATTTTAACATAACAATAAATAATATTCATGTATTCTGTGTAGGTAGGTATCGAGTAATTAGTAATTGCAGTTGATTGAACAATAATTTTTAATGTTTTTATTTCATTATTTTAACGATTGATGGCTTTTCGTACAATGAGAAAATCATCGCGTGCAAGGTACTCGTTGTTGCAGGTATAATCGAATGAAAAGTTAAAGTTCCTTTTACAGTTTTAGCCAATTCAAAACGCATCGCTAATTCCTTTTCTTCTATTGCGTATTCTTCATTTTGAACAAAATTAACAATTAATATTCGGAAGTGCTTCGGTAGGCCACGTAAATAATTCTACCAGTGTTTGTATTGGACTGTGTTCTCTTTGTAAACTCGCTCTAGCAACAAGTCTTTTTATCAGTGCTCTCGGCGACTATGCAATCCGAATAAAGGTGATCATTCGGTGGACCTATTCCGGCAGCTGCGCTCTCTTCTGCAATCTCATCTCGACTCCTTCGTGATGGAACACCCCTCATCTTCTTTATGAATTGGAGTATCTCCCCGGGGCATATCCGACGTCTCTCGTTACGGCACACTCCTTCTCCAATTTAATTCAAACATCTGCGGCTCGGGTAGGGAAGACTCGATTTTCGACCCGCGCTGCTCGTTTCCCGACAATTCCGGATAATAGCTTGGGACCCCCTGATGTTTGGGATCCTGTGACGGCATTGATCTGCGGATCTCGGTGGTTCTCTGCGAGTGATGCCAAGACCCGTTGGCACTACATATAAGGCACTGTCGTGGATGGAGGGCCGAATTTCGTCCAGGTAATATTCGAAACTCCCGGGGACTTACTTGTCCCAGTTGTTGTCCATGTCAGCTGACTGGAGCATCCAGCAACGTAGAGGTGGTTAAACTCTTCGCCCGAGCCGTGCACGTCGTAGTTGTTCGTAGTGACTGCTCCACAGATGGTGATCGTAGTCGACAACTAAGACGTATCATGCTGGCGTATCAACAAAAATGAATTTAATGCTCTGATTCGTTAACTTGACGTCAAGGTGGCGTATCCACAGAGTTAAATTAGTGATGCAGGAGTTATTTAAAATTGCAGTTGGTACTATAATTTAAGTCTCATTTAAGGCTCTCGAAATACCCTAGGCCAAATACTTAAATTAATGACTTGATACGAATTATTACTGGATATCTGGATATTTTCGAGGTGATGTTGAAATTTGCCCCAATTTGCAACGCATATTTTAAGGAGAATATGTGCTTTTTCTAATAATTAGTTATTATAACATCGATTACTGTCTTATAGATATAGTTTTAATCATGCTAATAGAGAACTTGCATGACTTTTAAATTTAATTTAAATCGAAAGATAATTATTAGAAATGAAAAGTTACAACACAGTTTTGCAATTTTCGAAGTAATTGTTTAGATATAAATTATTAAAATTTGCCGAAAACTGAACGTCGGTTTGAATCGATGTCACGTGACTATGACGAAATAGTCGGTAAGGTGGCGTCGCTGACGGCAATGCAGTGGAACTACATTGCATATATATAGATATACATATACGTTATATGCATGTACAAAACGTCAAATAAAGTTATTGTTTACATTTTGAAATACGTAAACAGATTTTTTACAATCTAATTGTTTAAAAGTGTCGGCAACTGAATTAAACATTTTAAATATGAAAGGAGAATTATAAAAGGGAAAAGAAATTTTGCAAATAATAGGAGACATCGACAGAAAACAACAATTATTAGATAAGTATACACAATTAGTCTGATAACCAGAACAAAGTTATAATAGTTTATAATAATTATTAATACTAAAATATATTATAAAAGTGTATATACTTTGTGTAAATTTCATTTGTTTCAGGAGCGGTTAAAGGAAAAATTGGATTTGTTTTACTTATATTAAATATGAGCGTTCCATTTCAATCTTACATATATACATACATGTAATACATGATAGTATGCTTGTTTATTCTATTAATCTTTTCAGGTTGATTGCCTACAGCTTCGCTCCAGGTTTTTCTTTTCAATTCAATGTGGGGAACACAAATTAATTCTTTTTTCGGAGTAGAACTCGAGGTTGATTTACACCTAGGAATAATGCTGTATTTATAGCTAGGCAAAGATGGATTTCTTTTCTTTAACATTTTTATTGATTTGTCTCCTATTGCATTGAATTTCTACCTGACGGTTATTGGAAACTCCACTTCTCACTGTGGTTGTTTTGAAAATAATAAAACAGAATTAATTAAAGAAATATGTTTAGATTTTCAATTTGTAAACATGGTTTAAGATTTGAAAAATACATTTGTACGCACTTAAACAAACAGTGTTTATATGTAACTACGCACGTACAAGAAATCTGAAAAATCTCTTCGGTTCAAATTCATAAATCTGTATGACTTTATTTCAGGTAGAAGGGGTTCTACAAATCAGTATTGAGATGCTACAAGGAAAAAATTGTTTGACAGAAAATACATTTAGTGTATTATTGTAGTATTAAAAAAATATTATAAAACAAATAACCGTGTGCATGTTATTTGAAAAATCCTGCATGTAATTATTTATATGTTAAGCGTACTCTATTTCATTTGAACATTAATAGAATAAACAAGCATACTATCATGTATTACATGTATGTCAAAATGTAAACAATAACTTTATTTGACGTTTTGTACATGCATATAACGTATATATATATATATATATATCTATATATATGCAATGTAGTTCCACTGCATTGCCGTCAGCGACGCCACCTTACCGACTATATCGTTATAGTCACGTGATATCGATTCAAACCGACGTTCAGTTTTCGGCAAATTTTAATAATTTATATCTAAACAATTACTTCGAAAATTGCAAAACTGTGTTGTAACTTTTCTCGTTTAGTCATAATTTATCAATTGTAACTCTTAATATGTGAAAATTCCATACCATGCAAGTTCTCTATTGTGATTACTGTATTTAGCATTAAAGCAGATAGAGATATTAGTAACATGAATGTAATTATATTAAATAAAAATAAATTCATTAGTTTTAACGTTTGTAAGAAACCTTGTTATCTCTAATAAGTTTGGGGTTTAACATGCCGAATGAAGTATATTCCGAATGTGCATGCATCACAAATTTTTACTGGATGAATGCACTTTTTTAATTTTGGATTTTTTAAATTTCGGGGTTTTTAATTTCGGCTTTAACTTTTGCATTAACATAGTTTCCGAATGTTTTAATAACTGTTTGGATGAAACTATTTATTGTGCGTTTTCGATGTCGCTGAGAAGGAATCGAAAATTAAATTGCCAGAATTATTAAAAACCTTTGCTATTGAAATTATGAAATCTTGATGTTGCCCGACTATCACCTAGTTGGAGACGGATATTATTTGAGAATCTTGTTTATTTTTTTTTTATTTTTATTGTCATTTTATATTTTATGCATTCGGTTTTTTATCTGCTTTTGTGATTTTATGATTCTAATCGCCATTGCTTGTGGTCTATAGCATAAGTTTTACTTTGAAACAAACGGCAAGTTTTCAAATATTGCTTAGTTCTGATTTTATGTTTTTTTTAGTAGTATTTTCTTTGCTTACCTTTATGTAAAATGTGGATCGTGTTGACATCCTTCTTTCATATAAAGTCGTCGATTTGTTCACACTGATAGCGATTTCCTTCGTTCCATTCTTCTTATATTTTGTCAAAAAGTGTAATGGGCGGAAAGGGACCCGACAGTCGGAGGATGCCCCATTCTGGATATACCATATTCCTTTACTTTCAATTAACAATAATAGATTCGTACATTTCCTTAAATTAGTGTCATGTGAGAATTGATGAGATTATATTTTTGTAATTTTGTTTGTGCAACAAGCCTATTGCAACGCAATACATTGAACTTCGCCTCATATTATATTTCAGCAATGAAGTTGATGACTGCATTAGTAGATGTTGCGCTCACCGTGTCTGTAAATTTGGATAATACTCAACGTCAATATGAAGCAGAAAGACAAAAGGCTCGGGAAAAAAGGGCAGCAGATCGTTTGGAATCTCTTATGTCAAAAAGGAAAGAGTTGGAAGAAAATATGGACGAAATAAAAAATATGCTTACATATATGTTCAAGTCGGTATTTGTACACAGATATAGGGATACTCTCCCCGAAATAAGAGCTATTTGTATGGCTGAAATTGGCATTTGGATGAAGAAGTTCCATCAGAACTTTCTTGATGATTCTTACCTAAAGTATATAGGTGAGAAAAACACAAATTAAAATAAAAACTAAATTTGGAGGTTTTTTTTTAAATATTTTATTTTTGGAAACATTTTGTTGCAATAGTTAAAAACTCCGTATTAGTTTTATTAATTCGAAACTTAATTATTTCAGGTTGGACACTACACGATAAAGTGGGAGAAGTTCGATTGAAATGTTTGCAAGCCCTTCAACCTCTTTACGCTTCCGAAGAATTAAAAGTGAAACTTGAACTCTTTACGAGTAAATTCAAAGATAGGATAGTTGCTATGACTCTGGATAAAGAATACGACGTTGCTGTACAGGCTGTAAAACTTGTCATTTCGATTCATAAACATCATCGTGAAATTCTTACTGACAAGGATTGCGAACACATTTATGAACTAGTATACTCTTCTCATCGAGCGGTGGCTCAAGCAGCAGGCGAATTTCTAAACGAGCGTCTATTTACGCTTCACGAGGAAATTGAAATAAAGACAAAAAGAGGCAAAAAACGATTGCCGAATACTCCTTTAATTCGGGATCTTGTACTCTTCTTCATCGAATCAGAGCTTCACGAACATGGTGCTTACTTGGTTGATTCATTAATCGAAACTAACGTTATGATGAAGGATTGGGAATGCATGACGGACTTGCTATTGGAGGAAGCTGGTCAGTGTGAAGAAGCTCTGGATAATCAGAAAGAGGCATCTTTAATCGAGCTGATGGTGTGCTGTATTAAACAAGCTGCAACAGGTTCGTGAACTATTATAAAATGACGCACTACCGCTAATAAAGTGCCCTAATGTCTGTTGTTATATTTCTTCTTAGTAAATTTAATGCATTTTTTTTGTGGACGTAATTGTATGTTCAGGAGAGGCACCCGTCGGAAGAGGCCCTACTCGTAAGATATTGTCAGTTAAGGAAATTAAACAAGTACAAGAGGATAAGCAAAGGCTGACAGAACACTTCATTCAAACGCTTCCGTTATTATTAGATAAGTATAGAGTAGATCCGGAGAAACTTGCAAACCTTTTAGCAATTCCGCAGTATTTTGACTTGGAAATTTATACGAAATCTAGGCAAGAAAAGAATCTCGAGTCGCTATTGAATAAAATACACATGATAGTTGAAATATCTCATGATACGGAAGTGTTAGACACTGCAGCGAAAACCCTGGAACACATGTGCGTTGAAGGATCAGCAATTTTCACAAAGTAATAACTTTTATACACAGCATCTGCCCATATTTTTTCAATTTGTATTTGCATTTATTATGATGGAAAATTTCAATGCAATACTTTAACCAATTTAACAGTATACTTAATCGATTGCAGGTGTGACGTAGCGCGCTCAACTCTGATTGATGCTATTGTGATTAAATACCGTGACGCTATTGAGGAATTTAGAAGCCTGGTCGAGGGTAACGAAGAATTAACAGAAGACGAAATTTTTGTTGTTGTTGAGTCGCTGAAAAAGGTTGCGATATTCTACAGTTGTCACAATATGAACTATTGTGAGATATGGGAGTCATTATTCAAAGACGTGGAAGAAACTCGCAATAGGTAAGCAAGTGTATTTTTTTATATCATGTTTTATTCTCATTTATCCCTGTGTCTTATCAGAAGCGTCGTCTAAACAAACTACAATACACCACAATACGTGTATACCCCCTTTATTTTAATTCATTTATATCGATGGTTCGAATCATGTTGAAAAAAGTTGCGATTTGATGATCGAAATAGTAAAAAACTGAGTTGATGTTATTTAAGTTATTTTTTATGGTGCATGAAAGAAATACATTTGATTAGGACACCGCATGAAAAGGTTACAGATGTCTGGGAAATTATGTTGGCAGGTCATTTACATATTTACATATTAGATTTAAACCTGCATTCAAGGAATTAGAGATAAGTACATAGAAGTACACTGAACCAGGTACTGAGTAGAATTGAAATACTAACAGTTAGGCAAAATCTAATTTTCGAAATTCAAAGCTATATCTCTTAGTTAAACATATTACAACTATTTTTATGTTGAAGTTTGAAACGCTCGAAGATAACAATTTTTTTTTTGTCGAATAAATTTTTTTTTTTAATCATTGTCATATATAAACCAAATTAATGATAAAAAATGTGTTTACTCTCAGGGTGGGGGGAAGAGGTAAAAGATGAAAAACATGCATAACGTTCCATAAAAGTTGCAATTACAGTTAAGCCACTCGTTTTTTTCTTGGAGTAGTTAATAATGATAGTAACGTATATTCTGACTGATTTCCAAAAAACTCGGATGGCAGGAAGGCACCGCTGGAGTGTGGCCTAACTGCAATTGCAACTTTTATGGGGCGTTATTGTATTCTTCACTATTTGTTGGGATGTTATGTGTGTTACACATTACACATGACAAGGATTGAAAAACATTTAATTCGACCAAAAGGAAATTTTTTCATTTGGACTCCAACGACTCAAATGTCAACATCATCTATTTATAATAGTCGCCCATTTTGGAATTTCTGAAAGACTCAACCTGCAAAGGTAGATAGGTCTCGACTCGACTTTTCTAGAATGATTATTTTTCCTGTGCATGAAGCTTTGTCTATTCGTCCCAACTTATGCAACGTTTCTCCAAAGATTTTCGTTAATATTGAAATTATTTTGATATTAAAACGACGTGAATGTTTGAAAGTCCAGAAAACTCATTGTAGGAACAGCTTTGGGGAAGTAGATGCATTTCGATGCAACTTTTTCTGTAAAAACTCTTGTTCAGGGAAATTAACAGATTCTTTTACCTCGTTATGTAAATTAATGCGTCTTAAAATTTTTCGTAAATAATCGGCCAGAAAATAGTTATAATATATATTATGCAGCAGGTTCGTTTGTAAATAACATATAGGAATATCTCAAGTGGTACGCGTGTTAAAGGAAATTGGTTTATACAAATGATGTAGGGAAGGGATAAAGCTTATTTGTGGTGGCCTTGATCTTGACGATGACGAAATTAAGTTCTTTACCTTGACCTCCACGTTGGTGCAACTTTTACGTCAGATTTTATCTTCAAAAATTAATGTCAGTCGGGTAATTCTGCTTTACATTGATCGACCACGCCACGGCGTTTCGAGGTTATTACGGGGATCCATACCCGAATTTTCAGCTACGTCACGTTATGATTAAAAACAAATGGTAATATGCTTTCTGACACTTCAGTCCGATCACCCCCCCCCCCCGTTAAGGCCGGGTTCTCAATAAGGCCACGTGATTCTCGTTTAGACCGAACAAAAAAGAAAAAAAAAAAAATAAGTTCTTTTTTCGGCATTTGACACTGCAATTTTTAACAAAATTGAAATTTCGCAAAATCCGTATTCTTATTTCTTTCTGAAGGTTTGAGAAACAAAATTAAAAAAAAAAGCCATCGAAAAATATTGAAATTTATGGAAGAAGTACTTTTGATGAGTTTTCTGATTGTATTTGCGAAAAATATCTTCAATCTCTTTGAAACTCCTTTACGGACATAATTTAGTGCGCTGAACACGAATATCGTAGTACAAATTGGCGCCTAGGTCACATTCAAGGTCAAACACATAAAAATGCGGCATTTTTTCAATTTTGTGCATTTATTTTTAGAAATATAAAACTGATGAAAAAGTATTTCCGATAAAATATGTAAATCAGTTCTAGACATCTTTTTCGTATCATCAACGAAAACTCGGTAAATGAAGAAGAATCTTAGGTATATGTAACATGGTATCCTGTCCGGGGATATTTATTGTCTCTTGTCGCCATATCTTTGAATATTTTCATCGACTTATATTATTTTCACTATTTAATTTCACTTCCTACCATATTTACAGTAATAAATAGACTTTTTGTGTGAACAAAAATTTCCCCGCTTCATAGGTGTCACCTTCTTGCTCAATGACATTTTGCTTCCTTCGCATATAATTTGAAAGGTATGATTTGAATTGTTTTCTTCGATATAAGTAGTTCATATTCAACACCTCGTTTTGAAATATCCATGGACGTCATTATCAAGGTCAAAGTAAACTAGCATCGCCAATAATCTGCTTTTTGTATCCGTTATTTAAAACCAGAAATACTATGTATGGTTCTTCGATTGCGTTCATTGAAAAAAATTATGTTTGAGGGGGCGGGGGGGGGGGGGTTGCATTGACGAAGACAGGCTGGCTTTTGAATTACGGATATGCTGATGTCGAAACAGGTTACGTGAAACAAAAAATAAAATACGTTGTGCAATTTATTCAGAGCGCCAAAATGTCTGCGCATTAAGCGTGCAATTTAATATTTACCACTTATATGGATTTTAGGCACTTACCTGACAACGCAGTGAAGTATAGCATAAGTGCTTGTTTTTTCTCAATATTATGGGCGCAGCAGCATCTCATCGAAACAAATGAAACGGACGGAAGGACTGAAGACGAGTGCCGTGTTTTAAAAGAACGTATGCATAATTTCATGACTGCCATGCGCTTTTACATCGATCGAAGCGAAAATGAAACGGTACCTGCATTTATTATTTCGTACATATGAATGTTTTTGTGTAAACTTGATTGCAGATCTAAAGTTAGATACATCTTTTTAGCAAAACGTGCATGCCGTCCTTCAAGAGGAAGCCTATAATACAATATGTGATCTTTTAGTGGTGTTTTGCAATCAGTTAACTTCTCAACCAAATATTCTGTTACATCAGCTAGTATATGAGTCCGACCCAGCTCTTCAGAATATGCTGAATCGGTTTATACAAGAGCATGTGTTCTTTGAAGAAGAAGATGGTAGGTATTCATGAACATATTGTCATTAATATTTAAGCGATGTAACCGAAATGCATTTTCCTCGATGTTATAAAAAATTCAAGACCTTTATGTTTGTTTTGAACCTGTAGGAAAACAAAATTTGGTGTCACTTTTTAACATTCCTAATTTTGCAAATATTAAGTTTTTTGAAAATAAAGCTACCGATATTTTTTTTTTAATGTATCATAGACTAACCGGAAAATTGCTTAACATTTTAAATAATATTGTAAAACACAATATAATATAGAATATAACACAAAAATATCAATAATTTATGTTTCTCAAAGATTTCTTAATTATCCCCATAAAACTTTGCAAATACCGACTAATTTTGGCAGCGTATTAAAAAAAACAAACAATTAAGTAAATAATATATGTTGGTATATAATGTCATGCTTCCACACCATTAAACTGATATTTTTGTTAAATAGACGAACATGACGAACATTCGAAGATCGAAGAACTACATAAGAAACGAAATTTCTTAGCAGGCTACTGTAAATTAATCGTGTATAATATTTTCCCAACGAAAGCTGCATCTGATGTATTTAAACATTATGTGAAATATTACAACGATTATGGGGACATTATCAAGACCACCTTGGGGAAAGCCCGCGATATTAATAAAACAAATTGCGCTCTAACCATGCAACAGAGTCTGAATATATTATATAATGAAATCGTAGCAGAAAAGGGAAAAGTAAACAGGAATAGTGAAGAATTTACCGCAATGAAGGTTGGTACCTTAAATACTATAAATATTTAATAATTGTAATGTTTGTAAGGGTTTTATATCATTGTCGACTTAAAAACCTCACATGCTAACAAAGTTAATATTGAATTACGGGTTAATTTAAAAATATGCGTATAACAATTAACGAAAATTAAGTTCAAGAAAATGAACGAAATTAAATAACACTCTAAAATGCCTGAACTCATACGGCTCTTGAAAATAAGAAACTATTTTAAGGGGCATTTCTAACTACTTGATTATAAGAAATGTTCAAAACCATCTCAATCTTTGTAATAATAGTTTTACTAAGCTGAATAGTAGGGGAGTGTGGTCTCAGACTGACCGCCTAAATGGTAATAGTTATACGCATGCTAACAATTAACTTTTTGCCGATTTTAAAGTTTTGCAACATAGATCAATAAACTCTGCATTCTTCGCTTATATGCCTATAGGGTATAGTTCTTGGAGATTCGGTAAGCAAACACAAAATTATGGGGTTTAAAGGATTTAAAAAAAAAGTGTTGGTAATTTCGATTACTTTCTAAACCGATCATTTGACTAATCATTAATATCCTATTTTTTGCATTTTATAGAAAATATAATCATTACAACTTTAAACGTTTTGGCCAGAAATTAGGCTTCAAATTTATTTCTAAAAAATGTCATTGCACATATAATTTTTTTTACACAGAAAAATTGTTTGTTTTAAATGTAACTTAGGTTTTACTTTAATGGAAGAGTTTGTAAAGCTAAAACATAACAACTTTGCAAGTTTTTATAATTACTTTTCATTATTGAATATTATTACTAAATAAACACATTTCGTTTTTTTAATTAGCATTTTCTTTTTCTAGTTCAGAATTAGTAAGCAGGTTTAAAAACTTGAATATTTAAACAAAACTATTTAAGCTAGTCACAAAAAATATAATTTTTTGCGTATTTTTTTGTATTCGTTAGAAAACGATACTAGTTCTTGAAAAAAGTGGTGCGCCACCAGAATCTTGTTCAATAACTCTTATTTTGTTGTGAATTTCGGCCAAAAACTGTGTTTTTTGGGGTTTTCTTTGGTTTTATGGAGTATATTATATATAGGTGGCTCAAAATAGCACTATCTTTGGAATTTTTTCCTTTGACATAAGAGCTGAAGTTAGAGATTTCCGATTTTATTGCTCCCTCACTTAGTATGTGGAAAAACCTGATTTTTTGTATTTTGCAATTATTACATCTTCTAGCACAACGTCGGGCGTCTTTGTCCGTTGTATAGACTCAGGCACTAAAGTTAAAAAAGGGGTCAAGAAAATTGATTCCAACGTCAATAAACTCCAAGTTTATGATATCCGTAAATGTCGATCACTTATGAATTACGCCTACTTAGTCGAGAACGTAAAGCCTTACTAAAACACACCACAGAATTCGATCCCCTGTACTAAAAATTCGTTATTCCTTCACACCAAACCCCAAAAATAACAGTGGAAAATTTCTAGGGATTACATTCCAACGAACTTTCTTCCATATAAGATTTCAAAACATTATTTATGACAAGAAATGCGCAATTCTGGTCTTCTTGACATGCATCCCCTGGTAGAAATTCCGGCTGTCTTATTGGGCATTTATTGTACAATATTCTTAGGCAATTTTTGGACATAAATGTAAGATTTTGTTGGCTATTTATTGGACAGTTTTATTAGACAATTTTTGCACAATTTTATTGCTTATATATTGTATGAATTGAAAAACAGACAAAAGAAAATAGAAATTTTAATACACATTTCGGGGATCTCGGACACCATTGTATTTATTTATCTCTACGTTTACATCATCACATACAGACATAGAAATTGTACAACAGAAGCGCCACGCCATATAAATAAAATTTGTATACGTAGTAGCGAAACGTTCTCTAAATGCTGTAGTCGAAGGTTGCTTATATACTGAATACATCGGACTCATGTACTTTCGAGAAAGTTTTGTAGCCGCAAAACCCGCAAAAGCAAACGGTGATCCACCTATAGTATAGCTAGACTTTTATTGTATACATGTTTTATGTCCAATAATTGTACAATAATTGTTTTCAATTTCTACCAGGGTCCTCAACACCACTTTATGTAGATCTTTTAGATTTTTCGCGCCCCAAACTTTGATGCCTAACGCTTTTATTTCTCTAAGATTACTATACATGATCTCGCTTCTTTAATTTCTAATCAAAATCTGATACATTGGTGGTTAACGAGATCCCGCACAGCTTCTACATCAAACATTTCCAAGTCATTGCTCCTCATCTAGTTTTTCTTTTTAATTAATCACTCAATACATCCAACTTCGCTGTCAACAAAATTCCCAATAGGGAGACCTCTCGAATACCACGTTCGTACCCCCCTCCCACCATTCAATTCGCCCTGGATTTTTAATTCAACAGTTCTGGAGTGCGGCTCGTAAAGTAAGTAAAGGGGCATTGTGTTCATAAATTCGGTATATTTATACTTATTACGTATTTATTCTTAAAACAAGAAACTTTATTTTCCATGTGTGCAAAGATTTCTTTTATTCATATTTTCGAATACTGACTTAAAAATTTAAACAGTTTTTTATAAAATACTTAAAATTGTTTCTATGTCTACAGGAACTTGCGAAACGTTTTGCGTTATCTTTTGGATTGGACGCTGTAAAAAATCGGGAAGCCATTACCGCCTTACATAGAGCTGGGGTTCTATTCGCAATAACACCTCCCGATAGTGGTGAACTAGATCCAACAGGGCCTCCTCCAAACCTTCTGTACCTCGAAGTACTCACCGAATTTACAAACAAATTATTGAAACAAGATAAACGAGTCGTGTATGTAGTATTGGGATGTATGTTCATAACTGTTCTCGTTTTAAATAACCGAGGAAATATGTTGATTTATTTACAGATTAAACTTTCTGGAGAAACGTTTACAAGCTGGAATGCCATCTTCAAGAGGAGAAGATTGGCAACCTTTGCTTCTGTATAGAAACAGTTTATTACATGGAGAAAGCGACCAAGTGCCGGTAACGAGTAAACGGGCTTATACCCGCCGCAAAAAAGAACTAGCAGGTTTGTTATTAATTAATGTTATTAACATACGGAACATTCCATGCAATTATAATAATTACAAATTAAAATGTTCACGAGACATTCATTAATAAATAAAATTTTATCGAGTGTTTCCAAAACTATTACGCTATACGAAAATGTAATTAAAGGTGGTAAACAAAATTTAATAATTTACAGGGATTTAGGTAGGTTTTATACCTATTTAAAATCTACCGCGAAATATTTAGGAGAATGTATCCATGATTGGACCACGTTTTTAATTTAGCGTAAAAAGTTAATTAAATAAAGGAATTTTTAAGTCTTCTATACAACGTTAGGTAGATGCAGTCCCTAGGTATAAATTAAATGCATTTGGGTTACTTTCTGCAGTTAAATAAAATTGATTAAACCATTTTTACGAAGAGACGTATTTTTGGTTAAAAAAAATTGTATCCTTGAGTGGACCACTCGTTCAAATCCCCTTAGAATGGCTAGAAACAGCAAAAATACAACGAAAATAATTTATTTATTTTGAACACTTTTAGTGTGTGTAATACATGGTGAAAATGTGAATAAAGGTAAGGTCAACATAAAAACAAAACTTTGTGAAAAAACCATCGAATCAATCATTCTAATATGTATTGCGGTTTAATATAACACTTGAACGCGACTTTAATGACTTATTTATATTCAAAAACAAAATGTTAAATTACACTCAGAAAATACGCTTCCGCACCATAACCTATTATTAAACTGCTAAAATTAGACTGATAAAAACAAGTGGACCGCTTATGGATACAAAAAGTGGTCCACTCATGGAAATGGAAGCCGAAATTAAAATGCATGACATATTTTCGTAACATTAAAAAAGTAATAATTATCTGTTTTTTAATACTCAATTGAAATGAACGCAAAACTTTGACAACGTTTTTTAACAGTACATTTCTACGATCAGCTGTACTGAACGCGAAAATGCATGTATTGACTTAGGGATCTTATTAAAAATGGTTTCGCGGTAATACGCGTCTGTTTCAACCAAAAATTTGATATTTCATTTTTACATTCCCCTACTTAGTGTCGGCTTCCTAATCACATCATTTTATTTATATATTACTTTATTTCTTGCATATGTTTGCATCCAGCATAGGGCTGCCTGAGCCCTGATGATCCAAGTCCATTGCGAAACACAATTTTTAAAAGTTCGTTTACTAGGTTTGGGGCATAAATATTAAAATTTTTTATCAACAGTAAAATCGATTTTGATGGACTTACACGCCGCGCACACTATATCGAGTGTGGCATATTTGATTACCACCTTTATTTACATTTTCGTATAGTGACCGTATTGTTCGATATTATGAATTGTAAACCACTATTTTTTTTAAAGGAACGTGTTGCACTGTTAACTAATTTCCATGCTCGTTAACAATACTTTGCCGATGTTTTTTTTTTATTAAGAGCCTTATCATTCAGTTTTTCTTTCTTTATCTTCTGATGTCCGCAGTGCCACAGATGGTATTACGCGATGTTAGCTCACTAATTTTCAAATTCACTAATTGAAAAATTAGCTTCAGAAAGATGAGGTTCTTGGGTCGAGAATGATAAAAGGTTATATTTCGATAAAAATTATCAGAGGTTTGAATGTAAGCATAAACACACCACGTGAAAAATTCGAATTTCGATATATTAAAAGAAAACTTTTTAAAATTCCGAAACACGCGTTCACGTATTTCATGCCTAGATTATAAAAGGAGGAATATAGAACCTTAATCTTAATGAATTCATTAAAGTAAAAAGTATTATTTTTCTTCGAATTGGTTACTACTAATCGACTACTTACTTCCACGTCCTGGAATGCGTGGCACAGTAGGTCTGTTCGTGTACAAAAGCTGTGAATTTGTTGAATATTTTAAATATAAAATATAATTCAAAACATATTGTATCTATTTCGGTTTTAGAAGAAGAAGAGGCCGAGGAAATGGACGAAGGTTCGGATCACGAATTTACGGGGTAAGCGAAATTACCATGGAGTATATTATTTTCACATAAACTTATTAAATTTAGTAATAATAAAAATGCAATGTTATATATAAAAATGTTCATGCGTTATTCAAGATGTTTACTCACTTGGTCTCAAGATAGTTTGAGTGGTTTAACGTTGACAATACTCTATCTTTTTGTGCGATATTTCCTTTACATTTTAAAGGACTTCTATATTGTGATATATTTTATTTTAAAATGTACACAAACAAAAAAGGGATGTGCAGATGTTCAATTTATTTACCCAATAAACACGCGATAAGAGAGACGACTCACTGAGTCAATCGACCTCTTAAGAGGTCGCGAGGTTTTCAAAATAAAAGGGCAAAAATACGATTTTTCATGTGCTTGTACAGAAAAAACCAACAGAGGCACGCGTGATGGCTAATTTTTTCCAATTAGCGGAAATCTTGGACTTTTTCAGGAATTCGAAAAGTTGCGCTACTGGTGGCCTTGTTTGATAACTAGAGTCCTTGAATAGTCCGCGAAGTATGACTTTTCTCTGTCGCCTTCGATTTACGTCAATAAACGAGCGCCGAACTATCACTTGCGCCTAGATGACGCGGCCATGTCCGATTGTACGACATGCCGATTCTTAATCAGAATCACGAAACATATCGCCCGCCTTGCGGTACATTTAAGCATAATGGCGCGACATATAAAGAAACTTACATGCTGAATTTAAAGCAAACACAAGAGATCTGGTTACGGGTAGCCTTCAATCCTGACTGGCAAAAGGGCCAAGTTTGTAATCGGACAAGTTAGACGTGACAGTGCATACTTTTCGACACGTACCAAGCCGTCGTGAGCTGGATAGCACACGATGACATGCGCCACATCTCATTTGGCCGGTGGCAAACTGTCGTTCCGCATTAACACAATTTGACCTTTGAAAAATTTGCTTAATGTTTTCGACGGTTCACTTGGTCTTACTTATGTTACAGTTACTTTGCGTATTGTTTTGTTGAAGGCATTTTTACTAAGTTTTCTCATGTTCTGAGTTATTTTCCATTCGATTCAAATTATTTGACATTAAATATTTACTATGCAAATTTGAAAGCACACAGGTAACTAAACGTTCAATAACCAGGAGAGATCATTTGAAAATGTTGAACATTTATTTAAGGAATCAATTAGCGTAGGGTAAGAACGAATATGAAAAACGACTGTCTAGAACTGTGAAACGATTCCGTGAAACTGACCGTCTGACAAATCTCCTTACATCGTGTTGTTCAGTAACGTCCGCTGAACAAGATCCTCACAACACGATTCGAAAAATGCAGCCGTAGACAGAATGAAAAATGATACAATTTGTTCTCATTATATCTCTTCTGATTTATTTTCAAAATTGCTTTATAACCTTTTCTCGAGTTATGCCAGATTCTCATGAGCCTGAACAAATTTGATTGGATTAAATGTCATAACTTGTAATCCGAGAAAATGCTCAATAAAAAAGAGGTCCAAATTGAGGACCAACTCGACTTTTCCAACATTTCTTTAACATTTCACTTACTTTGTTTTAGGCATACCAAATTTTAACGACAAATTTCCCATCTCTTAATAAACTTAAATACTTGTTAATTATATTATATATAAGTATATATATAAAGGAATTTGAAAAAGGAACATCACAATAGAAAAATGGAAATCAGTCATCCCTTACGCTGAGTATTCGAGCGTGCTGTAAGAGTTATGAAGAGGCCTAAATGTTTAAGACCTATATATTTTAATGTGGTAATAATAAAACTTTCATTGAAAGAGCTAGTACATTTCACAATAAAATCACATTTTTATATTTGCTTGTTATACGGAAAAATATCCGATTACTTGATACAGATTGAACACATACACAAAATTGGTCTGGCAGATATTTACATTTTTCTTCACATCATCCATTGCAATACAAGAAAAGTGTAATTTACGGTTTAATAGAAAGGCTCGTTAAACTCTCCGAGATTAGGTTTAGGTGTAAACATTTAAATGTAGTTAGAAACACATTAAGTGATTGATAACCGATATGATATAAATATTTTTATAATACTATTTTAATACAATATAAAAAAACATCTTCAGTCCCATATGTAAAAGGTGTCACTGAACCGTTACACATTAGACTTAAAAAAGAAAACATCCGTCTAGGTTCTAAACCCATATATGGGGCGTTCCATATCAAGTGGGCCACTTTTTTTTGAAAGTAAAAAATATTCTTAATTTCAGCATGTGCACTCTTCAATGACATGTAAGTATAAAGTTTTTCACCGATTGCGACTGAAAAAGTTGCAAAATAAAAAAACATTGGCACAATTTGCAATTATAAGATTTTTAGTTCTTATCTCACTGAAAGTATTTGTACAGAATTGTAGTTAGAAAAAAAAATATTTTGCGAGACTAATTTTGTAGATTTTTGGACGAGCTTTCTTATAAAAATATTTGTTTAAAATTACACTCGTAAATAATGAACAAAAAAATGAAAAAAATTTTTTATTCCAATTTTTGAAAAACTTGGACCCATTTTAAAATTCTGAAAAAATTTCAAAAACATCCTTTTTCCAGTAGGAAATAACTGGTATATTCAAAAATATGGGCCGAATATTGTAAGTACCGAAAAAAAGCGACCTACGAAACAGAAGGCCCCTGAAATACATGTAAACTAAGGCAATCCAGGGGCCTTCTACTTTCTAAATTCAATCATGTATATTTCCGCTAATAATTATCGCACGGAAATGAATTTTTCTTCATTTTTAAGATAATTAAAACGCCTTGTATATGAAATTATCAAAATTCTAGTAATTCTTGACTGCAAGTGTGGAAAAATGAAATAATTTCATATTCAATTTGCGGTACGATATTGATGTACCATTTCCTTTGCCGAGTTATTACCTATGTTTTGTGGTTCGCTGAATACGAAAAAATAAAAAAGAAGATGCCGGCGGATCTTGAAATATCACCTTTCAACGTCGAGGGTACCACAAATTGAATATGAAAGTATTTCATTTTTCCACACTTGCAGACAAGAATTTACGAGTGTAATTTTAAACAAATATTTTTATAAGAAAGCTCGTCCAAAAATCTACAAAATTAGTCTCGCAAAATATTTTTTTTTCTAACTACAATTCTGTACAAATACTTTCAGTGAGATAAGAACTAAAAATCTTATAATTGCAAATTGTGCCAATGTTTTTTTATTTTGCAACTTTTTCAGTCGCAATCGGTGAAAAACTTTATACTTACATGTCATTGAAGAGTGTACATGCTGAAATTAAGAATATTTTTTACTTTCAAATTGGGGCATTCCACGTAAAGTGATACCACCCCGAAATACGGCGCGTTCGGTGTGGAGTTTTCCAACGCTTATATCTTTTCTTTTGTAGAAGATATAAAAATGTTTGACCATCGATTCTTAAAGCTTTTTTCCTGATCTTTCAAGCGGTAGTCTTTATTTTTAACAATTTTGAAAATTGAACCTTCATTTTCACAAAAAAAGTAATAAAATTCTATTTTTTACCAACTCGCGTATGTTTGTTTTGCTGTTACGCTTACTGTAAAACATGACAAGGCAAGTGGAATCAATGTTATTACAATCAAATATTCCAACCGCTGAAAAGATATAATTCTGAAGGACATTCACAAATTGGCATACATTTCTTACAAGCATTTCATAAATATATCAATCACATGGACGGCGCAGATGTACATAATATGCATTGTAACAACTTGTTACCCTCCATTCGATTAAAAAATGGATTTGGGTAATTTTTATTTGTTCGATACACGCAGCCATTACAAATTTTCCGATCTTATTCAATGCAGCTCAGGAGATCGAGAAAAAGGAGGTACAAAGATAAACTTCGCATCTGAAGACAAACACTGCATATTTGCTGCTACAAACTCTTTAAAAAAGTGCACATCTAGAAAGTGCGAAGTGCGAACAATTTCGCACAACTTGTTAATTACAATTTTACAAATCTTTATTGCAATACTTTATCGAGTCCCACTAATTCTTAAAAATATAAAAATACCTACACATACAAAAATTATAAAAAGTAAAAAAAAAATAAAATAAAAAATCATAAAATAAAAACAAAGAAAAATACAAAAAATGTACAAAACAGAGCCTCTGCATTTTTGCTACCTCCACGCGGTGAGACTAAGGGACGGATGAACTGATTTTCTTTAGTCTGATGATATAAGGATTTTTTAGGTCGCTGAATTCGAATATGTGGTTAATATTTACACATTATTAAAGACTAATTTAATATGACGCTTGCAAAATGAAGGAATTTTGTAACTTTTCAAAACTTTGCTTTTCGGAAATAGGTATGTATATTTGTTATTAATTCAGATAAAAACAGCATGGTTTTTTAAAATAATTTCATGAGTATCCACATATGAATTCGTTCAAAATTGAACATGGCTGATCCAATACGGCGTATAAAAGTGAGATTTTTTAGTCTATCGATTTGAAATTCATTATTCGGGGGTTTTTGGGGCTGCCGATCATGAATCCGTTATCAGATCGGGTTGTAAATTTTATATTATAGTTTAATAGCTAATTACAAAGGTAAAACAACACAGATTTCAAATTCATTTTTCATCGTTCATGGGTAAATTAAAAATATTTAAAATATTTATATATAAATATATAACTACCATTTTGGTTTCTGAAAGTCTGATAACCGATTCCCAATAAGGGACCCTATTGTATTTCGACAATTGAATACCGGATTCGTGACCGGCGACCTTAAAAACCCCCAAGTAAGAAATTTCTTAAAAAGAGGTGGTAAATGTGCATTTTTCTTTTACATACTAATTTTTAAATACCTAACTTTTTTTATTGTTGATATACTTAAAACAAGTAACAAAGAAATGATGCAATAATTTTGCAAAAAAAAAATTGCACAAAGGAGGAAACGTGGAATTGTTTTATTTGACATACTAAATTTTAAATTACTACCTTTTTACCACGTTTTTATTAACTCGTATTCTTGTCTGTCTGTCTGTCTGTCTGTCTGTTTGTCCGGTGCAAATCTTGTAATCAATTTTAAACTAACTCACCGATGAGCTAGAGACTTGAAACTTTTAGGATAGCCCAAAATTGGATGACAATGCATTCCTTTACCGTTTATTACAAGTTTCAATCAGTTTTAAGAACATTTTCAGCAAATTTAAATTTTATATGAAAAAAAAATAAGTTTAAAAAAAATTGCGTTTATTTTCCGTTCTTGATTGAATCTATACATTCCTTTATACTCGTTTTTCTTTCTTTGTTTTGTCCTTTAACATTTAGCGGGGGACCCGGCGTTTTCCCCCCTTCTTCCGACGCGCTTGTCCTTTGTTTTCTTATCGCAATCGGGAAAAGTCCTCCACTGACGTCTTTAATTCCCTTGTCTATATATACTCATCCACGACGGCAAGTGGAGCAGTAGTGAATTAGTGTCATATATAAGTGCTGCAACAGCTCACGAATTCTGGCGTGAGAAAACCTCATCAGGATTCTCAACAATTCTGGACGGTGTAAGCCAACAGAGGAGCCTGTCATCTAAAACCACTTGCATATTCTTTTCATTTTGAAACTGCTCTTTTCAGATTGTTTATAAATGTAATAATTTAAAATCGATTGTAAAATTTGACCTATTAAAACTAAAAAGCAGAAAATAATTAATAAATAAAAAATTCTTTTTAAAAACCACGTTTTTATAAATGGACTAAAAAGGATTAAATAATTTTTCCCATCCCGACAGGTCACTAATGCCATGCCGAAATAAAAACGCAATAATTTTTCATTTTATTAGGAAATAAAATATTTGTAAGACTTAAAATGGAAAACGTGGGGTGCAATAGAGGTAAATGACTAGCATGTCTAAACTAGCGTGTCATATTGTTCATTTAAGCATAAATTTCTCATTTGTCATTTCTGTTACCTCTATTGCGCCCCATGTTTTCCATTTTAAGTCTTACAAATATTTTATTTCCTAATAAAATGAAAAATTATTGCGTATTTATTTCGGCATGGTATTAGTGACCTGTGTGGATGGGAAAAATGAATTTATCCTTTTTAGTCCATTTATAAAAACGTGGTTTTTAAAAAGAATGTTTTATTTATTAATTATTTATATTTTATATGCTACAACTAAAAAGGAAGTTTTCAAAAAATCTTGAACAAATTTCTGTGACCGAAACTTTGTTTCACAATGACGATAACGTGCAATTATTTTGTTTAACATAGTCCTTTGTAGATAGCCAATTATGATGCACTTAAATCAACTACAAATATGTTGAATATGTTTCTTTGACCGAAACATTATTCATATAATAGGTTATGCCATGTTAGGTCATAGAAATTTTGTCAACATTTTTGTATAACTTCACTTTTAGTTGTTTGAAGTATATAAAAAAAAGGTTGTCTAATAATTCTTACGCATTATCATTCCTCTGAAACAATGTTTCGGTAACAGATTTTATTTTTAAATTTGTTCATAACTTGTTTTCACTTGTTTTAAGTATATCAAAAATAACAAAGTTGCCCACATGGAAAATAAATATATGCGACATATATGTTAAATAAATGCACATATATTTTCGGTGAAATATGGAATATGTTCTATTGCTTCCGTATCGAAAACGGTGCAAGATAGAGCAAAAATTTACTAAACCTTTTTTGTAGAGGGGGAAATTTATTACAAAAGAGTCCTGGAGCGCTCTAGCCTAAAAAGTATAACTCAGGCGGGAGAAAGCATCGTAGCTTTGCTGTTTCATACTAGAGCGTTTTCACGGTCGCAGACTGTGGGTTTCTTAGATTGAAATTTCGTGGCACATGGTGCAGAACCAGCCCCGAAATCTTAGTACAGTGCCGAAGGAATCTTGACAGTTTCATACTTGCCCAGTTCTCTCCGCGTATGTGAACAAAATAAATGCACATATCCAACCAATTCTTGTCGTAGGACCGGTTCTGGTAGTTGCAAAATTAGTTTTGTCATTTTCGAGGTATTTCTGCCTTGCATTTCTTAAAGAAAAATTTAATTTAAAAAGAAAATTTTGTTTGTTTGACTCCAAACATTGCGAAATCTATATCATAAATTTTGTATTCCGATATTTTTATTTATATTGATTTGTCGATTCAAAGTAGTAGGCTGATCAAGAGTATTGATTGTGGTTTTAAATTTGACAGGAAGTATTCATATGAACTAGACGTTTTTTAATAGGAATTAATATTAAATTGTAATTTAGTTTACTCGGAACTATTTATGAATAATGATTAAAGAATAATTTGTACAATTAATTTCAACCACTATATTATTCAATAATTTGACTGGAATTGATTTAAAATGATTAAATATTGTAAAGTATTCTAATCAATATTTATTTATATCGTACATCACTTGAAGATATTGATATTAGTGAATGTACTTGAAAAAGCTGGGATTCTGAAATACCCCCTACTCCAGAAAGAGTTACATTATATAAATATATATATTCAATATATATATATATATATATATATATATATATATATATATATATATATATATATATATATATATATCGAGTCAGTACTAATGAATCTGCACTCTGATTTTAAAAATTCAACATGTCGGCTCCAATATTGAATTTCAATTTATTCGATATTGATTATTAGTAATTAAAAAAAAAAAATTAACTGAAAAATAAATCAAGAATTGAAAAAAGAATCCAAAAAAGACCAAGTTGAAAACCATCCATAAAATGTTAACGACAAAAGTGAGTAATAGCATTACGAAATATTGTGTTGTAATAACGTTTTTTTTACTGATTATTTACTATACTATTTACTATCTCCTGAAATGGATTACGACTGCAAAATTTAACAGTAGACGTTGTTTGTACCGTGGTTCAAAGTGCTAACCATTAGACTAATAAAAATTCATGTAGAAGCAATCGCTTCAAGACCAGTTACGACAAGCTCAATCCAGACATAACTCCGCGCGCTCGGACTTGCAGAACGGCAAGTCCGCGGTCAATTCTTTAAGCAATAATTAATTACTTAAAAAGTTGTTAATGGGCGATTCTGAATCTGAATCTGAATTCTGAATATTTTTAATGCAAAAAAAGTTTTAAACATCATGCCGTTTTTCAGAAAATTGAATTTGTTTATAGCATTTACCAAATAAATATGGCAAAAATCTGTTTTTTTTTTCAATTTTTTAATATTTCACCGCAAAGCGTTAGTAAATATGAGTCTTTAATACTAACAAATATTTTTTCTATATTCAAACGAATTTGAGTTACAGGAGTTTGAAAATGGTACGGTTTTATATTAAAAATTTTAGATATAACAAAATTAAAAAATACGTGTATTTTACTTTTTTGTCTAGAATATGAAAAAAAAATATGCTACAGAATTTAAAACCCTTATTCATATATAAGGACAGGTTATTTTCCCCCGCGTTAATGACGATTTGTCTATTTGCGGGTCGGCTCTCAGGTGGAGAGGTACAGGACAGAGACAGACAGTACAATGACAGAACTATGGCATATACCGCATATACAACACAATACCCACCCAGAGCCAGTCCCCCTACCCCAATATCGGTACCACCAGCAGATTCGGCGGTCTGTGCCTTAGCGAGTACGACGCGGGGCTTATCCCCTCTTTATCCGAGATAAGACCCACGACGTACCGACCGCGGATAAGACGCTGACGGTACCGATAACTGCCGACGGGGGTCGGCAGCGGTCCCAAATTCGTACCTTCGCCCAGCAAAGTTCCCCGGTTATTCCACACTGGACATAAGAAGAGAAAATTGCAGGACGGGGATTCGAACTCGGGCCCTTCGCGACGTTCAGTTCGGGCGGACTAAGACTGACGCCTTAGCCCGCACGACCATCACGCCGTCATATATATATATATATATATATATGTGTGTGTGTGTGTGTGTGTGTGTGTGTGTGTGTGTGTGTGTGTGTGTGTGTGTGTGTGTGTGTGTGTGTGTGTGTGTGTGTGTGTGTGTGTTTACATATGGGGCGTTTTACATGAACACTCCAAGCGCGGCCGCGAGCGTCAAATCTCGCCATGTTCAACTCGTGTTTGCGCCATTGAAATGTATTCAAATAAAAAGTTTTTTAAGCGCTTTTTATTCAATTTTTCCTCAGCTTTCCAATGAGTTTTTCTTTATTTTCCATTTTCACAAAAAAATTATAAAATATGTTATATCTTGAAAAGTGTATTTTTTATATTTTTTTTTACCATCTAGATCGAAAGCTGAGGATTTTTTACGTAACAATAGTCAATTTCAGGAATTTGCTCACATTTTTTTTGTTGAGAAATATAAATCGAAAAAGCAGACGCAAAGCCGTTGTAGCGTGCGGAGTATAGCGATGCTCGGCATCCGAATAGAAGCATCGTGCTCTTCACATTCTTTACTCTCTATAATGCTTTTTATATCTATAATTAACCCTACAAATTAATTGTTGGGTAGGAGGTCAATTTTCCCCCCTTTTCTTTCCCCTCGTCTTTTTTCCCCCTTTATTAATTCCCCCCGCAATAAAATATCTTCGAAACATTCGACGCTGTACTTCGATCTTCTTCTTTTCGATTAACCTCCCATCCAGTTGTCCAAATCTTCTAGTATTTTATTAACCCCGACTTGTCAAAATTTTCCGTTTCTTTCGCAAAATTGTAAGTTTGTAACAACAATGCCTACAGTGGAGTTTATTAAATCTCGGACAAACAGCAATCTCCTACACATTGACGGATTTTTATATTATAAACATTCGGAACCAAACGGTTTGGTTAAGTGGAAGTGTCGCAGAAAAGGCGAATGCTACGCGTCCATGACTACATCCGGTTATGCCATTATCCGCGGAGGACCCGAGGTATCACTACATAAGCATCCCCCAATTTCGGGGAAGCTCGGGCAGTCCAACTTGTTTCACGACTCAAACTCGAAGCCAGACGCCAAGCCATCGCAGATACTTCGAATTTTGTCTGACGTTCCAGACAATGTTTTAGCCGAAATACCATCACGGGAAAATCTGCGACAGGCGATCAAACGCGAGAGCAAGAAGGATCTGCCATCTAACCCCACATCCTTAGATGACCTTGCGATGTATACATCTTCCATCGGAGGTGAACGATTTTTATTGTACGATTCGTTGCAAGATGATAGCGATTGTCAGAGAGTTATTATCTTTGCGACCAAACAAAATTTGCGTTTATTGGAAGGACTACAAAGTGCTTATTCCAATGCAGAGGATAGGACTTTGAAGACCAACGTACAAATGATGGCTGCTTTGGAATTCGTGCCAGTAGACGACTCGGTTCTTGATAATGTTGCTCGCACGAATAATCAATCCGAAGGATGGCATAACAGATTTCGTGTTGTGGTAGGGAAAAGCCATCCCAGTCTGTATTCATTCATCAGCGAACTACAAAAGAAACAGGGAGATACTGAGACAATGTACAGAGAGTTACTTCTCGGCAGAACGGTGAAAAAATATAAACCAGCAGTTCAACTCAGAATCGAGAGAAGGTTTTTCAATGGTCTCGAAATATCAGCAATACAAGAGTGACAACAATATTGTGCAGTAGTTACAGCATGTTGGGTGCAATATATCTATATTTTTTTATGTACTTTTTTTTATGTATTGTACATTGGAATAAATACAGTAGTTGAAATGTATACGGGAAATATTCATTTCGGGGAAAATATATAAATGGATAATTATATAAATTGAAAAATTTGTTTATCATCGAACGAAGGGAAACATACAATATGTATATTAAAATGCCGGCGGTATGTTTCAATTTTTCTTCCTGTATATTGACGTTTGCGCAAAGTATACATCGTTTCTCTTTTTTGCAGTTCTTCCCTTTATGGCCTTCGCCTCACTAGTAACAAAGTATTGACCTGTCAGGTCCCTTGCAGGTTCTTGCCAAAGGGCCATATCCCATGCATTTATAGCACCGGTTTACTATAATTCTTCGCCTTATTCTGCAATTTAGCCAGTCGACTTTGATCCGACCTTTTTTTACAAGCGTACAAGCGGCCTTCTGTTCTATAATTATTATTGCGACTTTCTGTTGTCTTTTATTCGGTTTGTTCACAGATACCTCGATTGATCCTCCGTAATCAGGTAGGTCTCTTGATATGGATTCCCGTACCTCCTCTTTTGTCGTCTCGTTGTCTAAATCTATGATTTCTAACGTGGTCTTCGGTGTTAGGTTTTTAACCGTAGCGGTGTTTCCGAGTACGTTTCTTATTACTTTGGCAAACTTTTCCTTATTTTCTCCTTCCTTGTCCAGTTCGATTAGGATCCTTCCAGTGAAGGTCTTTCTGAATGCTTTGATCTCTGTATTGGTTTCTTCTGGGTTTACATCTTTCTTTATGTGTGCCAATATAGTGGCATAACTTGCGACAGTTGTGGTCTGGCAGATCAGGATGGCTTCATTTCGTCTGTGCTCCTTGCGGTCGGTATTCGTCCTCCTACTATCTTTGTGGATGTTCCGATTTCGATGGATTACATTTTCCCACGATTGGTTATCCTCTTCTCGTGGTTCGTTCTCCTCTTCCTCGAGTCTCTTTTTCACTCGTTTGTTGTCATCCCCGAGTGGGGAGGTCGCTATTCGCTTGTCTCTTCTATTTATTTTCTTTATCAGAGGTGTTCCCTTTCTTATACATCTTTTCTCTTTCATCATCGCTTCTACGAGTTTAAATCTGTCCAGGTATTCGTCTTGTTTCTTGCATCCCTCTTCGTGGTTCGTCTTGGCGGTAGCGAGTGTTTCTGCAGCCAACTTCAAACCTTCTTTAATGATTTGGCTAAAATTTTTCAGAACTAGACAGACATCGAGCATTTTCTTAATCTCCTTCTCCATTGATACGATATCTTCTGCTTCTTTGTTTCCGATTTGTATCAGTTCTCTTCGTTTTAATTCGAGTTCTTCTGGCTCTATCCTGTCCATACTTATCAAACTAGGGGGGCGCGATGTTCTTAGGATTACTATTCCCGGAGCATTTTGCATCGGGAGCGTAAGTCGCGCCTCTCTTATTATTTTGTATTCCGTTCTGCTGTTCGTTCTCTTGTTGCATGTGTTTTCTGTGGTAGTCAGCATCCTTTGTTGTTTATCAACGCTTCGCGTGCAGAGGGGCGGGTCGGCTTGGGCTGAGAACGGGTATACTCAGGGCCCATGCCTCACAAGGAGAGCATGGCACCGACTCCAGTTCACCGGGGCCCAGTCCATACCATTCAACCGGTCCCGGAACGCCAGACGGACCAGACTCGCCCGGAGCACTGTGAGTTCCGACACCCGCAGTCACTGCACACTTCCCGAGCAGCGACCCCCGGAGGGGGGCTGGCCCCTGATCCCTAACCCAGCTGAGACCTCGGAAGATCAAGCTCACATCAGACCCCCCCCCCCCCCCCCCAATGGCAGCGGAAAACAGTGGGCTGAGGCAGAGAACGCTCTCTCTGGCCTCTCGATACGCAAACCGTCGGACCACCACCCTATTTGAGGGATCCGTCGTTCCCAGCGACCCCCAGCGCCTGGCTAGCGCATGCTCCTGTCTATTGGCTAGGGACAGGCAGCCGACAAAAGTCGAATCTTCCTCACTCTAGGACCGCAGTCGCAAGCAAGATTTGTTTTCTCTGATCCAGTCGAATAACCTTGCAAAACACAAACAATTTGCACAACACACAAAATTTCTATTATCTGATTTAAATATAGGTAAAATATAATTCAACTTCCAGAGGTGGGGAAAAATGCTTTCACTCAGTGACAAGTTAAGCATTGTCAATAAAGGCTTAATCGGAGACGCTCCACAATTACCCAACACACCTCTCGGGATTCCATCAGGACCTGGCCCGACATTCGTATTAGAGGTGCCCAAAGCTGAGCTAATATCGTTGACACTAAAGCTAATCGATTTCGCAATTCCAATGGAATTTAGTAACGGAACTGAGGCCATGGAAGAAGTTGTAAAAACTGATTGAAAGTACAGTAGAACCTGTGATATCGCAACAGGTCGGTTTCAGCCTGACTGCAATATCGCCAAAAGAAGGGATTCTGGATTTTACCCCTTTTCCAACAACCCAAGTTCGGAAACAGGAATCGCGTATGCGTCTAGGACTCGACTTATTTTGTCTTAAGATTCTGGATTTTCTTCCCGTACCTTAAGGAACATTTCCAGTTATTCTTTTCTCAAGAATTTCCATCATCATCCGGCGCGAAGCCGTTGATTTATTTTTCATTGCATTCTGGATATTTGGACTTTGATGAAGTCTTCGCAAGGAGGATTTTTCGGCGTTCGTATTTGTTCACTGGACATTATCGTGTTAAAGGCAAATTTCTCTAGCGCTTGACCGCCATTTTCTGATGCAGTCAGAATCAATTTTATTATTTTGAACATCGCCACGAGGCCTTTTCGACAAGGTTTGGATGCCGAGTTGGTGATTCAACTGATGCCTATTCAACACAAGTCGCAATGTTGTCTTCAACTTCGACCGTTGTTTAGTTAGTGATGTGCGAAACGTCGGTTTTTGGATTCTTTAAATTAGAATCGGCAACTTTGTTTTGATTTCACCGTTTTCGCGATTGCGATATTTTAGTTTTTTTTATTTATTTTTACTTAATTTTTTTTTCATTATGTCTGTAGAAGCACTGTTATAGAACTGTTTTGAATTTATATTTCTGTGGAAAATGTTGATATGTTTAATGCAATAGAGATGTTCTTTTCTTCCTTTTTATTAACGAAATTTTCTATATTGCTTCGTTTCTTACAATTTCTTTCCGCAGCAAGCAAATTTTTCACTAAGGCCTTTGATATAAGGGTAACTTATTGTTTTTATTATTTGACCGTTTTTGTTATTGTCGTTATTACTGTTGTTTGTATTTATATGATTTAATCGTTTTTTAATGCACAGGTTGATCATTTCGGACGCGTAGCCATTGTCTAATAATATTTTGTTAACTAAATTTAGATTTTTGTTACACGTACACATTAATAAGCCTATGCTCCCAGGTCATATAAACACGATCGATGCACTCGTTAACCTTCTGTCTGAAGATGACCAGCATCTAGGGTCGAAGCGTAAATATTTACAAATCCGTTTATTTTATATTATTCTCTTAAAATTAATTCCACTTCATTTTCCATTTTCTTTTTTTTATATGTACATGTTTTTCCTTTTTGTATCCAATTATAATTCTATATAACCTTAAGACATTTTTATAGGTTATTGTTATTGCTGACCGATACATATCAAAACTAAATTAAAAGATATACTTTAAAACAGTCGAGAAAAATAATAATATGAATATGATAAGATAGTCATCATCACCTTTGACTTTTATGAATATTAAAGATACGACTTGGTATGCGTTGAAACTCTACAATTGTACCATTTAACAAATTGTCTCTTATAACTAAATTTGTGTACTATGCTCAATTCGTTTAAAATACAATGTTTTGCGAATGTAGAAACTGAATGGTCCGATATTATCTCCTAAATCAATTTTAACTAAGAAAATTTACGACCATCCTTACATTTTTTACGTAAAAATGCATCTACATTTTCGATAAAAATCGACTAATATTATAAGAAAAGATTCAGTATATTTCAAACACATTTAACATAAATTGCATATTAACATAAATTGTATACATGATTTTAAACTAAGAAATAATTATAAAAAATAGTAGTTAGTCTGCAGAAAGGGAATGCATTAGTCATATATTTACTCACATTTGTGGCATTGCGCATTTAAAATGGAAACTTGGTAATATTTATTAATGCCAATTAGGGCAGGTTTCTTTATTGGCAAAAACTAAAAGAAAACTTAACAATTGTTATCGATTGTTTTTTTATTATGGTTACATCACGAACACTTTTCATTTCAGCAAGCCGAAGAAAAAACGGGGACCAAGAAGAAACCCGTGAGTTTCGCACCGAACAATTCGTTACATAGAAACGTTGTTTGCTTTTATTAATGCATGCCAACGAAGATTTAGCATTGAAAGAGGCAAACTGTGTAGTGCGTAGCAAATGTATTTTGAAATGTTTGTAAATAGAATTTTTCTTTGGGTTTTAGGCTCGGAATTACGAAGACCAGGGGCGTAAAGTCCACGGGATTCTATGACGGCACTGACGCTTTTGGAGCTGAACGGACCCCATCGCCTTCAACCGAGAATGCAGGAACTCAACAGGACGAGATTGATAGCAGAATGCAGAACATGCAAATTCAACAACAGACAAGGCCGTAAATATATTTCTTATCTTATATAAATAATAGAGAAGTATAAATTTTCGTAAAAACTAAACACGTATGATATAAAAGTTTACATTTAACTTTTCTTTAAGAATGTATTCGATATGTACTTATAATTGCCCACATCGCAAAATTTATTACTTACTTATTTTATGCTCATATCACTCCACAGAGACTCTTTAAAGATTCAAGCCAAAAAGACAAACTGAGCTCTAGCTAAAACTGCAAGAGATTCGCAAAATGGTTTTGTATAATTGCACGATGCAAGTAAATACGAGATAAAAACTGTGTTGGCGTGGTGCCTCGCTCCTTTCGCTCGCTGAGAAACTTCGACCCTATGGAGAGTCGGCTATTCCTTAATACTCGTTCATTTACTACACTGAAAGAAATAACGAAAGGTTCGTGGCATACGTATGGCTATATGAGGCATAATTATGGTTAGATCGGCTTACGTATAGCTTATCTACCCATCCGTATGCCAGGAACCTTGTGTTATTTCTTTCAGTGCACCAGCTTTCAGTTATATTATAAAATTATACCGATATTTGGTGTCCAATCATATTTAGTTCCAAGTGGCTTCGATAATATATTATAACAATATAGTGTTTCTTACATGTATGAGGGACTCGGCAGTCGCCTCCGTATGCACAAGTAGCTTACGATTCGATTTTATACCTCGAACTTGTTACTTGATGGGTTAGAAAACGCCTGTCATACTTTACTCCCGCAAATTCGGGTGTAAAACCTGTACGCCTGCTATGACAAAAAATAACTTATGCGCCCGTAGGTGATCATCGCGCCCGAGGGGCTGGCGAAGATTCAGCTGTTTCCGTGTCGAAATTTGATGAAAAGCTATAGGATAAATTTGTAGCCGAGGTAACCAAATTCAATAGTTCGTCAAACAATAGTCATTCGCATTTTAAAACAGTTTTTATGGCATTATTGTTGACTATAGGAAGAAAATGCATAGAACCTTTTTTATAGAGAATTTAATGCTCTATCTTTTTTGTTGCGAACATTTTTGAATAAAATTTGTATTTTTACAAAATAATTGCAAAAACTAAGAAGAAACGTAATTTGGGCTAATGTTTTTTAGTAATGGGCGGTTGAATCTGCGCGAAAATCTAATTATATCTAAGATATGCCAAGACACGTATTTTTTTTTTAATTATATTATTTTACGTCGACTTTTGTGAACCCAAATTGGACTAAATCGCGACGGGACTTACAGTTTATGAAGGTGGTATCCGAACTACCTGAGCTTTGGCGTTATTAGACACTTATAAACAAATGTAGAGGTGTCCCGGTGACAGATTGCAGAGGCCGGGATCGAACCAGGGTTTTCTGATTACGAAGCCGATACTCTACCAACTGAGCCACCGCCGCTCCCCGACACGTATTTAACAAAAAATTAATGTCGATGCGATAACAAAAAACGGGACGTACAAGATCACGGACACAATTTTTTTATTGTTGACTTGGGCTCCTTAGGGTCTGAAACGTCGACATTTGATGAAAAACTATAGGGTAAGTTTTTTTCCCGAGGTGACCAACTTCAATACTTCATCAATCTTCAATACTCATCAAAAGTGAATTCTAAATTAAAAAATAATCACGGAAAAAAGACATCCGGAAAAAAATTTTGTCATTTCGCCTCAAAGTATCATTTGGACTTCCAGGTACGATATCTCATTATAAACACACCAAAAAGGAACAATTGATTTTTTATAAATAAGTCCAATGAATATACTTTCAGAATAAACATATAATTATTGATTATTAAACTGCGAAAATGAAAATATTGACGAATCTGGGAACAAAGCACTGGAAAATGACTTAAAAATTTTATTTAAATATTACATTTCTCGCTCACAAAGGCAAGTAAGAGAACGAAAAATGAAATATTGTTCCTCGAAATGTATAAAATGGTGTAAACAAAGAAACCGGATATGATATTTTACAATCAGAATGATAATGATGGAAATATTTGAGATTCGTCACTTCTCCCTCGTCTTCCCCTAAGCTTACCTTCTAGCAATTCCAAATACATTTTCAGATATTATTCATCCTTTGAACGTTTTGAGTTGTATCTTTTTATTTTCAAGTTCTAAACTATTCAAAATGTTTTAAATATTGTAATGTTCATTCGCGTCACAATGTTTGTACATATTGTAATGGTCATTCGCGTAAATATATTCGCATTCCTCAGTTAGGTTTTTGATACATGTGAAAATTAGTCTATGGTTATTTCCAATCTTATTCTTTTTGATGCATTTACGCTTGATACGGACTTTTTTCCAATTTTTCTGTTATTTTTGTGTGGGATACTGAATAAATCCGTCATAGTCAATAATAGATCGCACAAGACTTTTACACCCAACGATTACAGTATCATATTCGCTCCCCACCATGTTCCTCTTGTAAATTTCATTATTTTCATAGAATTGAAATCAACTCAATTGGACATTATGAACCTTACAAATTTAATTACATTGATTGGACAACCCATAGCTGCAAGTTGTTGCAATAATATTTCTAAAATGACATTATCAAAGGTGCCATTTATATCTAGAAATGTGGCTAGAACGTCCGTTTTGTTACTAAATGAATCTTTTATGTGCAAGGTCAAGTTCAATGATTTTCTCCTGTATCCATTGTTGGAGCCCGTTTTTTATCATGGTTTCAAAAAGTTTACAAGGACATGACATGAATGCTATTGATCGCACGCTTTTACCATTTTCTCTGTATATAAAATTAATAAATGCTTCCCTCCAGGGCTCAGGATAGTCGCAGGTTGCATACATTCCATTAAATATGTCTAGAAGGCTCAATTTATATTTAAGTGCTAATTTTTGGAGGCACTCATAATCAAGTTCATCTCTACCTGGGCTAGAACAACCCTTTCTGCTATTTAAAGCTATATTAAATTCCGCAAAAGTGAATGGGGAACTCATAAAATCATTAGTACCACAACTGGGAAGCTGTTCTGGATTAGAAGCACACCAAGGTGCACTAATTTTATTTAGAGATGCTTTTTTATGTCATCATTTTGGTGGTTTAGGGACGTGTGACAAGGCTTAATTTTTGCCCATTTATTTTTGAGAATTTTACAAATATTCCATGTATATTTTTGACCTCTTTTTATGCCAATATTTTGTACAAATCTTTTGCAGCGGTCCCGGCGTTTTGATTTAAATGTTCTGCTAGTTTGTGCACGTCGTCCTTTATATTCTATGAAATCGTCTATTCGTTTAGTAAATTGCCATTTTTTAAGTGCTGCGATTCTTAAACTTTTCATTTTGTTACATTCACAATCCCACCACGGCACCTCATGTTTGTGTATTTAGCTATTGACAATTTTCTTTTTCAGCGTGCTGTGTGGAATCCCATCGGTTATTAACTTCATAAATATGTTATATTTCTCACTATCATTTAATAGATCATACTCCAATGAGTATAATACCCAGCACCCTTTTTCTAAGTTTTCCTTTACAGCCTCCCAATAAGTTCGCACCGATTTGATGCGAAATTACCCTTTTACGGTAAATGGACTTTCTACATTTACGTCTATGACTACAGGAAGTAATCAGATCCAGAGGTATCATTTTCAACATTAATATTAATTTTATTTTCAAAATTTGAATTCGAAAAAATTAAATCGAGATTGGAATGCTTATTATTAGCTGAGTTCAAATGGGTGATGGTATTAGTGTTGTGCAATATCAAATTTTTTTTTTTTTTTTTGAGACTGTCGTATAGTTATTTCTCGTTGGTATTACACTCACTGCAATTCCAACATATGTGGTGAGCGTTCAAGTCACCCTCCAGAATAGTTTGATTTTTACTTTTTACATTTTGAATAACCACACCCCATTCAGTCCAGGTTAAAATAATACCTGAGATTTTGCAGTATACGATAAGCTCTATTGGGAACGCGGTGTTGATGATGGTTACACCGGCTATTTCGATTGAGATATCTAGGCTTATTAAGTTATTAATTTCGATAAACGCTATATTATTACGCCTAAATATTATGATTCCCCCTCCTCGTCCATGTGTGCCATCCTTCCTGAACGGTTTGAATCCCGCGATATGAATATGTTTCTCCTTGTCAGAGAGCCACGACTCTACGCAAATAAACACATCAACGTCCTAGATAACTTTCCTTACTTCTTAAATTTTCTTGGCGATGCTTGTTGCATTCCAGAATATCACTTTTAGATTATGCTTTTGAGTGTTCATTTTAAAGGATGAAGCTGTCGTGTAATTCTTGTTCAGGTTTTTGTTGCTCCTGTAGAGTTCACTGAGCTATCCGATTCAATATCAGATTCATTTCTAATTTGTAAGGAGAGCTTCTTTTTGATACGTGTGATTTTAGATTTAGTCGCGCTTTCATTTAAATGTGGGTATATTTCATCCATCATTTTTATTATGCCTTGTGTATCATTTGTATACTCATAAGAAAGTTAGAGTACTTTACTGCTACCTTGAGATCTTTCTAAGAATTCTCGCATTTGTGTGAAGTTTAGAGCATATGGTGTTATTGGTGAGTTAAAAGCATTTTCTGCTGGTAATAATATCTGGATCATATTTGACCGACTTTCATCATTGCTTGATGCTGATTCTACAGTTTTTTCTGTGATTTTTCTTTTCTTTTTCGTCTTTGGTTTTATAAATCCCAATTGCGATTTAATTGAGATGCCACATTTGAAATCGAGGCATCTTCGGATCCCACTGTTGTGGTGTGCGTTTTTTGAGGATTGACTGTGCTATAGTTTTCTTGTAATTCGTCGGAACTTATGTTAGTCACAGCTGCAAATTCATTGTTGTTATTTACTTGCGACTGTTGCGTTCTTGCTGTTTCATCACTGTACCTTGGGCATAATTTTGCAATGTGTCCATTTTGCTTGCAGAGGAAGATATAGTATGTCGTATTATCATATTGTATTTGTAAACATTCCGGTAGTATGTCTTCGTCTTCTTCTGTTATGTACATTTGTCGCCGGAAAGAAAATATATATACTCTGTCTGATTTCGAAAGACTAGCTTTAATGTCGCCAATTCTGGAAACCGGATCGATTCCTTTCTTTTTTAGCTCTTCCAGCAGTATTTCATCCGATATAATGGGATTTACATTTGTCATAACGACCCTATTGTTTTTTCAAATAGCGGCCTTATCTTCAGGAGAAGATTTTTCGCTTGCATTTCTTTGTTAGTCAGTTGCTCTACGGTTTGTTCATCATTTAGAAATATGCACACTCTACTACCAGATATTTTCGATGTATATCGAATGTTCGTTAGATCCGTGATTTTTTCTAGGCAGTCTATGTAGTCATCATTACTGTACCCGTCTATGGATTCTAAAATGAGTGATTGTTCCTTTTTTGGTCGAATAACACTTGTCACCACCCTAGAATATGATTTTGTTGTAGGTTCTTGATGAGACATATTTTCTTGAGATCTTAGATCTCTGTAGTCTAAGACATTGATATGGATTTGTGTTCTCCTAACTGCTTTAATGCAGCTGGAGTGTTGTAGAACTCTTGATTTCTGTTATTGAATGAACACGTTTCATTGTCTTATAGTTATCGAAACGCTCTTTACAGGCTTGTTTACACTCGCGTTAGAAAACACGTCCGTACGCGACGGTGCTTGAAACCAGACTCATGAAGTTCATTTAATTCTTGAACACTTTTTTTCAAAAACTGTTGTTTTTCTACCATTTTTGTATTATTTAAATCAAACAACTGGTATTATTTATACGTTCTAGAGTAAGGGCTGTAACAAAGTTGATGCTGTTTATTGAATGTACTCTTCTTTACGGTCGTGAAAACAAGAATTGGCATTTTCAAATATCACGGTAGGATTTGGATTTTTTGTTGCACCAGACCATGCGCGGACCACCCCGGCGTAGTCGACATTTCTGAATCTAGACAAGTTTAATAATAGTATATTATGAGATATGTGCGGTAAGTTAGTGATAACCTACCGCACATGTATCATATACTATTTTTTCAAACGCTTGAAAAATCGAGTTTTACAAAAAATCGTGCGGTAATATACATAACTGTACAGTTTTCTGTGCGGTAATGGGTATTATCGCACAGCTTTGAATTCAATTGTAATGAATCATTTTCCGTACATTTTTCCGTGCAGTAAACGAGAACTTTCCGCACAGAGTTTGAAAAAGCATTTTTTATAATTATATAATTAGGATTTAATACTACCATGGGTGAGAGTTTTTAGGAAATACGTGGATCAGAAATAATTTTTTTTATATATTCAAAATACACGTGGAGAAACAATTATTTTTAGTAACAAATAAAACAAACATCAATCACTTCTTTTAATTTGACACGAGTCGCCGAAAAGTGTATTTTGAAAATATTTCGCTATTAATATATAATATTATATATTAATATATAATAGTACTTGCATGCAAAAGGTATTATCATTAACGAATATTGAAATAATGTAAGCAGCAAGATGGTAGTGCGGGCTAAGGCGTCTGTCTTCCAGCAGGCAAGGCCATGAATTCGAATCCCCGTCCGTGCATTTTTCTCTGTTTACGTCCAGTGTTTGGAACAACCAGGGAACCTTACCGGGCGAAGGTACGAATTTCAGACCGATGCCGACTGCTGTCAGCAGTTATCGGTACAGACAGCGTCTTTTCGAAATGAGATAATTCTCGCAGCGTACTCGCTACGGCACACACCGCCGAATCTGCTGGTGATACCGATCTTAGGGTAGGAGGGACTGACTCTGGGAGGGTGTTGTGTGCGTCTGCCTAGTTCAGTCTTATACCGTTACTATCTTTGTCCTGCACCGTTACTGTCTTTGTCCTGAACCTCTCCACTCGAGAGCCGACTCGAGAATAGATAATTCGTCATTAAAGCGGGGGAAACACCTTGTCCTTTGTCCTTTTTGTCATTTGTGTATCAGAATTGTCTCAAGGGAATCTTTGCCCATGGCATAACATATAAAACTAAACTAATTGGCGGGAAATTGTTTTCATGCTTTTCGATCAGCTGATGGAATTGCGTCGTTTAATGTAATTTTTAAGTTTAGTTTATTGTTTTAAGTTAGCTGATAAGTTAATCCAGGCCTATTTACCAATATGTAATATATCTATGGCGACGCGTCATCTCGAATATTCGTGAAACAGACGACGCGACGCGACAGCATTACATCTTTCAATTGTTACTTGAAAACTACAAGTCACATTAGTCTATACCTTTACAAAAAACTTCTTTGAACCTTCCTCGAATTTTCGGTGAGAAGGAAATTTCAATTTATTGAAATTCCCTCGACTCCCAAAGTGTTTGAAGCTTTCAATATCAATTTTGTGCAGTAAAACAAAAACCAATTTTTAAAAAATTTCCGTAATAACTAACCATTATTTGGAAAAATACGTTAGTTTGTAGCTAGAATAGTGCATATTCCCTAAAAATTTCATTAAAAAATTCCAATTATTGTAAAAGATATGACGAGTTAAAGATAAAATAATTAAGTTATTTTATATTTCAAATAATTTCGTTTTTTGCGATTATATTAAAAACGTAGAGGGATAGAAACTTTGATTTTAACAAAAAATTCGCGTAATTAATTTTCCTGTTAAGATATCTAATGAAAACTTTAAAATTCGAAAGTCAAAAAATTACGAGCCGAGGGGCCAACAAATTTTTCGGCGTTTCGCGCGTATCTCCTTTTGATCGCCAGGGGTTCAATTCCAGTATGGGCTAGACAGCTTTTCAGTCCCCATCACCGATGTCTTGCAAATGTTTCACGTCGAAATTTGTATTCTATTAGAAAACGTGCAGAAAGAGCATATGATGTCATTATTATCAATTTATCGATAAACCAATATGTTGAAAAATCGGTATATTAGTGAAGCGTTATGAGAAATGTTTTGTTGTAATATCGATAGTGAATTTAAGATATCGTATAGCTTCACTTGTATCTCTAGGTTACAAGAAAGCTTGCATATACAGACTACAATTCTTATATTTCACAAAATACATCGAATTTAATTAAAAAGTTTACAGATACAATTTATAAATAGAGTATGGGTATTACTGCGAATATTTCCCAAATAATCTGTGGCATATGATATTTGCATGATTTATATAACATATCGAGGAAATAATTTTATACTATTAAGACATTCAAAGTTAATGTTATAAATTATATTATAATTTATACGAAATTCATGGCTACATTTAGCTTCATTTTCAGTCGAAAGATCAATGACCATGCAGAAACTCGAGAGCTGCGGAGAACAGCCCGAAACTCTGGTCGATATGTTCAAGGACAGTATATGGTAAAATTATTAAGTTATATAATTATCGAATAGAAGATTCATAAGAGCTATTTAATGTAATTGTGATTTTTTCAGGAATACGACTCGGATTAAATGGAACAACGAACGACTGAATATCTTACTACATGTATTATGCTAAGAGACAAGCATGAAAGATTTTCCATTTTCGACTCGCATTACTTTTTCAGAAGATAATTGCGCACTGATGACTATACTGCTTCCATTATTAATTATCATTCACAAAATTACATTTTAAAGCAATACTTTCATTTTTATCATGTTATTACAGAAGATTATTATAAAAGTTGGAATATTTTTCGAAATATGCCTTAGCCATTCGAAGTTACAATGTAAGTAATAAGATAATATTAGTAATAAAATTATATTAATATATTATAATATATAGTTTTATATATTATTAATATATAACATAATAATATTAATAATATTATTTTATGGAAGTAGCTTAACAGATCGCGATTAAATGTACATACTGTTATGTAAGTTATTTAATAAAGGGCATTGTTTTATAGGAAAAAT
Source organism: Trichopria drosophilae (assembly GCA_030407085.1). Lineage (NCBI taxonomy): Eukaryota > Metazoa > Arthropoda > Insecta > Hymenoptera > Diapriidae > Trichopria > Trichopria drosophilae. Next base: position 61,955,460 of record CM059584.1, on the reverse strand, counting down.
ATCCACTCACGGACCAGATAATTAATATTATATTTATTAGGGAATATAATAATATATTAAAATAATCCTGTAATGAAATTAGAATGCTTGTTAAGACAACTGTTGTATTTTTAGTCACTTTTGGAATGAAAAGAGTACATTGCAGAATTATGTTCTTAAATGCATTGGATGATGAATAACAAGATTTGGATCCTATTCCTGCATACTCGAACTATAATTATGGAATTGACGTTGCAGCATCTTATAATTAGTTTAAGGAAGTTATTGAAATTTGTTTGGCATTTTTATCTGAAATTATTCTTTTTCATTAAGTAATAAGAACGAGGGTATACTTTCGAAATATACTCATTTTCAAATTAGTTTCTCTAAGTGAAGCGATTTTACTCAATTGAAAGATAAGTAATCACGCAAAAAACTGAATTTATTGGAGTTTACATATTCTCGGAAACTATCATACCAAAATAATATTATCAAACATGTTTACGCATTGTTTGCTTTATAAAAACTTTTGTAAAGTATACTCAGAACTTTAGAAATGTCTGTAATATCATTAGATATGTCGACTATCAATAATCGTGAATTAAACGTTTGCCGTGAGTTTGTTGGCTGAGCAAACAGCCTGACAACGTTCAAGAGGAGCCTCATCGCGTGATTCTTTATCATGGCTAAACCAAGCCGTATTTACTCCCGGTAACAGTTCCATATTTTCGACGATTCGTCTAACGTAACATAAAATTGATGTCCAAGAGCATCCTCTTCCCCCGATTCGCCGAAAACATTGTGGTGGTTATTTCCTTTGATTCATCCTTTATTCGTTCGGAAGGAGGACAGTTTCCTCAATACCTTTACAACGACAATTTTTAGATGCCCTGTCACACACACAATTTCGCATATCCATTTGCCCTATTAGCTATTTACACAACTTAAAATACCGCGCTCAGGAATCTATTCTTTTCATCACGCAAGAAAACACGACATTTATGCATATTCACAACATTGACAAAATGCCACTCGTCATTAGGGATTTAACACAACGGAACAAAAATCCCTTATTTATTTTAAATTATACGCAGTATCGCTACTCAGACGTTTCAAAGCAAGCTATACCAAAATTGTGACTGGACGACACAGACTAAATATGGCACGCACATACTACTATGTATAACTCCAACGAGGAGCTATAAAACAATCTTATTATTATTATCGAATACCCGTTCCAGTCAATTTACCAACGGAACGTGATTCTATTCTTTTTAATAATGTAAGCTCGCGGGCTACGACACTGTCACCACATGGACTCGAATGTGAGCAAGACATCAAGCTCCAACGATTTGTGGAATTCTCACAGAACAAAAAGAAATCACTAAATGTCATTAACGCATCACTGGTAACGAACTTACACTGGACTCTTCCATCTGGCCCAGGTGCTAACCGAGCACGGATGCTTTCGCAGCTACTTACATCGCGTAAAACGTATCCCATGCCCTCTTCCAATGCCCGAGATTCGCAGTAGAGCGGGAACGTTTCCGCAATTCGGAAGGTGAACCAGAGGAGATAGAATGGTTACTGTCACCACGTCCATCATCGACAGACTGAATTCTATCAGAAGAGAAGAAGAAGGAAGAGACACCAATATCAGCCGCACAACCAAAACATCAACTACATAGACCCCGTCGAAGTAATTTGTTAAGACGGTTCCCGAGAGGGGAATCTCAGCATAAGCGGCGGTGGTTTTAGCGGGGGCAAGACCCGCACTCCTGCTGGCACCGGCCGGCAGGGTTTTTGTGGCAGAGATTTCCATCGTGGCTTCAGAACAAAAGCGCACGCACACACGCGCGCGTTCATACACACGCACACACACACACACACACACACACACACACACACACACACACACACACACACACACACACACACACACACACACACACACACACACACACACACACACACACACACACACACACACACACATCCACACATTAATATTAATGTCGCAAGTGAACAACCCAGCGCTTTACGCATTCTGAATTGCATTGTTTTTAAGCCAACGTATTTTCTTATCATCTTCCATGTATTATAGCAGTTCGGTAATGATTCTTTATATTGCCAATCCTCTAAACATAATTCGCTCCACTATTCCTCCTGTACAGCAACACGAAATTCTTAACACGCTACGCTATGCTTTTAATTAATCTCGAGTTGTCCGTTCGGATGGCATACTTATTTACAATCAGTCAGCCTCTTACGGTTCACCTGCCAGAGCGTATCAATCTCTCTATTCGCTGCGGTAAGTTCCCTAAGATCTGGAAACAATACATTTGCGTATCATTTTCGTAGGCTCGAGATTACGGCCTATGTTTGAATGTTAATGACATACATGCCATCATTCTAGGTTCCGTTCAAAATCGAACACTCCTAGAGGATATCGTCTTACTGTCGCTAATGATATGCAAATTTCTGTGTCCGACTATGTAAAAACCTTACGCGTTCACCATAACGTACAATTAGATTCAATGGTACAAAGAATTAGTTGTCTAACAGTTACAAAATAAACGATTCATACGGAGCTAGTAGCATGATATATCATCAGCCGCCCAGAAATAAAAGAGTGATATTTCGCCAATCCTGCGAGGTTAATTATCCATTTTATCCTGAAGAAATAAGTTCGATGAACAATGAAGAAGATATGTCGCATCAATGTCGAAATCCTAAAGTCCACGAGATATCCAGTTTTTTATGGCACTGATTAGAATCCCGTGATCTATCTCGTACATACGTGATATCGGGTCAAGAGCATGATGTATGAATCATTTGCGACGTTTGACTCCCCACGTATAACCCTCCAACTCCAAGGCTCATCGAGTTAGTCGTCCGTTGGGTTTTCGTAAATTACAGAGCAATTGTAGGCTGCTGTGGTCTGTGATTCCTCGTTGCCGTATATGTTATTCTTTAGATTTACAACAAGTCCAGCTTCTTTACTCCGGAAAGCCCTTTTCTTGCAACCATAAATGCTGTTGTTGGTCAAATTTTGTCGTGTTCTGCGTGGCATTAATGTGAAAACGCGTCACCCATATTTTATTATTTATTTCATATTTAACATGCTTCACATTGAAATCCAAGTTATGTTCGGAGATTTTCGTTGACGCTAAAACCGAATCTGCCGTCAAAATTAAGATATTCAAAATGGCGCATAAACATTTTTAATTTCACACAATGTTGATGAAAATTAGTAGCCCGGCTTTTGAGGTCGCTCATTACGAATCCATAGAAATTTGTAAATTCAATAAAGTGGATCTAAAATGAGGGTTCGAAATGTAAATAATTCACTCTGTTACGTCCAACGTAACGCTGGAATTGTACTTTAAATGCTTTTTTTGGAATCTCCTAGAACGTAAAGAATTGCACTAATGGGCTTACGTTATTTAGTTGAACTAATATTCGATATACTAAAATTAGAAATCTACAAAGCCAATCTGGGAAGGTGTATGTTGAGGAATCGAAACCATGTGTACTCAACATTTAAGGTATTCCGATCCTGCCGTATCTCAAGAACTTAAAAGTCGAAAAAACAGGGCTCTCTCTTACGAGTAAGCCAATTCTTCTACAACAAAAAGTTAATTTCACCGGAAGAATAAAAAAATACATCAGTTTGTGTACTGCTACATTTCTATTAAAATAATACGTCGCAAACAAACCTTTATAATTTTTCTACACAAAAAGTTTTTGCCATGTAAAAATTTTAAACTCCACGAAACGTCCACAACTTGTACATGCTCTCGAATCGTACTTTAAGAATATATTAAGCACTAATAATAAAACTTTTAAATTCTTATTTTTTTTTCAATATTAATATTAATTCTCGGGTTTTTTTCGAAGAGAGGCTCCTCCGATTTCAATGAAAAGATGTTTAAAAAAAAGAGAAATGCCTTCCCAACAAAAAAGTTCGGAACTTCCAAAATGGCTAAAGCAGTAGTTTTCGAGGTAGAACACGATTTATAAAAAAAAACGGACAAACCGCATGCTCCCTTTGCGGGTGCGCGTGTACCGGGGGGATTTAAGACAAATGACTTGCGAGTCTGATTACTGCCGCTAGTCAATGAAACACTTATTTTCCTTTGTTTTCTACTGCAGTAAACTTATAAAAAATCTTCTGTAGGTGGTGAATAAATCTCAAAGCCACGAACAACGTTAAATACATTTTCGAATGTCAGTACTTTAATTTCTTTAAACAAATTATTTTATAACGCAAATTAAGCATATTTGTTTATTCATATTATAATTATAGTAATTATGGCTAGGGTTCGAAAACGCTGGAGTAATACTTGTCTGAATCATTTCAATAAACATGGGAAAGGCAAAAATTTAAGGTTTATTACTGCGTCTCTTCGGTCAAAACTTTCTTTCGATCATACTTCTATTGACGTAGCAAAATCATGTGATCTTGCAGGAAAGATCTGGAAATTGTGCAAATATCATCCGTAAACCAAGCGCGCTCGATAGCAAAAACTGAGCCTGAAAATCACGGTATTGAGGATGGAGAAGTTAGCGATGATAATGAAACTTCTGAAGATCGGGCAGCGATTTCGTTATTGATCCACCAAAACAACCGTTGATTGAATGTAATTCTTATCACCTAGATGCTGTTGAAGTATTGGAGCTAATTAAAAATAAATTTAAACACTCGAACAGCAATTCTGTAAAAGTGTTGCTTCTTACGTGCAACGAGCGAGTCGCTCGAACGTGGTCAAGACATTTGTCTGAAATCGACCTGGTTCAAGCGGACCCGTAAAGGCAGCACGGCGCGGCGAAACGCGGTACGCCCAACTTTTCATAAATCGTGCTCTAATTCGAAAACTACTGGTTGAGCCATTTTGGAAGTTAGGAAATTTTTTGTTGGGAAGGAATTCATCTTTTTTTGACATTTTTTTCATTGATATCGGAGGAGTCTCTCTTCGAGGAAAAACGATATTTAATATTAAGATTAAACCAAAAATGATGAATTTAAATGTTTTGTTATTAGTGCTTAATATATTCTTAAAGTACGAACGAAGAGCTTTAAAAAGCACTAGTCATTTGTCTAAATCGATACATTGTATCGGGAGTTACAGACCTTTCAATGTGCACATAACGGTCGTCGTGTTGAAAATGGAAGTCTATGTAAGTTGGCAACGCTTTGATCTAAGGTCACAAAATTTTCTTGGTATGTTTACAGTCAATATGACTAATGATTGTGTTAATTGCAACACGATTGAAATACTTCCCATTTTTACCTGGATCACATCTCGTGGAATGCCCCATATAAGAAATTGTTTAAATCCACACAATTACTTACTTCTTGTTCTCAAAAATAATAAATTTGTGTTTGTAATCAGTAGCATCCACTAACAAAAGGGTGATTCAGTAACATATGTGCCGATCCGAGCCTTGATGCAATTTTCAGAAATCACCCGCGGATCGAGAACAGTTGACTATGCAGAACGCGTGCACGCGCTTCCGAATCCGACACAGCATACGATATTCAGGTTCGTCTAATACAAGTCCCCCTCCAAATTTCAATCAAACGTGAGCTTTCGCTCGTGGCTTCGTATGTCGAAGGACAGCGGCGATATAGGAAATAACGAAGAATGCGTCTGTGTTTGGTGGCAATTTTCACCAAGCTCCTTTTCGACGCGCACAACGAGACCGCTTAATATCTTCTCTGCTTGTTCCTCTAACGTTGTTTGATAGTTTCATTCGTCTTTCTATCCGAACTGCTTTCTGCATAGCTGTTGATAAATCTGCTACTTCTGTTTTTATTAAGCGTATTTCTATTTCTGATTTTAAGCCGGTTAACCCATTAACGTCGGGATGTACAAAAATTTGTCATTAAGTTCGAGGCCCTATTTCGGCACGTAAACCGAACAGGAAAATTTTTACAACCACCATTTCTTATCTCCCAAAGTCCGCTGTTTCGAATAGCGCCTCAAGTAAAAACTAAAAATCATGAAGAAAAAAATACGGCCTTTTCAATGTGTGTTACAGCTTTTAAACATTTTTCGTTACAACAACGAACGGCAAACCTCTAGTTGTTGCAAATATCGCGTAAAAATGTCGAGGCTACAAAGGAGGACCTTCAAAAAAATAAAGATAGATAAGTTAGATAGATAAGTTTATTTCCCATAAATAAGAATACATAAATTCTATTGGGACAACGATTCGTTTCCGAATTACATATATAACGCCAGACAAAATAAACTGACAGGTAAATAAAAGAGAAATACAAAACGGGAACGGAAGGTTTAAGCCGCGGAAAAACGCAATATATGTTAAAGTAGGACGGAACGAAAACGGAAGTACAAACACGATCTTACGGGTTAAGTAAAAAATCTCTTCTGCGGAAACAACTTTTAACAAAGTAATACAGCCGCCTTGCTGCCTCCAGATCACAGATAGGGCAGTGGATTTGTCGCTGAGCACTCTGCCATTCGCGCACTTTTCAACAACAGTTCCCGGCAGCGTTCCGCTTGCGGACAATCACCTAAAAAGTGATAAAGGGTATCGTATGCGACGTAATTACACAGCGGGCAATTCGCGGTCGGATCGAACTTAAAGGAGTTGTGATCAAGAACAAAAGTACGCGATTGGAACGTGGCGGTACGCAGTTGCATCCTCACTCGGGCGTACGCTATGGGACAGCGGCCGGGATATAAATTTTCGAAACCGTCGGAGAACCGTCTGTAAAGAGGGAACAGAGGGGAGTTCGAGGATGTGTAGCGCAGTCAATCGTTTACTCGCTGTTGGTGCGCAAATTTCTGGCAGACGTGGGATAGATTTGCTTCCCAAAAGTCCGAGGACAAGTTGGTCCACAAATCCTCAAACTGCGGAGAGCACGAAACAAGTTTCAACTGCGATACCCAGTTATAAGATGGTAGGTCATTTCTCCTATGGTCAAGTTCAAGGAGACGCAGGCACCCCATACGGGGGAAGTGTGTGCTAGTGATGACACAGCTGAACATTGATCGATAAAACTTCTCTTCAAAAAAAATTAGATTTCAAAATGTCGGTCAAAAAATGTCAACGGAAGCACAATATTGTTCGTTTAAATAATCAGTTAAAGAATGCAAGTTTCGAAACTAATCCCATTCACTTGAAACCTGTTACTCTGTGGTTTTTGTTGTCGCTGGTTACGAATCTGAAGTCGGATTTTCAAAATTCAGAATGACAGCACAAATATGGCGGACTAAAAATATCTATTCATTTTGCTAAAACATTTTGTTATGGGCTTTTTTGCGTCGTTGACTTCAAGTCTGAAGTCTGATTTTCAAAATTTAGAATAACAATTCCAAAAATAATAATATATAATACCACCCTAATACTTATCTCTCCCGTTTCATTCACCTGCATTATTTCCTCCTACTTCCCATTACCTGTCCGTCTATTGCAATTCCAGCAATTGAACGGAATTAGCGATTGCTCGTAAAAGCATCTGCTTGTGCACGAATATTTTCGTCACACACTCGATGTGCGAGTCCCCTTTCCCCACTATCGACCCTTCGGCGCTTCATCGTTCGTCGTTTTCACGACGCGTGCCCGTTCCATTTTCTCCCCCTCTACGGCTACGCATTCGACAGCCGTTCATTTCGTTCGATCGTGCGTGCACACGTCCATCACGTCTCAACGCACGAACCATTCCCCACTCTCCTCGCTGGAACTTTCCATGTAACGACCTCGTCTCGACTTCGTCTCAACCGCGATGCGCGAGAGTTCGATGATCGTTTCCTCTCCCACCACGGCTACGCATCCGTCAGCCGTCCAAATCGAACGCCAAATTCCCTCCTCTTGACTCGCCTGTGTTGCGCAGCCCCCACCAATAGTCATCCTTCTTCGTCGGACTCATGCAGCCTTCGCTGCGTCCGCCTCACTTCCTCCCCCTCTTCTCTTACGTGCATCCATGCACGTTCGGCGACTTTCGTTGCCACCACTATTTCGTGCCCGAGCCGACAGTCGTCACTCGGCAAATCTCCACGGCATACGAGAATTGCCATAAGCCAATGGCTGCCGTCAGTCCACCAGGAGTTTTCATAAAAAGAGACGCTATCCCATGCGTTTCTCTCTCTCTCTCTCTCTCTCTCTCTTACTTATTAGGGAATTTAATTACCCCTTCTTACTTCTTTATGACGACAAGCCTCGTTACGTCACGCCCCCCCTCTTTCTTTGTATAGCCGCCACACCTTTCCTAATTTTGTCCGGTATCGCTGTCCCTTTCCGTCAACATGCCCGTGACGTATTACTTTCCTTATCCTCCTTACCCATGATGCTCTACGCCGATGGAAAATTGGCAACACCGTGCCAGTGGGCACGAACCTCGAGGATTTCGTCAAGAGCCTCGACACATTCCGTCGAGCGATTTCGAGACGTGCGGTACAGATAGCTTTCCTGACCCGTTTACAAATTTGACATTCAATCCAGCGAATCCCAAAAGTGCGGTCCCCAGCAAGTGTACGAAAATAGTGGCGAATCCGCATTTGTTTGCGTTCGGCCCCTCTTAAAATTTAGAGTGTGTGCGTGTGGTGCAGATGGTGAAGTCCTGTGGACCATCAAGTTTTGGACAGTTCATCTCCCGTGAGTACCGCCGCCGCCCACCTATCTTTTTTGTACCCCTTTGCGATTTCCGGTATTTACTAAGAAACTTTCCCTTTGCGTGATTTCCGAACTCGCCCCTTTGAGTGTTTCCTGCCGTCCGTTATCGCGCCCTAAAATTTATGTATAGCCCCCTTTATGTAAATATAATTTACAGTTTTGATTGCGTAGAATTTGTAGTGATTTGAGTAATTCTTTTTAACCCATTGTCCCATCCGAAAATTCGGGTTACAAATGGCATCCCTCGTGGGGACCATATTTTGAGTAGAGTTGCGTTTCTATTTCATTAAATTTTTGTTCTGCCCTTTTCCATTTGACAAATATTAATATGATAACATGATATCTTATAATAATGCGGATAATAACAATAAAAATATTCTTAATGATAATCGTAGTAATAATAATAATAATTTAAAATTAGAGTTGGTTTGGTCCCACAGACCGAAAACCTGAGTGATTGGCTAGTCCCTTCCCACTCCTCCTATGACCTCCTTCTATGTGGCACGGCGCATAGCCATCCAGACCGCGGCCATGGTCGCACCCTCCATGGAGGTGATATCCTGCCTTGTCAGTGCAGGTTTTCCCGTCCCTTCCACTCTATGTCGAGCGGTGGCATGGCATTCACAAAGAATGTGTTCGGCGGCTTCTACCGCCTTTCGAAAGTACCTACAGGCCGTCGAGTCTGCTAGTCCTATCTTTGTCCTCCGATCTTTTGGCACTCAGGAATACCGGTTTCCATCTGCAGGGCCAGCTGTCGCCAATAAAAGTTTGGCTTGCCTGCATCTCGGTGTGGAATCCCATATCCTTTGATGTTCGGGCGCAACCCTCGTCCGGAATGCTTCCCGAGCGAGGTTTTTGCAGACGCCCACCACGGGTGCGGGGCCAATGAAGTTCTTTTTTGCTGTCAGTTTGGCTAGCTTATCTACAATCACGTTGCCCTTGAATCCACAGTGGCTTGGGATCCAGCGCAGCGTGACGCGGGTTTTCGCAGCTAGTCTATTCAGGGACTAGTAGCAGTCCCAGACTAGTCCTGACCTTGTACTAAAAATGTTGAAGGCCTGTAAGGCTCCCCTGCTATCAGAAAAAATGGTGGTATTAGTACCATTATGCTCCTTTAGCGATCTATAGAAACACTGAATGATAGCCATTAGTTCTGCTTGCAAAACAGTGGTGTAGGCTCCCAAAGGGTATATGGACCATTTTCCACCTCTTCCTCTCTATACCGCTGCTCCACTCCCCCGCGCCCCAACTGACCCATCTGTGAACCAGTTGTTGCCGTTGAGTAGTGGCGCATGGTCGCTTTTCCAGTCTTCTCTGGTCGGAAGACTGATTTTGTATTTTTTGTCAAAAAGATAGCGGGGTGACGTGTGATCTGCGATCTCGTCTAAGTCGCTACCACGAAAGTAGGCATCCAGAGGTCCTGTTCCTTTGACAGAACTCCTGTGCCCACTCTTTGCTTTGATCCTGCGTCAGGCCTTTGCAGCTTCGGCTTTCAAGGTTATGTGAAAGGGCTCTATGTCCAGGAGAACACCTAGTGCCGCCGTCAGAGTTGACATTGCAGCGCCCGTGATACTCCGGAGTATGAGCCTTCTCACTTTATCTAGGTCCTTGACAGATGTAGTCATAGTGGACCTATTCCACCAGGCCAGTGAAGCATAGGTTAACCTTGGCTTCAGTATAGCCTCGTATATCCATAGCATAGTAGCGGGCTTGAGGCCCCAGCTGCTGCCTATGGTCCGTCTCATTAGCCATAGGGAAGCTGTGACTCCGGCACATCTGTCTTTCAGATGTTTCTTTCAGCTAAGCTTGCTGTCTAGAGCCGCCCCGAGGTATTTGGCTGTTTCCGCGGACTCTAGACTGTGTCCAGACAGAGTGAGCGGACAGACACGGTCTCATTTGTAGTTTCAGGTGAACACCAGCACCTCTATTTTCCTAGGGTTAATAGAGAGCCCCGTTTCCTGACACCAGTGCTCCACAAATGTAAGTGCACGCTGCATTGAACTTGTCAGCGGACTCAAGAACGGCCTCCTGGCAATTACCAGGGCGTCGTCCGCATATCCCGTGACGTGTAGTCCAAGCTCCGTGATTCCAACCAGGAGTTCATTCATCACCACATTCCATAGTAGTGGCGAAAGAACCCCTCCCTGTGGACATCCGGAGTCAACGTAGCCCCAGATTTTCGTATCACCCTTCTCCGCTCGCAGACTACGATTCGCCAGCATGTGTGTCCACCCAGTCCGCGATTGGTTCAGGTGTGTCGTCCGCCCTGAGGGCTCTCCTTATCACTCGTCGCGCGGTGCGATTGAAGGCCCCCTCAATGTCCAGCAGAGCGCCCACTGCGAAGCGCTTGTTCTCCAGCTGGGTCTCAATCAGTAAGACAGCCTGATGCAGAGCCGTCTCAGTGGAGGGACCCATTCTGTAGGCATGTTGGGTCCCGTGCAGTGGGCATCGGGTTAGGACCGTCTCCCTCATGTACCTATCCACGAGTCTTTCTGCTAAGTTTAGTATGAACGACGTTAGACTGATTGGTCTAAAGTCCTTGGGCGATTCATAACCGCATCTCCCTACTTTAGGTAGGAAAACCACCTTGACACCCTGCCATGCACTAGGCACATGGCCCAGGATGAGACTAGCTGTAGTTAGTCTCATAAGTGGTCCTATGATCATATCGCCAGCTCTTTGAAGAAGAGCTGGATAAATTCCGTCTGGTCCCGGTGATTTATACGGACTAAAGGAGTGTACGGCCCACCTCATCCTCACGGGGGTGATGATTTCCCGAGCGATTCGGCGTCCAAGTTCTCTGCGGGCCTTGGACATCCCACCTCCCGTTCAGGTCTTCGTCTCCCCCCTTCCCACTCCCAGACCTATAAAAGCCCGGGAAGTGGGCTCGGATCAGGCAGTCCAGTGTCTCCGCGTCTGTTTTAGTAATCCCATGATTGCAGCCGGGTCCTTCGGCCTACGAGCAGAAGGATTCCCAGCTGTCCTTCCCAGCTGTCCTTCTTGGCTTTCCTGACAGCATCTCTGAAGTCATCTCTTGCTATAGTATAGCTGTCCCAGGCTTGGGGATAATTCCTTTTCCTGGCTAACCTGAAAAGCTTTTTTGTGTTAACCTTCTTAGCCTCCAGGCTGCGGTTTCACCAGGTCAGCCTCCTGTCCCTGACGGGGGTTTCCTGGCAGTTTCGCTCGAAGGCGCATTTGATGCCTACACTGAACGCCTTGGCTGCTTCCTGTAGTGCCAGAGGATTCTTGATCTTAGCTCTTGGCACATCCTCGAGCGCTACACATAGGTCTCTTTTGAAACCCTCTCAGTCTGTACGTCTGGGGTTCCTAATAGATTTCATATTGGTGCCTCCATCAGCCGCCAGATGAAATGCAATCGTCATGAGATACGAGTGACGGATCATCTTTAACCCTCAATCTTTGATCCTACGAAGGAGGCTAGTGCTACAGAGTGTGAGGTCCAGGACTTCAGCTCTGATAGCGTTGCGAAAGGTTGGGGTGCTGCCGGTGTTGCGGATATCCAGGTCGGTGGTGTCCAGATATTCCAGCAGCGCCTGTCCTCTTTCGTTAATGTCGGTACTGCCCCATATCTGATGGCGTGAATTAGCGTCACAGCCTATCAGTAGAGGGAGCCCCTTCTGCCTGCAATGATCCACCAGTTTCCTTACCTCCCTTGGGGGATTAACTGGCCCATCATATGGGAAGTAAGCTGAGGCCACTGCTATTTTCCCCAACTCATTTGTGTTGATCGTTATCACCATTAGGTCTTCGTTACTCAGATGCATCAATGGAACTTCGTTGATTCCCTTGGTGAGAATACAGGCCCTGGGTTCGACCGCCCCAGTTTTGCTAAAACAGAGGAAAGCCAACAGCCCCCTAATGGCATTTTTGACAATCCAAGGTTCTTGGATTAGCGCTATGCCTGTGTGCGCCACAGCCATGCTCCTCTGTAAACAAGCAGAGGCGCCCTTGCTGTGGTGCAAGTTAATCTGGGTAAACTGAAGTTGCCTGGACGCCATTGTGAAACGTCGCGCCTCTTCTTTTAGCATTATCGGCCCTTACTGGCCGGTGCCACCGGTGACCTTGAATGCCACCAGGGTAGTAAGGCCGATTATCAAGGGCCGCGAGCGCCCTTGCTTGGGCTTCCGGAATCTGGACAACCAGCAGCATTTTTGTACTGCCTTGCTGCCCAGATGCTGGAGCCGTGGCTGAAGACGCCGGCTGGGAGATAACCCTCCAGCATGACGTCTTCAACGAGGGGTTGTACCAACCCAGACGCCGAAGTATTACCGCCGGATCCTCTGGTTCATCTCGGATCCAGGCTGTAGCCTTCAGCATCTTTTGGAGGAGTTCAACCCACCCGGTCCTGATCTTTGGACCCTTCCAAGGGCCCCCTCGGCCGTAAGTTCAGCCATGAGACGGTCCCTGGTTGCCTGGTTCGCCGGGATGAACGTGATGGCCCCGGCCTTGCAAAAGGAAGCCTCGATCTTCGGCCATTGCTCCTCTGGCAGCTCTTCAGCACGCCTCGAGAAGACCCGGCAGAAGGATTCGAGATGCTCCCCTTGTCAGCTCCACATCGGGGTAATCCTCATTCACCACGACCAGAGTGAGAGGGTTCGCCCGCTGGGCGGCAGTGAGACCCGAAACTATGGCACTGTCTACAGCCGAGTGGTTCGCGCCTCCCCCCCCCCCGCCCCTCTACTTTTTTTGGACGGTTTCTACCCTGGCGGAGGGGGGGGGGTCTCTCGTGGGGATCTCTTCGGAGTTTCCTTTGTCCCGGTACTGGTGTTAGCGCCCGGGCCACCAATGGGGGCCTCTAGATGCTCTTTCTTTGCGGAGTCTCTTTTTTGCAGCTCCTCAAGGTCTTTTTCTAGTTTTAACCGTCGGCGACTCCTGGGCCGTCACACCCTCTTGCGAGGGCGCAGCCGCTGAGAGGATACCGACGGTTGGACGTTCAGCCTGGTTGCCAAGAGGCGTCCGTTTCGACCTCCATGGTCCCCAAGCCGTCCATCGGATTTTTGGGTGAGGTAATGTAGGTATAATTCATTTCATTCCCACGAGTAGCTAGGGAAGTAGTCTTCCCCCGGACAGAGCCCCGCATGCCGAGGTGAGGCTTAATACGAGGGGTGGCGCCTGGTGCCCCAAGGGACCGTTTTACGACACCTTCATAACAAGTCGATCCCCGACAGTCTATCGGTTTCCGGCACGGTGTCCTACACACCTTCCGACTTTGGGGCTGGCTCTTCTTAATTGGACCCGCCCCTGTATCCGCTCTATTCCAGGAATTAATAGTTTAGTTCTTTTTTTGGTTTTAAAAATCGAGCTCCTCTGTAGCACTGCCTTATTTTCAATTGCGTTAATGAAATTTAATCTAATTTATTGAATATGATGAGATCAGATTTTGAAAACAGTTGCAGTCCTGACTGAATGTCTTCGATGATTTGTTGCTGAGAACATTTTAATGAATTTCATTAAAGAAATTAAACTTGAATGAAAAATGAAATGAAAAGTTGATTGATGAAAATGCAAGAATATATATTTTCCCTTGGAGACGTCATCTCTAACTGTTGTTTAGTTACACCGATCGAAAACATCGTAACATTTTTAGAATTTGATACTGATGTTCCATTCGATTTTGCGATGAGTATCGTGGCAAATATCGATTACTTTCATGACAAATTATCAACATTGTTCCTGAGAATTGAAACATGACTTCAATATTGTTTTTTCACTCTTTATATAGGTTTCGATTTAAGTTGGACGTTAATAATCGACGATCAGAAACTGTATAATCATTTCTGTTCTATCCAGTACATATATGAAATCTCCGTAATGCATTTGCAAATTTCACTAGCTTCGATTCATGGTGTGGCAATATGGTTACTTGAAAATACATTATTACGATATTTTTTTTTATTTAGAAAAGATGACCTGTCTGCTCCAGCAAGAAACCTTAGTTAGTCCACGATGTAGAAGGACTATAATATGTCGATTTTTTTGTTGTTGGTTTTGTTAAGTAAGGCCTACATGCAGCAGTACAATTTTGTACTGTTTTGAACCTAAATTATATTTCATTCGTTCTTGTCTAGAATACAGATTGTATTTTCCGAATTTCTTGGATGATAGCCGTATGAACTCACTTGCACCCATTCACATTGTTCATTTTAATATTTGCTCGATCTCATTTTTGTTAGCACAGATACTATTACGATACATTATTTGTTTATACACAACTAGCTCATTCGTCACTACTCGTATTATATTGGTGATGAGTTGATGTAGTCATCTTCGTCTCACAAGTAAACCTACCTAAGTGTCACTCACCGATTTTTCTGCAATTTTGATATTTTGTAGTACACGAAAAACTAAGAGACACGTATTTTTTTAAATCTACCGAAAAACGTTTTTAGGGGGTGAAACAGCCCCCCCCCCCAAAAAATAGGGGTTAAAATGGAAAAATTGCGATATCCTGAAAACCAGCGAATCGATTTGAATAATTTTTGGTATAAAAGCTTCTTTCTACAAACTTCGATGATAGATGTAGGTGTTCTAACTGCAAACTGAAACAAATTTCATCATCGTTTACAGCCGATTCTAAATTATACTATTTTTTTATTACTTTTTAATGTAAATATTTAAAGGGTAAAAACCTTTTTTTATTTAAAAGAACCCCTAAAATGAACAATGTTTTGTTGCAGTGCAATCAATATCGGAACTGCCTTCCAAAAACGTGATCAAAATATTTGGTTTGATGCTGTGTCCACAATAGGCTCCGTAGGCGTCACGTCGAGGTTTGGACTTCGGCCAATCAAGTTACCTCCTAGACCGTAAGAGAAAGAGAAAGGGAAACGTCGCGACGAACGTTGACATACTTACCAACCTATTGTGAACTCACCATGAAAGTATCCAACGCAACATGCGATATACAATAAATACAAAATCATAATACTATCTTTAATAATGAATCGTTTTTGATAGCAAATGAGTTGGTATATCAGATGTATTGCCGCCGGCGTTAGCGCTACCCGAGATGTACCGCGTGGAGGTCGGACGGTCGGATTTACATCTCTTCGGGGTGCTTGATCAATGTGAGTCCCCTTGCCTCTCACAATTTTTACAAATTTTTCTATTATGATTGATCATTATAATTGATTGTTTGAATAGTCATGTCAGGTAACGAAAGAATTATTGTTACTACGCTTCGAAAATATTACATACGTGGTATTCCTTTAAAAAATTTAAGGTACTTATAAAATTTCTTAAAAATTTACATGTCGACGATAAAAGATAGCTTGACTCCCAGGGACTGAACGCGTATTGCAAATACAATATTGAACCCTAAATACAATTTTCATCAATTTGGGGGCCTTAAAATTGATGCTCAATACATACTTGAGCATAAAAATAATACCAAGTTAATTTTAAGGTACTTACAAAAAGTCTTAAAAATATACATGTCGACGATAAAGGATAGCTTGACTCCCAGGGACTGCAGGCGTATTGCAAATACAATATTGAACCCTAAATACAATTTTCCTCAATTTGGGGGCCTTACAATCGATGCTCAATACATACTCGAGCATAGAAATAATACCAAGTTAATTTTAAGGTACTTATAAAATGTCTGAAAAATATACATGTCGACGATAAAGGATAGCTTGACTCCAGATCAAGTGATCAGTGCATGGTTCCAGACAAGCCTGGCGTAGTTGAATCTTTTTGCTTGTCGGAGACCTCGTATTTTCAAGACTTTGAGATATAAATTGCGGTCTTCCACTGAACTGCCAGAGACCGCTGACAGACATGCTGCAAAAAGACACCATAAAGCGTCAACAGTTATTTTGAAAAATAGTAACGTATTTTATTTCTAGAAATTTATATCTAACCTGACTCAGAACCTGCAGGAGAAACCTTCATCAGGGTGTAACTGAAGCCAAAAGACATCATGTTCGAATGTCACTCCCATCCAGGCAGACACGCTTCAGAAATAGCGCATCAAGCATCAATATTTATTCTACTGTATCTACATTTATATTTATGCATTACATTTATGCCTTTTCACATTGTTCAATTCTAAGCCGAGGTAATTGAATGTAATGAATGTGCAAGCTCGTAATGAATTTTCATTTATTCATCAGGATGCGTGCAACTTTTTTATTTAAATTAATTTTCAACGTAAATAAATATTACTAACCTTTCTGTAAAAGCTGCAAGTTTCCTGGATCCTTATCTTCATCGGGGAAACTGAAAATCCCCACAAAGAATCAATTTCTTAAATTAAAAATAATATTAAGTTATTATAAAGTTTCCAACTAACCTGATTGCTGTCCTGAAATGCTGAACTCCTGGTTGATCTGGGATGCCGTTTCCTCTTTTCCTCGATGTCTGCTCATTTCATTCATAGAGAACTTCCGGAGAAACCATCTTCTGGGTCAAATCTTAACCCTGGATGTCACCGGGACAAGATATACCGTTGGCGGTTATACACAGCTGATTTGGTGACAGCAAGAGAGAGAAAGGCAGCGAAAAAAAAGAGAGACGGACAGATGTCACAGGTGCCCGCCTTTGAACGACACGGACGATGCACACACACATTCATGTAAATCGTAGTCTGTAGTACATGTACTATTTTCGAAATCGACATGTAGAAATCTTGAAACTGCTGTGGTGAAACGTACCGTACCCCAGTGTAATTTTATTACGTTATTTCGAGGGCGAAAAAAAACATCTAGGGGTTGAATCATACCCGTTGTACCAGCAGGAATAGTTTTAATAATAACAGATTTTCCAGACGTTGACAAAGTATTCAACATTTCTGAATTCTGTCCAATCCAGGAATCTAATAAGAGAACACTTTCATTTGAAGTTGATGGCAGAAAAACCTCTTTAAACCATTCTTGGACCAGGTTTGATGTTAATTTGCCGGATTTTGATGCAAGAATGTGAACATTTTCAGGAGTGAATAAATTATTTTGTATTCTGGGACCGCATTTACCATCTTTTTCCTGCAGTACAATTAATAAAGGAGATAGTAACGAACCACTAGCAGAAATAAGGGGCTGAATCGTGTAACTATGAGTCATAGAATTTATAGAATGCGCCAGTGCTTCGATTTTTAATTGGCCTTTAAATGATAAACTGCGACTAGTATGCATTTCCAAGTTAAATCCAGACTGATCAGTATTAAAAACATTACAATGTCCTACTTTTAAAATCTCCCGTGATAGAAATGGGTTTTTACTTGTTCACAAGGCATCCAGTCGGCGAACGTTGCATAATGATTGTTGTATCGAGTATCGGGTATACTTTCTGAAAAACTCTCCGCTGCTGGCATTAGAAAGCTTCCCTATAAAAGTTCTTATGTGATCTTTTATACATTATGAACCAAAAAATATTGTTAAGCTTTTGCAAAAGGCAACCGCACTACAATTTAGAATCGGCTGTAAACGATGATGAAATTTGTTTCAGTTTGCAGTTAGAATACCTACACCTATCTTCGAATTTTGTAGAAAGAAACTTTTATACCAAAAATTATTCAAATCGATTCGTTGGTCTTCAGGATATCGCAATTTTTCCGTTCTGCCCCCTATTTGGGGGGGGGGGGCTGTTTCAGCCCTCCGTATCCATAGAAAAAATTTACAAAAAATACGTGTTTCTTAATTGGACCTTCTATTGAAGTTTTAGTAGGTCTTGTTTCAAAAAGGTCGAAATTGATTTTTACGGAAAAAGAATGTCCATTTTAGGGGTAGTTTAACCCCTAATTTTCACTCACCCTTCAAAATACCTACATCTATCTTCGAATTTTGGAGAAAGAAACTTTTATACCAAAGGTTATTCAAATCGATTCGCTGGTCTTCAGGATATCGCAATTTTTCCATTTTAACCCCTATTTTGAGGGGGCTGTTTCACCCCCTAACAACGTTTTTCGGCAGATATACAAAAATTTCTTTCTTTGTAAGGAAAAACTCTCACGCTCGAAGTTTTTTGAAATCGAAAGTGCCCCACAGACTTTTCGACGGCAAAGCTGCCCATACGCGGATTTCGACATTGGCGATTTAAAAATTAATTTGTTATTGAGAAATTTGACTTTTACAATGTTTTACTGTTTTATAGATATCGCTAGGATATACTCCGTGTACGTCGCAAATCAAACAAATTTATCAATAATTGTCAGAGATATAATATGATGATTTATGTTTTAAAATATAAAATTTAAAGAGCCTCTGTAAGCCCCATGCAAAAAATGCCCGTTTTTCGTACCTCGAATATTGAAACTTTTTTTATGCCAATTGGTTACATATGATGACCCAATATTCCCTGCAAAATTTCAAAGTGAACATATGCCCCGTTTCGGAAATATGAGGGGTCAAAGTTGACCATGTCCAATAAAAAGTGTACATCAATTTCACATTTATACTCGAATAATCATATTAAAAAACAATCAGACGATATGGTTCTTTACAGATTTTCGGCTGCTGATTATAAATCTGAAGTCAGATTTTAAAAATCCAAAAATGGCGGATCCAATATGGCGGACGACTTTTTTGAAAATCGATGTAATTTGCCTAAAAATTATTACTCGGGGGGTTTTTGGATTAACGATCTTACCTTTGCCGGTTGGATTATTGCATCTTGCCTTAGTTGGTTGGATTATTGCATCTTGCCTTAGTTGACTGGATTATACGATCTTACCTTTGCCGGTCGGAGTATTACATCTTGCCTTGGTTGGCTTATTGCTTCTTGCCTTTGTTAAAATTTTTTTTTAATCTGACTTCAGATTCGTAATCAGCGACCTCAAAAAACCCCGAGTAACAATTTTTACGAAAATTACATCGATTTTCAAAAAAGTCGTCCGCCATATGGGATCCGACATTTTGAATTTTTAAAATCTGACTTCAGATTCGTAATCAGCGACCCCAAAAACCCCCGAGTAATAATTTTTAGGCAAATTACATCGATTTTCAAAAAAGTCGTCCGCCATATTGGATCCGCCATTTTGAATTTTTAAAATCTGACTTCAGATTTGTAATCAGCAGCCGAAAATCTGTAAAGAGCCATATCGTCTGATTGTTTTTTAATATTATTATTCGAGTATAAATGTGAAATTGATGTACACTTTTTATTGGACATGGTCAACTTTGACCCCTCATATTTCCGAAATGGGGCATATGCTCACTTTGAAATTTTGCAGGGAATATTGGGTCATCATATGTAACCAATTGGCATAAAAAAAGTTTCAATATTCGAGGTACGAAAAACGGGCATATTTTACAGAGGCTTTTTGACAGCTATTTTACGGCACGTGAATACAGGATTGATGATATTATTTCTTAAACACCGTCGGAAAACTTTTCAAATACCACTGAGGTCCTTATTATGATGTGGGGTGTTGTGTATACGAAGGAACTACAACAAGGTGAGAATGTATATGAGAAATTATATATAAAAAGTATTTATTAAGAGTCACTTAGCCGTAATACACAAGAAAGGTGCGAATGCTTTGATATCTTCGTTCGGTCTGGTGTGTTGCGCGGCAAGCGGTGATGCCAACTGGTTAAGTATAAAGGCGCACCCGCAACGCAACGCGTATCGTAATCTACATTACATTCCTCCGGGACTTATTTCAAACGACCACATTCATAAATTTAAAATCTGTCTAGGCTTACTGGTTCTTGTTGAACGACGCAATACAACCGGTTCCTGTACAACGGATATAGGCTTAACTAATTCAGATTTAACAAGAACGTCTTCCTGAGTGATTCCCTACCTAGCGCGTTATCATAAGAATCATTATTTACCTTAGCTGATTTGTTTACGCATGAAAAACTCTTCGCGTGTGTAATATCATTGGGAAGTGTTTCTAGTTCTGATTGACACGATGTTAATTGATTTAAAAGTCGTTTCCAAATTAAACCATCAATCGTTTTTACTAAATAAGTTACCGGACCTAATTGCTCAATAACTTCCCCCTTCTTCCAGTTATTATTAGAATAATCTTTTATAATAACAACATCTTTTATGTCAAAATGTTCATTTCTATTGCCTTTGTAGAATTGTTTTTGTTTTTCTTGCTTCCTGCTTACTTCCTCCTCCACTCTAAATCTGAGCAAATCTAATTTCGTTTTAAATTTGCGTTTACATTGTAATTCAGTCGGACTTATAGTAGTCGTACAGTATGATGCTGATCACGCATTAAACAAATACTTGCATCAGGCCTCGTGTTCTGACTTATTTCCTAATAAAAATAACTTAAATTTATTTTTAAATGATCTAACCGCGTTTTCGGCTGCTCCATGCCGGGTGATACGGGGCAGTTCTGATGTGTTTAATTCCATTTTGTTTGAGGAAATTTCCAAATTCTTCCGAACGATAAGCTGGTCCATTATCAGTTACCAGACTCGATACTCCCTACACGCTCTGATCGCTGATTCACCGGTAATATCTTTCATAAATTTTACAGCGACCCATTTTGAATACGCATCAACAATTATCATATACATTTTTCTGTTTACAGGTCCTAAAAAGACAGCATGAAACCTCTCGTTTGGCCCTTCAGGATACCCCCATACATGTTGTTCGGACCAATCTCGATCTCTTGCCTTTTGAATATCGCAATGCGAAGGCGCGCGTAGCGCCCTAGCGATAACACAATGCGTTGAGTCCCGCGGGACTGATACTCGCGGCGCCCGCGGGACTGATGTTGGCGCCTTTGCGGGGCCCGCGACCTGCCGGCAGTGCTTATCGGTCGGTCCATGTGTAAGGTCGCATTTTTAGCGTGCCGTTAATTCCGTGCGTTTGTCTTCATCACGAGCAATACCCTTCCGAAAGGGGTCGTTTTTTCCTTTAATATAAAAGGCCACGATTTTTGGGAGAGTGAATTGTGGGATGTCGGCCACGCGCGAATAATTTCCGCGTGCCACCTCCACGGGCTGCACTTCACGCAGCGGGCTTCATGTACCGCTCGTAACTCAGGTGCTAGTTCCCTCGAGACGTCGATGCACCCTGCGGCTTTAGAAAAGTGCACCCATCATCATAGGACTACAACCCGTCAACTCGTGGCGAAGACCCAACTTGCGGCGAAACTTCCTGTTTGGCAATTGCGGTAAGACAGTTCTCTAGTGCGCGAAACAAAGGATCATCGCGGCGGCTTAATTATTAGTGCGTGCGACCCTCGCGGCGGCTTAATTTTAGTGCGTGCGACTTTCTATTTCTCTTCCGTATTAGTCTCTTTGGTGTGTAATTTTCTATTTTAAATAAAGTATCCGCTTGCCCGGGCTTTTCTCTTTATGCCGTAAGAGTGTTTATACCTAGGCAAGTCTGTATGTTAACCGCGAATCAACGAGTTTAAATTATTTGCTAGCCCAGTCCTCACTCATTCCTGAAATTGCACAAAGTTTATTGTGCAACATTTATTTTACGACATTCCTTTGTTCACATGTAATACCGACTTCTTTGGATTATACGCATATTTTAAACAGAGTTCACATTTTTTATTTTAATTCGGACAATTCCTACGCGAGACGAGTGTAACTCATTTAACACACTTTGCTGTAAGTTTTGCGGAATAACAATTCTATGGCGCCACATAACACAACCATTTTCGATCGCTAACTTGTTCTTACGATGCTTAAAACTAGAGAACTTATCATCTGATTGATTTGCTCAACCGTTTTGAATATAAAATTTAACATCTTTTAGAATACGATCTTTATTTGTTTCCGTTTCTACAACATCCGACGAAATAACGTTAATTGACTCGACCACGTAATTTAAATAATATAATCCTTATCTATTACTTCCTTGTTTACAGTTTCATCTAAAGGAAACCGCGAAAGATAATCAGCATTACAATTGTCTTTACCTTTGATATGTTTTATCCCGTAATCGTAACCCGAAAATATTACGCTCCATCTTTGCAAAGGGGAAGCTGCCATTTGCGGAAGGCCTTTTTGATTACCAAAAATGTAAACAAGTGGTTTGTGGTCCGTTTGTAGAGTGAAATGCCTACCATACACGTTTTGATGGAATCTCTTAACTCCGTACATTGTCGCTAACGCTTCCTTGTCAAGTTGCGAATAATTTTTTTCAGCTTGATTTAAAGTGCGTGACGCATACGCTATTGGGCGTTCCGTACCATCCTCACATATATGTCTGTCAACACTGCCCCTAGACAGTATGGGGATGCGTCAACTGTCACTGTAATTGGTTTCTGTATATCGGAATGCACTAACACATTTAGAAGAAGTTAAACTATTTTTAGCTAACTTAAATGCTGTATCGCATTCTTTATTCCACTTCCACTTACTGTCTTTTTTCAAGAGCTTGTACAACGGACTAACAATACTCGCGAAATTTATGATGAATTTGGAATTAAAATTTATTAACCCTAAAAATTGTTGCAACTCTTTCATCATTGTTGGTGTTTTCGCATTACGAATTGCATCAATTTTTTCTTCACAGTTGCATATACCTTCAGCATCGACTAAAAATCCTAAGAATTTAACCCTAGATTTCTTGAATTTCTCATTTGTTTTTCTTTACTTTTAAGTCGTTATCTTTAATAATCTGTAACACTTGTTTCAACTTTTTATCGTGTTCAGCTTCCGTAGCTGCACCTATTAAAATATCATCAAAAAACGGGAAGAAATTTTTAATTCCTGATAACAGCGATTCCATCTCACTCTGAAACAAGCCTGGTACTGCAGCTATACGTGAATAATCCCTTATGAGTTGATATCGTTGTCAACAATTGTGAACTTTCATCTAAACCTACTTGCTAGTATGCGTGCGAAAGATCGATTTTAGAAAAAATCTTCCCTTTACCTAAAATTGCCAGGAGATCTTGTACTCTTGGAATGGGATACCGGTTGATTTTAAGATTTGGATTTAAGGTGATCTTGTAATCCCCACAAAGCTTAATTTCCACCGTTACTCTTTACAACTGCCACAATACGTGTTGCCCATTCGCTACTTTCAACTGGATTTAAAGCGCCGGCCTGAAGTAACCTATTTATTTCTTTCTCTATTTTTCCTCGCATCGCATATGGCACCGGTCGCGGTTTTTGCAAAAAATTGGTTTAGCATTTTCTTTTAAATGTAATTTAAACTTTGATCTGACATACGTCCCTGAATCATCAGAAAAAAACCGATTCATATTCATTTACTATTTTTAAAACATCCTGGCTGCTTTGTACATCGTCAATATGATTCACGCAAATATAAGAATCAGGACTAGAGCTTTGACGCCAGTTTATTTAGCCAGTCTGTGCCAATAATCGGAATTGCCCCAAACGGCATAATAAAAAGCTCTAATTCGTAATTTCCATTATTATGCTCTACGCGCACCGAAACCTTAACCGCTGATATTGGGTTCGTCCGTATAACCTCTAAACATTCTATTCGTCTGTATTAACCCGAGATCTTTTAATTTCGATTTTTTGTAATAATCCATTGGCACGGCAGTAATCGGTGAACCTGTATCCATTTTAAATTTTATTTTATTTCCCGACGTTAATAATTCGATAAATATTGGCTTACTACTTTCTGTATTATTTTTAATATTAAATAGATTATTGAATTCGTCACTAAAATCAGTATTCTCTGTATCACGTTCCTCGATATACATTTTCCTGTCATTATTTTTTGATTTTTACTTTTTCTTTCGCATTTGCCGGCGCATCTTTTTTAGTTTCACAAACTACCGCTAAACGCCTTACCTTATTACATTTATTGCAGCATAACCTTTGAAACGACAGTCCTTCGCGACATGATTCACTTTACCGCAACAGTAGCACTTACGTCGTCCCGTCGTGCAACTCTGCGTTGTTCTCCTCTTGCTTCTGTCGGTAACAAAGTTAACTGCTTGGCTTGTACCTTTTGGCGCCAAACTCATTGATCCTGCTCTGCCTTTTGGCAATATCGCAGTCAATTTCTTGGCGATATCAGAGTCACTGCGATATATCGCAGGTTCTAACTAACTCGTGCACGGAAAATGTATTGGGAGATTCACTGCCCTAATGGCGAAAGCATGACCGCCAGTCACAGTGAAATAGCGCAACTTCGATGTTGACGCCTGCTTTCTGAATTTGGGAAGGCTGCGCTCCCAAATTCTGTCGGCAGCAATTTCATGCGTTAGGAATACAGCGCCCTCTGGATACATGTCGGTAGTACTCCCGCTCGTTTGTTCAGTGCACATATAGAAAGCGAGATACAGTAGACTCCCGCGTTAGTGGCGTCCCGCGTTAGTGACGCGATGGAACCCCTTGTTAGTGGCACTTCTCGGAATCTTTCCATCCCCACCATGTCGCCAGCCGCCTGAGGGGCGTGGCCTAATAAGGTACGGGCCCCAGGCGCGTGATTTGAATTACGTCACGTGACTGCAGGACTGCAGTCTAGCGGGGGAAGCGATGTTTCTCCTACTTCCGCCACTAACACGGGGATTGAGGGGAGGGCTCGGAACCGAGCACGCCACTAACGCGGGAGTCTACTGTACATACTTTCGTTATACGTGTGGATATATACAGGGTGAGTCTGATAGAAGTAAACATAGGGAAACCCATGTTAAGGCTACGCGCCTCGTGATTGGTCGATTCCGGTGGAACGTTGCTTGCTCGCTGATTGGCTGTGTTAGAGCCACAAGAATGTAAACAAAATACTGTCTGTAGGTATCAAATATCTTGTGTGACATAACGGACATAACCACGTTTTGGGCTTATGTAAAATGTGTCAAATCCATGAAATGTGTAACACAAACTCAAATTCAAGACTCAGTTCGTGAATCTTCTACTTTTGTTACAACCGGATGCAGCCGATAAGTTGAAGGGTTTTCAACAAATCAATTGGCAAGAGTAAAATGTGCTATTCATCAATGATGCAGAGATATTCTACTCCAAAAATACTATCAGATAAGTTTTTCGTTTTAATAAAATCATTTCAATTTACAGCAAAGAATCTGGAATTTTGTGTCGTGTTATTGCAGATACAACCGCTCAGATCATCACCGCTGAGTCTTGAATTTGAGTTTGTGTTACACATTTCATGGATTTGACACATTTTACATAAGCCCAAAACGTGGTTATGTCCGTTATGTCACACAAGATATATTTGATACATACAGACAGTATTTTGTTTACATTCTTGTGGCTCTAACACAGCCAATCAGCGAGCAAGCAACGTTCCACCGGAATCGACCAATCACGAGGCGCGTAGCCTTAACATGGGTCCTATGTTCACTTCTATCAGACTCACCCTGTATATATATATATATATGCCGGTAAAGACTCCCTTTTTGGAATTTTGATTTTAGAAAATAAAAAGTTTGTTGTGAAAGTGGAGAACGATTATTTATCTACTAACTGTATTATATACGCCATTTTTAATTTTGAAAAACTAACATCACATTTACAATCAGCAACTGCCTTTTATATGTGCTGACATAATTTATCTTCTTCTCTGAGAAATTCATGCTTTAAGGCGCTGCTAAACCGACCCCGCCGATAACGTCACTTCCTAACCTGGAATAAATATGACGTCAAAAAATACTTCTGATAAGGATTTCAATATATAATATTGGCAATGAAATGTGTGATTTTATAAGTTTCGCTGTTCACCGCAGAAAGCAAATATTACTAACAAATAAATGTATATACCATTTTGTAATGGCATATATCAGCAAAATGTATACATATAAAAATGTTATTATTTGCTAATAATAAAGATTAGGGGAGAGTCGGTAATTTTATATTAATTTTCCCAAATTATCAATGAAAACATATGATTACTTGTAAATTACGCGGTAAATTGATTGATAACCTGGAATATTCAAATTAAATAGAAACTCGACGTACTTTCAAGTAAAACTCGATGTTAGGGCACTTTTACGCATTTTTTAGGAATGTACGCCAAATTTCAACGAAATCGGCTTAGAATTGGAAGAGAATTATCATCAAGAATAAAAATACAAACCATATAAATGTCATTGCAATTATATTCTTTCTATTCTAATGATTAGCTATTAAAATACTATTTAAATCGAAAATCCCGAACTTCACTTCCCTTATATAAGGTTAGAGGTCTAGTGCGGTTTCATACCCACTCGCGATGTGGTCATGGTCTTTTTCTCGGCGCAGTAAGTTTCCCGCGTTTTAGTTTTGCCGTTTTCCCAGAGTTTTGGGAATGTCACGCTCCCAAACTCGGGCGAAATGACGAGACAAAGGGGAGGGGAGGCTCCGTAACTCTGTTCGGTGACGTTCATCTTCCAACATATTTTCCGTGTGCGCATTCCACCAGCCAATCTCAGCCGCTCGCGTCTGCGCATGCTCCACTTTCCACTTGAACGTAAAAAATCAAAATGGCGTCAGTCATCAGTGCCGTCGTCTCTGTAGTTATATCAGAGATTATAACCTATAATCTCTGGTTATATTTTTGTCATATACATACAGTAGTACCCCCCTTAAGTCAACCTCCCTTATCTCATATGCTCCCCGTAAGTCATATCATCTTTTGCTCCCTGTAAGACATATTTTTTCCCTCACGCATTCCACCGCCACGCGCTTTCTTTATCGCGGTTCAACGATAGCTCGCAGGTGTAGCCTGCGCATCGCGCAAGTTAGCCAAATGCTAGATGTGCTACTAGATGGAATTCGACTGGTGGGAGGTGGGGAGAAATATGACATAAGGGAGGACGCCGCCATCTTGCCTGACTAACCTGTATGACCAGAGATTATAGGTACCATAATACTCTGGTATGACTTACGGGGAGCACTACTGTACATACAGTAGTCCTCCCCTTATTTTAACTTTTTCCCCTTACGACTTCCCCGACCACCAACCATTCGTCATGCGCTGGCAGCAGCAGTCCACATACATATGTACATACATGTGTTCAAAAGAGTGCGGACTGCTGTTTGTGCTTGCGCTTACACATAAAGAAGGACACCACTATATGTCTTCTCTCTGTTTATATTCTCTCATACTGGCAGTCGTGGGGATGAGGGAAAGCGTTAAATTAGGGGAAGAAGCCGCTGTATTAGGTTAAAATGTGGGGAGAACCACTGTACAGAACAGTAGTCCCCTTCCTAAGCTATACCGTCGGTCCTATCAAAATGGCGGAAGTTTATCCAAAGTTATAGCCCCTCCCCTTCCCCACTTCCGTAACTCTGTTTATATCCGTGCAATGAGTGCTTCTGTGTGTGACTGACGCGAAACGATGTGGTGGGGGAATGAGAGGAAGAGAGTGGTATAACTTTGGACAAGCCAAGTGTATAACTTAGAGCGGGGCCTACTGTAGTCCTTCTCTTATTCTAATTTGTCCGGCCAGGCAAGATGGCGGCCTTCTCTTTTCCTAATGTTCTCCTCTCTCTCACTAAACGTTTGCTGTTTCACTTTTTATCTCTCTCTCTTTCGCAGTGCATGTGCAGTTATGTATTATATGTACTTGTAAGGAAAGTAGTAAGCGTGGTGGGGAGAACACGTGCGGAATAACATTAGAATAGAGGAATGGAGAAAATTAAAATAAAAGGGAAGGACTACTGCAGTCGTCAGGAGTGGTAGCAATCATAGTCGATTTCCAGTTCAGACTTTTTGCTGGAAGCCCCGAAATCCTTAATTAAAGAAGTAGAAATATTGAAATCGCATCAACGACAAAGTGACACTCTCAAAAGGAAGTTTTACTTGAGAGAAACATAGGTGATGAATGAATATATTGCATTATAAAAGTCTTAGTACAATATTCCTTAAATTTTAAAGGTTTTCTTATTTGAGTTAAAGTACAAAAGCATGTAATACACTTTTAAGTCTGGAAAACAATCCATTTACTGGCAGGCATTCATACAAATTTTCTATATTTAATCATATCTTTTCAAAGAATAGAAGATAACCGTGGAAACGGGTTTTGTTTAGAAATGACTAATTTTTTGTGTTGATGAGAAATATAGCCTTTTATCTTACCATCATAAATAAGATTGGCTACTAAACATTCAGTTTCATCCATATCAACATCCGCACTATGCATTTTTAAAGCTATCAATAAACTTTTCACTTCTATTTGATGTGTATTTAGTATCAGATAAACTTTCTTGAACAAGTTTCTGAATGCAATTGATTTCAGTTTTTCAACAATCAAGTAAATTCCAGCACTAATGAGAAAACTTTCGTGTTTATTCATTAGAAAATCCAACGTCTTCAAGTCCCCTTTTTTTACTGCTTCCATCAATTCCCAAAATTCCATCAAGTTGTATTTCTCCAACAAACTTTTTTTTGGCATATAGCCAAGTAACATCTTCACCGGAATCAGGTACATAAGAATCAGCCTCTTATTTTTGGACGAGTGTTTGTGACAGTGTTCAAAAGCGTATGTCAAATACTCATCAGCTAAGAAAATATAATTACTATCATAATAATGTAATAAATATGATATATATTATAATATTTCACAATATTGTGCATTAATCAGAAAAACTTTATTACTTACCAGATTTGTAATTACTATCAAACATAGCCTTTCTGCCAACAAAAAATTTGTACGTAATTTGCTGTGCCAAAGCAAATTGGTCTTTATAAGCAGATGACTCTATTGCTCGTATTAGAGGTTTGCATAAGTGTAATTTATTAATACGAAAGTAAACTTTTAACAATTGATTAACCAATGCTAGCATTCCCCATCTTTTCGTATCATCTTCAGAACTTCTATTGTCAGCAGCACAAACACGAAAACAACCCATTAAACATTCGGCACACTTTTCCAAGACTTCACCAGGTTTCATATTTGTATGTTTAGAACTTTCCGTTTTAACTGCAAGAAGTCTCAATTCTAAACACATGATATTCATTACTGGTAACATCCAATTCTCCTCTTTTTGCATTTGAAGAATTTTTGTCAAAACTTGTACTGCAGAACTTTGGTGATTATATGCTGCATAAAAGTCACCATGATTTGCTGATGATATTGTTCTAAAATGAAACATAAAATATACAAAATATACCGAAAAATGAATTTATTCATAGCATTTTTGAAAACCTTTTCCTTTCATTTGCTTTCCGTATGTTTATATTTAGTGAATGGCTACAAATTCTTGATACTCAACATTCACCTGCATGGTGAAATGTATAATGTATTACAAATAGAAAGATAGCACAAAAAGTTCCTCGTTTCATCTAATTAACTAGTAAATTATAAATCTTAAATGCATGGCATATGAATTTATGAATATTGTTGGAATCAAGGATTTCTTTAACCTCATCAATAAATTGCTCAAATATAATGTATATATATATAATTCATACCTTACAATAGCGATTGTGTATATTAGAGTCTTTAATTACGGTACTCACTTGAGGTGGTATAAAACTAAATCATCAAATGGAGCAGATAAATGTTCCATGACTTTTGTCATAGTAGTTTCTGAACTAACAACTGGAACTGATGCATGATCGTGTCTCAATGACAAGAGGTCCTAATAATAAAGACAATATAAAACTATGTATTCGTGAGTACTTAATGATATTTATAGAATTTACCCCTAAGGCATATCCATCCTGATTGAACCAGCCCCGCCGCAGCTGCAAAGAAATCTTTATGTTATTATTTATTGTTTAAAAATTATGTCTCTGTTATAGTTCGTAACAAACTAATTTACATTACCTGCGTAATATATGATTCTAATACGCAATACATATTTGACATTTTCAATATACTATTGTTACAAAATATTTCTTGTCAATATACATGTATACATAAGAACCATAACCTTAAACCATCTGACAGACTCTGAATCTGGGCGCATCTATAGCAATCTATAGCTAGCGTAGCCCGCGTAGGTAGGGGTAGGACACACAGAGCAGAATATTCATGCGCATGGTTTTCGCGCACCATGCGCTGATTGGCTAAAGGCTCGAGAGGTGTCAAGGTGGATCCAAACGCCGCGGCCTGCATAAACATTTTATAATTTTTGTGAAGATTTTGTGTTATTTCACTAATCAAAACACGAGCAAAATTCAAGTTTTCGCATAAATCACTCGTAAATACATTTCTTGAATGTCTGTGTCTAAATCCACGTATAAATTAATTTCATATAAGCTTGGATTTTGCCGTCAAATCGAGTAAATGCTTCCTCTCCCCCCCCCCCCCCCCCCAGCCCAATTGGAAGTGCCTTCTAAAGTTATAGCCCACAGACACTTGCCAAAGTTATCTTAACGTAACCAAACACATAAATCTTTGTTGCATGCGTCTCTCTTCAACTCATGCACGATATAGGAAACCGTACGTAGATATAGACCTAACGAAATACGCGATTCGCCGTTTCCGATGTTAAATTGAATTCGTATGTATGAATGAGGTAAAAATCAATTAATATTAATGCAATTTAGCTTAAATTAATAGATCTATAAAGTTACTGTAAATAATTTCATTAGTATTTGTGGTCATAGTGGTGTTTTTTTCTTTACAATTATTTGAGGAAATTTAGGTACAGTAATGCTCCCCTTAAGGAGGTTCACTCGGTTAAAGAAATAACATTAAGAATTTAACAAAAAAATTACAACATATTAAACAATGAAAGAAATTAATGCCTGTAAAGTTTCAAGTCCTAGGTACCTTCGTGACGAGAAATTAATAAAAATGTTCACGCGACTGTAACATTGAGTGTTATGGGAAAATGTATATACCCATTTAATTCGTACTGAAATAACATTCAGTTTTTCGTGAAACTAATACTGCTAATGAAAAATATTGTGAGATAATATTTGCAAAAAGAATACGTCTCTTCCTACCTTTAGAGACGAGAAATAAAATAAACAAATAGATAAAAAGGTCATTTATGGTTATGTGGATGGACGATGCACAAGGCGCGGCAACGTCGCAATATTTCATGTAATAGCACTTAGCGCGGGACATTTGAAAAGAAGCAAACGTTGCATTTACTTGAAATATAGCACGACCGTAACACGGGCAGAATAAAATATTTATAAATACTAATTACAATTTTTAAATTATGGTTTATTACATATATATTGTATATCCATATGTCGTTTTAACATTACCTACACGATGTCGATCCAGATTGTTTCTTTTTCAATTCAGTTTTTTTATTTTTCCAGTAATTACAATTTGATTTTGATCTAAATTTTTGTAGCAGTTAATATTATCTGAAAGAAGGTGCAGTATTAAATAATTACATCACAGAAATGAATAACAAATACTCTCATCTACTATATAGGTACATTTTGTTTGATAAATGATGACAAACTGTAACACATCTTCATAATTGTTAATATACAGTCGTTTTAAATAATTAAGAATATATAACGAACAATATATTATATATCTAATCTATGTATATATATTATCTTTTACATATAATCTTTGGCATACGAAACAGTTTTAAAAGCGTACAGTACTTAATTATAATTTTTTTTCCAAAACATCACAAATCTTTTTTACTACAAATCTAGATTTAGTAACTAACATTTCCATTTTCATCCTTACCGAGCAGATTTAATATACCAATAAACTTATGTTGATTAAAAGTTGATAACAGTGTCTCCAACGAAATATCAGCAGCAATTAATTTCTTTTTGCAAGAGATGTGCAAGAATCTAGTTCACTCAAATTTTTTAATGGACCCGGTAATCTATTATTAAAATCCAATTTTTGGAGTGCTTCACTCTATGGTAAAATAATGTCAAGTAATTCTTGATTCGAAATTTGTAATTTTACGATTATCTGCTCTAAAACAGAAACATCACTTATAGCATTATGAGCTTCTTCTATTGGAATTTGTAATGTATTGGCGAGATTTTCCAATACATTTTCGCCTTTACTCTTTTTACCCATTTTTTTTCTAATGATCGGTAACGTATCGGAAAATCCAATCAATAAGCTTTTGAAATGATCAATAAAATAAGTTTTCTGGATTGCTGCTAACAATCGTGGCTAATAAAATACACAGTTATGTGCAACTAGAACCCACATTCGTTCCAAATTCCTTAAAAATATATAAAATTGTCTAATGGCTTCTGATAGAGGAACCGATACAACAACATTATTACGGTGCAGCAGTTTTCCAAAAGCACTTGTCAAACCAGTAACTAAACTTGCTCTTTCGCCGATTTTCTGTGTTGGTGTGATATATACTGAAAAAATATAAGTCTTATATTTCGCAGCAATTTGCAATATGTCAGCAGTTTTACTAAAACCTCCAGTTTCCAAATCAAAAAGTACTATGACAGGTAACGTATCATCAGCTATTTCGACAATGGCAGGCATATCAGTATTCAAAAGTTCCATGTTTGATTTGTACATTTCCGTACCTTCTCGGAATTCTGTTTTATGCCGCAATTGAGATTTATTTTTTTTTTTAAATGAACGCCTTTTATTCAAATCTCTTGTTGACGCCGCTCTTTCACTTCTTCTAGAAGCAATTAAATCTATGTTATTTCCATAATTATTAGTGAATCTTTCAGGTGATATAGATTATGTGACAACTTTGTGATGTACCCCTCGCCATCATTTTTTTTTGTTTATGGCACAAGCTACTCTGTAATCACCAGATGCTGGCTGCCACAAAGACGCAGAAGAACATCAGCTCCACGGTAAAGAATGGTCTGCCGAAGCTTGAGGATATGCTGGACTCTCTCGAGGAGACTAGGAGGGTGACGTTGGTGGCTAGACGGAAGATTACAAAACTTCCGAAACGCAACAACATCAGCGAGCCACCAGCACGGACGGAGAGGACGGCTCAGTAGAGGGCGGCGACCAGCCCCACTCCTCCCCAGATGGCGCCCGTAATTAAAAAACGTGCGGGCGCGACCGGGGATAACAGCACCCCGGAAGAGGATGGGAGATGGAGGGTGGTACGACGGAGGGAGCGGGCACTGGCGCCCGCGGCGGCTCCGGCAGCGGTGATCAACAACCCACCTAAACAACAGAATGGTGGGAAGGCCGATGTTGACGAAAAAAAAGGCAAAGAAGGCCAAGTACAAAAAAAAGAAGAAGAAGAAAAACAAGCGCGGCCGACCCGATGCCATCGCGCTGAAACCGGCGGACGGCAAAACATACGCCGAGACTGTCAGGGCCATATATAATGTCAAACCTGAGAGCTTCGGCGTGTCAGTGCGCAGCCTGCGCCAAATACGCTCGGGAGAGGTGCTCCTTGAGCTTGTGAACACGTCATCCGAAAATAAGAGAAGCCTCACTGACGCTCTCCAGAAAGCAGTTGGTGACATCGGCAGGGTCAGGGAACTGACTCCAGGGATTACCATGGAGATCAGGGACTTGGACTGCTGCATCACTGCTGAGGAAATCAGGGGGGCGCTCCTAGCTCTTCCAGCACTGGATAAATATAGCGAAGCGCTTACGGTGTCGGTCTCGAAACCCAACAGCAGGCAGCAATGTATGGCCGTTGTTGCGCTGGAGGAGGAGACCGCACTGAGGCTTCTGTAGTTGAGGACGTTCCGATTAGGACTAATCAACAACTGCAGAATACGTCAGCGCAAGGTAGTCGTGAGGTGCTTCCGGTGCCTCGCCTTTGGACATATCGTTCGAGACTGCGAGGGGCCGGACAGGAGCACTCAGTGCTTCAGATGTGGGACGGAGGGACACGTGTCGGCGAGTTGTAAGTCCGCCCCTATGTGTTTCCTTTGCGCCACGGAGAAGAATCACATCTCGGGTTCGGGTGCCTGTAAGACATTCCGCGACGTCCTTGCAAAGGCTAAACAATGACGCGTACTGTCCAGTTCAACATCAACAGGAGCAGGGTCGCTCATGACGTCCTGACTCAGATCTGTGCCGAGAAACAAACTGATATGGCCATAATCAGTGAGCAATACCGGCGCAGGGAAGGAGCAGGGTGGTATGAGGACACACTGGGTACGGCGGCGATATGGATTCCGGACCCCCGAAAATTACATATCACGGGCCATGGATCTGGAGATGGCTTCGTTTGGGTGATGAGTGGAGGCGTGACTTATGTCAGCGGTTACTTCACCCCAAACGAGGCCATCGGCGCCTTTCAGACCAAACTCGATGGACTGGAGGACGCTATTAGACAAATGGGAGGCCGGTCGATAGTGGCAGGGGATTTTAATGCGAAAGCACTCGAGTGGCGGGCGGAGAACCCGGACTCGAGGGGAAACCGGTTTCTGGACATGGCCTCCAGGCTGGGCCTGGTGGTACTTAACACAGGTCGGCTCACTACTTTCAGGAGGCCAGGGTACAGGGAGACCATACTCGATATCTCCCTGTCCTCGGAAAATCTGTCTGCGCACATACATGACTGGCGGGTGATCGAGGATTTCACGGCCAGCGATCACCAGTACATCACGTTCCGCGTTCGTGGTGTTACTCCGGTCACATGTAATGATGCGCATCGCCCCCCTTGTGGAATGTCAACAAGATCGACGAAGAGAAGCTTGCCCTCGTCATTGAACGCGGCCGGCCGGCCTTGGGACGGATTCCAGATCGCTTAACCGCTCCCGAACGGGCCGAGGCCGTGACTGATGTCACAATGTGCCTCATTCATTGTGACTGCAAGGAAGCGGTGCCAAAGAAGAAGCCCAGAGTCAAAGACTCTGCTTATTGGTGGACGAACGAGATCGCCGAGCTCAGGCGTGAATGAATGAAGCTACGGCGACGAGCCCTGCGCGCCAGGAGAGGTGACGGCGCAGATAACCTCGAGCAGGAGAATTACATCAACGCCAAGAGACAGCTCCGACTGGCCATCAGGTCCAGTCAACGCAAATGTTGGGAGAAGCTGGGCGAGGATCTTGATAATGATCCGTGGGGATTAGGATATAAGATTGTGTCCCGCAAACTCGGGGTATACTCTATGGGTGCGCCCAGGGACGCGGGCACGGTCGACTACATTGTCGATACCCTTTTTCCCACACATCCTAAACGACCGGATCGCCCGGAGTATCCGGAGGACCCGGACGTACCGCTCTTTGCAGAAGAGGAACTGGAGAGAGCGATACGTACGATGAAAAACAAGAAGGCACCGGTTCCGGATGGACTCCCAACGGAAGTGTTCAAAGCAGCTGCTGAGGGCTACCCGGAGCTCTTGCTTGGCATGTACAATTCGTGCCTGAAAGCGGGAATTTTCCCCACCCGCTGGAAGACTGCGCGACTGGTGCTGATAAGCAAGGGCAAAGGGCCGGCGGATTCCCCATCGGCATACAGGCCTCTCTGTATAACTCTTCGAGAGCATTCTGCTGCGACCTCGCCTTCAGGGGGCCGTGGCGTCTGCCGGCGGACTCGCCGACAGTCAGCACGGTTTCAGGACGGGGAGGTCGACAGTGGGTGCGATCTCGGAGGCCGTGGCTGGTGCCAGGTCGACGCAGCGCGGTAACCATTACTCGCGCCCCGTCTGCCTGGCAGCCGCCTTGGACATGAAGAACGCCTTCAACTACGTGCGATGGACAAATGTACTCAGTGCGCTGAGAGGACTCGAGGTGCCTCAGTATATTTCTCGGATGTTTGGGAGCTACCTCGAGGACCGCTTCTTGGTGTACGAGACAGAAGATGGCCTGAAAAGACGGGAGATAACATCAGGAGTTGCTCAAAGCTCGGTGCTGGGACCGGAAATATGGAACATCTCGTATGACGGTATCCTGCGCCTAGACCTGCCCGAGGACACTTCCCTGATTGGATATGCGGATGATGTCCTGATCGTTGTCATCGGAAGAGGCATCGAGAAGGCTCAGATGAAGCTCAATCAGGTGATGCGCCGCGTATCTCCTTGGCTGGAGGAACATGGGCTCGAGCTAGCAACGACGAAGACTGAGATCGTGCTGCTGACGAAGAAACGAGTGGATCTGATCCGCTCGATGAGAGTGGGTGACGCGATGGTCCAGACAAAACGTTCCATCAAGTACCTGGGGGTGATGCTATGGGGTCATCCCCATTGACCTCCAAGCGCAGGAGCGCAAGCTCATCTACCAAAGAAGAGAAACGCTCGGACGTGCTGAAGCAGCGAGGAGTGCGATGGAGGAATCCCTCCGTGTTTGGCAATTCCGGTGGGAGGCAGGGACGTGGGGCCGGTGGACCGCGCGGCTCATACCTTGGATCGATGCTTGGGTCAGCCGTCCCCACGCGGAGGTGAATTACTATCTCACCCAATTCCTCACTGGGCACGGCCTGTCCCGGGCCTATCTCCACAAAATGGGGAAAGTACCGGAACCGGCATGTGCCCATTGTGGCTCCCCCCGGGACGATACCCTCCACACGTTCTTCGAATGCGAAACGTGGAGGGGGCTGGGTCAGGAGCTGGAAGAAAGCGTGGGTGGTGTCGGACCGGACAACATCATCGGCCTGATGCTGCAGTCGGAGCGGTCGTGGGCGCGGGTGGCTGCTTTTATAGAAGCAGTCTTGCGCCGGAAGAAGATCGCGGAGAGCACTGCCCAATAATGTCGGGCAGTAAGAATCCGGGGACTAGAGGGGCTGGTCGTAGGTCCCCTCTTTAACATCGGGTTTTATTTATTTTGTTTGTTGTAGATCGGAGGTCCCTCGAGGGAGTCGCAAAGCGGCGCCACCCGGATATGAGAGTTCTTACGGATGTTCCTGGGTGGCTTTACCACAACAACATCTGCCGTTGGTAACGATGGATAATACTCATCCATGTCCTTGTGTTGCTTGCATCTTTTTGCATGTAACCCTGGGCCATGGATGGGAGGGTTTAGGCGGTCGCCCCAGCTGCTGATGTCCTGGATGTGTCTGGATTTATCCTCTCCCATCCCGGCCTGAAGCGGTTGGTGGAACCCGTCTCACCGGTGGGTTATCGGCTCGACCTCGGTCGGGAAGATACCAACTGATGGTCTGTGTGCAGATTTTCCCTTTTTTTAACCATCGCAAAAAAAAAAAAAAAAAACTCTGTAATCACTTGATGCTCACCTGTCATAGTAACGGGACTTAGGTGCTTTACTGGCTATTACTGTGTTCAAACTTTCATTTGAATTACTGGAAACACCAGCAGCATATTGCCTTGTTTTAGTAGCTAGAATGTCAAATACGCATTTCAGTACTTCGTAGAGTTGTGGATCTTGAAAACCTTCGCCTATCACCTTATTTTTGTAAAGTATGGGATCAATTTTATACTCACACTATGTGCCGCAAATATCATGTTTATACTCGTAGCCATTCCTGCAGCATCTCCTTTATTTTGGGCAGTCAAGAGATAATACTCCTTGTTTACCACATTGAGAGCACAGTATGTTTTGGGGGTTCCGGCACGATTGTTTTCGATGGCCACGTTGTCCACAGTTCCAGCTTGGGTCCCTCTTATCGGGAAGAACTGGTGACGTGTTTCGGAGTTTTTGATTTCCTCTATAGTGGTGATTTGAGGATTCCGTACGTATAGTTTGTAGGAAGCGTTCATATTTTTATAAATGAGCCTCGTTTGAGCGTCAAGTGTGAACGTCCCTGCACGCCTCATTAATGTTTGCAGCTTGTTGCAATATGATCGGAATGCTTCTCCTGTATGTTGCTTTCGGTCCCGAGCAGCATGTTCCCAATGTTCCCGGATTTGAGGATTTTCGTAGCTAGAAATGAGAGCGGTAGAAAAGTCGTCCCAGGTCTGCCATCGGGCTTGATTATTTCGGTACCATCAAAATGGTTCTCCACGGAGTAATTCGGGAAGGCCTGCCAAAAGTTGCGGTCCTGTGAGTTGGTAGGCTTCCTTTAGCTCGTCTACCCTTTCAGTAAAGGATGTGGGGTCCTTGCCTAAGAAGTGGCATCCCCAGCGTCGGATTATATCGACTGCCGCTGTTGACGGAGTCTGCATAACAGCCAACTTCAAAGGGCTATAACTTCGGTTCTACTGGGTAAAATTGATTGAATAAAAAAGGAAATTAAACGTTTTTTCCAGACAAACGAAATGAGCCTAATATGGCCTTCAATTATACAAAACTCATAAAGTAGTAAATGATCAAAGATAACATAAAAACCGACCAAATTCGCGTTCACATTTTGTTTTGTATAAAC
This sequence comes from Trichopria drosophilae, assembly GCA_030407085.1. Classification (NCBI taxonomy): domain Eukaryota; kingdom Metazoa; phylum Arthropoda; class Insecta; order Hymenoptera; family Diapriidae; genus Trichopria; species Trichopria drosophilae. The sequence goes on along the minus strand of CM059584.1, from coordinate 61,916,867 downwards.
CACCTATTGCATTGTAATAAATCAATATATTTATATTGCCTTGTGAAAGATAACGACCTTCAATACGGAAAATCCACGGGGAAATTAATGGGTTAAAAAATACATTAATGTTTACCACCTGTGGTATGATTTCATAACCAACAAAATGTGTACTGCGTTGATTTATTAAAAGTACTTTTCAATGTAAGCTCATTGCCTAAGGCTACACAAGGAATAATTCTCGAAAACTATTCTAATTTTAATTGCTAGAAAAAAGGCGAAAGCAATTTTGAATAAGTTTTTTTTCCCGACAACCGGTATGGATATTTGAAATAATGAGAAAATATCTGGGTTTTCCTAGTTTCGAATTTACAATATTTACACAAAACAGTAGTCATCGTGTGAAACATTCTCCAAATGATGCGCCATTCGTCATTTTTAATTGTTCAATTAAGGTATAAATTACAAAACTGTTCAAATGATATTGCAATCGAACAAAATTAATAAATTTATCGAATGATTTTACTAGGTTGATGCTTTACGACTTGTATTATTAAAGTATATTTTTAGCACAATCCTACGGAGTTCAATAGCGGTATTTTCTTATCGGGGTATTCTTGGACACATTTTTCTTTTGTCCAGAATCTCTAACAAAAACTGCTTTTCTTTTTAAATTTTAAAAAGCTCGGGGTACTATTGGACATTCTTGTAAATCGATAATGAAAAATGTAAATCATTGCTGGAAAACGTTTATTTGTTAATGAAAACGAAAGAATATCTATATTATAATGAATAAAATAAAGTAAGGCACGTGAAAGTGTTCCGGTTTGCTCCGACACAAATCAAGTGAACACCTCGATCATAAACGATACACTTGAGTGTAGGTTATTTAAGGTGTCTTCCCTCCCTTTCGGGTTTAAGGCACCCCCCCCCCCCCCCACGGGGGAATGGGGCCAAATTTTAGTGATGCGCCAGCACCGCTGGTTGTGCACACTTAAAAAAGATATACAACAAGTCAGCTACCACATTTATTAGCAACAAGCTGCCTGCCTTGATGCTTCTGTTGGTTCAGAGAACCTTTCTAACGTTGCCACGGCCCGCTAGAGGCCAACCCTTTCTGCGGTTACTGCCTGCACGGACACGGCACGCCGTAGCGCTCCCCCGTGTGGAACCCGCCGGCAGGGGCTTGACACCGCACCCTAACTCCCCAGTACGGTGGGTCTCTCGAGTCGTTTCACGATCAGGCATTCGTCGGCACAGACCAGCCGAACGATCGGGTCCGTGAGGTCGTCAATTCTCAAAACTTGCTAAGAGAAGCGGATCTTTCAAAAGCATTGCTCCTCTTCGAGCTCGGGCACTTCGACCCCTCACTCTTCCACAAAAATTGTGGACGGAGATAACCCGCTCCGCTCTCTTCCACAAGTCCCCTGCGGGGCATAAACGATACAATGAGCTATGTTTCGGCGACTTTCTTTCTCGGGCATATTTTTCATTCAAATTATGCAGACATCAGTACTTTCCTTCGCATCAGTGTCCAAATCACAGAAGTGTCCAATAATACCCCGAACGCTCATTTTTATAAAATGTCGGCGTATAAATAACATAATGCAAATTTCATCAAAAACTCTTATATGCGTCAAAAGCTTGTACTTCCAAGAATATTATAAATATATTTACCTGACTTGGTTCTTCGAAAAATGTTGTAAAAATGACCAAAACACTTTACAAACTTCAAAATTATTTTTTATATGATAGCTAGGTAACAATACGTCAAAATAAGTCAAGTGCTTAATAAAAAATGAGATTATGATAAGAGGAGTCGATGCTAGTTGAGGGAGACTCCAAGCGTTACAAACGGGAAAAATATCGCGCTGTCCAACAATACCCCGACCTCCTCTATTTGACGAAATGAGATTTTTGTTTGGAGTGAATCCAAATGTAATGGTTTTAAATGAAATTTACTCATTCATACAAAGAAGGTCCCGCCTGAGATCCAGCCAGTTTAGCCCAGTCAGGTCGCACGTTCAGAGCCAGAATAAAAATCGGGTAACCTAGCTGGATTCCGTCTATAACCCGGTCAGTTACCCGAATAGAAATATTGTACTCACTATCATTCAGCCGGGTTAGCCCGACCGTGTTCCAGTCAGGTGAACTGCTCAGAGCACAAGTACAATTCGGGTAACCTATCTGGATTCCGATCATGACTTACTGTTAAAACAAGAAAATAAATGCACATCAAGAGATACAACACAGGAGAAGAAAGATATATCTGGCGAGGTTGTTACATCATTCTTGAATTCGGTGCTTAGGATGGTGGTCGTACGATCATGACATAAGGGGGACGGCAAGCTTACATTAGCCTAGGTCGGCAGCTAAACCAGTGGAATTGAATGCCGTTAAATCTCTTACCAGGTGGTCATACTGCCTGGTAGAGGGGAAGTAATGTCCGATTGAGGTATCGTCTGGTACAACCGACTTACCTGGTCGGGTCTTGAAGCGTGATTGCCAATAGGGGGCACTCTCTTCCACAGAAGGGATCTCTTCGACTAAGGCGAAGAGATCTTCCTATTGTGTATAGTTACTACATGCGCGTGGACGCTCGTGGAGAGACATCTCCCATTTAACTGACCATTGACTGAAAGGACTACCCTGCTGAAAAAATCCAGGTGGGTTTTTCCACGTGGTCTAACCACGTGGTCCCGATCTGGTAGTTTTGGCCCATTTGATCAGGTCGAGACTATGTTTGATTTTGCGACCAGGTCGTGACCACCAGGTCAAAATTATGTACCCTACTGAAAATTGTCACATGACATATCATGTGATTTTTCATGTGATAAATGCAAACAGCCACAAAAAACTAAAATAACATACTTTTTACTAATATGTATGTGATTTGTATAACATTTATTGAATATATGAACTTGAAAATAATTTTCCCCGACCGAGGATCGAACCCGGGTCTTCCGTTTAATACGCTGACGCCTTAACCATTAGGCTCCGCTCGCAAATATACTGTTACGTGAACAAGAGTAACTTATACTCAAGTGCACAAGGTATATTGATAAATAAAGGGTTTAGTTCAAACAAATATTCAAGCAATTCTTTGCAGACGTTAATAGTTGCTAACAAAATAGTAAACGCAAACATTTTATGCAGTTATTTTTGTCAGAAAAAATATTTCAGTAGGATAGAAACGTGAGAATCCCACATGGTCTCGACCTAGTCAAATGGGCCAAAACTACCAGGTCGAAACCACGTGGCCAGACCACGTGGATTTTTTCAGTAGAATAAGAGACAACATACAATAGCGTGGGTGCGCTAGTCTAGCCATCTCCCGTTTTAGAGCACGTCAATAGAAGATAATTAACCACAATTAGTCTACTAATGTAATCTGCCATTAAGCCTGATAGGGCAATATACCAAAGGCGTGGGTGCTCAGGTTCAGACACCTCCCAGGTAAAGGAACATTAAATTACTCCAAGAAAAAGGTAGTTTATTACTTATTACCGTATATATCAGCTCAGCAGGGCGTGGTCCAACAGCGTGGGTGCTCTGGTTGAGACACCTCCCATGTAAGAGTTAACTCACCAACTGCGATGTGAACCTCGTCGCGTACGGTCCCAGCTCCGACTGGACACTGCCGTGCCGTTAAAAGTTTTGTATAGGTTTTATAATGTTTTTATTCTTATATATTATAAATGTACATTTAAGCAGATTTTCGTAAAATTAACGTTTCTGATAACATGTTAAATTTTTCCAGCACCTTATTCAATGATCCACAATGCAATTTGTAATATTTTTAAGGGTTGGAGACAATTAACAATGGTACTATGACCCAATTAATATTGCATTTTATTTTATGACTGTGCGTAATACAAAAATTCGAATTTTCTTTCGTACTATTTGCCGAAACTCGCAGGGGTCTACGGCGTCCTTTCCGATTGTTCTGCCACCGTGCCGCTCCTGAGAAATCATTCATTGAACGTTCGTAACTTCAGGTACATTATTAAAATCTCACCTAAATGGATATTTTTTCATGTCAAAGAACTGGTCACGTTACTTATTGCGTCGGTTTATTTTCCCCTTAATTCGGACGTAAATTCCATTTTAGCTTCTTTAGAAACCTTAATATACTCGATTAATGTTCAATTCTTCGACTCGATGCTTATACTGGGCTTATACTGGCAGGCAGGTGAGTTTATCTGAGAATTGGTACGCTCAGTAATTCTAACGACTTCTCTTAACTTTTTGTAAATTCTGAGATGGCAATAAAAATTCAGGACAATAAGCAGGGTGACGTGGTGCACGATTATATGTACTTTATTAATTTTATATTGTTAAATGGCTGCACGACTTCAGCCAGTCAGAGCACTTCAATTCCCTCGGGAGCAGGGGATTTAGTACGGAGGAGTTAGTTAGGTTAGAGTTGGCTTCGGATTCTCGTCTTTTGTTTGTTTGTCATTTTCAAACGGGTGATGATCTGTACGGCTCGGATTGTTTACCCATATGGCTCGGTCTATATCTCTATACGGATGGGTCGCTGCGCCCTGCAAGAAATTCGTCAGAACAAAATTTATAAGTTCGAATGACAGGATTAAAAAATTCACACTAAATCTTAAAGACTGTAACAATAATGCTAATTCTAATCATTCGTCCGCATCAACAGGTCGCTTTCAGCCTGACTGCGATATCGCCAAAAGACGGGGTTCTCGATTTTACCCCTTCTCCAACAACCCAAGTTCGGAAACTTAGGAAACGCGCATGCGTCTACGTACGCTGACGGCAGTTGCCTTACCAAGAGTGGGGGAAGACACTTCTCTACCTTTTGGCAATATCGCAGTCAATTTCTTGGCGATATCAGAGTCAATGCGATATCGAGGTTTGCGATATCGCAGGTTCTACTGTACATGCAATTTTGTAACCCCTTGCGCGTTTTTGCTGAAAGAGCTGCCTTAATTCTCTTATCTTCAAGTACACGCGGTAGAATGAATTGTATAGTTCTTGCTTCGTACACTCCTTCAAAATTGTGATGTATCAGCAAGTCACTAGAGGTCACTAAATGCGTTCATGTAAATGCGCCCTTATGTAGAGACGTGTGTCGGGACCGCTGTTGCCGCGCGCATTCCTTTCTCGGGTTCCACGAGCACATGACGATTGTTCCTTTGTACTCTTTAACTATTTAATGTATTTTATAATATTGAATAAAGACTTTCAAGACATTACAATTGGCGACGAGGTGAATAATGGTGAGACTGGAAGGGGTCAAAGTGTAGAAACGGAAGAAAAATAATAAAGTGTAAAGAAACAACAAAGTGGCAAAGGGCCAAATTACAAAGGAACTAGGCGTGTGAGAGCATGAACGAGGAGTAATTGCAAGAAGAATTGAAAGTACTGGAAGCCGACAAAAGCAAATTAGAAGCTTGGAGACGGAAATTAGAAGAAGTTAACAAAGATCTGCAACAACAAAGAGAGCAAATTAATAGAGAAGGTCAGTTGCTAAATCAGAATAAGCTGGTATTCGAGAATCTGATAGGCAAAATGGCGCCGGCCATTGGTAGTATTAACGAATATTCTAGAAACGAAAATTGGACATTGTGGCACGAACGATTAGAGCAATATTTTATTGCCAATGACGTACGAGAAGAGAGAAAAAAGCAGCATTATTCTTGACCTTGATTGGCAGTGAAGGTTATTCGATTTTGAGAAATTTGTGTTCACCGGATCTACCAAGTGCCAACACATACGCGCAGCTTGCGGCGATTATGAAGGGTCACATGGAACCAGAACCAAATGTTATGTTGGAAAGGTTCAAATTTAAGCAATGTAAACAGAAGGAAAAGGAAGACATCAAGTCATTTGTGGAAAATTTGGAAAAGTCTTCAATTTATTGCAATTTCGGTACAAATCAGAACGAGAATATGAGGGACAAATTTGTCTGGGGAATAAACATTGAAACACTACAAAAAAGGCTACTACGTGAAAAGTATTTGACTTTCGAAAAAGCAGTCGAGATGGCAACAACGTTCGAGATTGCAGGTAGAGGAGCGTCGGAATCGAAGCCAGACTTCAGGAGTGATCAAGAGAAGATCAACTACGTCAACAAAAAGAAGATTGCGAATAATAGTGGTAAGCGAGAAGCGAGGGATGATGTGAGTAAAAATAAATGTTTTTATTGCGGAAAATCGAATCATTACGCGAAGGAATGTCGTTTTAGGTCGTATACTTGTAAGTCGTGTCATAAACAGGGTCATTTAGCCGCAGTTTGTAAATCGAACAGAAGTTTCACGAAAAGTTTTAATAATAAAGAAAAGGCAAAAGATGATGTTAAAGATAAAGCCAGATTGAGTCCAAAGCAAAATTATTTGGAAGAATGCGATTTGTCAGAGGATTTCGATAACCTCTATTCGATTCGAGAAAAAATCGTTGAAACGATCAAGTCTGTAAAACCATACGAAACGGTAGTAAAAATTCAAGGGCTAGAGTTCAAATTCGAAATTGACACAGGATCACCAATAACGGCCTTTTCCAAAGAATTTTTTGTAAATTCGGGATTGAAACATTTAAAATTAGAAAGATCAAATAGAAAATTTCAGAGTTATTCAGGCGATCCAATTATTCCGCAAAATCAATGTTAAAGTGGAATTTCAAAGTGAGAGTAAAATGTTAGAGTTATTGATATTACCGGGAAAGGGCTTACCCATTATAGGTAGAGATTGGATTACAGCTTTTAAAATAATTGAAGATAAAGTTGACGAAAATATTAATAAAGTGGAAAATGATGAACGATCAAATTTAAATAAAATACTTAAGGAACATAATACGGGTTTTTCGAAAGAATTAGGATCTTTTAATAAAGATAAATTTGAACTTGATTTAAAAGAGGACGCAAAACCAATATTCTGTAAGCCCCGCCTAGTTCCATATGCGTTAAAAAGTAAAATTGACAAAGAATTAGAGAGGTTAGAAACAAAAAACGTTATATATCCTGTTAAAAGTAGCAAGTGGGCAACACCAATTGTACCGGTTCGTAAGAAAAATGGCGACATCAGAATTTGCGGTGACTACAAAATTATATTAAATCCAAATTTAAGAATTGATAGACATCCGGTCCCGAGAATACAGGATTTGTTAGTTTCAGTAAAACAGAGCGTAATTTTTAGCAAATTAGATATGTCAAACAAATATCAGCAGTTACAGTTAAATGAAGAGTCACAGTTATTAACGACTATTAGTACGCATAAAGGGTTGTTCGCGTTTAAGAGATTATCGTTTGGCATAGCTTCGGCGCCGGGAATATTCCAAAGGGAGATGGAAAAGCTATTGTCAGACGTAGATGGAGTAATAGTATTTTTTGATGATATTTTAATTACGGGGGCGAATCAGGAAGAACACGACAGATGATTAGAAGCGATATTAGCAAGATTTAGAGAAAGCGGATTAAAATTAGAAAAATCAAAATGCCAATTCGGTAGCGATAAAGTTACATTTTTGGGCTATGAGTTATCGGCAGAGGGTATGAAAATATCTAATAGTAAAGTAGAAGCTATTACGCGAGACCAAGGAAAGTCAAAGAGCTACAAGTATTTAGGATCCGTGAACTACCATGCGAAATTTATTCGTGGATTTTCTGAAATATTAAGCCCATTGTATAAGTTGCTAAGAAAAGGGGTAAGATGGAACTGGTCTAACGAATGCGAAAAGGCTTTTAATACAATTAAAGTTAGATTAGCTTCAAGTGAGATACTTATGCAATACAACCCAGAACTACCGGTTAAAATCACAACAGATGCATCACCACATGGGGTAGGGGCGGTATTGTCGCACGTTCTTGAACACAATAAAGAAAGACCGATTGCATACGCCTCAAGAACGTTGAGCAAAGCGGAAACAGGCTATTTTCAATTAGATCGAGAAGCCTCAGGATTGGTGTTCGGAGTTAAAACTTTTCATCAGTTTGTCTATGGAAGACCTTTCGTTTTAGAAGCCGATCATAAACCGCTTATTTATATATTTGGTGAGAAAAAAGGTATTCCGCAAATGGCAGCAGCAAGAGTTCAACGTTGGGCCGTATTTTTGTCCGGTTACAATTATAAGATTAAACATGCTGGTAAGAATAACATTAACGCTGAGTACTTGTCCAGGTTTCCAATTAGAAACGACAGTCAAGATAGTGATAACGGAAATAACGATTATTCTTATTTAAATTTCGTGATAGATGATGTACAAGTTATTTCAAATGATGTTGTAAGTGCCGAAACTGAAAGTGATGACGAATTAAGGATAGTAAAGCGTTATATTCAGGAAGGTTAGCCAAACAAGGTAGCGGATGAAATTAAAGTATATGCATTTAAAAGTCAAGAATTATCCGTGGAAAAAGGTCGCGTCATGTGGGGGCACAGAATAGTAATTCATAAATCGCTGAGAAAAGAATTATTGGCAGAATTGCATAGTTCACACATGGGGAACTACGAAACGAATAAATGCAAAATCCTTCGGATTAATAAAAATATAAAAGTTAAAATAGAAACTAAAAAATTAAAAAATTAAAAATAAAACTTTATATAAATCAATCAAATTGCCATAAAAGCCAACGGTAGAATACGAATTTCAATAAAAATGTGCTATTTGAACTTATCGTCGCTGAGAGGCATTCCATAGCGATTAAGGTTCGACACTCGAGTCCGCTAAAACAAAATAAAACTCGAAAGTGAAAACAAACGTGCATCAAGTAATCGGAAGAAGAAAGTCTGCGAAAACACATATTCCGAAATAAACTTGAAATACAAAAATAACAAGGCGTAAAATTCAACCCTGAGCCTATAAGCGCATGCACCAAACGCCGCCTAACCTAACGAAATTTCTCCATCCATGATTCGGCTCGCCAAGAATTAAATGAAACATATTCTTGAGAACTTAACGAGGTGACCTCCGCAACTCGAGATCACAATTCGGGTAGAACCCACCCTCCTTGTGACCCGCGAAACGAAACCTGCAGGAAATACAATTATATGCCTAGTCGCTCCGCAACGTCAGATTCAGCTAGACACAAAGCCTCACAACCGATTGCGGATAGGCACGTAATTATGAAATACCGAGACGTTACAAACTTCCGCGCCAACCGTCACTACGACTAGATCTAGGTAGAGCACGCGAGTATGTACCCGATATTCGAGTATTCGACGGAATTCGACCTAGTCCCACGGTCTAGCCCGTGATTTGGCTCCAATAAATTTCGAGGTTAGTGTTGTGTGGATAATTATAATAACAAAACTGACGGGAGATGCGAAATGTGCCCTTATGCTTTGCGACATGCAGACGGTCGAGGGATTAATAGAGCGCGTGATGAACGTCTTCGCGCCTCGCAAAACATTGGAGTTTATTATGGGGAAATGTTGCTAATAGCTTCAAAAATGGATAAATCTATATTAATCTACATCTGGAGAGTTAGTGAACTGCACGACATCATTATAAGTCCAGAGGACAGGCCTTATGCGCGTCCTTCCTCTGCGCAAAGAAGCACAGCTATCGAAAAATCAACGATAAATAGTTTTATCAACGGTTTGCCATGGAACCTACAATTACGGCTAGAAATTAATAGGCTAGAAACAATTACGCGCGATATACAGGTAGAAATAATTCAGACAGCAGTCATAGTAATAATCCAAATGCTAACTATCGTAGTAACGATCGAAGTTCCGTCAACCATGTGTCACCTCATAAGAGCTCTCGGGATGGCAGACCCCGCGATAATGACTGCGATAATACTATAAATATGGCATGTATGCATTGCCAAAAATTAGGACACAGAAGAGGTGTGTTGTTCTAGAATGTATCGTAAAAACCGTGAGAAAACTGCGAGAGGAAATAACGTTCCAAAATTCGGAAAACGCGATGCGGCCTTCGACCACCTAGAATCCCGACAGCTAACGATCAAGCCACAATATCAACCACCTCGAGAGCTACCCTTACTACCCGAAAATGCAACCCATGACTAACAAAGGTCAGATAATTTACGACAAACAACAATAGGATCGGTCACAGAATCTCGAGAATTAACCAACAGAATTAAAAGAACAGCACGAAATATTAATGAACGCGATTAACGAAACCTTAAGAAAATTGCACATCATAGAATCTTCCACCCAACACATGCTTGAAATCCCGGTCCAGAAAACGTCTTTTAAACAAACGTCGTAAAGAAGTTAATGCACAAAGCACCTGACTGAGATACAGCGCTCTGTAAATTTTGTAGTGGACAAAATGCCGGAGTTCTGCTAAGTCACGATAAGATAGTAAGTTTTTTTTTATTCCGGCCCTTTCTGCCCTTTTTGTGGCTAATTTAGCGTACCAACCGAATAGGGGGCCGGACAACCTAATGCTCTGTAGTTAGAACTTCAGCCCTGTCTTGAACCTCGTATTCTAAATTCAACATGGCGGAATCTTGATTCCACGATCGAGCCTTGTAGTCAAATCTACGACCGTCGGAGATAAACCCTGGCCGCTAGAGCCCCTGTACATTGGTATAACGAAAGCTGCAGATCGTCTTAGATATCGCCATACTCACATTTGTCGAATATATAGGAAACTCTTCCTTGTAAACAACGCCTCGAAATGTAAACAAACACCCTCGCCTGTCTTAAGTATACCACGAGCTGCTGCTCGACTACAATGTCGAAGAGCTGTTTTCCCGGCCGCGGATCGAACTCACGATTTACCACTTCGTAGTCCAGTACGCTACCGCATGCTCTGCGAAGCCGATAATTTTTACCATTATTGGGAGTACGAACAAGAACGAGGATGTCCCATTCATAAATACGAACTCTTATACGGAGTTCCGGGAAAAAAGGATCTTCTATACCGAGGATCACCATGAGATACCTCGAAACATCACGATTTATGCCGTACAAACTGAATAGACGACCTTCGCATAGGTAGCAAACCACCAAATGAGCTTTTGCCAGTTCGCATTCGATGCAACAGAACATCCAAGATTAAAGATATTCATAACTACACCAAAGAGACCGTTCGCCGTAAAGTAGGTTACCACGAAATAAATCTCAAAATTTATTTATTAAACTCAAAATTTATTCATGTGGAAAGACACATCTGAACGTAAATAAAAGGATAAAATAAAAAATAAAAAAAATCGTGTCGTAATATCACAAAAAATGCGAATTAAAATGCCAAGTACTGAAGAACGCCATAGTGTTAATTTACATCGCACTAGAAGGATTCGCATTAGCCAAGGAACAGGGATACACGGCGGGTAAGGGAGTTTACTTAGCAAAATGTGCTGACGTTAGTGGCAAGTTCCGTGAGTCTAGACGATGCTACATCTAATTATCAGTGACACACGGAAACGCATCATATTTCCTTAAACCGCGTACAAGGATATTACTACGGTCTGCTACAGAAACTTAATGCGTGAGCTACATGCCAAATTATTTCAAATTTTATGCGTCGTGGCATCGAGCGACTCCAGATCTAGTGATATTACTCCGCCAATGAAGGGATTTATTCCCAGGCAGATCTCGACAAACTTCGAGACCAAAGTATCCTCCCGACGGGAAAATAAAGCGAATTTTTTCGTCACTTCGTTTCTCCAACAAGAACCGTTGACAGGTCGCCACAACACCAGTGACCTCACGCTGACGTTTCTCGTTCGGTTGACCAATCAACGGAGTCACAGCTGGGCATGTATGCTGTATGTGACTTCTCATTGTTGCTACGTCATTCTGGAAAGATATAAGAAAACAAGGTAGCGTATGATGCCGCGTTCCAGGCTAATATTTTAATAAAAGAAAAAAGACGAAAAGAAGCAGCGGTCTGCTATTGTCCGTGAAATTTGTTCCGCCCTTTTTTAAGCTTATAGCGCACGCGACACGTGACCGATTCGGCAACTTTCGCGCTTGCGTCAAGTGGCAGCTTCTTGCATCCGATTCCTCGTGTCTAGACTTTCTCCTCGACGGATATCTTAAGTATTAGCTGTCAGGAGGCAGCACCTCCCGGGATCGCGCGTTCCTGTAGATCTAGGTCTCTACTCCGTCCCACAGCCGGTCTGAACCTGACGTGACACCGGTCTCTACTACCTGTTCCATTACAGGCGGAGAGGCGGAGCAAGTTGGGCCTCTGTTACGACCATCGATTTTGGCTGGCTGACATACCACAGGTCTTCGCAACGCACAAATAGTTGCACCTCGATCGAGAACTTTGTCTTCGTCAAACGCAAGCGAAGCGACCACAACGTCTCGGCCGACTAGTCCGTACTCCCCATAAAAATTTACTCTCCCTGCTTTTGACGACCAAATTTCTGCGGTTCTATTTATGGCGACCTCATATACAACTCAGGCCAACCTAAATGACCTCCAGGTTACTTTGTTGGAGGCTATAATCAAAGCGACAGATTCATGTAGTCAATGTAGATAGATAAACAATCTTATTTATAATATAAAGAATTATAAGATTTTAAACTTTTCGGAAACGTGGTCCGATCGTGAATTTTATGTACAAACTTTGGGCACTGGTCACTCCGGAATCGTTTCCCCTGCTCTCTGCTACCGTAACTATGGTCGCTGTAGTGGTGGCTTAATGTCGCTGATCAATTTGGAATTTAGTTCTAAACTGAATAATTTAGTTCTGAGTTATAAACAACTCGATATAGCTCCCCATTGGATCTTTTTTCATGTAAATATGGCACCTATTAACGTCATAGTAGGCTCTTTTTACTTTCCGCCTAATTCTGATCTGTCGACACAACTTTCGGCCCTTCAAATAGTAATCGATTCCCTGACGGCCCAGTGCCCAGAGTACATTTTTGTTCTCGGTGGTGACTTCAACTGTAGAAATGGCCCCTCAGATTCTTATAGCGATTTTTATCACATTTTCGAAAACTCATCAGTTCATATGTTGAGGAAGTCACATGGCGGCATAAATAACAGCCAGGGCTCCCTACTGTCCGAATTTATGCAATCAAATAATGTTGTACTTTTAAATGGGCGCTGCGCTGGTGACTACCCAGCGCATTTCACTTTTCTCGGAGAGAAGGGGTTTAGTGTCTTCGACCTTGTTTGCATCTCAGATATACACTTACTTTTTATTGCTGACCTTATAACCTGGGTGACGACCTCCGCGCTTTTTATACTCAGAAATGACAAATGCAGTAGTGTCAGAGGACACGGCAGCGCGTGGCGTATTAGTAAATTATGTGAGGTCTAATGACGGGGTGGGTACATTTCGAAACGCGCTAAATCAGGCACCGTTTGCGTTTATAACAAATGGTAGTGAGTCGCTAGATGGTTTCTATGAGAGCTTCGCCGGCTCTATACATGCAGCTGCCCTAAATGCCGGTATTATCTCTAAAACTGTTTTATGTGAAGCCCGTAAGCGCTCTGTACCAGGAAAAGTATGGTTCGACGGGGAATGTGTCATTCAATCAGAATTGCCGCAGACTAGTCGGCAGGGGAGAATTTCTAGCAAATTTTCTGTCTGTGTGATGACGCATAATCCGGAATTCTGCCGACATATTCGCCGCCGAACTTTCCCCTTATATGCGGCAAGATGCAGCAGATCTGGCTGTCTGGGTAGAGCCACTTTTGTGAGAAGAGCGTTCCCACTCGGCGAATAAGGAGTAACTTAGGCATTTATTGAATAGTCATTAACTTTCTGTCTTACGAATGTGCGTTATTTATATCGTAATAGTGTTTGTAATCCCACTGGCGTGTAAACTTGTAACTTTAATTGCTCGCGGAATCCCCCCCCCCCCTTCTAAGTAAGGGTAATGGTTCCCTTATATGAGAATAATAAATCTTATCTTATCTATCTTATCTATCTTAATTACAAAGCAAAACATGCGGGCGGGAAGTGTTTTGAAACAGAGATAATAATAGAACTATGACGGAACAAAATATATTTTGATAGAGATAAAAACACATAGTTAGGAATGTATACCTGGAAAGGGGGAGAGAGCGCTTTATACAGCCCGTCTGCTGACAGGTACGGCCGGCCGGCCCGTTCGGCGGGCAGACACTCAGGCACTCGGTTTTTTTAACATTACAAAGCCATTTTCTGAGATTACCAACTAGATACTTCGCGAAATGAAAACATTTTTGTGAACAATTTTCGTTTATGTCTCAAGAAGAAAAAAGTTGGCATACGCACGGAAATTTAGTTGCAACAAAATAATCTTGATAATTTGTTATAAACAACAATACTTTGTTTATATCATTCATACCAGTGAAAAATTTAGGGCTTTCTGTACATTTTCGAATTAAACATTTTTTCCCTCTGAATTATAGGTTTCAAGATATCGCCGTTTAAAAAATAGTAAATTTTATTTTTGTCGTTTATATATTATTAATATTTCGTAATAAGTCGTATTAATATTTTGAGCTGAAATTTACAGGGTGGGCTTATCTTTACTCATTCTAAACGTAGTTCAACTTTGAATAAGTTCTGAAACATGGAAATGTTGGTGATTTCACATGGAATGCCCCAACGGATAAAATTGCCCGGGCCGAAGTGTGAAAAGTAGGTCTCATCATTTTTTCCGCTCTCGCTCAAATTTAGTTTCACCCCCAACGTTGGGATGGCGATCGCGGTGACTCTTCTGTTTCCCAGATTTAATATGGAACATTCGCTTCTCTTACTGAGTGTTCTATGAATACGATCTTCTTTTTTCGTGGAGAAATTGAGCCATCTATAAGTAAAAGCGTGGTCTCGTCCGAATTATTTACAAAAACCTGAAAACGCGGGGAGCACTTATTAATTAGTTGTTACAGATATCGACAATTTTATTAACATGGCTGCTATTAGTTTGTTAAATCCGAAAGCTGAATTTGCGAGAGCTGCACAAGCACTCGCAATCAATATTTCTGCCGCTAAAGGCATCCAGGATGTTATGAAAACAAATTTAGGGCCCAAGGGAACTATGAAAATGTAAGAAGCTAATTTACTTGTACTTAATTTTATAACCTTTCTTCCGATCTTTTAATTTTCACATAAAATTTAGTGTTTCAAAGAACACTCCTTATATGGTAATCTCTTCAGTGTTCTCACGTTTTCTTTCATAACCACATTCAAACACTACTTTTAATATTCTGTACCTTTTCATAGGATCATAGTTCCTGATATTTTACTTAGGAATATTGTATATTTTACTATTGCTCTAAAGGGGGGGGGGGGGGGTTATAGGCATTGACATTGAAACTCCAAGATACCATTTAATATTATAAGAGATCATTGTATATGAATTTTATATTAGAATCATAAATAAACATACTTATTAGTGACATGTATCAATATTTAGTGATTTTCATTGAAATAAAAATAAATGGATTCTATTCAACTTACGGTATATTTAATTTCTTCATTTGTTTTACATTTCATTTTAAATTTCAATTAATAAGTACATAATATTTACTTAATATTCTTTTGTGAGATATGTGGTATTATTGAAGTCGATGAATTTTGGCAGGTTGGTATCTGGTTCCGGTGATATCAAAATTACGAAAGATGGAAATGTATTGCTTCATGAAATGCAAATTCAACACCCTACTGCATCTTTAATTGCAAGAGCATCCACTGCTCAAGATGATATGACTGGAGATGGTACTACCAGCACAGTTTTACTAATTGGTGAACTTCTAAAACAAGCGGATGTGTACATATCAGAAGGTCTTCATCCAAGAATTATTTGTGAAGGTTTTGAATTGGCTAGAGCTAAAACTATCGAAGTGTTGGATTCTCTAAAAATACCTCTGGAAAACATTCCGCACCAAGAGGGGCTGCGAGATGTAGCTCGAACGTCCTTAAGAACTAAAATTCATTGCAGTTTAGCTGATCATCTTGCAGGTATTTGTGAAGAAGCTGTCCGATTCATAACGCGCAGTGATCAACCACTGGATTTACACATGGTGGAAATTATGGAAATGCAACATAAAACTGCTGCTGAAACTAGTCTCGTTCAGGGCATTGTAATGGATCATGGATCTAGACATCCAGATATGCCTAAACATGTGACGAATGCTTACATTCTAACTTGTAACATTAGTTTGGAGTATGAAAAGAGTGAGGTTCGTACACTTATCTACTCTAAAGGATTTAACAAATTTTTATGACTATCAAGTTGTAGTCACTTAATTTTTTTTATTAAACAATTTTTAATACTTGATGGATGTTGTAATTGCTATTTAAAAATTAATTCTCGGCTCTTTACAGGTAAACAGTGCATTTTTCTATAAAACAGCAGAAGATCGTGAAAGACTAGTAGCAGCAGAACGTGAATTTATTGATAATAGAGTTAAAAAAATAATTGAATTAAAGCGAAAATTATGTGCAGGAACAGATAAAAACTTTGTTGTGGTCAATCAGAAAGGAATTGATCCACCATCTCTTGATTTACTCGCTAAAGAAAATATTCTTGCTCTTCGTAGAGCAAAACGAAGGAACATGGAACGTCTGACAATGGCGTGTGGAGGAACTGCAATGAATTCTGTTGATGACATAAAGGAGGATCAACTTGGATGGGCCGACCGGATTTATGAACATGTCCTAGTACGTAAATAGATGTAAAAAAGACAAACTTTCAAAAATATGATAAAAAATAATGTGCTAGTTTATAATTTGTTGTATTAATTATATACTTAATATAGTTTTATTTGTAATACAGGGTGAAACAAAATATACTTACATCGAGCAATGCAAGAATACAAATTCTGTAACGATTCTGTTGAAGGTAACGAAATCATTATTTCTAAATATTAAAGTTATAATGATGAAGTATATATTTTAACATTGCGTATTTATTTAGGGTCCAGACAAATGTACCCTTGTTCAATTGAAAGATGCTGTCCGAGATGGTCTGAGAGCAATCAAGAATGCCATTGATGACAAAGCAGTGGTCCCTGGTGCTGGTGCCTTCGAGGTGGCTGCAAGTAAAGCTCTGCACCATTACAAAGATGAAGTAAAAGGCAAAAAACGGCTTGGAATACAGGCATATGAAGAAGCTTTGCTGGTCATTCCAAAAACTCTTGGTAAATATTTCAGTGAACAATATTGGTATTATAGGTACATATTTTAAATAAAATAGTAAACTTTTAAAAGCATTATATTCACATTATGCTCTGTTACATTTCTGTTCAATTAATATTTTTTATGATTGTTGCAGCATTTGTGTTTTAGTAACATTTGAATTTTTTTACTTGCAGCTGTGAACAGTGGATTTGACGTTCAAGATACGATTGTAAAACTTCTGGACGGATCTACAACATTAAATGCAGTAGTTGGAGTTGACGTGTCGACTGGAGAAGCTATAAAACCATCTGATCTTGGAATTTATGATAACTACGTTGTCAAGAAACAAATTATCAACTCCTGGTATGTAAATGTTTTGCAAAATTTGTTGTTCACATCTTGGATTTCAAATAAATTACATTCAACTTTGCATTATTTAGCACTGTGATCGCCTGCAACCTACTACTAGTTGACGAAATAATGAGAGCTGGGCTATCTTCATTGAAAGGATAAACTTCATCATATGCCAGCTATTTCTTTAAATCGTTTAATAACCTAATGAACACCGTTTATTTTATTTGATTTATATTTTCTGTGGTAAATTTAAATACATCCAATTTATGTTGCGAAAACTTTAAAATAAATTCGAATTTAGATTTAGAAATAGAATTAATGTTACGAATGAAAAAAGTATTACTGCATTTCAGACAGCCGAAACAAGAATGGGAAACATACATTTTTATACATGCATCATGGTAAAGAGTAGCGATTTAAGAATTGTATAATTATAAGAGGAAAAAAGACACGTGTGTTAAAATGTAACTCATTTATTTATACCTAATTATTCAGGAATTTATGAGTTCCTACCTGTAAAAGCTGAATATACTGGTTATATCTTTTTTTAAATTAAAATTTCGTGTCAACAGAAGATTGAGTTGTAATAGTATATTATGCTTCAAGGGAGGAAAGCGCGCGCTTGCCTTCCGTGGGGCATACGCTATTTTTCTCCCGACCGCATCCATTACTCCTGCATGAAATAAGGATATTCCGACGCGGTCGGGAGAAATAGTATATTACTCACCAAGGGAGACAAAATAAAGAATGTCTCAGACTGCGTGTAATTTTTACTCGAGGTGAAGCCGATGGTGAAAAACATGTAGTCTGAGGCATTCTTATTTACTTCCCGAGGGAAGTATACGATTTTTCTTCATGAAGCGGGGTAATATACTATTTTGACCCTCCGGCCGTAAAACTCGATTTCTCGGCATAGAGTGAAACCTTCGGCTGCGAATTATCGAGTCCTACGATTATCGGATCAAAAAATGCATTATTGGTCACGGGCGTAATATCGCTCTCCGACGAGTGCGATTGTTACACGGAAAGAAATTTCAAGTAAATGCCACTGCTCCTCAGGGAAGTAAGAGCTACCGCACGATTTCTGACGAATTTCAAATGACGGTTAAAATTCGAAATCGTTAAAAAGAAAATTTTTATGAACAGATACAATTTTATTACACCTTTTTGAATAGTTATTCATAATTTTCCAACTATGTAATTATTAATAATTAATTTTAATGATCTATAAATGTTGAAACGGAAAAACTTGGTACTTTTTTCATTCTAAAGCTTCTGTATTGAAAACAGTGCTAGATACACTAAAAATGCACTGAAACTCTTTTGTAGAGCTCAAAATTTCCTACAAAAAAGTCAGGGATGGCTCTAGACTAATGTTAATAGCTTAGCCACGAACAACGATAGTATATGCCCCATATTTTACAAAAATTCCAAAATATTCATAATTAACTTGTAAGACAAAATTCCAGTGTTATTCGTGGATAATCTATTAACTTTAGACTAGGTCTCTCGCTGACTTTTTTTTGGGAAATTTTGTGCTCTATAAAAAAGGTTCAGTGCATTTTTAGTGTATCTTGCACTGTTTTCGATACGGAAGCTTTAGAATGAAAAAAGTACCAAGTTTTTCCGTTTTAACAAGGTTTATAGATGATTACAAATAATTATTAATAACTATATCGTCTAGAAATTATGAATAAATATTCTCAAAGGTGCACTCAAATTGGATCTGTTTATAAAAATCTTTTTAACGAATTCGAATTTTCACTTCGCTCGGGCGACAAACTTCACAATCTAATCTTCATACTAATTTTTACTCTTAATAACGTCTTATTGATACATGGCATTCACTTTGAGATATGCATAATTTCAAAATAATTTGAATTATTTTACAATAATAATTTGAATTATTTTACAAAATCGGCTTCGTGGGTTAGACGATTAACGCACTGGACTACGAAGTCGTAGGGCGTGAGTTCGATCCCCGTCTGGTGAACAATTTTTCGATTTTGTTTTCAAGCAGCAGCTCGCTGTTGGTAAGACGAGCCACGTTGTTTGTGTTTACGTTTCGAAAGTATTGTTTATCTAGCTGAAATCGTCTCATGACCGCTGCTCTACTTGGTGCAGGTTTCTGCAGTCCTACATTTCATACACTAATGTGAAGTATGGCGCCATCTTTCTAAGTCGATTTGCAGCGCTCGCAAAATCATAGTAAATAATACGGCAAACACAATTGAGTAAAAAGGGCGATTCCGCCCGTTAATTAACAATAAAAAAAATAATAATAGAACATGAGGGGCATTCCAAGTGAAATCACCCACGCTTTGGAGTCGGGTTCCAGATTTTGTTTTACATTAGAATACTTGTAGCAGGTTCAAATATAAGTTGTAGCTTACAATACTAATTTGTTTAAAAATTATTGCAAAAACAATATTATACGAAAAAATTGAAATCAAATCGTTTTCAATCGATCATAACGTGCAAATTATAATCGATAGAGAAAAACTTCTAAAACGAAAAAGCTTGAAAAATATTTAAACTTTTAAGTGGTACAAAATAACTAATCAAATTTTTATTGTTTATAAAAGTTTTAGTCAATTTTCTCTTTAAGGGGATGAAGCGATTTTTTGGGACCTGAATAAAAAATGTCCGCAAAATTGCCCTCTTTAATTTCATGAAAGAAAATTTTAGTACTCTTTAAAAATGGCTTGTTAACTGATAAAAAATCGACCACGCGCGAGCCATCTGTCGGCCGTGCCGCGCTGCCTTCACGCTCACTGGCCATGTGAGTAGGTACAGGGCGGTGTCTCGAACATTTGCCGTGTATAGGTGTAGTTAGTACATACGCCTGTATTTAATATTTTACTTTTTATTATCTTTTAGAATATATTTTAGACTTAATATTCAATTTTCCTATGAAGTTGTATAAGATAATAGACTAAAAATCATGAACCTTCCTTGATGCTTTATCCAGGCTTAGGAATGGCAGATAGTGGTCTGGCGCATTTAAAAGCAGCCTATACAGTCTAGCGCCGAGCTAGGCCGTGCTTCGCCGCGCACGACAATAGTAAAACGTTAAAATCTTTGCAACCAGTAGGAATTCTATCTGGAAATTGTCAGAGAATTCTCTTTAATAGTTAGAGAACATATAATGCAAAATTCATGAAAATTAAAATAGGCCATCTTGTAAAAAAATGACGTTTTAACTTTAATTTCAATTTTTGCGTAACTGTAATGTATATAAAACCATTTTTTTATTCTATATTCGAAAAGTTGAGAAAAAACCCTAAATTTCACTATCTAAACTTTTTTTCGCAGGATTCATAGTTGTTGAGTAAAATGAGCTCGAAACGCCAGGTTCCGCGCGGAAGCGTTGAAATGAAAACAATCATAACTTTGCACGTTTTGAGTTAAAGGTCAAACAAAAAAATACGTATCGACAGATGTTCGATGTAGAATATGAAAAAAATTGTTATAACAATATCTATTTTTCGAAAGAAAATGTGACATGGAATGCCCCATATGCAAATAAAATTTGAATTAATTTCCAATTGAGTTTTCTAACATTGTAACCTAATTGGATTATCAAATTGAATTTCAGTTATGAGGTATTTGTATATATATACTAATACCAATATTTTGATGAACATCCAAGACTTCACATCTGATGGTTTCCATCGGAAATGATAAAACCCCGGTTTAATGGGAACCCTCCAAATTGTATTTTAGTTTTCTTTTTTTAGTATTCCAAATAGTATTATTCTGGAAAGAAACAAAGACTTTGCATCTATTGGCAATTTACTAGAGTGTTCAGAATTATATTCTGCTTGGATTACGAAATTGAATTTCGGTTGTTTTCCATTTGTTATTTCAAATGGAATTGTTTCTATAAACAACAAAGATTTCGCATCTGTTGGTGTCTAATTGAAATCGCGAGTAGATAATTCATTGGATTGCTAAACTGAATTTAGACTGGCTATTTTCTATATGTAATTATATATATTTTTTTCTATAACTAAACACACCTATTGGACAGTTCTTGCAAGGGGATTGATTCATCGAAAACAGATACAGAATATTAATCAAACTGCTTGTTGGCTTTATATTGGATTTTGGAGTCCTTAAAACCAGTCTTAATTACATATTCTAATAAGAAATAATTATTAAATTACCGAGATACGTATAACATTCGTAGCGAAGTATTCAGAAGCATTTAGAAGCTTTCAGGTTCTCCGCATTCAATACTTTCTAATACTTTAACAAGGATTAATAAATAACATTCAGAAGTATTGAAATTTTCAATCAAAAGTTTTGACAAATTTGCTGACATCATTTCCGTAAAAAAGAATGGATATGAGGAACTCAACGGATACATTTTAGAAGGTATAGTGATTGACGATGACAATGAAAACCGCATTGTATTCTGCTACAACGACAACCTTGTCAAAGAAAAATGGCATCGACAGAATGGATCATGTTCACTGACGGAACGTTTGATGCCATTTCAACATAAAAGGCCTACAGCAGCTAATCACAATTATGGGCAAGAAAAAGTCTCAAGTAATGTAGTTTTCTTTATGAAAATAAAGCATACTTGAATAATAATATAAATGAACGTTGTACAAGAGAAGTTTTGTCTTTTAGGCTATTATTTATGTGTGGTCATTTTTGCCCCCAAAAAAAACGGAATCTGCGTATGCTGCATTACTGAATGCAGTAAAAATTATAGCACCACATTTAAAACCGATTATCCTGATGTCAGATTTTGAAATAGGTTTAAGGAATGCCTAGGACATTTGTTCCATTACATCCAGGTAAATTGTTATTTTTTATTGCATAGCTGTATTTCTTAAAAAAACAAGGAATGCTTATATAATACTTCAAAAAGAATTCTTTGTAATTAATAGAGAGATGTAACAATAGTTTCCTATGTGGTAATTTGCTATAGAATTAAAATTTTAAATTAAATTTAAATTAAATTTATTTTTAAATTAAATTTATTCAGGTAATCTATATTATAACATATTGATTGAATGGGAGATGAAACGGTCAGTCCCCGCCTCTCCGTACATTATAGAGCCCAACAAAATTTGTTTGCCCTACAAGTAAAAGTCGGTTCTGATTTTGGTTAGAATCCAAAATATCCAATTGGCGCTAGTTTTTTAGATATTGAAGGTCAACGGGTAAAAAATTCGATTTTCGGCATTTTTTAGCATCTATTTACAGCCTAAAAATGTTATTGTCCTCCCGGTAAAAGTCAATTTTCATAATTTTTCCCGCAGAATCCAAATATGTATGCGGAAATATTAATTTGGATCTACTTTTTACTCCAATTCTAGGTCAAAAAGGTAAAAAATCTTGTTTCAAGACATTTTTCATGTCTATACTATAGAACCCGAATCGGACCTTCAATTTTGGCAAAAAGTAAAGTCAAATCAATATTTGGCGTACATATTTCAATTCTGCAGGAAAACTCTTATCAGAATTGACTCTTACTGTTTTACAAACTAGAATTTTTGTGGGCTGCGAATAGATGCTCAAAATGCCTGAAATCGGATATCTTATTCCTCTAACCTTTAAAATCTGAAAAACTGGAGGCAATTGGATATTTTGGCGATCATATTTGGATTCTGGAACCTCAATCCTACCAGAAGTGAATCTTTCTTATAGGGCAACATGAAATTCTGAAATTTTTGTTGGTCTGTGTTATGTGCAAAAGTATAAAAATACTTGTCCATTATAATACTTTATCTGCAGATATAACAATACAAAAAATTAACAATAAAACTAAAAATAAAAGGAATAAGAAAATATAATAACGCCGTAATACGTAATTTTACAATAAGTATTTAAATTATAATGACTAGTAATATTGTATTCGATACCATAAATTTTGGTTTTAATTTCATTAATTGGGCAATAGCTTTTGGACCAGATCAGTTGTATTAACCACCATAAGGAAGTTTTTAATTTTAATTTTTGTACCTAGGAAAAGTGCTGAGGAATTCTTTAAACCATAGGGTAATATATTTAAACATTTACAATCGATGTAGTCAAACGCTCTTTAGCTGATAGATTTCATCCTACGTATATCTTGTACTAATAAACTTATTTTGCTGCGAGTATTGAGGGATGTGATTAATTGGTCTGTAAGGTCTAGATTTCTAGCAATCAAATACTGCATAGTATTATGGCACTGACATTACCACTAGACAAGATAAAGCTGGCATACGATGAAATAAAAAGACACGCAAGTGATCGAGTATATGAACAGTGGACAACTTTTTTAAAATATTTTATAGATAGATTTCTGGTTAACAAAAATTACTGCTAATAAGTTCAGTGTTTTCGGATTAGATAACCGCACAAATAACTGCATTGAAAGTTACCACAAGCAATTGAGACGAATAATGGCGACGAAACCAAATGTTTGGACATTTATTCGTATGTAAACTACGGAAGTACTCATTATTCATTACTTAGCAATGAGGTTCATATAGTTTACTTTCCAATTATTTACTTCTCTTGTAAGAAGACAGAAAATAAGACAAAAAATAAATTTTTATCAATACGTTTATTTCCAGAAAAATTAATCAAGGATGTAATTTCCACATCACTACTGAGAATACAGCAGCTAAAACATACAAATCGATTAACTCAGCTACTGCGTCCAAATGTGGACTCGACTCTGAGAACATCCAGACGACCCAATCTGGTCGTTTGTACAAGAGACTACAAAGTTAATTAGGGACACTGTAAGTGTGGCATGTGCGCAAAGTGAAGGTAATTCTATAGTTCATTTCTTGTTACATTAAATACCCAGTAATCGAAAATGCATTCAGAAAAGATGCATTCAATACTAATACAAAAATAAATTTCCACAAAATTTTTAATTCCTATGAATTCATTTATAGCCAAACATAATATACACAAAAAAGAACTTAAATTCATTTGAATGTACGTATAATACGTCATAATGACCATTATCCTTCGAGCCTCGTTCTCATGATTTAACAATGTAGTACCGCTAATGTATTAAGTTATTTCACCAGTTTCAGAGTCCAAAAAACACAAAAGGACGATGTACCTCTTATCGATTACAAATTCCGTTCTCTTGTCATAACGCTTTTGGTGCTGAGTGACAGCAATTCGTTTCAGATAATTTAACGTCTTTAATTTAGTGAATCATGGAAAACAGGAAGAGATCGAGAGATAGAAGCAAATCTTGCAAAAATCGACGTGATCGACGTCGAAGCTGATCACGGGATAGCTGCAACGATAGGAAAGATTCCCAAAAAAGGTCACATAATAACGATCGTGACAATACGCGCAGAGACTACCGTCACACTAGTAACCATAGTCAAGCCGATCACCTTCAACAATAACCAATGAAATGCTTTGGGAAACGATTCAACAATTAGAATAGAAATTTAACGGGTTCCACAATCCTAATGCCACTAACGATACAATAGAAGATGTTCACACATAAATTCTGGATTTAAAAAATTATACAGGATTACTTCAAGGTACATTGTTACTAATTTTTGACGCTGAGTTCACACGGGAGATGAAACTAATGCGTACTTCTAGTTAGGGTATAGAGCTTGCACGAAAGGCAAGACATAACCCAAGTAATGATAGACTTTCTACTCATTTAAAAGTTTGGTTTGTTTTATTTATAACTTTGACCCGTTTTTTATTATGGAAGAAAAAGAGGAAATGGATATTATCACAGATCCCGAAATTTTAGAGATTCTAGGTGATAATCCAACTTCTTAAATAAAAGAAGTCACTTTACATTCCGACCTTACAACACGATGGCAACATTGGATAAAAAATAGTGTCCGTGAAGAAAAACATATTTTATTGTCAAAATACGGACAAAAAAGTTACTGTCCATTGGAACGTCTGGTCTTAAATCCAGAGGTTATTGCTTAGCTGAAGGAAGCATCTGGAAAGAGGGATTTTTATTATGTTGAGGCTCAAAATAGTGTTGTTTCATGTTTGGCAGGTTTGAGCAGTAGAATCAGTTTGATGCTTAAGTCGCCCGCTAACTCATTCAACAAAAATGAATTGTTGACGTATTTGCTCGAAACTGGTAAAATTTTAGCAAACTTACAACACCAACTTACATCTACAAGGAAGTTCCTCATTTTACCTAGTATGGAAAAGAAAGCCAGACAGGTTTTGGTAAAAACCGAAACTGATACCTTTCTGTTTGGAAGTAATCTTGTGGAAAAATTAAAATCCCAAAAATTCATGGAGAAGTTATGAAATTACAACCTCAAGTAAAACCTCCATTTCGTCCTGCAAGTTCGGGAAAGCCCGCTAGAGAAAGTACTGGTACCCAGAATGGCGGACAAATTCTCATATCAAGCGAAGCAGCCATTTCGGTCCAGAGTTCAAACAGGTAACATGCGGATACAACTGAAAACTTTGAACTTTCAAAAGAATACTCGACAGAAAGTTAAAGGTAGAAAAAATGGCAGGTCGTTCAAAACTGTATATCAACAATTTGTCATAGGTAACAAATGATCAATTTGTATTAAATGCTATTTCTGGATATGAAATTAATTTTTTGAAATCAGTATATCAGGCTGTAAGGCCTAAAACCCCTTGTTTTCACTCTGTAATTGAATTCAAAGAATATAAAACAGCAATAGATAAACTTTTATCTACTGGAGCTGTAAAGAAATGTAAACCCGTAAAAGACGAATTTTTATCTTAATATTTTTGGGTACCAAAACATGGGTCAAAACGTTTTATTTTGAATTTAAAAAGTTTAAATACATTTATACAAATTAATCATTTCAAACATTTTGCATTCGTACAGCAAAGAATATTTTACAAGAGGGTTTGTTTATGGCTCGTTTTGATCTCATGGATGCATATTTCCTAATTCCGATAGGAATTATTTTTAATGAACAAGGATATGAATTTGTAAGTCTTCCATTTGGTTTAAACATCGCACCATTTGTTTTCACAAAAGTATGCGGTCAGTAATTAGTTTTCTTAGAGAAAAAGGTTGGTTCTCAGTGTCTTATCTATATGATATTTTACTTTTCGGAGCAACAAAAAAGGAGTGTTATAACAATGTTAAAGAAACAATCGCATTACTTTCAAAATTAGGTTTCATAATGAATTTCGATAAGAGTGAAATGGAACCAAAAACGAGATGCCAGTTTTTAGGTTTCATTTTAGATTCGGAAAAATTGACCTTAGAACTACCAGAGGAAAAAAGGCTTAAAGCTTATAAATTATTAAAACGTTTTTTATTAAGGAGCAATAGTTTTATCAGAGAATACGCGACTTTTGTCGGTACGTTAGTTGCTTGTTGTCCAGTCGTAGAATACATTTAGCTATATACAATTGAAAGACAAAAGTATCTGGGCCTATTGGAATCTGAGGGTGATTTTAACGCTTGCATGTCTTTGCCAATTTCTTTAAGAGAAGATTTCGATTAGTGGATCACTAAGATTCAAATTTCTGTTAAAAGAGTTGTAAGACCTAGACATGTTCATGAATGATTCACCGATGCCTCATTGACTGGTTGGGGAGCTACTTATAATAATGAATCGATAGGAGGTTTCTGAACTGAATCAGAGCGAAAATTTGTCTGGCATTGAAAAGCTTTATTCATGGCTTAAAAGGTTATGAAATCATTTTCAGGATAGATAACAATACAGCTATTTCGTATATTAATCGCATGGGTAGTATTCAACATTTAGAATTAAATAAAATTGCCAGGGACATTTGGTCTTGGTGCGAGTTAAGGAATCTTATATTATATGCAAGTTGTATTCGATCCACAGACAATAAAGATGTGGATGAACAGTCCAGAATCACTAATACTGATACTGAATGGGAGTTATGTAAGAAGTTTATAAAATTATAATTAATTCATGTTATATATATTATATTAATAATTCATAAAATTTACTGTTCTTGGGAAAAGGACCCGGATGCTTTTGTGATTGACACTTTTACTCTTAATTGGAGTAAATAGAAATTTTACGCTTTCCCTCCGTTTTCGTTGGTTTTGCGAACAATTAATAAAATTCGAAGGGAAAAAGCTTACGGCATTGTAGTAGTTCCTTTTTGGCCATCACAGCCGTGGTTTCCGATCTTTTAAGATATGTGCGTTAGTGATCCAGTTAAATTTCTACCATATGATAACTTTGTCCTATTTCCTTGCAGGTCAATTCGACGTCCCTTGTCTCGACAATTGACCCTGATAGCGGGGATATTATCAGGCAAGCCTTTCGACAAAAGAACATCGACAATTCAGCAATAGATATTATGGTTTCTTTGTTATCTGAATCAACCATAAAACAATACGCCGGTCATCTAAAAGAATGGTGGCAAGCGATTGGAACTAGATTCATCCAATGCCGATATTAACACCATAATTTCCTTTTTAACAGAAAAATTAAAAAAGGGAGCATCATACGGCACCTTAAGTAAATGTCGTTCTGCCATTCCATTAATTTCTATGAAGGAAACGGGTCATTACTAACTAGATTTTTTCGATAAGTTTTTAGATCACGACCTACAAAATCAAAATACAGTACTATCTGGGATATTGATCTCGTACTTAAAAAGACTATTGAATTATATCCTCTAAATTCGAATAATTTAATGCAATTAACAGAGAAATTAGTAAGCTTATTAGCAATAGGTACTGGCCAGCGTGTGCAAACTTTGTCCGATATTAAATTAGATAACGTCAAACAACATCAGGCAGGATATGAAATAATTATAACTGAACTGATTAAAACATCTCGCACTGGAGTTAGTCAACCGGTTATTTTCTTACCATGTCTAGAGAACAATATTGAAATTTTCATTGCATGTACACTAGGTAAATATTTCGAAGTGAAAAAGAAATTTAGAAACGATAATGATTATTTATTTATAACAACAAGAGAGCCTTTTAAGACAGCCAATAAACAATCACTAAGCCGATGGATAAGATCTCTGCTTACCAAATATGGTGTAAACGGCAGGTTTACAGCACACAGTACGAGACACGCATCGAGTTCACTTTATCCATTCGAGTTTACTTGGTGTTCGTATGTGAAATGTTTTCACTGATTAAAAAAGAAATATCATTTTCTGTGAACATCTACATTGTTAAATCATGGGAACGAGGCTTTTCGGATAATTGCAATCGAACATCATAGGTAAGTTCGTTTGATTGTACAATATTAAATATGAATCCATGCGAATGCATATATAATATATATTATTATTATTATTTGAACTTTCTCAATACATTCAAATCCAAAAATACTTTACTAATATTTTAATACAAAAATATGAATCCAAATGAATACAGAAATAACTGTGTTGTCGAAACTACTTAAAATACGAATACCATTTAATCCACCATCGTGATTGGAAATATGTTGTATTAATACATATGAATCCATTTATAATTGACATGGAAAAAGGCGAAAGTCATTAATCCATCTGAATACAAAGGAAGATTGAAATGATAATTTTTTTAACGCAATTGAATCTATGAATAATAACAATTGATCACCAGAAGTAATAAATCCATATTAATACATAATTTAGCTAAATAATGCCCGTTTTAATCCAAATGAGTCTAAAATAAATATCAATGCAACAATTTACTACGGATGCCTAGGTAATAGTATAGTTCTCAAGATGGGGAGGAAACTAGACAAGTCCTCCTCACGTGCAAGATTGCCACCCAAGCCGAAGGCGAGGCCGACAAGCACGTGGGAAATGCTTGTCTGTTTTACTTCCCGAGAGTTGAATACGATTTTTCTACCTAATGCATTGAAAGTGACCATTTTAACCGAGAGTTGCCTTCGGCTCAGGTGGTAATCTTACACGTGAGGGGGACTTGCCTATTCCCCCCCCCCCCGCTGTGAGAAATATACTATTTAAGTGTAATAACAATGTACATTTATTTGTAACCTATTGCCAATTTTTTTATTTTTCAGTATTTTTTACGATTTGATAGTCGGTTCATTATAAAATCTTTGACATGAATTTTTGCTTTAATAAAAAAATTTATTTTCCTTACTTTCGGTGTAACACACCGAACCGCCTGACATGGCATGCCCCACTCTCCCCTTTCTATACAAGTTTCTTTCTTATTGTAAACTCAGGTCAAATTTAAATAAATGCAACTTCCTACATTGATTACATCCCCAACGGAAATGAAATTCATACAAAAATGTACAGAAACGTACAGAAATGTAAGATATCGTATAAAAATGTTTTTATTGGGAAAATTCGTACATTTTGTACACTTTTGTAAGTTTCTGTACGATTTGTTACGTTTATGTACATTTTTGGCGCTGTATACTTGACTTGACTTTTAACACGAATTATTTTCGGATGGAATCTGAGCCGCGATTAGCCGCGATATGCCATGACATGTTAAAAAGTGCAAATATGGTTGAAAAAGTATATAAACGTAAAAAAATGTATAAATACGTATAGAAATGTACGAAGACGTGCAAAAACGTTTCAAAGCGTACAGGAGTGTCTGAAAACGTACAGAAATGTATGAATACGTACAGAAATGTGAGAAAACGTACAAAAATGTATGAAAACATAAAGAAACGTACGTAAGTGTACGCATACGTACAAAAAAGTGAGAACGTAACGAAAAAACATTAAATAAAATAAAATGCGAGATAGAAAAAGTACGCATATGTACAGAAACGTAAGAAACTGTATATAAATGTACGTAAACGTACCAAGTCGTACGGAAACGTACGAAAGTGTACCAAATGTCCGAATGTTCCTAAAAAAAAAAACATTTTTGTACGATGTCTTACATTACTGCACGTTTGTGTACATTTTTGTACGTTTTCTTTCGCTTTCGTATCTTTCTTATTTCCGCCGGGGATGAATGTATTCTTTTATTAAATTTTAATGCTCATGTAAGACTGATAAATTTGACTGGTCTATTTACATTCTTATTTCACTTATGGAAAAAGGTCATGTGCAATGGACCGAATTCTCATGTAAATTGTACATCGTCATTTTCGTTCAAAATGTTATATGTGTAAGTGACAACACTTGTTGTCATTGAATCAAATGAGTTTGCGTTCAGTTAACTTGTTCATGTTGTAGTTTACGAAGGAAACTGAACTCGGAGCTTTTAACCTAGATGAAATAATAATACGTATTGTCTACTTTACAACGAGTACACCCATTGAAGTATTTTATTATTTCCTTTAAAAATGTATACTACAGTAATTCTCAAACTGACAATTGATATTTCAATACTTTGTAAATCAATTTTTTGGTCAAATTTTTAAGAAAGCAATAACGAACCGAAAGATTTTCTGGAGTCTGTGGATGTGTGAAGAAACGGAGCCCTCACCGATGGCCAAAGGACTGGCAGGATTCTCAAATGACCACGATTATGTCTTGCTAGCTTCGCGAAAAATCAGAAGACTTAAATGACAAGGTAAAAAATGGAATTTGAATTAATTTATTAATGGTTGCTCACTTTCATTTAGTAATTCGCACTTTTCCTCCATCAGTTCCATTGGCAAACATTGTACCTCTGGGCACAGCACAGAAACGAAGTAAAAACACGGTGCAGAAACGGTGCAGCGGTGCAGCCCGTCAGGCGCCAGCACAAATTAATAACAGATAGCCAAAAGGCACCTTGTAAATAAATTCTTCCGAATTTTGTTAAACTGCATTAAACTCAGTCCGGATCATGAGATCATTGTTTACACAGCAAACGAAAAATTATTCGTAATGCTTGAACAGTATTCATTTTCGCACTTTGAATTCTATTTGTTGACCTTCGTGAATACTTCTCTATTGTCAATCGTTCGAAATCCTCTTCAAAGAATTGAATAGCTTGTTCTTGCGTTGCGTGTCCTAAAAAAGTAGTTTCGATATCTGGTGCGACGATCAGCCTGCAGTATCTTAAAGTATGCAAGTAAACCAAAGTATGGCTGGAAACTTAGTATCGCCTCAATGTGGGTTGGACAACCAAGTAATTGTGATACGTAAAAATTGCATTATCAATCGATTTATCCATAAGTTTACCTTGTATAAACGAAAATAGACATAGTCAAAAATGAAATATGGCAAAAAGGTCATCTGTTCACGTGGGAAGCATTCCATTCACCTTCGATTATATGAGTTTCAAGTGAATTCTTTGCGCCTTTACGATCGATATCCTGCGAGCAAAACGATCCTTTTTCAATTTGAAGAAAAGAAGGAATATTTTTTTTCCACTCGAGACTCGGTTACACGTGGTTCGGTCATTCTCATATCAGCACAACCTTCGAAGATCTAGACACCGAAATTTGGCACATACAAATCTCGACTTTTACATAACTCAATAATTAGGTAGATCTTTATTTAGCTCAATTTAAAACGATGTTTACATTATTTAATGTGGCTATATTTTGTCCGAACAAACTTTCAATGTGATGTCTGCAAAACTAGGATGCGTTATTTTGTAAATATAAGTTAACGTGTGTAGTAATAAAAATAGTATTTTCGAAAGACGATTCTGCGGTGTGTTGTGTATCTTTGTAACAATTCCCGAAGTGGTAAAGTGAAAAATTTGTCTGGAAAAGGATAAAAGTTCTTCATTCCGATTGAATATGTAAACAAAATTATCTCTTATATGAAAAATTAGTTATCAACATTTAAAATATATAGCATCGATTAACTTACCTTTTTGCAATTACTGGAAAACTTGTTGATCTCATAAATGTATAAGATTTCTAAAAAAATGTTAAAACTCTTTTATGAAACTAAATTTTACAAGTGCATCGATTCATATTTTTAATGTTTTCATGCTACCTATAACAAATTAAGAATTTAGAAACTTTCTAAAGGAGATGACTTAAAATGATTATTGCAAACAATTGAAATTACAACGTGGCATAGAATAATACTTAACGTGTGTTAACTTAATCCCAAAGCCAAGGATTTTTACAGTTTGCGTTAAAAGCTGTGAGACAATTAATCAATATTCCATAGCTTCTAAAATAAGTTTCTAAAATAACAACAGTAATATTTACATGTTTAATATAAATTCAGTATTAATAGCTGTATTGTTTTGCAACCTTCAAAATTTATCGAGTCCAGTCTTGAATAAAAAATACTTTACCTTCTGACATATGATCTACCGTGTAACCTTCTGGACACTTGACCTTCCGGGACATTTCACCCTCCGGGACACTTGACCCTCCGCGACATTTCACCCTCCGGGACGCTTGAACATCCTAGTCAATTGACCCTCCGGGACGTTTGTCCCTCTGGAACATTTGACCTTCCGGAACGTTTGACCCTCGGGGACGTTTAACCATCCGGGACATTTGACCCTCCCTACGTTTCGATCTATTTTTTACGATTATTTTCGATCCTTATTGATCGTTTCCAAACTCCCCCCTCCCTCCATCTCACACCCACAAAAATAAAAAAAGAAGCGAGACGCTTATAAAGTAAACTTCGTTTGTAAATCTGGCGGTACTGTGAGCCTCAAAATTACCGATAGATACTTCTGAAACGTCACTTAAACGTACAACGGATATGTCTATATTAAAAGGTTATTTTGGGGAATTCCAACGTTGCTAAATTTTCACCCGCCTAAATTCCACCTAATAATGCCTGGGAATCAAACATTATACTAGCCTAACCTCTAACTGACAGATGTTGTGTACAATTAGTAATGCGTGGAACTAGGGAGTGCTAGCGTCCTGGGAGGCTCCGCCACCAACATCCCACTTATTATTATTGCCGAACCGCTAACCGATAGATGTTAGCAATAATTGAACCCACGTGAGCTACGTGTCTGCAATTACCGATGTATGTAATCAGGGAGTGCTTGTGTGCTGGGGTGCTCCGCCCCAGACCCTCTTTTTATGCTAGCATAATCTCGAACCGATAGTTGTTAGTAACAATTAAACCCCCATGAACTACGTGTCTCTGCAATTAGTAATGCGTGTAACTAAGGAGTGCTTGTGTGCTGAGGAGCTCAGACATCTAGACCTTTCTTATTATAACCTATAACCGATAGATGTTAGTAATAATTGAACACACCTGAACTACGTATCCTTGCAACTACCAATGTGTGGAACTAGCAAGCGCTTTCGTGACGGGAAGCTCCGTCCCAGACTCCCTTTTTATACCAACCTAACCTCTAACTGACAAAACTTATTAATAATTAATCCCATGTGAACTAAGTGTCCCTACAATTACCAATGCGCAGAAGTAGGGAGTGCTGGCGTGTTGTGGGCCGCCCTCCAGACCCCCTTTTTAAACTAGCCTGACCTCTAACCGATAGATATTAGTAATAACTGAACCCACGTGAACAACGAATCTCTGCAATTAGTAATGCGTGGAACCAGGGAGTGCTTGTATGCTGGGGAGCTCCGTCACCCAGACCTCCATTTTGATACTAACCTAACCTATAACCGTATCCCTAATAGATGTTCGCAATAATTATTCAAAAAAAAAAAGGACAAGGCATTTCCCCCGCTTTAATGACGAATTTGTCTATTCGCGGGTCGGCTCTCGGGTGGAGAGGTAAGGACAGAGACAGGACGGTAAAGACAGAACTAGGCAGACACACACACACAATACCCACCCAGAGCCAAACCCCCTACCCCAGTATCGGTACACGGAGGGAAGGTTTTGCAGACAGCGCGCCGCCTCCCGCAGCGGCGGCATCCCCACTCTTTCAGGACGGAGTACCCCCGGATTTGGTTAGGTGGAACGTCAAAACTCAAGACACGCTGCCTTTCTGCCATTCGGGCACGCTGCCTGCCCGATCCGCGGATATGCAGCGTTCCCGCGTTTCGGGTGCCGTATTTGCCCGAATCAGACGTTCGAATCTTTCGTGTATATTATCGATGCAAAGCATCAATTATTTTAAAATTTCTTAACCGGCATACCAAGCATTTAATTCTCTTACTTATTTCGTGTACATTCATATTAAAACGAACAAAAACTCAGGTTCCAATTTTTTGTACGGGATAAGAAAAAATGTGACCTTTTCCCTGGTAGAAAAAACGACTAGTCTGAATGGGCACGTCCCAGAATCTGGCCAGTTTTTATGCCCATTAATTGTTTTTGAAATCCCGGACAGATATTGGGCAACAAATTGCCAGTTAATCACCATTTTAAACCAGACTAGTGTCTACCAAACTAGATTCTGTTCAGTTTGAATGGTAAAATAATGTTTAAATAAATGTTTAAATATATAATTTTTTAATAAGTGACATGATACATACAGTTACTGTTTATACATTACTGAAATTTGCTTAAATTTACTTCTAAGAAGGCTGTTAAAATTCCTCCTAAAGTTTTTTTTTGTTAACGAAGGAGCGAAATATGCATGAGAATTCAGTAACGATGCTTGGAATTAGACTTCGTACTCTAAAATAAAGTTTTGATTAAATTTACTGTTATGTAGGCTGTTAAAATTCCTCCTAATATTTTTTTGTTGTCGAAGGAACTAAATATGCATAAGAATTCAATATCAGTGTCTGGAATTAGACTCCGAACATCAAAGTAATTATGTACATCCGAATCCGGATTTGTTGAGGGTTGAACACATGCACATTGGCAGTTCCTTTGATAGCTACATGTACACATTATTTTGCAAATCTAACGACTTAATTAATTATAAATATTATATTTTATGATTTGTATCTTTCATCTCTGCGCTTTAAGTATTTTTTCACATTAAAAAAATTTGAATTTAGTTTAATTTATACGTAGAAAATAGTAAATAATTACAAAATCTATGAAAATGCCCTTGCAAATTACAATTTTGCTCTTTTATTTAGTTTACAAATTGTGCCTGGAGTTTGCAAAACTTTTAACTTCACAATGTCGTACTTTTACCGTTGTATTAAAGGTACAACTGACCTGAAATATGATGCAAATATATAAATGTTTAGTCTTATTTGATCAAAATTGATCATATCTTATACAATAGATTAATTAAATAAATATTTGGTACAAAAATATAAAAATATCTTTATTACCACAGCTTCCGAAAGGCTGTCGAACTGGAATACATCACAAGTAAAATGTTATCTATGAATTAACATGCATGAATTGTTTCGAAAGTTCGTTAGCATGAGGATCAAGTGTTCCATTTTTAATAACTATTTATATTTTTCTGAAAAAAGGAAATCATTTTTATTTATGTTGATGGTAATGTTGAAATGTGGCGCTGGATACACAGGACGGAGTTTATTCTTCATCAATCACAGACGTGCAGTCACACCGGTCACTCGCGAGGCGAACCACCGGTATCGGGTGGGCTGCGTGTCCGAATTTCGCTTCCAGCGGCACTGACGCAAGTTACGACGACATGTGCCGTCGATCGAAATGGCAGCGCTTCGTGCCGGGCATACTGCGCGCAAAACCTTCTCTCCGTGTACCGCCAGCAGTTTCAGCGGTCTGTGCCGTAGCGAATACGACACGGGGATTATCCCATCTTTATCCGAGATAAGACCCACGGCGTACCGACCGCGGGTATGACGATGACAGTACCGATAACTGCCGACCGAGGTCGGCAGCGGTCCCAAATTCGTACTTTCGCCCAGCAAGGTTCCCTAGTTATTCCACACTGGACATAAACAGAGAAAATTGCACGGACGGGGATTCGAACTCGGGACCTGCGTGACGTTCAGTTCGGCATTTATGCAACGTCTGGTGGCGTTTGAATGTAAGCGTTTTAAAAGTTGCACTGCACAGTGCAAAGTAACATGTGATGGCGCAGATTTGTACATAGGCCGAATACGTGCACTACACCGTGCATGGTATCAGCCGAATATGCTATAAGAGAAAGTTGCACGTACGAGCGAGAATTCGTACTTGCAAGCTGCAAGTACGTTAGTTATTTGGGAGCGCTGTGTATCCCGTTTAGTAGTTCTCATATGGTATTAATTGACACTTGATCATGTAGTCCCAAATCGTAAAAAAACTGACATAACTCGAACTGACTACTCGGAAGGTCAAGTCTCCCGGAAGGTCAAACGTCCCGGAGGTTCAAACGTCCCGGAAGGTCAAATGTCCCGAGGGTCAAATGTCCCGGAGGGTCAAACGTGCCAGCGGGTCAAATCTCCAGAAGATCAAATGGTAGAGGGCCAAATGGGGTAAGGTCAAGTGGCAGAAGGTAATGAGTATCACTACTCATGTTTATATATAAGGCAGTGGTTTCAGTTGTATCAGAAATAAACTTATTATTGTTACTATTATTAATATATTGCTACTTCGTGTGACTTAAAATGTAAT
The DNA here is from genome assembly GCA_030407085.1 of Trichopria drosophilae. NCBI lineage: Eukaryota > Metazoa > Arthropoda > Insecta > Hymenoptera > Diapriidae > Trichopria > Trichopria drosophilae. The sequence continues at coordinate 61,880,252 of CM059584.1, read as the reverse complement.
CGCGAGTCATCCTCTAATTACGGAATTATATGCGGAGAGAAAAAATATTGTATAGATTTGAATTTCTCGCCTTGTCGAGAATGTCGCCACGGTAGCAAATAACCAGATTATGATTGAGTTGTTTAAAGATATTGAAATTAATGTTGCGAAGTGATCGGAGGGCGCATAGCTTAGTTGATAGAGCATTCGACCGGCAATCGGAAGGTCCCGGGTTCAAATCCCGGTGCATCGAATCTTTCCACTATGGTCCCTATTTTCTTCGAAAAATCTTAAATAATCAAACCTCTACCATCATAAAAAAATTATAGATTTTTCTGGTAAAATTTGCATTATATCTGATAGAGTAGCCGAGTTTGAATAATGAAAATTATGAATCACAAAAACACCGTGATTTACTGGTTACAGACGCCCATAAAACATTTAGTTATTATTTAATAATTACGAGCATAAAAATACATTTATTTGAGTTGAAAATCCAAATATTTTATTTATTTGCATACAATGTTTTTTTTTTCATACCTTCACTAGTTTACTAAAAACTGTATATTATCGATAAAATTTTAAACTCTCTACCTGAAAACGTTCAGGTATTATTGATACTTTTTATCGAATTTGACATTAAAATCTGTTTTAGAGCGTTTTTAGGAATTATAATCGATCGCGAATTCCGAACAATAACATTCCCTCTGTAAGTATTCATGGATATATTGGTTCGCGAGTGTGTAACGCGTTTCATTGACGCAACTAAAAAACATTGTTCATTTATGGTGACGGACAAATGTAAATTAATTTTTGGAAATGTGCTTTGCTGTTACACATATGCTTCGCTGTGTAACGTTTTTTAACTGTTTCAAAGTTGGTTGTGTTCGTTGTGATCCTACAAACGCCCTAAGATAAAAATCACTAGAGGCACGTGTGTGTGTGTGTGTGTGTGTGTGTGTGTGTGTGTGTGCGCGCGTGCGTGTGTGCGCGTGCGTGCGTGTTTCAAGAACATAAATGGTGGGTGCAAAAGTACCAATTTCGCCAAGAATGCAAATTTTTAATGCTGATAAAATAAAATAAAGCTCCTGCGGTATTGATAATGTTGGAAAGATCCATCGGAAGTCACCGCTTGCATAAAATAATTTATATAACAGGTTGATTAGTATTATCACATTGACACAATCTTAGGCATTAAATAGGATGAATGTTTGGTTTTCTGAGAAATATGATGAATTTTAAACAATTATTGGAAGTATCGTCCTTTTTATTAAATTGCATTCGCTTCAAAACGCTGACTTCACTGCACAGTATGTTTCGTTTGGACTCCTTCATATTTATTTGTATTCCTCCCTCTTACAAGCGTTCCATGAAAGCTAACTTAGTTACTGAAAGAGAGAGGAAGAGAGAGAAAGAGAGTGAGGGAGATGAGAGAAAGAGAGGGGGATAGAGCGAGGGAGAGAGGGAGAGATAGAGGGAGCAAGAGAGAGAGAGAGAGAGAGAGAGAGAGTAAATCACGCACATGATGAATGTTGGTCAACAAAACGATTTCTACAACGAACTAAAATATATTCGGGCATCGAGTCCAATCTTCTTTAATTTTGCAATCCCAATACTCTCCTGTGTACATGTGACACAAACTATTGGTATATGGGTCTTCTTGCTTTTTAAACCACAAAGGTTCGTAAGATTCATAAGGCAAACCTAAAAATCATAAATTTCAATATTAATTTACATCGCTTTAACCATTCAAAAAAGTTATTTTTGTAATGAGAATGAAAACTGTATGAATGTGATATTCGGCACTATATTACATGGAATCATGAAATCATTCAAAGTGTATAAACAACAGTGACTAAATCTTATAAACTTTTGTTTTCAGTAAATGCGGCAATTGTTTTATACAAATATTGTAGATATACAGACACACACACACAGAGAATATTTTTTTAATTAAATGATTTAATTTAATATTCGTTATATTTTCTTGTTAAAAAAAATTTGCAAAATAACGGATTTATAATTAATTTTTCTAAAATATTCGATAAAAGTGCCGCCTATCGCAGCATGTGTCTGGAAAATATATACGTAAAGTTATCGAATAGATGTATTGAATAGTAACATATGACCTAGAAACATCCAGAATGGTCTCATTAAGGAGGTACTAAAAACCATTTTACCGAAAGATTGGCTGCGATTCCATAATATTTTTACTTTTGCTGTTGTAGAGCTGGAATTTTGAAAGGTAAAACTAATTTTTTAAATTTTACACAATTACGCTTGATGGTTTCGCTGGTTACCACTATATGGCCTTGTTATTCGCTCTCCTGTAACGTGGGACGTTTTTAGTTCTAACAAAAATTAGTTTTCCTAGAGTTTCATCTTTCTCTAGCTTGCACAGCTGTTACTAATAAAATTAAAACAAAAGGAAATATACTATTTTCCAAAATTCGACAACCAGAAGATAAGCTTCTTGCAACATGTGGCCGAGAGACACATGTTGGGCATCATCATAGTCGGCGACATGCCGCGAACCCTCTCGAGGTTCGTGTAAATTTATGATTGTTTATAGATCAGCTTTCGATCACACAAGCCGCCGTAGCCAACGGCCAGAGCATTATCCCATAATAAACTTAAAAATATCTTATATCAATAGAACACTTCCTGTTGTCGAACGCATGTGGAAAACAAAAAGACTAAATAATTTTTTGTCCCGAATGACGTCACGTTCACGCCGTTTTTCTTTTAGTAATACCAACAATTACGATTGCAACTATTATAATCAATTAACCATTAATTATAGAAGCGCTACTAATAAAATTCATTGTCCTCAATAATATTATATTGTAAGAGAAGATAGTATACATCATATCCTCGTTTCCTCACTTTTCCGGGCGGAAGCCCTGCCTCTTTTTCTCTATCGTCCAATCTTGACATAGACAATTTTAGACTCTCATCTCATGAGCATAGAAAGTCCGGCGTTTAAGCAAATTGTAAGACTTTATTTTATTTTGATCACATTTACATACTTATATATTTTTACACATTTTTCAACTTCCAGGATAATTCCTTTTTTTCTCTTTTCCCTATTCCATAAAATAATACAATTAATTCAAAAGCTTGAGGTTAGATGCTTCTTGTTAAGGTACCAACTTCGAGGTATTGAATTAATTATTTGAACAAATTTTATTCATCTTAATTCAAAGGCTTGAGGTTGGGCGCTTCGTCGCCAAGGTACCAACCTCGAGGTATTGAGTTAAAGACTTATTGCTAAATTCATCTAATTTTTAAACCAATTCTATTTCAAAGGCTTGAGGTTGGACGCTTCGTCGTCAAGGTACCAACTTCGGGGTATTGAAACAAAGGGACTACAAAATGACTCTAGCGTCCTCAGTTTCATTCTTAAGTCAGCAGGGGAATAAGCGAACATCACCAGATCGTCAGCGAAGAGAGGCATCAGAGGTCATACGTTGATGTGTGATCGATTCCTCTTAAGCCTTGTTCACGAAAATACAACACGATGTCGGAGATATACATGATAAATTGCAGAGGATTCAAAATTTCTCCCTGCAGGACCTTCTCAGTCACCCTGACTCGGTCAGTAGATCCACCCGCACGTACAATAGACGATTTGGCTGAATCGTAAAAGGCCTTAAGCACCCTAACTATTTTTGCACTAATCCCTGTATTACACAACTTTTGACAGTTTTGTGTGGGGGATCTAATCGAACGCTCTGCGCAAGTCAACAAAAAGGACATAAGATTTTTTGAGGCTTTTTTCCTAAGCTGGATCTGGAACGCATTAGCTATGGCTATAGCACGGTAATTCTCGGGGTCAGAACGGTCACCCTTTTTTGAAGAGCATGAAGAGATCAGCCACCATGCACCCCTCGGATGGCAGCTCGTTGACTAAAATGCAATTAAAAAGGTACAAAACATAGGAAAACCACTCTCCCGTGAGTAGTTTCCACGATTCTCCCGCAGCTCCTGGGGCAGAATAGGGCCGTCAAGATCTTTATCAAGAGCGCCATAGAATGTTAAAGACGTCGTTGACTTCAAAGGGTAGAGGAGCCTCAAGTGACTTGCACAAGCCTCCAGGGACACCGGCGAAGTACAAGGAGCCCGCCTGTGCCTCCGAACCTCCGACCAGAAGCCCTTGGCATCTCTCACCCCAGCGAAGGCATCTGCTATACGCGAAGTGTGCAGGTTTTAGCTACTGCCGTTGAATCATTAAAGTTGTTCTTGGCAGCAAGGTAAGAAAGATCGTAAGAGTTTTCGTAATTATTCGACCGAAGGATATGAAGGGCTCTGTTCATGACTTTTTCGCAGACTTACAGGACGCATCGTGGAAAACGCTTTAGAGTGTTTGTACCCCGGAAAGAACCTGAGGATTTCACTAAACCCTTCTGGTTGAGAAGGCTGAGAAGACCCGAACAGAAAGAGTCGAAAGACGGGCTTTGCGCGGCGTGATGGTAAAACAGTGCATAGGGGTCAACTTCGCGGAAGTGTTTAACTAGTTTTGCCTCCCTCTCTGGTGACCACGACGTTACATACCTTGGTGCTACTCTGGACGAAAAATGGGACACGGACGGAGAATTAAATAACGAGAGAGACACCAAAAAAACTGTCGGAAAAATATCCGAGCATTCAAAAAAGTCTTTCACCAAATATAAATGATTGGCTCAGACCCAGACCAAGTCGACAATGCTTCGCCCCTTAACATCTATAAACGTAAATTGCGCGGGGCAATCGCTGAGCGAGCGACCATTTTATAGTATAAAATTATTGTTAAACATAAAATCGTAGAGACGTTTCCCACGAACATTACATCGGCTATCGGGACTTCACCTGGCAGCAACAAATTGAGTCTCCTCAAACAAGTTCGGGAATTCGCGTTCCAAGTCAAGGTCACCGGTTCACCAAATGAAATCTCCTAAAATAAATACACTATCCGGAAATTTGTCTGATAAGGAGTCGAGGACAATCTGAAGAGAAGATAACAACAAAGAAAGATAAGAATTTGGCGGAAAATAAAACGAGCCTTGGATTAACGGAAGCGGATGAGTTCTGATTAGTATAAAAAGCCAGTGGGCGGTGATTTCAATCAGCACCGCTGATCCCGACGACGGAGCAAAAGTTGACAAGCCGTCGCTGAATCTTCCTCTGGAACCTTCACGCGTTGGCGGGACAAAAAAGTTCACTACATCTAGGGTCGCTGGAGGTGTAGATGGGCTCAGTACACCACTTCTCACTAAAATTTATTACCTCGTGTTGATGGTATTTCGTAGCCATGGAGTAGTTGTGCGGGCCATGAATGTTCCAGAAGGCAACAGAAAGTGGAAGGTCTTGCCGATGAGATGGCTCCACTGGAAGAAGAGTTCGGCGAGCTGGTAGTACCACGAAAAGGGTTGAGAAGTCAGACGGTGAATGATGGCATGTTGAGATGCTCGGCAGCCCCTGAAGCTGGTAGACGGGACTGCAACTATGCGTTTTTTAGATGTGATCTATTAGCGCGTGGTCGAAATGCGCTTGGAGCTGACGAAATCTGCTGAGAGGAAGAGAAATCGACCTCCATTCCAGAAGATGATCTGTCTGTTCATTTACGGCTAAAGTCAAGAATTTTTTTTTTATTATTATTTTTACGTCGACTTGTGTGAACCCACATGGGACTAAATCGCAACGGGACCTACAGTTTATGAAGGTGGAATCCGAACCACCTGAGCTTTGGCGTTATTAGACACTTATAAACAAATACAGAGGTGTCCCGATGACAGATGGCAGAGGCCGGGCTCGAACCAGGGTTTTCTGATTACGAAGCCGATACTCTACCAACTGAACCACCGCCGCTCCTAAGCTAAGAAGTTCGCACAACTGCGGATGTACTATCACACAGTGAACAAGCTGAAGGTGCTCAACATTAAGCAACGATTGGCTGATAAAATTCGTGTTTTGGTGGTTGCCAAAAAGAGTCTGGAAAGGCGGGAGGGTGGAATTCGACAAAATGCAGCATTTTGGTCGAATCCTTCCAACCTCTTCAAACATCGTATAGCAGCCTCACGCGAGTTTCCGTCGATAGCCCCGGTTGAGGAATTCTGGGGGAGCATCTACGAGAAAACTAGGATTAATGCAGACACTCCAGATATTGAAAACTTGACCACGTTGTGTGACGAACTCGCACGACAAGGTGAAGATTGCCCACCCGTCAGTGAATTGGAGGTGAATAATGTCATCAAAAGATGAGGAATTTTCCTCGCCGGGCTGGGATGGAATTAACAACAATTGCTGGAAGAAGTTCACTTCTGTACATCAACACCTAGTTCGAATATTCACCTTTTATAAAAATGGGAACCAACCCACTCCGCACTGGCTAGCGGAGGGCCGAACGACACTAATTCCAAAATCGGGAGACTCTCATGTCTGATCCGAGAAACCATAGACCAATCACGTGTCTCAATACGTTATACAAATGGTTCACTAACATCAAGGTAACGAATGTATAGAGAAACCCGTAATTCTCAAGGGTATATCTGTGGACCGCCTTATGAACGTGTACATGAGATCACCCATCTATTCTATATGGATGATTTTACACTATACGCATCAGGCGAGGATCAATCACACCGATCTCTGAACATCGCCCTCAAATACTTGAGAGATATCGGCATGGAATTCGGATTGGACAAGTGTGCAGTCGTTCATTTGCATAGAGAATGGTCAGACTCCATTAACATATATACACACATACGTGGGTATACGGCAAAGGCATGTCCAGGAGGTGTAGGCTGTTAAAATAATTATCGTTAAGAAATACCGGCCTTCTCCGTCAGATCTGGTAATCACAATTGACCGGGAGAAATAAGGTGGCAGCCACGAATGTGTTGGCCGTTTCCCCAGTGCTCTATTCATTTGGAGAACTTAAGTGGAACATTGCCGAGATAAGGATTCTTGACCGATGCACAGGGAAATGATTTCTATGCAATGCAGTTTGCATCCAAGATCTTCCGTAGAACGACTATATTTGCCTCGAAATATGGGAGGTCGTGGCCTTTTGACCCTGGAATGTACGCATGATCGATTACTCCTTGAAGCTTGCAACGTGATTAATCGAATGAAGGATCCCCTGATGATTCTAGTTCATCAGTATGAAATTCAGGGGAAGGGGGCGTTCATGTACAACGCGGCGGAACGAGAGGCACGAAACCTCGGTCTGGTTTTCAATGTAGGACGTAGTGGTGCACAGGAAACTGAATCAGTCATCAATATGTGCACAGTACATCTCAGGGCTAACATATGGAAGGAACAACTCCGTATTTTTTAGGGAAGACATATAGACAAACCATTGCACAATTCATTGGAAATGTCCAACTTGGCTTGTGGGCAGAGTACGTGTTGTAGATCGTGTAGATGTCATGTTGGACAGTAATGCATCTTTTGGCAGCATGTCCAAGATATGCAGTTTCAGCAAACATCGTGCGTCACAATGAGGCTCTCCGAGTGCTGTATTATCATCTTCGCAGCGCCTATGGTATTGACGCGATCCCAGTTTTGTCGTCCTCACTGATATTGAATCCGTAGTCAAAAATGATTCGTGCCTAATATACTGGAATTACTCATTTCCGACGAGCAGGCAAATATCAGCCAATAAGCCTGACATCGTCCTTGTTAACTTCGATGACAAATCCATCTTCATCATCGCGTTTTCTGCACCAGCAGAGACAAACATAGTCAGCAAAGAGGACGAACAACGGATGAAATATCAGGAATTCGTGTTCGAGATGCGCAAGCTGGGAGGAATGAAACCAACTTTCCTCCAAAACATCAAAAACATTCCGGCCTGCCAAGAACATCCAAATTCCATCGCAGGCCGAATGCAGAAATCAGTGCTGCTGGGATCTCTTGTGTAACCACTAACACGATGGTAGAGGGAGTGGTTGCAGTTACGAACGAAATGGCCCGATGCAGTCTGCAGTGGAGGAGATGGATATCGGAGCCACTTTTCTTTCTGCTGTAAACTGCACAAGTGGATTATGGAGGGCCAAGGGAGGTTAGGGTTTTAGTCGGTAAACCTTGCTGTTAACATCAAAGGTAAGTTAACATCAAAAGAAATATATTACGAATAAAATTCTTAGCCTATTGAAATAAAGATAATACGTTCGTAAGTGACTAGGTAGAAGGTGCTTCCAAACTTGCACTGGTGGCTGCACGTTATAAATAGCCCCTATTGCATCATAAACATGTTATCTGTATGTAGTAGCGCGAAAATGCCAGTCAACAGGTGCTCTGTGGTCCATAGCATGATTTTAGAGGTTGGACATTTGAAAGCGATATTGGAAGTGTTTTTAGATTACGCGGTGCACATTTACGTTGTTCTTGTTTGAATTCACTAATAAACCTTGGATAACATAAACAGAAGTAGTATCATTAAACTAAAAAATGCGTAAATACATAAATCCATAGTTTCCCCTTCTACTTCACTCGTCCGATGATAAAAATAACCTTTTCAATTAAAATTAAAACAACAATCAATTTCCAACTTGATCGAGACATGTTCCTCCTTGGGAATGCGCGCGAGTTGGCTGAGAAGGAGAAACTACGGATTTGTCAGTGGTTTTGCATAAGCCGAATTGCTTAGTATAATTTCGTTAAGAAGCCGACCTACGTTACATCTTTCCATTACTTGAAGTAGTATCATGTTTAGTGCAATCAGAAAGGAAGACGAGGCTCTGATATTTGATTTCTTCTCGTATATAATAAATTACAGGCGTCACAGTACATTGGTCGTTATTGTAATGAAAACCTTGCGAAGCATTTTGTACGACATACGCATGATTCTAGTAGAAATCGAATAAGACTAGAATTTGATCAAGTTGGCGATGAATGAATGGATATTTAAATCTGTTAGTTCCTCGCATAATCTTTTCACATAATGTTCAGCCGCGAGCATTTCTGTGATAATATTCGATCGATCAGCATAAGTCCACTGGCTGAATAGGACATTTTCAATACAATGTGTATCGAAACAATTAAGTAAAAGCTCTGAGAGGACGTTTGTACCAGGACATGACTGATATCGATTCAAGCAGTAAGAAGGAGGTGATTTTTTATATATCATTAAATTTAGACAGTCTCTCTACTTACTTAAATTTGAATAATCATAAAATGTATGAAATTAAAAAAAAACATATAAATATTAAGATAAAACATTTGCTTGAAAAAATGTGATGCTTGGTGAGTTGTGTCTTTTTTTAAGAACTTGGAGGACCTGTTACAAAAGGAAGCTTTGTGGAAGGTGACCAAAACCGCCACCCAGTCCGTTGATAGATTGGAATGCTGCGCTATAACTCACCTATTGACTAGAGAATGGCCAGGTTAGAATATTCAGTCACCTCGTATTTGTTGACCAAGCCTTACCCGCCAGAAGGCTCTAAGGCTCGGGCCCCACGGCGCGGAGCCGGGATACGCCCGGACCAACGCCAAACCCCTTCTTCTGGTAGTCTCTACCAATCTATCTCAAAGCGGCAAGACTTCTCGAGCTCCTCGGTGAGGAGGGGACCTTTCTAATCCCTACGACACTCTGCAGGGTCGCATCCGAGTTGCATTGCTACTCACACATCGGAGCAAGCCAGACCTTTCAGACCCGGGGAGAGTCCTTCCAGTCCTAACAGAGTGCTCCTAGCCCAGCCTGCAGGCTTTTGAAACCACTACCTGCGCGAGTCCAACACCAATGGCTGAGAGGGTCCCCCGAAGGGGTAGCAAAGCTTGGAACAGCCTCCGCGAGTACCATTTAATATGACCTGGTGAGACATTGCGAGGCCTTGCCATAATCCAAACACCAGCCCTCTACCAGTTGAGTACTTGCCTACACGGGATTGGTCGCCCAGCTCGGAGGAATACGTGGTCGCCAGTTCCCGAAGGGCCGAAGCCCTCCCCTGCATCCTGAACCGTGCGCCATCCATGCGCTCTCTATGGACCACAAATTAATTTCCATTAAAATGTGGTATGCTGGTTATTATGAATGTAAAGTTATATAGCGCATGAATTTTCAATCGTCAACAAAGTCTCCTTGTTTAGGCCAAACACTGCTCGATAAACGGTAATTCGCCCAGATGTAAAGTTTTAACTTTCACATGATATTGCTCAGCACTGCCGTGGCGGAATCACAAATGTCTTCTTCTATATGAAAATGTACCACATGCTTATATACAAAGTTCAAGTAAACCATGTATCAGTTTTCCAAAAAAAGGAATATCTGAATAATACGAGAAAGATATGAATTGAAATACTCAACAAATCGATTATAATATATATAGTAGATTATCAGGTTTCACGACGAGGTAAACGAGCAATAAATGAAACACTTTATTTCCCAACGCGGATAATAATGTACCTAAAAATGGATATACATATAATTATATAAGTGCTATCCTACTAGTTATATATGGAGTTCCGCTTCCGACTTTAAGGGTAGAAATACATGTAAATGCTCCATATTTTTCATACACTTTTCTTTGTGATTTTGTCATCTCGTCTGATATTCAAGTAGTTTTCCTTGCCGATGGAATAACCGATCATCGTTGTGACGCCATACCGTGATTTGAGCCTACGTTTTCTCCATATCCCGATGCCAGAGACTTGTATACGTTTTCAGGTATATGGAATACCGTTCGATGTTTTTGGTCTTTCTTTTTGAACCTCTTTTTGAGATAAAACCTTGAACGACAACTTGGCAGGTTCATGAATGTGTTCATGAACTGCTTTGACTGAACACATTACACGTGTCCATGAGATTACAGAATACATTTATTCCCTCTCTTGTCAATTTTAAATCCTAGCCTACTTTGTCCCGATTCTGCAAAATGTACGCTTTGTTTACACTTATAACAATTTAAAATTCTCGAAAAAGCAGTAAAAACAGTTACAAATTTCAATAATTTTGTCGTGGATTCGAACGATCATCATCACTACTCACAGTATGCAGATTTTTTTGCTCTTGCTCTCAGTACATCTCACTTGACACGAAATTCTTCCTGCTTCAGTCCGTAAACTGAGTAACATTATCATTTATTCCTTTCTGCATTTTTCAAGAACAGACCCACACGTCTCAAACTGTTCGGCTACACTCGCTCAGCTGATTGAGAAACGTTCGTTCGCACAACAACACAGTTGCTTGCTATATATATATGCATACGTTCTGTAACTGTGTAAGTACGTTTAAGAAACAAAAGGTTCGTAAGCAGACATTTTATTTTTGCGCGAGGCTGCTCAGTAGATTTTGGACACGTGGCAAAGCTGCATCTCCCAAGTCTGCTCAAGCGCATCAGGTAGGTCTCAGGCGTTCGACGAGCGCTCTCAACTATGGGCTATTTCTCCATAAGTATGTCGTATTATGACTTAATACTTCTCCAGAATATTCTTGAGGGCGATACTCTTAAAATATGTAAAAAAAAAATATTTCGATTCTTCGAAGCTTTTACAAGTAGGGGAAAGATGGATACAGCGGCCATGTGGGATATTTGACCAATTGATACCTTTCTGTGTTGAGGAAGCGGGAAGCTTGCCGTATACAAATTTCAAATACTTGGTTACCGTGAATCGAGTGCTATTTATTTTCATCGATTCACTCTGTAATATTTTTATTTTGTTCGTACAGCGATTTGGAGAAAAGCGAATGTTATTGTTATAAATTGTGTCGTAGCTCTGAAAACTACAGTCGTGTATTAGTTTATTATATTATTAGTTTAGCCGTGTCAGCGGTGGTGAGGGTAAGAAATACTTTCAGAAAATAGTTAAATTTTAGTAATGACGTTCTGTAATTAACTACGAGATGCCGTATGTACAATTAGAAGTCTTATATGTAAATGTTGAATATACATGTTTTCAAAAGCGATCCTACTATATTTTATTGTGCATAAATCATAACCTCTCGGCATAGCCTGTTTACTCCATATGGTGAGACAATTCGGCCACTTTTATCTTCTTTTTAGGTATTTTTTTCTGCCAAATGACAGTACGTACAGCGAAAAGCGTAGTACGCAAAGTTACGCTATTGAATAACCTTTCTAACTGGCCATGGCAAAAAAAAATCTGTTGATTTATCTCGCGTAACCACTCGGAAGGGCTTAATATGGCTGAATTACCCCACTCTCCCATGTTTCTCTCTTTAAAGTAACATACAGATGTTCTGTCATCTGCGCTCTAAGTATTTTCCGAAAGTGCTGACTCTCTTTTGGATATTTGAGTGAATTTATGTCTTGTCTACATTGAAGGATTGTTTCGTTTTAGCCGGCATACAGCATTATTGTAATTTTGTATAAGCCATTTATTATCTTCCGAGTCGCCTTAACATCGTAGTTCCATCTTATCTTCTTTTTCGGCAGATCTTATTTGCCTGCTCTGTTCTGTTCGAAAAGGGACATTCTCATCGGTCTGGTATCGGCTGCAGTTGCGCAAGAGGCTGTTTCGATGCTTTAATTGAGATATCTTTCTGATTTTCATCAGTGCCTCACACCCGTGCTCAATATTTCGTGCTGCGCATGCCTAAGTCTGGGTATGCTTATTATCACATGCTTGTACGTCGTAACCGTTTTCAATCGCGGAAGTTTTATATTTTAAATATTTCAGCAAGACAACATCACTTTCTATTCGGATTTAGCATACACGTGGTAAATTAACACGCACACGGTATGATGCGCTATGCGTGACGGACAAAATGTTGCCAATATCTTAACGAATATATATATTTGTCTCGTGGGAGTGATTATATCTTCCACGATCGCGATTGTGGTTAAAAAATCTTGTGGTTAGAAAATTGCCCCATGATTAAACGATTTGCAGTTATTACCGAACATGTGCAATCTTTCTGTGTTGCGTAAAACGTTATCAATTTAACATATCTTGTGAAGTGAAATAGAAAAATGTTTTAAGTTACTTTAAAAAATATTTTTTTTTACTCTTCGCAAACAGTTAGATAATTTTCTTCTGAAGTTTGATCATTTCGTTGTTGGTTACTTCGTTCTTACACATCTAGATTGTCTTTTTGTTTTGGTTTCACATTAACATCCGCATCGTAACCCAACTTAAACACACAATACATACACCCAAAATTTTCGTCTGGATAATCGCTACCAAAAAAGTTCTGACCTTTTCGAAAATACAATGTAGCGTCAGAAATTCACGTTCAGAATATTCAACTCAAACGCAAGTAAAATGTTCTAATTTAAGAAATGCACGCTCTAAAAACATGTAGAACTCACTTTCAGACTTTTGATTACAAATACTAATGGAATTCCGAATACAAAATGGCGGAACTTGTACGACAATGAAACCCATTTTCTTACAACAAATGATTTTAGAGGTCCTGAAAGTAACCACATGCGGAGTTTCGCGGCTACTGAATCTCCTGTTAATCCCGAAATCTTAAAATTCAAAATAGTGGGCCAAAAATGGCGGACAGTACCAGTCATAAGCATGAGATCATCCTTGCGGATTTTTGGCTCAATTAAAATGTTGATATCTCATCGCCAAGTTAACGTACGGAAAAAATAAAAAAAAAGAGAATTAAAGAGGAGACTTACAGGTTCTCAGTCGCGGCGGTTTCATTTCGGTATATGCATTTGCCTTTGCTCTAAAAAAATACCACTAACAATGACGGATAGACGGATTACAAAATTCGAAGAATTTGTAACGGTGGAATGAAAAAAAATCCATGGAAATAATATACATAATTATAAATCACACAATGTACATGAAAAAAGCAATCAGCAATCTGAATAGACGGAATAGCTACACGAAGAACTGGCGTAAGACTATAGAAACTCTTCTCGATGAATGAAAGGTCACTGTCTAATCACAATGTGATGAAATGGAGGACTTTACTCTTGCTGATCCTACGCCAGCATAAAACAAAACCAATTGCAGGAAAGCCCCGAAATTGGACAATCTCCACCGCATATAAAACATGAACTACTGAACATATTCAATGGATATCTAAATCATGTAGTACATCCAAATAACTGGAAAAAGGTAATGGAATGGCCATAAGAAAAGGAAATAAGGATGAGACAGATGCATACACTTTTAGACCAATATATTTAATATCAATATTAGAGAAACTCCTGGAAATACTTATTAAAAATAAATTAGAGCAATCTATGGAATGAAACCCCAATGAAAATTAATAACCCTTTAATTAATTTTAGCCCTTTAATACCCAAATGTGCACAATTTGCACACCAAGTTCAGGATTGTTTTTTGCATGCAAAAAAAATTTCTTTCAAATTTTTCCACTCTTTATCCCACTTGTTTCGAGGTCGGTCATTCGATTGGCAGTGAGAAAAAAATGATATTTAAAACATTTTATTAAGAAAACATTTAAAAAAGGCAATTTTGTCTATGACACCGGTTTTAATCACCGTATAACCTAGCAGAAGTGTTTTCACATATTTCGAATCGGGTCGATTTAGATTTTAAAATGGCGACTGAACATCAACAAATTTTCAAAACTGAGGAATTGTCTACATTTTAGACGTGTACGGCACTAATCTAATGAACATGTTTTATATTTTCTAGTTTTTATTTGACAGTTTGAGCACTACAGAATTAAATTAATATTTTATAGGTCGTTTCATATGCCTTTTATATTGACCTGCCCAAATAATTTTAGCTACTCTCACTGCTCAAACTGTTATACTTATCTTTACTATACTAATTTTTATTATAAATATTATATTAAATCGTAGCATTTTTTCAGTGAAGTTTGAATAATCCATTTGAAAGTCATCGACGTTAATTTTTAGACATACATGCAACCACACACTTTAAAAAAATATAGCTAATATAGTAAAAAATACCGCTTGTCTAAATGTAATTAATTATACATGTACATTGTTCATACAATAAAAATAAACAGATTTCTTATCTGAATCTGTATAAATAACGAACCTTGTTCCGTTGCTTTTTCGATATCATTCTCTCGCGTCCGTCGAACATTTCGTTGCTTTTCTTCCAATCGAAGTTTTTCGGCGTTTGCTTCGTCCCAGAGCCCGTTTTCCATTAGTCTCTGATCAGGTCGCAACCGGGAATCTGTTGGCGCTACACCTTCTTCCGGTTCATTAAGTTGGCAAGCAAGCTCCGTGAAGCAATAGTATTTTTCGCAGTCCTCTCTGTTATTACAAAACTTTTTAATACAACGTGAAGATTAATTAGCGCACTAAAATACCGGAAATCCTGTACTTACGGAGGCATTTGTCGTTTCCATGCAAGGATGTAAGGGCCCGTCGTGTAAACAGGGTTATCTGTCGTACCTGATGTAGCAATTACTGGAGCTATCTCAATCTTGGAGTCCCAATTTCCATGTAATACCCATTTTACTTCTTTACTCGTATTCATTACCACTCCTTTAACTTTGCGTTGACTGTCTCTTGAAAAATAGGAATAAGGTATATATTTCAAATGGCACTTAATTCCTTTAGTGTGGTTCATTATATCCATATCACCACTTTGGTCCACCCATAATTTTCCTACTATGATGTTGTGAACAGTGGTGGTTACTTTTCGCCACGTATAATGATGACCAGTAACATTGAACTCCAAATGAGCGATACCTAATGGGATAACCTAGAATATAAGAAATCACGTAATGCCAAAATGTATTATGTTTATTGGTTTAGTTGTTAAAAGCGATTTGGTAATTGTTTGATATAGATTCAGAATAATTATTTCTATGCATTGAAATAAACAAGTTTTTGCATACTAATATTAAATTTTACAATGTGTACCTGAAGATATTTTCCACGAAATTTAGATGCCATTGTAAACTCCTGCCAGCATCTCCATTTCCTACCTTCGCAGTATTGTGCTACCATTGGAGGATGATGCGAAACTTGTTCCGATATTGCTCTCCAACCAAGGTCGTCCATACGATCACATTCATATGTTTCTCCCAGCAGAGGATTAAATGGTTTACCAACTTTAGATGCAGTTGTTGAATAGCTTGAAACGGTAAATGCCGCAACATATGCCATTTGTTCAAAGCTGTCTGTACACTCTGCTGCTCTACAGAATTCAAATATAAGAATATTTTTTTAAATTCAAGTCATCACTCAATATTAACGATCTAAAATGAATGCAATTTGAAATCTTTTAGAATGTTAAAAGAACAATGCGTGTAATTGGTTAAAAGAGGCCAGTATAATTATCTTTACCTGTCAAGAATATGTGCATATTCATAGTCTTCGGTAAGTCGTTGCAGCATACTGAGCGGTTCTGAGAAATTAACTGGCATTGGTATTTTTGACAGTTCTTTGCCAATACAATTTTTCATAATACTCCAAAGGTTAAGCGGATAGTTAGGTTTGTCCGGAACCCTGGTCCGCCTTTTTTTTTTCGTTACCGTGCTCGCCTCAGCATTACTGCTACTTCCGTTATTAGACTGCCACGTCTGTTGCAATATATTTAGATGAAATATAGGATTACTGTAAATTGTATAAGTTATTTCGTAATTACGATTTGGTTATAATTCATTTTTATAAAGTATCGCAGTGATTGGAAAATTTGGGAAACAAGCATTATTGTTCGAAGGTACGAACTGTATACTGAAACATTCCTTTTTTGGCTAAACCAGCTAGTAAATTGTTTGCGAAGATGAGTATAGCAAGGGTGACATGTGTCGTGTTTTTCTGGGCGGAGTGGTGATGAGACTGCTAGCAGTATAAAGTAAAAGTGTTTATAAATATATATACACGTTACTCTATTGAAGCCTCCGTTTATTATTGCATAGTTGGCTTACACACGAAATAGTACATCTATTTATTCTGTTAGTTTCCAGGTTGGTTACAAAAATAATATGGGTAAACAAATGGACAAATAATCATACAAAATTGGGAAACATCTCGAGAAACAACATCGATTAGGAAAATTAAATGCGTTTTTCTGCGTTATTTAAAAAAGTAATATTTACTAACAGAGGAATGATTAAACTAACCATCTTATCATATAAAGTACTTGTTCGCTCCTCTAAAATAGTTCACCCTAGGCAGCATTACGTCAAATTTTATTAAAATCAAGTTAGGATGATCCGTTATAGGTGGAAAACTCTGACGCGTGGCGAATGTGATTCTAATAGATTTCAAAACCAAATTACATGGATCATAATGGTTCCGATATACATGCTGCATCCATTTGCCTTTCTGAATCAAACGAGAACGGTTAGTACGAAATCGTGCTACTTGTGGTCAAGTTCAATGTAGGCTCAGCAGAGTCGATGACCATTCTTAATCTCGAACTGTGTAGATCTACTTTATTCCCCTCATTCGTCGAGTGAGTCGGTTAGATTTTCTCCAGACGTTACCCATTTCTGTTCAGACAAACTGTTGTATCGTATTATATTAGATAAGGTAATATTCGAGTCACTAAAATCACCTACAAAATACATAGAGCACCACGCATGCAAACATAGTTTTGTATCTTACAGCCCTTTGTGAATGATTTTTGATACATGATAATCACATAAGCTAAATATATTTCTCGAATGGACTGCAAATTCTTTTATCGATGGTATAAATATACATATTCTATATTAAAATTGTGACTAGTATAACGACAATAACGGAGCGACTTTTACGGGTACAGAATAAGATTTTACCATGTTTGGGAAATATATTTTATACCGTTCCCAAGAATTCAATTTTCATTATTGAAGAGAGATAGTCTTATTGTTCGTAAAAAAAATTGAGACCTGCAAAAATTATTTCTTAAACAATTTTTGTTAATGATTCCAAATTTCATTTTATTGCCAGTTAAAAATTAAAAAAATTAATGGATTATAACGAATTATGGCTTATTTTTTAAAGAAAAAGATTCTCTACAACTTTACTTTGAGATTTTTTCAAATTTCTGAAGCTACAGTCAAACAACTCTAATTATTTAAAAAGAAAATTATTACTTTTCACCATATTTTTCCCAAATATACTGTTACGTCCTCGCGAAATATTCGTATTTTTTATATATTGCCAACTATCTCTTCTATTTTTAAAAGTTGTGTGGCTATTGTTTAGGAGGCCTACAGTACACATGTAATGTCTGTCACAAGTCATAAACTTAATCCTTATTTTCCGGCCGTTACAAGTAAAGGAACGAAAGAAGCAACGAACTTAAAATTCTTTTTAAGTTAAACTCTTTTGACATTTTATTTTATGCATTTCGAAATGCAGAAAGAAGACTTTTAGTAATAAAATACAATAATTACCAATGACACAAAATCATTCTATGAGACAAATGAAATCTATTCAATTACTTAATACCTTTTATATAATCGTGTTTAGATTCATTTTAACGTTTGAGTTGCAAGCGTTATGTTGCAGTTATTCTTATTTTCGAAAAATTCAATTTTATTGTTTTTACAAATTTTAACACATGAAAGAACTTTATCGATGTTTTATGATTTTATGACATTAAGCTTCTTCCATCTACTTCTGGCAAGAACCAAAATGAAAAATCTTCCTTTACCGATAGGAACGGTTTTATTATTAAACAACCAATCTAAGAACCTAAAAATGTATCATCTCTTTTTATTTTGAACTTCCTTGTTCCACCCACGCTTTCTTATGTGCTATTTTCCATATACAGGGTGTCCGGAAAATATGGAAACGGTCCTGTAACTTTTGAAAGAAAAGATATTTTGAAAATCGCTGAAACACGAGAAACGATTTTTCAAAAAATCTATTTTTTCTGCGGGTTTCCAACCCCCCGCCCCAAGGGCCATTGCGTCCACTTGTCGCGGAAGTATTCGTCGTTTTGAATTTTTAATCTCAGAAACCAATATTCGGATCCAACATGGCACACAAAATTCTTAGCACCCTTCTTTTTAACACGGGTTTGGGACTATCAATGGCAGATTTCTGATTTTTTACATTTTGTCCTTTCCATTGTTTCACGTGCTTCAGCGATTTTCGAAATTTTCGTTCTTTCTACAGGACCGTTTCGTGAAAAGTGTGTAAACTGTCGGATATCGCGAGAAATACAAGTCGAATAAAAAAATAATAATTTTTATTGCAGATTTCGTTTGTTCAAACAAAGTTACTTAAATTTTACCTTATTATTATGATCGTTTTAGTGGATACATGGCGCTGTAATCATCGAAATTAAAGTTGTGCTAAACTGGTTCAAATATTAACAATTTAGTACGAGTTTCTTTCTTATAATAAGTGCAGTCGAATCACGAAATCTTGTGAGTCTCAATAAATAAAGTATGCCATCCGACTGAAAAAGATTCACGTACGCAAGAACGTTGTTTTCGTTGAAGGTGATCCACAGAATAAATATTCGAAATTTCTCTTTGCGTGTAATAGAACTTTCAAGTTTTCACGACTATTTCGTACAATGGCAACATTCGTGTACTTCTTGATTGCGGGTTTCTCGTAAAGGAAGTGCGTTTTGTTCAGAATATTCTAACTGGAAGATCGAGCAAAATTTATATTGAGTGTGACTCGAGTGATACGATAATACTGCGCTTATTCGTACGACAATTTTACATTTAACTTTCTACCGATTTCACGATACTGGCTCTGTCGGAGATCTTCCAAAATCGGTTACAAACGAAGATAACATTTTAGCAGTCTGTGCTCGTGTTGTTGAGGAGGTCCGTACTTCAGTTAGGAAGATTGCGCAACAAACTAGTATTGGCAAATCCACTGTCCCTGAAATACTAAGACAAGTTAAGTTTCATCCATATAAAATAAAATTTGTGCAAAAAGAGCTTTCGGAAGACGATTTCGATCGCAGATTAGAATTTGTGAGGAAATGATGAAACGGTGTGACGAAAATGAGTTTTTCAAGTTCTGGATATGCTTCTCCGATGAAGCTACGTTTCAATTGAGTGGAGAAGTT
Source organism: Trichopria drosophilae (assembly GCA_030407085.1). Lineage (NCBI taxonomy): Eukaryota > Metazoa > Arthropoda > Insecta > Hymenoptera > Diapriidae > Trichopria > Trichopria drosophilae. The sequence goes on along the minus strand of CM059584.1, from coordinate 61,860,389 downwards.
AATAGACACAACATGCGATATTGGTCAGACGAAAATCCTCATTGGATGAATGATACCCACGCAACACCCACAGAATTTCAATGTCTGGGCTGGAATTTTATGCAATCAAATTGTTGGACCTTTCTTCGTTGAGGAGAATTTCACAGCTGTGGCGTACTTAAATTTTTTGAATACCTATGTTATACCAGCAATCCAAAATATTACTGGTACAGTATTTCAATGCCTGTTTTCAACAGGATGATGCTCCGTGTAATTTGGTTTGATTGTACGCAATCGATTGAACAACATTTTCCCCGGGCGTTGGATCAGCAGGAGAGGTTCCATTGAGTGGCCACCAAGGTCACCGGATCTAACTCCTCTGGATTATTTTTACTGGGATTTTTTGAAGAACAAGCTGTACGAAACAAAGCCTATAGACATTGATGAGTTAAATGAAAGAATAATTCAATGTTCTAATTCGATATCTCAAAAAACGCTGCAAAAAGTAAAAGATAACTTCTATGCACGATTGGGATATTGTCAAGTTGCTGAAGGACATCAATTTGAACATCTCATTCACTAGTCGGCACAAGCTTAATAAAATACTAGAAATTTAAACCTAAAAAAATAAAACTCATTACTTTTAGATTCCGTAATTCCATGGCTTTTTCAATTAAGTAAAATTAAAATGACGAATTATGTGTATTTAAATGTAAAAGAAAGTTTAAAAAAAAAATTTGTTAAATAAAATAAAAAAAAAGATTCTCAAAATCGTCCACCTCCTCGCGGTGAGAATCGGAAAACTTTGAAATAGCCAAAGGCAAAGGACGCCACTACAAATTTCAAAAACGGTATGGTCTATTGCAAGTCTGCAATTTTATTTCAGCCATTTTAAATTAATGAAATGTATGTATACATGGGACGTTCCACGTCAACCGAACACTGCTTTGCCCACAATTAAAAGCAACAAAAATGAGGGCTCATTTTACAGCTTAAGGTCTATACTTTCGAATGCCGATTGCGCATTTGCAAAATCCAAAATGGCCGCTCCAATATGGCGTCTGGAAGCTCTTAATTTGTTGGCAAAAATGTTAAAACTTGCCTAAAATAAAAATTCGGCGCATATTTATAGTGTTTTTTATGCTATCCGATGTACATTGATCTCCCAAACACGAATTCACTCATCACCTTACATTTTTTTCTAACCTCAAAAATAGGTAAAAATAGATACTTTTGAAAAATGGTTTCGCATAATTCGTCAATTGTCAAAACCTTCATTTGTTTAAAAGTTACTAGATTAAAAGTTTGGAAAGTCGATTATGACCGCTAAAAATTGATCACAGCGCCATCTATCGCCTAGTGTTTTGAATTCGTCTCAAAAAGACCGTGTAGGGTGGGTGCGCGCACGCGCGCGCGCGCGCGCGCGCGTGTGTGTGTGTGTGTGTGTGTGTGTGTGTGTGTATGTATGTGTGTTTATGTTTTATTACTCTAAAGCACGCTGTGAAGAGAGAATTTTATGACTTGGGGTACGTTTGACCATGTGCACGCACTTTTAGATATTTCTCGGTGGTCGGGCACTTTTTTCCGAAATCTGGCTGGAGGAATCTCTTCAGAATTTCATTACCTTCAATACAAACAAATTGTTGAAATCGGTGGAGTGGTTTAATCAGAATAATAATAAGAGCCATTAAGGAGCTCCCGTGCTGCACTGTGCGACTGCGCAAACTTGAAGGCCGAAATTGCGTCCTCTGTGCATTGATGGGTGAATGCTTTTCCCTTTCAGCAACGAATTTTTCTTTTCGTCCAATTAACTAAAATCTTGTTACTCGGAGGTTTTCAGGTTCGCGGATTGCAAATCCGTTGTCACATTTTCGAAATTAAAATTGGCGAATCCAATATTAAATTGTTCCAAACTGAATTGGGCTCACGAATTCGATATTTAAAAATGTTTTCCATACGTTTGTCCGCACAAAGACCTACAATTATCGAGTTTCAATGTAAATTTGATTCGAGTTTCGTATAAATCGGCCAAGATTTCGGATTTTGGTCCATCATGTTAAATCCGCGATCTTGAATTTCGAAAATCTGATAAAGTATTCGTAATCAGCGACCCCAAAAACGTATAAACGTCAAGTTTGACACATACATTTATACGGGATTATTTTCCAGAAACGAATTTAAAAAAAATTGTTAATGTTTGGTATATATTTATTTATAATTAATTAACTAAAGTATGTTAAGACATATAATAATTTACATTTGTTCTATAAATGCCTTAGAAGTGTAGAAAAGAAGATGCGACCTCACAAATATAAGAAACTGATTGTTAAGGCGCAAATAACCAATGAAGTTAAGATGGGACGCTCAACGTCCCGTTATGGCGCAAAGGGTTAAAGATGACACAAAATCTATATGTATGGTGAATATGTGAAAAACGAATGTTCCTAACGAAACAAAACAAAGAAGAACTGAAAGAATACTTCAAATGGGAACTTTCTCCAACCCCCTTATCGTTACTCGAGGATCGTGGCTTAAGGAAAACTCCAAAATCAACCCTTTTCGATCTGTTCACTATGGTAGATCAAAAAATATGAATTGTAGATTTCAGGTTCGGCGGGGTGATAAAAAGCTATATATCCCTACCAAATGAAAGCAAATAAAGTTCCATTCCGATCAGTTGATATTTACTATTCCCACGTTGAGTTTAAAATTTTAAAATTTGCATGATATATACTAATTTTTAGCCATTGACGTATCCTAAGTGTCGATCCATTTCGAGTCATTTCGATGATTTCAAACTAAATTTCATTCATGAGATCGACATAAGAAAGGTCACTTGTAACTCAGGAATACATGAATCCAATCCAAAAAACGTAATGAGCGATGTGCAAACTGTTAAACAAATACTGAAATAAACTTTTTCTGCATATTTTGCACAACATTCAAAAATTCGATAACTATATGTGCTTGAGTAAGGTAAATATTGAATCGAAACTTAAGCAAGAACAGACCATCCCCCTTCCATATCTTTCTGCTCGACTTACCCCCTCCCTTTCGACTTTGTGCAGAAAACATAACGAATAGCTCCGAATACTGAAAGAATAACAAAACACCCAACATTATAGAAATGGACTTTTTGATACTTAAGGAATAGGTTTCATTTCTTAAACGATAACTGATTGTAATAATTTTTTATCAAAATGGCTACGCAAGGAGTGTTTCTGAGTGCCCAGTACTAGGTGCTCCTCGTAATTTACCGCAGATTCAATTGCCAACTAACAAGGATCTTCTTCTCACTTGCTTTCAACATAGGAGTGCTGGCATACATTCTGACCTATTCTTGCACAAGACTCCTTTCCTTGATATTGCTAAAGTGGTAGCTGAACATGTGTTAGATTTATACCGAAATGCTTCAATCCTTGCTACTTCGTTTAAAACTGTTACCGAAAGGATTGCGTCTTTTCGAAAAGAACACCCATCAATACTTAAATACTACTAAAATAAGTCCAGAAAAAGCTCTCTGACAATGGTCTGAATCTTGCAGTTAATACATTTTTTTTTTTTTTTTTTTTTAAAATGCAATAATTTATTTGATGTTGCGGCCTGTAAATGTCCTATTGATACATCCAAGCCTGAGGACAGTATCTGCCACTGCCATGGTAAATTGAAAAGAGTGCCTCGAATAGAAAAATCGTTTCTTCTGGACCAAAGGACTTTGCGTCTGATGAGGATTGACAAAGTCGACTTCATGGTCTCTAAAGCGCATCAGAAAAGAGAGTTTTAATTATTTAATATCACGGCAGTGGTTGCCAAGAAACCGGCGCCACCGTGAAGTATTGTAACCAGTCCGGCGGTGGAATCATGAACGTTGGTAGGAAAGAAGGTTAGGGTTTAGTGGGTATGCCTGTATCAGCTAGACGGGTGAGTCCCACACACACGGGGCGGGGGGGGGGAGGGTCTCGCATGACTCCCTTATGGTGCTTAACGCATTCCCCCTTCTTCGGATAAAAAAAATGGATGTGAGTTAATGAGGGGATATGTTAGTTTAAGATGGGTCAAGCAGGAAATATATTCCAAACTGTTAACTCAAAACGATTCTTAATGTATAATTAGTATAGTTTGTATAATTTGTATAATTAAATTGCGAAACTGTATGATTTTAGTAAGTAAAGAGAAGAAACAATTTAAAGATGAAACTAGTATTGAGGACTCATTTGCGCCCAGAGTCTATTAACAAATATAAATTTAACGTAGGTGCATTTCAAAATTAATGTAGTTAACGGCTTACAAAAAGAATTAGAAATAATTGGCCTGTATCAAAATTCGACTCATGTGTCGCAACCACTGGACGTTGCACTACGCCATCCGCTAAATTGGTATTGGTATTGGTATGGCTTTCATCAGGTCCGGGGTTGAGACCTCCGGAATCAGCGCACTTGACAATTTGCCTTTGTACGCTATTCCTGATGCCATTTCAGGGTTTAGCTGGATAACCAGCCTTATTGCAGAAGTTCAGAATCTGCTGAAGACTGCGCGCCCTGATTTCCTCCTTCGCCAGAAATGGAAAGTCTAGGAATTTCCTTCGTGTCTCCATTAGGGCAGGACATTCACAGAGGAAGTGCGCTGTGGTCTCCTCCATGTTTTCGTCGCATTTAGTACACAGCGGGGAATTTTTCTTTCCCACCGTATAGCCATGCTTATTCAGGTTCCCATGTCTAGTGGGGATTTCAATGGAAACTCTTATCCTTGTTCTGCCCAGTTTGGTCAGCTGTTCAACCCATCTATCAGCCCTCAGTTCACCTGCAAGGCTTTTGGTTGTGCTGCATTTTTTGTGGTTGATCCACTCCTTAACCTGCTGAGCTCTAATATGGCTCGTCAGCCTGTTAAGTCTTTCCTGAAAGGGCATAGCAACCCTCCCGGCCATGTCCAGGCCATTTATTATGCCCGACATGGCCAGGGAGTCCGCCCTTTCGTTTCCTTTCCAAACCATGTGTCCGGGGATCCATGTTAGGTTGAGCTTATTACGTATGGCCAGACGTCGCAAACTTGCCTTTGCATCTCTGACTAGCGCCGATTTAACGATAGGATTTCCTATGACTCTCAATGCCGCCTGGCTATCGGAGCATATCCATATCGTATTACCTGTCACCTTCTTCCTCAAAAGGGTCTCGACACATTGAAGAATGGCCGCCACCTCTCCCTGAAAGACAGTGTTGAATGTATTGAGCTTAAGGGAAAAGTTCTCCTTAAGCTTCGGTCCGCAGAACCCTGCACCTACACCTTGACTTGTTTTGGAACCATCAGTATACCAGATGGTTCCATGCTTAGGTGTTACCGGATGTCTTTCCCAGTCCTCTCTATCCGGGAAAAATATCTTAAAGTTATTTTCCCCCGAGTCGAAGATCCGGATTTTATCCTGTGGTTGATTCCACATGGTTCTCAGGCTTCCACAAAAGAGTTCATCTAGCCCTTCCAGTCTGCCTGTTAAACTTCCCATGCATTTGAGTCTGTATACGGTTCTCCTCGCTTCGCCTTTAATAGCAAGGGCCAAGGAGGGTAACCCCAACAGAGTTCTCATTGCAATTGTGGGTGTACTTTTCCTTACCGAGCAGATGCCCCTTAGGAACATACCCTGTACTCTATTTAGTTTTTGTTGTACATTGGCCTTTTCCACTCTACGCCACCATATCGCTGCCGCGTGGGTTATTCGGCGTGTCACTATGTGCTGGTAAATCCAGAGCAGTTGCTTTGGTCCTAGACCCCAACTGCAGCCTAGTGCTCTTCTACATTGCCAAAAAGTTGCGATTGCTTTTTGACATTTCTGTTCCAGATGTCCATTCCAGTTCAACTTCCTGTCCAGGATTACTCCAAGATACTTGGTTTCTCCGGTATATGGAATCTGTTTCCCCCATACCGTAGATACAACTCGAGAAGGTGATAACGGCTATCTTCTCCGGTTGTATCGAGAGTGCTTTCTCCATGCACCATCTTTCTACAACCCTTAGGGCTTCTTGAATTAGCTCCTGCAAGACTTCCTCGAAGTTTCCTCTAGCCATGATAGCGATATCGTCCGCATATCCTATAGCATAGATTCCACTATCGTTTAGTTTCCTTATCAGACTATCTGCCACCAAGTTCCATAATAGCGGGGACAACACACCTCCTTGAGGGCAACCCTCGGAGACCGTTCCCCCCACTATTGTTCCCTGCATTTCTGTATAAATATACCTGTTTTTTAGGGTACTCAAGATCCATCGAACAATTTCTCTCGGTACCCCATGGTCTTCCGCTCCTTTCCGAATCGCTTCCATCGAGGTGCGGTTGAAAGCACCCTCAATATCTAGAAAGGCGCCTATGCACACTCCCCGTATATTGAGTTGCTTCTCCACAAACCCCACAGCGGACATTAATGCTGTCTCAGCAGATTTGCCAGCTTGGTATGCGTATTGTTCACCATGTAAAGGTGAGGTTTTCAAAGGTCCTTCTACCAGATACCTTTCAACCAGTCTTTCCAAGAGTTTCAATAGAAAAGATGTTAGGCTGATTGGTCCTTTGCTTCCACGAAGCCTCTACTTCCTCCTTTCGATATGAATGAAACTCGTGCTTTTTTCCATTCTTTTGGTGTGTAACCGAGAGCCACGCATCCCCTAAGGAGTCCAGTCAATAGTCCCAGAATGACCCCCAGGCCTTCCTGAAGGAAGGCCGGGTAAATGCCATCTGGTCCAGGCGACTTGAACGCCTCGAAGGCCATTAGCGCCCTTGACACCTTCTTTGGACTGACAACCTGGGCAGCGATTTCCCAGTTTCTACTCTCTCTCTGAGAGTGTTCCCTTGTAGTCTCTCGCTGCCCAAGATCTATGCTTGGAAAGTTGCTAGTTAGCAGCCGTTCCAGTGTATCCTTAGGAGAATTGGTGAACTCGCCATTTTCCCCTTTTATAAATCGTAGACTACCCTCCTTCTCTTTGGAGAGTATCTTCGCAAGCTTAGCAGTGGAGGAAATGTTTTCTGTCTCTGTGCAGAAATCCCTCCACGCCTCGATTTGAGACTCTCTAATCAGCTTCCTGTAAGCTTTAAACTTACTTTTAAAGGCAGTCCATGCTTCCACAGTGCCCGCCTTCTTCGCCGGGTTAAAGAGTCTTCTTGTTTCCAAGCGGCCATCTTCCAACGCCACACTCCATTTGAGTTTCCCCACTTTGGGGTTTACCCTCTTGAGTGGGCAGTTGGCCTCGAAAGCTCTCAACACGGCACCTCTAATGATGGTCTCCGTGTACTCTAGATCTTCCGGAGTTCCATACTTTCCTTTAAAGCTCCCCAGCCCGGCTTCCAGACTTCCTCTGTATCCGGGCCAGTCCGTGCTTCTTGGATTTCGGAACCATTTCGCTGGGGGATTAATCTTCTCCAATCTACCCCGAATCAGCCTGTGGTCCGAGAGTGAAGGTTCATCTGACACTGTCCACCCTTGAACCTCCCCACGTATGCTGCGACTACACAGAGAGAGATCCAAGACCTCTCGTCTGTTTGCCGTTACAAAGGTGGGCTCGTTGCCCTCGTTTACGATCTCGAGGTTTGTTGACAACAGATATTCCATAAGGTCCTCTCCCCTCTCATTTGTGTCGGTGCTTCCCCATAGCGTACTGTGGGCATTTGCATCACAACCAATAAGGAGATCGAGGCACTCATTTTCGCAATACCTGACTAACCTGGTTAGCTCCTCAGGAGGAGTTTCCCTGTCATGTGGAAAGTAGGCCGATGCTATCACCAACCCCTTCTCTCTATCTCCCCGCGAGACTTTGACCGCTGCCAAGTCTCTCGTGGAGAATTCTTGTAACAGAGCAGCATCTATGTTTTTTAAAACTATACATGCTCTGTTTTTCATGCAGCCCACTAGCGCAGACTGTGCCAATTCTACCCAGACCTCGTATCTGGCCCTTATAGCACCAAGGCTCTTGTATTAATGCCATGGCTTTGTTGGTGCGCATCACATTTAGACCTCTCATAAGTAAAGCTGAGGCATCTTTGGTGTGATGCAAATTAATCTGAAAAATTTCAGCACGATACCTAGCCGTTGGGCTAGTTCGTGTTTGAGTTTTTCTTCGCCGAGCTTGTCGGGTTCCTGGAGGCTGGCCTAAACACAACCTCACCTGTCCCCAGATAAACTCGGTAACCACGAGACTCAAGGCGTTTCGCCGAGTCCTCGTCCACACCGAGAACTAAGAGGGTGCCGTTCTGCAACTCCTCTCTTTTGTGGACTACCCACGTCCCGACCTTCAGGTCAGCATTTTGCTTGTTAATTATTTTAAGCAAAACGCTGGTCTCTCTTCTGGGTGGTGGTGAGAACACGGTCATCGTCACCCTCTTGACGAGTTCCTCAGGGAGGACTATCCTCACCTTACGGCCCTCCTCAAGAGCGATCTGCGGTACAACTCCGCGCAGCCAACCAGCACTCCCCTCATCCACACAGAGAAAAGTAGCAACCCCCCCCCCCCTCAGGGTGGCCTCCACGAACCTGGGTATGAATTCCCCGTCCGGGATATCCACCAACCTGTCCATGATGATCCCCCTGAGTTGGTCGAAAACTCCCTTCTCGACACGCAGTTCCACGTCCTCACCGAAGGCGATCATAACCTTCGGGAGCCCGGAAGCCGCCTGCGAGTAGGTCCTTCTGGGGGCGGAGACTTGCTCCTGCCTACCCTTTGCTTTCTTTCCCTGGGGTTTAGCCGAGGGATCAGAAACGCTCCTCTCAGCCTTCCTTTTATCCCCAGGGGGAGCATTAGCGGATGTCACGGTCGAAGTAGTCGGCTCCTCCAGACGGGTTCCAGCCCCAGCCACGGATGGCGCCTGCTTCTTCCGCGAACCGCTTTTCCTAGAAGCAGGAGGAGTGGGGAGGGAGAGCCCTTCTGCTGCCGCCCTTGCCTTCTCCTCTTCGTATTTAAGCAACAGCTCTCCTCCGCTGTGCGCCACTAAGTTTTTGGCGTCCATCCGCTAAAAGTAGTATGGAAAAAAACCGTTTCAAAATGGTAAAAAATAACACTGATAGAGTGAAACTGAAAGATTTTCAATTAGGACTGAAAATGGCTCTAAATCGTTTCGAAGGGGAAAAGGACATAATTAATAATGGATTCAAATCACTTGGTTTAGTCCCTTTTAAAGTTGAAGCAGTTGATTATAACGTTTTGTGCAAAAAAAGGAAAAATGAAAAGGCCAAATCTAATCGTGTAACTGAATGTAGTCAGGAGCTAGTGGTCATTGAACATCCGCTACAAAACAATACAGTTCAGTATCATTGCGACCATTTGGTTACTTTTAAAAATAATCTACCGCCTGAATTATTACAAGAATTTAGAAATGTTGAATCTTCTACGATATGGACAGGGAATATTGAGTATAAACGGCTCTTTAAATATTGGCTTCAAATAAAATATGAAAATATTGGTAATCACAACAATTAAGCAATATATGTTAATCTTTTTTGATATATTTGCTGTTTTTCTTTTTGGTTATAATTATAAAAATATATATAATTTTACATTTCTTTTTTAAAATCATTGACATTTTTGGAATCTAAATGTATATATTTACAAAGGACCACGCACAAAACGTATGGAAAATGGCTCCCAGTCGATTTGGTTGAAATTGGAGTATGTTGCAGTTCAAGTGATTCTGCACAAATGTTTCCATAGGCTCAACCTTATCCTATGAACAGTTTTTCCGCTAGAAGCTCCGAAAAAGCGTGAGATACGAATTTTCTGATTTTAGTTGTAGCAAATTATTATTATATTATTAGTAGTGTGAGTCAGCGTGAGTGAGCATATGCGTGTGCGGGACCGTGTACGGGTGCGTGTGCGAGTGCGTGTGCGTGTGCGACGTGTGTGGGCGCGTGCGTGCGCGTATGGGAGAGAATGCTCTTGGCTTCATGCCTCTTTCTTCGGTATCAAAACCGATATAGGTACTTTTTCGACATTATTTTTAGAGGGTTTTGGTTCGACTGTCATGCTCCTTAATTATTTTCAAATCCCGAGAATATAAACCAATGATGAACGCAGCTCAGCTGTACGTTTTTTACAACGCGAATAACATTTTGAAGGATGTGAATTCCCTCTCCCAGGTTTTCTTTTAGGTCTCGTATTTTACAGTTTCCCGAAACGAAGTAGACATATAAAATATACTAAAGACGGCAAAATTCAGACTGACATCGATATTGACCGCGCTCACAAAAAAATGCATAGTTAAGAAACTATTTCGATCTTCCAACTTTTTATGTCAGGTATTTAATCCAAGATGTATATATTTTAAGTTCATGTAAGGAAATTCACAAAAGACACCCAGAACATAGTCAATTATAGTTCAAATCACAGGTAACGAGAGCTCAGTTGGTAGAGTATCGGCTTCGTATTCAGAAAATCCTGGTTCGATCCCGGCCTCTGCCATCTGTCATCGGAACACCTCTGTATTTGTTAATAAGTGGCTAATAACGCCAAAGCACAGGTGGTTCGGATTCAACCTTCATAAACTGTAGGTCTCGTCGCGATTTAATCCCATATGAGTTCACAAAAGTCGGCGTAAAATAACATAAAAAAAAATTACTCATGATCCGTGCAAATTGTGAAGACTGCAATATACGCTTTTTAGCAAGAAAAATGTATGGGTTTTTATTATCATGATTTTCCTAAATATTAGGTTCATATGCTAACGGTAAGTTTGATTGGTCAAATCGAACATTAACGATATTTTTTGCTTTCTTTTTTAAATAATTTTCTATTTGTTTTCGTTTGATACTATTTCTTTCCGCGGCTAAAATTTGTACATTTTTATACTCAAAATCGTAAGATCTATATATTTTGATGTTCCTTAATTCTGGTTTCCACAAGTCTACTGGTTTGACCAATATTCACGTTCTCACAATTTGTATAAGGAATCTGGTAGACTACGTGAGACATTCTTTCCCTAAATTTAACTTGTCTTTAATCGGTTTGATCCCTACGATGTTAATATTTATTGGTTTGTGTACAACTCTAATTGTTTCTTTTCTCAAGCATTTTGATATTTTTTCAGACAATTCTTTAGCATATGGTATTTAGAAGATTTTATATTTATTATTGTTGTTTGTGTTGTTATCTAAGCTATTGTAAACATTTGAACTCCGGATTTAATGCAGTTAGACTTAATCTTCAGGATAACCGTTTTTAAGAAGAAAATTTGTTTACTATATCAAGGTCTTTTTTTTTTCGAAATCTAACTTCAGAGAGTTTGATTGCACAATCTACAAGACCCAAAATAATGTCAATCTTATAATTCATTGGATGAGAAGATGAAAAATGTAGGTATCTAGCAAACCATGTTTTTTTTACAGAACCAATCAGTATATAAGAATCCGTTATCTTTTCTAATAACTAACAAGTGTAAGAAACTAATGCTATTATTAACTTCATGTTCTAGAGTGAGCTGGGTTCTATTTTCAATACCATGGAATTTTTAAAAGATGTTAAAGTTTTCTAAAATAATATATTTTTTATCCTCTGATATTGAGGCTAAAATGTGAGCAACGTATCTTAAAATATAATCCGAATTTAAATGTTAGTTTTCTTATTAAAATGGTTTTAATATATTCTAATGTTAAATTCGCAATTACCCGTGACAATGGATATCTCATTACGACGCCGAAGACTTATTCGTAAACACGTTTATTAAATTTAAAATATGTCGAGTTTAAAATTAATTTTAAACCGCATATGAAATCTTCTTTTGAAATTGAAGTATGTTGACTCATAGTTGTCCATTTTTTTCGATGATAATTTTTACTAATTCAACGGAAACGTTGGTAAAAGGTAAAGTTACGTCCAATGAAACAAGTATATAGTCCTTTTAACTTTTTTCGACAATCCCACGAAAGCTTGAATTTTTTTCCAATTATATTACTTAAAATTCGACTGTAAAAGTTAGCTAAGTTATATGTAGGTGAATTGATCTTAGACAGTATTATTCTAAGAGGAAATCCGTCTTTATGAATCTTCGGTAATCCATATGCTGCACATTCGATTCCAGCAATAATGTCATGAACTGGTATTTGTTTTTCATGCATTGGAAATGCATGTTTATATCGAAATCTGACAATTTGTTTATATTATCTGGTACCGGTGTGTTGGTGAGGTTCTTGAATCAACCTTCTTGAATATGTGCAAGTTATTTTGGGTCTTGTAGATCGTGCAATTAGATTTCGAGAAAAGAACCTTGATATTATAAAAAATGTTTCTTACAAACGGTCATCCTAAAGATTTAGTATTTAACTGCATTAAAATTCTTAATGATAATCTTAATATTCCGGATCATATTCCAAAAATAAAATATAATATCCCAATATCTTTATGATTTGTTGATATAAATCATTTATCTAAATAATTTAAATTAACAATTTTATTTATCAAAGTTTTATAATTTAATAAAAAATTAAATTGCAAATCCCGAGTTCATAATGTTTACAATAGCTTAGATAACAACACATACAACAATAATAACAGTAAAATCGTCAAAACAGTCTCAATAATGTATATATAATTAAAAATATTACCTTTCCTTCAGTGCCACTACTTAAAAACCGAGGCAATTTCCGTCAACGGAAGCGCCTTCGTAAGCGAGCCGACAGAGAATTGAAAACTGACTTCAGTTCGTTTGCCTAGTCCCTCGTTCCTTACGAGACTTTTCCCGAGTTTCCCTCCACTCCATCTTTGTCCAGCACTCCTCATAAACCTCCTCACGTTCCCGCTAAATACCCCGTAACGTTTTCCCTCCCTTGCCTATTTCACCTCTTCCAACGCCCTATTTATATGAACTTTTGGCACCAACCAAATTCCAGAGCCTCATTCTAATTCATAAAAAAAATTATAAATTTTGTTGATACAAAGAGAAAAGAGAAATAAAATAAAATTTCCTTAATTAGCTCTAGTTTTTCTTTCTCTTCCTTCCACCTTTTCAGAGCAGCCTCCTCCATTCACCAACCGAAAGTCAACCCGTGTGGTTGCGCGTAGTATTTCTCGGTGAGACGGCATATTTAATAAATAGAAAACAAAAGAACGTAAAACATTAAAATGTAAACATGCGTCGTTCAAATGCGAAAGAACGTGACGATATTCTAAAATAACGAAGCATATAAGGCTAGAAAAATTTAGTTTACAATTGGGGAAAAGTGCATAGAAAAACCCACGTAATAATTAATAAACAAGTTCTATTGCATAAAAAGTATTTCCCACGTGCCTACCAGCTGTGCTCATCAGCAGGGATTTGGTAGCCATATCCTGGATGCGAGTATTTAATTATTTTAAGATTTTACAAATGTTTAAAGTATTTCGAGTTTCCCCAAAAAATAATGAAAACATTTAGTATATAGACATAAAAAAAACTTTTAAAATACACGCGTCTAGGGTAGGGCTACCGATCTCTGCTAAGGGGCACAGCTGGTAGCAAGTGCGAAATGCTTTTTATGCAATAGATCTTGTTTATTAATTATTACGTGGGGTTTTTTGTTCCCTTTTCCCAATACTAATATAAATTTGTTTGGCCTTATATGCTCCGTTATTTTAGAATATCGTTGCGTTCGTTTGCATTTCAACGGCGCATGTTTACATTTTAACGTTCTTTTGTTTTCCATTTATTAAATACGCCGTCTCACCGAGAAATATTAAATTATATACAATGTATTCACTATACTCGCAGAAAAAGGTAGCACCCGTCGAGAATTCACTATACTCAGAGTAGAAGACAGTGTTCTCACCAGATTCACAAATCGTCTATAACATTCACCCATCTTACTCCAGTCGCAAGACAACTGCCCTTTTGGCCTCCATCGAAACACACCTCCAGGGTGACGCGAACCAGCTAAAGGGTAAGTTACACAATTTGTATTACTTCCTTCTTCGTTGTTCATTAAACCAAACAATCTTAGACGATTGAAAGATTTCGAAGTCGCCTGAGAAGACTATCATTTTTCGCCGAAACTCGGGACTCTAGTGGCAAAGGAACCCCGTGCACAAGATACATAGTACAAGAGTAGATATCGCATCTTACAGCCCGGCAACTCGCCAATACAACGGTACTCCTTTTTTCATTCCCAATTCATCATCTTCCCTTAACTAACTCAATTAAATAATCTTCTTTACCCTATTTTAGTTTACCTTTATTTTGTACACATTCGAGACCGATTTAATTGCGTAAAGCTCCGAGCTTAGTGCTAAGCACTTAACTTGGATCGAAATAGAGGTATCAATCTGAAAAGGGATTTTAGATGCAAGCCATTCCAACTTGATTGGACATTATTGGGACATCGAATAAATGGGAAACATGTACACAAGATTAGTAAATGTTCGTCCTACATAAGATTAAGAAATGTGCTATCTGAAAACACTTACACTATCCAATTCTGGTTTTGATAATAATTTTGTAGAAACCACAGATGTATCAGTCACAATAAGAAAATTATCTGTGCCTGCTGTACTTGTATTGGAGAGAGGTGTTGGATCACCTTCGGAACTAGAACCATCATCACTACCTTGAGAGTCATTTCTTTGCCGACAACACAAAGAACTCGTTGTTCCTGGAATGTTCAATGTAAATGTATCCGAATCTTGTGCATCATAAAATTCATTTTCCTCATCGTCTTCCGATGGTGACGTGTTCAACGCAGTATCTATAATAAACAAAAACTGTTAGGTTAACAATATAAAACAATTTTAATATTTAATACTTAATAAATTTTATATATTGTTAGATTAGAACCGAATTTTTAGTATACATGTAGCAAGCTTGCGATAGCAAAACTCGATCAAATCATAGCGAGTGTATATGCGTAATATTGTATATGTATTTGTATTTTAGTTTTTTACAGGACTCTGGCTGTGATTGAACACGTTGCCTTTGGGGCACATAATTCTGATACACAAAAATTTGATAAAATATGTTACACGAGGATATAGTTAAATCACTTTCAACTTATGTGCTGTGATAATATTACTTAGTTTGTGCCTAATTAATTAAATGATAATGAACGATACGGTAATCGCAAACGCAGATATCTGTAGTTCAGCCGAGGACACAGCCAATGATAGCAAGACTAAGAGCCGAGTGTGACCAAGCAAGAGGTGTAGGGAAGATGCCGGCTTACTCAGTACGCGGGAAATAGCAGAAAAATCCCGATGAAGTCTCGTAGTGGCAAATCGGCAACATGCTTATGATCAGGACTCGACGTAGAGCATCGTCCAAAATTATTATTTTTCCTCTTTTTTATCATCGAGATTATTTCCTCAGTTACCTGACCGTCAACTATGGGTCAAGCGGTTTAACCGAAATTTCCGATTTTTTCGCAGAAGCGTCTGGTTGTACGCGAATACTTCCGTCACACTTTCGAAGTACGATTCCCTTTCCCCCTCTATCGCCTTATATGCCACCAAACTGCCGAACCGGCGCTCCATAGTTCGTCGTATTCGCGACACGCGGTAGCTCGTTCCATTTTCTTTTCCTCCACGGCTACGCGTCCGAAAGCCGTTCGCTTCGTTCGTGCCAGAACACGTCCGTCGCGCTCTCGTCTCGCTCTCGTCGCACGAATCCCTTTTCCGTCTCTATTTTTCCATATCGGCCTCGCTTCGACGTTCGTCGCAGCCGCGATGAGCGAGAATCCGTTTTCTATTTCTTCTCCCCCACTACGACAAGACATTCACTCCACTCGAACATCAAATAGACGTTCGATGCATCGCTCATCTGCAATTCTGCTTGATGCAGTTCTCGTCTTTCTTCGTTGGACTTATACAGCCGTCGCTGCATCCGCCTCACTCCCTCCCGCCCCCCTCCTTTTGCTGTATGCATCCATGCACATTCGGCGACTTCCGTTGCCTCCACGTTCCCGAGCCCGAGTCAACAGTCATCACTCGGCAAAACAGCACGGCATGCCGTATGTCATATTCCCCGATGGAGTAGTCGAACGGCTGCCGCCACTCGTCATTATATTTCCAAAAATGGGAAATCTATCTTGTCCGTCTCTCTCTCTATGACATGATCATATTCACCATCATCCCTCTCCGTCGTTCTGAGACGTTTTCAATAGTGTCTCTCTTGGCACATTTGTCGTCAGATCAGATATATCAATCGAGCGGTCGAGTTATACATAGTAGTTTTGGAAAGTGTAACCGGAGCGAAGTGTACCGGTGAGCAGACCCGGTTAAAACTCCAGACGGCGTTCCGAGAACAGCTAGACCATCTACTATTCCTGCGAAAAGCCTGAGATCTCCGCCACTCCGGACCTGGTGTTTCAGTTATTTCGTCCATTTGAGGAAGCAAATTGAAGTAATCATTCCGCCAACCACCGTGAAGAATGCCTTCAACTCAGTGTGATGAACGGATATACTCAGTGCGCTGGGAGGCCTCGGGTACTTCTATCTATCTTTCAGATGTTAGAGAGTTACCTCCAGGACCACTTCCCAGTGTAAGAGACAGACGATGGCCGAAAGATAACATCTGGAGTGGCTCAAGGCTCGGTACTGGGACCGGAATTACGGAATATCTGATATGACGTTATCCTGCACCTAAACCTGCCCGAGGACACTTCACTGATCGGATATGCGGATAATGTCCTGATCGTTGTAGTCGCAAGAGACATACAGAAGGTTCAGATGAAGCTCGATCAAGTAATACGCTGTATATCCCCCTGGCTTGTAGATAGAACATGGGCTCGAGCTAGCGGCGGCGAAGACTGAGATCGTACTGCTCACGAAAAAGCGAGTCGACCCGATCCGCTTAATGAGGGTGCGAGACGCGTTGGCCCAGACAAAACATTCCATCAACTACCTGGGGGTGATCATAGATAACAAACTCACCTTACGGGAATAGATCTGTAGAGTAGCGGACAAAGCGTCTTGGCCAATGTACGAGGACCAAGACACTGGAATGGACGTCTGCTTATAGGAATATGGGTCGATGCGCTGGGGTTTGAGAAACATCGGAAACGCCTCGCCGTGGTACAGCCGAGGGGAGCTCTTCGCATCGCGAGCTCATACAGCACGGTTTCTGAGTCAGCGGCGGTGGTGGTTGCGAGGGCTATCCCCACTGGTCACCAAGCGCAGGATTGCAAGCTCCTCTATCAAGCGAGAGATACAATCGGGCATAGGGTAGCACCGAGAACCGCGAGGAATGAATCCCACCGTGTTTGACGATCCAAGTGGGATTTTTTTTTCTTACCAGCTACAATACGTGCACTAGGTGATAGGGGTCGCTGATTACGGACTCTAAGAGTCTCTCTTCGTAGTTTTTTATCAAATGAGCTCACATACGTATACTAGGTAGTAGGGGTCGCCGATTACGGAGTGTAGGAGCTGCGCCCCGATGTTTGTTTTTCATATCAGCCAAAATACGCGTTCTAGGTGGTAGGGTTTGCTGTTTACGGAATTTAGGGGTCACGCCCCGTACTTTTTTTATCAGCTAAAATGTGTGCACTAGGTGCTAGGGGTCGGTGATTATGAAGTATTGGAGTCGCGCCACATAGTTTTTTTTCATATCTGCTAATATACCTGCACTAGGTGGTAAGAGTAGCCAATGACGGAGTCTGGTTGTCGCGCACCATAGTTTTTAATCATATGAGCTCATACAGGTACACTAAGTAGTAGAGGTCGCCGATTACGGAGTCTATGGGTCACGCCCCGTACTTTTTTTCATATCAGCTAAAATACGTGCAGTAGGTGTTAGGGGTCGGCGATGACGGAGTCTGGCAGCCGCTTTCCATAGCTTTTCATCAAATAAGTCAATATAGATGTCTGAGTGGTAGGGGTCGCTGATTACGGGGCCCAAGAGTGGCGCCCGTAGTTTTTTGTTATATTGGCTAAAATACGTGCACCAGGTTGTAGGGGTTCCCGATGACGGAGTCTGGTAGTCGTTCTCCGCAGCTTTTCATCATATGAGCTACGGAGCGCCACTCCTGGACTCCACGATCAGCGACCTCTAGTATCTAGTGGACCCATATTGGCTCATATGATGAAAAGCTACGGAGAGCGACTGCCAGACGCCGTAATCAACAACCCCTACTGGGCGCGACTCTTAGACCTCGTTCATCGACCTCAATTACCCGGGGCATGGATGACATGAGGAGAAAATCTCCGGAGGGAAGTTTCTCGCCTTCGTCATCATCGAGAAATGCTCGTCTTGATGGACATCTGTACTTGTGACTATGTTTTGTATCATGTCGTCGTATCGGGTCTTTTCTTACAACGACACGTTTTCAGTGATTGACTTGTTTCGTGTCTAACACGAACACGTTAGCGTTTTTGAAACGTGTTCGTGTCCAACACGAACATAATTCATAACTGCTAATGTATTCGTAGTGGGCACGAAAACGATTTGGGCAATCTTATCGTGTCGTTTCCTGGACACGACACGAAAACGACGAACGTTTTCGCAGCGGTCCCTGGTATAGAGAGATTTCTTAGATATTTTTCATACAAAACAGATAATCCCTTATGTTTTCTTTATCATGATTTTTCTTCGTTGTCTAATCAGTTCAATATTTCTGCTATTCATTTCATTCACAATTATAATTATATTTTTTCAGCTTGCTCTGTCGTAGAAACCTTGATTACAATACAAGAAATTACCGTTCAGTAATTGAAAATATCTACAGAAATATTATGCATAATCCTGACCACTTGATCCGTATATTAATAGTAAATAAATAAATCAAATAATCCAGCGGTGAACAACATGCGTCAGCTGTAGAATGAAGCACCACTAGAAATAAGGAATATGTGTTCTTTCCCATCTTTTTTCAAACGAAGTATGCAGCAGTATTTTACTTTCATGCTCCTTGTTGATCGTTTTTACTATTTCTACTCTTATTTTGCTATTTCGTATTGCTTGCGATTCAAAAATTTCTTGGCGTATAGAAGTTATGTATTCTTTAAGGGCGTTTTCGCATGTTTACATGTTATAAATGAATAAATAGATAAATAAATATTGAAAAGAAGAAAATTATGAAACTAATGTAATTAATAAAAACAATGAAAATAATGAAAATAACAAAGTTAATAAAATTATCGAAAACACTAAAATAATAAAAATAGTGAGAATAATGAATATTTAAAATAAAATAATTAATGGCTTAAACCGTCCGTCGTATTCGCTCGGATTCTCGAACGTTTAGGCGTTGTCGAAACATTTATAATCTCAACTAGTAATGAAATTGACAACGAAAAAAGGTAATAGAAAAAAAGGAGAGATAAAAATTATAATCAATAACTACAAAGTTAATAGAATTTCGATTTGACAGTTACTTGGAAGAGACTGGTATATGAATATGATTTGTTAGCATGCAATTATAATAAATCTAAAGCAAAAATAAACATGCCAAAAAGTATATACATATGGACATGCAAAAAATATATATAGACATGCAAACATACAAATAAATAAAAATTGGAAAAATAAAAAGATACATGCGTGGCGCTTCGTTCAATCCCTTTTGCACCTGAACTCAATGAGGCTTGGCGGAAGGAATCAGCCTCCGATGCCCTAACTACAAACTGATAGTGGATTATGATATATACATGCACGATATTTATGGAGAACCCAGATAAGAAAAGATTCCCAAGTGATTGAAGGGATAGTTAATTAGGAAAGGAAAACTATATCTATGCTAACTAATCTTGATTATTATTTAAAGGATATTAGTTAATAAAAAACGTGCCAATTTAGTGAATAGATAATTTAGTCCGGTATATTAATCGATACTTATACATATTTGTAATATGTATTTGTACACGATAATAATAATAATAATGATAATAATAATTCAAAATGTTCAAGAATCATTTCCAATTGACAGTTTGGAATATATTTCCTGCATAACCCATCTTAAACTAACATATCTCTTCACTAACTCACATCCATAATGGTAACGGTATTTACATCATCAGTATCTAGTTCTATAGTTGTCTTGCTGAACATTTTGAATTATTATTATTATTATTATTATCATCGCGTACAAATACATATTACAAATATGTATAATTATCGATTATGTGTATGAACGGTCTGTGTGCAGAATAAAATTACCAAACCTGTCAAAATCGGTTCAACAAATAAACACAGCACCAAAACTTCACAAAGACACAAGGACAAAAATAAAACATGCCACTAACAACTACTGCACAGGACTAAATGTAATAAAATGCAACTAATAAACAAGGAACTGCTATTTATGCGTCCGTTGATTGTATACTGTCTGACTGTCGATATATTGAAAACAATGAATGTAATGAATATGTCGAAAACGTGAAATTATTTAAAAGATTAAAAACAATGAAAGTAATCTTATTAATAAAATAATGAAAACATTGATAACAATGAAAGCTTTAAATATAATTAATATATTGATGTTTCGTCATACTGGAGATCGTACTGCGCTGCGCGGTGCCATTAAACGGAATATCTCTACCGCATTTCTTATTGTGTCCACTATAATACAGCACTATATTATGAACTTAGACTAGTATCTGATTTGTTGAACCTTATGTTTTTTTATATCTTATCCAGAACAAATTCGACCCGCATATCAGCACTCCGTGTTCGTGTGCATCTAGCACAGAAATATTGCCTAAAATTAGTTGTTTTTCGAATTCGGACACTACTGCAGCAGGGCCATCGCTCATCGTCATCGTCTCCCTGACCGCACGTATGTTACTCGTTTCGGGGCTCCTCCTGCACTGGAATCGCAGTGCTTGGTGATTGATGATTCTCCGTTGTCGATTTCTGTGTGAAATCCACGTGTACAATATTCAAGAATTTTCAAGATCATATCCTGCATAGAACTGCCCATCGATGATTGTAAGATCATTTATCTCCCGCAGTACGGTGTTATAGAAGAGGCTTGTACTACGACGGAACTAAGTGTAGTGTTTAACCCACCGCATAAGACCTTGAATTCAACCTCTTTGAATGACCATTTATTTGTAGGTCCTAAATTGCAAGTAGAGTTGACCCATGTCCTATTACAGTGGTGTATATTTAAATATGTATATTGTCCCGATACCGCTCAAATGTATCGGCAAATACTGATACATCTCGTGGACAGGCAGAGAATTCTATGACGCTCGGATCCGCGATCTCCCATAGAGGAATTCCATTGAACCCTAGCATTCGGTGTCTCACATGCTCCGTAAGATGAAGGCTCTTTGTTTCTGCTTGTGGACGACTGCTTATTCGGCGCGCATGATTTACCCACGACACGTGGTGTCTGAAATAAAATTGTCACCTTACTGAACAAAGGTGGAGTTAAACTGCGAAACAGCGACAGCAATTCCTCCACGCTAATAGCTAATATTGATACAGCTGAGCACGGTGTAGCCTAGGATAACACCTTACAAGATTCGGAAGGCATTAAAATATTGGGAATGCATACGCCGAGCGCCGCCGACATCTATGTCAAAGTCACCCGAAAACAAGTATTATTTATGCTGACCGAGCGTAAAAAAATCGTAGGCGTTCTCAACTGAAATTTGATGGTTACAAGAGGGTCAATATTTACACCTTTTTAAGAAGTAATATTAAAAATGAGTAAATTGAGGTGGAGGGATGGAGAGCTATGAGGTTTAAAGAAAAATTATTAATTGCGATGAAGTATGTGGATGAGAAAGAAAGGAGCAGAGAGAGAAGGAGAGGGGTGCATGGCCAAGGGAGAGTGTCAAAAGGGGAAACTATTTATCGAAGGTTGGAGTGAGTACTGTTGCTGTGAGAGAATGGGTGGACCACAAATGGGAACGTTTGAGGCAAAGAGATAGAGAAGTAGATGAGCAAGACAGATGGAAAGAAGTGAAAATGACAATATTGTGTATGAGGTATGATAGGATGAATGGAATACTAAGGTATTTAAGGATGGGTAAAAGGAACGAGGGAAACAGATTAGCAAGGATAGCGAGGTGGAAATGTGGGAATGAGGAGAGAGGGAATTCGTATTGGATGAAAGAAGAAGAGAGGAAGTATAGGGTATGTGGAAAAGAAAGAGATAGGATAAATGTACCAATTACTGCACCCATTATAACCAATTACTGCGGATGCATGTATTTCTTATGAATTTATGACCGCAGTAATAGAAACAGCAGTAATAGGGACACCCACAGTAATTGGTACTTTTACCCTACAGTAGAGTGTCTAAAGAGAGATTATGAGTATGTGAGAAAGAAAGACGAAATGAAGGAGGGCAGAAGAAAGGTGGAAGAATAAAGGAGCTACGGATGTACTAAATAAGGATGGGAGAGGAATTCATTAGATTATGGTATTGCGTCTATCTCAACGACGATTGGTGGTAGTAGAAGTCTATTCATAGATGCTAATTTTTAGGTAGACCCAATGATAATCGCTTGAGTTTTACTGGGTCTTTAACGTAAGTCCATATTCGCAGGCCCATTCGTTAGATTCAGATTTAGATTTATTAGAGAAAACCCTGGGACAAACCCAAAGGATTAGATTGTATCGTTTACCCTCTGTGTCATCTTTTTCTTAAGAAAACTTTATTCTTTAAAACACATGCTATATAAAGTATTCAAGGTTATTGATTACGAATTTGGTCAGATTTCGAAAATTCAAAATGGCAGATCCAATATGGCGGACGAGCTTTCCAAAAATTCATCGAAATCACTGGAAACTTGTTATTCCGGAGTTTTCGGGTCGCTGATTACAAATCCGATATCATAATCGTAATCAGCGACCCCGAAAACCCTGAAGTAACCAGTTTCAAGATAACTCTATGTATTTATAATTTTTCGTCCGCCATATTGGTTCGCCATTTTGAATTTTTCAAATCTGACTTCATATTCGTAATCACCAGCTCCAAAGCTATGAAATACAAGACTAACTGGAACCTTTCTATTATTAAAATATTGCTACTGTGTTTTTTCAAATTCATTTGTTTATTATTATTTATTTATGTATCATGAAACCTTAATATCAACTTTCAGTGTTTTAAGGGCTACCTACTTTATATGATGATGTAAACATTTACGCAATAAAGTGTCAACATTCATTGTCTTTCATAAATATAATTGTTTGTCGACAAACAATAATACTTATCAACTCCAATAAGCGGTATTAACCCTTTGGGTCACAGTGTTACTCAGGAGTAATACCCAGAACTGTACAGTATTATATTTATGAAAGACAATGAATTTTGACACTTTATTGCGTAAATTTTTACATCGCCATATAAAGTAGGTAGCCCTTAAAACACTGAAAGTTGATATTAAGGTTTCATGATACATAAATAAATAATAATAAACAAATGAATTTGACATGTCATGTGCAAAAATAATGGTGTTACGACAATAATGAATCCTAGAGAAGGGAGTGTTAATGACAATTATAAAGAGGATATGTCCCAGACTGGTGCCTAGTGGTACACTATCAAGTCCAATTATGGATTGGGATCGATCAGATGAAAACGAGTGTCTCTATGTGAGTGGTAAGTCGTCGAAACCAATGGCACGCAAGGAGTTCAAAACGATTGAGTGATCCAAGGTATCAAAGGCTTTAGAGAATATAACACCAAAATAGTCACCCTTATCTACACCCAAACGAACATGATCAGGAAAAATATTAGTGTTGCTGGCGTACTGTGATATCTGCGAAACCAACATTGCTTAGGATGTAGCAATTAATTATTTTGAAGAAATGTAATGATATCGTGCGTGACTAAATAATCAATAACTTTGGAGAGATGTGATGTATTAACTATTGGACTGGTGTCAGATGGGTTTGATGGATTAGCAATTTTTGGATCAGAATGATATACGCAGATTTCTAGACGGACAGAAAAACACCGACGGAGAGGGAATAATTGTTTAAGTAACAATTTTTTTCAGACTTAATGTCATTATTAATCTTACGACGCAAATTCCTGTATTGTTCGCAGTTTATTACGCGTTCGCTTCATAGTTGTATATTACGGTGGAAATCACAGAAGTACAATCAGTGCAGCATTGTGGGATAATAAGGGCGACTGGATGTAACTTATCCAAATTAGACAGACCAAAAATGCATGCGTATATCCTGACGGGGAGCAGAAACATGCCGTCTACTCCGGAGGGAAAGGTACAGAAAGTCTAATATATAACTCGTTTGATTGACTAAATAGATCATGTGATTCTTCCTTGACGCGAAAGAAACAATAGACCGGTGAGTGGAAAGTATATTGATGGTGATATAGATATTGGTTAGACTGCAAAACAGCAGAAAATCTGCTGAGTCTCGCCAATTTGCTGTACTTTTTTGTTAGCAATAAAGTCGTTTATTATTATTATTATTATTATATATGATATATGATATATGATGACATAGCCCATATGAGAAAAGAGTGCCACAGACTGTGGAGACAAGCGCAAAGGACGCGGAGGAGGGAACATGCAAGTACAAACAGGAACATGTACTAAGAAAAATTGAAATAATGACAACAATGAAAACAATATATATTATGAATATTTCGACAACAATGAAATGAATAAAATAATGTGTTCGTGAAATCTATTCACTGCGGTTTGTTGCATTCTATTTTTTTCTTGGATTCCCCATCGTGAACTGCGACGCCTTTTCTTTTCCTGAACGAGTGTCTGCTCTCTTTCTCTGACGCAGGCCTATTTCCCCTTACTCTTTCTCCGGTTCCTTTGTCTCCTCTTTTCCTATTGTGCTGACAGCGCAGCAATTTTCTTGCCTCCCTATCTGTGGATTGAAGACTCGTTGCATCGCTGCTTGTGGGAAGGAGACTGCTTTGAAGCTTCGACTACGGGGATAGTTCGTTGTAAGCTTGTGTCTTCCCACTGTGGGTCCCACGGTTTCCGTTACATATTTGACGTTATCTACATTAAAACTAATCACTCGGCTCGCCTTTCGTGGAGAGATTTCTTGCTTGTTTCAGGGATCTTCTACAAATTTGGCGGCTGCTCAGTGAGGCCGATGTGCACTCAAGATGTATTACCGAAACTCGCCTTCATGCCTGTTTCCAAATAAAGGGCAAACCCACCAAACAGCATTTCAGTGCGTTTTTCTCTGTGCCCTTTCTCCTTGGCCGCGGACTCCCTATTTTACACATTGAACCAGCTTCTCACGCACAGTTCAGTAAGCTCTTTCTGATTGCGCAAAACATAATGAAACAATGATAACAATGAAAACAATGAATGTAATGAATATTTTAGAATTGTTACGTTTTCCGGGTTACACAATTGTAATTACTGTGAGTTATTGCGTCCGGTTCCTGGCAACTGGGAATCCAGAGACTGGGATATTTACGTGAAGGGGTTCGATACCTCAAGTGCTAACTCGTGAGATATTTTCGAATTATGTTTATAGAAAATTCAATTGTTCCAACTGCCGCCGCGTATCGAGAAATCAAATGTTCGCGGAGAGTCGTGGTATTCTCTTAAGTGGCTATATAATAATAATAATAATAATAATAATATCGACTTTATTGACAATGAAAATTTTTCTTTCCTTCCTTATAGTTTACATCGTAACTCTAATCCTCGTGTTTCATACGAAAATGATGCAATAGGAGGGTCATGTTTTTCATTGATTGACAAATTCCAGAGTAAAAAACATAAATTTTCTGCCGTTTAGGTAAGGTCGATATTGTTCTACACCAAATACCGCAGATAATGCCGCATTGTGGGAATTTCTTTCATTTATCTCGATTTGATGGAATCCCGATTCTAAGTCTAGGGTTGTACAATATTCCGCCACAACTAATTGGTCTACGACATCTGCTATGATAAGAATTGGGTATGCTTCACCAATAGTTTTTTCATTCACGTCTCTAAAGTTTATTAAGAGTCTTCTTTTTCTCATTTGGTCTAGCTTTTTTGTGCTGTGTGTATCGTTTAGTTGTTAAGATTCTATATACCCTATTTTACCCGAGTTTGTCCCTAGTGTTAAATTGATACTTTGGAAATGGTCATTAAGCCTCGGGCGACTCTCGTTAAAACTCATGACGAATAGCTTTGCTATCCACGATATTTAAAAAATGGATACTTACGCGTTATTGTAATAAATAATTTCAATGATTTTCTGATTTCTCAAAATAAATAGAATATTTGTGCAAAAGATCGTACACTTATATATGCATATATATATATATATTTACAAGTAATGTGGTAATAGGTTACGTTAAGAGAGAAAAAGTTACGTGAAATTCGGTGTGTCCCTGTTGAAGTCTGTTGAGGTAAAGCATGTTGTGCAGCCTCTTCTAGATGAGAATGTTGCCTAGCAAGTTGTTCCACCATTTTTTCAATTCGAGCCTTTTGATCTCGTTCGTGCTGTAGCATTTTTTTCCATTTTGATTCTTGTTGTTGTGCCAATTGCAAATATTCATGACTCGACTGAAAACAAAATATTAATGAATTATGAATTCAAATATAAATATTTCTACCAGAGTAATAAATGTAATTACCGCTTTCTTAGCTTTATCGCTCCTTTTCATAATTAACTTTGGAAAATAAGAAAACAAACAATGTAACTTTACCGTAAGTAAGTATAATTAAGGAATATATTTATATTATTATAAAAATACAAAAATAAATAAAAATTCAATAATAAAACTTCCATGCCAGACCGACACTATTACTTATTATAATTATGGATGGCATTTTCGTTGTACCGCCAACGTGAGTGAACTCATCAATGAGGCACCTCAGATGCGTGAAACTGAATAAAGAACTGGAGTAAGAGTAAGTGTTATTTATATTCAACACAAGTAAAAAAGTAAACGGGATGCTGGAGGGTATCGGATCTATAGCGAGAG
Source organism: Trichopria drosophilae (assembly GCA_030407085.1). NCBI lineage: Eukaryota > Metazoa > Arthropoda > Insecta > Hymenoptera > Diapriidae > Trichopria > Trichopria drosophilae. The sequence goes on along the minus strand of CM059584.1, from coordinate 61,833,604 downwards.
ACAGAACTTTTATTTTTCAGTAATTATTGTAAGGCGACTGCGCCTGCAAAAAAAAAAAATTCAACACGTTTCACGAAAATTTGGATCACTTGTGCATCTCGTTATGCTATGAAAAATAAAACTCCTGCCCATAAGTATATACGAATGAGTAAATGAAAGGAATAAATAATAGAGGATAAGGATGATAAATACAAAACGACTCTAGCTGAAATTATTATATGAAGATATATTTACTTTGTTATCATTATATACTTTTTTAATAAACATTATTCACAGTTAAAGTAAATACTATTTAAGTTATTTTCTCCAAATTTCATTATTAAAAGCATCGGTAAAACCAAGAAAGGGATTAATTACATTAACGAATTATACAATAGCTTTTGTGACATATTTAAATCTATATTAATACTGTATATTACTGAACGAATATTTTATTATAGTAGTGTACAAATACAGAATATTTTAAGATGCTCTGTTTTACATATCTACATTTATACAGTTTCTATTAAGGGGACAAGGATTTCTTACCCCATATACTGCAATACAAATATATATTTAAAAGAAATATAACCGCACATAATCATCACCATCCACATTTAGTCGATAGTCTACGTCATAGCGGAAGTGATGCAAAAGAAACACTGAATATATATTGCCGCATCGTATCTCCGCTCGGAAATATTTCATAATTTTTTAAATAATGGAATAAACATAAAATACTTAAGCGGGGATTCGAATTCGCGACATGGAGAACGTTCCATTTACAATGCGATCGCGAAGAAAACTGAAACATCATCTTCTACTTGAATACAAATAACCAATATCCATATGCAATGACAAATAATGTTGAAATTGTATTGAAACCACACAAGATATATTATTTTTAGAGAAAAAAACTCATTACTTTAAACGACACATAAATATTAGTAATATATATTATTATTACAGGAGGTTTCTACCTTCTTGCTCGTGCAGGGATAATAATTTATTTTTTGCATTATTAGGAGAATATATTCTTCGTGGAGACTTTTACAGACGCAGTGAGTGTAGTCCAAAAATAAATAACAAATAAACCTTAAACGCACCCGCGTAGACAACCAAAGCATGAACAATATATTGGCAGAATACTGGCCATGGCAATTGGCATTACACTGCCCATACTATTGCCAATATGCGGGAAATATAGTGGAAAACCAACATTTCAATATATTGCCAATATATTACTAAAATTAAATTATTTTTAATTCATGGAAAAAAATTATTTTTAATTTTTCGTTATGAGTACCTGAATTTATTCTTTTTCAAGCTCTCAAAGAAATTAAAAAAACCTTAACTACCTCAACGAGATTCGAGCCCTCGACCCTCCCTCGCAAAGCACGCGCCCTAACCACACGACCATGCCCGACGCACAGTGGATCGAACTAAAGTATAAGCCCGGACATAGCGTAACAAATGAAAGTGTGAGAAATTATGTAAAAGTATGTATAGTCCAGATGATTATTAGCTAATCTATCACTATATGTGACTTATATTGCTAAAATATTCGATTATAATTACTTAGAGTAGTTCAAAGTAGTCGTTGAGTACAAGGTTGAAAAAAATGTTCTTAAATATTCAAAACTTATAATTATACTTATGAGTAAACACATAAGAGATGAGAAAAATAAGGCTTCATATTTCATTGAGTATTTCGAAAGGTATTCTAAAACCACCCCACAGATTATAAAAATGAGCTCTAGATTTTGAGTTATCGAGTTATTAAGATTACAGTTAACGAAAATAAACATAATGAAATTTTAAACATGATTTTAAAAAATGCCTCGCATTGCCGCGCAAATGTACGCATTGCATTTCTTTCGGGACATCATTAAGTGATAATCTACATTAATTTCAACTGCTAATAATTGCAAGTGTCGTAAAAAAATAACATTTTAGTTCGCTATCTTGAATTCGTCATATTGAATTCTCAAAATTCTCTGAGGCCAGATTTGTAATCAGCGATTACGAAAACCCCCCGGGTACCCAGTTTCACCTTAAGAGACTTGATTTTACTTTTTTCGGCCATCTTGAATCCGCCATTTGGAATTCTTAAATTTTGAGGTCAGATTCGTAATTAGCGAACTCGAAAACATAGAAAATAATGTTTGCGCTTAAAAACATGCTTGGTGTGACTCATAATAGTCGTTTTAAGACCCATGTCCGGCTTCCCCTATCTCTCGATCCACTGTGCGAGTTGCAAATTCTGCCAAAAATAACGAACAGTCGAAACCGAGATTCGATACTTATTATTCCTCGACGTATGAACTTTAACGCAAAGCCTAAGAATTAATATTATCGATAAATATAGGCAAACTGAAAATAAAACTAAACATCATTTGACTGTCGCTTTTAAAGGAGCGTTCGGAAGGTTAGGAGAAGTGCAGTTAGGAACGCAACGATCTTTTTGCGGCATGTTTGTTAATGATATTATTTCCGCCAGTTTGAATTTTCAAAAAGAAACTTCTAAATAACAATCAGCTACTCCAATAACCACCTTAAAACAATTTTGAGCGGATACTATAAGTATTTTTAAATATCGTCTGCCATATTGGATCTGCCATTTTAGATTTTCAAAAAGCAACTTCAAATTTGTAATCAGCGACCCCAGAAACCCCCGCGTACCAATTTTCGACCAAATCCAATAATGTTTGAAGCAAAAAAAGGAGTGAAAGTTTTGACGCTATTTTACAAAAGTATTCAAAACTGACGACATTTGCACTCAAAAAACAATTCAAAAAAAAATCTTGTTTTCATTTTCGTGTTCCTTGACATTAAAATATATAATTATTATGGTTTCCTAAACTGCAATACGTCTACAAACTTTGCAAAGCAAGTTTAAGAAGGACCGCCATTTCTACTATTTTCGCCGCTTTTGTCACCGGCACGCGCGATGCCATTTGGAACGCCTCGCCGCCGAAGTAGTTAACCATAATAACAAAAAAATATAACGTAAATTGATAAACCATACGATGTGCGCCTCAAATAGTCAGCTGTTACCATCGATCAATTATTGAATCGTCAACAATATGATTCATGTATCCCGTTGTAAAATGGAATAATAAGGAATAATACAAATGAAACATATTATACAATGAATGGTAACTCACAATATAATAATTCACTGTAATGATTATAGCAAAATGTATTGACATATTTAGTGAAGTAATTTGTTAAGTACTGCTGGAATTTAATAAAACAACAATAATAATAATAAATAAATAACAATAAAAAATATTTTCTCAATTTACATTTGGGACCTCCGCATTCGAAACTCGGCCTTTAATCACTGAAACACCGACGTTCCTACTGGAATTAAATCTACTGCAATTCAGATTATTTTGCTAAGCCTCGTTTCTATTACTTACTAAAATTTCTTTTTATTTTGTTCACTTTTAGCATTTTTACAGTATCGTATAACGCTGTATACGATTTTTTGCAAAGATGTTGCCTTACATTTTCGACAGATTGTTAAAATTACTTTTTTATGATTTACAATGATTGAAATCCATAATATTGTGTAACATTCATGACGGACTTGTTGTTATAATCAAAATATTAAACATGCCGTGAAAAGATCGTTGTGTTCCTAACAGCAGTTCGCCTAACCTTCCGAACGCTCCGTTAAAAGGGACAGTCAAATGATGTTTAGTTTTATTTTCAGTATGCATATATTTATTGATAATATTAATTCATATGCTTTGAATTAAAGTTTATACATCGAGGAAAAATAAATATCGAATCTCGGTTTCAATTGTTCGTTATTTTTGGCAGAATTTGCAACGTCGGGCATGGTCGTGTGGTTAGGGCGCGTGCTTTGCGAGGGAGGGTCCAGGGTTCGAATCTCGTCGAGGTAGTTTAGGTTTTTTTAATTTCTTTGAGAGCTTGAAAATGAATAAATTCAGATACTCATAACGAAAAATTAAAAATAATTTAATTTTAGCAATATATTGGCAATATATTGGAAATTTTTGTTTTCACTATATTTCCCATATATTGACAATAGTATGTGCAATATATTGATAATTGGAATGGCCAATATACTGCCAATATATTGCCCATGCTTTGTTTTCTACGCGGGCATTATTACGGCAATTGCATTATGTATTCTTCCGTAAGCCCTTTAATAGCGATTTCAATCAATCATAGAATTAAGCGGTAATGTTTACAACTAAACTGTTTATAGCATAAAATACATCCATTAAAATGATTTCGTCAATTTCTAGCTATTTCGTAAATTTGTATGTTTCTTCTTTAGTCTGGCTTGTGTTATTCAAGTATTAAATAGAGTAGGGATATGTATTTTTTTTGTTATTATATTTCACTTGTTTCAGTAGCCGAATATCTTATAACGGTGGTGTCGCTGACAGGACCCTCCAACTAGCCTCTATATAAGAGGAATACATCGATTCACTTTGCTATATTTCATAGTCTTTCCAAACTAATATCTTAGTAAATACATACTTTAGGTCTAATAAGGTAGAAACCTCCCTAAATTGTAATCCTGTTAAGACTAAAATATACTCCGAACTACTTACATTAATCATAGCACTGGCCGCAACACGGAACAGAGTAGCTTTTTCACTTAAAGTTTTAATCTTTATAGTTAACTCCTGTGAAAAGGGCTCTAAAGATTCCAAATCACTTATGGCGCGTTGAAATGTTGTTCCTCTTTTGGTCAGAAGATCATTGCAGAGTTGTAAATTATCCAACCTCTCCGATAAGTCTTTGATTTTCGAAATTTGTTCCATTTTCTTACCGTCATTATCATTAAATTCGTTGTCTTCTTCTTCTTCTTCTTTTGAATAATAAACAATTAACTCATTTACATGTAATGTAATGATTTTATTTAAATGATTACAAATTAAACATACCGGACTCTATAGTTTGTATTGCTCTAGCTTTGGCCAGTTCTAACGCCGTGACCCATTGTTGTCGCTCCACTTCCGTAGCTGCTTTGATATGAAAAGTCTGTGTTCCACCATTACTAACAACGAATGTACAAGAATCCACTGTATGGATTAAGGCTCCATGTAATGATATTGTACCCCGACACGTATGAGACATTTCTGCTGGATTTCTAAACAGATAACAAATTTAAGTATATCTTTCTACCGTAGGATTTCAACGAAAATGTTTAGAATGAATGCTTATTATATTTTCACTGTTCTGCCTGTATTCAATTCAAACTCTATTAATGAAGTAATTAACTTTCAAACTTTCCTCATATATTCTTACGTTTTCAATATACTTTATTAGATTCAAGTAAATTTAAATATAATATATTAAAAAATAAAATAGTTTCACATGTTCTTGACTTGAATAACATAAAATTGAGACTATTTTACATTCAAAATGTCTATATTGGCTATTTATACTTGCCACATCAAACACAAAAGCTTCAAAAACTGTAGTACATTGCCATAAGATACTCTCTTCGATTTTAATCAACAACTCGGCAGAGTTGCTAATAATAAAAGAACAGCGAGTGAACGCGTCTTTTATCAATATTAACAAACAATAATTTAAACTAAAAATGAATACACAAATAAAACCTCTATAAAAATTCTGCACCAACAGATTGGAAAAACAACGCAATAACTTGTGGTGAACAATACATTTTTAAATATTGGAATGCGGATTTACTAAACATTATGGAGAAAATATCTGTATAACATTTTAAACATCTATTTTATATACTTTATATTTTATTTAAATAGCCCTTAGTTTAGAGGAATCGCGGAACGCCAAAATGGCAGTTGAAATGCATGGGCCTGGCGGTCAGATGGAGCGTTGACAAGTGACCATAGGCGACCTTAATAAAATCCCAATATATGAACGCTTTGCATCATATGCACACCTATAGTTACATATTATATGTGCAGATGGCATGCAACTTTACAGGTAGAGGTATGCGAACGAACCACCATGACTAAGTGTTTCTTACCCACGTGTAAATGTAGGCCAAAAGTTTCACTTGTATGTGGACGATTTTACGGAACGAACATGCGGAAAGGAAAATTACTGAAGAACCGGAAATTACCCACGACATTCGAAAAAATATGCGATATTTCGTACACGCATTACTCGTTGTGTCATGAAGAATAATATACAGCATCATTAGCTGCCTAAATAATGTGTTGCTCGAACCTTTAGTGCCAATGACCGCGTTCATGAACGAGTACCACTATTTTTTCGAATTGAGGAGCTTATATCAGCGTTGACAGCCATCAAAACCAAAGATATTGTACCTAACATACTCGTATATAGGCATGTCTCCGGAACTTTTAACCTTTGGGGTACCATGAGTTTTAAGACATTAGGAAGTAGATATTTAATAGTTTTTATCAGAAGTTCCTTCAATTATCTACTACTTGTGATAGTCACGTACATATAATAATTATTCAATGCTTAAAAACAAATTTGAGGTAAAATAATGTTCTAATAATCGCAAGTTGCTGAGGGGTACCAAGTACACTTTTTTTTCATTCTCATTACATAAAATGTTGAGCGCGTATTGCAGGGACCCGATTTTTTTTTTACATATATTTGGGACTGTGTCGAACATGAAAATGTACCATAACAAGGTGTGCCTCATTTATAAACACGCAAGAAAAATTCATTAATTCGGGTATCTGCTATTTTTGAGAAAAAACATTTTCAGTCATTTTATTTTGTCCTTTTATTTTTTGAGCGCTTATCTTCATAAAAATTTATAGCATGGAAATGTTTCTATAGAACATAACAATTTCAAGAAATCTTGATTGTTGGATGTGCCTCATTTATAACAAATTTGACACGTATTTTAATATTGATGTTTTCAGCGTCACTCGTTTTAAAAAACTATATTATCAGGTGGCACATTTACAAATTAATTGATGACCCAGTTTATGGCCGCGTTAACGGTTTATCCAATTGTCTTAAAGATTTATCTAGATCGCTCAATAAATCTGTAACGAAATATAGGAGATAGCTCGGGAGAGAGGTACAAATTATATTTAATAAGAATGAGAAGTACGTGTTTCATGCCAATTTACGTTCCCTAGGCCACAATAAAATATGAAATTGCTGTTGGAATACTAAATACAAGGATAGAAGAACATTTTTGCAGAGAAATGTTATCGTTTAACCCTTTCCGACATGGTAGCTACCGGAATTCAGTTGAAAATTTGAATTTTAAACACAAAATAATGCTTTTGCGCCCCTTTTTTTAAATCCAATTTAAGCGGGAGTTAAAGAAGTGTTTAACATTGTATTTAAATCAATATTTATTTAATATAACATTTTATAAACAAATTAACAACTAAAAATCATCATTTTTATAGAAAAAATGCCTTCGCCGGCAAATGTTCAATTGGATTGAGATGAAACCTGGTATTCGGGGGTTTTTGGGGTCGTTGAATCTGAATCTGAATTCAGATTTTGAAAATTTAAAATGGCGGCTTTAATATGGCCGATCAAAAATGTTAAATTTATTAAATATCAACAAAAAAATAATTAATTTTCAACAAACAAATTATAAATTTATTATGTTTTGATTGATCAAATTGAATCCATCGTTCGAGGTCAAATTCGTAATTTTCAATCGCATTATTCGCCCCCCCCTACTCTTATGCCGATTTTTATGAACATTTACCAATTTTGCAAGTTACGATTCGGCATATTGAATCCGCCATTTTGAATTTCGTAAATTTGACAAGTGATTCGTGATCAGCGACCTCGAAATCCACCAAGTATCGAGTTTCATCTAAATCAAGCAAGGATTCGGATTTTGATCCGCCATACAGGATCCGCCATTTTGAATTTCGAAAATCTGACAACGGATTCGTAATCAGCGATGCCGAAACCCCCCGAGTACCATATTTGAAGTCAATCACGTGAAAGGAAAAATTCCTGACAAACTATTTGTGTAATTATTTATTTAATTAGTCGAGCATTTACAACAATTTAATGACGCGAACTTTTTTCATCGTTTTATATACCAACAAAACAAAAAATAATTTGAAAAAGATTGTGCTTCTAAAAATATTTAATTTTTTTTTTAAACTGAAAAGTTAAAAGTTCCAGAGATATTCCTATATAAAATATTTGCAGAATTATGGATAGCATGAATTTTCAGAATAATTTCTCCCATAAAAACTCTTATGTATTTAATTTTTTCGCCTCTACACCTGATTCTTAACTATGGATTGGTAAGCCTTTTCTGAAGCCACACAATCTTACTATTTGTAATAAATATCGGATCAATAAACTCGCGACAAGGGTAACAAATTAGGTTTTGGTGACTTTGGCTTTGCAGCTATAAATAAATTAATGTTTTGAAGGGTTCGAGTAATATCTATTTTCCGTGCGTTTTTTTTGCTTGTAACTGCAAAACTATCGCTTTTCGGCCTATGAGATACATAGAAACATTGTAACTTACTAAAATTTAAACAATTTCCATTGTTTAGAAACTCTGGTACGTGCAAAATTTACCGAAATAAGACGCATTAGTGTGGATTTTGGTTATCATATTTAAGGCAAATGTATTTATATTTTCGCTTATAACTTGGAAATACAAAATCTACATAGAAAATGGTTCAGACCAGAAAGGTAGGTAATTAAATTTCCTTTCGTTTAGTATATTGCAAATAAAGAAAATTGTCACTGGGCTTCTCATAAAACGACCATAAAAACCAATTTTTCCTTATCTCTGCATATATTTGTGTATGCTCCTCTCTTAAAATGTTCATAAAATAGAAATGTAAGCATAGTTTTTGCAGGTAATGAATTGCCCTAGTTCGATAAATATTGTTTGAAATATGGCCGCTATTAAAATTGGCCCTATGAAACTCCACATTAAGAGAAACCACCGATATAAAATACTATTTGTAGTGCTCAAATACAAGCTAACTACTATAAATAGTATTGTGTATTATTTTCAGTGCTATTAGTGAACTAATAGTAAATTACCACTATATTTTGTATTAAAATAAGATCGTATTTCTCTCAGTGCGAATATACTTGATATACGATCATTTTGATATTTTGTAACTGATATTACGTGCAAACGTGGATTAAAGAGCATCGAACTATGTCAGAAAATATACTGAACGATCGAGAAATCGTAAATTTATGGGAAATCAGTACACCGTTGAAGGAGAAGTATAAGACCTATGAGAAACTTATTATGCAATAACAAGATTGAGGAATCACTGTTTCTGGAACTATTATTTTATCTATGAACTATTATTATATGTATAATCGTAAAAAACAAACACTTTATGTAAAAACGTTCTCCAATTTATTATCGAAAAAACAATAGTATTATAACCCGAATGTCGGGTTTCCGTTGATGGCGGTGAGTAGCATAGTCGCATTTCTCGTCGCTCCATATTATCTATCGAAATTTTGTACTTAAACCGGTTTTTTTTGGGAGTTGCATTTTTAGTGATGTATTCCTGGACCGACTCGGAATCCTTCTGTCTATTTCTGTATTCTCTCCGAGGTCTGGTCTGGAAAAAAAGTGAATTTTAAACTGCGGCTCGCCTGTGATAAGAACCGTTGACAGTTCAACACTTTGTATGGCAACACTGATGACGTCACTCTGACGTAGGCGGCTCGTCCCATCAATACCCGAAGTCGGATCATCGTCGCGGCGATCAGCGTCGAATTTTTCTGCTGACTGCATACAAGTATTACCTGCATCTTGGGCATTGCATTTGTGCTGGATTTGGTGAGATGCATTACGTTGCCGTTTGCCCGATCATTTATAGCGCGAAATTTAGTCTTTTCGCGTGTGTCAAAAACACATGCCTGCTCCGATAATCAGTGCGCATGCCCCGTGATTTCGCCGAGTCATCACATTTCGCTTTCCGTTTTGGGCGATTCTGACTTTCTTTTCGACTGTAATTACCAGACGGCAGCACTTCCCGGGCTTACGGCTGTCCCCGCTATTTGCATATTACGGAGTTGACTCGGCATTGTAAAGAGTCGCATGTTTCTGACACGCCTAGTCGATCTACTACAGGTCAAGAGGCGGGGCACACTAAGCCATTGCTGCGACCACCGATTGTAGGCCGCCCCCCAACCGCGGTTAGGTGGGATTCCTTACGTACAAGCAGCTGTGGTTCCCTAGAAGACTTCGGCTTTGTCAAACGAAAGCGAAACTGCCAAAATTATCCGGACGATACGAGCCCGCTACCGACACCGAGCCGTCGTAAGTTATCGCTTCTTTCTACGCACTCGCAATCTTCGCCTGACCTTACAATGGACTCGACTTATGCCACGCAAGTCGGCCTCGAACAAATGCAGAATGCATTGGCGCTCGCAATTCAACGTGCAGCCGAATCAGTTACTGCCTCTTTAAAACCTGCTATTGACGATTGTGCGAGAGAAGTTGCCGAGGTCAAGGCCACTGTCAACACGGTAAAAGCAGAATTCACGTCCCACCTAGTTTCACTCGAGCGTAAAATTGAGGCCCAAGATGAAACAATTAAAAAGATGGCCGCTAAAATAGAGGCGCAGGATAAAATTTTGAAGCGGAAAAACTTAGTCATATCCGGATTTCAACCTAGACCCGGCGCGCTAAGAGAGGTGGTTCAAGAATTTCTTGCTTCGAAGTTTATGTTGGTAGGTACAATAGCCTCGGCCAGAATAATCCGTACGAACCCGCTCGTAATACTGGCAGAAGTCTCCATTGAGGACGATAAATTCAAGATTCTGGCTACAAAAAAAACGGTCTTGAAGGGCACAAATATTTTTATTAATTCGGATTATACGGATAAAGAACGCTTCATAGCTTTCAAAGCTAGAGAAGCCCGTCGCGCTGCCACCGCCAAAGGCGAGTCATTTAAAAAGAAGGGGAATAAGATAGCCGTAAATAACGCTTGGCTTGAATGGTCGGAGACGGATCAAGATTTTTCGCTACACTGCAATGACCCGGGCCCCGAAAGGAGACCCGCTTTATCATCTCGTTTCCCCAAGAATGGGGGTGGCTCCATCTCGAAACAGCAGTACACTGAGAACGCAATGGATACAACTGCTGCGAATTCACCGAGTCGGCCAAATTTTTAAATTGCTCCCGTCTTTCGCCACGAAGAGTCACCACGCCGCCTAACAGTGTCTCAAGAGCGACCTCTCCGCGCATCGAGATTAATTATAAGAATCCTAAAAACTTGCTCAAAATAGTGTTTTGGAACTCTCGCGGATTATATAATATTAAAAACAATGCGCTCTCCTCTAGTAATAAGATATTAAATTTTTCCGAGACTTGGTCCGACCGCGATATTAACCCAGAGATGATAACTACTGGTCATTCAGGAATTTGTTCCCCCGCCGTCCGTTCCAACATCTTCGGTCGCTGCAGCGGCGGCCTTTTATCGTTAATTAGTTCTGACCTCGCTTTTGTACAACTGGAAATATCTCCCAACTGGCTTTTTTATCATGTAAAATCTTCTCCGATTAATTTAATAGTAGGCTCTTTTTACTTTTCTCCTAATTCCGATTTATCGTCACAACTCACGGCCCTTCAAGTAGTACTCGATTTCCTGAATGGCCAATATTCTGATTGCTTGTTCGTTCTGGGCGGCGACTTCAACTGTCGAGTTGGTTCTACGGACTTATACAGCGACTTCGCACAAATTTTTGAAAACTCGTCAATCCGTATGTTGAGGGAGTCGCTCGACGGGATTCACTCTAAACGGGGATCCCTCCTGTCCGAGTTTATGCAATCAAATAATTTTGTACTTTTAAATGGGCGTTGTGCCAGCGATTACCCTGCGCACTATACTTATCTCGGACAGAGGGGATTCAGCGTCGTGGACCTTGTGTGGGTTTCAGCCCTGCACTTGCCTTTTATTGCCGATCTTGTAACAGGCGATGACCTTCGCGGTTCTGATCATCTTCCGGTGTTTCTGTCACTGTTTTTAAGTGTCGATAACAATAATATTGAAACGTCCGTTTCCGCGCCGGCAAAGCACGTAGTTGTAAGATATTCGAGGTCGATTGACGGGGCGCATAAATTTCAAGATAGGTTAGGGCACTTAGTGCTTCCCTCTACGTCAGAGGTCACTGATTCACTAAATAGTTTGTATGCGAACTTGATTGGCTCCATTCGCGAAGCTGCGATAAGGGCTGGGGTAGTTACCGAAACTACCGTCAGTAGAACGCGTTCGGGGCATGGTATTTCAAAACCCTGGTTTGATGGGGAATGTGTCTCTGCAAGAAAGATATCTCTTCGCACGCTGAGATTAATGAGAAAATCTGAATATAGTGTAAATTCAATTTCAGCCTTTAAATCGGCAAAAAAGTCCTATTCTGATATTGTGAACCGTAAAAAGCGTCTTTATGCATCCTCGATTGCTAATAAATTTGCGGAAGTTCACAACGCTGCCGATTTTTGGTCGGCGTACCGGTTGTACAGGAGAAAACCCAGCGCGGGGGAACAGGTGTCGGCGGACGCATGGAGGGCATACTTCGCGGAGATCTTTCCTCCGGGAGGCTTTCCCCCAGAAACGTTTTTTGGCACGTTCGACCCGGCGCTGGATTCGCCCATTACCTTCGCCGAATTAGAGAACAGCATCCATTGTTTGAAGGTGGGAAGGCCATCGGTCCGGATAAGTTACCGGCTGAAATTTTTAAGTTGCTAGACGATATATGGCTCTCCCATCTTTTACAGTTGTTCAATAACATTTTTCTCACGGAGACCTTCCCCACAGACTGGGCTAAATCTACGTTATTTCCTTTATTTAAAAAAGGCTCGCGCGATGACCCGTTTAATTACAGACTGATTGCGATAACGAATGCAATTGCTAAAATCTTCTCACAGATTTTGTGCAAGCGCCTGTCCGAATGGGCCACCTTAAGTGGGGCGCTCCCTGAGGAACAAGCCGGGTTCCGCGGTGGGAGAAGCACAGAAGATAATATCTTCTTGCTCCTGGCCACAACTCAGATTGCCCTTAAACTTAAGAAATCTAAAGTATATGGCTTATTTGTCGACTTTAAGAGAGCTTTTGATTCTGTCCCCCATACACTTCTCTGGCGAAAACTCCTCGGACTAGGCGTTAGCGCAAGGTTTGTTAGGCTCCTAGCGGCTCTTTATCAATCGGCTACGACGCGTCTGCAAGCGGGGAATTCTACAGTACCGGATTTTAATGTAACGAGAGGGGTTCTCCAGGGCGAGATTCTTAGTCCGCTCCTGTTTGTTTTGTACATTTCTGATATTGTGGCATTCTTCCGTGCGAGAGGTGCACGGGGGGTGAGCGGTTCGCCCACGCAGGATTTGTTACTGCTTCTTTATGCCGACGACCTGACTATTTTCGCGACCTCCCCCGAGGATCTCCGAAAGAAATTAATGTTGCTCTCGGAATATTGCCTGCAAAACGAGCTTACAGTCAATATAAACAAAACCAAGATCATTTGTTTTAGAAAAGCAGGTAAACTGGACTCGAACTCCAGGTCATTTTTATACAGAGATGATCCGGTCGAGGTCGTGAATGGTTATCGTTACTTAGGGATTTTATTCTCCTCTTCCACCCGTGGGCTCCAACCCACGGAGGATGCCATAGTTAGAACTAATGCCGCGTCGGCCGCAGTTCTGTCTTTGATATACTCGGCACATATAGACGCATGGGATGCGTTCTGGAAGCTGTATAACGCAATGATCATTTCGGTCTTGCTTTATGCTGCTCCTTTCTGGGCTCTTCGTTACTTGGACAGGCTGAAGTCCGTACAGATTGGGTTTTTTAAGAGATTATTTAGTTTACCTAGAAATACCCCGGCTTACCATGTGCGCCTAGAGCTCGGCATCCCCCCAATTGCGGTAGAAATTTTATCGCGCACCGTTAAGTGGGTTATAAAGACCCTTAGGCTGCCCAAAATATTACTATTGCGTTTGAAGGAGCTGGCAGGCGGCGAACTGCCCTATGAAACGCTTAACTGGACCGTCCAGTTAAAGATAGTGCTTGACAAAGCAGAGGCAGGCGAGTTATGAAACGAGTTTAACGCGGATTTTTGGGAACAAACTGGGCCCGAGTTCATTGCCAAATTTTCCGAGGCTTGTAAGAAAAAAGACCTCAGAGCTTATTACAACTCCGTCTCTGTGCAACTGCCTATCTATCGTCTACTTACGGATACAGCGTATACCCTGCACCCTCCCCGCCTGCCTCTGGATTGTCTCAAAGTTAAATTACAATTAAGACTAGCGACCATTTACTCGCGGTCGATCTTAATTGCCGGTAACCGGTACATTTATAATCCGACAACACCATGTACCCTCTGTAACTGGAATGTGAATGAAACGCTGATACATATTCTGACAGAGTGCCCGTTGCTAAGATCTACCAGAGTGGAGTACGCTGCAGCTCTCACTGTGCGCCCTCTACACTTTGCCGGTTTATTGTGCACTCTAATCTGTGATAATGATGCTCAGTCTGCGAAATTGTTATACAAATTTGTAAAAACTACTTTTCGGCGTAGAGCGTTTCTTCTTGGCGACTAAACTGTATAAGATTTATTATGTTTATTTTAGTTTTAACGATTTTCTCTTCTAGTAGCCGTATACTGCTGCATTTATAATTAGGCTGCGTTTATTTTGTTCTGTACACTCTGTAATGTAGTCCTCGACACCAAATCATGTACCCGAAATATTCGGAACTCCTTCTCAATGGGATATTTTCTCTTCCCTATTTATGAGAATAAATTACATACACATACATATAACCCGAATGTCGAACGGAAGGGGGGTTATAAATAAAGAAAACGAAAATCGACACAACCAACTGAAATTTATATTCCACAAAATAATCTAAAAAAATACTTTATATAAAGACGGACCTGTTTTCGTAGCGCTGTAATTTCCATTAGCAACGTGACTTAGGCGGTAGCGCACTGGTCTACGGAGTCGTAGGTCGTGAGTTCGATCCCCATCCAGGAAACAATATTTCAATCGAGCTATTTCAAAAATTAACGTTTGTAGTTGCTTTAAAAAATTCCTACAAATTAAACTGCAAGATGTTGCTCCTGATTCCTATTAGAGGTGTAATGAACGTTTGCAGCTGTTTTTAGTGGCTTAAAAGAATTATACAAATGATTACACTGGAGGAGATTGCTCCTGATTGACACTAGAGATCAAATGAATGTCTGTGGTTGCCTGTAGTGGATTAAAAAAAATTACAAACGATTAAACTGTAGGATATAGCTTCTGATTGACATTAGATCGGAAATGAACGGTTGTATTAACTTTTAATAGCTTGAAATATAACTGCAAACTACTAAACTGTTGGATATTGCTCCTTTATCGATATTTGATATGAAAGGGACGTTTGTAGTGGCATGAGAAAATTATTACAAATGATTATGCTGAATGGTACTGCTCCTGATTGACACTAGAGATAAAATGAATATCTGCAAGTTGGTTATATTGGCTTAAAAAAATGACTGCAAAGGATGATGTCGCAGGATATTGATGCTGATTGACATTAGCGATAAAATGAACGTTTGTAGTTGTTTGTAGTTACTTAACAAATTATTACAAACGAATACACTATACGATATTGCCCCTATTTGACATTTGACATTAAAGCTGATGTTGTAGTCATATGGGGTAATGTAGCCCCACTTTAGTATCTCGACGAGGTCAGGGGGTCTTCGTAATTTTGATACAGGTTGCTAACAATATCAGAAATTAAAATCATACGCCGCGACCGGTGCACAAAACGTTTTTAGCTTTTACAATTTCGAAAACTGCTCTTATAGTATATAAGGTAATTTTACCCCATTTTTCTACCTCGCTGGGGTCAGGGCATGTTCTTAATTTTTGATAGGGTGTAAGATGACCAGGAACTAAAATTATACGCGACAGTCGCTGCACAAAACTTTTTTCAGCTTTTATAAGTTTGAGAATGTCAGGTTGAGAACCGCTTCTGCCGGGCCTTCTTAACTTCAGTCAATTTATTTCCTTTTTTCTGAAAATGCGAAATCTGTATTAAGGGGTTACTGTACCCCAAATATGGATTTAAAAAAAAAATTTTTATTCGATAGTACCTGTCAGGAATATTGTGTGAAAATTTCAAAAGTTTTCTCAATGAAATAACGGAGATATGAGTATTTGAAGGATCCGATTCCTTCCAAAAATTGATCTAAACACCATTGCACTTGTTTCTGACCAAGTACCAATTACTGACCAACGTTAAAAATCTGTAGATTTGTGCTAAACGGTCTGTCTTCGGCTCAAAAGGTATTAGCAACAGATTATTTAGGCAGCTAATGTTATCGCATATTATTTCCCTGATATTTGTTTTTGATGGATTGCAAATCGGACACATATTCGAAAAAATACTGGATATTTCCTGCGTGGACGCAGTTTTCGGCCCGAAAGTCACTAGCATATAAAATAAAATAAAAATACTTCTATTCATTTTCTCGCTCAGAGCAGCCGTTCTCAAGTAAAAAATTATCAAAATTATCAAAATTCGCCTCCAAACTTTACATTCACGGCATCATTGTAACATACAGTATAAATTAACCGTTCCACTCGCCGGGCAACATATTTTTCAGATGAGGATAGGGGCTAATGTTCGCAAAGATGTTGAGGCTATACATGAGTTCGTTCCTTACAATGGTTGGCTTCACTGTCTCCAGTTGGATTATTTATGTATTCAAAACCTGCTAATGAGAGAGTAGCATGAGCTTGCAAAACGTCTTTCGTAATGGCGCTCTTAATAATAGCGGGGGTCGTAGCGATAAATCTTGGGATTAAGAAAAGAATATGTTAGAAAGGAAAAAAGTCAAATTTAAACTGCTGGAGTTCCACGACTGTATCCATCTTTGACGCAAGCGAAAAAGAACTAAACATTCGAATCCCTCCTGCACCTATTAGGTACTTTGTAGTTTAAGCGTAACGAGACAAAGCAAAGTAGCGGAACGCTCCAATGATCTGGATTCGTTTTGTTAACTACTAATTTAACATGGTGCCAATCATTATATGAGCACTTTCCGAACAATATAATCTAGCCTCAGGCCAATTTTATTAACCTTTAACAATTATTATATTTTCAGTTCATTTGCTAATGATAAATAGGTAGTTCTACGAAGAAAGGAAGAATATGAAGCTGTTTTGGCAAGACATTGTAGTTAAGTTACAAGTGGGTCAAGTTAAAGTTAATAAAACTATCTAAACTTTCCGAAAATATTCAGACAACAAAATTAATAATTCCAAACTCTAAAGCCATGTAGGAGTTACAGTTAAACAGCGGCCTACAACATTCACAATTACAAAAAAATCACGAGCAGATTTTTATAAAAAAATTGGCTTTGTGGCTCAGTGGTAGCGAAGTGGACTACGAAGTAGTGACGTAGATCCCCATCCAGCTAAACAAATTTTCGATTCCGTTTTCAGGCAGCAGCTCACTGTTATTAAAGCAAGCCATGTTGTTTGGTACGGTTCGAAAATGTTGTTTTTAAACTTTAAAATAGGTTTCTTCAGTTTTCCTACATTCTCGACAAATGTGAAGTATGTCGCCTTCTCTTAAGACGATCTGCAGCTCCCGAAAATTAAATAATGCAAAAATTCTGTAAAAATGGCGATACCGACCGTTGAATAATAAAATAAAAAAAAAAAACTTAATACTCGGGGGTTTTCGAGGTCACTGATTACGAATACGTCAGTTTTTCAATATCCAAAATACAGGGTAAAATATATCAGACAAATTTATGAATAATTCATTGATTTGTTTGAAACACGTTACTTGGGTTTCTTTTGTTTGAAGTTATGAACATAAAATTTACTAACTTTAATAATTTACTTTTTACTACTTAAATTTTAAAGAAAACTTATAATAGTATCGTTTGAACAGTTTTATTTTACTTTCACTTAAAGGTTATGACACATTTTAAGCGCAAATCAGAGCAATAAATTGGAAAAAGGTGTCGAATCTCATAACCCCGGGTTATGTTGCTTCAAATGTTCTCGACATCCCGGAATTTAGTGGCAATTGACAATGCCCAATTCCTTATTTCGTTTTCTATTAAATATTTAGCATTTTCTTCATAGAGAGTTTGTACTGCTTTAACTATATTTGGTTTTTCACATAGCATCGGGAGAAAAAGATCTCGGCTTCCCCGGACCCACAACTCCTGACAAGGAATCAATACCATTCACAAACATTAAATATTTAAAATGTTTACCATCGCCCAATTGTACAAAGAACTGCATTGTTTAATGTTAGAGTTAAAAACGCCCATTGTGGATCAACGTACGGTACAAAATCCGAAGTCCATAAACCTAAAAAGTGGTATACAACTTGTACTGCGCATAGCTTCCTAAACATTAAAGTTTACCGTATTTCCGCCGTGTTGCATCCATATTGAATTTAAATTATGAAAAAATGATACTGAATTTATAATAAATCCACCTTTCACCCTCTTTCAATTGACAGTCTTAAGCGAATCTCACACCATTTCTATAAATTTGCCCAATCTACTGAATCCGCCATTTTTTAATTTAAAACAAACGTACTCGTAATCAGCCATCTTGATTGCAAATAATTTCTAGTAAATCTTATGTAATTTTTAAAAATGTTTCCGCCATATTGGATCCGCAATTTTGAATTTTCAGAAACTGACATGGGATTCGAAAACTCTCGAATAAAGTTCCGCAGAAATACAGTGACGGGACAGTATATTTTACGTCCAATAAAATAGACTGCGACCATTTGATAGAGTAAATCTATCGAATGTTGATTTTTATTTTCATGGATTCTTGCAACTTCGCAGAGTTAAGCTCACCTGGAACGGATTTATAATCGCAAAAGAAAGAAAAATAAGGAACGAGTTTAATGATATTTTATTTAGAATATTTCATTACAATGTACAACGCGAACGAAAGAATTTAGGGTAGGTTGGGATAATGTAATACTACTCATGACTTTGAACATCCTGGTTACTATGTCGCGACACAGTCGTTTGCGTCAGAAGTCGGCTTTGGAAGTTGAACTCCTGTTTCTCTTTCTTGGGGAATCTTTGTTGTAAAAGACGATACTGCCTCATTTATTTAGCAACGGTCAGCAGTAAACAGTAGAAAGGGAATTCTTGGATTCAAGAGTAATTGAAACAGTAACGTAAATACCGATAGAAGTAGCAGCTCAACTAGCAACTATAATAAAAGCGGAAGTAATCTAGACAGGTGCACTTTGAAGATACAACAATCTATGCAGTAAGAACTTACTGCATGACAGTATCCAACCGCTCGGCGAGAGCCAAGTGCTAAAAAATGTATTTTTGCAATTGTATTTATACGAAAGTATTATTTGAACTTTGGTAGTTTGTTATTCTTCAGGATCTATATTTAGATGATTCGATTTGCATTATGATACGAAAGTATTGATTCGGTGATATAATGTCGTTCCATTCGGAAGGTGAAATGTGGCTTCTTGGAATTTTATTATTAACTTCCTTTGTCACGAACTAGCGTCTAATTACAGGATTTGAAGATGTTTCTACGATGAATGGTTCAAAAGTCGTTTTCGAGTATTGATGTTTTAAGATAAGAGGCTCAATTACCAAGTACGGAGGACGTAGTATAACGGTGTTAGGAATGTACGGTTGAATGTTTATTTGAAGCGTTTTACAATATACGAAATTTGAGAAACTCTAACTAGTGAATAGGCACCACTGCCGCCATTTTGAAAAATTTCATAAATTATTTTGTATGCCTGTACCCATGAAATATTTAATTATCGATGTATTTGGTGATATTGATCTCAGTTTTTATATGTTTGGCGTGGAATGACTATATACGGGTGTTTGTTCTGAAAATCTCATTCTCACTACAACACTGACATGACTTATTAAAATAATAAGGAACGGAATATTATTTTTAAAAATATTTCCTTTCTTTTAAAATTTTTCAAGAGGACCCCAATTCCTGGTTGAAAATTAAAACTAATTAAACCTCATATTTTTTCCAAAATTTATTAATTTTCATATTTGGTTTGTATCTACTAATTACAATTATTTGTGTACATCGTTAAATTTATATGATTTCTCATAATTCTTTCTAAATTTTCTGTTGATTACAAACTATAATTAGTCTTTATATTAATAATCAATGACTGCATTTCGCTTTTAATATTCCATTTATCTTGATCAACGGCCAATAAACTATCTCTATATATGTTAATCGAATCTTAATATATGTTAGTGTTGACAACTAGTTCCAAACAATTACGAATAAAAACCCTTTTTACCCTGCGTAACATACACAGTGAGTCAAATGTATGGAAACCTGTTAATACAGTCTATTAACTCTGAAACACATTAAACAATGTTTAAGGAGTACAAAATCCTCTAAGTGCTTTATATATTTTATATTTTATATTTTAAAAAAAGGAGCATTTATTTTATCGTTTTAATAGATCCTGTCGGATCAATTTTAGAGATAATAATTGAAATGAAATGAAATTGGTATGTAGATGTACCATTCCTTAATTCTAATCGCAGAATATTGCAAATTTGTTTCCTTAAAGATAATATAATAAATGGATACCTGTGCTGATTTAGGTGCTCATATTTCTTCTTCAAGAAACCGCCCTTAAGAATCAAATATCGACATATATACCAATAATGAAGAGGTATAAAGTATAAACAAAACTAAATGGTTCATATATAGGTTTAAGAATTTGTTACGATATAGGTGATTTTGAAATATACTAGTACCAATTATTAAGCTCTCATCCATTCTTCAAGAAACCGCCCTTGATAGTGAAATATAGACGTATACAAAGAGTAAAATGTTAAAAAAAAAACAACCAGATGGCTAATATATAAGTGTAAGAAATTGATATAATTTACGTTATTTTGAAACGTACTACCATAAATTTCGGTGTTCTCACGCCTTCTTCACGAAATTACCCTTAAGGGGATTCTAAACGAAATTAAATGTCCGCTGCATTTTGGGCGCCAGTTATTCGGGACCCTACGTTCTCAATTTTCCACTGATTGCGATAACAATTTTTTTACAACTCCATGAGACGTATAAAACGGTTTTTGTGGAACCCAAATTTCGAAAAATATCGCCAAATTCTGTAAAAAAGTAACCGAATGTTACAGTCGATTTCATTTGACACGAATTATATTCGGGATCCTACATCCTCAATTTTCCACCGATGACGATGACAATTTGTTTACAACTCCATGAGACGTATAACAAGGTCTTTGGGGGGCTACAATTTTAAATAACATCTCTGAATTGTCGAAATAAATATTTATTTATAATAGTTCTAAGTTTGCCTTCGGTTCATCGGTGCGATCGGTTCATGCCGTTATTACCATATTTGGCGGACTCCCAGCTGTTTGTCTGTCATATGCAATCGGCATTCAATTCCGAAATCCGTAGTTCGGAAATTTCGTCCGCCACGGCGCCGTTCAACAATTGAGCACTTGAATGCCAAAACGTGCCGCGTTCTGAAGAAGAAAAGTCCGGTCGCGTAAGACAAATCGGCCGAATTTATTCAATAAACACCGTTGACTTCAACTCGCGATATTTCGGAGAAAAATGCATTAAAAAATCTGAAATTTTCAGAGTACGTTCACTATGTATTACCGAAACTGGTAGATAAATATAAAGTAACAGAATTGTTACTATTAATTTATAAAGTTTACGTTAATATTTAATGCGAAAAAGTGTTTTAATGTACAAAAAGAGTCGAGGGAAGTTTAGAGTTGAACCAACTTCCAGTGACACCCTTGTTCCTTAGTATTTTAAGAAGTTTTCTGGAAAGTTTCAGTCGAATCGGCTACAAATTGACTGAAATAACGATTATTTAGTAAAGCGCGCGGCGTCGTAAACTGCTGCTTTCCGTTAGCGTCTGCGTTGTCGCTGCAGCTCTTGGTGTTCCCCTCCTCTCTTCGGAGGTGGAAAGGGTAAACCGCATGCCCTCTCCTCGATTAAATACAAATAATCCGTTACCAGCTGTCACGGCATCGACAGGCACTGCTTTGTCAAATTTGTCAAATTTGTTGCGGCCTCGAAACATTTTCGTGCATCTTGCTTCACGCGGAAAGAGGAACACCCTTCTACAGGCGCGCCGGCGGTTGAAATCATTCAGCTCAAATGTGATTTTTCCGGAGATAGCTTTAAACTCCGAAATTTTTATAAACGATTTCTTACCTCAGGAACACTTTAAACTATTCACCAGAGCACGTGTGTTTGCAAAACAAAAGGGATTGAAATTCTTTCGCCGAGGATCCTTAATTCATCTTCGAGATGCCAACGATACCATCCATGCCATCGATTCCGTGGAAGATTTTGAGAACTTACTTAAACAGAAATTTTGATATTTACTCAAATTTCGGGATTTCTAGTGCATTTCATCAGAATGATAGACGTGTACGCACTACATGTTCTCAAAATAATCGGAATAATGATACGTCATTAATAACATCTGGGGGCATATAGAGTTACGGCAATCTAATTCTTTACTACCAAAATGCTCGAGGTATTCGGACGAAATTGGCAGATATTCCCAACAGCATTGGGATAATTCAACTTCAACCGGATGTTATCATCCTTACGGAGACCTGGTTATATGATGACGTCATGGAATCTGAAATAGGTCTGCCCGGGTTTACAATTTTCCGGACGGTCAGATCTTCATCTTCTCATCAACGCGGAGGTGGAGTTTTGATTGCTACGAAATCGAATATTTCATGTTCGATTGCGTCATCGCCAAAGTTTTTATATTCGGAACATTTAATTATTTTAATTAGTTGGTATTCGTCGAGAAAGCTAGTGTCCGTGTCTTATTTTTCTCCGTCTGCGTCGGTAGAAGATTATAATTTATTTTCTGATTTGATCGAAAATATTGCGCTACGATTTACCGATGTTCCTTGGGTAATTTCCGGCGATTTTAATTTGCCGAATATAGTTTGGGGGTCGTCGGGATTTAGAACTATAGGGTACGTTCCGCCTCAGATTAAATAGGCTCCGATCGTTTGTAATGATATCTTTTCATATTTAGAACTGTCTCAGTATTTCCCTGTTCATCCTAGCAAGGGTTATTCTCTAGACTCCCATGTTTTCATCTTATTCTGACACTTCATACCATTACAGTCCGGATTTCCTAATTCCGACAGAAGCTCGCCATATTCACGCGTTTTTTTTATCTTACTTGCGAAAAGTCTGAGTCTTTCATATTTAATTTTACATCTTTGAATTATAATAAAGCGAACTTTTCTGAGATCGACAGGTAACTTGCTAGTGCCAATTGGACGGATGTTATGAACGAATCCGACATCGAAAAGTCGTCAAATTTTTATAAAATTGTTTGTAATAGCGTCGTGAAACATGTTCCGTTAATGCGTCTAACATCATGTGATTTCCCGCCTTGGTTCAATAGTGAATTTAAAGATCTTGTTTTCGCAAAGAAAAGGGCTCACCGTACACGGAAAATATGTTGGAAGATGAACGCCACCTAACAGAGTTACGGAGCCTCCCCTCCCCTTTGGCTCGTCATTTCGCCCGAGTTTGGGAGCGTGACATTCCAAAAACTCTGGAAAAACGCCAAAACTAAAACGCGGGAAACTTGCTGCGCCGAGAAAAAGACCATCACCACATCGCGAGTGGGTATGAAACCGCACTAGACCTCGAACCTTATATAAGGGAAGTGAAGTTAGGGATTTTCGATTTAAATAGTATTTTAATAGCTAATCATTAGAATAGAAAGAATATAATTGCAATGACATTTATATGGTTTGTATTTTTATTCTTGATGATAATTCTCTTCCAATTCTAAGCCGATTTCGTCGAAATTTGGCGTACGTTTCTAAATAATGCGTAAAAGCGCCCTAACATCGAGTTTTACTTGAAAGTACGTCCAGTTTCTATTTAATTTGAATATTCCAGGTTATCAATCAATTTACCGCGTAATTTACAAGAAATCATATGTTTTCATTGATAATTTTGGGAAAATCAATACAAAATTACCGACTCTCCCCTAATCTTTATTATTAGCAAATAATAACATTTTTATATGTATACATTTTGCTGATATATGCCATTACAAAATGGTATATACATTTATTTGTTAGTAATATTTGCTTTCTGCGGTGAACAGCGAAACTCATAAAATCACACATTTCATTGCCAATATTATATATTGAAATCCTTATCAGTAGTATTTTTTGACGTCATATTTATTCCAGGTTAGGAAGTGACGTTATCGGCGGGGTCGGTCTAGCAGCCCCTTAAAGCATGAATTTCTCAGAGAAGAAGATAAATTATGTCAGCACATATAAAAGGCAGTTGCTGATTGTAAATGTGATGTTAGTTTTTCAAAATTAAAAATGGCGTATACAATACAGTTAGTAGATAAATGATCGTTCTCCACTTTCACAACAAATTTTTTATTTTCTAAAATCAAAATTCCAAAAAGGGAGTCTTTACCAACATATATATATATATATATCCCCACGTATAATGAAAGTATGTATCTCGCTTTCGATATGTGCACTGAACAAACGAGCGGGAATACGACCGACATGCATCCAGAGGGCGCTGCATTCCTAACGCATGAAATTGCTGCCGACAGAATTTGGGAGTGCAGCCTTCCCAAATTCAGAAAGCAGGCGTCAACATCAAAGTTGCGCCATTTCACTGTGACTGGCGGTCATGCTTTCGCCATTAGGGCAGTGAATCTCCCAATACATTTTCCGTGTAGTTGGAAACGATTTAAAATACCCGCGGATTTTATAGAGTTCAAACAGATTCGCGCGAGATGTATAAAAGAATCGAAAGCACTCTATAAAAAGTATATCGCTGACATTGAGACAAAGTCGAAAATGAACATTAAAGCTTTTTGGTCTTTTATAAATTATTCCCGTGATAGTAATGCAATGCCATCTAATATGAAATATAAAAATAACTCATCTTCTGATAAAAATGAAATAGCTTCACTATTTAATAATTATTTCTCCTCAGTGTACTCTGCTGCTACGAGTTCTAACCCGTTAGTACAGCATACTGTTAGTCGCCATTCAATAGATAAATTTATTATTTCTGATAGTGAGATTAAGAATGCAGTAGGTAACACAAAATCGTTGTATACACAAGGATCTGACGGTATCCCTTCTATCTTAATAAAAAACTGTTTGACCTCCCTGCTCAATCCATTCTGCTATTTCTTGAATGCTTCGTTGAACGATGGTGTTTTTCCATCAAAATGGAAAGACATTTTTATTACCCCCATTTTCAAGAATGGAGATAAAAATAATGTCGAAAACTATCGGCCGGTTGCAGTAATTAGTTGCATTCCGAAACTTTTCGACTCTATAGTAGCCAATCGTTTATATGAGGTGCTATCAAGTCATATTATTGAAAATCAACGTGGTTTCCGCAGAGGAAAGTCGACGGTCACAAATTTACTATTGTTTTCAGACTTTGTTTCAAATGTTCTAGCTGTAAATTCACAAGTAGATACTATATACTTAGACTTTTCAAACGACTTTGACGGTATAATCCATAATATCTTGTTGAGTAAATTAAACCATATTGGTTTTCCAGGCTCATTTATGTGTTGGATTCAATCTTATCTATGGAATAGATCACAATGTGTAAAAATTAAGAGCGGTATTTCGCCATCCATCACGATACCTTCTGGAGTTCCACAAGGATCCCACTTAGGACCGATTCTTTTCACCTTTTATATTAACGACGTAAATAAGTTTATACGGTTTTCAAAGTTCTTGATTTTTGCAGATGATATTAAACTTTTCTCTGAAATTTTATCCCCGATGGATGCGTCAAAGTTACAAAAAGATCTGTACTCCATTAGAGGATGGACTGAGCGGAATTCCCTTAAATTAAACATAGAGAAGTGTAAATGCTTAAGCTTTGGTCGAGGATCGCAAAAATTTGAATTCGAATATAAGATGAATGATAAGCAATTGACTAGAGTCACCCAACACATTGATCTTGGCGTAGTAGTCCGTGAAGACTTTTCTTTCACCGATCATTTAGCTTATTGCCGCACAAAAGCGCTTAGAATGCTGGGGTTTATACGGAGGACAACTTCGAACTTTAAAGACCCTCATACTATTTCGTATCTGATACGCTCACTAGTATTACCGCATTGAACTTATGCGTATCCGATCTGGTCTCCATATACCCAATTAGACATTAATATGCTAGAGGGGGTACTTCGAAAATCCCTCAGTTTCCTGACTTTTAAGTCAGGACATCCTATGTCGCATCTCGACCACAGCTATAATGCCATTGCCACTCAGTTTAAGTTCCCTACTATAAAATCACTACATTCGTATCATGATGTATTGATTGTGTATCGTATTTTAACATCTTTATCGGATACCAATTTATCTACATTATTGCCATACAGAACCAATCCATACGCTATTCCTAATCCTCGTACCATCTTGGAATCTACTCACAAAAGTAATTACTTATTCTTTTCTCCGGTTCCACGACTTAAGCGAGCGTGGAATGCATTAAATAATAATATTCGTGAAGTTAGTTCGTATGCGAGATTCAAAATATTGTCAGCGGATAATTTATTTAGATATTATGAATGAATGTGTAAACTAATTAAGCTTCAGTCAACGCTAAGTTACTAGTATAGGAAATATGTCGTTTTATTGTATTTCTTGTTTTTTGGCGTAAAAAGGTATACTTGTATACTCGTTTATATGTTTAAAGTGTAGAAATGCCCGTATATAAATAAATAAATAAATAAATTATCAGACTCGGTTAAATATATTTGATAGCTCTGGTTATAATTTAACAAAATGTAAAATAGGAAAAGTTCATTGAGTTTAGATGAATGAATAGACTTGGAAGCCTCGGTATAATTACACAAAATGCGATTACACGAAATGAAATGTCGTTAGATGTAAATAATCATCTATAAAAGTTCATTCATAAATAAATAGAGTTCGCAGCTCTGGTAGCAATCGAACAAAGTGAGAAACGTGAAATATCATTAGATGTAATAAATATGAATCTATTTACAGCCACTAAACTTTATTCGCTTCTTACCAGACTCTAATAAATAGACGAGCGCTAGTAACAATTAAAAAAAAAGTGAAACATAAAAAGTTCATCGATGTAAATAATCATATATTTTGAACCACTAAAGTTTATTCTATTCTTACCATACTCGCATAAATAGAGTTGACAACTCAGGTACAAATTAAACAAAATACGATATATGAAACGTATTTAAATGCAAATAATCATCTATAAAAAGTTTATTCTCTTCTTACCATACTCGTATAAATAGACTTGACAGCACCAGTACTAATTAAACAGAATACGATATATGATATGTCTTTGGATGCAAATAATCATCTATAATATTGGTGCTCAACCCCGCAAAACATATAGACATATTCAAGAGAAATTTAAATTGCCAGCACCGGCATTTGAAGTCGGCATTTAAATTTCGTTTAGAATCGCCTTAACAGTGACATTTGTATATATGCCAAGAGTCTTCGACTCAACTAACGTTTCTGTACACTACTAACTCGTCTCTACGTACGAGTGATTTGGATGAACCTGAAGTTAGCGGCCACTTCCAGCGGCCACATCGGGAAATGCATAGGCGCAGAATGTACAGGGACCGAATTTTAAAAAATTGGTTATTCAATTATAGTTTGCATAAAGATACCTTTAAAAAGGATTAATATCATCTCCAGAGGACTAGAATCATAAAAAAATGTCATACTACAAACATGATTATTGTTTATAACAATAAAAACTAATTAAATTAAATCAAGGCCGACATTATGCCAGATACGTACGCATGGGCCTAGAGCTTCGGGAAAAATTGCTTTTAGTAGCTGAAACTACGCTAAAAACAACCCAATAGGTTTCATTAAACATCAAGCAATTATTGTTTATTTAAAAGATTATTTAAACAAATGTGGCCGCTAGACTGAAAAATGCATACGCATGGACCTAGAGCATCGGGAAAAATTGCTTTTAGTAGCTGAAACTACGCTAAAAACAACCCAATACGTTTCATTAAACATCAAGCAATTATTGTTTATTTAAAAGATTATTTAAACAAATGTGGCCGCTAGACTGCAAAATGCATACGCATGGACCTAGAGCGTCGGGAAAAATTGCTTTTAGTAGCTGAAACTACGCTAAAAACAAGCCAATAGGATTCATTAAACATCAAGCAACGATTGTTTATTTAACAATATAATAAACAAATGTGGCCGCTAGATTGCAAATTGCATACGCATGGACCTAGAGCTACGGGAAAAATTGCTTGTGCTACCTTTAACTACCCGGCGAATGACGGTCACATAATATTCATTGAAAACATCTCGACAAAAGAGAAAGGCACAAGATGATAATCCAGTAGAAACCTGGAAACGAAAAAAGACTGCTTCAACTACAAATAGACATTTAAAACACGATAAATTTGTGCAGTTCGCCAAACTCGACACCAAAATGGAAATCCTTGCCAAAACTCCTGAAATAGATTGCTCGGATATCCTTGAAGGAATTGACAACATAGAAATCGAAAGTGTACCAAAGACGTCGTGTGAAATTGACACAAAATGCGAGGAATATACTAAAATAGAAGACAGCCTGTTTTCTCAAAAGACGTTTGAAATTCACACAAACTGCGAGGAAAAAACTGAAATAGAAGACAGCCTGTTTTCTCAAAAAAATTCATACCCACCCAATTTTCCTAATATTAAAAATAGTATAAATGGATATCCCATTGATTATAATGCTTTCAAAACCCTAGAACCATATGCTTCAGTCGACCAGTATCTCTCCGATGATGTGATAAATGCATTTTTTTCAAGTTTTACATATTGAAGCGACAAAACGCCAGTTCCAATTCTTACCTTTCGATACAATGTTTAGCGAAAGTATCGGAAGGCAAGGAAATGTTACAAAGGGTTTCAAAAAGTGGGGTGAGGTACGAAATGCTTGGTCCGAAAACATTTGGATGATCCCCATATATCACCGCTCACACTGGACCTTAATGGTTGTACTTTTAAAAGAAAACGTTCTCGTATATGTTGATTCTCTGCACGGAAACCCGAACAATATCATATTAAATGGAATAATGCAATATATTGCATTAAAAATAAATGTGAAATGGGATGAATGGACGTTATATCTACCTAAAGACGTGCCCTCTCAATCGATTGAGATTGATGGCAAAATTGTTGAAAGCGGAAATTGCGGTGTGCACGTATGCTCTTGGGCTTATATAATAGCCACGGGAAAGTTCGAAAAATTTTCGGAAACCGAGATGGGAAGTGCGCGAAAAGGAATTGCAAATTATTTAGCAAACACCAAATCCGACAAACTAATGGAAAAAAAAATATAAAACTAATGATCATGTCTTGAATAATGGAAAAGGGCTTCACGATCAAAGTAGTGACCTCTATAAAAAAATTAAAAAAGAAAATACAAGTCCATTAGGATTTGACAATACATTGCCAGCCACACGACGTTCCAAAAAGTAATGCCTATTCAGATCAATTCGAGAAAAAATGTTCGAATTAATTAAATAATCCAAAAAAATACACAAAATACAAAAAAAAATCACAAAAATCAAAAATTTTGAAAATCTAACACCAGTTGCAAACTATCGTTGCTTGATGTTTAATGAAACCTATTGGGTTGTTTTTAGCGTAGTTTCAGCTACTAAAAGCAATTTTTCCCGACGCTCTAGGTCCATGCGTATGCATTTTGCAGTCTAGCGGCCACATTTGTTTAAATAATCTTTTAAATAAACAATAATTGCTTGATGTTTAATGAAACGTATTGGGTTGTTTTTAGCGTAGTTTCAGCTACTAAAAGCAATTTTTCCCGATGCTCTAGGTCCATGCGTATGCATTTTTCAGTCTAGCGGCCACATTTGTTTAAATAATCTTTTAAATAAACAATAATTGCTTGATGTTTAATGAAACGTATTGGGTTGTTTTTAGCGTAGTTTCAGCTACTAAAAGCAATTTTTCCCGAAGCTCTAGGTCCATGCGTATGCATTTTGCAGTCCAGCGGCCTTATTTGTTTATTATATTGTTAAATAAACAATCGTTGCTTGATGTTTAATGAAACGTATTGGGTTGTTTTTAGGGTAGTTTCAGCTACAAAAAGCAATTTTTCCCGAAGCTCTAGGTCCATGCGTATGCATTTTGCAGTCCAGCGGCCTTATTTGTTTATTATATTGTTAAATAAACAATCGTTGCTTGATGTTTAATGAATCCTATTAGGTTGTTTTTAGGGTAGTTTCAGCTACAAAAAGCAATTTTTCCCGAAGCTCTAGGTCCATGCGTATGCATTTTGCAGTCTAGCGGCCACATTTGTTTAAATAATCTTTTAAATAAACAATAATTGCTTGATGTTTAATGAAACCTATTGGGTTGTTTTTAGCGTAGTTACAGCTACTAAAAGCAATTTTTCCCGAAGCTCTAGGTCCATGCGTATGCATTTTGCAGTCCAGCGGCCTTATTTGTTTATTATATTGTTAAATAAACAATCGTTGCTTGATGTTTAATGAAACGTATTGGGTTGTTTTTAGGGTAGTTTCAGCTACTAAAAGCAATTTTTCCCGAAGACCTAGGTCCATGCGTATGCATTTAGCAATCTAACGGCCACATTTGTTTAAATAATCTTTTAAATAAACAATAATTGCTTGATGTTTAATGAAACGTATTGGGTTGTTTTTAGGGTAGTTTCAGCTACTATAAGCAATTTTTCCCGACGCTCTAGGTCCATGCGTATGCATTTTGCAGTCTAGCGGCCACATTTGTTTAAATAATCTTTTAAATAAACAATAATTGCTTGATGTTTAATGAAACCTATTGGGTTGTTTTTAGCGTAGTTTCAGCTACTAAAAGCAATTTTTCCCGACGCTCTAGGTCCATGCGTATGCATTTTCCAGTCTAGCGGCCACATTTGTTTAAATAATCTTTTAAATAAACAATAATTGCTTGATGTTTAATGAAACGTATTGGGTTGTTTTTAGGGTAGTTTCAGCTACTAAAAGCAATTTTTCCCGAAGCTCTAGGACCATGCGTACGTATCTGGCATAATGTCGGCCTTGATTTAATTTAATTAGTTTTTATTGTTATAAACAATAATCATGTTTGTAGTATGACATTTTTTTATGATTCTAGTCCTCTGGAGATGATATTAATCCTTTTTAAAGGTATCTTTATGCAAACTATAATTGATTAACCAATTTTTTAAAATTCGGTCCCTGTACATTCTGCGCCTATGCATTTCCCGATGTGGCCGCTGGAAGTGGCCGCTAACTTCAGGTTCATGTGATTTGGGTCCGCCAGCGACTTCTACGCGTGATTGCTCGTTTCATTATAGGGCGATGTGTCAATCGCAATTATGTTCGATTCTGTCGCGCTCACCAAGTATAGGCACGGAAGTCTACGCCAATGAAGTAATTAATTATAAACAATACACCGAAAAATTATGTATGTTGACAACATTCTTCGCAAATAATAACTTCATTGTAAAATGCATTAATAAATGCTATTTTATTAGGTACTCAAGGCAGTCAATGTATATGATTCGGAATCTACACTTAAGATTTTTAATTTCGCAATTCAGCGTGGAGTAACTTTTTGAATTCTTGATCTTCGTTATAATAATTTTTTTGATTACTTACTAGTTATAATTTTAATAACATAGACATCAGAACTAGTGGATCCTATAGATTTATGATCGCTGACAACGAATTTGTTACCCAAATTTACGCATCATGTCAGGATTTTGAAATATCTGCTCCGAAAATAGCCAAAAGTATCATCTTTAGCAATTTGAGGTTAGGATATCGGACGTCACGGGTCAAATTCGCAAACTAATTCATTTTCAGCGACCAAAAATCTATAAGATCCAGTACCTCTGACTAAAGTTATCTCCTCTAAAAAATTGTTTTCCGGTCTTGTGTAATTAATCACTGAAGATACTTCTCGAAAAAAAAACCTTGAAATTTTTGTTTAACCCAACTTGAATCAGAAATGCAGGATCTTATAGATTTTTGGTCGCTGAAAACGAATTCTTTGTCCAATTTAACTCATCGCTTCAGATTTTTCACATATCCTAACCTTAAATTACCGAAAAGTATATTTTTAAATATTTTTCAGATCAGATATCATAAAATTCCGATATGGTGGGTCACATTGAACTACGCGTTCGTTTTCAGCGGCCAAAAATCTATAAGATCCACTATTTCCGTTTCAAGCTATCTCGAAACAATTTTTTTGTGATCCTGTGTAATTTAAAAGCCCTAAATGTCCTTTTAATATATTCAAGTTTTCGAACTCTTTCATTCAATACATGTCGTACCGCGGGTTTTTTCTTTGTGGCGTGATATCTTCGTCTTCGTCTAAGTTACTACAGTACCGGCGCGGTACATACATTGTTAAACACGGGAGAATTAAGGCTTCGATTTATAGCGGTGCATCATACAATACTCGAGAATACAAATTAATTCGAGTTAAATGTTTTACATTTCCTGCAGATGAGTCTACGCCAGAAATCGAAGCAGGTCGGTGCGTTCTAAGGCGCACGTAAAAGTTGGGCGGCGTTTTCAGAAATAAGCGAAAATTCAAAACCCGAATCAATTATTGCACGTAATGTCGCTTCTTTCCCGTGAGGCGTTTGCACGCGAACCCATACTGTTGCTATTAACGCCGCTTTTGAATTTTCCGCGCGCAACATCCCCGAATAAATGGCCGTTGAAGAAATTACCCTTTCTGAGCTCACCGCGTTTGAAGTCTCATTTAAACGAACATTGAGCGTAGCTGCGGTAAACTCTTTTCGAAAAAGTGCATCATGCAAAAGTGCATGATGCCGCTTACTGCAATTGTCACAACTCGCGCGACGCTTACAAGTAGACGGAATGTGTCCTCTTTTGAAACAATTAAAACATAATTTTTGAGACTTAATAATTCCTAATCGCGCCGTCGCTTCTTTCGATTTAAATTTAGCGCACGAAGGAATACTATGATTTTCTGAACACACAAGACAGACCGGCAAAGTTGTATTTGAAACATGCGCGATAATTTTTGAATCGCATGATTTAGATTTTCCGACTTTACTAGTCCTGACGTCAGTAATACAGGTGATTCCCGGTTTAATCGATACAAGATTTAACGAATGGACTCGATTAGTTAAATAATCTTCAAGCTCCACATAAGTGGGGAATCTATTACGTTCGCCTACTTTTTCCACAAAATATTTCTGTACTAACGGCTCAAGACGAAGGAGGGTCATTACAACTAATAACGCGTCACTAGTAAATTGTTCGATATTCTTTAATGAAATGACAATTTCGTTCGTTTGAATAAGAAGAGACTCTAATAATGCGACCCCATTATCGTGAACTACTGGCTTTAATTTTAAAAGTTGGCTAATCACAGAAATGGTTATCAACCGCTTATCTTCATAATAATCAGTAACTGCTTGCCACGCCGTAACGAAATTGTCGTTGGTTAGAGAAATATTTTTTATAAGTAAAAGGGCGTGACCGGACAAATTATTTTTCAAATAAAAGAATTTTTGGACATTCGACATTTATTGACGGCTCGCTTAAAATTACGGTTTCATACATATCTTTATATTGTATCCAATCCCGTAGATTTCCACTAAAAGTTGGGAGCGTTATGCGTTACAGACCTTGAAAACGTGGAGTGCTAGCCACAGCAGGCGTGGTCGGGTTGGTCGATGAAGAACTTGATTGGGCAGTAACTGGAACTTTTGCATCTTGAAGAGCCGTAAGATGATCGACGACCTCCAAGTACTGATCTTCGATGTCGCCGTAGTTTCCGCTTCTAAATATTCAGTAATGTCTGCCGTCGTCTCGGCTTCAATAAGTCGTCTATGGCCTTCTTGACAGAGCGCAAAGGCTTGTTTCAACGCACTCAATTTTGCTGAAATTGTCAGCGACGCATTTTCCACTTTCAATTTCAATGCCGATTTCGCCACACGTTGTAGAGAAAAAAATTGTTCTCTTTGGATTTGGAGAAGTTCACAAACAGCGCCTTTGGACCTATTGTGTTTGGCACTCTTAGCATCGCCGTTCATGTTGTCGTTCGATGTAGAAATCACTGCACGATTTGCTATTCAGTGAACCAGGCAAGTCACGAGAAATGCGATCTTCACTCGATAGATGTGCCAGGACGAATGATGCCGTAGAATAGTAGGATCGCAGAAAGCTCCGCCTTCTGCGCAAATTAAGGCGCGTGTATAACGCGTACTTGGCGATCGCACGGAAGAATAGTTTCCTGAAGAAAAATGCCTTCGATCGGAAGATATGATGACGTCATACAGGGACGGCACAACAGATTTCGATACTCAAGTTTCACGAAAAAATTGTCTGTAATGTTGTGCCTCCACGTGCACACGTATGATGCTTAAATGCCCTTATGAGACACACTGATGCACAAAATAATCCAATCCAGTCCAAGTTATTTATTGCACTAACAACGGTGAACATTAATTTTTCACTTTTATTAACCTTCTTTTTTTACATGTTACACTCCACGATGTTATCCGGCTCGAAGGACCATATATTTTTTTACCGGGGAAAATATTAAACGTGCCGAAAGAGCACCTCTGATTCCAAGTTAAACACGTGGTTGACCGATTCGCAGTTGATTTGCGCGAACGGAGTGTAAAGAAGCATAAACGAGGGATTAATAAAAAATGCAGTATATTTTCCCTGCTTTTCCTTTATTAGTATTCACCGAATCATACAAAACATGGTACAATAAAGGGATTCGTAAAAGAGTCCGAAACGAAGGTTCGTGCGACGAGTTCCGAACCCTTCACATAAGCGATCAAGACTGACGATTTTCGGCGTAAAAGCGACCGCGTTCTCGGATCACGTGACAATTCGCTGCGAAATCAAATTTCCAGGTAGATGGCGATCTAATTTCGAAAATGATGATATCGGCGTCAATTTCATGTCTTTCGAACAAACACCTATTCTCCGTTCCTGAGTTATAATTAAAGTAAAATAATTTGGCTTACATTTTTAACCGGAAATAACTTAAAAAATGTGAATATTTCTCAAAATCGCAACTAGTTGTATTTCTTATACTTATCTTTTGTTAAAAATCGTTAGCAGTGGAAATTTCAGCTAAGGGTTAATTGTTTGGTGACGAGAGTTAGATATCCGTAAAGCACCGAAAAGTACGTAATTTTCGCGCCTAAATCTTGTGCATTGGTGGGGTGTACTGCCAGCTTTACGTCATGCTGGCAGAACATCCTAAAATTTCGATTTCTGGATAATCCGTAAGAACACCTAATTAGCCTGTAAAAAGCATCTAATTTTCGTAAGAATATTTTTAAATTTTAATAACCTTGTCAGCGCCGCACGCTCCAAATTTCGTCTTTTATTTCGCGTAATTTACTCTTGTACTGATTGAGAACAGCCTCTTTTTTTTAGCAATTTGTAGTATATATTAAAGTGACGCACGGTCTTCAAATGCAACAAATTATACCGTACTTATGACAAAAAATTAACGTCGTTTTATGGCCATTGTCATTTTTTAAATAAAAATGAATTTAACTATAATGATATTAAAACCAAAATAATTGAAACAGGCGTATTCTAAGATATATTACTACAAAAGTAAAATATTATTTTACTTTGAAATGTAATAAGGAAATACATGCTTCCTGAAGTACGCTTTTAAATGGTAACTTCATAAAGAAAAATTTTCATCAATTTATTTCTTTTAAATGAGGGGTGAGATATTTTCAAGCAAGGTAACATCTGTAGTAAAAATATCCTTTCGTGGGGCTTGCGTGGAAAACTCGCAAGCGCCACTCCAGAATCGTCACGTTTTGCCCGGCAGCGTCATGTCTGCAAGTATGGCGCTTACGTGGCGCGTCCCTGGCGACAGTTTCAAAGAAAAATCCATAATCATACAATAATTTCTGTGTTACCGACGAAGAAGAATGAGGTTATGTTACATCACTAGGATGGGCCATACATATGCCACGCAAGCGCCATACTTGCAGACATGGCGCTGCCGGGCAAAACGTGACGATTCTGACGTGGCCCATGCGAATTTGCCACGCAATGCCCATGCGTGGGGCGATTTTAGATTTTTACCAGGGCAATTAAAAACAGAGAAAATGGGTAAGAGTTTCAAAATTTAGGTTAAATATTTTTAAAATCCTATTTTTGAACAGATCAACACCATTTATTTTATTTTTAAATTAAAATACTCCCAGCAATATAAAAATTATAAAGAGGTACCATAAATTTGAGAAATGCAATTAGAACGACGTTACGGGTGCCATATTAAAGATCGTATCAAAAATATAATTGATAGTTGATCATTAAAAAAAAACAATAGTAATGTTTTTCATGTCCATTCCTTCAAATATTTGATTTTCGTAAAATTCCATGATAGCGGACGTAGTTTTGATGTTATTGGATCACCATATTTGGAAAAGTACATTAAAACATATCATTCATTTCATCACAGCAGACGCCAAAATGGCAAAAGATCCCTCTGTTAAGATTAATGTATGTCACAAGTTTTTTGTTTCAAGTAAGAATAATGTGCGGTCTCCTGGTTAAAACTCCTATGCCACAGAACATTCACTGCTTAAAATCAGAGAGAGATTTCGTGCATTCATAAACGACGTCTCATGTGCAAGTATTTTTCGAGCTTTGTGAGTTATTGTGGATCATATCGATCAACACAACCAAGTATCTGTATTAGCTATAAAACCATATTGAATAAATAAATCGGATAATTAAATGTTGCATAATTAATCATTCATTTCGAATGTTTACCTGTGTCGAGTTATAAAATTATGCAAAATTTAAATGTCAAATATAAATACTAACATTTTTAATTTTTACAAAGATTTAGTATTTTAAAATTGTGTTCCTGTACATTACATAATCTTACATGAATAAAAAGTAATTTTTGAAACATGCATATACAGCTGTCAAATCTATAGCATACCTGAACTATGGTCATATCAGGCGTTATCATCTAAATCTACGCGATTTTTGTCACGTAGAAAAGACCAATCGACATAAACATGTATGTTGAGCAAGCTTGTAAATTTACATTTTCCCAAACAAAATATAATTATGTACGACTTTTTGCAAGATTACAGCAATTCTGAGCAAACTATTCAAACCTAGTATTAAGAATATGATATATTTGACGCATACAATCCTGATATGGACAGAGAAAATTAAAAACATGTATGAATCAGTGTGTATTTTCACAATGGTGTACTTCCATCTAAATATCCAAAACGAAAAATTAGCATCTTTTGAATTAAAAGTTGATGTGTGAATCTTTGTCCTCCAAATATGGTTTAGAAATATTGTATTGAAGTAAAAAAGTTAGAAATATAGTATGCACATTGGCTTGTTAGTAGTACGATTAGTAATGATGTTTTTAAGTAAGAGGAATAAATCTGCAAAAAGTCGTTGTTAATTCATAAAATATGGCTATTGTCGAAAAGAAATTTCGGCAATTCAGTAGATGTTACTTACTCGGAGGCTCTGCCAGCTCTCCGCTTGCGTCGTGAAGATATCTTTGGCCCCCCTGCAGGTTCAGCCCTAAACAGTCCATAAAACAAACTGTTCATTTTGTATTCAATTTTTATTGTTTCAAGAAGATTTTAGATAATTTTATTTCATTATAGTAGTTCTAATGTAGAATATCTAGCTCTAGACGTGCGGGCAATCTTATTATTTCGTTCTATATTAAATATTAGTCAGTTTTGCTTGGTTAGATATGAATTTACACGACAACCGAGCCATCTATTTTGGCCATAATTTATAGTTTCTATTAAACCAATATATCATGATGTATTATATATAAATATGATATGACAAGACTAGTATGACATTTCAAAGTTGCGGTAAAAAATGTTATGACTCATACTATAACGTGACGAACGGATTGAATTTTATCGTGTATACTTTTTCCAGGATTTTCATAGCGTCAAACTCGTAATCTTAAGGTATTCAAAAATACACTATACCGTCCTTTGTCTGCCACGGCTCGCTGCATTTTTCCCACGAGTTAAAATAATTTTCATAATTTATAGTAATGAAACTGGCAAATTCCATTCTTACATACGAAATCAATGAATTATATGTAATAAAAAACAATAAGTAATATTTTTTTTTATGCAATATCCGAAAATAATGTAATTGAATTATTGATATCTTACGATATTGATAGCTTATGATAATGTGCGACTACTAATATTTCATATGTTAATAAAAAAAGGCGAAAGTAATAATTAAAATGTTATAAAATACTAAATAAAAATTAATAAATCTGAAAATACATGCATACAGAAAATAAGAAGAGAAGAATATATCTTCCCCTTATTTAACATTCCAGCGAACTTATCGCTAAATGTGACATTCAATTATTTATTTAATTTTTGTAGTTCTCGACATAAACATTCTCATCTCATTGGTAAGATATAATATGTCAGTATAGTCTCTTATCGTACTCAGACCTTACTTCCATTAAAATAGTATATTTCTCGCCACGAGAAAGAATATAGAGAAGTCCCGCGTAGAAATTTTCGGTATGGCATCAGTATGGCTTGAGTATTGGATAGAGCACGGCTAAGTATTGGGAAGAGTATGGCTATGATATGAGTGTTGTATGCCCCTTATTTGGGTCAAGTTATATGGGATGTCCGGCGTATGAGCGTTTCCCATACTATTTGTTAGACTACTTCCAACCGGCTGCCAGAATCTTTCAAGACTTTATTTTGATGTAAAAAAAATAAATTTAAACATTTTTTAAATTTATAAATATTTTATATTAAAGTCTCGCATTGTCTATTTAAATTTAACATATTTTCTTACAATTAAATATTATTTCTTACAAATAATAATTTCTAAGGTAATTAAATATTTTAAAAATTATTTATTTTACATATTTGCAAATTTCGTTTGGGGGTCTGTATTGATTTGCTCGAGGTTGTCCCCACTATCGATACACCCCCAAATTTTGTCAGATCTGCTACCTTTCTCGAGATATTTTGGAATTTTGAATATTCCAAATTTTGCAAATTTTTAGTAAGCGCTTGCATGCAATATTATCAAACCCATTGTTGGTAGGCCCCAATTTTAAAACTATTATTTTACGATACTATTATTAAATCATGAAAATCTGTCACATTCTATCGTGAAAAAACGCTACCATCGTAATCAATACAAAGCAGCTATTAATATATTATAACTTTATCATTTATTGACTTATTTTTCGTGAAAATGTGAAAATCGTAACGAATTGTACACAAATCGGAAAATCTGTAACTATTTTTTAAAAACAGATTGCTTTTTAATATTTTTAATTTTATTGGATGATTATTCTTTTACTACATAACTTACATTAATTTTATTTTAATTTTAAATGCTTGCGCAAATATAATATTACATTTTTTAGACATAACATTGGACTTATTTCTGCAAAGTTCTGTGATTCAAAAAGGTCATAACTCAATTAACTATAATCGTACCAAGCAAATTTAATTTAATTTCATATAAATATTTTTTTATTTCGGAATATTCTAAAAGTGAAGGAGACGAATAAAGCTACATTACTGAATAAAATTTCGTAGTTTTTTGGAACATGCATGTATAAAAACATATTTAGAAACACTGTTTAGAAATACTGTTTAAGATAATTCGACGAAAGAAAAGTAGAATAACGGATTTAAATTCAAGTAATTAAATTAAATTGGAGTTTACCGAAGGGGTTATGCTGCGGGTACGCAGAGTTAGTTAACAGAGTGCAAGCGGTTATTAAAAATTTTGCAAAATTTTGAATGTTCAAAATTCTAAAATATCTCGAGAAGGGTAGAGATACGCGAAATCTGACAAAATTCTGGGTGTATAGATAAGGGACGACCTCGAGCAAATACAGACCCCCAAACGAAATTTGCAAATGTGTAAAATAAAAAATTTTCAAAATATTTAATTACCTTAGAACATATGACCAGAGATATGGGAAATATATCTATACAAAAAATTGACTATCTACGATCTTAATATACAAGTTCTGAAATTTTATTTCGTAACATAGGGCGTAGCGTAGTGGTTAGCGTGCATGCTTTACGATGTTAGGGTCGCTGGTTCAAATCTCCCGAAGCGAAAGGTTTTTTTAATTTATTTGCGAGCGTTATTAATTGTAAGAAAATAGGTTAAATTTA
This sequence comes from Trichopria drosophilae, assembly GCA_030407085.1. Classification (NCBI taxonomy): domain Eukaryota; kingdom Metazoa; phylum Arthropoda; class Insecta; order Hymenoptera; family Diapriidae; genus Trichopria; species Trichopria drosophilae. The sequence continues at coordinate 61,793,358 of CM059584.1, read as the reverse complement.
AATAGACTTTAATATAAAATATTTATAAATTTAAAAAATGTCTAAATTTATTTTTTTTACATCAAAATAAAGTCTTGAAAGATTCTGGCAGCCGGTTGGAAGTAGTCTAACAAATAGTATGAGAAACGCTCATACGCCGGACTTATCCCATATACCTTGACCCAAACAAGGGGCATACAACACCCATATCATAGCCATACTCTTCCCAATACTTATCCGTACTCTTTCCAATACTCAAGCCATACTGATGCCATACCGAAAATTTCTACGAGCGGTCCTCCTCGCGTATACGATTGCCACCCAAGCCGAAGGCGAGGGGGACAAGCACGTGGGGAATGCTTGTCTGTTTTTCTCCCGCGGGTAGAATACGATTTTTCTGCTTAAATGAATATGTCACTTTCTGTGCATGTAGAAAGAAATAAGATTATTCAACCTCCAATGAAGGACAAGAAACTTCCAAATTTTCGTAAAGAAATTAAAAATGTTAGGTGGGGATCTCCGACATAAAAAGCTCGGAAAACACATGCGAGCTCTCTTTCGATTTCCATGCTCCCAGTGATCCACAGCGTTCGAACACCGTCTGAAAGGAAATTTCTAAAAGTAAGTTTTACTTTTCACAATTATAAATGAATATCGATTCGTTAGTGGATGCAGCCATGACAATTGTTCTATCTCATTAAACTTTTCCAGAAGAGAACTCTTCACAGAGAACTGACTGAGACTTGTTCTATTTTATCATTTTCGTCAAGTAGTTGATTCTCTGTCACGAGAATTCGATTTACGCGACTTCATGATTATTTAGTTTTCCAGTAAAACCAGTTCTCTGTGAAGAAAACTCATTAACTGAGACTCGATTCTTCAGATAGAGAATTCGAACGATTAAACTTATTTAAGGGATACGCTCGCTCGCGAAATCGAAAAGTTCTATGACCATATCTGCTTAATTTAATACCCCCTTTTCCTTCTTCCACTGTCACAATGGAGAGCCCAAGGTGAGGTAATGGGGAAAATTAGAGGAAAGCTCTGATTTTGTCGAATCATTTAGGGAACTGAAAAGAGTGAGAAAGAAAATAAAAAGTAAGAAGTTAACAATTTCAGAATTTGAAAAGAAACACGAGGATGTACGAGAAGTAGATAGCAGTAATATTGCGCCCGTATTTTAACAATGTCTTAAAAATAGGGAAACATATATAAATTATTGTATTAAAAAAGAATTTAGATTGTAATAATCTTGCAAATAACATTAACTTCGTAAGAATATTCAGCTGTGTTTAATGAAATTGCATAATAATTAATTTGTTCCTTCTTTTCGTAGTTCGACTGCCCTTCCTGATTCTTTAAAACCAAATTGTAAAATTATAAATTGAGGATCTAAAAAGGTTCTTGAGCTTTGTTAGGTCCTGTCCATTGGATAATTCTTCGGAGTTGTCTATACGTGACACCACTTTCACGATTTTACTATCGAGGCTTCATTTAATTAGTTCACACGAAATGTGAGGGGACATAAAATACTGCACAAAATTTGTAGATATTTTAACGGATTCTAACGCCACAATATATCTTCAATAATGTCAAATAATGAAATACAGATTGTGAAAGCAAACGTTTTTTTTTAAAATTCACTTAAAATTTGTTTACACAAGGCCCCAGAAAACTCGAGAAATTACAACAAACTTCAGACAGAGAAAAATGAACCTTTTCTAAAAATGTTGAAATAGTTATTATCGGGATGCCTAAACAAAAGAAACTTTTTGACAAAGGGGCCATTCTGTGTGAAAGCTAAACGTCAAATTGCCGAATTTTGTTGATAACGGGTTATTATGTAGTTCTTTTAACACTAAATATTGTTACCAAAGAATTTTTGGACATTTTTTTGTAGTTTTTTTCTCGCCGAGCCCCCACGCATATGACACTGAGCTTCAAACTTTACAAATTTATTATTTAATATAAAAGCAAGACATCTTCCTGAAATTGCATTCACCAATTGAGCATCTTCGTTTCGAGATTATAATTGTCCAAGATTCTCTGCTTTTTACTTTTTAGTGTGCAAACTATTCGTTGTATCGAAAAACTTTACAAACAAAGACGATTTGGTTTATCATTCTCTAAACCATCGTATTTTTTTAAAAATCGAAATTTCGACTTTTAAAAATGTTTACCTCGAAACGCCCAGGGGCTTATATTTTATCTCTCACTCGGAGCGCGCCCAATTTCCAGGCGCCCAAATAATATAACTTTAAAATTATTGATGAAAAAATTATTTTCATTTGTTTCTATTTTTTATATTATACGGTAGTTTGCTGGTACACAGCAACACGTACGGTGGGCGAGACATGGGATAAAAGATCCGACGTTTGTAGTATTATTGTTAGTACCAGACTCCCTCGCGATTTCCAGTGAGAAATCGAGAAGAGTTCGGCAGCCGCATCATTGCAACCGTAGGAATGTGTGGAAAATGGACTTTGACTTTCGTGCGAAGATATACCACGTGCAGATTCTTAGGTTGGATTGCATCTACTAAATTATAGATTTACATAAATGCGATAACCGTGGGATAGGTACGACCCACCCCCGCGATAAAATAGTCCGGTCTCCGCAGAAACATTATAAATTACACGATTTGATCTCGGGCCTTCGAGAAATCGAGTTTTACGGCCGGAGGATCAGAAATGTTTTTTTTATAGCTTATATCCCTGCTTAATGTTTGTCTTTCGTTGCGAGTAATAATTCCGGATGATCTCCGAAGTCAATATAAAATATTTATTTAAACTGCAAAAGTCGATCTTGTTCGGGAGTTTTTGGGGTCGCTGCATTTAAATGTGATGTCAGATTTTTAAATTTCAAAATGGCGGATCCAATATGGCGACCAAAAATGGTGAAAGTTGAATATATTCGCTTGAAACTTATTATTGGGGGATTTTTGGGGTCGCTAAATCCAAATATGATGTCATATATTAAAATTTCAAAATAAAAATTGTAAAAACAAATAAAAAAAATGTAAACCTTACATTGATCTCATAATACACATTTTTGTAACACCTTGCGCTACTTTCGTCAGGTCAGAAAAACTCGTAAACTTCTAGGAAACAACCGAAAATAATAATATTGTATTGGAAGAATGTAATACTATATTAAGTAGTACTTGTAAATATTGTTTTTTGTACTGGTCTAAATAAATAATTATTAATTGTAAATTTTAAACACTTTAATTTTATAATTCGGTCCGACATATTGGATCCGTTATCTTCAATTTAGCTTATCTGTCGATGGATTCATGATCAGCGACCCCGAAAACTCCTAAATAACCAGTTTCAACTTGATCAAGTATCTTTTTAAGAATTCGATCCGCCATATTGGATCCGCCATTTTGAATTTAGCTTATCTGTCAATGGATTCATGATCAGCGACCCCGAAAACCCTAAATACTCAGCTTGATTAAGTAACTTTTTAAGAACTCGGTCCGTCATAATGGATCCGCTATCTTTAATTTGAAATATTTAACAATTTATAATCGTCGACTAACATAACTTGTAATTTTTATATGTATATTGACTAATATTTAGCATGCAATATAATAAGATTTTTTATTTAATGTATAATCATTAATTGAAATATGAGAATGGCTATAGAATTCTGAATCCTCCCCTAGGGGCTGCTGGACCTTGCAGTTGGTGGGGAGGCTTTATTCTCGGCCTTCTTGGGGTGCCTTGAATGTCACAGAAATGTGTGAAAGGGGTCCCTATAAACGGGCTCTCCCTGGGGAATGGGGTTTAGAACCTATAGACGGTCAACCAGATGCGTGTGAGGAGACCTACGACTCGGGGGAGCCACGGTTTGGAGACCGAACCTCCGCCGAGCCGGGGCCTCCAGAGTGGATGGGTAGTGACATCTCTTGCCGGGGCTTACCACTGCCGAATGGTAGGAGTAAGCCTTGGACAGGCTCTGGGAGATAGCCGAGAAAAAACTAAGAAGCAGCCCCCCAGGTGGGTTTTGGTCCAACCACCTGGGTATTTTTCTTTCTCGGACTTCATTGACGTTACGGCCATCTTTTATGGATGACTAATCCGCTGCCGCTGTGCGAGGGGCCACAGCGGGGGCGGTGTTCTAATTGACGATTCTATTACCCCCACACTTATAAAATTAAAAAATGGACAGCACAACCGTACGAGGAGAAACGTTTACGGAGCAGGGGAGGGATACCCCAGTTCCGGCATCTGAGGGCGAGCAAGCGGGCTCTCAGCCGTCGTCATCATGCAACCGCAGCACCCCTGTGGTTGACCACTTGGTCGCGGGGGATGTAAATGCTACAAGTGAAGCAGCATACACCGAAGAATTGGTGAAGCTTCGCCAAACTATTTTAGAGGCCGAAAAGCGAGCTGATGGGAATTTTGCGGAGATGCGACAGCTGATAAAGCAGATGCTGGCTGCCACAAAGACGCAGAAGAACATCAGCTCCACGGTAAAGAATGGTCTGCCGAAGCTTGAGGATATGCTGGACTCTCTCGAGGAGACTAGGAGGGTGACGTTGGTGGCTAGACGGAGGATTACAAAACTTCCGAAACGCAACAACATCAGCGAACCACCAGCACGGACGGAGAGGATGGCTCAGAAGAGGGCGGCGACCAGCCCCACTCATCCCAGATGGCGCCCGTAATTAAAAAACGCGCGGGCGCGACCGGGGATAACAGCACCCCGGAAGCGGATGGGAGATGGAGGGTGGTACGACGGAGGGAGCGGGCACCGGCGCCCGCGGTGGCTCCGGCAGTCGTGATCAACAACCCACCTAAACAACAGAATGGTGGGAAGACCGATGTTGACGAAAAAAAGGCAAAGAAGGCCAAGTACAAAAAAAAAGAAGAAGAAAAATAAGCGCGGCCGACCCGATGCCATCGCGCTGAAACCGGCGGACGGCAAAACATACGCCGAGACTGTCAGGGCCATATATAATGTCAAACCTGAGAGCTTCGGCGTGTCAGTGCGCAGCCTGCGCCAAACACGCTCGGGAGAGGTGCTCCTTGAGCTTGTGAATACGTCATCCGAAAATAGGAGAAGCCTCACTGTCGCTCTCCAGAAAGCAGTTGGTGACATCGGCAGGGTCAGGGAACTGACTCCAGGGATTACCCTGGAGATCAGGGACTTGGACTGCTGCATCACTGCTGAGGAAATCAGGGGGGCTCTCCTAGCTCTTCCAGCACTGGATAAATATAGCGGAGCGCATGCGGTGTCGGTCTCGACACCCAACAGCAGGCAGCAATGTATGGCCGTTGTTGCGCTGGAGGAGGAGACCGCACTGAGGCTTCTGCAGTTGAGGACGATCCGATTAGGACTAATCAACAAATGCAGAATACGTCAGCGCAAGGTAGTCGTGAGGTGCTTCCGGTGCCTCGCCTTTGGACATATCGTCCGAAACTGCGAGGGACCGGACAGGAGCACTCAGTGCTTCAGATGTGGGACGAAGGGACACGTGTCGGCGAGTTGTGTGTCCGCCCCTATGTGTTTCCTTTGCCCTACGGAGAAGAATCACATCTCGGGTTCGGGTGCCTGCAAGACATTCCGCGACGTCCTTGCAGAGGCTAAACGATGACGCGTATTGTCCAATGCAACATCAACAGGAGCAGGGTCGCTCATGACATCCTGACCCAGATCTGTGCCGAGAAACAAACTGATATGGCCATAATCAGTGAGCAATACCGGCGCAGGGAAGGAGCAGGGTGGTATGAGGACACACTGGGTACGGCGGCGTATGAATTCCGGACTCCCGAAAATTACATATCACGGGCCATGGATCTGGAGATGGCTTCGTTTGGGTGATGAGTGGAGCCGTGACATATGTCAGCTGCTACTTCACCCCAAACGAGGCCACCGGCGCCTTTCAGACCAAACTTGATGGACTGGAGGACGCTATTAGACAAATGGGAGGCCGGTCGGTAGTGGCAGGGGATTTTAATGCGAAAGCACTCGAATGGGGGGCGGAGAACCCGGACTCGAGGGGAAACCGGGTTCTGGAAATGGACTCCAAGCTGGGCCTGGTGGTACTTAACACAGGTCGGGTCACCACTTTCAGGAGGCCAGGGTACAGGGAGACCATACCCGATATCTCCCTGTCCTCGGAAAATCTGTCTGCGCACATACATGACTGGCGGGTGATCGAGGATTTCACGGCCAGCGATCACCAGTACATCACGTTCCGCGTTAGTGGTGTTACTCCGGTCACATGTAATGATGCGCATCGCGCCCCCCTCCCCCTTGTGGAATGTCAACAAGATCGACGAAAAGAAGCTTGCCCTCGTCATTGAACGCGGCCGGCCGGCCTTGGGACGGATTTCAGATCGCTTAACCGCTTCCGAACGGGCCGAGCCGTGATTGATGTCACAATGCGCCTCATTCATCGTGCCTGCAAGGAAGCGGTGCCAAAGAAGAAGCCCAGAGTCAAAGACTCTGCTTATTGGTGGACGAGCGAGATCGCCGAACTCAGGCGTGAATGCATGAAGCTACGGCGACGCGCCCTGCGCGCCTGAAGAGGTGACGGCGCAGATAACCTCGAGCAGGAGAATTACATCAACGCCAAGAGACAGCTCCGACGGGCCATCAGGTCCAGTCAACGCAAATGTTGGGAGAAGCTGGGCGAGGATCTTGATAATGATCCGTGGGGATTAGGATATCAGATTGTGTCTCGCAAACTCGGGGTGTACTCTATGGGTGCGCCCAGGGACGCGGACACGGTCGACTACATTGTCGATACCCTTTTTCCCACACATCCTAAACGACCGGATCGCCCGGAGTATCCGGAGGACCCGGACGTACCGCTCTTTACAGAAGAGGAACTGGAGAGAGCGATACGTACGATGAAAAACAAGAAGGCACCGGGTCCGGATGGACTCCCAACGGAAGTGTTGAAAGCAGTTGCTGAGGGCTACCCCGAGCTCTTGCTTGGCATGTACAATTCGTGCCTGAACGCGGGAATTTTCCCCACCCGCTGGAAGACTGCGCGACTGGTGCTGATAAGCAAGGGCAAAGGGCCGGCGTATTCCCCATCGGCATACAGGCCTCTCTGTATGTTCGATGCTGCCGGAAAACTCTTCGAGATTCTGCTGCGACCTCCCCTTCAGGGGGCCGTGGCGTCTGCCGGCGGACTCGCCGACAGTCAGCACGGTTTCAGGACGGGGAGGTCGATAGTGGGTGCGATCTCGGAGGCCGTGGCTGCTGCCCGGTCCACGGAGCGCGGTAACCATTACTCGCGCCCCGTCTGCCTGGCAGCCGCCTTGGACATGAAGAACGCTTTCAACTCCGTGCGATGGACAAATGTACTCAGTGCGCTGAGAGGACGCGAGGTGCCTCAGTATATTTCTCGGATGTTTGAGAGCTACCTCGAGGACCGCTTCTTGGTGTACGAGACAGAAGATGGCCTGAAAAGACGGGAGATAACATCAGGAGTTGCTCAAGGCTCGGTGCTGGGACCGGAAATATGGAACATCTCGTATGACGGTATCCTGCGCCTAGACCTGCCCGAGGTCACTTCCCTGATTGGATATGCGGATGATGTCCTGATCGTTGTCGTCGCAAGAGACATCGAGAAGGCTCAGATGAAGCTCAATCAGGTGATGCGCCGCGTATCTCCTTGGCTGGAGGAACATGGGCTTGAGCTAGCAGCGACGAAGATTGAGATCGTGCTGCTGACGAAGAAACGAGTGGATCTGATCCGCTCGATGAGAGTGGGTGACGCGATGGTCCAGATAAAACGTTCCATCAAGTACCTAGGGGTGATGCTAGATAACAAGCTAACCTTCTGGGATCAGATCCGTGGAGCGGCGGACAAAGCGGCCGCTGTAACGGCGTCATTTTGCCGAGTCATGGCCAACATAAGATGACCAAGACCCTGCAAGCGGCGTCTGCTTATGTGAGTCGCGGAATCCATTATGCTCTACGGTGCTGAAGTCTGGGCCGACGCACTACGGTTTGAGAGGTATCGGAAGCGTCTCGCCGCGGTGCAGCGGAGGGGAGCTCTCCGCATCGCGTGCTCCTACCGCACGGTCTCGGAGTCGGCGGCGCTGGTGGTTGCGGGGGTCATCCCCATTGACCTCCAAGCGCAGGAGAGCAAGCTCATCTACCAAAGAAGAGAAACGCTCGGACGTGCTGAAGCAGCGAGGAGTGCGAGGGAGGAATCCCTCCGTGTTTGGCAATCCCGGTGGGAGGTAGGGACGTGGGGTCGGTGGACCGCGCGGCTCATACCTTGGATTGATGCGTGGGTCGGCCATCCTCACGGGGAGGTGAATTACTATCTCACCCAATTCCTCACTGGGCACGGCCTGTTCCGGACCTATCTCCACAAAATGGGGAAAGTACCGGAGCCGGCATGTGCCCATTGTGGCTCCCCCCCGGGACGATGCCCCCACACGTTCTTCGTATGCGAAACGTGGAGGCGGCTGCGTCAAGAGCTGGAAGAAAGCGTGGGTGGTGTCGGACCTGACAACATCATCGGCCTGATGCTGCAGTCGGAGCGGTCGTGGGCGCAGGTGGCTGCTTTTATAGAAGCAGTCTTGCGCCGGAAGAAGATCGCGGAGAGCACTGCCCAATAATGTCGGGCAGTAAGAATCCGGGGACTAGAGGGGCTGGTCGTAGGTCCTCTCTTTAACATCGGGTTTTATTTATTTTGTTTGTTTGTTGTAGATCGGAGGTCCCTCGAGGGAGTCGTAAAGCGGCGCCACCCGGATATGAGAGTCCTTACGGATGTTCCTGGGTGGCTTTACCACAACAACATCTGTCGCTGGTAACGATGGATATTACTCATCCATGTCCTTGTGTTGCTTGCATCTTTTTGCATGTAATCCTGGGCCATGGATGGGAGGGTTTAGGCGGTCGCCCCAGCTGCTGATGTCCTGGATGTGTCTGGATTTATCCTCTCCCATCCCGGCCTGAAGCGGTTGGTGGAACCCGTCTCACCGGTAGGTTATCGGCTCGACCTCGGTCGGGAAGATACCAACTTATGGTCTGTGTGCAGATTTTCCCTTTTTTTAACCATCGCAAAAAAAAAAAAAAAAAATAGCATTCTGAATGGATGACGCGGCACGGGCGGCTATTCCACGCTCGGGGCTACCGGCCAACTTCAATAATCAATTTGTCTTAACAAATTTCAAGACATCGATGCTGATTTTTTGCTAAAAACGCATATGTTGGCAGTTTCTAAAAATATTTTTTCAAAATTTTGTATCATTTTCTTGGTTGTTTAACCTTTAATCCCGACGCCTGAGTCGTTTTCGACCCAGAGAAAATTAAAATTGTACGTTATAAATTGCACAACAGTAAGCACTTTTAAACGGCAGGACATATTTGACCCAGGTAGTGGGATGAAAAGGCCTTAAAACATACGTCGGAACTAAGGGTGAAAAATCATGAAAAAAATATAATGTTGAATAAACACGGAACAATTTTTTTTGCAACTTTCATAATTTTATATTAAAATTCAAAATTTTTCGCACAAATCCCCCCCACCCCCCAACTACATTGCGATAACGTTGCATTAACCCAAGTTATACATTTATGAAAAAAAAAAGATTTTAAATTTATAATTATTTATAACACGATCAATTTTGCAATTAAAACAAATTACTTGAGGCAATATTCTATTTTGCCAAAAGCTACCGATATATAAAATTACATCAATTGATGAGACATGACTGATATTCCTCATTTGAAATGTCTCATGTACAGTCTTGCAGATTTCACAAGAAATTTGGACACATGCGGAGAACATCCGCAGGTCCGTTTTCTTAAAGATGTCGATTTATCGCGAGACATTTATTTCAAAGCATCGGTTATACAGGGAAAGAATAAACAAGAACCGAGCTCACTTTCTGAACAACAGATAAATCGCATACTAAACAATAATTTTCATTAAAATATGATATCATGGACGAAGTAGTGTTCGAAATTGCAAAATTTTTGAAATTGTACATACACAAGTTATGGTAATAAATGGCAAGGAATCGAGACTCATTCCGAATGTACACGAAATTGCAGTGATCAAAATTTTGTTTGAGGCTGCACCAACCGAAATGTGAGTATCTGCGAAAAATGTTCCTGAAATTGAATACCGTAATTTTTCTGATAATGTTCAAGTATCGAGTAAAGTGAAACCAAATTCCGTCATAATTTTCGACGATGTAGTGTACGAAAATTAAAATGCGATGCGAAAGTATTTTTTAATAGGATGACATTCCAACGTGGACTGTTTCTACCTCTGTCAAACTTATTCTAAAATTCCAAAACAGTTGATTCGCGGCAATACCAAGCTCATAATTTTATTTCGTCAAAGCTTGACAAATCTCAAACATGCGGACAACGAACGCGTCAATACCGATATGAGTTTTAAAAATGTTATAAATTCATGAGGTCTATGTTGGAAAGACAAATACGGGTTTTTATTCGCTTACAAGGATAGCGAATTGATCAATGGTCGATACAGAAGAGGATTTAATGAGTTTGCACAAGTCTGAGTCATGCAGTCATAGTTGAACCACCATGGAAGCTAAACTCATTGCTGCCGCCACAGCAGCGCAGTAGAAGACGATTTACACGGCGTTTATGAAGATGATATTTCTCACGGATGTCATGAACCGAAAAAGAGCTGATGTAACATTTTCAACAACATTGCCACCATGTAAAATTCCGCACAATGAAACTATGGACATGTATGGTGAAGTACCGGAAATGTAATAGACTATGTTCACTAGGATGATCCCAACGAACCGGTGAAACGGCTTAGATTATTAGAGGCCAGTCGGATAGCTGGCAATACCGGAGTGGGTAATTAAGTTTGGTCAATAATTGAAGACTTGGAAGAGGAGAGGATGGTTATAAATACCGACAACTTCTACATTTAAGTCAGTAACGAAAACAGCTTAAACAGCTAAAAACAGACCTGTTCTCTTTAAAGACTAACCTGTTTACCAGTTCAAAAAATTTGTTCAAAACGAGCTCAAAATACTCCTAATACAGCTAAAACTCCTAAAAATACTGCTAAAACAGCTCAAACAGCTCAAACAAATAAAAATAGTAGTAGAATAGAAAATCACATCGTTTGCAAAAAAAATGTAATTTGTTAATAAAAAATTAACTTTGCAATAAACAAATGACTATTAAACCGACTTCTCATTGCGTTAAAACTTTTTTTTTTAAATATTCCTTAAAGTGTACACTAATCGATCGTGCAAACACATTTCTATGTCCGCGATGCAAAAAAAGATATGAATTTTCGAACCTCGGCGTATATACGCACCTAGCGCGCTGGACGTTGGCCGAGGCCGGGGCGCAGTGCCGATTTCGCGAGCGCTCTTGCCTTCTAATTCGCTTAGGCTTTTATTTAAGAATTTCGTAAAAGGTCTATGCATTTTTAAATAACTAGGCATGATTATTTACTTACATCGATTATTTCTTTATTTCTTTACTATTTTACAACTACAAATTCAGAGTAGCTTGAAAATATTTTACATTTAGAGAATTTTAATCAAGTGGTTTGTAACAATCAAACTGGCGCGCTCCACTAATAGCTTTAGCTGCTTTAAAGCGTTTCTCTAGCTCTTTGACATGTTTTTTGTATTCTGATAAGTTACAAAAATAGAAATTAATTTTGTTAAAATAATTGCATGCTCATTCAAACATTTTTTCTGTTGAAACTATAGTTTTGTCTTGAAAACTAGCGTGGTATACATTTTTTTAACGCAGCCACCGATACAATTGCAAGCTCCTTTTCCATGGGCAGTGACAAAGAAGTGCCACTCAGCTTTAATTTTAAAATCCTTCTTATGATACAATAAATTTAAAAAATTTTAAATCTATTTTTGTATTGCGATCAATATTCAAGGACAGTGCGTCTAGTGCTTGCACCCGTCAAGCGGTGAATTTGATTATTCAAAGTAATATGAATTACTTAAAAATTCCCATTGCTTAAAACAAATCATTTTTGTTTTCAACTTTTTAGAATGTAAGAATTTTTTGAATCGGTTTTAATCTACGATAGTAAAAATAGTAAAACATAAATAAATAATAAATGTAAATAAGTTAATAATCTTGTCTAGCTGTTTAAAAAATGCATAGATCTTTTATGAAATTCTTAAATAAAAGCTTAAGCGATTTAGTAGGTAAAGCGCTCGCGAAATAGGCACTGCGCTCGGCCTCAGATGACGTCGCTGACGTCCAGCGCGCTAGGTGCGTATAAACGCCGACGAAAATTCATTTCGTTTTTTGAGATGACGGGCACAGCAATGTTTTTGTACGATCGATTAATGAACACTTTAAGGAATATTTTACAAAAAAAAATGTTTAACGCAATGAGAAGTCGGTTTGATTAGTCATTTGTTTATTGCAAAATTAATGCTTAATAACAAATAATTTTTTTTTTACAAATGATACGGGTTTCTATTCTACTACTAATTATGAACGTGCCATTTAATTTTCATTAATTGTTATCAATTCGTTGCTGAGAAATTGTCATTTAAACGAAAATTCGTCCAAAAATTAAATTGTTTATAACTTTTGTAAAAATTAATATTTTCTAAAAATATTTAGAGATATTTGTTATAACTTATGGTTCTTTAGAAATCGACAATGAAAAGTACGAATTTCGATGGGTCGATTTTTGGTGGTACACTTCAGAAAGTTTGACTCTTTACTAATTTAAATCAACGGCCAAGAAGCTCAATTTTAAGAACGTTGTGCAGCTTTGCGCGTATGCAGCGCACTTTTTCGGACACGTTCTCGAGACAGTTCGAGGTAGTCGTCGAACGCAATTTTATGTTTACCGACTTTCTCTTACACCTTTGTACCTTTCGCTCGCTTCTTCTCGCATTTATCGATTACCCTGATCGCGCTCATTTTCAACCTAGTTGTACAAACTCGGTCATAATTTTCCTAGCACACTCCTCCTTCATTAATATTAAAACTCGTTTATTTACGAGATCTATTCCGTGTACATTTTCTGCTGGATATTCGCTAGTATCGAATCGATCTATATCGTGTTTAATAATTTTGTAAATATCGGGAACATTAAATTGATAAATTAAGCTGTCCGTGTCGGTGTACAATAATTTCCCGTTTTGACTAAAACTGGATATACATAATCGTAATGAAATTCATGAAGTGAAGTTTTTGATATGTCTACATCAATACATAAATCCGTTGGTCTATAGTGACGCTTAATTTGTTAAATTCGATCGCGACGAAGTCTTCGCTGAATATGCTCATTCGGTGACAATTTGGTTTCGCTATCCGCGCTCTATTTCTGATGCCACCGTGTTTTAATATGAACATCGAACCGATTCCTACAATTCTTCATCGTTTTACCAAAAATCGCGTTATTCATTAACTTGCACAGATTTTTCTCGAAATTATTTTTCGCGGTAGGGCGTATTGTTGTAGGGCGTAAGTTTAGTATTCAAGTCAATGTAAGGTATTAGTTAAAATCATAAATATTATTAGTTAGCAATAAAATATAAATGTTTCAAATAATTATTAGTTGTATTAAAATATATTTATATTAAAACAAATTCTGTACTGTTACGGACGGAATCGATGTTTTATCGACCGCGGTACCCGGCGTACATTGCACACCCCAATGGGAGTACCTCTCAAAATAAAGCAGACCTGTTAGGTAAATTATGTAAAAGACCCTTCAAACTGGTGACGATCTCGATACAATTATTTGTAATTCGAATATTATAATATCGACGCTTTATATGACGTTTTAGTCTATTGAAATGTTCGAGAAATGGAAAAGTCGAACTAAGATGTAAAAAATTGACGATCGGGAGAGGACAGAACGTTTCGGAACGTTGTCGGGTAAGGAGGAAGTCCCCGTCGCGATCGGGTCGTCACCGATTGATCGGAATAAATTTGATTTTTAGTTTGTGGCCGATCAAATTACGCGTTTTATTTTTAAGCCCTTCCACCAATCGTCAACATGTACATATAGCACTTAAACATTTTGTGAATCTAAAACAAATATATTTGGTTAAATTGGCTGTATTATTAAATAAAATATTACCTCATTGACTTCCTCGGCATCCCTCTTGAGTTCCTCCGTAAACTATTTACCAGCGTCGAGCCCCCGATTAGATGCGTACCGAGATAGCGAAGCGTCGCAATTACAATGCCGAATGCAATGTAGTATCCTGCGCAATAAATTTGATGTTGCTCGTAGTTTTTGGAACCTACTCCGGTTTTTCCGAGCAGACATTCGGTTTCGGCGTAGATGACAAATGGCACTAGCATTTTTTATTGTGATTTTTAAAATTTAAAATGTTTTTATCATCCTCGGGTAGTTTCATCGCGTATTCATTTATATTTATTATTCGTTTACATATGTGCTTGTTCACTTTGTATTTGCTATACTCTGCGATCACAAGTCGCGATAAATTTTTTAGCGAACAGTAATGAGAAATACTGTTGCTGTTATCTTCAAGAGACTTCGTCGATAACAAAAGGAGAAGATGGGCTCGGAATGCTCTTTTCGCCTTCTGATACAAGGTGCAGGTTCACATGTCGCTCCTTTTCATCTTTTGTCAGGTGGCCCGGTAACACGACTTGCTTCTTCTCATTGGCAATGACGAAGAATTATACAGAGATGTTGTTTAGTTTTTCGAATTTCGGCAAGTCCTTGAGCGCGATCGGGAAAGTGATACCATCAAAATTGAGATAGTTAATTTATTTATGCACCTGGAGTCTTGCGACATGTTAGGACTTGCAAACATCCTTGAGACATTCTTAAGCGAATAAAATGTATAACGCCCAGTTAATTTAAGCACCCTCGATGCAGCGAGCTATTGACTTAAAATATTATTTCACGTTACTCGACCTTTTAAACATAAATAAAATAGTGATTAATAACTAATAAATAAAAAAGTGGTAATAATCATGAATAATAGATAAATAATAAATAAATAATAAATAATAAATAAATAACACTGACAGACAAAATTTTACTTTTTGTTTGCCTTTGACAATTGCAGTATCATTTCGGAAAGAATTTTTTATGTTGAAAATCAGGGCGTTAGCAGAATTTTCCTATCACGACAGATTTTCGAGAAAATTGACCTTCAATTTACAATTATACAAAAGTATAAAATTGTATAAAAATATATAAAATACAACAGAAAAGTTACTTTTGAAACGTAGTATCATTTCCGAACGGATTTTATCTCCTGAAAAAAATGGTACTAGGTGATTTTTTTTAAACATCCCATTTTCGAGAAAAGTGAGGGTAAACGCGTAAAAATGTGCGTTTTTCTATGTATTTAATTATATTATGGAACATTTCACTTTACTATTCTCGAAAATAGGATGAGATAGGGAAATTCTGCTAACGCCATCTTTATCAGCATAAAAAATCGGTTTGGAAATGATACTGCTATTCATGCCCTAAATTCTTTTCTGCTACAAAAACATTCAAGATAAGGTCAAAAATGAACATTTTGAGGCATTTAACCTTAATTTTTCCGAAAATGCGACGTGATAGGAAAATGCTGCTAGTGCCATCGTTTTTACACGGCTGCTACACCCGCGTATCGATAAATCTGATTTTTTTCTTGTCCACGTTACTTGTAATTGGAGTGAGTGAGAGAGAGAAAATTTAATTATAATATGTTTATTGCTCGCGAGTTAATTTATGCACTATTTAAACGACACATCGTGGGGGAGAGCTTAAGTACCGATACGCACCATGGCAGCTTACCGCGTACGCGCACTAAACCATGGCAGCCTCACACAAATGAAGTGTTGCCACCTTGGCGTGGTGTGTGGCGTGGGGGGGGGGGGGGGGGGAGCTCTGGTTTCCGATGATCCGTTTGGGCTATACCATGCCGGGAGGCCGATGGGGAGGTACTGGCCAAGAGCAACGCGCCCGCAATTCGCGGGCTTCCCCTAATGCCGGCATGGGCGGCGCGCCGACCCGCGTGTTGGCATTGAGGGAAATTGGCATTGTCTTTGGCCCCCAATCCTGCTGATGTGACGGAGGGTCCTGGGGGCAGAACCTTACCTGGGATCAAATCCTCCTCCTTCCCCGTGCCACCCGGACTTTTGTCGTCGCTCGGCCGTCTCGTGTCGTCCACAGACCTCGGGAGGTTCAATGGGGGGAGGTGGTGGTCTGGGGAAGCCCGAGGGAAGGTGCGGGGCCGGTGTGGCAGCACCAGGCACCGGACCCGTGAAAATCGGGACCGCAAAGAGGACGTGCTTTCTCTCCCCAAAACCGTCTGCATGCTGCTCGGAGGGCGACTGTCAGGACGGTACCCCCGCGTAATGATCGACGGACGGGCCATCAGGTACGTGACAACAGTCAAGTACCTCGGCATTATGCTGGTGGAAAGACTGAACTTCAAACCTCACCTCCAAATGGTGAGGGAGAAGACGTCGCGTCTTGTTGGACTCTTCCGTCGCGTCATGCGCAGGGACTGGGGACTTTGTCAGCGAGCCGTGAGGGTCCTTTACCAGGGCCTCTTCGTCTCATGCGGGCGTAGCACTAAACCGCATCCAGCGCTGACGGTCCTGTTGGGAGCGGTCTAAGCAGCGCGTGAAAGTGGCGCTATGGTCCCGGTGGCGGGGTTGCGGCAAAGGGTCTACGACCCGGTGCTTCTTCCCTGTGCCCAGTCGAGTTGACGAACTTCGGCATCTCGATTTCGGGCTTAACACCGGCTTCCTCCTGACGGGCCATGGTTCGCTCCGCGAGTTCCTTCATAGGAGGGGACTCGCCGACTCGCCCGCTTGTGACTGCTCGCTCGACGACGAGGATGGGGTCTATGTCCTGTGCGAGTGCCCGTTCTACGCGGCCCGCCGGGACATGGACGCGATGGGGATAGTCCTCCATGTCGAGGGCGGCTGGAACGCGGAGGGGCCGTAGCGACCCCCGAAGCGTTCTAAGCCTTGAGGGAGTTCGCGAACTGGGCCTTCTCTTCCAGGGCGAGCCACTTGGCCGCGCTTGGGGGAGAGGACCCGGTTAGCTAGCGAGCCCAGGAAGGACAGGGTCCCCGTGACATGAGCTGCAGGGGGGGGGGGGGTTCTGGAGTCCATAGGGTCATCACCGACGGGTCTAACGCACCCCCATGTCTCGAGTTGGGTGGACCAGATGAACGGTACCGCGGGGGCCGGCAACCCGGGGGCGGGATAATTTCTCGACCTGCCGGAAGATTTGTGTAGGAGTCGCGGGGGCAGTGGTTGAAAGGCCGCGAGCTGGGCTAGGGTCCCTTCGGGGGATCCGGCGGGTGAGCTGCGCATTGTTCAGCTCGGACGCGACCTCGCTGGGCCGCAGGGGTTGGAAAGTGCCCCAACCCCAACTGAGGGACTCCGGCGGTCTTGCCACCGACGGGGAAATCGGTACGTAACCCGGCCCATCGCCATGGGGCCCGAGCCCTAAGGCCGTACAGGCGGGTGTGGCTCGGTTACCAAATCACGAGGAGACGAATGTTCTGAAAATGGCATCAAAACTCATTAGGCATTGTTTTAATCCGTTTAAAAGAAAGGCCCATTCTAAAATAGATCCAAAAACGCCCTTTTCTGAAAACTCTTTACACTGCTTCAGTACCGTCGGAAATAGTTTCTAAACAAGCGCGATCTGTAGAAGTCCAACAGTTGCGGGGGACACCATCAATACAGTTGTTTTCAAACAGATTCTGTACTTTATGTACCACTGTTTGAACGTCTGGACTAAGACATATGATCTTATGCAGCATGAATGTTTCAGAATCGCAGATCATCGACAACAACAAAGAATGGTATGAAGTGAAGACTGCAGATTTGTATCGTCATTAGTAATAAAACCTCCTAAATTTGCTCCATCTATAAGTAACTTTGTCCCAAGTAAAAAATTTGATACGGATTCGATAAAAATTATGTTCTCGTGATTTTTGCAAATACCAATACACGCAATACAGCAAATTTGCTGAAACCGACTTTGATATCAGGATACGTTCGTTTGAAACACGCATAAATTTCTTTAAGAAATCACCCAAAATGTTGTTTCACTGTAACGTAGACTTTATTCCCAGACAATTGCCGACTAACATCGCATTTCTAATCAAAATCTTGTACGATCTGAATGGTTTCAGGCGATCATTTTTTACCTGTTTTACAAAGGATTTGGTGATGATTCAATAACATTTATCAAGTATACCTGTACTGCTTTCCGAGTTACACCGTAAGGTACCTCAAAAATATTTTCTATTTTCCGAATACTCCAATCCCCCGGTACCATAGTCAAAAATTTAACGATATCAGACTTCTGCGATTTCTCAATTATTTCTCTTTAATTTCGTTAGTCAGCTCTTCCGTGCCTTTCTTGTCATAATCTTCTGGAATATATTTAAATACTTTTTGTTCATGAACAAGTGTCAAACGCCTCATTTATTTCTTCTAATTTTTTAGATTATGCAGTTCTAGTTCGAAGATTACGACTTTTAACAATTGGCGTGATTTTCAAAATTTGCAGAATTGCATTCAATTTATTCAGATTTTCTTCGATTTCAATATTATGTTCAAAATCTGCAACTTCTGGATGTTCTTCATCATTGCAATTTGGTTCATTTACCAAATGATTGATTTCCATTTCATGTAGCAGTTGATGATCATTAGATTTTAGTTTGTAATGATTTTCAACTTGTTGATTAGCCGCTAATATTTCATTACTAAATGACAGTGTTGGTTTTTTTTTAAAATAATTTCCAAATGGCATGCATTACAAACGTAAGTCTCCGAACGGAGTAAAAATTCTTTTTTGGTTGGCTCAGAAACTTTTCGTAGTTTTTTTACATCTATTTTAGAATGGTATTTTATTTTAAAAAGATTAAAACAATGCCTATAAGTTTTGGCACATTTTAAGAGCAATAAATATAATGGAATAACGAATAAATTATGTACTTGCAGAACACGTAGGAATAAATGTATAAATGCGGTTTTTGACAACCACAAAATTGAAGAAGATTGACCGAATTGCAAGGCGTGTAGATGTCATTATTAGACAATACTGCATCTCTGATCGGCATGTTCAAGGTATGCACTATCGGAATATATCAAACCCCGTAATGCTGCTGTCAGAGTACTGTACAACATGTTTACAGCACACAATAATCACGAAGATTTGGTGAAAAATATTAGTCAACATTGTATTTTTATAAATAAATAAACAGTATAGTAATAATAACGCAATCCAAATTATCGTCTTATTTTAAAATATTGTTTTGAGGGTCGACCGTTATCTTTATCACGTTTTAGCCGGCACTTTTATACTTGGAAAAGAATCCGAATGAACATTGCATTGCGATGAGAGATAAGAGGGTGACATGCCTTGAAAACTCAGAAAATTTGTCACATCATTCTTCCACGCGGCGGACGGTGGAAGATTTTCAGAAGTATTGTGAAATTTTTTGCATTTCATATAAGTTCCCATGTACAACACATAACTCAGTTATTTTTTTAAATTAATGCTACCTCTATGTAGATTAAAAAAAAAATAATAATCGTATTTCTTGGTGAAGTTAAATAAGTACTATTATATTCAAATAACCTTCAATGACCTATACGGATAGATCCAAAGTGTAATTAAAGGCTGGAGTTGGATTTAATGATCCCAAAAACGAACTCATCAATTTTGTTCAGATTTTTCTAAAATCTGCAATAACATACATTCGTGTACTTACGTGAGAGGTATCGAACTCTTTTGTTGGCGAGTGAGAAAAAGAGGAGAAGACGAAATTCGTAGAAAATTAAAAACAGTCCATAATATAGTGCTTAGTGCATATTATAAAGTTATTACAACAGAGTAGTAATTTTTTTCTGCTTCCCGGGGAAGTGCCGAAGCATCAAATAAAGAACAGAGTGTAGAACAACTTTAGCTTTAACTAAAAGCAAAATTGTTTATTTTTAGTGAAAAAAGGCTCACTCGCAGCATCACCACTTCCCGACCAATTCGTCGAATACCTCTGATCGTCATTGCTGGAATCATTAAAAGTGTTCATGTCTGAAAGAATAGCAACAGATAAACTTGGTGCATTTATGGAACTTATTTATAGAAAAAGTTTGAGTCTAAAAATCTTATCAGTATCTTATCGAACATGGGAATTTGCGCTTTGCACAATGATGTTGCTACTGTTACATCCTATGTAACGCTTGTACGAAATAATTTTTACTTCTAAAATGCTTAAAATGAAAACCGGGTTTGTTCCCTGTAAGTCTACTGCTCCATCAATAGCGTCTTTGTAGTTTCTTAAAATAACACCAACCATAGCAAAACTCAGCCATATGATCCTACTGCGAGATTAGATAGTACGCCTACGAGACGCATCGAATTTAACTAAATTTTTATAGACCACACCCAAACTTGTAATTATTATTTCAATGTATTATTTATACTTCTACATTTGCTCAATAGAACCGGACGAACAAAATCATGTTAACAATATTATAAATTAGTACCAACAATGAACGAATAACTTTGGCTAAAAATTATTAACTTAATTGTTATTTAATTATTAAAAAATAAAAATTATTGTCATGCAAATATTGAAATATCCTTTTTATAACCAACCCCATTTTTTTGTTTTTTCAGATAAAATATGTTATGCTTTAATAAATAATTAATACAAAATTGTATTTTAATGAATAACATTATTTCTATTGATGCTACAACTTTCGTTCATGTTTGTACAAACTATTTTGATCTTATTGTAAAATATTTTTTTTTAAAATACACGTACACTTTCGTAGCGAATAGACTGACACACCCACTCTTCGACTAACCGCCGAATTTTCTAGGTCACGTGAAGAATATAAAAAGGCCTCTCAGATACATATTGTTCTTCACTTAGCCATCTACCTTCAATCCTTACACCTTCCCATTTCAGCGAAGTGAGCGCCTAGTGCAGCTTCTCGCCTCCGCCTCTTTTTCCTTTTTCCAAACTCCCTCGTGACGTGAGCGACTAAGGTCAGATTCGCAGGACCCTTTCCACCTTTCTCTCCAGATATTCATTCTGGACGTCGGAATATCTTTCCCAAATTTCCTCGTGACGAGAGCGACTTAGGTCAGCTTCGCGCGATTCCTACGCCTTTCTCTCTCTATTGTCCAATCTGAATGTTTGAACGCATTTCCCGATCCTGTTTTCTTCCTAAAATCTAAATGTTTCGGCACGGGTTCGTCATCACAACAAGTAAGCCGAGTTTTTGAGTCGTGCGGTTCTGGAAAATTGAGTAGCCTCGGTGTCCATCATTGCGATCCCACGACATAATCTGAAGGGATAGAGTAGCCTCCTGCATCTCCAAAAATCCATAGAAACCCTGAAGAGATTCCAGCCAGCTTCATCAAGTGTAAATATTAATCCGCCCCCCCCTCCTTTTTTAAAAATATTAATAAACAACTTTCGATTACAGGTAATCCTGTCAAATATTTCTTTTAAAATTGCATTATTAAATTGATTTGTGGTATCCGAAGTGATCCAGACAAAAAGTATCATGCACCATTGTAGTCTTTCCGCCTACATATGACGCAAAATAATGTTCGCACGTAAGACTTTTCGCCCTCAGGCGATCGGTGAATGCAGCTGAAACTATATCGAAGACAGCTAATTAATAACAAATTTATTAACAAAAAGGCTAAGGCAAAAGCATTATACAGGTTGAGAGCTGCCGAAATAGGTATTCCACGATGTGTGTAGATTAAGAGCCCGAAGCGACCTTCGCGATGACAAAGTTAGCTGACTGTTTAAAAATCCACTAACGTCCACTAATTAAATGTGATATGAATTCCAGCCCCTAGAGCGTCCGCATACGGACATATCAATGACATATCAAAGTCATCTAACTCTTCATCTTCAGGCGGAGTCTTAGTTTTTTTACGAATTTGTTTTCTTTCAGGTATAGATTTTCACTATTATTACGATTTTGTTTCCACATTTCTTGAGGAAACTCTTCTTCTATCGTTTCGCTGTCATTCATTTTTTCCAATCTTCTTTTTAAGACTCGAGATGTTTTTAATTCGTACGATCTCTCTCGTAATCAATGCCGGATCTGAAGACCGTGAGGCCCTTGGACTATATGCGCAATTGTGCCCCCAGTTGAAATTGAATCGAAATCGCACATGTGTTGCTGTGAGTGTGTGTGCGCGTGTGTGCGTGTGTATACGGGAGTATTGTGTGTGCCCAGTTTGTGCCAAGTTATTCGTACATAAATTATGTCTTCAGAAATATTGATTTTCAAATGACAAACCCGGCCAGTCCATAAGTTAACCTCTATCTCTAGCCGCACGACTTGCACGTAGACGGTGTTTGTTTACACTTTTCGGTGCAAGAGTGCAGAAACGGTGCAAGGCTTGAAATTCACTAATAGTATTAGGAAGTTTTACGCGAAGCTGTACCCAGGCGGCAGCACGTTAAGCTAGCACTCTCGTACGTCTGTGTGACGTACACACTAAGGCTGGAATTTATAGTCGCGGTAAACTGAGATCGTGATCTCGAACAGTGAACTCAACCAATGAAAACGTACTATCTTACGGAATTCAGCTATCACAAGACTATTTCCCTCGGTTCGAGATCACGATCTCAGTTTACCGCGACTATAAATTCCAGCCTGAATGGTGGGCAACGTGTACGTCACAGACGTTACGAAGTGCATGCTTAACGTGCTGCCGCCTGGCGGTACAGCTTCGCGTAAAACTTCCTAATATTTCGATACAAGAGGCCAAACGGGCGTCGGGCGGTTTGCTGACTGCCAGTATCATGTCGCCGCGAGAGCCCGAGACGAGGCGGCGATGAACAAAATCGAGACAAAGGCGAAGGATTGCATTTTTGTTTTTTTTTTACAGAGGGGGGAAATGCATTAGGCGCGATGGGGGGTTGAAGATGTTGTGTAACTCCCCGTGTGTCGGACTCCTCATCTTTGATGTTAACGGCAAGGTTTACCGACAAAAACCCTAACCTCCCTTGGCCCTCCAGAATCCACATGTGCAGTCTGCAGCAGAAAAGTGGCTCCGATATCCATCTCCTCCGCTGCAGACTGCACCGGGCCATTTCATTTCATTTCCAACTGTAACTACTCTCTCTACCATTGGGTTAGTGGTTACAGGATCTCGTGTGACCTCAGTAGACGGAGAGATCCCAGCAGCACTGCTTTCTGCATTCGGCCTGCAATGGAATTTGCATGTTCTTGGCAGGCCGGAATGCTTTTGATGTTTTGGAGGAAACTTGGTCTCATTCCTCCCAGCACTCCAATTATTAGCACGACGAGCTTGATTTTGAATCCTCGATACAGCTTGCGAATCTCGAACAGGAGTTCCTGATATTTCATCCGTTTTTCGTCCTCTTTGCTGACTATATTTGTCTCTGCTAGTGCAGAGAACTCGATCGCGAAGATGGATTTGTGATCGAATTCAACAAGAACGATGT
Organism: Trichopria drosophilae; assembly: GCA_030407085.1. Classification (NCBI taxonomy): domain Eukaryota; kingdom Metazoa; phylum Arthropoda; class Insecta; order Hymenoptera; family Diapriidae; genus Trichopria; species Trichopria drosophilae. Next base: position 61,769,947 of record CM059584.1, on the reverse strand, counting down.
CAGGCTTATTGGCTGATATTTGCCTGCTCGTCGGAAATTAGTAATTCCAGTATATTCGGCAAGACTCATTCTCGACTACGGATTCAATATCAGTGGGGACGTACTGCAAAACTGGGGTTGCATCAATACCATAAGTGCTGCGAAGATGGTAATACAGCACTCGAAGAGCCGCATTGTGACGTTCGATGTATGCTGAAACTGCATATATTGGGCATGCTGCCAAAAGATGCATTAGTGTCTCAGCATGACATCTACACAATCTACAAAGCGTACTCTGTACCGCCTGGTGTAAGATGTTCTGGCGATACGCTAAGGTATTGATGACCCCATCCTGGCATGCGAAGATAAAACCCTCGGTCTCGGATTTCAAGCCGGCTGATCTTAAGAAGGAGAAGGTCATCTCTGCCGACAAGACAAGTTGTTGGACATTTCGAAAGAATTGTCCATGCAACGGCTTGTCGATATGCCTTCCCTCCAGCATACAGAGTTGTTCCTTCCGTATGTTAGCCCTGAGACGCACTGGGCACAGGTTGATGACTGATTCAGCTTCCTGTGCACCACTACGTCCCGCGTTGAAAACCAGACGGAGTCTTCGCGCCGCTCGTTCCGCCGAGTTGTACATAAACGCCCCCTTCCCCCGAATTTCATGCTGATGAACTAGCATCATCAGGGGATCCTCCGTTCGATTAATCACGTCGCAAGCTGTTTCGAGGATCAATCGGTCATGCATACACTCCAGGCTTAAAAGGCCACGACCTCCCATATTTCGGGGCAAATAAAGTCGTTCTACAGAAGATCTTGAATGCAAACTGCGTTGCTTACAAATCATCTTCCGTGTGTTTCGGTCAAGACCCCTTAGCTCGTCAACGTTCCACTTCAGTGCTCCAAATGAATAGAGCACTGGTGATACGGCCAACATATTCGTGGCTGCCACTTTATTTCTCCCGGTCAATTCTGATGACCGGATCTGACGGAGAATGCGCCGGTATTTCTTAATGATGGTGGTTTTAGCAGCCTGCACATCCTGGACATGCCTTTGAGGTACGCCCAGGTATGTGTAGGCTTCTTCGGCGCTAAGGTGGCGGATGACATTTCCGTTGACGAGCTCTATATCGTTGTTATGGGAGCCTGACCTTCGTCTGTGCAAATGAACGACTGCACACTTGTCCAATCCGAATTCCATACCGATATCTCTCGAGTATGTGAGGGCGATGTTCAGAGATCGATGTAATTGATCCTCGCCTGATGCGTATACTTTCAGATCGTCCATATAGAAAAGATGGGTGATCTTATGTACACGTTCACCAGGCGGTCCACACATGTACCCTTGAGATTTCTGGAGAGCAACGAATAGAGGCAATAGTGAGATGCAGAAGATCGGAGGACTCAGAGAATCTCCTTGATAGACACCTCTTTGGAATTGAAGCAGTCTAGATATGGTTCGACGCTTGCCCGATATCATCAGAAAGCGTGTTTTCCAAAGAGGCATCAGTCTTCTACAATTCTCACTATGTTTGGGTGGACATGGAGGCGTTTGAGCAACAAGCTTAAAAGCCCGTGCGATGTTGAGTCATACGCCTTCATGTAATCCAGCCAGGCTATCGACAGGTTACGCTTGTACTGGACTGCGTCCTGACAAACACACCTGTCGATAAGCAAGTTGTCCTTGCAGCCGGATACACCCAATTCGCAGCCTCGTTGTTCTACTATCCGTTGCCACACCGGTTTCACGGATTTCTCAATACGTTCGTTCAAGATGTTAGTGAGCATTTTGTATATCGTATTGAGACACGTGATCGGTCTATGGTTTCTCGGGTAGGACAAGTCTCCCGATTTTGGGATCAGTGTCGTTCGGCCCTCCACCAGCCAGTGCGGAATGGGTTGGTCTCCATTTATATAAGAGGTGAATATTCGGGGTGTTGATGGACAGAAGTGAACTTCTTCCACCAATAGTTGTTAATTCCATCCCAGCCCGGCGAGGAGAAATTCCTCGCTCCTGCGATGGCATTTTTCACCTCTAATGCACTGACGGGTGGACAATCTTCACTTTGTTGTGTGACTTCGTCGCACAACTCGGTGAAGATCTCAATACCTGGAGTGTCTGCATTAAGCCTAGATGTTTTCTCGTAGATGCTCCCCCAGAATTCCTCAACTGCGCCCATCGACGGTAACTCGCTTGAGGCTGCGATACGATGTTTGAAGAGGGAAGGATTCGTCCAAAATATTGAGTATTGTCGAACCCCATCTTCCCGTCTTTGCAGCCTCTTTTTGGCACCGGCCAAACCCCGAATTTTATCCGCCAAACGTTGCTTGATGTTGAGCAACTTCAGCTTGTTCAGTTTGTGATAGTACATCCGCAGTTGTTGTGCGAACTTCTTGACTTTAGCCGTAAATGAACGGCCAGATGTTAAATAGTCGATCACACACTGAATTCGGGAAGCGAGTTTCCGTGTCAGTCGAATCTTACCGTTCAATTGAGACATACGTTTTGTAATCTGCCGACTCCCCGATATCTGTGTCAGATTACGCGGCGTCACCAGATCACTTGCAGCCTCGTAAACGGCACAATCGACTTGCCACAGGTCTCAGTCATCTGGAAGAGCATCCAGAAGTAGGCTATTTGCTCTGTCTAATGCTCGTTGTTTAGGCAAAATTTTCGTTGTCAAATTTTGCCTAAACACGAGTGTCGTGCTTTCATAATGTGGAGCATCTCTCTCAGCACCGCGTACGGGCTCAGTTGTTATTGCCCGCACATCCGGTACCGGTTGACAGCTGGGAACAACGAAACCTATCCGCCTCAGATAGGCCATATAATCTCTCGGTTGTTGTTGAGAAAAGCGATCTGCCAGTTCGGGATGCATCACTGCAAACCGACTATGCATTTGCGCCATGTAGCCTCTCTGTTGCGGACAGCTCTCCTCGTAGCAGCGCATTAGATCTTGCCTGAGATCCTCCGTCCACTGAAATCGTCCGTGGGCATTCGTGTGTCGTTATCCCGGGACACCTGTTTCGGCTCCTCCACCTCGGGACTGGGCTGCATCCGAAGCAGCCCGATGGTCAGGAGTCCTGCGCATTGCATTTCTTGTAACCCCATTTAAAAGGAGTAGGGTGGTTGGCCCTACTCCCTGTTGTTATGCCTCTCTCGTTTGTCTCTTACCTCGCCATCCACTGGGGTTGGTTACCCAATCTCTGGCAAGGTTGCTAAGAGTCCAGGGCCCACCGGCTTTAATAAGCACACGTGGAGGTGAGAGTAGGCCATTTGGGAAGATAGGCTGAGATGCAGTTTTTTGCATAGCCGCATTGGGTTACCCATTATTATATAATAATAATAATATTTATTAATGCTTCACAAACTTGTGTTTACATGGCTTCCAGCCTCTTCTCATAATACCACATTTCCTTGTTTTACATACACACATACACACGCACGCACGCCCGCAACCACACCTTTATGTACACTTGCTCTCACCCTCACATCTACCCCCACATACACATTTATTCATTCATACATTCATTCTCTCACTCTCTCTCTCTCTCTTTCTCTCTCTGTTTTCTTATACGTTCTATCATTTCCATCCACTTAAAACCTCGACCATCCTCGTTCAGTACATCCATCCTTCTCCCAATTCTCTCCTTTACATACTCACATTCATACATCAGATGTTCTATATATTCACTCTTTTTTCCGCACAACCTACACATTTTCTCATTTTCTTTCATCCAATACTTATTCGCCTTCTCTTCACTTCCACATCTCCATCTCGCTATTGTCACCAACCTCTTCCTTTCATTCCTCTTGCACGTTCGTATATACTGGGGTATGCCGAGTACTCTCTGGTATTTTCTACACGATCGGGATCCCTTAACTTTCTCCCCTCTCACTTGCTCATCCACTTCTATATCCCTTCCCCTCATCTCCAGCCACTTATTTTCTCCATCATCAGTCAGGGCAGTCTCACTCATCCCTACTCTCCACATGTAATCTCTTCTCTCGAAACTTTCTCGTGCCCAATCCTTCCAAGCACTCTCTTTTTCATCCTTTCTCTTCTCCCTTACACTTATCATCCCTATCTCTCCTCCCCCTCCATGTTACCCATTATTATTATTATTATTATCATTATTGTTATAATTATTACTATAAAAGTAATGTTGTTATTAATTTCATCTGTAAATAAAGCGATTTGGCATAAATCAACCACTTTCAATTAAAATTTAATTTTTTTATAAACTGGCTTTTTTTTTATAAACCGCACCGTGCGGGAAACAGCTGCTTTGGATGCCTGCGAACGATACGCAAACGAGGGTTTTGCATGCTTGCGTTTATATTTATAAGTTAAGTAAAGAAACCTACATTTTACTTAACCTATAAATATTTTTAGTAGGCGATAGAGAACAGAAATAACCAAGAAAAATATGAATAGCCGGTTTTACTTTCTTTTTTGTTGGAGCTAATGTTATTTTAATTAGTTTCAACCAAAGAAGAAAGCAAGAAAGAAAGAAGCTAACGTCACCACGAACTAGCAGAAGTTATTGAAAAAAATTAAATTGTAAAGTTCTTCTTTGTCCGTCTGTATTTGAAATAGGTGTGTTAAAAAAAACTTCTTGGTGTAGCGGACAGGTGGATAAAAATACGAATTTGAATTTACGTTTCGGTCAAGAGTTTATGACCCTCTTCAGAAAAATTATAATTCTGTAATTCAACATACAATTTTGAGTAAGTAGTAAATTTTGAGTAAGTAGTGAATGTTTACATTTTCATTTTATCGATTATATGGATTACATCGAGATTTTTTTTATTTGATGTGTGTGAATTGAGCACTGGTAAGTTTTTTGAATGTATTGATTGAGCACTGGTAGGTATTGGAAGGTTTGGAAAAATGTAAATTTGTATTCTTACCTGTAAGTCCTTAATGTGAACTAACAAAATACACTCCCGAATGGGATGACCGGTACAAGTTATTATTTTTAACAAAAAAGATTGAATATGGATCCAGAATGTTGTGAAAAGCCTAAAAATAAAAAAATAAAATAAGTTTCGAAAAGAAACTTAGTAAGAATACAAAAACTGTAAATACGTGCGAGTCGCGTGACGGTAACGAACTGACTGACAAAAACGTAAACATTGCCAGTGCTCAACCCTTGACAATAATAATGTGAAGATGTGTGGAATGCTTGAATTCAAAGTTAACGAAATTTTAACGCGATGTTTTTGAAAAAATTATGACGAAATTATTAATTATTGATTAACGGAAAGTATGTTTCTGGAAGGTTCGAAAGTTCGAATCTTATATTCACTGCATTATTATTATGTTTTTTAATAAAAAAGTTTTCTAAATGTTTTCTTTTCCAATAATTTCTTTCTGTAGTTAATATTTGAACGTTTTTATAATCAAAATCATGTCCTGTGTCTAATTTATGTCTACTTAGTCCCGTAAGTTTGTCCTCACTTGAGTAAATGTTTCGTTTATGTTCGTTAATTCGATCTCTTAGCAATCTTCCTGTCTCACCTATATAACATTTGTTGCATTGGTTACATTTAATTTTGTAAACGACGCAACTGTAGTGTAAATTGTCTAATTTATCTTTTCCAGGTTTTATACCTCCTAAATTTGTATGAAATGGTTTAAAAACTACTCTAATATGTTGGTCTTTCATTGATTTTTTAATTTGTTCAGATAAACCTTTAGCGTACGGGATGCTTATAGTTTTCACATAGTCATAATCTTCTTTCATATTATCTAGAGAATTATAAATTTTGTGTACTCTTTTTCTAAGACAGTCAATAATTATATCTTCCGGATAATTATTATTTCGTAATAAATTTTTTACTATTTCAATATTTTTTTGTCTGTATTTAATATGGGATAATTTGATTGCTCTGTCTATTAAACCATAAACAACTCCAATAGCAGAAGTTAGCGGGTTTTTAAACAGTCTAACTTCGTCATCGCGAAGGTCGCTTCGGTTCCTTAATCTATGCATATCATGGAGTATCTGTGAATTTTCCCGACTTCGAACGCGTATGCGTACGCTCTAGGGGCTAGAATTCACATCACACGTAGTTAGTTGTCGTTAGTGGATTTTTAAGCAGACAACTAACTTCATCATTGTGACAGTCGCTTCTGGTCCATAAACTACGCACATCATGGAGTATCCATGAATTTACCCGGCTTCGAACACGTATGCGTGCGTTCTAGGGGCTAGAATTCATATCACACTTCGTTAGTGAATTTTTAAGAAGTCAGCTAACTTTGTCATCGCGAAGGTCGCTTCGGGGCCTTAATCTACATATATCGTGGAATACCTGCTAATTCTGGCAGCTCTCAACACATATGCATTTGCCTTAGACGCTGAAATTCATATTCGTGCTAATCCGTAAATGTTAATAAATGTTAATAAAATTAGATGTCTTCGATGTCGCAATGGTGGCATCGAATCGTTAGTTTACCTATGTTGTACTAGTTTGTGATTGTTTTCGATTACGATCTGATCAGAATTATTATTTACGTGCGTTCGGGTACCCGAGCCCCGAGCTCATTTCGTCTCTGAGTAGGGGCTGGATATAGGGGGCTAGTGTCAGCTTCACGATCGGTGATACCCTTAGGTTAAGTAGTTGATTTATATCCATGATAATTTTTAACATAACTTACACCGGTGTTTGTTAATATTTTTGAACAATTAAAAAAGGAATATTAAATTTAAACAAACAAACATTTCACGTAGTGATGAATTATTTAGATATGAGCCCATTCACAAATTTGCTTTTTACTTTGCCAATAAGAAATTCCGGAGCAGATTGGCACTATTATTAACTGAAACAATGGAAGTACGAATTGCATTTGAATTATCCACTGTTGAATTCAGAAAATACGTTACATAACTATGTGTACGAGAAAATAAAAACTGTCTTTTAGTTTTTTGGAAGTATTGAACGAACCAAAAGATGCATTTCTTTAGTGAATTTGAATTACCTACACTTAATTGATAAAAATGTTTGGCATTAGGAATCTTTCACTATCTCTTTTACATGTTAATTGAGAAAAAATTATTTCCAGGCATTGTGTGGTTATTGTAAGACCAGAAAAAGGAATATGCAGATTGAATTTAAATTATTCAAAATTGAAATGCGAGAATTTATTAGGTGAGAGTTCGATGTTGGACACGAAAATTGAGATTCTAGACTGAATTTAAATGATCCCATATCTAATTAAAACAATTTTTTATATTAGGACCGTTTAGTTTAAACGCGCCGGTTTTATGTGTATGCAGAAATTACATTGCAGGCTGGTATCTCTTTATGAACCGATTTGGAAAAAACAGACTGATATTTAGTCAAATAGCTTGTTAACAAATGGTAATTTATGATCTCGTAACTATTTCTTGCTACTTTCGAGTAAGTTAGAATTATCATTAGTATAAATCAACTGCTTATTACTTGTTTGAGATAATACTGAGGTTATTGTTTAAGTTGTATTAGCATTAATTTTTCTGTTCACCGAGATCAGCTTGTTATCATCATTGACAATATTGATCATTTAAAGTTTTACATTTTTACCGAATGTTCGAAATTTCTGATGATTTTAACCTCACCCGCAAGCGTTCAGTAAATCGAATAAAAACATGACTGTTTCGAATCATCCTTCCAGGCAATATCGATTTGGGTCTTCAACGGTAATATCGGGCCAAGTGTTCGATGTGAAAAGCAGTCAACATTCATATGTTCACCAATTGTCTCGTTGAGGAGGATGTCCCCAAAATAAATAAACTTTAAAATTTAATTTTCAAATGAACCATACCTTGCCGAAAATTATTTGTTGCACCATCGGCTTTAGAACAAAAAAATCTTCAGCACGGTATATCTCTTATGCACCATTTCAACAACATCCTGTATATATACAGGGTGATCCAAAAGTCCCGGAACACCAAAATATCTCAGCGAAAGGACATTTTCGGGTAAAATGTTTCAGACAAAAGTTGAAGGATTTTTCCCTGGCTATTTACTGGCGATATTGAATTTGACCTTGAACAAGACCTTGAAGGTTATTTTAAGCTCAAGTTTGTTTATTTTTAAATGGAAACTCCTATTTTTTCTCACGGATTCGGAAAGAGCACAACCTTTTACGTTCGAATATGATATGGTCGATTTTTCCGGCAAGGTCATTTCAAGGTCAAACTTAAAACTCCCGGAACTTCGAATTAATTCAGCGGGAGTGCATTTTTTTGGAAAACGTTTCAGACAAAAGTTGAAGGATTTTTTTCTGGCTATTTAATGGTACCATTGAATTTGCCCTTGAAGGTTATTTCGAGGTCAAGTTAATTTTTTTAAATGGAAACCCCTATTTTTTCTCACGGATTCGGAAAGAGCACAACATTTTACGTTCGAATAAGATATGGTCGATTTTTCCGGCAAGGTCATTGCAAGGTCAAAATGAAAAGACCCGGAACTGCGAATTAACTCAACGGCAGTGCATTTTGGGGGAAAATGTTTGAGAGAAAAGTTGAAGGATTTTTCTCTGGCTATTTAATGGTATCATTGAATTTGACCTTGAAGGTTATTTCGAGGTCAAGTTAATTTTTTTAAATGGAAACTCCTGTGACCTTGCCCGAAAAAACGGCCACAGCATATTCGAATGTAAAATGTTGTGCTCTTTCCGAATCCGTGAAAAAAATAGTAGTGTTCATTTAAAAAATCAACTTGACCTTGGAATAACCTTCAAGGTCATGTTCAAGGTTAAATTCTATGGTACCATTAAATAGCCAGGGAAAAAAATCCTTAAACTTTTGTCTGAAACATTTTCCGCGAAAATCTCGCTGAGATATTTTGGTGTTCCGGGACTTTTGGATCACCCTGTATATAAATATTGAATCAGAAGAAAATAGAGGGTGAAGAAACTTCTTACATCACCCTGCACGGAGAGAAAAGTTCCGCAAATTTCATCTTATTTTCGTTTGTAAATTCACCCGTACCGAGTAAGGTAAATGCAATATTTCAATACTACAGTTATTACAGGACTTTTTCCCAATGAGTGCAGCGTCGGCGCAGTAATACCAACATTCCACGTGCAATGTGGTTTTCCCGCGACAACCGATGTGCTTGCCTGTATGTGATGTGAAAAATTCTCTGAAAACCATATGTAATGGATATATTTGTAAAAAACATTTTAATCTCGTGGAAGTTAGATCGATTTGTTCAACGATTCGAGGGAAGTAATATACCGAGTGGATATGTGTGCGTAGAATATACGAAAACCTAGCCTCTCATATGTCACAAATTGTTGCTTTTGGATTTGAATTTACTTTATATATACTTACTTTAAATTTTACAGTCAAAAGTATCAATTTTCCACGATTATCACTGGTATTTTAGTTTACATTATTTCTATATACTGTAAAATTACTTTAATAATTCCTAGCAATACATATGCAATGGACGTAACCGAAAATTATAATACTGAACGGAAGTTTTTAAAGAATTCGCTAATTTTCTCTTTAATAAGTTCTGCAGATTCTGCTGAATAATCCTATATATTTTACCATATTCATATAAGCCGAATTCTGCTTTAAGCCATCCTGTATCCTTTATAGACGACTCCTGTAATTTCTGCAGTATGTAGACTGCCGGAGATACTTCCGAAAAAATTACCGGAGTGCCTAGCAGAAAATACCTAACTTTTCTCTCCGTGTACTTAATATAGAATTTAAAAAAGTCTATTATAAGCAGTTATTGCAGTTAATGCAGGCAAATGCCAGAACATAAAATGAGATGAAACAGATACGTAATGGGGAGATATCTAATTTACTAAATGGAAATTGATTTCTGTAACAAGCGTGTAACGGAAGTAACAACCACGGTTACGCGAATATCGGCAATAAGAGTGAGTACCCGAAGAGGCTCGCAGGCCAGCTGCAATTTCTCATGAAAGCGTTACACTTTTTACAAAAGCGTTTGAAACTTGACACGACTTTGATTCTACTGATACGTTATGGATTTTAGAATAGGGCTCTCCCTGCCTTTTTGTAGAAAATTGCCAGCTCTACAAAAAACGTTAAATGCAGTTTCGCACTACCTTGCGTCGTTTTCGATATGGCAGCCACAATAAGAAAAAATGCAGCTTTTTACGCTTTTAAAGACTTATTTATAATTTACAAAACTATTAAAAAAATTTCATCGCCTACAAATTGTGCACATGTTTCTTAGAGATATTAGGAAACAAGGATGAACAATTACTACCTATATTCAATGGTAATTTAATGGGCATAGTTGTTTTTCACCAACAACAGTCCCGCCTCGACCGATCGTGACGCTCTCACGGGTAGCACCGATGTCGCGTCGGCGTACGAAGCAAGCGATTACAAAAACTTATTTTTCTCGAAAAGTATATTTTTTAAAAATTTGAAAAAATATATATTAAAGAGAACACTATTTAGTATTTTTGGAACAGAAAATTGGTGGTGTATCTGTAAAAAATCAATAAAAAGAAAAATTTTGAAAATTTAAAAAACAATTTTTTTTCTCATTTTTCTTGAAAACAAAACTTGAAAATATTTGTTCTACATCGCCTCACTTATTTTTAAAACATATTTCAATTTTATTAAAATCGGTTTATTAGTTTACGAGAAAAATGTGTTTCTTTATTTTCCTTACACCCTCCATAACTCCCATAGAAAAGCAAATTTTGAGTTCCTGCTTACAGGATTTTGTACTAATATACATAGGTTGCAATATGTGGTATTAATTTAAACTGATTTCATGCTAGGGCATCTTTTATATACATACGCTCCTAGTAGTAAGCGAACCCGCGATGTATAATGTGGAGTGACTCGAGCGTCGTGGGGACCTATTGGATTTAAAAGTATGTAGATTACTAATACATGGTCCATTTTCACAAATTTAAAATTACGGCTCCAATATGGCGGATGAAAAGAACAAAAATTTTATTCTTTTAAAACGGACTTTGGATTTGCAATCAGCGATCTCATATACCCCATTAGAACCATCTTTTAAGAAATTAGTAATATTTTTCAACATTTATTTGACGGAAATTCGAAAACTCTTTTGACGGTGCGAAAGACATGGTTAGACAAGTTGCAAGCTCTTCCCCTATATGTTAGTCAGACGCGCTCGAGTAAATCCCAAAATCTCAGCTTGGGCTCCCCTACTACAGACCCTTTCTCGTGAGTCGTCATTTTAATATGTTTATTGTAAGTTCATCATATTCGTAATTACGAGGCTAAAATACGTCGAAAAAGACTAGGTTAAAATTTGTTATGAGTAAGGGAGTTCATCCGAAGATTTAGCCCAAGTTATGCAGATGTCAACAAGCAACGTAAACACGTTGAAGAATTACAAAATGGAATGTAATTTTGGCGAAAGTTAGAAATTAAGAAAATTTTCAGTCCATATATAATAGTCACATACACCAAAATTTCACTTCCATAGCTAAACTTTATTGAAGAGTGAAGACCAACAATAATAAAAACACAGTAGTCGTTTTAAGTGATCAAATTAAACACTTTGTAAGAGCAGTTATTTCACTGTCCTTACTCGGCGGTTTCCTACACAAGAATCCCTACTTTTATTATTAAGTGATTATAGTAAAGAATTATTATTTACCCCAGTAATCATTTATGCTCTCAGCTCTCGCATATGTTCAACTCATAACGTATCTTAACACCTTGTGTCTGTGAACCATTATACATCTTGTTATCGACCTACTAGAATAAACAACCAAAAATAATTTAACAACTACTTTTCATAAATTTTATAACTGTATTTGCATCAAATTTAAAAGAATTTGGTTTATAATTGCCCTAGATATAATGTTTATCATGTTTTAAAACTTAATTAAATGTATTCACTACGGGATCCCATATAGGAGATCCTAGATAGGGTTTCGTGTCATATAGGTGTAAAATGTAGGTATTATTTGTAATGTTTCACTTGGTGAATAGTAGGGGAAACCAGGGGAAAGACGCTTTTCTAAATATTACTCTAAATTAGGTGTTATTAATGCTAAGAATTTTGTTATTAAGCGATGCGACGGTCGTGAGGGCTAAGGCGTCAAGACTTAGTCGAACTGAACGTTGCGAAGGTCGCAAGTTCGAATCCCCGTCCGTGCAATTTTCTCGGTTTATGTTCAGTGTTTGGAATAACCAGGGAACCTTGTTGGGCAAAGGTACGAATTCGGGACCGTCAGCGACTTTCCCGCGGTCGGTACGTCGTGGGTCATATCTTGGATAAAGATGAGATACAGTAGAACACATATAGTGGAGATGTCGGGACAGGCAAATTTTCGTTACTCATGTATAGTGGACAAAAGAGGGGAAGAATTTCTACCCTCTCCAAGCGTCTCGTCATGTACGCAGTTGACCAAAATCAGTTGACGGCTCCTTTGCCGGCTTGTTAAAGATATGTGCACGTATACAGCACACAAATACATAAGATTCGCAATGTGAAGAGCTGGTGGTAGAAGGGAGAGCTCTTGAATTCCACTAGGCATAGATTCGAACTCTCCACTAAAGATGGGTTCCACTATACATAGGTTCTACTGTCATCCCCGCGACGGACAGTGAAACTCGATAAGACGTCACCGCGTTAATACGTCATCTTGATAAGACGTCAGAAGCTAAGACGTTTCATGTCCTCCCATCAACCCCGGCACTGCCTTTTCACTCAGCGTCAGCGCTCTCAACAGTCTCAGCAGAAGGAAACGTAACCGTACAAAAGTACACGTGTACATAATATCCACGACAGTATGAACGATCGCAGCTGCGCATGCTTCTTCGCAGGTTTAGGAAGGAGAAGCTCACTTTCTCTCGCGATCGACGACTTATGGAGGGGCGAGAGGAGAAGCTGGAACCGACCACGACGTCTTATCCAGTTTCTATACTGTACTCGCTATAGCACATGCCGCCTAATCTGCTGGCGGTACCGATATTGGGGTAGGGGGGACTGGCTCTGGGTAGATGCTGTCTTGTACCGTTCCTGTCTTTGAGCTGTACCTCTCTACCCGAGAGCCAACCCGCGAATAGACAAATCGTCATTAAAGCGAGGGAAATACATTGTCCTTTGTCCTTGTCCTTGTCCTTTGTGTTATTAATGCTAATATTTATAGTATATTTATAGTATATAATATCTATTTGATCAATTAAATAATGTTACGAAACAATATTTTAAGTACACAGTGCCTCTAAATAAGAGTAATATTTAGAAAAACATTTTTGCCACTGCTAACGGCTTGCCCTGGTTTCCCCTATGTTATATTCCAAGAGAGGGCAAGTGACCAAATAGAGGGAAGAAACGTGTCAAGTTTTAAGCTTGTGTAACACAATCCTTCATTTGTTTTATCAACAGCGCTGGGTTCGGATGGATGAGCATTTCACTTTTGGAGAAAAATTGACAAATGCTGGAAGACAAAATTAGATCACTTATCCTCTCTTGAAATATAATATACTACTATTCAATAAGTGAAACATACCTACATTTTACGCATACATGACCCGAAATCCACCTATCTAGGATCTCCTCTGGGATCCCACCCTGGAATTTTTAGTAGGGTTGTTACAAATTTTATAAAGTATATAATATATGTAAAATATATTTTGTTAAAAATAAATAATAGGAGAACTCGATTCATCATTCTCTACATCCCCCTATTCAATATTAATATTAAATCAATTTTGGATTAAAATAATGTAACTGTGTAAATTTTTGAAATGTTTAGTAGAAAGGAAATTTTTTAATTTTATACTGTTATGCATATTATTATAAATGAAAATTTCATGTTTGTTACGTTCTTTAACTTTTTAAAGATTATTGATTAAAGATCTTTGCTATTTAATAATACGGTTAGTTCGTTGCTTTATAACATCCTAACTATACATACATTACATTGATCAGATTTACTTGCCAACTTTATGCCATCTATGGCTAATCGGGCAAGGCTTACAAGGGGAGAGTCAGACCAACGGAATTCAGAAAAATTCGAAACTTCCCCTGATGAAAGATTATTAGGTCACATATCTTGTGGTAAAGTACTAAAGCGCAATATGCAGCAGGTTTCGAGAAAAATGATTTTGAAAAAATTGCGCTTTCCTAACATGTTTAATATGCTTCGTTGGGAAAGAGAAAGTACGAAGCGGCGGTGGCGCAGTGGGTAGAGCGCCTGACTGCTAATATTGACGTCGCGAGTTCAAATCTCGAGCGTTACGAGTTCTTTTTTTCTATTTTGTTGTGTATATATATATTTTTTTTTCAATAGTTGTAAAATTAATAATTTTTAACAACTTCAATTACTTTTAATAAAACTTTTTTTTTTTAATTATTTTTATTTTTTTTTATTTAATTATTAAGCAATTCTATTTAAAATAATATAATGAATAAATATGAATATATTATTTACTCGTATATTGAAAATTATTTTTTTAAAGTATGAATTGTATATTACGTGATTTTTTATAAATTAACTCACAAGTATAACATATATTGTATGAGAAGTTTGTAATTGGAATAAAAAAATATAATGTGTTCAAAATAATAGTACAAGGATATGAACATATATTATAAATATAATAGAATGAATATAATGTAATGTAAACATATATATTATCTGATGTAAAATGTATATTTATTTTGGAAAATTGAAAATATTATAAATAAGAACTGTATGAAAACTGTTCATTTTTTGCTGAATTTCACAGTTCGAAAAAATTGGCAAGAATGCGTCTGCATTGTTCAGTTTTCAGTTGTCTATTATACGGCAAATTAATTCGAAGCGCACGTGTGCAAAGAAAGCTTCTACCGAAAGTTTTTATTTGCCTCCAAGAAAGTGCCACTGGAAACTTTGGCCCTAGGGTAAAAAAGACAGTAAAGGAGTATTGTGAAAAATATAAAAACGTCGTTGTCACTGCATCCAAATCAGGAAAGCTTTCCAGAGTACTATATAAAGGGTTTTTGGAGGATGTTCTGAAACCGTATGTTAAGCAGGAGTCATTTTTACTTCTTATTGATTCCTGGGGAGGACAAATTGATACATCATTATATGATGAGATGTTTCAAAATGATGACGGTTTCACTACCTGCAAGCTGAAAATAATACCACCGAAGTGTACTCCTCTCGTTCAGCCTTGCGATGTATATTTTTATCGGCAAGTGAAAAATTTTAGAAAGAAACTCCAGAACTGTGCATATCTGATAGAGAAAGACAGAGAAATTACTAGTCGCGAGGATTGTATAAAAATACATGCGATTCTCCTCCACCAATTGTCTTCTTCTGTTTTCGAACCAATGTTACAATATGCATGGTTCGCATCGAAATTGACAGACGATCGAGAATTATTTATGAATATCAATCAAGTTTGTTTCCCCTTTGAAATTTAAAAAAATCCGTGTTCTTGTAAAACATGATCTTTTATCAGATGTGCACGTTGTTTTCAAAATTTTTGTTTTCCTTGTTTTTATAATAATTATCACTCTGGTAACTGCGAAAATTCTCCTACTTATGAGTAGATGTTAATTTTCATTTATGTCATTAATACATATTTTTTATACGACATGTGTTATATTTGTAAGTTAAATAATCCAAAATTACCTAATCTGCAAATCTTATATAAAATTTTTATTCGCATACTTTAAAAAAATAAATAAATATACATTTTTCAATATACGAGTAAGTAATATATTCATATTTATTCATGATATTATTTTAAATAGAATTGCTTAAAATAATTTAAAAAAAAGTTTTATTAAAAGTAATTGAAGTTGTTAAAAATTAGTAATTTTACAACTATTGAAAAAAATGTATAAAAATATACACAACAAAATAGAAAAAAATAATTCGTAACGCTCGAGATTCGAACTCGCAACGTCAATATTAGCAGTCTGGCGCTCTACCCACTGCGCCACCGCCGCTTCGTACTTTCTCTTTCCCAACGAAGCATATTAAACATGTTAGGAAAGCACAATTTTTTCAAAATCATTTTTCTCGAAACCTGCTGCATATTGCGCTTTAGTACTTTACCACAAGATATGTGACCTAATAATCTTTCATCAGAGGAAGTTTTGAATTTTTCAGAATTCCGTTGGTCTGACTCTCCCTTTGTTAGTCATCATCCCACACAGGACGATACAAACAAGTAAACAATCACAATACTACACATAATCGACACTGTCAAAAGTTAGTTGGCAGCCTGTGCCGTAGCAGGCGCATCGCAAACATTGTCTTATTTTCATTCAAGACAATATTGATGAAGCGTCGACCACAGAAAAACCATTCACGGTGTCGATAACTACTGACTGATGTCGGTAGCAGTCCCAAATTCGTACCTTAGCCCAGCAAGGTTTCCTGAATTATCCGCAATGGAAATAATCAGAAAAAATTGCCGGACGGGGATTCGAACTTACGACCTAAGGAATGTTCAGTTATGAGGCGAGCATGCTAACCACTTAACCATCGCGTTCCCCATAACATCCTAACTATGACAGTATTCAATGTTCATTATTTTAATTTCTTTATGACGTACTCTGTAGTAATGCTTTATTTGATGAAATTCTGTAAAATTATTTAGGAGCCATTTGTCACTTGGCAGTTCGAAATTTCCTTGGCGAGAATGTCAATTGAGATATTCAATTGTCTACGATTTACCTGAACAAATTGCAGCAATGGTAGAAGATGGTCAGGCATTTGTCTACAGATGGTTTCATTGGGGCAATATTCCGCAAAATCAATAAAAATATCAAGACTATTTAAACAAAAATTATAGTATGAAAAAAATTATTTCTTGTACTATTGAATTCAGAAAAAAATACCCTAACTCTTGATATCGCTCATTTTCTGACTTTTAGATATACCCGGTATACACGCTATCGCGTCATCATATATATTCTATTTTCACTTTCAACACACCCTCATCCGTTACATTAATATAGTTTCATAAGCAACAATTTCATATAAACTTGCGTTCATAATGTAAAGTGCTTTATCTTTAAGGTAACACGTCTTCTGCAATCAAGGTGGTTTAATAAATAAATAAAATACAAGAACCCTGTTTAGAAATGCAAAAAAAAAAGAATTTCCAAAAAATAAAAAATGATCCTATAATCATCCAAACCACCACTAGGACAATTAAAAAAATATTTTCCAACAAATGTAAATTGCTCTTAATTGTGCAGATTAGTTTTTACCCTTACAATAGAAACGGAGGAAAGAATTAAAATAATAGTGTGCATATTTATCATAAGACAATTTATACAGATTATGTCATAACATTTTTTACAGCTTTATTATAATTTCATATGAAGTTTAAGATATTAGTCATTACATTTATGTCTAAAGTCATGACATATTAGTGTAATTAAAATTTAATATTATTTAAAAAATAGGTACTCGGTTTGTGTAGAGCGCCTCACATGTATTCTCTCTACTATTGACTAAGCAAGGTTCTTATTATTCAATACGTAAGGCAGTATAGATATTCGCATATAATATATATCATACAAATTGTTCATATATCCATGCTTAGTGGGCATTTCTAAGGCAGTCATGATGCACTGATCATAGGGAAACCACTTACAGTGCAGATAACGTATGATCAATTTTAAGAGTTAAATTTGCAACTTATTTTGCGAAATACAATTCTTATTTCCTGAATTTTCAAACACTGTAAATAAACAGAAAGAGGCTGACTAAGTAAGGATTAAAAATCGTAACCTATCTGTTCACCCATATCGATCCCGTGAATGTTAATATTATGATACTGAAATAATTAAATTTTTGAAAATTGTTTAATAAAATAAAAATAATGAATATGAAATAAGATGATTATAGTACAAATTAATCCGATTAACAAATTATGTTGTAAACTATTTTTCATATGTAGAATCAGGGCTTTTCCATTAGGTGGATTCTGACAGATATCTATTGAGGAAAATTAAAGATTGTTAACCATTCATGATCCGAATTGAACGGCTTCTGTCAAAAGCAGCATTTGTTTTTGACAATACATATCCACCATAATTCGCCTAATAGAGAAACACCAACTTCAATAACAATTGTTTTCTCAATTAACATAGGTATCATCAAGGCTAACTGCTATCGTAGTCCTTTAAACAAGTAACATTTATTCACGATACCATTTCTGAATAATTTAAAGTTCCGTTTATGAAAGAATGATTGTATATCGATAGATAAGTGAAAAATAATTCTATATTTATGTCACATAAAACAAATAATTATAAAATAAAATTTAGTAAATCCTCGTGTATTTTACAAATTAAAAATAAAAATACATTAACTGATAATTTAAAATAAAATTTATACATAATTGAAAATGCAAATATGCATAAAAGTTTTGGAATAAAATAATTTTCTTATTACAGGACAATTAAGAACTAAACTACCAAATTTCAGCGTTATATAGCAAATCGAATTAATTAATTAATGATAATAATATGTATTATATGCTGAATATGTCTAATAAATGAATGTCAAAGTTCGCCCGCTGGGATCCATATTGCTGTCTGCTTTTTATATTACAATCGTTGACTACTGAAAACCAATTGGATGCTCAGGATGATATCTAAGATATTATAGCCATACCAATGTCAGTTTCGAGCAGACCAAGTACCCGCTATGGCAAGTATTTGGAGGTTCGAATCAGCGATGTGGGCGAACAACCAAATTTAAAGTATGTTTTTAAGTGAGCAAAATGAATTTTAAATATGTAAAAAATGCACGTCATCCTACTGCAGTGCAGAGTATGTACCTGTAATATGACAAAAGGCCGTTTGACAGCACAAACCAACGTCGTTGATAACCTTTTATATAGTTTGTCCATTTAAACAGCCAACCCTTCATTTCTTGCATACCATGTTGCACCTTCGTGTCGTTCATTACGTCGTAATATTTATGCTCTCCACTGTGCGATGTGTAAATGGGTGTTCATCTACGATCACTTTAACCAACTAAGATCTTTCAGTCCACGTATACATATGTACATCACGCGTACCTATAGTTGACAGCCACCATTTTCCCTTATTGCAACGTAGTTTGTAATCAGAAATGTTGATAATAAACACGCGTGGGATACTGAATTCCGATGTGACATGTTCTAATTAGTTTTACGGTTTTATGAAATTTAAAATTTCATAAATTGAGAATATTTTTAAAATGTTGATATTTTTATTTCCTTGTATACACATATAGGTATATGACACTGTACATATACATATGTACATGCACGTTCGCTTTGCGCACTTGCGCCTTTAAATGCTCTGAATGCTAGGAGATGCTGTAATTCCCAAAACTCATTGAACACGTTTTCATGTAATGCTGCCTTAAGGGGCGAAGGTCCCGAACATATTTTGTTCAATGATTTGAAAATTTTTTATTCTAGAACATTTCAAGGATATCTCCACAAAATTTTAAAATAAAATCTTTATTAGTTTTGAAATGTCAGTATATTTTCGGACGCAGGTATACAATCGGTTTGGAGCACGCAGCGGGGGTCACCGAACGCATGAAGAAGGAACGCTCCACCTTTTCTTTTCCTTATCCGGTTTCTTTGATATAGGCATAGTTTACTTGGAGTAAGAGAAGAGGAAGATCTAATGCTCCCAAACGTGTCTAAACATGAAAATAACCATTATATTTACACCTCTATTGAATAGAAAATGACGTCCGTTGTGACATCCATTGTGACGTGAAATGTTACGACGAATGATACCTCAAACAGTACGTCACATTGGACAACTTAAAAGACTACTCAAATTGGAGTAACATTCATAATACATATGATTATATAAACATCACCCTACTGAAAAAATCCAGGTGGGTTTTTCCACGTGGTCTGACCACGTGATCTCGACCTGGTAGTTTTGGCCCCTATGACCAGGTCGACACCATGTCTGATTTTGGCACCAGGTCATGACCACCTGGTCAAAACTATGTACCCTACTGAAAAATTGTCACATGACATAAGTGATATGTCATGTGAGAATTTGTGAAATGATATATCATGTGATAAATATAAACAGCCACAAAAAACTAATATAACAGGTCGAATTATTATAGATATTTAATTGGCTTTTTATTAATATTTGTGTGAATGTTCCCTCCCTAGAAGCTGCAGGACCTTGTAGTTGGTGGGAGGGCTTACAGTCGCTTAATGACCATCTTGCCAAAGGGGGCATCTGCGTATGCGGAGCCCGCGGAAGGCGAGAGATCGGGTAACGGTGAACTAAGAAGCAGCTTACCCCAAATTCAAGGTGTTATTCCGAACCGTGCGGAGGGATTAGTTGGTTGCAGGGGGTTCTAGCAACCGCGAACGTGTCGCCTGTGGGTCGGGAGGCAACGTCCACAGTATTGAATTGCCTTACCCCGACATACCGGCTCTGGCGGGGAGGACTGTTTTTTCCTAGCTCGCTCGTGGGAACAAGATGGAAAATTACAAAAATAAAAATAACAATAAGAACGAAAGAGAACCGACTGAAGCAAAAGTCGAAAGAGACATCGAGGGATTAGATCTCCTCTCCCTGAGCCTCAACTCACCGGAAACGGTCAGCCAGATGTCTAGTCTGGGTCCAGATTCAGAATGTGGTCAGGATTTCCTCCAGCGGAGGGACGCTGCCAAAGCGGGGAGGGGGGGGGGGCAAAAGAAAAATAAGAAGATCCCTGCGCAGCTCGCTATGCAAAGGGTCCGACGTGCTACATTTATGCTGGGGAAACTTGAAAACAAGGCCCCTGACCAAATGACACCGAGTAACCAGGAAACGTTAACGTGGGCCCGGGGGGTTTTTATATCAGAAGCGGAGAGCTGCAAAAAGGATAAGGAGGTTAACCGACCTGACCCGAGCTGGAAAACGAAGTCAGACTCTGGATCGTCGGGAGCGGGAGGATCTGTGGGGGGTCATCCGGCTCCTACCACAAGCGCTGGTGACTCAAGCCACATGCCCACCAAAAGAGTGAGGTCGCAGGAGGAGATGAGAGCCGCCAAGAAACCGAGGGGAAGGATCAACGCTGCAGGAACCGCCATCACAAATACTTCTTATTGCGATCTAGCGAAGGAAGATTTGAAGGTGGTGATTATTGACAGAGGCGATCCAGACCTACAGATTTCGGAGAAATGGTGGGAATCAATCTCCTCCATCTTCTTAAATAAGGTCTTGGAATCCCTGAAAGCAGGGTCCAACACTCCGCCGCCTACCTTTGGGGATCTCGGTAGATTCAGGATAATGAGACTGATACATTGCCAGGACCAGGGATCTTTGAGATTTGTGAGGGCGACTGTGGCGGGGATGGGGGAACTGTGGGAAGGAGCCAAGCTGGGGGTGATACGACGCGAGGAGCTCCCAGAAATGAAGAGGGCAAGGATTTTCATTCCGAAGCCAGTCCCACCAATGGAGTCTGTCCAGATGGCGCTCCGCTTCCAGAACCTCGATGTTCCGAACTCGAAAATTAGGGTGGTGAAGGCGGAGAAGGCCGGACCGAAGGGGCAGTCTTTTGTGATGGAGATCGGCGAGGAAGCCTTGGCAAAGATCAAAGCCAAGAGGGATCGCCTTGTCTTCAATATAGGCACGGTGAAGGTCGTCGTCGGAGAGAAAGGAGGCAGCGAATGATGGCGATGGAGATAGGCCAGATCAACCTCCATCATAGCGAGTTGGCAAGCGCCACACTCCTCCACATTCTCGGAGTGGAGAAATATGGCATCCTTCTCGTTCAGGAACCATGGATTCGGAACGATAGAATCATGGGCCTGAACGGGAAGGGGTATAGGCTATACCATGCTAAAAATCAAGGTAAGATACGCTCCTGCATAACGGCAAAGAGCAATATTAACCTAACGCTTCTATCTGATTACAGTACTGGCGATTTGACGACGGTAAGGCTGGAGGATGGGGATAACTCCTTTCTATTGGTATCTGCCTATTGCGCTTACGACAAGGAGACGCCAATGGAGGGGTGTGACAAGCTGATACAGATGTCCCAAAATAAACACATATCGGTGCTAATAGGAGCAGATGCTAACGCTCATCATACTCAATGGGGAAGCACGGATATAAATAAAAGTGGTGAGTCGTTATTTTTCTAAGCTATTAATTTGTAATAGAGGTAATACTGGGGAAGTACTGGATGTGACGTTTCTCACAGATTCAGAAAAACTTAGGGTTAGGGATTGGAAGGTGTCAGATAGAATCGTTTTTTCGGATCACAGCCTGATGTAAACCTTCCAGGTTAAGTCCTCGAAGCTTTTTCGTAATCCGTAAAGAACTGAATGGGAGAAATTCACCAAAGAGGTGAGACTTCGGTTAGGCCCCCCACCGGTAGAGGATCTTTGCAGCAAAGCCGAAATAGAAGCGGCACTAGGAAAGGCTACTCGATCGATCAGAGAGGCCTTCGAAACGAGCTGTCCAATCAGCAGACCATCCGGGAAAATGCTACCAGCCTGGTGGAATGGGGATGTAGATGAGCTGCGTAAGAAAGCGCGTATAAATTTTAATAAAGAAAAAGATAGCAATCAGGAAGAGGATTAGGCGAGATATAAAGAAAGACTCAAAAACTATAAGAAAGCAATAAGACTCGCGAAAAGAACTTCTTGGGCGACTTTTTGCGAAAAAATAGAGACCACCAGTGAGACGGCGAGACTGCGAAAAATCCTCTCAAAAGATCCTAAGATGAATACGAGCATCAGGGATTCGGATGGGAGGTGGACGGAGTCAAATAAAATTACTCTGGTGGAACTCATAAACGTGCACTTCCAGGGGAATGAGGAAGAGATAGAGGAAGCGGATGTTGAAGGGTCCGAAGATGGTGGCGTTCTGGAGGGGGGAGGGGGTGTGATGCCGCCATAGTTGACGATATCAAAGTGGCGTGGGCGATTCGCTCTTTTGCTTCATATAAGTCTCCGGGGAGGGACGGCGTCATACCGATAATGCTTTAGAAAGCACTTGTCGAGGAGGTGGTGCCGTGGCTCTCCATCATCTTCAAGGGTTGTATCAGAACTGGATACATACCCTAGAATTGGAAGGAAGCGCTCGTTGTTTTTATACCTAAGGCTGGGAAAGCAAGCCATTACACGGTAAAGGATTATAGGCCAATCAGCCTAACGTCATTTTTATTCAAAACACTTGAACGGCTGATAGCGCTATATATTGAGCAGAATTTAAAAACTCAACTGTCCGCAGCACAACATGCGTACAAGAAGGGCAGGTCGGTGGAGACGGCCCTTTGCGCAGTTGTAGGGCGAATAGAGAAATCATTATCCGAGAAAGAATATACATTGGCGGACGTCTTGAACATCGAAGGAGCCTTCGACAACATAGCGACGGGAGCGATGATAAACGCTCTAACAATATTAAAAACGAAATTGTTATTAGAGGCAATACTACTCTGCCAAAAATGAAGCGTACAGTAACGCGTCTAGTGAGAGAACAAGAAACGATATATCTATTGATGATTTGGTGCATTTTCGTAGATCTGGGTACTGGAACATGTGTTGTAGATTCTGCGTACGTTTCACTCTGTTGTGCAATGCATTTCTTTGCTTGATTTGCTGTTTAAGGGCAAGGGTAAGCCACGGTACATGAGATTTTTCCGCCAACCTGCTTGATATTAGCGCTTGCCTGTTAAACGATGACCGAACACTATTATAAAATTGGTCCAGGACCTTGGATAAGTTGCTTGAAAAAGCGCTCAGGTACGCTCATGCTTAATATAGTAACCAATTCCTGTGCCATAATGTCCTTATCACAGCTTCGAAAGTTTCAACAGGTGACTAACTTCGGCTGATGGGTGTAACTAGCAATATCATAGCAAACACTGATCCAGTCGTACCAACTGAGAATGCTTGTGGAAACTGGGAGAAAGACTTTATATATAAAGTCTTATAAATTTGCCAAATTTATAAGAAATGAAGCAAGATACGCAAAAAATGCATTAAACCTTTTTTGTAGAGGCCGAATTTTTCAACAAAAAAGGTTTAATCCATTTTTTGCGTATCTTGCTTCGTTTCTTATAAATTTGGCAAATTTCCATATACTAGATGTAAATTACCGGACAGATATTCTGCAGCTGGGCTTACAGTGGCCCCCGTCCTAACGCATATTTCTTTCCCGTTTAAATGCATATATTCCCCTTTGTTCCTCTCCCCACAACACGATTCTTAGTTGATACCGTTGCTAGAGTGACATCTACGCGCATGCTCAGTATGATAAATGCAGAGAGACTTTTGCCGTAGTGGGGGTTGATAGAGGATATGAGTTTGGACGGGGGCGGTCATTTTTTATGGAATGAAACATATGCGTTATGGCGGGGACCACTGCATATCTTTTTTTTAAATAATTTAAATATACACCCGATTTCGCGAGCGAGAGAAAGAGACTACTTAAATGTTTCCAGTTAATTAATTTAACTGAGATGTAGTCAATAATTATCCTTCCAGTTAATTCAGCTTTTCTCTAATGAGGGCTGATAAACTGAGACTTAGTATATTTAACCTTTCAGTTAATTCATTAACTGAGACTTAATTTATATTTAATTTTCCAGTTAATTCCGTTCTCTCTGAAAAGAACTGATTAACTAAGACCCAAAAAAAGAAATTTAATAATTTCTCCGCTTAACCGATCTGTGAAGAGAAAATCGATTAACTCGTTTTATTTTTTTGTTATTATTATTTTTCCAATTAATTAACTGAGACTAACAGGTATTTAATCATCTCTGATCAATTTCTCTGTAGAAAGAAATTCGATAAATTAAAACCGGATAAAGGTCATGCTCGCTTACGAAATCGGGAAACACATTAACTATATTCGCTAATCCCCCTTTCTTTTTAACCACTGTGCAGCGGAGAGCATCGCTGTAGAATATGTATGTAGGTTACAATAAGTTAGAAATTAAGAATGTCAAGGATGTAATCTGTAGGAATAATAAAATTTTTTGTTTAATGAAATGACGTAATATAAAATGTTCCTTCCTGGTTATTATAACCAAATTGGGAATTTATAAATTAAGGGTCTAAAAGGGTTCTTGACCCTTTTTAGGTCCTATGCGTTGGATAATTCTTCATTGTCTAGACGTGACAATACAAGTGAGCGTAGCTTACAGTTATGGCGTTAGAGTAATAAGCGAGAGGCTCAGGTTCGATATCTGGTCGGTACGAGTTTTTTTAGATTTGTTTACGAGCGTTACATATTTTCATGCGAGTACGGTAAATTAATGGTGTAAAAGTATTACAAGGATATACATAAATATTTTCCTAATCATAAATATTGTATATCATATAATTTTTAATTGTGTTTTATAGATCTGCTACGTAAATGTTGCATCCTACTTAAGTTACACTGTTTTGTCACCGTGACATACTACTGTTTTTTTCAATGGCATTTTAGGGTCGAAGCACTCCATGGGCCGTGCATATTACATAACCGTTACTTAGGAAGGAACAATTATTACATAATATTTACATACGTGTACCAACCGGGTCGTCTAGGACCCTGTGGCGGGCACGCGCATAAGGTACCGCTGGAGCTCTGGGGCTCCGGGTTGTGTCGTTTTCACGACGAAACCTCGCCCGAGCGGTTGGTGTTGGACTCGCGGGGGCAGTGGTTCGCTAGAGAAGATAGTTCGCCCCTGACCAGTGGGGACCGGCGGTTATGTGCAGCACCGGAAAATACACTGGTACTTGAGGGCACTTTAAATTAAATAAAATCAGACAAAAATACGCGTACCAAATCTGTACTGATATAACGTGACATGCGAAAGGACGTCTTTCGCTCTTCATTTCAGACGTCGTTGCGGACGTCGTTTCAGAAGTGTTCCGTAGGATGGAAGGACGGGGAAATTCACAAGTCGACGATTTCTGTTTGAATTCTTACGCTGGACTGACTTCTCCGTCGCGATCTAGACTGTATGGACGTGACAATATAAATAAACGAACACAAATAAATCACGTTTTTTTCGAAAGAATTAATTATTTACGCCATTTTTACAATTAAAATAAGAGGGGTTCTACTGTAGGTTTTTCGTGTTGCCGAATACGAATCCGGACTCAGATTCGCTGATAAAGTTTTGCTGGATCGGTACCTACGTACTTATTATCATGCAGCGAATTTAGATATATTAACATGCACGGAAATATTCCCTTAGTTTCCTCTCAATTGGCGGAAAGATGACGCGTCGACGTATCGTAACCAGTGCTCACAGATTTAGATGCAATCTCGGACATGCGCAATACGACATGGTGGAATAGCACAAGGCGCGGCGCGGGGGCCGAGCTGGGGAATGAAATAATCAATTCTTACTTAAAAACAGTTTAAAAAATACGAATTTTCTGTAAATTCATTTTAAAACATTCTGTTCTAATTAGTATCCCCCAGAGGGGGAGGGTACGTGGGACCCTTCCTCCCCGCGGAAGTGGTGCGCTCGCTCCTCCCTCGGGAAGTTTGTCGCTCCTGTTGAGTCTGTTGCCTCCACGCGCTCCCCCCACCTCTAAGGTATCGCCTCCCGAGTTGCCCTAGAGAACCTCAGGGAGTCCGTTGAAAAGTGCTGGGCGACCCACCACACTGGATGGCAGGCTACGGGCACATGGTCAGCCCCGACGGACCCGAGACAAGCGGATTCGGCTTCGCACTGTGGGTTACCCCCGTACAAGGGAGTTGTAACACGCCGGTTACATACTCCTCTCGAAACCTCGGAGCTCTATGCTAAGACGATAATATACCGACTGAGTGGACGGTAATATACCGACAGAATGGTCGGTAAGAAGCGACGAGCTTTATAAAAGGCCCACGAGACGACTCGGCGCGACGGTCGCGGAGCGCGATAACGAGACGTCCAGAAGTCAGTCTGGTCTCGGACCTTGAAACCGAGGCAGCGCGCGCAAGGGCAGGTGCGGCCAATTGAGAATTTCTTTGAGTGAGTTCTCCGAGTTTGAGAGTCGGATTTGTTTGTTCGAGAGTGCATTTTTGGTGAGCGAGTACGACTGGGTCCAGCACTGAGACCACCCCAGGGCCTGCAGAAGCCGCCCTACTCCTAGTCGACGAGAGCGAGGTGTAAGTGGCCTTGAGCCTATTATCTTTAATAATAAGAAGTTTTTTTGGATTAAATAAAGAAGTCATTTTTTTATGCAACCAACCTCCCCTTGCATGCACCTGTCCTCTCGTCGGTAAAAAGACGGATTGCAGTGTGCGGCAATCCCCGCGAGTTTTCGAGTCCCTTTTCAGGCGCGGAAGGCGGCGAGAAATCGTCCCCCTCTGGGACGACATCTCTTGCTCTCGTGAGTGCGAGTGCGGGTCGCAAAAAGACCCAGAGTCAGCCGGGCTCGGGCAATTAATAGTCCGGACGGGCGAACGACGTCGTCGGGCCTCTACCTGGCGCAACGTCTACGAAGACGTTAAAGTCTCCACCTGAGACGGTAGCCGGCCCCGAGACGGCGGCGGTAAAACGCCGAATATGTAATACCGAAAAAAGGGCATTACAGGGTTCGTAGAGCCGGGCGGCAGAGGACTCTAGTAGGGGGTCTGATGCCGTAAATCTAAGCATGGCCTCTGACACGGCGGTGGTCCATAAGAGCGCATGGCGCAAAGAAAGACGTGGCATCCCGCCCAGCGCAATGTCGCACCGGGTCATATTAAATGGTACAGTAGTCCTCCCCTTATTTTAACTCCTCTTATTTTAACTGCGTCTCTTACTTTAACTTTTTCCCGTCCGTTATTTTAATTTTTTCGCCTCGTGAGTTCTCCCACCATTCGTCATGCGCTTGTAGTAGCAGTCCACGTTCAAAAGAGTGCGGACTGCTGTTTGCGCTTGCGCTTACAGGTGAAGAAGGACGCCACTATGTCTGCTCTCTGTTTATATTCTCTCATACTGCCAGTCGTGGGAATGAGGGGAAGCCTTAAATTAAGGGAAGAAGCCGACATCTTCCTTGACTCGAATGGTTAAAATATGGGGAGGATCATTGTACTCGCTGAGGCTGTTCCAAGTCGGGGGACCCTCTCAGCCATTGGTGATGGACTCGCGCGGGTAGTGATTTCAATAGGCGGCATGCTGGATTAGAAGCATTCTGTAGGACTGGAAGGACTCTCCCTGGGTTTGAAAGGTCTCGCTTGCTCCGAAGTATGAGTTGCAATGCAACTCGAGTGCGACCCTGCAGAGTGTCGTAGGGATTAGAAAGTTCCTTTCCTCACCGACGAGCTCGAGAAGTCTTGCCGTTTTGCGATAAATTGGTAGAGACTACCGGAAGAAGGGGTCTAGCGCTGGCGGGCGTATCCCGACTCCGCGCCATGGGCCCGAGCCTTAAAGCCTTGTGGCGGGTGACAATGTTCTAATTAGTACTGGAAAGTACATATGGCAATTATGTATAATATTTTGTTTATAAACACGGTAATACCAAAGTCTGTGTTTTTATGTTAAAATTGTCTGAAAAGGATGTTTTAACGGATTCATAATATTAAAATAATGTAAACAAGGCATAAAAAATAACCATTTAATGTTAAATAAAATTAATTTTAATAGTAATATAGAGAATTATAACACTAACATTAAAAGAATATATATAATAATATATAAGTTTTATGTTTTACTCTACTGTTTGAATTATACGTCTTTGAAATTATGTTTTATATAAATGTTATAATATCCCATTTTTATTCTCTTTTGTTTAATTGTCAAATGTTTTGTGAATATGTTGATATTACTGCTGGCACAGAACTAGAAAAGCGAATACTATTGAAAAATGATTAATTTTCGAAAATTTATTTAATATAATCTGGTTACTATTATTTATTTCGCTAGTTAGGAAAACATTAAATCATACTGAAGAAAAATAAAAGAATGTAATGTTACAAATAATTAACAAAAAACAGTTATATCACGATTGTTGTCGGTGAGTGAGTTAGGGAAGGAAATGGGGGCCTTTCAGTTACTAGTACCTATAGGGTACCTCCAATTTGATGCAAAATAAGCCACGAATAACACTGGAATTTCATTCATTTCGAAATGATATTTGTTACAAGTTCTAACGTTTCTTATGGTTAAACTATTAACTTTGGACTAAGGTGACCTTTTTATACGCAATCTCATGCTGTACAAAAAAGATTCACTGCGTTTTTGGTGTATCCACTGATATATATGATGGTGTGTCTTACACCGTTTTTTATTTGGAAACCTCAAAGTGAAAAAACACTTTACAAATCGTATAAATAATCCCATGCTATCGAAATGATGGATAAATATTATTACTAATATAACGAAAGTATATATATATATATATATATATATATATATATATATATATATATATATATATATATATATATATATATATATATATATATTAGGGTGATTCACAATTTAAAAACAGGGATTTAAAAAAACCCCAGTTCGAAATTGACTTTGTCCTGGGCAGTCATTGAACAGGAAATAAAACAACAAAAATTTTGAGCCCTTGCTGAACTTGATTGGTTAATATTTAGAGGTGGTGCAATGACTTTGAAGTTGTGATTTGCATTTAAATAGCATGGGAAATACACCTCGATTCAATTATTATTTTTGAACTCCGAAATGGTGTATGAAAAACATGATTTGCCACCATATTAACTCTCACCTACCCCAATATGGTGGCAAATCATGTTTTTCATACACCATTTCGGAGTTCAAAAATAATAATTGAATCGAGGTGTATTTCCCATGCTATTTAAATGCAAATAACAACTTCAAAGTCATTGCGCCACCTCTAAATATTAACCAATCAAGTTCAGCAAGCGGTCAAAATTTTTGTTTTTTTATTTCCTTTTCAATGACTGTCCAGGACAAAGTCAATTTCGAACTGGGGTTTTTCTAAATCCCTGTTTTTAAATTGTGAATCATATATATATATATAAATTTAATCACTATATTTCGTCTTGATTGCGATCTACTTAACAGTGCAAGGCAGGTTTAACCGAGGTTGACGGGCCGTCGCGGTCGCCCCTACAGAAAAAATACAGTCATCCAAAGTCAACCAACGTCACTTAGGATTCAATTGAAATATATTTTTATATATTTTTGCCTGATTTATAGCGTTGCTCTTTTTAATTGTCCATATTTTGATATGTTTTGTACATATGTTGTAAAGATAAAATATATTTTGAAAAAAGTAATTTTTCCATTATGCAAACTTAAAATAAACTTCCAAATATTTTAAGCTAATAGAGTTAATTTAAAAATAACTTAAAATAAAAAAGGGATATTATTAAATTTATTTGAAACAAAATTTCAAAGACGTATAATTCGAACAGTAGTGAAAAACGTATAATTTATATTATTCTTTCAGTGTAACTGCTTTAATTCCCTATATTACTATGAAAGTTAATTTTATTTCATTAAAAGATTATATTTCAATATTATATGAATCCTTTAAAACATATTTTTCGAACAATTTTAACATCAAAACACAGACTTTGGTATTTCCGTGCTTATAAACAAAATATTATACATAATTGTCATATCTAATTTTTAGTACTAATAAGAACAGAATGTTTTAAAATGAATCTACGGAAAAATTTAATTTTTTTATAGCACTGCGTGCCGTAAATTCGCTCATACCGCAAGATTTTGCGTGTCGTAAGTAGTGTTTTCTGGCACACGGTGGCGCTTTCTGGCACGGTCTGTCTACCATGGGTGTACACTGCGAATTGCGCACAGAAACCATGAAATCCCCACTTTTTGACCGTGTGTAACTGAATAAAATTGAATAAAATTGCACACAAATACAGACGAATTCCAGCATTTGAAAATGCGTAAAAAATTGTGGGTGTTTCGACGTGTTCAAACTTGTACATTAAGCTGGAATTTATAGTCGCGGTAAACTGATATCGTAGTCTCAACCAATGAAAATGTACTATGTCACGGCATTGACCAATCGCAGTATTGTTTCCCTCGGTTCAATCATCAAAAAACTTTTGAACAACAATCATTAAAAATAACAGTTTATGTTGTATCGGGGGGGGGGGGGCCCGAACCCTCCCGTGCCCCTACCCCTCCCCACAACGCTTTAACTAATTTCGGCGAATTTACGTCACACATGCTATAAAATAGTATACGATACACGAGTGAAAGTGACATATTCGCCGTGCCTGAATAACCACCTTGTATCGTAATGACTATAATTGATTTTTATGTAAGAAATGTGTTAACACCGCCGCCTACGATCTCTACCGGCAGAAGAGCGAACCAAAATGATAGGGTCAGAGACAAAAAATAACACAGGCAAGATGAGCCCAATATTTAATTAGCTTTGTAGATTTAATAAATTATATTGGACCCGGTTCGCGATGCTGCATTGAAGGCGAACTTGTTCTCAATGCAAAACATATGTCAAATGGGAAATTTTAGGGTTGTGTTTCAGACGTCATGTCTCTCTCAGGAAGCCCGCATGAAGATAATATAAATAAAGATAATGACGTTATAAATATTAATTGCAAATGTTCATGCAAGGCTGGAAGTTCAGGGAAATGCAAACATTGCGTGGTCTTATTAATGCATTTAAATCGTTAACAGTTTCTCACAAATGGGGAAAACTGAAAAATGATGCTAAGGACATTGTCGTCCCTTGCAAACAATTTTGCAACATAGAGAAACCAAAAATATGTGAAAAATTAGATTTTTTTAAGAACGCTGGTGAAGATTTTTACATTACAGACATTTTAAATTTAAAATTTAATCCATTTTAAATATGTGTAAAATCATTCACTACGATTAAAGAAATAAGTGCAATAAAATTATTATAAATTACGTTCTACAGGTGCCCGAATAGCGTTGCATGAACATTTGGAATTAATATTTATAACGTCATTATCTTTATTTATACAAACTGTAACTTCATGCGGGCTTCCTGAAGGACATGACGTCTGTAAACACAACCCTAAAATTTCCCATTTAACATCGGAAAAGTCTGTCAATGCACAAAACATTATATGTTTTGCAATGAGAACAAGTTCGCCTTCAATATAGCATCGCGAACCGGGTCCAATGTAATTTATTAAATCTACAAAACTAATTAAATATTGGGGTTTGCTCATCTTGCCTGTTATTTTTTGAATCTGACCCTATCATTTTAGTTCGCTCTTCTGTCGGTAGAGATCGTAGGCGTCGGTGTTGACAGGGCAAATTGCGCATGCCCGAGATCGCATCTAAATCCGACTGCCGTGTCTGTTCGTAACCGCCATATTGAATACAGTGCTCACCTGATTTCTGTCGTAATTCTCTCGAGGTGTTCTGGAAAACTGTTGTTCAAATTGAAAATTTCTTAACAGTAAGTCTAAATCATCATTAATGATTATATTTAAAAAAAAGTAATAAATTTTAATAAATGTTAAACTTTAGTGTTTCAGTGTTAAGTGTCGCATATAAACATTGAAATAAAATGGTATGCGTTCCATGTGTCATTGTACCAGTTCTGCTTCTCATATTCCGCTTTATTGTACAACCAGTATTCCTGAAGTTGTGGCGTATAACACAGAAACTGACTGGTAAAAAGCAAGAGCCACCGGAACTAGTCCAAGAATGTAGGAATGGCGTATGCACAATGGCATGGAAAAACAGTAAATCGACAAAGATACATTAATGATTTTTATTTGAAATTTGTACACAAAATTCAGAAATAATAAATTTGGAAAATTCCAACGATGAACAACCGTGTTTAAAGTATGGAATCTTTGTTTTAAAAGATTTATTATAAACTCACCTGTCATTTATTCTATTTCAGTATTAAATGTAAGGTATACAGTCTTTTAAATAAATGCCAATAATGTTATTACAAGTTTTATTAAAAAACTAGCAAAAATATGGAGTAAAACAGTTTTATTAGCTATCTGTATTTTATTTATAAACAACCCTGGTAAAATGGAAGCTTACTCGTATGGTTGAATGTTCAAATTATGCCATTATCAGTAGTTTAGGGGTACTCAAAAGTGTTTTGCAAGTTTTGAATTTGGGCATTAAAGCATACTTGTACGCTTCCATTTTTACCAAGGAATCCTCCAACAAATGTCTGTTAACGACACTGTATAAAAAATATATTCCATTTTAATGCTGTTTGAAATTAATTTCAAATTGAAACTTTTTAAGGATTACAGGAATGATGCTAGCTCTAACAGTCAAATTTAAATGTGAAGGTTCAATTTTATATTAATTATACAGTTTAACGTATATACAACACAAAATATGAATGTAAAAACCTCAACGACTCGTTAAAGTAATGGGAACTTCCTATTCTTTGAATCAGCTGTTAACTTCAATGCTATATAATGGGAGGTATTGGTTTTATAACGCTAGTAAGATTACTTCCCATTAGAGAATTACTTAAAAGAAACATTTCTTTATTACATGATTTCAGTGAAACATTCGGGAAGCTATCTTAGCATTAATATATAAAATATCCTTATCTCTCAGATATACCAGAAAATTTAACAATCTTAGTGCTCCATCTTTTTGAGATAAAAAAGATTTCTTCACAAATGTTTAGAAAAAACATCTGTAAATAAATCATGTTCATATTTAAAAATATTTGACGTGAGTTCGGTTTCAGTGAACTTCTCTAAGTTCAACTTCGAAAGTAAGCGTACTATTTCCAGGAATTACGGGGGGTGAACCTTTCGCTCCATATCTGCAGAAAAGAAATGTCCATAAAATATAAAACAAATAAAACACACAAATATAAATATTTGAATATATAAAAATTAATCTTAATTGATACCGAAAATAGGTTTAAAGCTCTTAAGATTAATGTGCATAAAAAAAATTTAATCATTTTACACTACATATTAAACTTTTTGAATGTATAGAGAACTTACGCCATAGCTGGAGGGATTGTTATTCGCCGCTTGCCACCAACTTTCATGCCAGCAATACCAATGTCCCATCCTCTGATAACTTCACCTTTTCCTAATCGGAATTTGAATCCTTCACCTTGTGTGGATGAGTCGAATTTCTTCCCGTTCTTCAGCCTTCCAACGTAATATACTGAAACAAATTTTCCTGATTTTGCAGGTGATCCATTTCCCTCAATTAGGTCTTCAATTTGGACTCCTCCACTGGTGACTTTTTTCTTTTGTCGTTCTAACTTTTCGGTTTTTGAACTGTCGTCTTTATTCTTTTTTTGTTTGCCCTGTTCCATTTTTGAATCTTTACCATTAATTATTGGTTTCTGCTTATCTTGTTTTTTGTTTTGATGTTGATTCTGATGCGCTTTATTTTTCTTCGGAGGTGATATTACATTTTCCTCATCATCATCATCATTATCATCCTCATCATCATCATCATCATCCTCCTCATCATCATCATCATCGCATAAATCCTCTTCCCGATCATCTAAGCCGTCATCAGAATCATTTTCTTCATCTGTTTCAACACCATCTTCAAAATCAGAGTTGTCTTCGTCATCATCACCTTCATCATTTTGGAGATTGACTCGTTTTCCTTTTTTAGCTGGTTTTTCTGTTGTGGAACCTGAAGCTTTTCGTTTGTGCGTAGGCAATTCTGGAATCTCCTCGTCGTCCTCTTCGTCATCTAATTCTAGTTCATCTAATTCATCCGGTAACAAATAGCCTGTTAAATGAACATGTCCACCTCCATTACATGTGAATGCAATCTTTGTTCCTTCTTGGAAATTTAAGTCAAGAGGCACTTGCCATACTTGACCTTTCTGAAGACTGCACAGTAAATATGTACGGTTGTCGTAACATATCATTACTTGGACAATATTACAGCCTGAAAAGTAATTAGAAAAATAAATTTAACTGGAATTGTAATATGGACGAATTGCATAATTGATCATCGCACTTTGAAATTATGCAGTGATCATGTAAATCGCAAATTACAAATTACATAGCTTTAAAATATAAATATCTTAAAAATTACTTATAAAAAATAGTATAAATGATAGAGTGTAGTTATTTACACTGAGAGAAGTTAGTGTAGCAGTTGTTCTATCGTATAAATCAATTGCGCTCACAGTTACATTGACAGACACACAGAAAGAAAAATTATCCTGATATAGCAATCCAGCACAGGTATCGTAGTCGTTTCGGGATTGTTGGATGCCACTTTGGCACCGAAATGGCCCTGACAACTAGCCCCGCTTTGCGTGTGTTGAGACAGTAGTAATTTTTCTTTCCATGGAGGTGCTTTCTGCATGCAAGTGAACAGTCTGTATGCGATCACAAATTCAAGGGAACGACATTACATACTACACCTATGAAGCGTTCCACATAAGAGCCACTTTTTTGGTCATAGCATTAAATTTTTTAAATCACTGTACAGTAGAACCCCTCTTATTTCAACTGATCATGGTGTGCAAGATGGCGCCGACCCCTCTTATTTGAAATTTCCCCTTACCCCCTTACTCAACTTAACGCTTTAATAGTGGATGATAATATCTGATAACTTTTTATTTTTGTTAGACATCGTATATATTTTAGACTTTTTAGAATTTGTATGATGTAAATCATGAGTTTGATGCAAAATTTTAAATTAATTTGAAATTCATTACATATTAGTCTACCGACTATACATGTGTGCAAATTGTGGTTAAACGGTATTTACACTGTACAACTTTGATGGTGTAAACACTGTAAACTGTATCGAGATGTTCGAGCGGTGGTGGGGGAAGGCCTGAGGGGAAACGATTCAAATAAGAGGGGTTCTACTTTATATTACCATTCGAGAATGTAAATGAATAATTTAGCCCTCATAAAAAAAGTTTATACACTCATTACAAATTTTTAGAGAATTCTTTCATTTAGTTTCATGGATTTTCAGAGTGGCCTTTATTTAGTATTTTCCCATTAACATGGGTAATGTGGAAAAATAATTGAATAGATAAATTTTAATAAATTTTTTAATTATACTTTGCCTATCCTAGTGGATATTCATGTTTAATGATTTAATTTTTATTTTAACATCTAAGATCAGTCAACTGGAAATTTAAAAAAATCCTAGAAAATTCTTATAATTTATGAAGAAAATAACGATATTGAAAAAAGTATGGAATTAAAAGGTTTAAGATATTTAAGATTTATTCAGAAAATGACATTGAAAAAAAGGGTATTGAACATGGACATATCACCATTTTTTATGAACGAACATTTTTATCGAGTATGAATAAACAATGCCTGAAACAATATATAAATACAACAATTATACGACACCAGTTACCCTAAATTTTATGCATCTGTTATAAGGCTAACGTTTTATAGTTGCATGACGGAGCACATGGCTGCAGCAGCAATCTTCTCTCAGTGAAGACCTCTGTTCATCACTTATAAAAAATGATTATTAAACCCGTTACAATTCCCAAACTTGTGTGTTATATAAACAATTCGGGCAACTTTGTTTCTATCAATATTATTCCATTACAATTCGAAAAATTATCTATTATCTCTACGACACTGAAGCTAGCAGCCAGGTCGTAAACTTCACATAGATTATGTAACAAAAATTATAATGTTTATACAATAAACTATCAGATATAAATTAATTTCAAATTTTTAGATTTCTTTTACAATGCTAAAACTTTTATTCTTTTAATTTAGCTGCGAGCTTTAGTATCATTTTCTATAAGATACAATCTTTTCAAGGTAAGATGATAAATATATAATGCTGCATGAAGAGATATTAGTTTATTGTTTATTTCATACACCATTAATTATATCAATTTTCATAAATAATCTAGTAAAGGCAAGTTGCAAAATATCAGTATTATTATAGTATTGTAGAAAATATATAATTATTAACTATATAATTCTGTGCTATATAAATCCATGTAGCTTAATAAAATTAAATAATATAACCAATGTACACATATAATATACATTGTTGAAGGAATATTAGAAATATTTATTTTTCAGAGGTTATAAATTGTACAATAACAATATTCATAAAAGAAATTTTAATAAAAGAATTTCGTTTTATATTGAACTGAATACGAAGGTGATCGAACGGCTACCTAAACATGTGCATTACTAAAAAATATGTAGATATAATATATATGCTCCAGACAGTTGTCTTTCGTACATGCTCACACCACCCACATATGAGCAAAGATAAAATTTAAAACATTTTAGTATAATTTTATGAGCTAAGCATGAAATAAATCTGTAATCAATCATTTTCAATCGAAATTTACTTGAAAATACTATCTGATAGATTATGCATTTTCATAAACCACTTGTTTATCCGATAAGTATATAAATCATGGCACAATAGTGCTTGCGTTCGATTTGTCTTAAATCATACACCAATCATTCCCTGATCGTCTCCTGACCAACCTTAAACAGGTCAACGATATGATTGGAGGACAATTCAAGCCTAATCAAACGCAAACAGTGTACACGAAAGGATAACTGTAATACATAAAATATCAAAAGCTACTTACTACTTGCACTGGCATCTAAACTTGCCATTGACAAATGAAAAGATTTTTCCACTGTCTGTGTATATTTCTTGTTTGGTTCCATGATAAGTCCTGAAAATAGTTTAATAATAACGCTATGCAAAAGACTTAAAGTAATAAAAATGCAAATAGAAACCACATGGCGACGCCGTTGCACACGTTGAAACGCAACGTGCCGGCAATAAGGTTTTTACAAACTATCATACTCATCTTCAATAATAATACTTACCCCAAAACATCTTGGCTAAATTCTTTATCAACTTCGTTATTCGATAATAATATAAACGTGTAATAAAGTGTTTTTTAAATAATTTTTCTCTCAAACCGAAGCGAACACGTAAACGTGCACCAATGTCGGTTTAGACCACAGGAATGAATAAAAACCTTGGAATTTTATAGATTCAAACACCATTTCGATATAATCACACAAGTATACCAACGCGTATTCATAGGCACCTGGCTAACATATTGACCAATCCGTCGCCATCCAGATGTTATTGCTTTCAGCGCCAAAGCTGACCTTCGGAGTAACTAACGCTACTTCCTAACAGTTGAAAGAAAGACACCTCTGGGCAATGAATCTTTTTTGACAGAACTTTTGCCTTTTTTTTTGCTGTATAATATTATGTTAAAAAAGGAAACAGAGTTTTTTGAAGACTTAAAATTGATCATTGTTAATGAGCAGCAACTTGTATGTACACTCCCCGGCACTTTTGACATACCTGAAAAATTTATTAAACTTCAAACTAATATCTTTGCGAAAAATTATACAGGCCGACAAATTTTAAAACCAACAACCAGAACGTACTTTTCCGAAGGTATTTGATGCACTGAATTCGAATCCGACCACAGAATACCACCTAAAGTCAGGTCTTTGAGATATTTTAACCTAAAAGTGCAAAAAGTAGGTTTTTTAGGTACATATTATGAGGTGCTGTAACTTCAAGACAGATTTTTTTTTCAAAACGATAGTCGTGGTATCTCAAAGTACTGGTTTTGCCCTTCAAAATCCGTTTTTAAACTTAGAAAAATCTTTATTGGTCACTGAGATATCTTCTGTTGAAGTTTCTGAGTTTGGTAAATTCAACGATATTCACAAACTGAGGAGAATCAGATAAAGCTTAAAAAATAGAAAGAAATTAACCACAAAGATCTAAATTTCGAATAGCTTTTAAGATCTTGCTGAGTAGGAACTTGAAGTCAGAATAACAAAATACAAAATGTGGGATTCAAAATGGCTCACAGCTTTTGTAAAAATCGACCTAATTCGCTTCAAACTTAATACTCGGCGGGTTTCGAGGTTTCTGAATACGAAACTACCACCAAAATTGCTTAATTTTAAGACCCTGATCTAATAGGTCGACCATATTTTTTAGTAATCGAACATATTCGTTTCACACTTGTTATTTACAGGTTTTGGTAGCAAATAACCCATACACAATTGGCCCTGTTAACACCGCCGCCTACGATCTTTCCCGCAGAAGAGCGAACTAAAATGATAGGGTCAGAGTAAAAAAATAACACAGGCAAGATGAGCGTAACCCAATATTTAATTAGTTTTGTAGATTTAATAAATTACATTGGACCCGGTTCGCGATGCTATATTGAAGGCGAACTTGTTCTCAATGCAAAACATATAATGTATTGTACATTGACACACGTTTCCGATGTTAAATGGGAAATTGTCGGGTTGTGTTTACAGACGTAATGTCTCTCAGGAAGCCCGCATGAAGTTACACTTTGTATAAATAAAGATAATGACATTATAAATATTAATTGCAAATGTTCATGGAAGGCTGAAAGTTCATGGAAATGCAAACATTGCGGGGCCTTATTAATACATTTAAATCGGTAACAGCGTCGGAAAATAATAATGGAAAAAATTAAATGACAGTTTGTTTAATTATTACTTTCCTTTTAATTACTTACAATATAGAGTTCCTGTTAATGAAATAGAAAATGCCATCTGTGCCGACATTCGACACAAATGGGGAAAACTGCTAAGGACATGTATAGTGTCGTCCCTTGCAAACCATTTTGCCACATAGAGAAAACAAAAATATATGAAAAAGATTTTTTTAAGAACACTGAAGATTTTTCCATCAGAGACATTTTGAATTGTAAATTTAATCCATTTTAAATATGTATAAAATCATTCACTACGATTAAAGAAATAAAGTTAAAAATATTATTATAAATTATGTTTTACAGGTGCCCCGAATAGCGTTGCATTGAGAACAAGATCGTCTTCAATGTAGCATCGCGAACCGGGTCCAATGTAATTTATTAAATCTACAAAACTAATTAAATATTGAGTTTCGCTCATCTTGCCTGTGTTATTTTTTGACTCCGACCCTATCATTTTAGTTCACTCTTCTGCCGGTAGAGATCGTAGGCGGCGGTGTTAACAGGGCGAATTAAATTGCATGTTAACGCACTCAGCCGAACCCAGAGTCACGAAATGAGGACGTGCCGTTGATCGCTCCATTTAAAAAAAAAATATTTGAACAATTTGTTGGTTTTCAGTTTTATTGTCAACTCATTATAGATATTTAATTTGCTTTTTATTAAATGTTATTACGGAATATATGTAGTCTTATAATTTCTCTCGTAAATAAATCTATGAACTTGAAAATAATTTACTCCGAGTATCGAACGCGGGCCTTCCATTTACTACGCTAACGCCTTAACCACTAGGCTACGCTCGCATATATATATTACTACGTGAAGAAGAGTAACTTATACTAAGGTGCAGAAGAGTAACTTATACTAAGGTGCAGAAGGCATATCGATAAATGCGGGTTTACTTCAAACAAATACTTGCGCAATTCTTTGCAGACGTTAATAGTTACTAACAAAATTGTTTGCCCATTTGAAACCAATAATAATAGGGTAATGAAACTAACGGGGTTTTATAGGTATGTCTTTTACCTAGTAGTGCGAATATTGTAAAAGACCGCGTGCAGAAGTATAAATAAATTATACTAATTATACAACTATCAGTGTTGCTTTTCTCGCAATACACTATAAGTTGCATCGTTGGTATACGCTTTTTCTATTATGTGTACTTATTGCAATTTGTTTTATTATTTATCGATGTGTCCCCGAGTCCCACATCTGCCCTCTATAATTTGTCCTGCCGCGAAAATACACTCTTATCACAGAGTAATAACAGAGAGTCAAGGCCCCCGTTTCCGCGTGGCGCGTTTTACGTTTATTGATTACCGACGCTACTTGTACTTTGCGAGTTGACATTACCGACTAGACTTGTATATAAATAGAAGGTTTGCTTCCGAGTTATTTACCGACGCAGAACTTGTACATTGCATATTACGAACTATTTACCGACGCTGTAATTGTACATTGTTACTTCCCGCGGAAACTGTCGTGTTCCATTTTAGTCAAGTGGGTTTGTTTAGTGTTACTTTCTTGATGTTTTCGGGATAAAAAAGAAGAACGGGAAGGCGTTCGCATATACTATCGCGGAAGAAAAGTGCTGAAAGGCAACTAGCAAGGGGTTTAGAAGACGACATGGAGGAAACAATGTAACTAGAAATTCCAACATTTTATGGCAATTGTAAAAAATATGATTAAATTCGTAAGAACTGAATGTAAACGTTTTTTTTTTTGTTTCAAATTAAAACGTGGACATGCAAACGAAAACTTAAAATTAGAGTATCTCATGTAACCCGAATGAATTTAATGAGCATTTTGTGAATCTTCCGTAAATTCCGCCTCGTGTGGATTTAATCTGCTTTTTTAAATCTTTCTGCGCAAATAAAATTCCAGCAAATAATCTTTTCTCATTTTCTGAAATAATAATAACGAAGATAATATAACGATTCGTCGTCTTTGCTGACTATGTTCGTCTCTGCTGGTGCAGTGAACTCGATGACGAAGATGGATATGTCGTCGAAGTCAACTAGGACGATGTCAGGCTTATTGGCTGATATTTGCCTGCTTGTCGGAAATGAGTAATTACAGTATATTCGGCACGACTCATTTCCGACTACAGATTCAATATCAGTAAGGAAGAACAGCAAAAAAGGGGTCGCGTCAATACCGTAAGTGCTGCTGAGATGACAATACAGCACTCGAAGAGCCGCATTGTGACGTTGGATGTATCCTAAGGTATGCTAAGTCTGCATATTTTGGACAAGCTGCCAAGAGATGCGTTATTGTCTCAACATGACATCCACACGATCTACTATGCTTACTCTGTACCGCCTGATGCAAGATGGTGAGGCGGTACGTTATGGTATTGACGACCCCATCCTGCCATGCAAAAATAAGATTTAAAGCCGGCTGCTGTTAAGAAGGAGAAAATCATGATTTTTCCTGGCTATTTAATGGAATTATTCAATTCGACCTTGAACATGACCTTGAAGGTTAAAATATCGAAAAAGATTGAAACAGGTCGGTAAAGATTGATGCAATAAAGATACAGAAGTTAAAATGAATTGGTAGTTAATTTATTTCCTTGCAATTTACAGCTGGCCTTCGGCGATCGGCGTTCTTTTCCTGCTCCCGCACTGATACGTAAACTATGGAATCATTACTGATTTTATTATAATATTGTTATACATTCGTAATTTAGAATCCCGTGTTTTAAATCAAACCTCAAAAATATTTCAATTATTTATCAGTCACTCGAAACATTCCTAGATTCAAATTACAGGAAAATTCAATAACTTTTTTTAAAATTTGTCCAGCATATTAGATCCTCCTCATGCTCTGGGATCACCCTACATATAATATACAGGGTGATCCAAAAGTCCCGGAACAGCAAAATATCTCAGCGGGAGTGCATTATCGGGGAAAATGTTTTAGACAAAAGTTTAAGGATTTTTCCCTGGCTATTTAATGGCGATATTGAATTTG
This sequence comes from Trichopria drosophilae, assembly GCA_030407085.1. NCBI lineage: Eukaryota > Metazoa > Arthropoda > Insecta > Hymenoptera > Diapriidae > Trichopria > Trichopria drosophilae. The sequence continues at coordinate 61,727,644 of CM059584.1, read as the reverse complement.
ACCTTGAACATGACCTTGAAGGTTATTTCAAGGTCAAGTTAATTTTTTTAAATGGGAACCCCTATTTTTTTTCACGGATTCGGAAAGAGCACAAAATTTTACGTCCGAATATGCTATGGCCGTTTTTTTCGGCAAAGTCATTTCAAGGTGAAACTTAAAACTCCCGTGACGGCGAAATATCTCAGAGGGTGTGCATTTCTTTGGAAATTGTTTCAGACAAAAGTTTAAGGATTTTTCCCGGGCTATTTAATGGTAGCACAGAATTTGACCTTGAACATAACCTTCAAGGTTATTTCAAGGTCAAGTTTGTTTTTTTTAATGGAAACTGCTATTTTTTTTCACGGATTCGGAGAGAGCACAAAATTTTACGTCCAAATATGCTATGGCCGTTTTTTTCGGCAATGTCATTTCAAGGCCAAACTTAAAACTCCCGGAACAGCGAATTAACTCAGCAAGAGGTCATTTTCGGGTAAAATGTTTCAGACAAAAGTTTCAGGATTTTTTCCGGGATATTTAATGCTAGCATAAAATTTGACCTTGAAAATTACCTTGAAGATTATTCTCAGGTCAAGATTATTTTTTTTTTTTAATTGGAACCCCGTTTCATTTTCTTAACGAAGTTATGAGGATCTTCCGGTATTGAGAGTGGTTAAATTCATTTTGTTCAGTCGATGCTATTACTGGACGATCTGCTCTAGGGAGATCCTTTACAGTGCCGTAAACTTCGAAACAATTTATTCTTCTGCCAAAAGTCGATTTAGGAATCAGTTCCTGTCCCTCGCTTGTCCTCTAATTTTGTAAATAGAATAATAAACTGTTTAAAAAAAGTGTATACATACATCTTACGCAACACTTGTGCAAAGTGAACTTGGGCGCGCGAACAGCGACAGAGAGCACGAGTCACCAGCGAAGTAAATAAACAACATACATTCACATTGAATTTATACATACGTGTACAGTCTTATAAGGTTACATTTTGGTCTTAACTTTATCGTTTTGTGAGATACATGGATTTCCTATCTAAACGCCTTTCCTATCTAAACGTATTAAGCATCATTTCAGTAACAAAATACATACGTATATGTCGTACAAAGAGCAATGGCTGCGCTAAGTGAACGAGAAAGAATAACCATTCTCATGATGAGAGGCTGGGGTGATAACCAGCGATCTTTAGAGAATGTGCGAACCTTATTTAACGCATCATTTAGAGAGGGACGAGAACCGATTTCTAAATCTACTGTTAGCAGAACAATAAATCGTTTTGAAGTTCACGGTACTGTGAAGGATCTCCCAAGAGCAGGTCGTCCAGTAACAGCATCAACTGAAGAAAATGAGTTGAATGTCGCGCTGTCAATAACGGAAGATCCTCATACTTCCATCAGGAAAGTTAAACAGCAGCACGACTTATGTTACGGTACAGTACAACGGATCTTAACTAAAAACTTAAAATTTCACCCATACAAAGTTAGACTCGTACAACAATTGAATGAAGACGATCCTGATAGACGCCTACAGTTTGCGGAATTAATGATGAATCGAATAGATGCTGATGCCGGTTTCTTGAATCGCATCGTATTTTCTGATGAAGCTACATTCTTCTTAAATGGGGCAATCAATAGACATAACATGTCTTATTGGAGTGAAACCAATCCTAATTGGATGGTCGATAGTCGTTCTACTCAATATCCTGAAAAAGTAAACGTATGGGCAGGTATTATAAACAATGCGGTAGTTGGGCCCTTCTTCATCGAGGGTACCCTTACTGGTCAAAAATACCACGATATGTTGAGGGACGACATCATCCCTGCTATTCAGGTTATTGTAGGCGAGGATTTCGATCAGACTTGGTTTCAGCAAGATGGTGCAGCACCCCATTATGCAACAGATGTTCGCAATTATTTGAGTGATGTATTCGCAGAACGGTGGATATGTCGAAGGGGTGTAATAGAATGGCCACCAAGATCTCCGGATCTTACGCCCCTTGACTATTTTCTATGGGGTTATCTCAAAGATAGAGTGTATCGAACGAAACCGGTGAATATTGAGGAAGTAAAACAACGAATACGGGATGAGATCGCGGCTATAGAACCAGATATGATTAAAAAAGTCGTATCGACTTTTTATAATCGCTTGGGATATTGCCAAGAAGTTCATGGCAATCACTTTGAGCATAAGCTTTAGTAAGATACATAATTTCATCAAAATCTTAGTATACCCATCTTGCCTTAACTGTCTGGGGACACCCACACACACACATGCGCACACGCACACGCACACGCACACGCACACGCACACGCACACGCACAGGTGACGGCGAGGGGAACCACCTGAACAAAGCACCCCGAAGAGGTGTAAACCCGACCGTGCTACCTCCACGCGGTACATCTTGGGTAATGCTAAAGCCGGCGGTAGCATTGGAAACAATGTAAAAATGTTACCCATACATACGGTATTTATAAACGTATCGGATGTAAAAAAAAAATGTATATTTTTATCCGGGAACAATGATAATGCATTGCACTCTGGAAACTCTGGAAACATTACGAAAATAAAACGGGGTTCCAATTAAAAAAAAATAGTCTTGAGCTTAGAATAAGCCTCAAGGTAATTTTCAAGGTTAAATTCAATGATGCCTCTTGCTGAGCTAATTCGCTGTTCCGGGAGTTTTAAGTTTGGCCTTGAAATGACATTGCCGAAAAAAACGGCCATAGCATATTTGGACGTAAAATTTTGTGCTCTCTCCGAATCCGTGAAAAAAAATAGCAGTTTCCATTAAAAAAAACAAACTTGACCTTGAAATAACCTTCAAGGTCATGTTCAAGGTCAAATTCTGTGCTACCATTAAATATCCCAGGAAAAATCCTTAAACTTTTGTCTGAAACAATTTCCAAAGAAATGCACACCCTCTGAGATATTTCGCCGTTACGGGAGTTTTAAGTTTCACCTTGAAATGACCTTGCCGGAAAAATTGATCATATCATACTCGGACGTAGAATTTCCCGCTCTTTCAGAATCCATGAAAAAAAATAGGGGTTCCCATTTAAAAAAATTAACTTGACCTTGAAATAACCTTCAAGGTCATGTTCAAGGTCAAATTCAATATCGCCATTAAATAGCCAGGGAAAAATCCTGAAACTTTTGTCTGAAACATTTTCCTCGAAAATGCACTCCCGCTGAGATATTTTGCTGTTCCGGGACTTTTGGATCACCCTGTATGCATGTATAGGCATTCTTTCTCCAATGGGCCACCAACCTCTCCACTGAACATTTTAAGCAAATAATTTCTACTAGGGCTTAAATTAAAGGTAAAACTGTCTATTTTATAATGTCGTTGGGCCCTTTTTCAAATCTTAAAATACAGATAAAATACGAAGGATTACATGAGACAACATAGGGTCATGAACTTTAATTTCTTTGCTTAGATGTGGTCTTCACAAAATTGATAATTATTTGAATGGAGAAACTAGTATGGAAGCCAAAAATGAAAAAATTGTACACATATTTTGAAAATCATCATACGGAGATTTATGAATACAATATAGCGGACTTCCAGTATTAAAAATTCAATACTTTGGTATCCGAACTATTTAGAGGCCACTTAATACGAATTAAACATAAATTTTGAAACATTTAAAATGTCAGATCGAATACGGCGGATAATAATTCACTACTTTGAATTATTTTACAATCATTTTTCTTAGTTTCGTTAATGTATACCCTGCCAAAAACGAAGCATACAGTAAAGCGTCCACTGCGAGTACAAGAAACGTTTTTACGAAGTTGTACGCTTAATGAAGCGAATCGCACGCTTAGAATAAGTTTCAATGACGCTTAATTGAAAAGAGTTCTGAAGCGTGAATATACAACTTTTAAGCGTTATCTAAGCATCCAGTTAAGTGGCTTTTAAGAGTGCATCAAGCTTTTTTTACTTTTGTACGCTACGTGAGAAAACCAAAATTAAAGAGTTCACGAGTCGTTCGGCAAGATGAAGTAAAGCGATTTTTACAATCTTGTACAAGTTTCTTTACAAAACCTTATAATCTTCAAAAATTATTTTGCTCTACATTATTTATTCATTATCAACGAACATTTTTATTAGAATAGAGGTCTAACAGGATTATCAAATTACGAAATATACTTATATACGTGTCTTAGAAATTTATTCACGATGGTAGATCAGTGGTTGGCGTCAAGCACACTCTTTGTTTCACGTTAGGCGTCGCATGCCGTTGATTACGGCAGGATAGGTGACCGAATGAGAAGATCTTATTTTAAGACAATTAATTTATCTTTAAAAAAATTAAATTACATACAAACAAAAATTTAATAAGTAATTGGTGAATTTATCGGTAATCCGAACCAAATAGTGTCTGAGTTTTTCAAATTTTGCGCGACAAATATTTTGCCAGCCAATCAACTTTGAAACTCATTTTAGATGGAATGTGACACGAAATTTAAATTAAATTAAAGAATCTCAAGAATAATTCTTTAAAAATGTGAAATTAAGATGATAATTAATAGAAAATTCAGAAAAAACGAAATGAAGAAAAACACTTGAAAAAAATGGGTAGATGGTAGAGCATTCGACGCGAAATCGAAAGGTCGTGGGTTCGTCCCCACCGGCTGCGAATGTGCTTCCATACCCCATTTTTTTCAAGTGTTTTTCTTCATTTCGTTTTTTCTGAATTTTCTATTAATTATCATCTTAATTTCACATTTTTAAAGAATCATTCTTGAGATTCTTTAATTTAATTTAAATTTCGTCACATTCCATCTAAAATGAGTTTCAATGTTGATTGGCTGGCAAAATATTTGTCGCGCGAAATTTAAAAAACTCAGACACTATTTGGTTCGGATTACCGATAAATTCATCAATTACTTATTGAAATATCACCGAACGATAAATTCATCTTCATCTTTATTAAACAAAAATTTAATTTTTAAATAAAATGTAGAAAAAAATATAAAATAAATACAAATGTTTTCAAGGTAACTATTTTTTTAATACATTAATTAGGAACCCTTCCTGTACGCCTTCATGCTTTAACTACTCCTATCGAACTTTCGTAGAAGCGGAATGCACGTTTTTTGCACCTCTCCCGGACGTCAGTTGCACGCTTTATGAACTCTTAATGGACGCTCATATTTTTGGCAGGGTAGTGAATGTAACGTGGAAATGTCAGATATTTTGAAGCATTTTTCACCGAAATATAGCGAGTTAGAATCAACGACGTTTATTAAATAAATTCGGCATGTCGAGAACGCACCCGGTCTTAGCATCCAGGTGCTCAATTATACTTCTACCCGCTCCATGGACACCGAGAGCACAAGATAACACATAAGCGCGTAGAAAGCTCTATAGTAGAGTCAATAATTTTCGACGTATACCGAGACCGATCCTCTCTAGACTCGAGCTAGCAGAGGATTACTGCGAACCCTCTTGAAATTGAACACGAGTTTGTTCGAAACATCGAGGGAGAATTTCAACAAATTAAATTGTAGGACAAAGCCGAACTATTTATTTATTTTTTTTATTATATATACTGCTACACAATAACACCATTTATTTATTTACTGAACTAGTTAACTTTACAAATCGATACAATCAAATTGATAATGTACATACATAGAATTCATGTTATATCAAGCCTTGCTCCATTGGCTTGTCCAAACCTGGCTGCCCTTTTTTTCAAAGTTTTTGGAGACAAGGGGAATGTTTAATTTATTTAATGATCTATTTATGATGTAATTAATTTACTTACCCAAATTTCAAAAACTGCAGTTTATCGGACAAATGGAATCCATCATTGAAGAAATACAAATTAATACCTATGATAAAAATGTCTGATTTGATTTTTGTTCAGGGACATAGTTGCAGCACTCTGACCACAAGTGGTACTCCAGACTCTAAAGTCATGTCCACGAACCGTGTTCGCACTACTTCGAGTCGTGAACTGTTTCCACCTTACGGGCCTCCAGCTTGATGCAATGTCGATTAAATAATAAAGCGGATCCATAAGTCATTAGAGCACTCTCCATACGATTTTCTATGAAAATTTGCTACTTAATTATGCCAAAGTTTAATGGAAATCTTTTTTATTTGGAATTAATGCTTTAACACCATCAGCACAGTTGACTAACTAAAAAAGTTTTTTTACTTTCTACCTACTTACCCAAAAGTATGTGCGTTTGACGTGTAAGTTATTTCAGTATACAAACTACTGTTGGCGAGGAGCCTCGCTCGCTCAGAAACTTCGACCCAGTGGAGAGTCGGCTATTCCTTAATACTCGTTCGTTTACTAACAGCTTTCAATTCTATTATAAATTTATATTGATATTTGGGGGTCCAATCATATTTAGCTCCAAGTGGCTTCGATAGATATGTTACAACAATACAGGGTTTCTTATATGTATGACAATTGAAAATGATTAACAACTATGACCTATGGCCTGAGTCGACGTAAAATTGAAAATGAGCATATTCAAAACTCCGACGACAGGCCAGCCGAAGTATTAACAAATAAAAGTTGCAAAACACTTACTTCATGCACTTGTATTATAATAGACTATTTGATGGATATTACATGTTTACTGTGTTTTACTAATTACTGTCTGTATTATTATGATCTTATATGAACAATATATATATATATATATAATTCGTCAAAGATACCTTGAAAGTGTCGAAAACATCTCTGACGGATATCTTTTAGATATCTATAAGACATCTTTTAGATCTATCGAAATAGTTATTTTCGTATCAAGGGCGTAAAAAAATTTATGCGCCCGTAGGTTATCACCGCGCCCGCGGGGCTGGCGAAGATTACCCCTGGGGGGGGGGGGGGTTGAAACGTCGAAATTTGATGAAAAACTATAGGGTAATTTTTTTGCCGAGGTGGCCAAATTCAATACTTTTTCAGACAATAGTCGTAAGCATTTTAAACCAGTTTTTATAGCATTATCGTTGACTTTAGGAGGAAAATGCATACAACCTATTTTGGAGAGAATTTCATGCTCTATCTTTTTTCTTTGAAAAGAAAATTTTAAATAAAATAAAAACCTTACTTAATTGGGGCTAATGTTTTTTAGTAATGGACGGATGCATCTGCGCCAAAATTTAATCAGATCTAAGTTATGCCAAGACACGTATTTAAAAAAAAATGTATGTCATTGCGCTTATCCGTACGCGAGTTATCGCGAGACAAAAAAACGGGACACAAATTTTTTTATTGTTGAATTGGGGTCTTTAGGGTCTGAAACGTCGACATTTGATGAAAAACTATAGGGTAATTTTTATGCGCGAAGTGACCAAATTCAATACTTCGTCCAGACCTAAGGTCTGAGTCGAGGTAATAAACTTTAGAAAGTAACTTATCGATGTTTCCTTGAATTTAGTAATGTTATTTACATCGCATGTAGTAATGTTAAATTTCGGAATCATCCACAACTGGTCTGAATTAGGTCTACCGCAAATTTTTTTCATGCTTTCGGTACTCATAACAGAGTATCCGGTGAAAATATATAATGCAGAAATATTAAGTGATGGTGATACTTTCATATAAACACCGTCTAAGAGTTACCTGACTGAGTTAGATTCTCCGAAAAAAATTGTGAAAAACGGCAGCCAGGTTTTTGACAAGCCAGTGGAGGAATGCATGAAATAAAGGTCTATATTTGTATATTGTCAATTTGATTGTATCGATTTGTAAAGTTAACTAGTTCAGTTAATATTTTTATGTGAAACCAATGCTTGACATTACATTGCCATTGTGTAAAGTTATACTTTCTTTCTTCAGAAGAAACTTGGCCTCACTACATGATTTCACATGCTTTTTTATAAAGAATAGCAGGGCAGCCTAATTTGTGTATAAAAAAGTACATTTTTGTAGAGTATTGTAATACTAAATGTATTATCGACGTTATTAATTTCTTGGTAAACAATACACAAAAACTTTTCTGAAAAAAATGTACTGCAATCTTACTGTTTATTACTAAGAAACTGATTGTTGGAAAATGCTATTATAAAAAATAAACATATATTTTTTACTAACAAATTTGACACAAAGTTTTTTTTTTTGCTATCGATTTTTAATGTACATTTTTAACGCAGATTACTACTTTACTAGTAGCGCTTTCTTCTTTTGCACTTTTTCCACAAGAGATGTATAAACATTTGAACTCGATCAGCGCGAGTTTATTATACATATTAGACTCTTATGAGAAAAGAGCAAACCCTGTGTAAAAGGAAAAACGGCTATAACATTTTTAACGTTAGAACCAGATATCATTTCGCGCGTTTACTGAGAACATTCGCGAACATTCATTATACGGTTAGTAAATAGAAGTTGCAACCAGTGTAAACTCGCTTTCTACAAATATACGTAGATTACCTGTAACTTACGTCGAAAACTAGTAGAATACTAAAGTATGCTCGAAAACATAACCTATATATTGAACGAGTTCTTTTATGAGTTTTATAAAATATATACAGTCCGTAGTTCTTTAAAAAACATAAAAAAGAACAAAACCCGAATTTCAGTCAGCACAATTTTTATGAAAAAAAAAGTATTTGCTAATTTTGTTAGAATTCAAGATGAATCAAAGGTATATAAAATTTTAGAGAAAAGGCTTTAGGTCATTCAATTTTTAATACATATCTTTTCAAGCAATAAAAATTGTTTTCAATACAATAATACAAGTGCGAACAAATCTTTTATTTAAAGTACATTTGTTCAAAAATAATGTTTGCAGATGTGTTATATCTTTTGATATAAGTATATGTAAAGTATGCTCAAAAATAAAAATAATTTTATATTATTATATAGTAAAGTCTTGTCTCCGCAGGAGATATTTTCTTTGCACAATTCACTGGAACAACCATTATTTTCGTGAACAGAGAGTAAAAACGACTTTTAGGCCTGCAAGCCATCCCCGTGATGCTCTCAGATTGGGGTCCTTCCACCGTGCATCTACCTCGCACACCTTCCTTCGGCTCGATTCGGCCGCTCAAGCTCGACGGCTTTGAGAGAAGAACGGAGTGTGTGCGGAGAATATACAGGGTCATCGAAAAGTATCGGACCCCCCTAATATCTTCAGTTAGAATGCACTTAGGAGAAAATGTCCAATAGCAAAGTTGTATGGTTTCAAGCGGGGAGTAAGATGATGACCTTGACTTTGACCTAGACCATGTCCTTCAAGGTCATTTCAAGGTCAATCTTATTTTTTTAAATAGAACCCCCTACATTTTATTGCATATTCTTATAGCTTATCTCGAGAGCTTTCCAAAACACTATAATAAAATATTTTTTTATTAAGTACTTTTTGAGTTATAAAGGTTTGAAGTTAACAATTTGTTATGACATTTTTCCAAAATGCATTCTTACTGAAAATATTAGGGGGATCCGATTAATGTATTTTCTTTAAACCAATTAATTGGTCTCATTATTCCGCGCACAAAAGTATTAAGGTTATGATTACTGAAAACTAAATAATATTTTACAAGATATTCTACATTTTGTGTCAAAAAATTGTTAACTTCAAACCTTTATAACTCAAAAAGTACTTAATAAAAAAATATTTTATTATAGTGTTTTGGAAAGCTCTCGAGATAAGCTATAAGAATATGCAATAAAATGTAGGGGGTTCTATTTAAAAAAAATAAGATTGACCTTGAAATGACCTTGAAGGACATGGCCAAGGTCAAAGTCAAGGTCATCATCTTACTCCTCGCTTGAAACCATACAACTTTGCTATTGGACATTTTCTCCTAAGTGCATTCTAACTGAAGATATTAGGGGGGTCCGATACTTTTCGATGACCCTGTATATGGGTGATTCTCCTGAAAAGTACACGTTTTCGCAAATTTTTAGCGAACAAATTTTTTATCGAAATAATTTTTTTTTGTGTGAAATATATTGTGGGTACATTCGGAAGTGAGAATCGAATGTTGCGCAAAATTCATGATTGTTATTCTTAATGCTATAGCCATTCTTAAATTGTAATTATTGGTTATACATTAAATGAAGAATATTATATTTTATTGCACGCTAAATATTAGTCAATATACATATAAAAATCACAAATTATGTTAGTACACGATTATAAATGGTTAAATATTTAAATTAATGATGGCGGATCCATTATCATGGACCGAATTCTTAAAAACTTGATCAAGCTGAAACTTTGTATTTAAGGGTTTTCGGGGTCGCTGATCATGAATCCATCGACAGATAAGCTAAATTCAAGATGGCGAGACCAATATCGCGAACCAAATTCTAAAATTAAAGTGTTTAAAATTTAGAATTATTATTTATTTAAAACAGTACAAAAAACAATATCTACAAATACTACTTAATATAATGTGACGAAACCCGTCACAGATCGACGCGCTTCCCGAACCTCGCGCCATCTATTGGGGCCGGGCGTAACCCCGCTACGAAGTCCGCCCCTCCCGGAGGAGAAACGGTTCTTTTTTCTTACCGGAGCACGCCTCCACTCGCCCTCCCCCACAGGTCGTGCCGCAGTGCGCCTCGAGAGTTCCCGAGTAACGGGCCTCGGCCACCGCCGCCGACCTCTCCCCATCCCTCCCTATCGTTCTCTGTCTCAAAGCCGCGAAAGCTAGCCCGAGACGATACGGGGACGCACGAAGCACTTGTCAGCGCTCCGTGTCGTCCCCTCCCACCACGAAGACCCCGAGGACGGTGCTCGTCATCGCCCCGACGAGTACGTCCCCCAACTCGGACCCCCGGACGAATTCCTCTCTCACGCCGATCGCTCGAGCGCGCACGCGCCGGCCCGACGGCGCACCGCTGGGGAAGACGAGGAACGAGACGACAGTATGTGTGAGGCCATCGAGGAAAAACGTTAGTTCGCGCCGCGAGCAACAAAGTACCGAGTTTATCCAGGACAACCAAGGAGTGAAGTGCAATAGACGACCCGGCTACGAAACGGAGGAGATCCGCACAACAAATCTGCAGGGCAGCGTCGAGCACAAACCCGAGAGAGGTAGAGAAGAGTCGAGGCGGCTACGCAACCAGACTCCGCCCCCCCGTCCCCCTTTTTGTAGTTCGCGCGTTGAAAATAAAGTTGGCCTCGTCCTTTTCAGGACGGGTTACAAAATGGCATCCCTGGTGGGAAAATCTAATTAGACTTTCCCACGTTAATAGAAAAGTGTAAAGGAAGTGTCGTAACGAGTTCGGCGGAACTCGCCGGGAATCTGAAGCGGAGTTAAGTTTTTTTGTGATCCTTTTTAGTGTCGCGTATACCGGAAGTGCAACGACAATTTCAATTGCAGAGATCCAGTACGTGTTTGCGTACTTAATTTTAAATACGAAAGACAGTTGCCGGGGAAATAAGTTGGCCCGGTAAATCGAGGTGTTGACAAACACCCGCCCTGACGTCCCCGAGCCGTTAAAAAAAATTTAAGTTGAAGGAAGTCACCGGACTTGGAATTAATCGCGAATAACCATTTTAAAAACAAATTTTCGGTTACCATAATTGAAGTGAGATTAGGAATTACACGAAATCGAATAATGCGAACGGAAAATTTTGAAATGGTGCAACACTTGTAAATTTTCTTTTGAGAATTATAAGTTTAGAAAAATTTTAGAATATATAAAAATAAGCGTTATTTTAATTTGCAGTTTTTTTTTGTTTTTATTAAGGTTTTCAAATCGAGATAGTAAGCGATTAAATTCGAAATATAAAGTGAAATAATTCGGACAGGTAAAGTCCGGTAGTAGACTTTCGAATTCTAATGCGAACGATTGAGAATTGATAGTTAAATATTTCTAAATAACAAAAGTGCAAATAATTAATTTTCTTTGGTATAAATAAATCTTTTGAGTGAATTTTAATTGAAATTAATTATATAGTGAGCAATTTTCGCTATAGAAAAAAGTAATTGATAGGTTTCGCGATTTTCAGGTATAGGATATCCCCCCGTCCCCCAACCAGAAAACCAAAAGTAATACGCAGCTTTTGCGTTAGAAAAAAAAAAATTTTATTTTAGAATTGTATTATGCCAATATAGATCTATATATATATATGTGTATATGAATGTATGTGCAATATATGTACTCATGATAAATGTTAATTATAATTCAAGTATAAAAATAAGTGTGAAATGTTATCTTTCTTAAGTATTGCCCCACAGGTACCAGTGTAGCGACTTGAGTGTATGTTATTTAAAGAAGAAATAAAAATTCCAATTTCCCTTCGTGAGTCGCGCCCTTGTATGAGATACTAAAGGGCAGAAAACTTTTTTTTTTATAGCAAAAGTACACCCGTCAGTTCGTTACCGAAAATAACGGACAACCCAGATTCGCTACCCGGAATTTAAAGTTGTACTTTTGAATTTCCGTTAGTTTCGAATTTCCCTTATTTATTAATACCCTTTATTTTTGAATTTCCTTTTAGTTTTGAATTCCCTTTTGTTTTGAATTCCCTTTTATTTTTGAATTCCCTTTTATTTTTGAATTCCCTTTTATTTTGAATTTACGTAGTTGGAATTTGCCGTTAGTATTCATTTCCATTATTTTTGAATTTTCCGTAATTTTGGAGAATTCCTTAATTTTAAACCTTTCCTTAATTTCAAAAATTCCTTAATTTTGAAAATTCCTTATTTTAAAATTTCCCCTTATTTTTGCAATACCCGTTATTTTTTAGTTTCCCTTTATTTTTGCAATTCCGTTTTATTTTTGAATGTCCCTTTATTTTTGAATTTCCTTTTAGTTTTGAATTCCCTTTTGTTTTGAATTCCCCGTTATTTTTGAACTCCCCTTTAATTTTGAATTCCCCGTTGTTTTTGAATCCCCCTTTATTTGTGATTTCCCCTTTACCTTTAATTTTGAATTCCCCGTTATTTTTGAATTCCCCTTTATTTTTTATTTCCCCTTTAATTTTAATTTTGAATTCCCCTTTATTTTTTATTTCCCCTTTAATTTTAATTTTGAATTCCCCTTTAATTTTAATTTTGAATTCCCCTTATTTTTGAATCCCCTTTAGTTTTGAATTCCGTGCATTTTTGAATCCCCTTTATTTTTGAATTCCCCTTTATTTCTGATTTTCCCTTTATATTTTGAAATTCCCTGTGTGTTGGAATTTACCGTTATTTTTGGAATCCCCTTTAGCTTGGAAGTTCCCTTTACATAGAATACTTTTTTTTTATGCGTGATAGCGCATCGCATTTGTATCGGAAACTACGAATAAATAATTCGAAGTAATTCCGGGAAGTTTTTTTGTTTTGTTTGGCATTAATTGGCGGTACGCCAGAGATCAGGTTGCTCAAGCAACGACCCTAGTAGCTCGACGTAGAATCTCGAGTACATCGCGTCCTTGAAGAGCATCTGATTTATTAGCATCTCCCCCAACATCAGTTAAGTATTTCCGGTTGGACTGAACGAGTGGAGTAAGAAAGGTCCTGATAGTTACCCCTACCCTTTTGTGATTTTTCCCAATTGTGTCGTATTGATTGGATTAATTGCATTAAAATGGATTCTTTTGAATACACCCCCGTTACATCCCCTGTAATGGGGATACCCACGCTAACGGTGGTAACGCCAACCACCACGACCGAATATGTCCCCAAAACTACCGCGCCCGTGTCATACACGGCAACCGCTACGCACGTCGCGCCCTCTCGGGCAGCGGAGCGACGAGTAGCCAGTCCGGAACAAATTTCGGCAATTCGGGCAGAAATCGACCGGGTAGTCGATTTACGCGACCTTATCGGCCGGTGTGATAGAGCCGAATTATTGATATCCGGACCGATAGAGGTGGTACGGGATCGGCTCGTAAGATGCACAATCTTACAGCGGTTCCCGGAGACCCCGGTCGAGTGGGATCACCGAGCAGATGGACGAGGCGATCACCCCCCCTACACGTTGTCCGAAGCGGTGAGTTGTCCCGTTTATGGGACCATGCTAAGTGGCCCCCGGCCGATGGGACATCTGGACCCCATCGAACCCCAGCGGTCAACACGGTTCGGAACCGCGGAATCGCAGAATTATGGGTTTCCGTCCGATAGATCGCGTGCCCATTACCGGGACCCGATCTCGTTTGGTGAGGAGAGCTTCCTATTCTCAGTGGCAGATACGACCACCTATCAGGTCGATCGGTCCAATGATGGGTCAGTAGCCCCCCCTCGGGACACACGACCAGAAAATGTGCCTCGCCGAGAGGCACCGGCCAGCAGCTACCCTAATCCACCCAGCGCGTTAACGAGGAGTAGCCGCCCTACATTGTCGGCTCCCGAACCGTTTCGGGAGGATGCCGTGAACAATGGGACACGAGAGACAGCAAACCCCCAATGGTCCGAGGAGATCGATCCCCAAAATCGGGACGATTTCTACTTCCGACCAGTGGACCCCCCCGGCCGGTAACATTAGGACAACCCCCCCCCCCCCCGTCGTCCGAACGCGCACACGTCCCATGTCCACTTTCCAGCGGACCTGACATATAGCATGTCCCCGCTGCAACCCCCCTATAACAGCACGCGGATCGGTCAACCCCAAACCTCGCGTCGCCCGGAAGGTAACGCGTCCACCGCTGGAGGGTCATTCAACCCCAGCCTGTCAATGTCCGGTGTCCGATGGCAGAGGACTGCCATTGAACATTGGAGGACACACGGACCCCGTTACTCCGGCGAGGAAGGGGAGGACGCGGAGGAGTTCCTCGTCAAACTGGGCGAATACGTCACGAGTCGGGATCTGACGGAAGAGGACCTCCTGCGCACCCTACCTGAAGCGTTTAAGGGATCGGCCCTCAACTGGTACCGGGTGGAAAAGGCAAGCTGGCATACGTACCCCGGCTTTGTACGTTATTTTCGCGACGCGTTCGGTCAACGCCATCTGGAAGCCAGCATCAAGAGGGAAATCACCTTGCGCACACAAGGACCGGACGAGCCCATCCGTGAGTACTTGGTGGCCCTACGGAGCCTATTCAATTTACTTTCTTTCCCCCCGTCTCAAGAAGAACAGCTGGATATAGCCGTCCAAAACTTGCGTCCGGGTTTAGCCCGAAAAATCGAGAGGGAAGCCGTTACCGACTTTGCTGACTTACTGCGAATCGGTCGACAAGTGGAGGGTGCCGCCAATCAAGAGAGGGTCTACCGCCCCCCTCCAGCGGCTAACCAGTCCGCCTTCCCCGCCTTCGTCTATACACCCAAGATGAGGCGAGGCAAGGAAAAGCTGGCCCTCGCGACGCCCGCGGTAAAGATGGCCAAAGTTAGCGTCTTAACCCCACCCCCTCCGTCGCCAGCTCCCTATGAGGAGGAGGAGGCGGCGCCGGTAGCCCGCGTAGAGCGGAACAGAGGTCGCAACCCCACGCGTTAGGTACTGGCATATCCGCAGCACCAACCACACGTGGCGACCACTCAGAACCCGCGGCTACCAAGAGTACCACGCCTCCTGGATGTGGCGCCGAGAGAGCGCCCACCCTCCGAGACAAGATCGCCACCGAATCGGAACCCGGTCCGGTGTTATAATTGTAAACAGACGGGGCACATATACCGAGAGTGCCCCCATCCCTTAGGGCATTTTTGTAGGGTCTGTGGCTATCCAGGCCGTGATGCAAACAATTGTCCCGTTTGCGCGCGTAAACGGTCGGGAAACTGTTAACGGGGGGGAAGGAAACCCCTGACCCCCCCCCCCTTACAATCCCACCCGCGATCACCCCTACGACAAGCCGGATAGAAAAAAATGTTGAAAAGAGACGGATCGCGTCGGCAACCCCTAAGCCCAGAGGGCTGAATATCGGGTCCGAGTCCATAGATTCTTGCGAAGATAATCAATGGACACTAGATTCGGACCCTCGCCCCCACTTTCGCGTAGCTTTGAATGGGAAGATAATAAGGGCACTCGTTGATACCGGAGCGTCGCGCTCTTATTTAGGCCTCGCGTGTCGGGAGGTAGTTTCGCCGTTCCTAAAGTCAAGTGAGGAACAAGTAAGAGTTGCCAATGGCGCGCTAGTCCCATTAAATGGTGTCGTTACCCTCGCAATGACGGTAGATAGTCATACGCGAAATTTGGAGATAAGAGTAGCCCCCATCCACTATGCATGCGTGTTGGGGATGGATTTTATGTGCCTCTTCGGTCTGAAGATAAATACCAAGAATAATGCGTGGAGTAGCCACAACGGCACCCCGCACTCGTTAAACGATTCCGGCGTTTCAGTTACCGCCTTCGCCGTACACGACTGCGCCGGATTAGTCGCCCCCTCCCAAGAAGCCGGCCCACGATTGAGGAGGCTACTCGACAAGTTCTACCCCGCAAATAGGACCCCTACAATCGGCATAACGCGTCTGACTCAGCACGCTATCGACGTACAGGGTCATCCCCCGATTCGTCAAAAGGCTCGCCTACTCTCTCCTTACATGCTAAAAGTAGCACAGGACGCGGTCGATGAAATGCTAAGAAATGGCATCATCGAACGCTCCGCGAGCCCATGGATGAGTAACCCCGTTATCGTCCGGAAGTCGAATGGGACTTTTAGGTTCTGCGTAGACTTCCGAGACGTAAATAAAATAACCAAGAAGGATGCTTACCCGCTCCCCTCGATGGATAGGATTCTGTCCGGGTTGAGCCGGGCCCAATGCATCACCACCCTCGATCTAAGCCAGGCCTACTTTCAGGTGCCGGTAGCACCTAACAGTCGGCCCGTTACCGCGTTCGCTGTCCCCGGGCGCGGTTTATTTCAATTCAAACGAATGCCTTTCGGGCTCACCAACGCGCCGGCGACCTTTCAACGATTAGTGGACCGTCTCATCGACCCCGCGTGGGAACCCCACGTCTTCGCGTATTTGGATGACATCATCATAGCCACGGACAATGAGGAGGACCATTTTCGCTACTTGAGACTTGTATTGACCAGTCTACGCAACGCCGGATTGGAACTAAACCCGGAGAAGAGTGAATTCTTCCGGGACGAGGTAAAATACCTCGGGTTCGAATAAAGATGGACTGAAGACGGATCCGGACCAGGTCGCTCCCGTTCTCGAATTTCCGCCCCCCACCAACCTCAAACAGTTAAGGCGCTTTTTAGGGATGGTGGGGTGGTACGCGCGCTTTCTCCCAGATTTTTCGCGTGATCGCGTTCATCTGACGAAATTACTAACAAAGAATACTCCCTGGATATGGGGCCCAGAGCAGCAATCTGCCTTCGAAGCCCTCCGAGACTCCCTCACCCGTACCCCCGTGTTGGCATGCCCAAACTTTGACGTCCCCTTCACGATTCAGACGGATGCGAGCGACTTTGCTATCGGGGCGGTAATCACCCAGGAAATAGCCGGTAATGAGCACCCGATTAGTTTTGCTAGCCGCGTGCTCGACAAGGCTGAACGAAAGTATACCATCACGGAGAAAGAGTGTCTCGCCGTCCTCTGGGCCGTGAAAAAGTATCGACCCTATGTCGAGGGGACCCACTTTCGGGTGATCACCGACCATAGCAGTCTGCAGTGGCTCAGGAATTTGCGAGACCCAACCGGGCGACTGGCACGGTGGGCCCTAGCCATGCAGACATATGATATGAAAATCGAGCATCGAAAAGGCACGCTCAATGTGGTGCCCGATGCCCTCTCGAGAATGTATGAAAATGTCGATACCGCCCTTTGCGCCCTGGGCGATACCACGGACCCGTGGTACACCCAGAAAATGGATAATATCCGAAAATTTCCCTCGAAATATCCGGATTGGAGGATCGAGGATGACCGGATATATTTCCACAAGCCCCACCCGCTGATAGAGTCCGCCCTCAATGACCTCGACGCCTGGAAACTCGTTCTCCCCGCAGGAGCGCGTGCCCGTGCCCTCAGCGATGCGCACGATAGCCCACAAGCCGGCCATTTAGGAGTGGATAAGACGTATCACCGTCTCATCAAAGACTTCTATTGGCCCGGTGTTTTCCAGGACGTCACTGCTTTCGTCGCACTCTGCCCCGCCTGTCAGAAGCAAAAAGTCTCTCAGCAGGCCCCGGCCGGACTCATGCGCGAAAGAACCACGGAAGGCCCCTGGATGACGGTCAGTTCTGACGTCATAGGACCGTTCCCCCCCAGCAAGCGTCAAAACCAGTTCGTAGTGGTTTTTCAGGATATGTTTACCAAATATGTGGAAGTGAAACTCCTTCGAGCGGCTTCAGGTGCCGCCATTATGGCCGCCTTCAGTAGCCTAGTTATCCATCGATGGGGTTGCCCGAGATATTTTCTGTCAGACAATGCCAAGCAGTACGATAACACATACGTGCAGACCCACCTGAAGCAGTTAGGCATAACCCCCGCTCGTACCCCCCCGTATCACGCCCAAGCGAACCCAGTAGAGAGGGTAAACCGGACCCTCAAAACGATGATGTGTACATTCGTGTCACACGACCATCGTGACTGGGACGTGCACCTAGAAGAATTTACGTTCGCCCTGAATACGGCTGTCCAGTCGTCCACGAGAATGACCCCCGCGTTTCTGAATTTCGGCCGCAATCCAGTAGCCATTAGAAATATACGTACCGATCTTCCCCCTCCCCCACTTACACTACCCAAGGATCCTGAATTCTGGCATGATCGAATGAGGCGGCTACCTCTCATTCATGACTGGGTACATCGCAACCTGGAGCGCGCCGCGACGCGCCAAGCCGAATACTATAATCGCTCCCATCGTGATGTAGAATACAAGGTGAGCGATTTAGTGCTACGACGCATACGGGTCCTATCGTCGGGAGCTCAAAATTTTGCGGCTAAACTTGCGCCCAAATTCAGTGGCCCGCATAGAATAGTACGAGTAATATCCCCCGTCGTTTTCGAACTGAGTGACCCGGATAGTCGTCGGAACCCAAGGGCGCATATCAAGGACCTGAAACCCTATCGCGCCCCCGACGCCGAGGAGAGTTCGAGAAGCGAGCCAATCGCTCCACCCTCGATACCCGAAAACCCTACGGACCCTCAATTAAAAATGAGGAGTCCGGACTCGTTAGGAAAAGAACCATTGCCACGTCGCCGTGGGCGGCCATCGAAACAGCCCCGACCGGCCACCCAAGGACCGAACGAGCGTACCCCCATGCTACGCCGCATCGAGGTGCCCCGAGTGATAAGGCCAGTGGAGACGTCTAAAGCGACCCCACCCCGTAGGCGCCCAGGTCGTCCACGGAAGACAGCAGCGCCGCACGTCTCCTTTTCGCCGGCGCATCCGGGCGGAAGACGTCCCGGCCTACGTCCCCGAAGAGTCTAGATGCTACACTGGTACCTCTATAGTTGAGGGACCACTACCCCCCCCCCCCCACCTTTATCTATACTTTTTTGTGTTTTGATGTTTTGTTGTTGCTGTGTATGGGTCAATGGATATCAAACTGTGTATTGTCTTACTAATTATGCTTACATTCTGTTAGTAGGTGCTATTATTGGAATAACAAAGGATAAGGTTGGCCCAACTCTTAAAGTAGACCCAACCTATGTAGGGTAATCCCCTTTGTTTTTTTTAGGTACAACCCAGTAAAATGGTGAAGGTGGCAAGAGGAAAGAAGAGGACCCGGTGGGCGAGGGTGCCCTGCCAGGTCACCTTCGTCCGCCCCAGGGGAGCCCCGGCGTCACCACCACCGACGCCAGAGGCATCGACAGCGGTGCCGCCATTCACCCCGGCGGAATTCCCACCCCTACCGACCGTCTTCCACCTGCCACAACCGGTGCAGGCCGGACGGGTGGTGTTCGCGCGGCCAACCGCCGACCACCCGATTCCCTCGTGCCACGCCGGTCTCAGACCCCTGCAGTTGGGGACGGCGACAGACGAGTCGGATGACCCGTCGGGGCAACCGCGCCTCCGCCGCCCCCATGAGGCCCCCGGACAGCCCCCGCCCCCGGACACGGACCACTCCTCACCGGAGGAGATGGAGGAGGGCGGAGACGGTGCCGCGCAGCCCTCCATCGGGCAACCGGGGGAGAACCTCCTCGTTCGCCCCCCCCCCCCCTTCTCTCCTCTCCCAGTCGTTGGTCCCTATCGAGGACTTTTGCGCCTTGGTCTGGGAGGAGGAGCGGAGGGGTCGGCGGGGGCAGTTCTTGAGGGGACCCCCCGAGGTGCCAAACCCGCAACCGTGGGCCCCCCCCCCCGCCGGTGCGGGAATACGTTTGGGCCCATCCGGCACAGCCGCGCCCCCTCTCCCCCCTTTGATTTGTGAGGGCCGAGCCCCTCCCGGGAACCCAGGCGACCAGCCACACCGACCTCGCGGAGCCGGTGTGCGAGGAACCCCGCCGGGTTGGCGCTTCCCGCCGTCGTCGACGACGTCGACGAACCCGAAGGGGGAACCGTACCCGGCCGCTCCGCGGGGTAGCCCATGGCGACCCCTCGCGGATTCCGCGACCAGATCCCCCGGTCCTAATAAGGATCGCCCCAGACCGGGCACTAGTAGTCAGCGTGGTGTCGGTAGACCCCGGGAGGACGGTCGCGGTAACGCAGCCACCTCCTCTGATGTCCCTACCACCCCCCCTCATGGCACCGCTAGTTCCGGTAGCGGCTCTCGGGGGACGTACCCTCACCAGGGCCGGCCCGGGACCGTTACAGGTCACCCCCGCCGAGCGCCGCTGCTGGAATTGTGGCCAGCGAGGCCACCCGGCGCACCGTTGCTATCGGCGACTACTGGGGGGAAGGAGGTCTCGCGACGAAGGGGGCCGTTAACCCCCAATCGCCGGAGGCACCCGGCCCAGTAGCGGGTAGAGTAGCCTCCTCCTCCCCATCCCGGTATCCGGGACGCGCCGGTGTCGTGTGCGTGACCTGCTGTCCCTTACGATGATGTTGTCCTTCGCGAATTATTGTTACCCTCGGCTATGCACATGCATAAAGTAAAGAGTAAAGTCAAGTCGCGCTAAACCGTGTAGTAAATGGGGAATTCGTCCCTAGAGAGACGTCACGCAATCTAAAAATTTTGCTAATTCGCCCCTTGTTTTAGTGGTTCGTCGCGAATTCCACCGACCTAAATACCTAAGGACACGTCGCAATAAGTCGCCAATTCGGGACTTAGTACGTGAAGTTCAAGGCGAGTTGAGTCCTCCCCGCCGTCGCCCCGTTGCGATTCAGTTGGCCCGAACACTCAAGAAACCTCCCTACCCCCCCCCCCCTCCCCCAGAACCCGAACGTCGACATATGACATACAGTACCCAAGGGGTACTGGAGTCAGGCCCGGGGGTTTGTGACGAAACCCGTCACAGATCGACGCGCTTCCCGAACCTTGCGCCATCTATTGGGGCCGGGCGTAACCCCGCTACGAAGTCCGCCCCTCCCGGAGGAGAAACGGTTCTTTTTTCTTACCGGAGCACGCCTCCACTCGCCCTCCCCCACAGGTCGTGCCGCAGTGCGCCTCGAGAGTTCCCGAGTAACGGGCCTCGGCCACCGCCGCCGACCTCTCCCCATCCCTCCCTATCGTTCTCTGTCTCAAAGCCGCGAAAGCTAGCCCGAGACGATACGGGGACGCACGAAGCACTTGTCAGCGCTCCGTGTCGTCCCCTCCCACCACGAAGACCCCGAGGACGGTGCTCGTCATCGCCCCGACGAGTACGTCCCCCAACTCGGACCCCCGGACGAATTCCTCTCTCACGCCGATCGCTCGAGCGCGCACGCGCCGGCCCGACGGCGCACCGCTGGAGAAGACGAGGAACGAGACGACAGTATGTGTGAGGCCATCGAGGAAAAACGTTAGTTCGCGCCGCGAGCAACAAAGTACCGAGTTTATCCAGGACAACCAAGGAGTGAAGTGCAATAGACGACCCGGCTACGAAACGGAGGAGATCCGCACAACCCCGAGAGAGGTAGAGAAGAGTCGAGGCGGCTACGCAACCAGACTCCCAAGTAAGTTCAGTGTTTTATAATAGCCCCCCCGCGAGTATTCGTACACCCCCGTCCCGGTCATTTAAAAAAGAGGTTCCGCCGTCGCGAGATTTGGAACCCGCGCCCCCCCCCGTCCCCCTTTTTGTAGTTCGCGCGTTGAAAATAAAGTTGGCCTCGTCCTTTTCAGGACGGGTTACAATAGTATTACATTTTATATTTATTATTTTATGGTTTTCCTTTTCGGTTGTTTCCTAGAAGTTTTTCTGACCTGAGGAAAGTTTTCTAGTCGTAATTTTCTTACTTTTCTTTTTAAACTCGTTATTCACAAATGATAATGTACACAATTTTGTTTCATTGGACAATCGTAACCGCTCATTTCGTTGAATTGAATTATGTCTTTATCGAAGTTGGTACAATTTTTGGTCGCCATATTGGATCCGCCATTTTTAAATTTAAAAATCTGACGTCACATTTGGATTCAGCAACTCCGAGTAATAAGTTTCAAGCGAATATGATCGACTTTTGCAGTTTAAATAAATATTTTATAAAAAGGCTTCGGAGATCATCAGGCTTCGGAGATCACAAATCGACATATTATTGAATGTTATGAAATAACGGAATGATGTAAACAAATATCCTTATAATAACTTTTTAGGACCAATGAATACTTAATTTTCATGACAGTAGCATTTATTTATAGCACGTTGATTCACTTTTATTCCCAAAAAAGAGAGGCATCGGAGATCGCCCGGAATTTTTACTCGCAAAGAAACACAAACATTAAGCAGTGATATAAGATATAAAAACAACATTTATACGTAATTCATGTTATACATTATAAAGAGCATAGTTGAAAGTAATTTTTAAAGCACTGCAAAGATTATTTATATTTTTATGTTACTTTACTGCAATTAAATACATTAAATAGCCATTTTTTTTTTAATTTGACAAGTTTCCAACGCTCGTTTTAAAATAAAAAACAAATTTTAAATTTAGTCTATATGCGTGAAATATTAGTTAATATATTCTAGTTTAAGAATCAATTTATAGGAAATTACAACAACATAATATTTATCAAACAAATGACGGCTGGTTAAAACTTAAATACAGCCTTTTGATAAGCATACCAAAAATGTTCTTGTGGTTCAGCGGTCTGCGCACTTGCTTCACGCTCATGCGCAACGTGGTAATTTTTTTTTACAATATTTTATATATTTCTATTGGTTTTGACAACGACCATTTCTTTTATTCACAATATTCTTTTATGACTAAATTATGCCACACATATACTGCAAAGAAAATATTATTCAATAATAATTTGTTAACACTGCTTGTTACAAATGTACGATCTTTCTCGAGATTAAAAAGGAACTGATATACCGTTTAGTAATTGTGGAGTTTTTGAATTTTAAAGAGGAGCGTAGAATAATTATTATTCTTTTATTTGAAACATCGTTTTTTTAAATGCTGAAATTATGTTACCCATTTGATATTATCAATATCTATACTAAAACACTGGTTTTTAATTATAACTAATAACCTCTTTTATTTACTATATATTTCAGGGGTACAGGCCGTTTTGGTGCCAGGGACGTTTTGGCGCCACACATTTTTAACGGTGATCTTTTCGGTGCGAGGACATTTTAGCGCAAAATACTAACCTAACCTGTCACCAGTCACAATTTTATGTCCAACTCGCATCGTGTTCCCAGGAGGGGGGGGGGTGGTCAAGAATCATAAAAATCACAAGACAGGTGGGGGAATGATAAAATTGATTTTTAGAAGATTCGATGATACTCGCTAGCCCGTGGTGTTAAGAATGCAAGATGAAACATTCCAAGTTGTAGACGTTATAGTGGAGGAACGTTCGGTAATACAACCAATAAGCGATTGCCCGCAGATCCCTCTTACAGAACAATGTCAATGTTAGAGCGTGCGTTTACAGACTGGAGTAACGTTTAATGGCTCCATAAGCTCACTCACTACATCACAAATGTGCAGCTCGTACTGTTTCACGTCAAAATTGTAGAGTACACAAATTTATTAGTCTATTTCGACGTTCAGGTCTTTCTACGCCATGTCGCGAACTGGCGTCACCGAACCTGACACATACATTCCTATGCGCTCGCATTGTGTTCCCTGTAAATGGAAATCACACCCAACCGCTAAAAAGAAACCAAACTCATTATTCCCCATATGGAAATTTAAGCCAAAACGGCGGCGCCAAAACACCCGGCGTCAAAACGGCAGAGCCAAAACGTCGGAGCCAAAACGTTCTGCTCCCATATTTCAGTGCTGGTTTTTCATTATATTTGACCCTTAATGGTCCAACGTGGTTCGTTCAAGTCCCGAACGAAATTTGAAATTATGCGCGGTTCCTCAATTTTTAATACAAAACTATATACAACAGTAATTTTTCTCGAAATTAAAGAGTTATTGATGTTCCATGAATTTTTGCAGATTTTTTAGAGTATTTTAACATGTATAAAAAAACGCCGGAACTTCTTTAACCCACGTTGGACCATTGGAGGTGCCGAAATAACTTTGGACTATTAAGGGTTAATAATTGATAACTAATATAGTACATCTGGTTATGTTAGCCGCATAAATATGTGTAGAATACCTGACAGTTTTTGTTATTTATTTCTAGGCGGGACGTTCTGACCTGAGGGTACTATAACGAAATACACAAACCATAATATATATAAAAAAAATAACTAACGACTAAATACCTAAAAAACAAATAACTAAGGACAAAATATTTAAAACAAATATAATAAAAAACAATATACTCGTATCTAAAAAAATATCTTAAACCAAACAATTTATAAAATAATTGAATAATATTTCAATATAATGATTTCAATTACAGAGTCTACATATATCATTATAGTGTCCATAGTAAGTTGATGCGCAGGGGAGCCTGTGGCCCCCGCACCCTCCCACCCGCTAAGAAAAAAACTAACCCACATAGACCGCATAGTGCTCGGCTTTAATTTTACCCTTAAAAAATATTGTGCGTCCCACAAGTACCAATCTATAAATATCAATATTAATTTATTTCGACAATATACAAACGAACGAACCAATACTAATTTTATAAATGATTTGAATTGGTCGACTATAAGATATACGCATGATAATAATCACAGAAATAACAATATACTACATACAGACATACATAGATAAATATAAATAAACACATGCAATAAGTACATATTACTATCGAACGGATAATTTATATATTTTGGTTTTATATAGTTTTTAATTACATATTTTTCTATCATATATTTTTGTATTATACAGATACGTATTATGATATGACCGATATTATGGCCAAGGGCATTTCAAGGTGAAATTTAAATGTTCCGGAACGGCGAAATATCTCAGCGGGAGTACATTTTCGGAGAAAATGTTTCAGACAAAAGTTTAAGGATTTTCCCTGTCTATTTAATGGTACCATTGTATTTGACCTTGAAGGTTATTTGAAGTTCAAGTTAATTTTTTTAAATGAAAACCCTTTTTTTTCATGGGTTCGGAAAAAGCGGGAAATTTTAGGTTCGAATATGATATGGCCGATAATTTGGTCCAAGTTATTTCAAGGTAAAATTTAAATGTTCCCGTAACGGAAAATTAACTCAGCCGGAGGTTATTTACGGGGACAATTTTCAATACAAAAGTTTAAGGATTTTTCCCTGGATATTAAATGGCACCATTGTCTTTGACCTTCAAGGTTATTTCAAGGTCAAGCTTTTATTTTTAAATTGGAACCACTATTATTGACACTGGATTCGGAATGAGCGGGAAATTTGGGGTCCAAAATGGTACTTTAGAATTTGCTGATGTGACCTTCAGAAGGTCAAATGTTGAATCGTCCGGAAGCTTTTCTTTTAACTTTAGATTCATGGGCAAACAAATACTTAGGTAGGACTTGGTGGCGACGAACTTTTGCCATTTTCACCTTCAGGACAACTTTCAAGGTCAACACGATTACGAATCCAGGATGAAAGGCATTTGATTCGAAAAGTCTGCATACCACTGATGTTAGCGTCATCTAACACGACCCGCGGAGGTCGTCGGGGTGCTTTGATCAGGTGGTTCCCTTGCCGTCATCTGTGGGTGTGAGTGAAGGCGCGCGCGCGCGCGTGTGTGTGTGCGTGTGCGTGTGCTGGTGTATGTGTGTATGTGTGCGTGCGCGTCTGTGTGTGGGCATGTGTGCTTGTGCGTGTGTGTGTGTGTGTGCGTGTGCGTGCGTGCGTAAAATAAAAGCTTGACCTTGAAATAACCTTCAAGGTCACGATCAAGGTCAAAGGCAATAGTACCATTAAATAGCCAGGGAAAAATCCTTAAACTCTTGAATTGAACATTTTCCCCGAAAACAACCTACCGCTGAGTTAATTTGCCGTTACGATAACTTTTAAGTTTCAGTTTGAAATGACCTTGAGCAAATTATCGGGCATATCATATTCGAACGTAAAATTTCCCGTTTTTTTTTTCGAATCCGTAAAAAAAATATGGGGTCATTCAAGTATTACGTCAGCATGTTAGGGAGGGGAGGAGGGGTTGGAGAATCCTGACACATGCTGACATGGGGGGGGGGAGGATGACAAAATCGTACGTCAGCATGTATATAATATATTATTACTTTGCCAGTAGTAACCTATTTTATTTTTCCGCCTTATTACAATGGTACTCTTGAGTTATCGATAGAGTATTCACCTTGTTTAGGCGGTCCTTAACGCTGAAA
The DNA here is from genome assembly GCA_030407085.1 of Trichopria drosophilae. Taxonomy (NCBI): domain Eukaryota; kingdom Metazoa; phylum Arthropoda; class Insecta; order Hymenoptera; family Diapriidae; genus Trichopria; species Trichopria drosophilae. The sequence goes on along the minus strand of CM059584.1, from coordinate 61,701,103 downwards.
AGGTAGGAATTTTCACTAAAAACCATAAATTAAAGATGACTGAATCAATTTTTCGAAATTCGGGCATTGTATACGTAATTCTAATTACTATTTACGGTCTCATAACAACTACATAAGACATTAAGTGAATACACCGAGAATTTTCCGAAATAAATGATTTTTCTTTATTTTCAAAAAGACTTGGTCAATTGACAATCAATTTATTTGGTATTTTTTAGGAGTTCGTATGTAATTAGAATTGTCCTTAACAGAGCCTGAATCTTAAATAATTTATTTATTTTACACTTATTTTTAATTTACGGATTTTAGTATAACTTCCTACTTTATCGGCATACCACTTTAGAACACCCTTATTTCCGTTGCGTGCGACCCTAACGAGGAATTTGGTTATTAATCAAATGGATTAATGGATTTACTTTTTGACCAGGTCCACAAAAACACATTTTTCCATACTGCAAATATTCAGAAAATAGTTTTTTTAGAGGTTCTTAAAATTTCAATAGCATAATTCATGTTTCTTCGTGTAGGTATTATTGTTTCATTATGCAAAGGTTAAAAAAATTATTAGTGTTATTTCGTAGTAAAATATGAATAAACGAAGGTATTTGAGAAATCATAATATGATTAGTCCAAAATGACCCAATTCCTTTTTCCGCCGCTTGGATCGCATGCTGCCGAGTGAATAGATCGAATAGAACTGCCTGCTATCTAATGTACACCCAAGCGCGTTAATTCGCGTTGTCACTAGGCCAGTCAAAACTTTGATGTGCACAGAAATCTAGTTGAATTTGTATGATTCATGACCGAATGAAGGTTTTGATTCGATCATGAACCATAAAAATTCAACTAGATTTCTGTGCACGAAGATGCAGAGTGGCTTTCAGAGGGGGAAGTGGATGTGCTCGACGAAAATACAGATCCTGGTCAAGAAGAATCTCATCAAGTTATCGAGAAACTTAATGAATGGCACACGGTCCCTGGTCACGTGAACCTAGTTCCTAATATAAATGTCTTCAAATAATAGTTATCAGCAGATTCTCTTACAATATAAAAGAAATGCGATATAAAACTAATGTGATTTAATCTTAAGAATTCTGACATGTGCTGACATGGTGGAGGGGGGGGGGGGAGAAAATACGAAAATAAGGTCGAAATCTAGAAAATCAATACATTTTTTTGTACGTAGAATTTTTTTTTTAATTTCTGTGTTTGTATAATATAGTTGTTTATTCAAAGATATAGACACGAATAAATTGTGGCGTTATTTTGAGAACTGTTATAATTAAATATATAATAATTTTATAAAACAATTCATAGGGCCTAATAATGCAGAAAAAATATTCATTATCATTAAAATCATAATGAGTCTATTTTTTAGAGTAACGCTACATTTTGTTCATATGCATAACTTTGAATAATCAACTGCATTACATAAAATGAGAAATTAAAAAAATTTCTATCTACAAAAAAGTGAAGAATACATTTTTTTTATGTTCAAAACATGGCCTTATTTTTGCATTTGCTACCTAAAACGAGTATTTTTTGTAGTTAATTTTTTTCTATCGCTCCTAGTAGACATAACTCCGGTCAGAAAAAAAATGGGCGAGCGAACATTTTAATGTAAAAGGTATACTTTTAAAACCCCGTTAATTTTATTACTTTACTATTTATTATTCGTTTTCAATTGGCAAACAATTAACTAAAGATAAAAAAATATCGTATTTTTTCTGATGAAATTTCGTCCGAGGATTCTAATTGGTCTTAACTTCTTTAGGAATGTATTACTTTTTTTAACACATTTTGTAAAAATGTATTTGAATTTGTTACATTAGGCGAAGGGGGTGGGGATGGCATTTCGTCCGAGGTTCGTAGTGGGTCGTTTTTTGTCTGTGAAGAATGTATTAACAAATTTTTCAGCACTTATCGCCAAAATTATCGTGATATCCAGACATCTGAAAATCGAGAAAACCAAAATTTCGTCCGAGGTTTCTAGTCGGTCTTATCTTCTTTACAAATGCATTAGCTTATTTTTGAAAATATTTTGTAAAAATGATCGCGATAGCAACAAAGCTGAAAATCGAGAAAACCTGAATTTGTGAATTTCAGGGTGGTAGTGGTGAACATGACATTTTGTCGTTTTTTATTTATAAATGTATTTGTTACGACCCAGTGTATACCTCGAACGAGATATTAACTGAATAGCAACAAGGGCGTGTAACTCAGTAGAATTACTGGGTTCTTTAGGTGAGTGGGGGCTACTGATGGCATAGGAAAATCGGGAATAAGGGTAAAATAAGGAAACACTTTATTTAGTTGAAATTAATTAATTTATCGCTGGTTTGATAACATTTCTTTGGGTGTACAAAGTGGTGTTGTTGGATGAGGGGAAAGAGGGATAAGGGAGGTTCTATTATGGGGAAAAATTCCTTAGCAGTCTGTCGCTCATTTTCCTCCAGGATAAGGTGAACGACCTTTGGCAAATTTTGGCGCTGAAACTTTGTTCTCCTCGACGGCGTTTGACTGAAAAATATTTGTTTCTTTTTAGATATGTATTTTTTTGTTTTAGAACTCGCGAAAGTGAGAAAACAAAATATTATAAAACTAATCAATTATATTGTTCATTTAGTTAACGCTCTGCTAAAAATCTTTGGAACATCGAATGTGAGGAAGGTATTTCCCTAAGAATGCATCTTTAATATTAAATATATATCGGGCATTCCACGTCAACCGAATCACTTGGCTGGCCAAAATTCATTACCGCCAAAAAAATTGTTTCAGGGCTTAAAATTTAGCTCAGTATATCTACTTTTAATTTCCGTGTGGTATTTTTGAAAATTCAAAATGGCGGCTCCAATACGGTGCTTAAAAAGACCACACTTTTGAAAACGAGACTAAAAACCTTTCATACAGTTTTTTGTGCCCAAGAAAAATACCATTTTAGAATTTAGTTCTTTGTTATTGGATGCTCCAATTACGAATCTCGTATCAGAATTTTGAAATTCAAAATGGCGGATGCAATATGGCGGATGAATTTGTAAAAAGTGATCGGATGTTGCTGAAACTTGTTTCTCGGGGGTTTTCGGGGTCGTAGAATACGATTCTGAACTTAGATTTTAAAAATTCAAAATGGCGGATCCAATATGGCGGATGAATTTGTAAAAAGTGATCGGATGTTGCTGAAACTTGTTTCTCGGGGGTTCTCGGGGTCGCAGAATACGATTCTGAACTTAGATTTTAAAGATTCAAAATGGCGAATCCAATATGGCGGATGAATTTGTAAAAAGTGATCGGATGTTGCTGAAACTTGTTTCTCGGGGGTTCTCGGGGTCGCAGAATACGATTCTGAACTTAGATTTTAAAGATTCAAATTGGTGGATCCAATATGGCGGATGAATTTTTGAAAAGTGATTGGGCGTTGTTGAAACTTGTTCCTTTTTGGAAGATTAAGATTCTTATTTGGAATATGCCAAATCTTCAGTCAATTCGTTCGAATGTGCGGCATCAATTAAGCTTTTAAAATTTTGTGGTATGACGCAGACGCAGATGTTGTTCGGCCTGAAGACTAGCACGCGTTGCTTCCCTTTTTAAAGTCGCGCCGATACCATCGCATGCTCCTTTTCCATGCGCTGTCGCATGAAAATGCCATTCAGCTTCAATGCCGAAATCGATTTTGTGATACATGAGATTACTCATTTGGAATCTATTTTTATAATATTGTACCGCACCATCGGTAACATAAATTACATGTTGTACGCGTGGGCACACTTTTTTTATTTCAGGAATAATAGTTTGTTGCATTACATACACGGCAGATGTATCATGAGTCAAGCTGTTTGATAATAATATATTACTAAAATGGATTATTGTACCTTCTGATTAGTAGTAGAAAACGACAGGATGAACCGTACATTGGTCGTTGTTGTAATGAAACCCTTGTGCTGCATTTTGTACAACGAATGCGAAGATTTTCGAGAAATTACTGTGAACTAAGTCGATTCGCAGATAAGAAATCCAGAAATGATTTTTATTGTAAACCTTTAGCAGACGGGTTTTTCAGAGCTTATGACAATGTTCGATTACTTTTTCCTTTTTTTTAATTATATGATTAATATGATTCTTCCTTTTGTGAGAGTCAAGGGGACTCGCTTTCAAAAAGCACCCCAATTCGTGAGAGGCAAGGGGACTCACTTTCAAAAAGCACCCCAATGGGATGAGAACCCTATCATGTCCGCGTCGTTCATCCTGGGTAATGCTAAGAAGGGCATGATTTTTAGATGCATCTGCATCGAAAACGAAACTCGCTCCGAATTGACGATACAAAATCAACATCACTTCAAGAGCTGCGGGAAATGTCGGAAGAGAAACACGACAATCTAACTTTACGGGTAATAGTGCCTCCTGGCGATGGCAACAGCTGTTACATATACGGTTCAGAGGTCGTAACTTCTTAAATCCGAAGGTTGCAATAATTCATTAAACGACTTGTGTTCATACTCATATTATAACACTATACCCCTACTAGAGGTAAGCTATTCTATGTTTAACCGATTTTCGACATTATTTTGGTACTATACAATTTTTAATTTAGATTTGTCATCCACCAGATTCGTATTGTACGACCCCAAAACTCCCCGAGGAACAAGTTTCAACCACGCCCAATCACTTTTTAAAAATTCATCCGCCACATTGGATCCGCCATTTTGAATCTTTAAAATTTAAGTTCAGAATCGTATTCTGCGACCCCAAAAACCCCCAGAGAAACAAGTTTCAGCAACATCCGATCACTTTTTAAAAATTCATTGGCCATATTGGATCCGCCATTTTGAATTTTTAAAATCTAACATCAGAATCGTATTCTGCGACCTCGAGAACCCCCGAGAAACAAGTTTCAGCAACATCCGATCACTTTTTACAAATTCATCCGCCATATTGGATTCGCCATTTTGAATTTTTAAAATCTAACATCAGAATCGTATTCTGCGACCCCGAAAACCCCCGAGAAACAAGTTTCAGCAACATCCGATCTTTTTTTACAAATTCATCCGCCATATTGGATCCGCCATTTTGAATTTTTAAAATCTAACATCAGAATTGTATTCTGCGACCCCGAAAACCCCCGAGAAACAAGTTTCAGCAACATCCGATCACTTTTTACAAATTCATCCGCTATATTGGATCCACCATTTTGAATTTCAAAATTCTGATACGAGATTCGTAATTGGAGCATCCAATAACAAAGAAATAAATTCTAAAATGGTATTTTTCTTGGGCACAAAAAACTGTATGAAAGGTTTTTACTCTCGTTTTCAAAAGTGTGGTCTTTTTAAGCACCGTATTGGAGCCGCCATTTTGAATTTTTAAAAATACCACACGGAAATTAAAAGTAGATATACTGAGCTAAATTTTAAGCCTTGAAACAATTTTTTTGGCGGTAATGAATTTTAGCCAGCCAAGTTATCCGGTTGACGTGGAATGCCCGATATTTATATTGTCACTATTTTTAGAATTTAAAAATATCAGTTATTTAGGAAAAAATAATGATAATAACAGGAATATTAGTCGCGTGAGAGGGGCGACTTCGTCTCGGTGGGCTGTGCGCAATAGGTAGGAGAGAAGGAGCTGTGGTTTCGCAGGCCTACCCGCTATGCCACAAAAGAAAAGGGGGGGGGGGGGGCGATTTCGCAGGCCGACCCGCTATGTCGCCAAGGGAAAAGGTTTGCGTGATTTCGCAGGTCTACCCGCTATGTCACGAAAAGGAAGGAAGTGCGATTTCCCAGGCCGACCCGCTATGTCGCAAAGGGAAAAGTTTGGCGTGATTTCGCAGACCTACCCGCTATGTCACGAAAGGAAAGGAGAAGAGAGGGATCATTTGTTTATTTATAAAATAAAAAGATACTTACTTATTTCTTTTTCGCTGGTCCCTTTTTCAACGGCGATCAGCTGTTCCAAATGAATGGGCGTCCTGTAATATTCCCTGGAGTTTTTCGGAGCCTCTGGTCTGCTGAACGACGGACTTGATCTGTGGATCCCGGTTGCTTGGTCAGATGAACTTCTCTAACTGAAGAACTTGAATTCTTATTGTGGTAAAGCAGACGATCTAGTGTGCATCGCCCGGAAAATCTCCCCACGATCCTCTACTACGATTCCTACTATTCTCTAGTCCGACAATGATTCACTACTATTCTCTAGTCTTCTCTAGTCCACTCTGGTCTCTCTGGTCCGATTTTCTGTACGCCAGCGTATTTATGGTGGGCCATAGTTTTATCCCCGCTTTGAGTTTTTCCCCTTCTCTTTTGAAAATGGTGGATTTGTGTCTTGGACAGGTTTTGGAAATAGACCAAGGAGGAAGCACGTATTAACTAATGCTTTTACATTATTGTTATAAGATACGGTGTAGTAGATAGCTGTTTAGAACGTACCCGTTTTCTCTTTTATTCTTAGAAAAGTCAAAAAGCGGTAACTTGATAGTTATAAGAAAAGTTTTTCGGCTTAGGAAACGCGAGCCATCTTCTGATTTATGGCTAATAAAAGTTAAAAGAAAGTCTCATTTGAAGCGGTTACGTTCTAACATGCTGCGTCTACGTGATCTCAACGCTATATTAAAAAAAGGGACTCGTTTGTCCGATACCGACATACAATTACGAACATTTTCGGATTTGTGAATGCATATAAAAAAAGGGTAATCGCGCTAGTTACGGGGACGTAACATATTAACTAATTATTCAGCATTTTTCACAAAAATGATCGTGATAGCAAGGCACCTGAAAATCGGGAAAACCTGAATTTGTTAGATTAAGTGCGATGGTGATGGGTTTGGCATTTCGTCCGAGGTTTCTAATGGGTCGTTTTTTGATTGCAAATGTATTAACCAATTTTTCACAATTTTTCGCAAACATTATAGTGATAGCAAGACACCTGGAAATGGGGAAAAGGTGAATTTGTTACTTCAAGGGCGGTCTGGGTGGGGTTTGAATTTCGTCCGAGATTTCTAAACGGTCTTATTTTCTTAAGAAATATATTAACTTATCTATTAACGCATTCTGTAAAAAGAATCATGTTAGCAAGACACCTGAAAATCGAGAATACTTGTATTTGTGATTTAAAGAACGGTGGGAGTGGAGGTGGCATTTCGTCCGAGGTTTCTAATGGGTCGTTTTTTGATTATAAATGTATTTTATTTTATTTTTTTTTTATTGGATTAACGGCACTATAAAGCGCCTTTATATATATATAATCATAATAGAATAAATGTATGGCAATCATGAAATAAACACGCAACAATATTAAATTCTAATATAAAAAATATTTGTGTTTTGCAACACTAACCGCACCTTAACAAAAAACGTTGGTGTAGTTGATAATATAATTTCTGAATATTGGAAATCACATTTGCATCACATTTTTGGTAATAGATTCCACGCTCGCTTTAACCTGGCTATCGGGGAATAAAACGCGTAATTTGTCCGACTGGAATCCCCTTGAATGGATCTCATATTTCGCAGTTGGTGGGGAACTTCCCTATGACTAAATAAATTCGAGATAGTTCTGCAGTTTATTTGGCCATTCAAAATTTTTAACATTAAAATGATATCATGAAAATTATGCATCGATTTAACTGAACCAAGATCAAGGAGACGTCCCGGTCCGGAATAATCATGATCTAGGTAATTCATAGGATTTCCTGATTTGCGGATTGCGTATCTGATGAAGCGATGCTGTACTGATTCCAACTCACGGTTACCACACTCCGTAAATGGAAATCAGATGGTTGAACATATGAGGCAAAATTAAAGTATGATAGAGATGAATAATCGTGTTTATATTTCTAAAATTCTTCGGTAGTACGCATTAGAAACCCTAGCATTTGATATGCAAATGCAAATGATCCAAGACAAGTATCAAACGTTACGCCTAAATCCTTCAATTTCGGTACAGATTCCAAAAAATTTCCATCTGCCGAATATGAAAAAAGGACTGAATTGCATGTTCTATGAAATGATATGGTTTTACACTTGCTCAAATTTAGAAGCAGTTTATTATCTTGCGACCAATTTACTATGGCATCCAAATCACATTGAAGGTTGATAGCATTTTGCAGACAGCAAATCGTGGTGAAGATCTTTACATCATCAGCATACAATAAAATCTGGCTATTATTTACAGAATGTAGAATATCATTCATGAAAAGGATGGAAAGAACAGGGCCGAGGATGTAAAACCCCTCACCCTGACAGACTGCTCCCGGTCGGAGAGAATTGACCCTATCCATTTCAATAAACTACTCCTAACTCCCAGAGAATATAACTTCCTTATCAGAATCCCGTGGTCAACAGTATCAAATGCCTTGGAAAAGCCCAGGCAGATTGAGTCCACCAAAGCTTGTACAATATAATTACTGTATAATAATAGGTTAATGGTTGTGGATTTCCCTCTTACGAACCTATGCTGTGCCTCAACCACAATGGAAGCGAAAACCTCCGAGATCCTATTTGCAACAATGGCATCTAATATCTTTGGAATTATATTAATAACCGAAATTGGGCTATAATTCATTATATTACATTTGTCACCGGATTTAAGTACCGGAGTAACGAATGATTTTTTCCATAAATCAGGCAGAAAACATTGCGAGAAAGACTTATTAAATAAAATAACTAATAGTTTAAGTAGTGGACCGATACAGCGTTTACCAAAGTGCGATGGCAAAAAGTCTGGACCGAAACTTAATTTATCTTCCAATTGGCTCACCCCTCTAATAATATCCTCCTCGACCACCACCAGGTTACCGATAATGCCAGTCACATTTAAATCATATTTATCCAAGCCGACCACGCTGGATACATTATGAACCGATGCAAAATAGCTTGCGAAAAGGTTTGAGATCTCAGTACCAGAAGAAACACGATGGTCACCGAGGAACATAGAAATCGGAAAGCTAGATGAAAACTTGAGATTATTAACAAACGACCAAAAAGCCTTAACATTAAACCTAGAGTACGATTCAACTTTTTGTATATAATCCCTATAAGAAACTTTATAAGGGCTAATACATAGTGCATGTAACCTCTTAAACTCAACATAGTCATTATGAATGCACGATCTACGCCATTTTTTATGAGCAACTTTCTTTGCAATTATCAAGTTTATTAGGTCGCGCGAATACCATATCGGGTAACTTGCTGAAAAAACTTGTTTGGCCGGAATAAATTTATTTAGTAACGAATACATTTGATTGTAAAAACGAAAGATATTATAATCGAGTTGAACATCCGAAAGTAACATATTCCAGTCAACATCAGATAAGGATGCAATTATAGCTACGTAGTTAGCGTTCCGAAAATCCCATTGTACACACTTAAACTGTAGAGAATCATGGACTGGAGTATCCAATATAAAGAAAGCGGCTGGATGGTGAACATCTTCGGGGACACAATTTTCTGACGAAGGTAGATATTTTAGATTCCCAGGTAAGCTGAATGCCAAATCCAGTGTATACGATTCCCTAGGTGCAATAGGAAACGATTGTGATAATCCAAGAAGCGCAACTTGATCTCCCATAATTTTGGCAACTTCCCTTACAAAAGAGTCACAATGGTCGCAGCTAAATGTTGTTGATGGGAGGTTCCAACTAACGGATGGCAAATTATAGTCACCAAATAACATTAACTCATGGTCGATAAATGTAGATAGTTGGTGTTGAGCTTCCTCCATATGTTTTCTGTAAAGATCGAGGTTTGATCTTGGAGGAATATAAACTAACCCAATTAGAGTTTCCTTGTTCCAACACGAAGTGACATAAATAAATGTTCGACGTCTTTGTGAATGAGATTGCAAGTTGTAACCTGCAAATGTTCTCTCACTGCAATTAAAACTCCTCCTCCATAACCATAGTCTTTGCACTTAAAAAATAAATGTCGCGTAACTTTTTTTTAACTCCAACACTTTCATTTCGGAGGCACAAACTTTTTTGCAGCACAGTTAGTCGATTGAGATGCATGTAAGAGACTGCTACATACGAAGCAGGATGCAATTAAATCTCCGGTAAGAAAAGCCATATTACACACTGAGTACGTCGACATGTCGAATTGAAGCTAATTATGGTAAAGCTTTATAATAAGTATGTAGATGCTGGTAATTTGAGGTTACTAACGGTAATCTCAAAAAATCTTGCCCGTTACACACAATCCCAACTCAATATTACAAGTAGGGATACAAAAGTCACTAACGAGGTTTATATGACAGTAATTAAGCAAAAATATTAATTACTAATAAATTTTATGTTTATAATATTGGAGCACAGATAAAGACACGTGTTTATAACATTATGTATTAACTAATTTTTCACAATTTTTCTTAAAAATTATCGAGATAGCGAAGCACCTGAAAATCGATGAAACGTGTATTTGTTGCAATAAGGGCAGTAGGGGTGGGGATGGAATTTCGTCCGAGGTTTCTAGTTGGTTTTATCTTCTTTAGCAATGTATTAACTTATATTTGAACACATTTTGTAAAAAGGATCGTGATAGCAATACAGATGAAAATCGGAAAAACCTAAATTTGTGAATTTAAGGGCGGTGGCATATCGTTCGAGGTTTATGATGGGTCGCATTTTGTTTGTAATTGTAGTATCTAATTTTTCAGCATGTTTCGCCAAAATTATCGTGATATCAAGAAATCTGAAAATCGGGATAACATGAATTTGTTAGGTTAAGTGCGGTGGTGGTGGGGATGGTATTTCGTCCGAGGTTTCTAATGGGTCGTTTTTCTATTGTATTAGCTTATTTTTTAAAACATTTTGTAAAATTGATCACGATAGCAAGACACATGAAAATCGTGAAAACCTAAATTTGTGAATTTAAGGGCGGTGGGGTGGACGTGGCATTTCGTCCGAGGTTTATGATGGGTCGAATTTGTTTGTAAATGTATTAACTAATTTTTCAGCATTTTTCGCCAAATTTATCGTGATATCAAGACATCTGAAAATCGAGAAAACGTGAATTTATTACATTAAGGGCGGAAGGGGTGGGGATGGCATTTCGTCCGAGGTTTGTATTGCGTCGTTTTTTGTTTGTGAATGTATTAACTAATTGTTTAGCATTTTTCGCAAAAATTTTCGTAATAGAAAGGCACCTGAAAATCGATGAAACGTGTATTTGTTACAATAAGGGCGGTAGGAGTGGGATGGCATTTCATCCAAGGTTGCTAATTGGTCTTATCTTCTTTAGCAATGTATTAACTTATTTTTTTAACATATTTTGTAAAAATTATCGTGATAGCCAGACACCCGAAAATCGATAAAACGTGAATTTGTGAATTTAAGGGCGGACGGGTAGGGGATGGCATTTAGTCCGAGGTTTCTAATGGGTCGTTTTTTGATTGTAAATGTAGTAGCTAATTTTTTAGCATTATTCGCAAAAATTACCGTGATAGCAAAGCACCTGAAAATCGAGAAAACGTTAATTTGTGAATTTAAGGGCGGAGGGGTTGGGGATGGCATTTAGTTCGAGGTTTCTATTGGGTCGTTTTTTAATTGTAAATGTATTAACTAATTTATCACAATTTTTCGTAAAAATTATCCAGATAACAAAGCACCTGAAAATTGGGAAAACGTGAATTTGTTACATTAAGGGCGGTAGGGGTGGGGATGGAATTTCGTCCAAGGTTTCTAATTGGTTTTATCTTCTTTAGCAATGTATTAACTTATATTTGAACACATTTTGTAGAAATGATCGCGATAGCAATACAGCTGAAAATCGGGAAAACCTAAATTTGTGAATTTAAGGGCGGTACGTGGGGGTGGACGTGGCATTTCGTCCGAGGTTTCTGATGGGTCATATTTTGTTTGTAAATGTTTCATTGAAAATCTGAGCACACTTTTATTGAAGTTGAAGCCACATGATTTTATTGCCAAGTAACAATCATCTTTCATGATTAAGTTAACAAATAATTTAATTGAAAACCAATTCATTGTACAATGTGATTTTGCGGAAAATTATGCTTTCGTGGTTCAGAATACGGCCCAATGGTTCCACTGAAATAATAACCAATGCTCTATTTTCACTGCCGTTTTATATTACAAACAGCAAGGAAAACTGAAGCATCAAAGCTTCGCTATTCTGTCGGATTGCTTAAAACACGACACTATTGCAGTTTACGAATGCCAAAAAATTATCTTCAATTATTTGAAAGATAAATTCACTCCAACAAAACTTTTTTACTTTACAGATGGCGCTGCGCAACATTTTAAAAATCTTCTGATGCACAAAAACGATTTTAGTATTATTGCAGAATGGCATTTTCATGCTACTGCACATGGAAATAGCCCATGTGACGGTATTGGTGGCAATATGAAAAGACTGGCAGCTCGAGCTAGTTTACAAGCTCGCAAAATAGGATTTTAAATCCTCAAGATCTATACGAGTGGGAAAAAATAAATTTAGACAAAGCTTTAGTATTTTATTATTCGAAAATCGCTCGCGAGAAGTCGACTCAAGAATTGAAATATAGATTTGCCGAAGCAATGACCGCAACGGTCTCAAAAATATCATGTGGTTATTCCTTCTGATTATTGTAAGTCGCTGATTTTAAAAAGATATTCTACGGCGCTTGATGTGGAAATTTTCCCCAAGAGTAATCAAAGAAAAAGGAACAGATGCTCGAAATAAAATAATACAATGTTGTAATAAGTATACTAACGAAGCTATACATAAGAATGAATAAACATTTTTTTAAAATAAAATCGTAAAAAAAAATAAATAAAAAATAATAATATTAAAAAAAAATTAGAAATATAAAAAAAGTAAAAAAAAAAGTGAAGCTGAATGTCCCCACGTCCATGTCGTAGCTTTGGGTAACGCAGAGAGGGATTTGTACTTACTGATTTTTGACTGCTACTTACTTCGAGATAAAAATTACTACGACTGGGAGTATCCTGGCGAGCGCGGAAACGCGGTTACCCCATTTTAAGGGGTTACACCACTGTAATGGCCAAAAAATAACTCTTTTCTGAGAATTTTTTTTTAATGGAGGGAATTGAAATTAAGTATTCATATTTACAGAAAATCATTATCATATATTGAAATACGTCTACAATTTTTTTCATTAGAAAATATCACAAAATGGCGGAATGGCGACCATATTGCCGATGCACTGTTTAAAAAAAGGGGTCCGCGGCAAGCGGTGTAGCCGGTGGAAATTTGCACCTAGAACAAATAAAAAAATTCCTCGTGATCTTCAATGACATATCTAGTAAAATACGTACGGAATATTCGAATTTTCGAAATTTTCGCAAAAATTATCGTGTCAGCAAGACACCTCAAAATCTCGAAAACGTAAATTTGTTACTTTAAGGTCGGTAGGAGTTGGGATGGAATTTCGTCCGAGGTTTCTAATTGGGCTTATCTTCTTTCGAAAAGTATTAACTTATTATTTAACACATTTTGTTAAAATAATCGTGTTAGCAAGGGACCTGAAAATCGAGAATACCTGAATTTGCGATTTAAAGAGCGTGGGGGGGTGGAGGTGGCATTTCGTCCGAGGTTTCTGATGGTCATATTTTGTTTGTAAATGGATTATCTAATTTTTCGGCATTTTTCGAAAAAGTTATCGCGATAGCAATGCACTTGAAATTCGAGAAAACGTGAATTTGTGATTTAAAGGGCGCTATTAACTAATTTTAGTTAGTTAGATGGAATTTCGTCCGAGGTTTCTAATTGATCTTATCTTCTTTAGAAATTCATGTTTTCTCTCTTTTCAGATGTCTGTGTATCACGATAATTTTTAGGAAATATATTCAAAAGGCTTATTTTTACCCATTCTAAACGTAGTTCAACTCTGAATAAGTTCTTAAACCTGACTTCGAAACGTTGGTGATTTCACATGAAATGCCCCATGTAACAAAAACAAGACCAATAAATTAGAAAAGGGTGTTCCTCATGCTGTATGGAATTCGCAATATGTCTGTCTCCGACTTACCTACACGGGGAGAACTTTCAGACAACAGTCGCCAGGGCTATAGCAGAGCCCACGCATGCTTGCCTTCTATTATGGTAACCGTGCTAGACTCGCGACAAATGTCATACTTACATCTAGCAGCATTGCCGTAATTATCTCTTTACCAAAGGCAGCGTTGCCAGACTTTCGTATGACACTTGTCGCGGAGGCTGCCGTGCTAGGCGGGAACAAAAGCTATGCGATTCGCAAAACAAGAGCGGCCACAAATTTCGAGCAGCAGTTCCGTTTACTAACACCGAAGCAGCTCGAATGATCTCTCCGTGTAGTTGCGGGATGATTATTTGGGGGAAAATGTTTATTATGCAAAAATTTCTTATAAAAGTTGTAGTCGAAAATTTTTAGCAAGAATATTTCCATTCGCTGTATTCATGCTTAGTAGTAAAATTCACAAATTGTGCTAATAAAACAGGCCCACAAAAAATGTTTATTTTCTGTGCTGTACGTCAGATCACACTAATCCGACGTATTTTAAGCTGCTAAATACGACTCTACAATAAACTATAGAGGCCCTTGGGCACATTCTATATATAACCTTAAAAATGATCAAAAATTAGATTTTATCGCGATATTTGGAAGGTTTGAAAAGTTACACTATGGCTTGTTTTAAATATGTGATAAAGATATCGTATTTGTGTTTTGACTCACTAAATAAAAATCTGCAGTAAAGAATGATATCTTCGTGGCAAATTTTATAATTTAACCTCAAGAAACCATACAAACATTTTGAACAGCGATATAGACTTAAATGAGAAAGAATATGACTTTTCTTAAGTTGAGAAAATATTAATCTCACCTTGGTGATCGCTGGGTAAATTTCAGACATAACCTCAAAAAATCATTAAAAAATAATCTTTCATAACGATATATACACAAACGGAAAAATATGATACTTGACACATTCCCTGGCCGTCAGTATATGTTATAAGCCACTTTTCGGAATTTAATTCAAACATTTTTAATTTTACTTCTATTGTCATTGCATGAGGGCACTTGATTGTAATTGGCACGGCAAGCAATATTTTTCAATGCGGATTTATATTTTGTGGAACAAAATGCATGGGATTAAACGACGTCCCCAATGGAAAGAACGCCATTTCGGAATAGTATGTAAGCAAAACGCTATCTCGCTATGACATTTAGAACAGCGCTATTTCGCGGAAGCAAGTAATGAAACGCTATTTTGGAAAAACATTAAGAATAACGCTATGTCAGTAAAGCATTTTTAATAAAACGCTATTTTGGAAAAGCACTTTAATTGAACGCTATCCCGACAAGCTATTTAACACAACGCTATCTGTTCGATAAATTTATTAAAACGCTATATAAGATGGTGACAGAATAAGTAGTAGAGGTTTTGAATTCCGTCAGACAAATCAACGCACAGTTTTTCCGTAAACATGAATGTACCCTTATCTGATAATAAATTCACTTTTGACACGATATTTGTGAACGTTAGAATTATTCTAATGTCATTACCGATAAAAAATTCAATAAATTGAAAAGAGGAAAAAAGTCATGTTTTTCTTTTTTTTTAAGCCGTTATACCTTTTTTATTTTAAAAAGTAGGAAATTTTGTCATACACTATTCGAAAGAGCAATTCTTGGCTAGTAGGAAGTGGCTATTGCAGAATTTGTCACATACATTTTAAAAGCAAAAATATGGTGCCAAACTTCATGAAGAAAATGTACATATTGGAACGTTAAAGGGTTGAATAACATCAATAACAAAGGTATTAACAAAAGTAAGAACAAAAATTGCTTTATTTTAACATTAAATTGCATATTATAATCTATATAAGAATCAGATTTTTGCATAGGGCTATTAAATATAACAATGCAGCCTTTGCAATTCCCAAGTCAGATGAATAGAGCATTTCACGTTCTGACGTCACAATGGAAAAAATGGCCGTATACTGGAGGACAGGATTAGGCAAAGGGTATCAACTGGTACCCTTTGCCTAATCTTGTCCTCCAGTATACGGCCATTTTTTTCGTGTGACGTCAGAACGTGAAATGCTCTATAGGCTGGTTATGATTAATAAGTCCGTGAGTTTATTAACGTTTTCTATCTTGATAATTACGTATTGGGTTCGTAACGATGTCCGGTATTTAATTCATCTTATTTTATTTTATTCTATTTTATTTCTCTTACATTCCTTTTTAGCGGGATTAATCTTTCGTGACCTTTGCGAATTAGTAGATTTTCCGCGATTATCTACCACATTTTGCAATCCGTTTTTGGCCTTCTTCAACGCAGTATCTACAAAAGTGTTGCTAATGTTCAGCGTATTTAGGAACATTCTTTTGCAAACGGCAACACAGTTACCATCAAAATTTAAGGAATACTTCCTGGACCATTGCTTCCTTGAAGTTCCACCTTGGTTTGACACTTTTTCAGTTTCATTTACGTGCGACAAAATGAAACTCCATTGAAGAGCGTGATTTCCAAGATTCCAAAATTCTTTAAAAACCAACTGTCGAGCATCACTATTAATCCTTTTTTCACATTGAAACCTGCAACCGCTAGCACAAGATTCTTTCATGGCTTTAGCAGGAACTATCTTGTTGCTTGCCGAAATATATTCCAAACCTTTATTTACGGCTATTTTCTTCATGTTGGTCATCGATTTTTGAGGGGTACGTTTTCTTTTTTTTGTCGACGTTTCAGGAGGATTATCTGATTTTTGGTTTCTCAGGACTTTTGTAATTTTCTGAGAAACTTTGCTCATTTTCAGTAACGTTACTAGCATCGTCTCTAATATCGCTGGTGTAATCTTCTGTTTCAAGTAATAGATTTTCACCAGTATATTCAGAATTCATAGGTTCATTTTCAAAAAAGCTATCAATGTCAAAATTATTCGGATTGTCACGAAATAAAATAGAGCCTGTGTCCATGTCTAATAATGATTCGGATAACGTTGCATCGAATTCAGGAAAATCTGCATCGATTTCAGGAAAATCTGAAAAGTAATTCAGAAATTGTCTGACAATCGCTTCGTAGTAAATCTAATATTTTATAATATATTCATCATTTTAGTAAAGTAAACACATTTTAATATAACACCAAAAATAATATAACCTAAAAAGGGTTTATCATATTAATTAAAATGTAATCGACAAATTTGTCGTAATTTATGTAGAAATGTAAGATTAATTTATTGCCAACCTACTTTTCGAATACCCTGCTTCATAATTCATATTTGGAATGAATCTTCCGACTTTGTCACCAGAAGTCTCTCGATATGGGTAATTAAATTCGGAAGTACAACAATTGAATTTGTATATCGTAAATACTTTTGTCACAACGCTCGGATAAATACACTATTGATATGAAATATGCGTGGAAAATAGCTATTAACTTCAGTTGGATTATGTAGGGTTAGATTAAAAGAATCGATGCAACTGTCAGAATTCTAAACACTATGCTATTCAACTTGAATTTAAAACCATACGTAATAAACTAATAAAACTAGTCATCTATTTTGAATAATTAATTCTATGTTTAATCGTTTAGAACTTTGATAACTACAAAGATTTGTTCAGTCTAATTCAAACTGGATATTTCAAAGGAAGTCATATTAATATTTATTTAACGATAAATGAAATGAACATTCTTCAACAAATTTATGGATTACTTTTTAATAAATATTTTTAATAAAAAAGTAATCGATAAATTTGTCAAAGAATGTTCAATTAATTTATCGTTAAATAAATGTTAATTTAACTTCTTTTACGATATCCAGTATGAATTAGAGTGAAAAAATCGATATAGTTGTCAAAGTTCTATACGATTAAAAATTGAATTGTTTATTCAAAATAGATGATTAGTTTATTACGTATGGCTTTAAGGAGGTTCACCAGGTCAAAGAATTAACATTGAGAATTTAACGAAAAATTATAGTAGGTTAAACAATTAAAGAAATTAATGCCTGCTAAGTTTCAAGCCCCTAGGTACCTTCAGAGCAGAGAAATTAATAAAAATGTTCACGATTCTTTAACATTGAGTTTTATGGGAACATGTATATATTCATGAAATTCGTATTGAATTAACATTGAGTTTTTCGTAAAATTTATACTGCTGATAAAAAAATTTGTGAGATTTTATTTGCAGAAAGAAATACGTCTCTTCTTACCTTTAGAGACGAGAAATAAAATAAACAAATAGCTAAAAGGGTCATTTTTGGTTATGTTGACGGACGGCAACGTCTTAGAAAGCATACCACCGAAGTCATATCGGCGTCCGTTCCACATTTGACTCGGTAGGTACCTGGTGAACCTCCTTAAATGCACGTTGAATACTTTAGTGTTTAGTATTCTGACAGTTGCATCGTTTCTGTCAATCTAAACCTACGCCATTCAATCTGAGTTAATAGTAATTTTCTATACATCATTCGTATTAATATTATAATTTATTTAATCGTTGTGCAAGAAGTATTTACTGTATTAATTCAATAGATGTATTTCCGAATTGAATTATACCCATCGAGGGTCTTCAGATGACAAAATCGAAAGATTCATTACAAATATGAATTCTGAAGCAGGATGTTCGAAAAGTAGGTTTACAATAAATTAATCTTACATTTTACATAAATTACTACAAATTTATCGATTACTTTTTAATTAATATAACTCACTCCTTTTAGGTTATATTAGTTTTATGGTTATATTAAAATGTGTTTACTTTACTAAAATGATGAATACATTAGTAAAATAGTGGATTTGATATTATGAAGCGATTATGAGACTATTTCTGAATTACTTTTCAGATTTTCCTGAAGCCGATGCAATGTTATCCGAATCATTATTAGACATGGACACAGGCTCCATTTTACGTGACAATCAGATTAATTTTGATATGAATGGCATTTTTGAAAATGAGTCTGGGAACTCCGAAAATACTGTTGAAAATCTATTACTTAATATAGAAGATTATACCATGGATATTAGAGAAGATGCTAGTATCGTTCTTGAAACTGAGCAAAGTTTCTCAAAAAATAACAAAATACTTGAGAAACCAAAGAAAAGATATAATCCTCCTGAGACGCTGACAAAAAAAAAGGAAACGTAACCCACAAAAATCGATGACCAACATTAAGAAAACAGCCGTAAATAAAGGTCTTGAACATGTTATTGCGGCCAGCAATAAGATAGTTCCTGCCAAAGTCATGAAAAAATCTTGTGGCAGCGGTTGCAGGTTTCAATGTGAAAAAAAAATTAATAATGATGCTCGACAGTTGAATTTTAACGAATTCTGGAATCTTGGAAATCACGTTCTCCACTGGAGTTTCATTTTGTCGCACGTAAATGAAATTGAAAAAGTGTCGAACCAAAGTGGAACTTCAACGAAACAATGGTCCAGGAAGTATTCCTTAAAGTTTCATGGTAACAGTGTTTCCGTTTGCAAAACAATGTTCCTAAACGCGCTGGACATTAGCAACACTTTTGTAAATACTGCGTTGAAGAAAGCCAAAGACGGATTGCAAAATGTTGTAGATAATCGAGGAAGATCTATTAATTCGCAAAGTTCACGAGCGATTGATCCCGCTAAACAGGAAAGTGTTTCAGAGCATATAAACGCTTTTCCAAAAGTAGAATCACACTACGTACGAAAAGCCTCCAAGCAGGAGTATTTGGAAGAAGGATTGTCAATAAGTGCTATGTACCGCTTATACATTGAATGGGCGAAAGATAACAATAAAATAATAGCTTCTTATCGACAATACACAGATATTTTTAATAATTCTTTTAACCTCGGATTTTTTAAACCAAAAAAAGATCAGTGCGATTTTTGCTTAGAGTTCAAAAATTCTAACGTCAATGGCAAAGAAAAGTTAAAAGTAAAATATGAACAGCATGTATCAAATAAAGAGTTGGCTCGTGAAAAAAAAAAATTGGATGCGACGATCTCAAAAATGGAGACTAATAAACACATTAGTATGTGCTGCTTTGATCTGCAGAAGGTATTGCAGACGCCTCAAGGAAAATCGAGTGCGTTTTATTATAAAAGAAAACTGTCAGTATACAATTTTACAATCTACGATATCGCGCGTCATAAGGGGTATTGTTACGTGTGGACAGAAAATGATTGCAAGAAAGGTTCCAATGAAATTGCAAGCTGTCTTTTCAGTTATATAGGCGAGCAAGCATCAAACGGTATAAGTGATTTTATATTTTATTCCGACAATTGCAGTGACCAAAACTTAAATCGCTTTGTTTTCTCCATGTACGGCTTAGCTTCTGCAAAATTTAACGTTAATATCAGGCATACGTTCTTGGAGAAAAGTCACACCCAAAATGAGGGAGATTCCGTTCACGCCGCCATAGAACGAAATAGTACCAATCGAGATATCTATGTACCAGAAGAATGGTACGATATAATAAAAACGGCAAAACAAAGTGAACCTCCGTATAGCGTTTTGAAAGTAGATCACAACATGATATATGATTTTGAACATTTAGTGAGTATGCAAAATTTGTCGAAAAACGTACAGAAGAAGGTAGTTCAATGGTCTAAAGTAAGAGAAGTCACGACAGAAAAAAATAAAGTAGGAGACATTAAATATCGGACATCGTTACAAACCGAATACGAAATTATCAACACAGAAAACGTTAATAAACTTAAGGACATCAAAACGTATGAATTACAACCAGCCTATTCATCTGACTTGGGAATTCCAAAGGCTAAATTGGTAGATTTATTAGCCTTATGCAAAAAACGAGCGATTCCTGAAAAGTATCATTCTTTTTATGAGGGGTTAAAGCCTTCTGTGCAAGACGAAAAATTTGTTGATAAAAAATTGACTTCAAAAAACGTTAGGTGTAATGAAAGTGATACTGATTTTGATGTAGAATATATGTAATTTGATGTTAAAATAAAACATTACTTGTTCCTACCTTTCATATTACCTTTGTTGTTGATGTTATTTTAACCCTTTCACGTCCAAATATGTACATTTTGTTAATGAAGTCTGGCACCATATTTTTGCTTTTAAAATATATGTGACAAATTCTGCAATGGCCACTTCCTACTAGCCAAGAATTGCTCTTTCGAATAGTGTATGATAAAATTTCCAAATTTTTTAAATAAAAAAGGTATAACGGTTTTTAAATAAAAAAAACATGATTTTTTCCTATTTTCAATTTATTGAATTTTTTATCGGTAATGACATTAGAATAGTTCTAACGTTCACAAATATCGTGTCAAAAGTGAATTTATTATCAGATAAGGGTACATTCATGTTTACGGAAAAACTGTGCGTTGATTTGTCTGACGGAATTCAAAACCTTTACTACTTATTCTGTCACCATCTGATATAGCGTTTTAATAAATTTATCGAACAGATAGCGTTGTGTTAAATAGCTTGTCGGGATAGCGTTCAATTAAAGTGCTTTTCCAAAATAGCGTTTTATTAAAAATGCTTTACTGACATAGCGTTATTCTTAATGTTTTTCCAAAATAGCGTTTCATTACTTGCTTCTGCGAAATAGCAATGTTCTAAATGTCATAGCGAGATAGCGTTTTGCTTACATACTATTCCGAAATGGCGTTCTTTCCATTGGGGACGTCGTAATGTGTTACAAGAAAGTATTAGTCTCTCTTTTTTGTGCATAATAGCCCTGTAAAAACATATTTTATTATGTTTTTTTAAAGGTTATGTCTATAATTTGATAAGCGACACATTTTTTAATATTAATATTCAACGGATCAAAAATATGAGAATAATGTGTTCTTAACTTGAGAAAAGTTATATTCATTCTTACGGAATCCTCGTCCACATCGGAATTTTCAGGTTCCAAGGGTAAATTGTCTTTACCGACAAATTTTTTAGGCATTATGATAACAAATGAAGTAATTACGTATAAATACTTATACACACATATATTTATCGTAATATATATTACCACGTAAATACGAATAGATATAAGTTCTGTAAGAATGATATAAATATCCGCAGTAAAAAAGATGCATGAGAGAGAGCACATATGTATTTTCCAGAAAACAACTTCGCTTGCGAGAATCGAACTTTCAGTGAAGACTGAAAAATTCCCAATTTTTTACCGTGGAATGTATGCAATTTAGGCAAAAATAGCAAGAGACATTTTTTATTCAGAATTTTGCGTAGAATATGGTAATATTTTTTATGTTTCAAAAAATTGGAATTTTCAGGTCGACGGCTGCCATATTGAAGCCGCCATTTTGAATTTTTCAAATCTGACCTCGGATTCGTAATCAGCGACTCCGAGAATGTTTAAAAGTACTGTCACTTTTTCTGGTGGATTGCCCAGAACCTTCGGCCTGTAAAAGGGTTACACACAACTGACATTTTTTATTATTCCTACACATTACATCCGAGATATTGTTCATTTTTAAGTTTTATAACATACATATATATATATCCCATATTTTGGAAAATCACTCGGATAAGTTTGCGATTCGCGACATTCTACACTGCACAGTGGGTTAATAACAAAAATTGATGATTTGAAAAAGTACGGCATGGGTTCTAAAATATTATCCATCACTCAAAAGTACCATTAAAATTAATGCGTCAAAAAATTATCTTAATTTCCTCGTATAGTTGATTTAAAAAGCTGAAAGTCATTTGATCATGTACGGCAACTGTTTTTTCAACATTATATTATATTTGTTATATAATATTGCCGTTCAAAAGAAACTGTTCTAAAAAAATTATAGAGAAATACAACAAATCAATTTTTTAAATTATTTCAAAAGTTTCAATAATCATAGATCAATGAAATTTCGCAATTTTGTACATATTATCGTTGATTTAAATAGTATTCCAGTAAGTAATTCAGAAAAAAATGCCGTACATTTTAATAGAAACCATATTTTCAGGCTGTTAAAAATGACACTACCATTTCAGGGATACTTTATGGTCATCTGATACTATACGGCATTCACATATTTTTGAAGAGAACAATTTTTTTTTTTTTTTTTTTTAACCTCTACCTTCCACCTCGATCGAGGTGTCCCAAAAGCTCCCAGGGAGCTTGTCCGGGTACAGGTGAGTATCCTTGCGAGAGCTGCAGGTCGTCTTAGATGGCGCCATACTCACATTTGTCGAGAATGTAGGAAACTGCAGAAACCCACATCAAGTACAGCATCGGCCATGGCTCGATTTCCGCCTGAAGACAATACCTCGAAAATGCTAAACAGACAGCGTGGTTCGTCTTACACATAGCGAACTGCTGCCTGCAAACAATTTCGAAAAATTGCCCAGCCGGGGATCGAACTCACGACCTACGACTTCGTAGTCCAGCACGCTACCGCCTGAGCTACGAAGCCGATTGATAATATACATCAATCATTATGCCGTCTATCTGAAATGCAACGGTCTGCACATTATATTCAAGAATTAAAAACTGTGAATGTTAGTATGAAAAGTTTTGTATACTTTTTGACGTAATATATATTACAAACATTAATATAATTTGTTGAATCGTGTACAAAAAAAGTAAAAAAAAAATATATTTATGCATTGAACATTTACATTAAAAAACATAAGTATTTTAATTAATACTCATATGTACACAGGGTGATCCAAAAGTATGGAAACGCCTAAATATCTCAGCGGGAGCAGCATTTTCGGGGAAAATGTTTCAGACAAAAGTTTAAGGGGGTTTCCCTGGCTATTTAACGGTACCATTGAATTTGACCTTGAAAGTTATTACAAGGTCAAGTTAATTTTTTCAAATGGAAACCCCTCTTTTTTTCATGGATTCGGAAAGAGCACAAAACTTTTACGTCCGAATATGATATAGTCGATTTTTCCCCTTGTCGCATGATTTTTTATACGGCGTAGTAGACTTATGGATTAGAAGAGGTATTGAAACTGCACGGAACTGATGCCGTACACAATCGAATGACCAAATTTGCCCTAAAAATCGCCGGAAAGTCAAAAAATTGTCCGTCTTTGTGGCGCACTACTTTTGTACGGCACTACGCCTTTTCTCATTATTTTCCATGGATCTACTGATGATAAGAATGCCGTACAAAACTACGTGACCAAAATGTACTTACTCTACCTGTGCTTTTGAAAGCTCACCTACACTCAGTTGGACAGCTTACAAGTGACGGCACGGTGCTGAATCTTATTATTTTATACCCTAATATCATTCTATATAGGGCTTCTGGTGGTTCAAATGACCCATCAATTTTTGACACAGGCCTGTAGTCTATTAGCGATTTCTTTCTGCAAGCGGGTATTTCACGCGATTTAATCTCTTAGTTAATGTGTTAACCCTTAGTTAACCCTTTTGCGGCATAGTGGTCCCAGTTGGGACCACCTGTTTCCAAACAATTTTTGATGAATTTGAAGTAGTTTTTATTCGATTTATCCGCTTTTTTTTATTACATGTTCATGAGATGTTAAAATTCAAATTCATGCGTCTAGTCTGTAAAATTATTGTCAGTGTTTAAATAATTAACAAACAAAATCTAAAAATGGTCACTTTTAGATAAAAAATGCATTATGGACGAACCTTTTAGAGATAATATTACAAAACTGGGTACTCTGGAGTTTTCGGAGTCGCTGATTACGAATCTGACCACGGATTTTTAAAATTCAAAATGGCGGATCGAAGATGGCCGACCAAACAGTGAAAAATAACCCGATCTTAATGAAACTGGGTACTCGGGGTTTTCAGGGTCGCTGATCACGAATCTGATCTCAGACTTATGTATTTAACCTTTGGTTCACGAATCACACCTCCTAAAAATACTAAAAACGACATGCGGGGTCTACCGGACACCAATGGGGCATTCCATATGAAATCGCCAACTTTTCGGAATCAAGTTTCAGAACTTATTCAAAATTGAACTACGTTTAGAATGCATAAAGATAAGCCTATCCTGTAAATTTCAGCTGAAAATATTAATTTGTTCAAAAGGTGTGAATAATATAAACAAAATATTATTATTTATAACAAATTTTCAAGATTATTTTGTTGTAACTCAATTTTCGCTGGATATGCCATCTTTTTGTTTCTTGTGACATAAACAAAAGTTGTTCGCAAAAGTGTTTTCTTTAACGTCGCAAATTTTCAGTTTGTCATCTTTGAAACTGGCTTTGTAATGTAAAGAAAACCGAGCGCATGAGTGTCCGTGCGCTATGCCGCCGCCCGTACATATCGGCCGCCCGGCCGTATAAAACGCTCTTTCACTCTTTTCAGGCTTACAATTCCTAACTACTTGTTTGCAATATTGTCAGGTATATAGTGGTGGTAAGTATATAAGTATACCCCGATGTTTTTTCTACATATTTTTATTTGGGTCATTACTTGGAAAATGAAAGAGGGGTTTGTTTAAAAACATGTACATCGTTCATTTATATAGAACTTTTTTCCGAAGTGGCATATCAGTCTTTAGGTTACTTTGGCACTGAGCACACCACTTTTTAGTTATATTACCCAAAGAAAATTCGATAATTTATATACAAAAGTAATAATTGCTGGTGCTAAATTATAAACTTTTCTTTACGAGAACAATACAGAAAATATTCCCAACACGTATCAAAAAGGACAAAGGACAGGAAATTTTCCCCCGCGTTAATGACGAATATGTCTGTTTGCGGGTCGGCTCTCGGGTGGAGAGGTACAGGACAGAGACAGACAGAACTATAGGCACACACAACACCCACCCAGAGCCAGTCCCCCCTACCCCAATATCGGTACCACCAGCAGATTCGACGGTCTGTGCCTTAGCGAGTACGACGCGGGGCTTATCCCATCTTTATCCGAGATAAGACCCACGACGTACCGACCGCGGATAAGACGCTGACGGTACCGATAACTGCCGAACGGGGTCGGCAGCGGTCCCAAATTCGTACCTTCGCCCAGCAAAGTTCCCCGGTTATTCCACACTGGACATAAGCAGAGAAAATGGCAGGACGGGGATTCGAACTCGGGCCCTTCGCGACGTTCAGTTCGGGCGGACTAAGACTGACGCCTTAGCCCGCACGACCATCACGCCGACTCTCCCAACACGTATCATGATATGTTAAAATTCATGATGCGTGAATGTACTATACGGAATGAATGCGACTTTAGAAAATGTCAACAATGTCCGGGATTTATTAAAGTATTAATATATAAAGGATTAATCAATTGGAAAATATTTTTGATAATAATTTGCTCTTGTATAGATTACGAATGGATGGATGGCAACTTGATTCTGAGACCAGTGATGACTTTGAATTTCATCCTGTATTTTAAATGAATAATTTTCTGAGAAATAACCCAGTACCATCACTTCATCAGAGTGTCGATTTTATTTTTTCATTTTTATAAAATTGCTTTGATTCCGGGCTATGAAATTATGAATCCGAAGTTTAGATATTCGAGATTCAAGTTCTTTCCAATATTTTTCTCTAATTTATTCAGATTTCACAAAATGCCATCGATTATTCAGACCCTTCCATTCCTTGAATGCAAACCTGTTAATATTGTTTTTATCAAAAATATTTTTCAATTGATTTATATACTTTTATAAATCCCGGACATTGTTGACATTGTCTAAAATCGCATTCATTCCGTAGTACATTCGGGCATCATGAGTTTTTGTATTCTGTATTGCTCTCGTCAAGAAAAGTTTATAATTTAGCAACCGCAATCATTACTTTTGTATATAAATTATCAAATTGTCTTTTGGATAAAATAACTAAACAGTGATGTGCTCAGTGTCCAAGTAACCTAAAGACTGATGCTACTTGGGAGAAAAGTTCTATGTGAATGAACGATGTACATGTTTTTAAACAAACCCCTCTTTCATTTTCCAAGTAATGACCCAAATAAAAATATGTAGAAAAAACATCGGGGTATACATACTTATATACTTACCACCACTATATACTTGACAATATTATAAACAAGTAGTTAGAATTGTAAGCCTGAAAAGGGGGAAAGGGCGTTTTATACGACCGGGCGGCCGATATGTACGGACGGCGGCATGGCGCACGGACACTCATGCGCTCAGTTTTCTTTACATTACAAAGCCAGTTTCAAAGATGACAAACTGAAAATTTGCGATGTTAAAGAAAACACTTTTGCGAACAACTTTTGTTTATGTCACAAGAAAAAAAAGATGGCATATCGAGCGAAAATTGAGTTACAACAAAATAATCTTGAAAATTTGTTATAAACAATAATATTTTGTTTATATCATTCACACCAGTGCAAAATTTAGACATTTCTGCACATTTTCGAATAAAACATTTTTTTCTCTCTGAATGATAGTTTTCGAGATATCGCCGTTTAAAAAATGGTAAATTTCATTTTTGTCATTTACACTTTTATCGATAACTTTTGAACAAATTAATATTTTGAGCTGAAATTTACAGGATAGGCTTATCTTTACGCATTCTAAACGTAGTTCAATTTTGAATAAGTTCTGAAACTTGACTCCGAAACGTTGGCGATTTCACATGGAATGCCCCCAATGCTTAAAGTCGTTCCTGTTTTAGAAGAGTAAGCCATAGCAGCTTACAAACATTTTGGGCGTTGTTCAACCATCCCAAATTATGATCCCATTGTTCAACTTGCATAAGTTTGCATTTAACATAGTAAAGAAAATTAAAAATAAAAGAAAGTGCAGAAAATGACTTTATATACTTAAAAAATCATAATATACTATGTTTTTAATATTTTTTAATGAAATTTTCTGGACGTACTTTGCAGATTGCGGTCTTGACGAAAAAAAATAGTCTATTGATGTACAATTAAAAAAAGGTATTTATTTAGTTAAATGAAGTGCTTAATCTTTAAAAAATAAAATACATAATTTTTACCTATATACTTTGTTTATACATAATTTTTAAATATAACATATATAACTGAACAAATAAAATAATTTACATTCTGATAATTGAAAATTTCTGAAACATCTCCGCCAATAGTTTCACCTTCCTCCGTGTCTTCTAACTGCTTACGAATATAACGAACTCTTAAATTTTAAGTCATCTCTAAAACATATCTTAATATTATTGACAGTAAATAATAGATATACAATACGCATTATTTACCGTGTTATTTCGACTATTGATACTATACGAATCATGATTTTATTTTCTTCAAATTATACACCGTAGTCATACTGGGGTCCGCTGGACCCCGCCAAGAAATCGACTAACTTTTGTAACGTACCACCAGTATACTGACGTTTGTCAGACAACGGTATTACCAGAAATTTATTGGTAGTACTTTAAATTACGGATAGATGTTCCTATATTTCCAATTTAAAAATAATAAAGCGACTTATTTACCTTTAAATTCATCATGGGGTCTGCTGGACTCCCAGTGCGCGGCGAATATTAAAATTCAGAATACATAGAGTACCCAGTTTTACCTCGATCAAGTAAATTTTCACTTTTCCGTCGGCCATCTTGGAATCACAGTTTTGAATTTTCAATATCTGATTTCACACTCATAATTAGCGACCTCGAAAACCCCCGAGTAACAATTTTCAGGCGTTTATCGTATAATGAAAAATGTATGCCGCAAAGGGTTAAATAAGAATAGGAAGTGAAAAGTTTTCATACAGATTATCCTTAAATTGGTAAATGCGAAAATTTTCTACTATCAACAGTACTATAGTTGGTTTCTCCGTCTCAGTTGCAATCATTCTCTACTAGATTAAAAATCTTGAAAGTCAAATAATTTCGCGAATACTGATCGCAGCGCCATCTGTGCCTGGTGCCTTGAATTCGTCTCGAAAAGAGCTTTTAAATGAGCCCCCACTCGACCTATGTTACCATTTAAGATCTTAAACCCTCTTCGTCCCCAAGTGAACCCTTATAGGGGGGGGGGGGCGTAACCCCCTGAAAAAAATAGATTTTTTAAAAAATCGTTTCACGTGTTTCGACGTTTTTAGAAAAAACATGTTTGGTTAAGTTATTAGCCCGGTCTGCAATTTAATGGACACCCTGTATATAGGAACGCGATGATGAAGTGGCTAGCAAGAATTTCGAGTAAGGGCACTTTTATTCTTCTCGCCATGCAAACCTGAGAAAGAAAGATAGAAAAGAAAAATAAGCATTTGCTAGGGTGTAATAGCTTGGTACATCGGTCGAACGTACAGCGTACATTTGCGTATTTGTGTGGGTGCGTGCGCGTGCTCGCCCGCTTGTGTGTGTGTGTGTGTGTGTGTGTGTGTGTGTGTGTGTGTGTGTGTGTGTGTGTGTGTGTGTGTGTGTGTGTGTGTGTGTGTGTGTGTGTGTGTGTGTGTGTGTGTGTGTGTGTAGGGGGGGGGGGGGGCTGTGTGAGTGTGGGAGTTAAGAAAATTTGAAATATGTAATGTACTAGAAATATTTTACAGAAATAAATTAACCAATTGAGTCACGCATTTTTCCTTTTGTCCAATTTAGCTGAAAATTGTTACTTGGCAGTTTTTGGCGCACCCAATGTAGCGGACAAAATTTAAAATATAATTCTATTTGGACAAAATTTGTTACTCGGGCGTCTTCGGAGTCGCTGATTATGAATCGGAAGTTATTTTTTCGAAATTCAAAATGGCAGATTCAATATGACAGACAAAAATTTAAGATGTAATTCTATTTCGACAAAATTTGTTACTCGAGGATTTTTATTGCGGCTGATTAAGTATCCGAATTAGTTTTAAAAATCTCAAGTACGTTTTTTAATTTACAATAGAATCTCTGTACTTGACTTACGGAAGAAAGGAAATCGAAAACTGATTTCAAGAAACTGTGACCAATCGTACTAAGAATTTAAATCTTTTATCCTAATATGATATATTGCTATTATTTCGAGCTCCCAAGTTCTTCCAGCTTGACAATCGACTATGGAAGATAAATAAATCAGGGAACACTTTCATTATGAATAGTTGCGTATCACAATTTTATCGCAAGTGCACTTCAAGCTTGAAATGACAGAAAATATTATAAATAGCAGAATATATCATTTCGTAAAAAGACTTAAATTCTTAATGCGATATTTAGAAGTAACACATGCTTCGAATTGTTTATTTTTTTCTCCTATAAGTCAATTATGGAAATTCCTTTCTAAATGAAAAAATGTACTCCCAAGATCACTGGAAGATTATATTTCAGAAATGTTTACTTACTTTTCAATAAATTTTCAAAAGTTACAAAATTTCTACTTTTTCAACAGCCAGGATGTCAGAAAATCGATGTCAACTCACTAATCTTGTCAAGTAGCTGCACTTCAATAACTATTCATGGTAAAGAGCATTGAAGCCAACAAGAGGGACTGTTTCATATCTAAATTGTTTCATATCATCAACAATCGACTGTAACAATCAAGTATATTATTAGATACTTTCTTTATTAATTATCATATATCGAAAATACATTTCTAGTGCATTTCATCCTCAAAATGCCAAGAAATGCTTAAAAATGTGTACACATAGAAGCTGGACGAACTATGATACTAATAGTTTGTCTTTCCGACACGACTGGCTCGTGTCTAATAATGTTTTGTTTTCAAAGAAAAGTAGTTCGTCTCTAAGAGTTAGTAAGTCGTCATCCGACACGAGTGGTTACTGTATAAAGATGACTGGCTCGTTTCGGAGGACAACTGGCTAATATTGGAAGAGAACTCACTAATGTAATAGAGACGAACTACTTGTCTACTCGTCACTTGTCTTTAAAAACAAAACATTATTAGACACAAGCTAGTCGTGTCGGAAAGACAAACCACTAGTATTTTCTGCCCTCTGTACGTATATGATACATGACATTACGACAAATTATATAAATTCTTAATACCGTTATTTACACTTTTTTATAATCGTTTTCAATTCCTTGCCAGCAATCAACTACGAAGATTCTTATGAAAATTATAAACTACGCTTCCAAGATCATTTCAACATTACGTTGAGAAAAGTTCACTTACGTTTTTGTAGAGTTTCTGGAGATACAAAATTTTTATTTTTTCACTGGCAAGGATACTAGAAGACCACAGACCGCTGTCAAAATTCCAAAACGGTGCTCCAAGCCACTTTTCAGGCGGATCTCTATTGCGTCATCTCACAGGTCAACATCAATGATTTTTTCACAAAGATGTCTTCTTCTTCTATTCCACAAAACGTCAAACCGTCAATACTGTTCGTATTGAATTTAAAGCCGCCGCTGATCAGCGGAGTGCAAGCCGCCATATTGCAAGATCTGTTTCTGTCATACAGATATCGAAACATGATCGCCAAGTCCTGACGCTTGTCCTTGTTGCCCTTATTTTGAACTATATCATCCTATCTCTATGTCCTATCATTCACTAACGGAGCTATCAATCCTTGTTGCTAAACGTTTCTTCTATCTCAGTGTCCAAAGCGTCCAATGAAAAGAAGGACAAAATTTTCGTTCGTGAATCTTGAAAGCCGATCAAATAATTATCCATATCTCACGATCTCCTGAGCCGATTTTATCAAACTAGGCTTAAATTGAAGATAAAAAAAATACAAAATATTGAGCATAGCCTGATTGAGGCAATCTTTGTAGGAGAAGCGTAGACGAAAAATATGTGTTCCATGTTGCGACATTTGAACTATGTTAGCGGTAAAGGAGTAGCGGCTTGTTTAGCTTCCCCTTAACCGATATTAAATTTAAATCAACATTGTACATGTGTATAAAGAGAATACAAGACATAAATGTAAATTATTCGCATTGTGATAAATTGAACACAAATTCAGATGTCAGGTTAAATCTAATTAAATTAAATTGAATTAGTTGCATTTATCCATGGTGTAAGGATAACAGGTGAGTCGTTACGCAGCGATTAGAATTTTTTCAATCGGCAATCAGCAGTTACCGACAGTAAGCGAGGATTTCAAACGAATGAAATGGGCAATTGAAAAAAAAACAGTTCATTTAAAATAATAAACTTTAATAGTTCAATAATGTGATTTTCTATTAAATTATGAACATTGCATTTAAAGCCAGAACTTTAAGCAACACGGGATGCTACTCGTGACATTATGTTGCAATAATGAAATTATCACCGTACATTCTATATAGGTAGTTGGGAAAAACAAATGAATACAGACTTCTTTTAAATTCTTTTATATCTACAATAATAGTTGAGAGAAATTACAACGTGTACATCGTTGCTACATATGAATTAAGTAAAATACAAGGATGTACATCTGGCAACTCTTTCATATATAATACGAATAGTACATTATATATATATTAGGGTGGACCAAAAATTCGAAGTTTTGAAATGTGAAGACGTCTGTCCATGATTCAGAAACGGCTAGTCACGAATCGAAAGTACAAAAAATAACAAAAATTTTGGTCATTGGCTGGAGACCATCGGACGATATTTAGAGGTCGCGCAGAGGGCATAAAGTTTTCCCATTTAACTCTTGCAGCTGCGTACATTTTTTTTTACAAGGAAAACAGCTGAAAATTGTTTACTGTTACTCGGGGGTTTTCGGGGTCGCTGATTACGAATCTGAAGAGAGATTTTGAAAATTCAAAATGGCGGAGCCAAGATGGCCGACCAAAATGCGAAAAATTACCCAAACTTTATGAAACTGGGAACTCGGGGGTTTTTGGGGTCGCTGATCACGAATCTGAAGTCAGATTTTGAAAAATCAAAATGGCGGAGCCAAGATGGCCGACCAAAATGCGAAAAATTACCCCAAACTTTATGAAACTGGGTATTCGGGGTTTTTTGGGGTCGCTGATCACGAATCTGAAGTCAGATTTTGAAAACTCAAAATGGCGGAACCAAGATGGCCGACCAAAATGCGAAAAATTACCCGAAACTTGATGAAACTGGGTATTAGGGGGTTTTTGGGTTCGCTGATTAAAAATGTGAAGTCAGATTTTAAAAATTCGAAACTGCGGATCCAAGATGGCTGACGGTAATGTAAAAATTTACTTGATCGAGATAAAACTGGGTACTCTATGTACTCTGAATTTTAAATATATAAGTCTGAGATCTGATTCGTGATCAGCGACCCCGAAAACCGCCGAGTACCCAGTTTCATCAAGATCGGGTACTTTTTCACTTTTCTGTCGGCCACTTTGAATCCACCATTTTGAATTTTTAAAATCTTACTTCAGATTCGCAATCAGCGACCCCACAAACCCCCGAGTACCCAGTTTTATCATTATCGGGTAAATTTTCATATTTCGGTAGTCCATCTTGGATCCGCCATTTTGAATTTTCAAAATCCGTGGTCAGATTCGTAATCAGCGACTCCGGAAACCCTGAGTGTCCAATTTCGTAATATTATCTCTAAAAGGTTCGTCAATGATGCATTTTTTATCTAAAAGTGACCAATTTTAGATTTTGTTTGTTAATTATTAGAAAATTGACAATAATTTTACAGACTGTACACATGAATTTTGATATTTTAACATCCCATGAACATGTAATAACAAAAAAAAGCGGTTAAATCGAATAAAAACTACTTCAAATTCATCAAAAATTGTTTAGGAAAAGGTTGTCCCAATTGGGATCATTATGCCGCACAGGGTTAAATAGCAGAGATAACAGCGGAGACCATTAAGCTTTTACTTTTTAACTCGATATCGGTTAACCGATAAAGAACAATATCGATTACATTTCAGAAGACGTATGATTTTTTAATGTATATAAATTTTTTTTTCTTAAAAGAACAACGCTAATACAGAACATACATTAGAAATGCATTGATCTTAGATTAAACCCATGATAAATATTTAATCATAACACATTATTTTTGGTTATGCTTGATGTCTATTGGTGCAATAATGATGACGACGGCGGTGATGTTGATGACGATAATGATGATAATGATGATGACGATGATGATGATAATGATGATGACAATAGTGATGGTTAGAATGACGATGATTATGATGTCGATGATGGAGACGGTGATGATGGCCATGTTGACGAAGATGACAATGTCGATGACGATGACGACGACGACGACGATTGCGATGCTGATGGTGGTGGTGCTGATGATAATGGTTATAATGAAGATGATGATGTTGATGACGACGATGATGATGGTGAAACGACGATTATTGTAGTGATGACAACGATGATCGTGATAACGATGATTGTGATAATGATGACGATGTTGATAGTTATGATGATGAAGGTGATGATGATGATGACAATCATGACAAAGCCGACGATGATGATGATGATGATGATGATGATGATGATGATGATGATGATGATGATGATGATGATGACACTAATGGTGACGGTGGTCCTCGTGACTATGACGCCGATGACGGTGATGACAATGACGATAATGATGATGTTGATGCCCGAATCACACAAAATTGAACAGCGACTTTGGGCTTTCAAATTTTAATGTATTCTCCGTTATTTTTTAGGAAAGCACATTTTCTGGATGTTTTCAGGTGTGCTCTACATGATGTAATCATTCAAAAATGTGAAAAATTTAATCTTCCACTCTTTCCTGTAAAATTTTCATACAAAATCGCGACTTCTATACGATTTCTTTGTATAAAACAACCGATTATAGGCAGAAAAATAGTTTCTTTATGGAATAAACGGATGTAAACGTGTTATTAATCCTTGTACTTGGGGGTAGTTTGCTTTCAAAATGTTTTTCCTGCAAATAGGAGCCTTTCAAAATCGATTTATTGTCAATTACCGATGTTATCGATTTTGCAAGCTTCGCATTTACAGGAAAATCATTTTGAGGACAAACTACCCTCATATTTTCCCAGTACAAGTATTAATAACACGTTTGTGGCCATTTACTACATGAAGAAACCATTTTCCTGGTTAGAATCGGTCGTTTTCTAAAAAAAAATCATATAAAAAACAAGATTTTTTACGAAAATTTGCCAGCAAAATGATATTTTTTTTTTTAATGGTTGCATCGTGTAGGGTACATCCGAAAACATCTAGAATATGTAGTTTCGTAAAAGAAAAACAGCAACTTCAGTAAAATTTGAAAGCCCAAAGTCGCTATTAAATTTTGTGTTATTCAGGCGTTAATGGATTAAAGTAATCGAAAATTTATATTGATATATCTGGTGGTTCATGTCTGCAGTGTATTAGTAATAAAAAAATAATTTGAAAAATTAAATTACCACTGGTTCTAAACAGTTTCGATTGACATGCAGGAATGTAAATAATGTAATTATGACTTTAAGAAATCAAATTTATTATGCATCATCTGGTGAATTAAAATCTACTTGTAACATTTTTGTTGTACAGTTTGGCAATTTACGACGGTGTTCAGTGACGATTTGCATTATAGCCTGCTTTCGTTTGTCATCTTTCGATAGAACTGCATTGTAATCTTGGGTGAGTGCTACTGCGCGTTCAGCAATATCATTAATGACCTTCAAATGTTTCAATATATCTTGGGCTTGTACATACATTTTTTGAGATTTCCATGTTAGTGGATCTGTATTTAAAAATGCAGTATCAATGTGAAATCTTTCAAAAAATGTTAACGTTCTTGATGTCACAAAATTTTCGAGTTGCAGATCAAACCAACGGTTTAGGTTATCTACGTTTGGGCGTTTTGAACAGCTTTCCATTACTTTTTGATTTTGTAAAAAACTGACCATCCGCGCTTTACTGCCGGCAGGGACATCATTATCAAAAAATGCTAATGCTACGAGCTCTGTATTTAAATACCATAAATGTCTAGAAAATGTTTTTATTGCCGCCTGAGCCACTTTTTGGTTAACCATGTTATAACAATGTAAATATTTCAGGAACGTGATGTCATGGTTTGGCGCAGATATTGCTGTAGGGGCAGTAAACCACGTTTTCACATATACTCTGACAATAAAAATACATATATCAGAAAATCCAGATTTTTCGTGATTGGTAAGGTGAAATTGAGCTCGAAATAAATATATTTTTAGTGAATATAGAGCTTTCGCCATCCACCGTGCATGGTGAACTGCACCTGGTGTTCGAAATGTTATTCCGCGTGGTGGATTTTCACCTAGGAATGTAATGACCAGTTCAAGAAATTCTCTAAAATCATCTCGTGGTTGACGGTGCTGGAAAGTATTAAAATTAATCACATACAATTAATACAATTAGTACAATTAATGCAATTAATAATGTTTGAAATATTAGGACACAAATATTCGAAAATGAATATTTTGAAATCTAAACAGGACAGTTATCGGCCACTATGGTTGTTATTTCAGTGCATTTCACTTTATATTAAGTTCAACAGTGAAAACAAAATTTAGCAATGGACAATTTGCCTTAGTGGTTACCTTTTATTAGTATTCATTTGGTATAGTAACTAAATATGTATTCTGGGAACATTAAAGTGAATTTCTATAAAGTATTAAAATTTTTTTAAAATAGGCAGCAACGGCTTTGGGTGAAATAGAATGGATTGACCCAGTAGTCGGACAGTTAAACTACTGAATTTGGAAAACTTAATGTCGAAAGTGCAATCAGCATTGTTTTTTATTTTAACAAAAGAATGTTAGTCTTGGGGGTTGTCTTAAACTAAACCGTGAGTAATCCTGACATAGAAGTACTTTATACTGATTAAAAAAGTGTATTTTAAGTATAAAAAAAATACAGTTGTCGGTCAGGTGAAGCAGACAGTTACCGGCTACTTTTCACAATACTGAAAAACTTTAAAAAAAAAATAATAAAATTTCGCTATTAATAAAACTTAATTATCTTTGTTGAGATATACTAAACCTAAATTTAAAAAAAAATAACTCATTTGTGACATTTTCTAAACGGTAATTGCATACATAAAGTGGCCGACTACTGTCCTGTTTACCCTATCAAATGAATATTGATAAATATTTCTATTACATTTATAGTTTCATAAAGAATTAATGATAAATTACCTGCAGATGATTGAAGCAAATAGTTAAGATGTCATTTTTTACATCGAACAGTGCAGTGGCAATTTTTGAATCCTTCATGCCAATTTCAAATTTATCAGTATCAATGCTAGGCCATGTTTGCTGAAATCGTTTAAAAACTCCCACATGCGGCCCGTTTGTAGGTGTCTTGATACAAACTTCAAATGCGCTACGTAGAACGAGTTCAAAGATGCGATGTCTACAGGCTAAATGTAACAAGTCCTTCAGCAATGTCTTCTCAATAATAGTACAGGCTCCACCATGGACACCTAACGAAGACAAATTCATCATGGCATCGCTTCGTATGCAAAATAGGCTACATGCATAAAAATTTAAAACATCTGAAAAAAATATATATGCATATTTTAGATTCCCTGAATTCGAAAAAAATATTTTCAATATTATTTGATAGTGAGAAGTCATCGAAAAAAATTAATAAAGTTTGGAAAAAATGTATTCTTCAGAAACGCTTGTGATTGATTGTGTCATCATTATTCATTTTCGTACGCGACCATAGCCGCCGACCAATCATGCATCACAACTAAGTTAAAAAATGAAATACGTTAGTTGACTTGCCAGAATTTCTTTATGAAATAAGTTTCTTGTCACATTTTATTTCAGTTTTGTTGACTATGATTGGTCGACGGGCCTAGTCACAGTCCAAAATGAGTAATGACGGCACGACCAATTACATGCGTTTCCGAAGACCTCACTTTTTATTAATTTTTTTTGACGACTTCTAATTATCAAAAACAAATTTTTTAATTATTTTCGAAATCAGCGAATCTAAATTAAGTATATATATTGTTTTCGGGCATTTTAATTTGTTATGCATGTTCCCTATTGTACATTTGTAAACATTTCGTAATACCCAATAAAAGACTACAAAAATGAAAGTTTTGCTATAGGGGAGAGTGGGTTATAGTGCGGGACTTGGGTGATTTTACGATATTTTTTTTTAAGGAAAAGGGTTCATGGATTGACTCCACAATATAATCAGATCTGAGCTATGCTTCACAATCTCAAAAAGAGGATCCACTTGTAACTGCGTTGATCTATTCTCGAGATACAGCGTGTATAAAACAATGACACATACGGACGGATATACTTACAAGATCACGGACACAAATTTTACTTCACCCCAGACCACAGGTCTGGTCTTTATTGTATTATTTGGCATCCTTAGGGTTTGAAACGTCATCATTTCAAGAAAAACTGTAGGGTCATTTTTTGACCGAGGTGACCACATAAAATATTTCGTCTAGACCTATGGTCTTCAGATTCGTAATCAGCGACCCAAAAAAACGGCATTAGTGTACAATTATGTGACAAATTAATTGGATATAATTTATATTTCAGAAAAGCTTCGTTATAATTATTCAGCCCTTTGTAGTTTTAATCAAGTAAAACAGTTGAAAGGTATTCTAGGTTATGTACTATTACGGCCTTAAGTAAAAGTTGAAAAAAACTAATTTTCAAAGAAATTTTGATGCAATAAAAAAACCCGAGCCCCTGTTCCCTACTCTCCCCTACAAATGACATCATAAACTAACATAAGACTATAACTAATAAGTAGCATCATCGCGTTGTACTTTCAGCAGTTTTCTAATACCTGTGTTCGATGCGGTCGTGTCAAAAGACATTCCTATTACTCGATCTGCTAGGTTCCACTGGTGTAGAAGGTCAAGAACAGCGGCAGCCTGTTCTTCCCCCGTACTTCTTTGTAAAGTTGCAACACCAAGAAGTTGTTCGGTATCAATTCCTGATATTAAAATTGGAAGCTTGTCAACATTACCATTCGATCGAGTTACGCCAGGAAGCATCTTTCCATCCCAGTGTATTATTAACCATTCTTTTGCCTCAAAATTATTTTTTAGGTTTGCTGCGAATTCCAAACGTATAACTTGTCGGTCACGTTGTATTTGTGAACGACTGATCTTTACATCATCTATGTCCTTTCCTAAAGCCACAACACACGAGGACAAAATGTATGCCGCATTTCTGTCGCTCACTTTAGCTCTATCTAAGGCTGCAACCATATTAGGAGTAAGTATTGTTAATTTCCTCTTTTTTTTAGGTATAACTTCCTCCTGAACGGGTCCTTCATGATTTTTCACATCATCCCGAATTCTCAGATTGTAGCTATCATTGCTACAAGAATCTGCAAAATATAAAAGCAAAAATACGCTTTTAATCATAACGTTGTATTACACAGGGCCACAAAATAAAGGGGTGGTCCAGACGAGAGAACTACACTAGTTGATACTTATGGATTCTTCGGTGCTGAAAACGAATCCGATCTCCAAATTTGCCTATCACGTCAGGATTTTGTATAATATAGGGTTAAATAGGCAAAAAATACCGTTTTTCTCAATATTTACGGCTAATTTCCGGTAACCACACATTTTATTTCAGAAATCCTTCAGAGGAATTAAAAAGTATGAGAAAAAACCTTTCCAATGCATTTTTGAAATTGTCCCTATGATTTTTTTTTGGAAGAGTTATGATGGTTTAAAGTTGAGCTCTGAGCTATAGAACAGTATGTAAACCGGACGCTCAGAGCGCAATTTCAAACCATCATAACTCTCCCAAAAAAAATCATAGGGACAATTTCAAAAATGCATTTGAAAAGTCTTTTCTTATACTTTTCAATGCCTCTGAAGGATTTCTGAAATAAAATTTTTGGTTACCGGAAATTAGCCGTAAATATTGAGAAAAACGGTATTTTTTTGCCTATTTAACCCTACATTACCTACATTATACAAAATCCTGACGTGATAGGCAAATTTGGAGATCGGATTCGTTTTCAGCATCGAAAAATCAATCAGTATCAACTAGTGTAGTTCTAAAACTGGACCCCCCTTTATTTTGTGGCACTGTGTTATCAATTTAAAATGAATTATTAAAATTTTAATCGACGTTGTGGATCTCATTGAATTTCCGAAATAATATTTTGCTCTGAGAATTTAAAAAAGATGCTTTGCTGCTAATGATTGTCAGTTCCACTAAAAACAGTATATTAAACTACTTTCGATTTTACTGGGTGTTGTTTAGTGTTTTATAATTTTAAGTAGTTTTTTTGATAAAATATTTAAAAAACACGCTTTTCAGAAATATTTTTTCCGTTTTTTACAAAATTCGTTGTCAAAACGCATTTCCATTGGCTTAAAATGTATTACAACCGGTCACTAGATATGTCCTCTAAAGAAATTCGTCATTCCAAAATTTCTTATTTATTAATAGCGGATCATCGTTTGTTTCGCTGGGGGTTCGCCCCTAGCCAGGGGGCTTGACTCCGGGAACCCCCGTGATTCCCGATGCCATGCATCGCGTTGCCAGACGTCCCCATGCCGATGTCTCAAGTTTTTTTTTTATTCCGGCGCTCTATGCATTTTGAATTAGGCTATATTTACCAAAGATTAGGATTCAGCGACCTCAAAAACTCCCATGTATGTAATTTCACCTGAATTTAACGACTTTTTGAATTTTTGTATTTTTTTGTCTCTTTTGACTTAATCCGCATTCTGAATTTGGTTACAACACTTATGTCGATAAGCAATATAATGCACACTGGAGAATTTTATATATTGGTTTTTCTACAACCATTGTCACGATAGGACTAAAAAAAAGTTTAAAGGTGATGTCACAGTAATACTGTCGATAATTTTAGTACGCATTGGAAGAAATTTGTGTTATGTACGGGATCTGTCACGATAGAATTGTAAAAATAAAAAATTTATTGGCTCTATCACAGTATTGCTGTCGAGAACTGTAGTGCATACTGGAAAATTTTATAGTTGGATAATGTAAGGGTATTGTGGCGATAGGAATAAATAAAAAAAGTTAAAGGTTATGTCACAAAAATAGTGTCGATAAAAGGCATCACGATAACAAAGACAAAAATGAACCAAACTGTACTAAAGTAGACTGAACAGGACAAAAATGAACTAAACTATATGAAAATTTGGATATGTTGTTCGACATTTTGCAGCTGTCATTTTTAATTTCGTATAAATCTAACTGCAAATTCGTATTCTGCGATTCTAAAGTAGCACACGAATAATAATAAAAATCACAAAAATTAGATTAATATTTCATATTTTACACCCGCCTTTTTGTATCCGTCATCTTCAATTTAGCATAAATATAGTCAGATTCGCAATCATCAACCCAATAGAAGCTCCGGTTTATGAGTTTCGTTAAAATTGAGTTACTTCTGCACCTGTACCTAACAATTTATTACGATTTCGATAAATACACAATTATTTCTTTTATCGACCACCGTTTTAGTAATAAGACAATTTTAATAAATAAAACATCTAGTATGGTGGATTTCTGTAGTGGACACCGAGTATATGTTTGTGATACATTTTTAGTCAATAGGAATACGTTTTGGTAACAAAACCTGTCAAAAACGAACAAAATTATTTCCGAAAAAACCTGCTCTCTAAAATCTTTAAAGCGAAAACTCCGCAATTTCACTGTATTACATTGCCGATCGTTTTGCGCTGTTATGCAGTGAAATTTCACTGTCTTGCAATGAGATTTCTGAATTTTAACTTTCAGGATTTTAGCGAGTGTTTTTACACATTATTTTCAAAAAATATCACATATTTAGTCCTTTCACAATAAATTCGATGTTACTCATTAACAATTTAACAATTTTTTGATAAATACATGTTTGGAAACACCCTGCATCAAAAAAGAATAAAAAATACCGTACATTGTACATCATTTTAATTTTTCCTTCTAAATGTCAACTCATAATGAAGAGCATCGCAAACAACTTAGAACAAATGACATTAAGGTACTACTAACCTTTAGAACGTATTAAAAAGGTAGATTTCTTTTCTCAGCTCTGATATAGAAATTGAGTACGAGACTTTTTTGAGGATATTAGTACACATCTATAGAACACAAAAAAATTTTAATTTTTTATTTTTACTTTATCTTGCAATCTGTAGGTGTCGTCAAAATCAAGCACCTGAAATGGAATTTGTCTGATGGCGGACAGATTATCTCGAGATTCGCAAGTCAGAAACAAAAAAATGAAACGGCATTTTAAAAAGGAAGGTATTTTACATGACAATTGACCACAATTAATATAAAATCGATAAAAATAAAAAAATGTCGGATGTTTGAAATAATTTATGCGAAATTGACCGTGTTTTTCACGACTTTTTTCTCCACAAAAATGTTTTATTATTACTTTTTGGTCATATTGTGGCAAATTGTCATACAGGACACGTTAACGAACAAAACTAGCCGTCACTCAGTAAAATCGGTTAAGTATATTGGAAGATAATCTGTCCGCCAGTTGAAAAAACATCATTTTGAGAAAAACGCGTTTAAAGTTTTTTCGTTATATTTATCGAATATTTTTTTGAAAACTTTATTTTTATCAGCATGAATTTCTGCACAATGCTTTGGGAGTAAGTTTTTAAAGGTATAAGGAGTTAAAAAATGAAAAAAAAAATCAATTTTTTTTTAATTCTAAAGGTTAGTATTACCTTAAACACAATTATCTCAACTGTTTTTAAAAACTTACCTTTAGTACATTCTACCATATGACCAAATGGGGTACTTAAATAGCTCTTATCATGCATATCAAATACTTGAGTAAGTTTTTGTTTAAACTGTTCTCGTTTTTTATCCTCATTTGCTGTTTGCCTCTTAATACTTTTTTTAAGTTCGTCCATTCATTGAATACGGATACCAACATATCAACTGATCGCTTCGTAGATTTCATTGGCATCTTCTTCTCATCCCAAAATTCTTTGACGTTTGTCACAGCTTTATCAGCACTATTTCGCACAGTGAAATTTAAAATATTATGATAATAAAAAACGATCGTAATGCATCTCCAACTGTTGGTAAAGTGGACACTATTATTTTTTCCGTTTCAGAACCGACTAGGAAAATAGGCTTAACAATTCTTGTTTCCATTTTAATAATTTACAGTTATATAATTTCGATTTCATATAAGAATAAAGTAAAGAAAGAATATTCTATATTATATGCAAATTTCGAAACGAATAACGGAGAACTAATGTCAAAATTTACGATATTTGCTAGTATTATTATTTACTTGTCATTGACATTGGACATAGTGTTGTTATTGAAATAATAAAGTTTGTGAAAAATTTATTCTATAAACATTGTCTCCACCTCTATTTTTCGGAAAAATGTGTTTATGAATTTTATTCTATATGAGACATTTTGAATATAAATATCATAATTAAGATATATCTTAAAATACTTTTTTTCTCAAAACCATAACTAGGGATGGGCGATATCCCATTTTGAATATCAATATTCGATATGAAAAAAAGATCGATATTAGCGATATGTCGATAATATCGATAATATCGAAATATCGCATATCGAT
Organism: Trichopria drosophilae; assembly: GCA_030407085.1. NCBI lineage: Eukaryota > Metazoa > Arthropoda > Insecta > Hymenoptera > Diapriidae > Trichopria > Trichopria drosophilae. The sequence goes on along the minus strand of CM059584.1, from coordinate 61,657,867 downwards.
AATACAGGAAATGTAGATGATTTGAAAATATTTATAATATCAAACATTGGAATAGGTATTAGTTGGCCAAAGATTAAAAGATTTTAATTTGATACTATATGAACAAACTATGTAGAACATAGATAAAATAAAATAATATCGATGTTATCGATAATATCAATGACGTACTTTAGTAAAAAAATATCGTACGTTAAATTGTTACACGTGTAAAATGCAAGATTAAAAAGTGTGCCTTATCACTACAGCTTTGTTCGGGCAGTGAACACCTCACTCATCAAAATCGCTTTATTTGACATTTGTTTTATAATATTGACATAGTCCGAAATGCCTACAATTGAAGTATATTTCTGTTTCGGAACCTAAATAGTTGGCTCGGTCAAAATTTGCCGAACCTACACAGCCCAAACCCGACTAGAATTGGACGACGATGATGATAATGACAATGACCATGACGATGGCGCTGATGATGATGATGATGATGTCGGCGATGATGATGTTGTTGACGATGATGACGATGTTGACAATGATGATGATGACAATGAAGACGGAATTTATAATGGTCATCATAATCATCGCCGTCACCACCATTGTCATCATCACCATCATCATCATCGTCTCCATCATCGTCATCATCATCATCATCATTATCATCATTATCGACATCAACATCACCGCCGTCGTCATCATTATTGCACCAATAGACATCAAGCATAACCAAAAATAATGTGTTATGATTAAATATTTATCATGGGTTTAATCTAAGATCAATGCATTTCTAATGTATGTTCTGTATTAGCGTTGTTCTTTTAAGAAAAAAAAATTTATATACATTAAAAAATCATACGTCTTCTGAAATGTAATCGATATTGTTCTTTATCGGTTAACCGATATCGAGTTAAGAAGTAAAAGCTTAATGGTCTCCGCTGTTATCTCTGCTATTTAACCCTGTGCGGCATAATGGTCCCAATTGGGACAACCTTTTCCTAAACAATTTTTGATGAATTTGAAGTAGTTTTTATTCGATTTAACCGCTTTTTTTTGTTATTACATGTTCATGGGATGTTAAAATATCAAAATTCATGTGTACAGTCTGTAAAATTATTGTCAATTTTCTAATAATTAACAAACAAAATCTAAAATTGGTCACTTTTAGATAAAAAATGCATCATTGACGAATCTTTTAGAGATAATATTACGAAATTGGATACTCAGGGTTTCCGGAGTCGCTGATTACGAATCTGACCACGGATTTTGAAAATTCAAAATGGCGGATCCAAGATGGACTACCGAAATATGAAAATTTACCCGATAATGATAAAACTGGGTACTCGGGGGTTTGTGGGGTCGCTGATTGCGAATCTGAAGTAAGATTTTAAAAATTCAAAATGGTGGATTCAAAGTGGCCGACAGAAAAGTGAAAAAGTACCCGATCTTGATGAAACTGGGTACTCGGCGGTTTTCGGGGTTGCTGATCACGAATCAGATCTCAGACTTATATATTTAAAATTCAGAGTACATAGAGTACCCAGTTTTATCTCGATCAAGTAAATTTTTACATTACCGTCAGCCATCTTGGATCCGCAGTTTCGAATTTTTAAAATCTGACTTCACATTTTTAATCAGCGAACCCAAAAACCCCCGAGTACCCAGTTTCATCAAGTTTGCGGTAATTTTTCGCATTTTGGTCGGCCATCTTGGTTCCGCCATTTTGAGTTTTCAAAATCTGACTTCAGATTCGTGATCAGCGACCCCAAAAAACCCCGAATACCCAGTTTCATAAAGTTTGGGGTAATTTTTCGCATTTTGGTCGGCCATCTTGGCTCCGCCATTTTGAGTTTTCAAAATCTGACTTCAGATTCGTGATCAGCGACCCCAAAAACCCCCGAGTTCCCAGTTTCATCAAGTTTCGGGTAATTTTTCGCATTTTGGTCGGCCATCTTGGTTCCGCCATTTTGAGTTTTCAAAATCTGACTTCAGATTCGTGATCAGCGACCCCAAAAACCCCCGAGTTCCCAGTTTCATCAAGTTTCGGGTACTTTTTCGCATTTTGGTCGGCCATCTTGGTTCCGCCATTTTGAGTTTTCAAAATCTGACTTCAGATTCGTGATCAGCGACCCCAAAAACCCCCGAGTTCCCAGTTTCATCAAGTTTCGGGTAATTTTTCGCATTTTGGTCGACCCTCTTGCCTCCGCCATTTTGAGTTCTCAAAATCTGCCTTCAGATTCGTGACCAGCGCCCCCAAAACCCCCCGATACCCCAGTTTCATAAAGTTTGGGTAATTTTTCGCATTTTGGTCGGCCATCTTGGATCCGCAGTTTCGAATTTTTAAAATCTGACTTCACATTTTTAATCAGCGAACCCAAAAACCCCCGAGTACCCAGTTTCATCAAGTTTCGGGTAATTTTTCGCATTTTGGTCGGCCATCTTGGTTCCGCCATTTTGAGTTTTCAAAATCTGACTTCAGATTCGTGATCAGCGACCCCAAAAACCCCCGAGTTCCCAGTTTCATAAAGTTTGGGTAATTTTTCGCATTTTGGTCGGCCATCTTGGTTCCGCCATTTTGAGTTTTCAAAATCTGACTTCAGATTCGTGATAAGCGACCCCAAAAAACCCCGAATACCAAGTTTCATAAAGTTTGGGGTAATTTTTCGCATTTTGGTCGGCCATCTTGGCTCCGCCATTTTGAGTTTTCAAAATCTGACTTCAGATTCGTGATCAGCGACCCCAAAAACCCCCGAGTTTCCAGTTTCATAAAGTTTGGGTAATTTTTCGCATTTTGGTCGGCCATCTTGGCTCCGCCATTTTGATTTTTCAAAATCTGACTTCAGATTCGTGATCAGCGACCCCAAAAACCCCCGAGTTCCCAGTTTCATAAAGTTTGGGTAATTTTTCGCATTTTGGTCGGCCATCTTGGCTCCGCCATTTTGAATTTTCAAAATCTGTCTTCAGATTCGTAATCAGCGACCCCGAAAACCCCCGAGTAACAATTTTCAGCTGTTTTCCTTGTAAAAAAAAATGTACGCAGCTGCAAGAGTTAAATGGGAAAACTTTATGCCCTCTGCGCGACCTCTAAATATCGTCCGATCGTCTCCAGCAGGTGACCAAAATTTTTGATATTTTTTGTACTTTCGATTCATGACTAGCCGTTCTTGAATCATGGACAGACGTCTTCACATTTCAAAACTTCGAAATCTTTGGGCCACCCTAATATATATAGTGATCCCATACCAACGAGCGGAACTTGAACAGTTGATGCGGCAGAAATGTAGCTCTATTTTGATTGGCCAACTGACTAACCAATATAACTCCGCAGGCGAGAAAGAAAGACGGAACTCTTCTATCGCATCTACGGAACTGTCCGGCTGTTTTGGCTACCCAGGTGACAAGCTGACCAAGAATACCTTATATCCAGATATAGCTGCATTCTTTTTTTTCCGTGTATGTTGTAACGTTGAATTTTTGTATTTAAAAAAAAAGTTTTATTTCGGCCTATAAAAATTTTCCAAAAAAATAATTACAAGTTACACATTATTTTGTTTTCACACCGGACGCGATCCTAAGTGCGATTTCCGCTGGGCTGATCCGACCCCCAGGTATCCTTTGGCCAACTGCGCCAACGAGAGTGGAACTTCGCGTTCCAGTCTCCCCACCCCGCCACTCCTTCTCACTCGTTCTCGCCACCACATCTTATTTTGACTAATTACAAAAATATAAAGAAAATGATCTCTTTCCATCTCTATCTCTTACTCCCGATCTTGCTGTTTATCTCTCTCGCTATCACTCTTTTTGGCTTCTTCAATAAACTTTGCCCTCTCTCTCTCTCTCTCTCTCTCTCGCGCGCGCGCGCGCTCTTTCTTTCAATCCAAGCTACTAGGGGATGGGCAGAACAACAATAATTCAAGTTTTCGATAGACTCGGGTGGATCTACTAAATGTCCTTCTAGTCTTCGATCCGATCCCGACAATCTACTCACTTGAAACCATTGTTTTGTTCCCCCTCCCCCTCACTCTCCCTTCTACGTCATCACTACTGACGTAACGCGGACGAAATCGAAGGCGAGTATCCAAAAATCAAATTTGAATCTACGCACTCCTCGAGCCTGACTTTCTCCCCCCTCTCCTCTCTTCTACTGTCCCTTGCTATCATTCTTTCGCTCCATCTCTCTCCATGACTCTTTTTAGTACACCCTACTCATCCCACTCACCCTCCACCTCTCACCGTCATTATCGTCTTATTCTTCTCTCTCTCTCTCTCTCTCTCTCTCTCTCTCTCTCTCTCTCTCTCAAGCTATTCACTCCCATCGCTCCCTGTCACCAACTCCACACTACCCGCCACTCGCTACCCCTCGTACTTCACTCCCTCATAACTCCTATACTTTTTCTTACGCCGATTATCGCATTGCGATTTCCGAAGAGGAACTGCCGTTTTCGAATTTTCATCGAGAACGGCTAACGCACATTTCGACCTCCAAAACCTACCTTTTTCATATTAAATTTAATATGTTGCCGAAAACGCACATTCGTGTACCATTCCGCATGTGTGCGACATAAACAACGTCCCAACACAAACGTATTTCGGCAGGGTTCATTATCAATAGACGAAAGACATCGTGTCTTCGTCATACAATGGGACGCACCGTCCTTATCATAACAACTCACCGGCACGCTGTGCCTCGACCGCCAGGGCACTTATAAATAATATATATTTACGGTTTTAATATTTATGTTTTCGAGAGGACAATCCATATAATTTAAGTAGTGACCCTGTCACAATGTATATATATATATATACAGCATGTATAGGATGTTGCGTGATAAGAACTTGGCGCGAGGAGCGACCGCTCCTCTTGATATTAAGATAGCATAAGCTGAAACAATGGAAAAATACGATAATATATTTTAAATGAAATTACATTATTTTTAGTATATACAGAGTGTCATGGAGATGTCAGCATTATCGGTAATTATCGTATTTAATTGTTATACAAACTTTTATTTTAAAATAGGTTAGGTTATCGAACACATGTATTCGCATTTAACCGATTTTTCTTTCTCAAAAAATAATTATTTAAAAAATGATTAAAATTCTTTTAAAATATAACGATACTATTTTTGTTTTTTATAATATTGTTAGATTGTGTTATCTATTTTATAATAATATGTTGGTGCACGAAAATAACAATTAAATTAGACGGTCGTATACGTATTAAAATGAAAGATGACTGTAATTGCTTTGTGGCTAGCACCAATCCGCCATATAGGTAAAGTCTCGAAAAAGGCTTTGCTCTAAGTCACTAAGTGGTCGTGGATCCTTTGGTGGAGTAAGATGTGGTTTCTCTGAAGTGAATTCTTCATCAAAGTTACTAACATCTTCTACGGAATTCTGAAAAACAATTTAGAGTAACAAATGAATATATGTTCAGTAATTAACATATATGTATAAGGCTTTTAAATGTAAATTATTTTTTCAGAAATTATGTATGCATTAATATTGGGTAAAATTAATGATAGTTGTCGATTAAATAATTTCATGTAATAGATTCTGGATTATAGCTTATTTTTTACATCATGTTTTTATACCTGTTCTGTGTTGACTTGTCAATCAGCAATAAAGTTTAATGTAAGAAGTTAATTTACGCAAAAACAACCAAAATCAAAATAAGTGACATCCTTTTATATAACTTTCGATTAAAAAATTGCAGGTGTAGATATTATATTCTGCTAATTAAATTAAATATGCTTGATACATTTGTATTGGTTCAATAATATAGCTTTTTCACATCCTTTCAGAAAACATTTTAAATAATGTCCAGTTTCTCAATGGTTTTTATTTAAAAAATCCTTTAAAAGATATCGGATATATATATATTTATTTATATATATAAATATATATAAATAGAAATTTGCTGACCAACACTGCATCCAACAGGATAACAAGAGCCCGAATCAAATGTTGATGGTTACTGTATGCTGACCAGAGATCATTAAATACAAGTCTTATGGATAGGGATCCAGATACGTTGGTTTCAATAATGGATGAAGGTAGGCAATATTTTATAACTGGCACTGCGACCTCAACTGTTCACGCAGGATCTATGAAGATCGAGCTTAAAAGCGACAGTAAGTTCGATATCATCCGTATTGTTTGTGTTATTAGGAAATCAGAGTCCAAATTCGCGAGTCCTTATTCTTCTTGTGAAGAAAAAGGATGGATCAGACCGCATGTGCATTGATATTCGAAAATTCAATGATATTACGATAAAAGAGCGTTTTCCTTTACATTTAACTATACGATTAAACGAACTTACCTGTGAAGTTCGATAGTAATTATAGGACCGTCTCGTTCGAAGGGATTACTATTGTAGTCTGCTACTTTCCATCTGAGTGCCACAAAGTTTAAAGCCAAAAAACAAATATATACATAACCATACTATCACATTCAATTATTCTATGCTTCATTTAGTTTAGATCAGTTACGAATAGAAGAATTATATAAATTTATACATTTTTGGGGTAGGGTGAGTAATAGATTACGATCGAACTTCACAGGTAAGTTCGTTTGATCGTGTAATTATACTTCCCGCCTAGTTCTCGGGATTACTACTGTAGATATTTAGAGTTGACAATTTTCTAAAGTATTATTCTTCTTCAAGGATGATTATTTTATTTTTGTAATTATTTGTGAAACAATATGAACACAACAATAGTTATAATTAATGGTAATACACTAATCGTTACCTTGAAATACCGCAAGACAAAAACTATAATTCGAAGGTACAATTGGTCTGTTATAGAAAGCGGCAAAAACGGACGAGTTTTGAGGCCAACCCACCGTTCGTCGTATAGTATTTAAATCTAGACCTTTTTTATAAGCATTCGATATTATCGCATGTCTTACCCTATGTGCTGTGAACTGCTTATCAACACCACAGCTGTGAAAGGTTTCCTAGTGGTCAAAAATAATTTTGTTGTATTCTGTCTTAATTTTGATGTTACATTTAGATAATGTTGTAAAGTTCTTGCTAAACAAAGCTCAGGTTTATCATTAAAAAACGGCAGTACGAGGCAAGACTGATATGCACCTACTCTAGACGTTTTTAAAATGGCTTCGACTTGCATCTCAGCCCCTTTATCTGAGAATATAATGAGGTTTATATCGATACGGGAAAAAGTTTGAATTCGATGGCCCGTGCCTAAAGCAAGCAACATAATTAATTTCTCAGATAATTTTTGTAAATCTAGGGGTTCAAGAGGGAACCAACCAGCAAGTTTATAAAGGACAGGTGTAATGTCCCATGTTTTTGAGTATTTTGGACGCGTAGGTTTTAACCTATATACTTCTCTGAAAAAACGAGTCATATGAGGGCTTTTTATATTTCGTAAAGTTGAAAAGCGTAATGAGCTAATTACCATTCCGCGTCAACATTACGAATTCTGGATTCCCTATCGGCATCTTTATTGTCCTTAGAGGCGATGTAAGATGCATATATCCAAAGGTGTCTATCCTCACACCATTTCCAAATCTTTCTACTTAATAAATCAAGATGAGGATATTGAATTCCACCCATCTTGTTGATATAAGCTATAGCTGTTGTGTTATTGACCCGTAAAAGAATCTCGCAGTCATGAAGTTCAGAAGCAAAAGTCTTTAAGGCCCAAAAAACTGCTGTAAAGTTCTAAATAATTTATACTTAAAGAAGATTCTTGACCATGCAAAAACCCATGAGCAGATTCTTTATTACAAAAAGCACCCCAACCCGATTTTGATGCATCCGAATAAATCACTGTTGCAAAAACAAACTGACGGATTGGGCATTGTGATGATACATTTAATGAAACCAATTTAAATTAGGTTGGAGAGAATTTGAAAATTCAAATCGTGCATCATAATCTCCGTTAGCCATAATCAGTGCTTGGAACTTTGCACGCTCTAAAGCTTTAGTATATCCCATTCCATACGAAATTGAAGGACAACATGATACAGGAGTTCCAATTAGTTGCACAAAATCTAGAATTGTACAGTCCTTTTCTTTAAAAAATTATGTAACAAATTAATTAAATGTTCTTATTTTTTAATTGGTTAAAACAAGTTAGCTTTTCTGAGTTAAACGTAAAACCCAAAAAATCCAAATTTGTTCGAGGTAATAAAAAACTTTTATCATAATTAATTACGAAACCGAGTGATTGGAGTAATTCAACTGAAGTTTTTGAACGTTATCTACACATTTATCGAAGGATGTACCCAGAAAAAGAAAGTCATCTAAATAAATTGTGGAGGAAAAGCCTTTGCTTCTCAAATAATTCACTACTGGTTTCATGATCTTTGTAAACACAAAAGGACTTATATTCAATGCAAAGGGCAAACAATTAAATTCGTATAGGTTATTGTCGAAAGAAAATCTTAAAAATTGTCTGTAATTTTTATCGATCGGAACTAAGAAATATGCATTTTTTATCCAGAGTTGCCATAAAACAATCTCTCGACATTAATTTGGAAGCTGTTCGATGATCTTCTAATATGAAATGAGGTACTTTAATGAGTTCATTTAATTTTTTCAGATTGAAAATAAATCGCTTTGATTTATTTTTTCAGTCAATTAGGAAAAAGGAAGATAGAAATTCGCCATCCATGGGTTTGCAAGTACTAATCGCGCCCATAATTAATAAATCATTAAATTCGTTTTCAAGAGATGTGAATTCTTCTTGGGATCAATTTTTTGTAGACAGCGGACTCTTTTGCCATGGTTTCCGCTTAAACGGAATTTGGAAACCTTTCACGCATTGAAGGACATATTTATTGGAAGTTATCTTTTTCCAAGCGGGAAGGAAGTTTTTCAGACGTCCTGCAAACCGTTCCCCTATTACCGGTTCTGTCATCATGATCGGACTCTGTCGGTTGGCTGGTTCGGAGGATGTCTTCGAGATAGTGTTGATAGCCTTTTCTTCAGGACTTGATTTCTTGCTGAGCCACCACGGTTATTGTTGCCCGGCCATGATGATTTTTGGTTCTTCATGAATGAGCCTTTCGAGTTTAAATGCTCAGAAGTTTGACCATAATTTCTCTTTCATAGACGTTGCCGGCCTAAGAGATTTAGACATCTTTTCCAAGGAATTAACCTCGTTGATTTTTTGGTCAGATTGTCGCCAAGCAAATAGATATCTCTGTCGGATTTATCTAAAATTGTCTTCACCGATTTATTATGCCCGGGAGCAATAAATGCTCTTCTAGCGACAGTGTCACCATGATGAAGATTTGTGATTAATTTTCCGATGTCAGATAAAAGTTCTAAAAGTTTGATGACATTTGAAGTTTCTTCTGTATTTTCCAACAATCAATTAATTCCCTGACCTAAAGCCGCTAATGCCGAACCCGCTAGTGGTTGTGAGTGTTGGAAATGCTTGTCCCTCTTCACAGCTGTCTCGCTCATAGATAAAAGCATGACAGGGTTAACCTATGGTGCATCGAGCAAAATATTTCCTTGTCGCGAATATTTATTTAAGAAAATTTCGACTTCTTCTTTTGGAAAACCAGATTTCAGCAAATATTTCCATCTGGTAATTAATTGTGAATTTAAATTGACATCACCTGATTTAGGAATTTTTGGGTCATCGCCGAGTACATTTAACCTATTTTGGTCAATCGATCCTGGAGAATTATTTTCTTTTGAAATTTTAGCCTCGCTAGGATTACCAGCAGAATCAGTAACTGCTTTAGTTGTAACACCAGCAGTGATGTCGACATAATCGGTCATATCATTTGGTACATTAACCTCATGTGTACCAAACATACCACGTATCTCACCAGTCTTGTCTATTCTTTCTTTAGAAGAGGCTTCTGCAAGGGATACATGAAAATTATAGTCTTGTACTTATGCACAAGCTCTATAACATATACCGGCACTCATCATGAGTATGAACTTCACCGTGTAGCAAAATATTCCTTATGGAAAATAAACTTACTGCTTTTTCTAGAAACAGAAGATTCACGAGATGTATTTCTAGAACGACATCGGGAAGAATAGTCTCTCGAAAAACGATGGCGGGAAGAACTTCTCGACGACCGAGAACTGTTAGAATAAGCCGCATGAGAAGATTTGCTTAATCTTTTTCTTCAGTTTCTTCACTTGTCTAAATAATTCGTCAATATTATTTGTATCAGAAGAAGAATAATCACATTTTGCGATGTCTTCCCATCTTTGAAGCATCAATTTAAAATTTTCGAAAATTGGTTAGTTTTTATTAACGATGCGTACACGTCAAACACAAAGAAACGAATGAAGCATAGAATAATTGAATGTGATATTATGGTTATGTATATATTTGTTTTTTGGCTTTAAACTTTGTGGCACTCAGATGGAAAGTAGCAGACTACAATAGTAATCCCGAGAACGGGACGAGAAGTATAATTGATGATTATGTTGATCAACGGCAGATCATAAATACTTCGCCAGTCTCGATATGGCTACATGTGTAACGGTGTGTTTTGTTATGAGGCACCTTGCTTAGAGGTGGCGGTATTTTAGAGGAATATAAAGAAAAATAAGGGGTATGGAAGGAATCCTTCAATTATTTTGTTTATATTTATTATTGTGTTTTTGTATTTTATTACTCTCGTTTGTGGTACATCCTGTTGAGAGGTGACTTCCGGAATAGACCGAAAACTTAATTCGCAGATACAAAGATGAAAACCATAAAATAAACGCAAAACGCAGGAAATATAAGATATTAAAAAAGAACAGAAAAAGATAAGAATAAAACAAAATAAAACAAAAGCGCAGTACATTTCATAAAACTAGAACTAGTCGCCAGACAAGAATTGTCTTCGCACGAGTATTGCTCTTATGAATTTAAATAAAATTTTCACTGAGAAATGGTCAGGCTTGCAGATCAGAGTACAAAAAATGTTATTCGGAGAACACGCGGATACATTAGCAACAAAATCACGTCTCACTGGTGCGAGTAAGGGGCATTCCGTAAAAATGTGACATAGAGAATCGGGGACATTCATATTGCATAGCGAGCATGGTGATTGGGGATTATAGATGAGACGCATACCGGCGAGAGAAAGCGAACGCATGAAGACTGGCGTTAATCTAAGTTGAGCTCTCACTCTTAGATAAGGCAGAGGCAGACGAGGCGGATACAGCGTATACGACGAGTCGCTGAGCTGACGGTAGATTGGTAGCTGAATATTTTCGGAGTTAAAATATCTTGCCAGATCTTTAGCTCTGCAAGAATCTGCATATTTAGCAATTAGTCGCGGACCAACGCTCGCCCAGGACTCAGCGCTAAAGCTGCCTCGCAGGACATCAACCTCCGCCTCATCCAAGAGCGAGAAAAGCTGCGTGAGCCAGTTACGGGGCTCTTCTGGAGATATCATGGATAATTCTCTGAAACGAAAAAGTAGAATCTTGGGCAGCCTTGAGTCGGGAAGTCGGTGGATCTTAATTACCCATTTTATCGATCGATTTAGTATCTCAACCGCAATCGGAGGGATACCGAGTTCTAATCGTATTAGATAAGCTGGGGTGTTTCTTGGCAAATGGAGAAGTCTTTTGAAAAAGTCGATTTGCACCAACTCCAGCCTATTCAAGTGGCGGAGAGCCCAAAACGGAGCCGCATATAATAGTACCGATGTAACCATAGCTTTGTACAGTTTCCAGTATGCGTCCCATGCGTCGATTTTAGCGGAATTTATTACGCCTAGGGACGCGGCTGCTGCGGCCCTAGTTCGAGTAACGGCGTCCTCGGAGGGCTGAAGGCCTGACGTTGATGAGGAAAACACTATACCTAAAAACATGTATACGCTTTTTACTTCGACAGGAATATTATTGAAAAGAAAGCCTCTTGAGAACTGATCGAGCGGACCGGCCCTTCTGAAACAGACTATCTTAGTTTTCTCGACATTTACAGTGAGCTGGTTAATCGAGCAGTAATCAGAGAGGATTTTAAGCTTACGGCGAAGGTCTGAGGGGGAAAAAGCAAGAATGGTAAGGTCATCGGCATAGAGGAGCATTAGTAGATCCGTGGATCTGGTAACATCCACTCCACGTACCTTATTGTGGTACTATTATTCGAAAATAAGTAACTATGTCTGACAAATATAATATAAACAATAACGGACTCAAAATTTCGCCTTGAAGTACGCCTACAGTTACGCTAAATCGCGACGTTTCCCCGTTTTCCTTGTTATACAGCACTGACGCAGAGCGATAAAGCGCACTAAGCACCCTGACGAATTTTGCGCTAACACCTAGTCCAAGTATCTTTCGCCATAGAAGATCGTGAGGGACGGAATCAAAGGCTCTCTTAAAGTCCACAAAAAGGCTATAAAGTTTCGCGTTCCGGCGTCTCAAAACGACCTGCGCGGAAGCGAAAAGGCAGAAGATATTATCCTCCGTCCTTCTCCCACCACGAAAGCCGGATTGTTCCTCCGGTAGGATGTCTCTCTGCGTAGCCCACTTGGACTGGCGTGTACATAGGATCCGTAAAAAATGTTCGCCAGTGCGTTAGTTATTGCGATTAATCGGTAGTTAGAAGGATCGTTACGGGCGCCCTTCTTATGCAAAGTAAAGATCGTCGAATCAGCCCATCCTAACGGGAAGGCTTCCGCTGTAAAAATTCTATTAAAGAGCGAAAGAAGGAGAGAAATCCATTGAACGTCCATATGCTTAAACAGTTCCGCAGGTATTTTATCCGAACTAATGGCCTTTCCTACCTTCAGGGTCCTTAGACTTTCCCTAAGTTCAGACACAGAGAAAGGTGAGTCCAGCGCGGGATCAAAAGTACCAAAATACTGCACGGGCGGCGATTCTATTTCCGGAAAGATCTCGCGGAAGAACGCATTCCAGTTTTCGTCTTACACTTGATGGCGTAGTGTAGGTTTCGAACGAAATTGGCGTACTGCAGACCAAAAATCTGCTGAGTTACGGACTTCCGCGAATCTGTCGGCAATATTAGAGTCATAAGAGAGTTTTTTGGCAGCTAGTAAATTTGAGTAAGACCTACGGGATTCCTTGAATTCTTCCAATACGGCCGCGCTGTATCCAGACCCCCTCATATGTCTCAGGGTGCGAGCTAGTGACCTCTTAGCGGAAAGACATTCCTTGTCAAACCACTTTTTCCTGAATCCTAACGGCGAGAGGTTATTGCTAATAACACAGTCTTTTAAAAGGCCGGAAGAAAGCGCCGAGCCACGCATCGTTACTCTTAAATGGTTATAACACTCGTCGAGATCATTACAAACAGCAGAAATAGTGTTTAGAAACGAGGCCGCGGGAAACGCATCATATAACGTAAACGCACTAGTTGCTCCGTCCGAGGGGTTTTGAAAACGAGTCACACGATGCAATACAGAGCTTTGAGCAGGTGCCTGCGAGGGAGAGTTATCTTCGAAGAGATAGAGTTCTACTGACACTGGCAAATGGTCAGAGCCATAAAGATCATCGCCTATCGCAAGATCGTGAATATAATGAACATGCGGTATCGAGACCCAGACAAGGTTAAAAACACTGAAACCCCTCTGTCCGAGAAAAGTATAATGCGCAGGAAAATCACTTAACGTTCGACCGTTTAATAAAACAAAATTGTTTATGGACATAAAATCGGACAAAAGGGTTCCGCGTTGGTTGAGATTCACGTCATAGGATCGTCTACAAACTCGCACAGAGGACTCTTCAAAAATTTGAGCTACATCACTTAATGGGTCAGACGGACCGATTCGACAGTTGAAATCGCCTCCTAAAATGAAAATACAGTCTGGAAACTGGTCATTCAGTGAGTCTAGAACAATTTGTAGGGAGGAGAGCAGTGGTTCTAAATCGGAGAGAGGAGAGAAATAAAAGGAACCGACAATTAAATTTAGCGGATTCATATTTAATTTATAAAAGAGCCAATGAGGTGACGAGTTTAACACAGTGAAACTAGAGTTGGGATCAATTAAGGACAAAAGACCTCCGCTACAACGGCCAAAGTTACTGGTGCGGATGGCTGGTGAATTAATCACTGAATGATCAGTAAGCAGATCCTCTGCGCGGATTTCGAGATCCCGCCAAGTTTCTGAAAAGTTTATAATTTTTGTGTGCGGAATAAAAACAATTCTTTTTAATGTTAAAAAAAACCATGAGCGTTCCAGAAAACTATTTTTAACAAATTCTGACGAATAGGCGACTTAATACAAACGGGCGATGATACTACATCTGGTGGCGATGACGATGAAACGTTGACAGAAGACGAAGGACGGGGACAAATTAAAAACCCGTTTCTAAGGATTATGAGAGCGTTTCGGTGTCCATGGATGACGGTCTTACGTAGGCATTCGCGGTTTTTTTACTAGAGCTGGCTTGCGCTCGACTTGCAGAGGATGAGCGGAACGAGGCCGAATTTCCTCCCATTACAGGCTCAGAGCATGGAATATTAAGTCCTGGTCCGCATCCGACCATTTCAGCCATACGTTATTGGTGGCTATGGCATCGCCCTTTTTTTTTAATAACTCGCCTCTAGAAGCGGCGGCGCGGCGAGCTACTCTGATTGATGAAGATGTTCATGGACTGGAGGTACGTCGGAGGGTTGATGCAGATTTGCCTAGCGGCGGCTACCGAAGATTCCAGAGGAAACTTCGCAGAAAGCAATTTATAAATTTCCTTTCTTAGCGGACTCGGACCGGGGGCAAACCCGGTAAGGATGATGTGCTTCCTCTTGAGTATTTTTTCCTGTGCCTCAAGTTTAGTTTTAAGCGTGTTAATGATTGATTCCTGAATGTCCACTCTTTCCTGTAGACAGCCTAGGCGTGATGAAAGATCAGAGTTGATCTGGTCCACCGTAGACTTGACCGCTACGATTTCACTCGTGCAATTAGCAATGCTCGCTTAAAGAACATTAGAATGTTGCTGGAACGCAGTAAGCAACGATTGCTGCAGTGATTCCAGGGTTAGCGGTATATTGGTCGAATACATCGTTGGAGAATCAATAGGCTGCTGTTCTGGCTAGATTTGATCTGCAAGAATCAGTTTTCTCTGCCTCGTTGGTTGAAGATCGTTCGGGTCGTCCGAGTCAAGCAGGCCGTCTTGCTTACGTTTTGCGAGACTGAAACCGAAATCTTCTAAAGCGCTGCAACTGCTAGTACGAAGCGCTTTCCACTTAGAGGCTGTTGTGGGGCGGCCGTTGAGGGCAGCCGGGCGCAAAATGGTCGTTGTACGCTCCGCCTCTCTGTCACTAGAAGAGGTCGTAGGCAGGACAAGCGCTTGTGGTTCGCTGCGGGGCGGACTGGGTGCTGACATTAGTCGCTCGCGGCCGAGAGCTTCTGACCTCTTGTGGTCAAGAAATATAATACTTTATGCGTAATTACCGCGAGTAATAGAAAGTATACGCTTAATAGAGAAACACGATTTACCGACTACAGACACGGAAAGACGTACACACGGACGACTACCAATACGACCGAACAGATTACTGATATAAATTGCCTTGAGGCTTACACACAAACAATCGACGTAAACACGACTCGGAAACGCTGAGAGTGTAGTGGGCCGCACACAAGCAAGGAACGGACTCACCGATATGCAGGCGAGACACGATCAGAAACAGGCGAATCTCAGTAATAACTCCGTCTTCGAAAAGAAATCTTGACAGTTGAAGCACGTTGCATATGTCGGTTGGACTGGAGATGTCATGTACCATTTAAAGGGAGCAGCGCGTTCTCTTCAGATGCCGATATGATGGTAGAAAACCCGAAAAAGATAACGGTAAGTGTCAGATTGAAGACCAATGCTGTCAGACCGGAGAATTATTCCGTGTTGTTGGACGCGATTTGTTACACCTGAAGGTAACATTATACATATGTAAAAATGCCATATAGATTGACAAATGGGGCTCCCGTGGTATATTAGCGAATCTTGTACGATACCGTGCGATCTTTTATCGAGACTGGTAAAGTTTCAATTTAAGTCGATCTTTTGTTAATCCCAATGAAAACAATCAAAGATGGTTCAGGTACTTTACGTGAAGTATTGAATGTATTGACAAAAAAAGTTGCAGATTATGAATTCTGCGATATTCTTCGCAATAGTTTTTCAACGATACCACTGGATTTTCATGACTCAAGTTACACTTATATTTTTGGCACAGCTAAATGTAAATTAATACATGATAATAATGATCGACCGTTCGAAATATAAATTAATAAACTTTTTAGTTTTGGTATTTTTCGGTCTAATAAAAAATTAAAAAAAAAAATTTAACTAGAATCAGAATTAAATTTTAGGGAGGGAATAAACTATTTAATTTAGGGAAAAAATTTGAAAAAGTGTTTTAAAAGTAAATCATTATAATGAAAACAAATTTTGTTTATAAAAAACTTGTAACGAATTTATACGTTTCGACCCGGGTATAGGTCCTCTTCAGTATTGAATGTGAAAAAGTTATGCCAAACTGTTTATATTTATACTAAATGCCGGAGAATACATGAATTTAACGATGGTTTATGTGTTTGTGTTACCGAGAATAAGTGAAAGTAGTTAATATGGACAGAAGGGTATTTAAATTAATGTAACTGAAATTTTGTTTTAAGTAAAGACATTGTAGACTTCGAGTAGATTAGACTTTTCGAATCTTATATTGACGTTGTTTTTTTCCTTTTTGATAAAAAAGTTTTCAACGTGGGTCCTTTTCCTCCAGTTTTTTTCCCTGGCTAGAATTATTGGCTAGATCCAAAATCATTTTCGAATCCATCTGGAATGGATGTGAGGATGTCGTCCACATATCTGTAAAAGAACGGCGGTTTGAAGTTTATTTTTTTCAAAACGCTTTCAGATACATATTCCAGAACTAAATTCGCGAGAACAGGGGAGAGGGGAGAACCCATCGGCAACAACATCTTGAAATTTGAAGTACGTAGAATCTAAACACGTAATTATTGCCATTAAAAAATCGTATTTATCTAAAGTTGTAAATTTTTTTTAATTTTTTTTAAATATCCTTCCATTTATTTTCGAAGCTATTAATTACTAATTCATTAGAGATATTCGTAAACATTGAGACAACATCCAATGATATGATTTTGTAGTTTTTGGGTATTGTGACATTTCGTATGTTTTTTACAAAGGACCAAGAATCTTTGACGTTATTAGTGCTATTTT
The DNA here is from genome assembly GCA_030407085.1 of Trichopria drosophilae. NCBI lineage: Eukaryota > Metazoa > Arthropoda > Insecta > Hymenoptera > Diapriidae > Trichopria > Trichopria drosophilae. The sequence continues at coordinate 61,640,733 of CM059584.1, read as the reverse complement.
TTTCTAGTACTTTTGCGACTATATTTGACAGAAACTTCGCTAAGGTGTATGTAGGACCATCTATTGTCGAAACAATAATTCGTAAGGGATGTCCTACCTTGTGGACCTTGGAAAGTCCGTATGCTCTAGGTATAATAGCATTGCGAACTGTTAACATTTTCACAGTAATATCATTGACGAGTTTTCTTGTATTCCAATTTTTTATCATTTGATTGATGTTTTTTTGTGTTCGTAGCGGTAAATTCGAATTTGGATCGTTTATAAGTAGTGGTGCCGGACACCCATGATCATAGAGCCCCGGGAAAAATTGGTTTTGAGAGCTTAATCTACCCCAAGAACAACATGTATACTTTTATTAAACATCACGCTTTAATTGTTTATTTATGATAATTATTTACAAATCAGGCTGAATTACTGCAGAAGGCAAACACATGCACGTAGAGCTTCGGGAAAATTTCTTTGGAGAGCTTAATCTACCCCAAAAACAATTTCCAGCTAAATGTAAATATGACACCAAATTTTCAATATTCAAAGTCGCAAATCAAATATGCCAATTTATGTGAAACTTGATTTTCTCTATTCTATGAGTTTATGATATTAAATACGGCATTTGAATAATATAAGCAAAAATAAATTTATGACATATTTTCAACCATTCAATGTTCGTGTATACCTGCTTTCGACATTACCCAGAATCAACGGCGCCGCTTGGACGTGGCGGATTTCTGATTCCTTCGGGTTGCTGTTTATTATGAGTCTCCTTGACTCATCCAAGACCTCTTTTAGATATATCGAAATAGTTATTTTCATATCAAGGGCGAAAAGAACTTATGCGCCCGTCGGTGATCACCACGCCCGAGGGGCTGGCGAAGACGACCCCTGGGGAGTAGGGAGTCGAAACTATAGAGTAATTTTTTTGCCGAGGTGACCAAATTCAATACTTTTTCAGACAATAGTCACAAGCATTTTAAACCAATTTTTATGGCATTATTGGTATTTTTACAAAATCAATGCAAAAAACTACGAATAAACGTAATTTGGGCTAATGTTTTTTAGTAATGGACGGATGCATCTGCGCCAAAATTTAATCAGATCTAAGTTATGCCAAGACACGTATTTTTAAAAAATTATGTCATTACGCTTATCCGTACGCGAGTTATCGCGCGACAAAAAAACGAGACGTACGGACGTACGGAGGTACGTACGTACAAGATCACGGACACAAATTTTGTATTGTTGAATTTGGCTCCTTAGGGTCTCAAACGTCGACATTTGATGAAAAACTATAGAGTAATTTTTATGCCCGAAGTGATCAAATTCAATACTTCGTCCAGACATAAGGCTGAAGGGATTTAAACCTAGCATGAAATACCCCAAAGGTGCAAACGTGACTCCAAGAGAGTAAAATTGAAGCCTATAGGAGTGAAATTTAACGATGACTCTCTCTTGGACTCCACAATTGCGTCCAATAATTTTGGGGTGACAACTTTAATCAACTCTCAGCTTTTGAATAAATAAAAATTGCATCAGAGGTTAACAAAGTCTAAATTTGGGGAAGTGGCGACCAGGGATCACTCAAAATCCGACCTAAAATGTGAAAATGACAACAAAGTAATCGGACAAAGAAAGATAGTATTTTTTCTTATTAAAGAATTAAATATAATCGAAAAGGTTTTCCATGGTTACTTTCAATTTATAAGCAGCCACATACGAAAATCCATAGGCGCCAACAGCAGAGGTACAACATAAATAAATCTGTTAATAAACCCATATTTACGGAAAGAACACTCGATAATGAATGGATGAATGAACATATTCATCGGGTTTTATTCAACATCAACCATTGTTTATTTAAAACCGTTATAAATAAAGCAGTAGGACGGTTAAATAGACACGAATGTTCGTAGAGCTTCGGAAAAATTACTTTGGAGAGCTTAAATTGTAAATAAACAATTAACGCGTGATCTTTAATGAAACTATGGAAATTGCGTTCATCTTCTGCAGTAAATCATCCGTATTTGTTAATAATTGTCATAAATAAACAATTAATGCGTAATGATTAATAAAACTATGGAAATTGTTTTTGCAAAAAAAGCAATTTTCCCGAAGCTCTACGTGCATGTGTTTGCATTCTGCAGTAATGCCTGATTTGTAAATAATTATCATAAATAAACAATTAAAGCGTGATGTTTAATAAAAGTATACATGTTGTTCGTTGGGGTAGATTCAGCTCTCAAAACCAATTTTTCCCGGGGCTCTATGATCATGGGTGTCCATTTTACCATCTCGCAGCTTTAATTGTCTATAACATTTTGGAGTAAACAATGCGTGATGTTGAATAAAACCCTTGCATGTGTTCGGCGCCTATGGAATTTCGTATGTGGCTGCTGGAAGTGGCTGCTTATAAATTGAATATAACCATGGGAAATCTTGACGATTATATTTAATTCATTAATTTAAAAAAAATACTATCCTTTTTTGTCCGATTACTTTGTTGTAATTTTCACATTTTAGTTAGGATTTTGAGGATCCCTGGTCGTCACTTCCTTAAATGTTAACCTCTGATGCAATTTTTATTTATTCAAAAGCTGCGAGAGTTGATTAAATTTTTCACTCCAAAATTATTGGACTCAATTGCGGAGTCCAAGAGAGAGTCATCGTTAAATTTCACTCCTATAGGCTTCAATTTTACTCTCTTAGAGTCACATTTGCACCTTTGGGGTATTTCATGCTAGGTTTAAATCCCTTCAGCGGTGTAGTTATATACTGCATAGAAAACTGGTTACTGCGTGGCCGAAACAAAAAAATACTTTTTTGTCCGATATAATTTATTTTTCCTTTTTTGTTAGCATTAAACATTTATAATAATTTTCATGGAAATTATTGCGGAATAATGTTTCTTGTTTGAAGCACAACTTCTTGTTCGTCAACCCCGGTGCCTCTTATATTCATTTCAAGCTGCGAGAGTTAGTTAAATGTTTCTAAAGTGTTAAAATTTGCGCAGTATGCAAGCTTACCCTTTTTTGTCAATAAATCAGTTTATAGTAAGCTTACAAATTGTTATAAATAATGGACCATTTTTTAAATTTATTTGTTAGTTCTGTTTAAAACATATTGTGCTGTGACAATCTGCATTTTACACGTTACATATAAAAAATTTTCAAATGCTATAGTGCAATCCTTGACGAGAAACATGAGCCCTGAAAATAGTATCCACGATGCATGCACAATGTAGTACGAGACACATTTTAAGATAAAAAATAGTGTTATTGATAGATGCGATTGTCGCAGTTTCAGTATAAATAATTATGTTTAATTGTATTGCTGTACTTGGTGTGGGTTTTCTGCAGTTTTCCCACACCATTAATGTCACGAATGTGAGTACTTCTATGAAGACGGCTGCAGACGCCCAAGGAGCCATAATAGGATTGTAAGGTCCTTGGATACTAGTGGCAATGGTAGGATAAGGGAGTTTTGAGCATATTTAGATAAATTGTTAAAATATTTAGTAGTAGTAACAAAACTGTGTGAAAGAAAACCGATAATAAAGATTAAAGTCCGGTCCCTTGCACATTCTTGGATCGAGACGTAGCTTGGATGATTATAGTACGGAGAGTTGGTATCTTTGCCAGTACCTACATCTAAGTGAACAAGAAGTTCAAGAGTGTTTTGGTTGTAGGGATCCTGGCAATTCTGCCTATGTTCGCCACAAATTGATAGTAGTCATTTGGTGTCGAGAGTAAAGAGAATTTATTCTCTTGAACTGGCCAGTTTGGGGAACAAGAAGTTTGATGGTCTGTAGCATCGGGGTAAATATTGGTGAAAGATTGATAATGAAGAAGTTAATCGTGTTATCCAACGTTTCGTGAAATAGTAATCATTCCTTTTAAATTTAAATGTTTATTCCTTTGTTTGTTCCTTCGTGAAAAACATATACGTTGTAGTAGTTTTGTTTTCGTGTAAGTTTTTGATAGATTAGATTCAATTTTGACATTGAGAGAGAAGGAACCTTTTTTAACCTCCATTGCCAATACAGAAATTTGGTCAAAATAAAGTTCATTTTTTATTTGCTGACCAAACAAGTGTATTATTTCGTCTCTGTTACGGACAGAATCGATGTTTTATCGACTGCGGTACCCGGCGAAGGTTTTTCCCACAAAGGTGGTTTTCCCTACGCCATTGCACACCCGAATAGGGGTACCTCTCCAAATGAAGCTGGCCTGTTAGGTAATTATGTAAAAGGCCCTTCGAAATGGTGACGATCTCGATATAATTATTTGTAATTCGAATAGTATAATATCGATGTTTAATATGACGTTGTAGTCTATTTAAATGTTCAAGAGTTTGAAAAGTCGAACTAAGATGTGAAAAAGTGACGATCGGGTTGAGAGAGAACGTTCCGGAACGCCGTCGGTTGAGGAAGTCCGCGTCGCGATCGGATCGTCACCGGTTGATCGCAAATAAATAGTTGAGATTTTCTTTCGGCCGATCAAATCGGGTGTTTTATTTAAAAGCCCTTCACCAGTCGTTTACAGTCTCATTTATAATTAAATAATTTTAAACTTCCGGAAAGTAGACAGATTTTTAAAACAAGGTTATGCAGAAAAAGTACTTGAAATGCCAAAAGCCGGACCTGTTTGGTATTTACCTCATTTTGGTGTCACGAACCCAAATAAACCTGGCAAGGTGCGATTAGTATTTGATGAGCCGCGAAGTTTGGTGGGAAAAGTTTAAATGACAATTTATTATCAGGGCCTGATATATTATTATCATTAACAGGTGTATTAATGAGATTTCGGATTGGAAAAATTGGTTATAAAGGTGATATCAAAGATATGTTCCTTAGAGTAAAATTACGGTCTGAAGATCTCGATGCACACAGGTTTTTGTGGAGAGGAAAAGATCGTAATAGCTCTCCTCAAGAATACAGAATGTCGACATTATTATTTGGGTCAAAAGCATCGCCATGTAGTGCTTTATTTGTCAAAAATTCAAATGCAGAACATTTCAGACATTTAAATCCATCAGCAACAGATAAAATACAAAAACAAACATACATGGATGATTTGATTGATAGCTGTGATACTGCTGATGAAGCGATCAATAATATTAAAGGTATTCGTGAAATTAATCGTTTAGGAGGATTTCAAATGCACGACTGGGCTAGCAATAACAATGCAGTTCTATCAACCATCCCAATTATTGAACTTTCTGCACAAAAAACAAAATCTTGCTCTTTGAATCAAACAAAAAATGAAAAGGTTCTTGGTTTGCGATGGGATGTTAGTTCGGATAAATTAACATTTAATTTCAAAAATAATTTAGTGTCTCAGTGTATTCTCGATTCTAATCGTAAACCGACAAAACGCAAATTTTTAAGGATAATAATGTCGATATTCGACCCTTTGGGATTTTTAGCACCTTTTACGATTCTGTCAAAAATTTTACTACAAAAAATCTGGATTAGTGCGATCAATTGGGATATGGAAATACGCGATGAAGAACATAATTTATGGTTGCAGTGGTTGTGTGATTTAAATATTGCAAAATCAATTTCTATCCCTCGATGTTATTCTTTAAATTGTACAACGAATACTAAGATCGAATTACATACATTTTGTGATGCAAGTATGTTAGCTTATGTATCAGTTTCTTACTGGCGTTTCAAAATGCATGATCACGTCGAAACAGCAATTATATCTTCCAAATCTCGTGTTGCTTCATTAAAATCAACTTCAATTCCACGTTTGGAATTACAAGGGGCTCTGATAGGAAGTCGGTTAGCAAAATTTATAGAGGGAGAACACAATTTCAATATATCACGTCGCGTATTCTGGTCAGATTCCACAACAGTTTTATCTTGGATAAATTTAGATGCTCGAACATATCAACCTTTCGTCGCTCACCGTTTAGCAGAAATTTCTGATCTAACTAGAACTTCAGAATGGAGATGGGTGCCTTCAGCATTGAATCCTGCAGATAGCGCAACAAAATGCACTTCCTTCAATGCTGAAGAGCGTAAACGTTGGCTATATGGCCCCGATTTTTTATTATTAAAAGAAACAGAATGGCCAGTTAACAAAAATTCGTCGCCGGATGAAATTATAGAAGCAACAAATAAAGAAAAACGAAAAATTGTAATGACATTGACAGTGAATAATCTAAGATCGTGTATTCCAGCGCCAAATAACGAAATATTTTCAAAGTGGTGGCGATTGGTTCGTGCTACTGCGCGATTTTTAGTTGCAGTTAATCGGTTTAAAGGCATTCGTGATTGTTATGTTAATTCAGATCATATTCAGAAAGCAGAAGAATTAATAATCCATTTAATATAAACTGATACATTTACAAACGAAATTCGAGCATTAAAACAAGGTCGTGAATTGGATAACCAAAGCAGTATTTTAAAACTGAATCCGTATATTGATGAAAATAATATTTTACGTGTACGCGGTCGAGTAAAGTGTGTGAATTTTACAGATTTTGAGAACGAACCGGTGATTTTAGACGGAGCGCATAGAGAGACGCGGCTAATCGTTGAATATTATCACGTGAAAATGAATCACGGTGCGCATGAAACCGTTTTAAATGAAATTAGGCAAAAATTTTGGATCACACGATTACGGGTAGTTTTGCGTTCGGTGGTTGCAAAATGTACAACTTGTAAATGTCTCCGAGCAAACCCGCGATGTCCTAAAATGTCAAACGTACCAAAAGGAAGAGTAGCTATTTACATGCGCCCATTCAGCCACTGTGGCGTAGATTATTTCGGTCCACTGTTGATAAAAATTGGTCGTCGACAGGAAAAGCATTGGGGTGCAATATGTACCTGCTTAACAACACGCGCGATTCATTTAGAATTAGCACATACTTTAAGTGCTGATTCAGCAATTATGGCGATTCGTAGGATGGCGGCATGTCGGGGTCAGCCAGTTGTTATGTATTCAAACAATGGTACTAATTTTAGAGGCGCGAGTAGAACTTCGTGAAGCTATTTTGTCAATCGATATTAATGCGTTGAAAAGGTATGTGACGAATGAAAGAATGAAATGGCGCTTTATTCCACCATCCTCCCCTCACATGGGGGAATTTGGGAACGACTTGTCAGATTGTAAAGTCGGCTCTTGCTGTCGTTCTAAAAGGCCACGTTTTTAAAGAAGAAACTCTACTTACTGTTTTCGCGGAAATTGAACACATGATAAATTCACGTCCTTTAACACACGTATCCCCAGATCCTCGAGACCAACAGGCTTTGACCCCTAATCGTTTCCTGATTGGAACATCATCTGGGCAACTCGTTTTACCACGTTTCGAATTAGGCGAGACATGTCTACGAAAACAGTGGCGATGGGCCCAAAATTTGACAGGTGCGTTCTGGAAACGTTGGCGAAGAGAGTACCTGCCTGGGTTGCTTCCTAGAAGGAAATGGTTTAAGGAGGAAAAGAATTTAAAAATTGGAGACGTTGTCATTATTGTTGACGAACAAGCGCCTCGTAATGTATGGCAAAAAGCCATTGTAGAAAAGATATTTCCGGGAAATGACGGACGTGTTCGTGTGGTTGAACTTAGAACAGCCAAAGGTCATTTAACCAGACCGACAACGAGACTGATTTGTTTTAATGAAGAAATATAACTGTATCGTGTTGCGTGTTCTTTTACATATATTTAATTTAATTACAAAGCAGTTTTTCATTGCCGAAAAGTATTGCATTAAACTAAATAAACATCTTTTCCTTGTTCAAATTCAAAATTGTCTTAACTAAAGTCATTAATATAAAAAGATATGAGTGTTGTGTGATTCCTATGATATCACACGGGGGGGGGGGGGGGGAGGAATGTTATGGATAGATGCGATCGTCGCAATTTCAGTACAAATAATTATGTTTAATTGCTGTACTTGGTGTGGGTTTTCTGCAGTTTTCCCACACCATTAATTTCACGAATGTGAGTACTTCTAAGAAGACGGCTGCAGACGCCCAAGGAGCCATAATAGGATTGTAAGGTCCTTGGATAGTAGTGACAATGGTAGGATAAGGGAGTTTTGAGCATATTTAGATGAATTGTTAAAATATGTTTTGGTTGTAGGGATCCTGGCTATCCGCCTATGTTCGCCACAAATTGATAGTAGTCATTTGGTGTCGAGAGTAAAGAGAATTTATTCTCTTGAACTGGCCAGTTTGGCGAACAAGAAGTTTGATGGTTTATAATGGGGGTAAATATTGGTGAAAGTTTGATAATGAAGAAGTTAATCGTGTTATCCACGTTTCGTGAAATAGTAATCATTCCTTTTAAATTTAAATGTTTATTCCTTTGTTTGTTCCTTCGTGAAAAACATATACGTTGTACTAGTTTTGTTTTCGTGTTAGTTTTTGACAGATTAGATTCAATTTTGACATTGAGAGAGAAGGAACCTTTTTTAACCTCCATTGTCAATACAGAAATTTGGTCAAAATAAAGTTCATTTTTGATTTGCTGACCAAACAAGTGTATTATTTCGTCATATTTATAAATAGCTATTCTACGAAACAACATTTTAAGTGAAATTAATATGGATTAATAATGCAGAAAAATAACTTGAAATTAAATTATATTATGATGTTTTTCATGCACGCATTATCTAATTATATCAGTTTAATAAAAACCGTAAATTTCAGACTTTTACTATGCTCATTTTTTTGTATAGATTAGATCTAGATTAAATTTATTTATTCTATTGCTTAGGGAACAATGCCCTATAGAGTGTGAATTTTGGAAAATAATTATATCAGTAATGTACATAAATTAAAGCTAGTGTTTGCATTGTACTTCGCGTGAAAACTTCGACCTGGCGACAACTCTTCTGTTCCCTAATACTTTCTCGTTCATTAATAATTTTCTATCAAAGTTTAAGGCGACGTCATGATCGGACCGGCCAGATTTAATGTTTCCTTTGACCGACATTTCTTCTTACAGGTTGACCACTGAATTTCTCTGTTTGCCAATTACGATTTTTGGGCGAATTATCTATACAAATAACTATATAAATAAATAAGTAAATAAATATGGTTGCATTTCCTAAAGCCCCACACCTCCAATTTGTTTAATACAACATACTTTTACGTAATTTGATGCACTGACCTAATGACATAGGGAAAATTAGGAATCAAGGTCAACATTTTAAAAAAACGCGTTTTTGCATTTATTTTATATTGAACGCATTGAGTCATGTTTTAATCACCCGAGTCACAATTTTGGAATGGTTGCGAGATATTGGCTTAATACCAAAAGAAAGCCAATTCCGTAATCATACAACAAATTATGGCACTTTATGAAAACAGATTAGCCTCCGGATAAATTATGTGACAAAAAGTGGTGAATAAAACCATTTTAATAATGTGGCAGAAAATACTTGGTTTCATAATTACCATGCTCCTGCTATCACTTGCTTATTGATAACGTAATGTTTTTAAGAAAATTTCAGTTTCGAATAAACGATCATCGATTTCTCATTGTTTTTTTTAAACGTTTTACTGATTTGTTTTTTTGAAATAACATGCAAAAAACGGTTATATAAATTTTTCCCTTGAAATAGTACATTGATAAAAAAGCGAGTGTGGGAACAGCTACGCAGCGCACGAGTATCGTATACTATTTTTCCTATTAAGTGCGCAAAGTTCGACGTCTATATACAACATTTAAAGTGGTGGTGCAAGGGCGGTGGAGTAGGGGGATTCGGACCCAAAACAGTATTTGTAAATGCTTTTGTAATAAACAGACTAAATTTATAAATATCTATGTAATACATTATTTATTATCGTTATTACTGTTAATTTTTATTAATATTAATTGTTACAATGCAATTATTAATTTGAACAAATTTTAATGAATTTAAATAATCCTTCGCATTCGAGTTTTCGGGTACATTTTCAATTGAATTACTATTTTAGATAGAATTAATCTACACCTATCGTTTTCCGTACTGAAGAACAGAGATTGAAAAGTAAAACAAATGAAAGTTTTGGCAGGTCTATTCTACATGTCTGTATACCTATAGAGCTACTTTACCGCACGCAAAACTTCATTACCGCACGCAAATTTTCTTTACCGCACGCTAAATTATAAGATCAGTAGAGTGTGGGAAAGTGGCACTTAGCACACGCAAATACGTGCGCAAAATCGAACTTTGCGCACTATAATACGAAAATAACCTTGTCGAAAATTGTTACTACGCTATTCGTGGTAAGCGCCTCAAATTACGTAAGTATATGTGGTATTAACAAAATCGGAGATATGGGGTTTTCGGATGTGTATCCTTGAAAATGATTGATTTCTAACCTTCGACCCTGATCGCAGGCCAGATGACGAATTAATAAATAACAGAATTATCATACATATTGAATACGATGAGCCTTAAACTTGTTTTAAAATCTCATTTCTGAACATGCTAGCGACACTAATTCAATTATTTTTATGTCCATTCGCCGAAGTTTGATATGCCAAAGAGAATGCATATAACATTTTTTGCAGAGAAAATGCTCTATCTTTGCAATAATTTTATTGAATTGCCAATACGGTTCATACAATTAGTAGTCGTAAATAATCACCAGCCCAATGTTTCGATCTACGTGGAGACCCCTATCTTGGGTATTTATATAAAAATAGAATAAAACTAAAAAAATTAAAGTATATTTATAACATAAAACACCAAAAACAATAATTATATTAAAAAAGGTTTTAACAGAAAATCTAAACATGAAATTAACATACCAATTCGACCATTATTACGAAATGAGTGATTAATGTTTGTACGAAACATAACAAATGTACACGTACATACAAACTCGCCTGCGTGCTCGTGTAAGAGTAAATGGAAATGACATGACATATAATTTAAAAGAATAAATACATTGAATAAAATTATTACAGAAATGACCAATGTATATTAATCTTAAACGAAAATGATGAAACAGCCATATCCTTATTTACCTGTTCTAACATTTATGTGATTTTTACATTGCTCGATGTGTATGACTTCTTTGATGTCTCTTCTTTTCAGTGTACTTCATTGTCTATGACCTTAAAATTAGTGTATTTAAAATTGTGAATAGTTGATAGCATGCGAAATCTTAAAGCTGTGTACCTAATTTCTATCATCCAATTATTATGGTGTTCATATAATCGTTTTTTCATGTATCTTCTGATTTGTATTTCTAATTGCATTCACAACAACTAATTTCGTAGATAGACTTTTGATCATTGTAGGTTGCTAATTCTGTCAATTTTAGATTTAAATAATTCGATAGAATTAAATCGTTTATGTACAATTTTTGTGTTTTATTTTTTAAAATATTGCAGATGGGAGGTCTAACATTTTTTATATATGATATAATTATGTACTGTGAAGGTTCAGATTCATTTGTGTTAGTAACTGGTGACATGTAATCTTTCTCGGTTTTATTAATAAATTGTGAATTATATCTGTTTGTAATCTTGGTAAGTTTGAAAACTAAGCTTCACGATTATTTTTGTACTAGGTATGATTCTTAGTGTGTTTTTATATTTTACAGTTTGAAAGCTACCAATAGCGAAAGGAACAGCTTTTTCCTGTTTCAAAGGTTTTCGTTTTTTCTCACACTCTGTCTGTCTGTCTGTCTGTATCTCTCTCTCTCTCTCTCTCTCTCTCTCTCTCTCTCTCTCTTGTTATTATAGATTCTAACAGTAAAGTTAAGTGTTTCTCTAAATATTCAGCACCTTTTGTAGCCGGTCATTACCTCGTAACTGTTAGCTACCAATTTGGCAACCTTAGCCGCAGTCTGCAAATAATCACGATTTGCGAGCTAGCATTACGAAACGCGATAACATGTACAAGCGAGGAGAACTCGTAATCCGTACTATTAAAGCAATACAGAGACATGCATCGTGTAATTAAGAATGCCATAAAATTGGCTAAGAACCGATATTTAGAAGATCTTGTATCACAGAAATCGAACCCTAACAACCTCTGGTCGTGTATGTGTAAACTTGGCCTTGAAAACGTCATGTTACAATCCGCCCTAAAACACTTCTTTTCTCACACATTCAATCGACACTATTCACTAGTATCATCACTTTATCCGCCGTGCGATCAATTTTCTCTTGATCATACCCTATCGAGACCCTTGTCCACTACCCAACTATCCTTCACATTCGCTGCTTTCACTCATCAAGATGTCTAAAAACACTAAATTCGGTCATACACAAATCCCTAGGCCTCAGTCCTGATAACCATCGTTTGGCACATCTCAAGCATCTATTTTGCGTCATTATATGTAGCTGAAGTTCCGAACGTTCAAATGAACGAATCTCAGGGGCGCATCACTGCAAACTAAGGAAATGAAGGTGTCACAGGGCCCCCGAGTGTTTTCACCATTATAAAGTATTAAAACATAATAAATTTATAACATTTTTTATTTAAGTACCTCTTCTATGATGTTATAACATCATACGTCCAGTACAACCCATATTAAGCAGCAAATCTCCTCCACTTACTGCTACGCATTGAAAATTTCAAGATTTTCCATAAATTCTCATTCAAAGCAGCGCACCAAAATATTTATTTTTCGAAAAATGGTTAAAGAATTCTTTATACCCTCAGGAACAATGTAAGACCACATCCGACACACGCGCAATCTCCTGCAACTACCATCGCCCTGTAAATCCCAATGTTATCGTTTCCTGCATATAACTGCCGTGCACCAAAATATTTATTTTTCGAAAAATGCTTAAGAAATTCTTCATACCCCTAGGAACAATGTATGACTACATCCTACACGCGCGCAACCTCCTGGACCTACCCCCACCCCTGTAAATCACAATTTTATCGTTTACTCCAAATAAGAGCCATGCACCAAAATATTTATTTTTCGAAAAATGCTTAAGAAATGCTTTATACCCTTAGGAACAATGTAAGACCACATCCGACACGCGCGCAATCTCCTGCAGCTACCATGGCCCTGTAAATCCCAATGTTATCGTTTCCTGCATATAACAGCCGTGCACCAAAATATTTATTTTTCGAAAAATGCTTAAAAAATTCTTTATACCTCTAGGAACGATGTAAGACCACATTCGACTTCATCGATTCTCATCGCCTAACATAACGGCACAAGGTTCGAGAGTGTCGTGGGGAGCGCCAACGTGTCTAAACACGACCATACGTCGACCGGTTGCGCAGACAGGCCATGAAAAGACGAAAGTTCCAGGAGAGCCCATGAGCCGTGTGTTGACTCCAGGAGTCAAGACTGGCGCGTATCCGAAGACGCGCCCGTATCAAGAGGAAGGAGCATGGGCACTGCCCGAAGAGGATAGCGGGGGTGATGTAATAGCACCTCGACCTGAAGGTCAGAAGGCGAAGGTGGTAAGAAGGGAACTTTTCACAGACGAGACCGATGAGGAGATAAGCGCACAACCACCGAGAATGTTCGCGTCCACTGACGACCGAAGACGACGCGGCGCGAAAGTTAGGCCGCCAGTTCAACGTCCGTTAGCTCCAACAAAGACGAGACGATCAGAGCCGTCGGTGGAAGTGATCAATCCTCGCCAAGGCAGCAACACACTGAAGCAACTGCGCTCATGGGGTGTCAAGTTCGACGGAAGTCAAGTCGAGGACTTCCTAACCCTGACAAGCGAGTGCATCGACTGTCTCGAACTAGAGGAAGCCGGCGTACTGAAAGTGCTTCCAGGAGTATTCGAGGGCAAGGCGAGACAGTGGATCCGAGAAGACTCCGCCGCTCTCCGATCATGGAGAATCTTCAGTCAGCGCGTTAAGGGGAGATTCGCCGAGGAAGTAGACGACGACGACATTCTGGTGACTATTTATGAGAAGTTCCACAACTCTGGTGAGAAGATGCTAGAGTTAAGAAGAGTCGTTCGTAATCTAAGACCGGACTGTCGAAGGTATCGGAGCGTAAAAGAATGCACTACCTTCGCCGAGTTGAAGTCCCTGGGCAAGGAATACGACGATACCACCCTGTGGGATAGTCGCTACCGCCAACAAGGCCCAGTCCGGAAGAAAGAACAAGGACCGAGGGCAAGCCTGTACAAGGTCGCCACTGGAGACGAACGGAAGAAGTTGTCTTCCTCGTCAGTCGAGAGTGACAGCAGCTCTATGGAAGAGAAGAAGGACCGGCGTAAGAAGAGGCACCGGAAGCACGCCGACGAGAAGAGCAACGGCTGCAAGGATAAAGGAAGATCCGGAAAAAGGGGCAGCCCAAAAAGAGACTCGGCCTTAACGAGGAGGACGAGCCAGGAAGCCAGATGGGCATCGTCAAGAGACACGACGAGCCCCGAGTCATCATCGAGGAGAGGACCTCGATTTTACGTCCACGAGGAGAGACGACCCGTTACGCCGCCGCCGGCTCAGACACCCACGACCCCTCCGACCTCAAGTCCAAGGAGAGGGGCGGCGCTGGTAAGCCGGAGGGAGCGAACGTGCTGTACTTGTGGCGGAACAGGTCACTTCGCGCGCGAGCGCCTGGAACCCTGGCAATGTCATGGGTGTGGACGTATAGGGACAATTAGCCGAGAGTGCGACCAGTGCCGTGATCTAGAGGCACAGTGGTCGGGAAACGGACACCGTGGGTCAAGAACCAGGTCCTCCGAACCTGGCCCGCCCAATGCGAATTCAGACTGGAGGACGAGACGGCCGACTCATCGAAAAGACTTCAGGAGGAGGTAAAGAAATTCGTCTACACAAAGTGGGGTATCCCAAACCCCAAATCAAGACCAAGAGGAGACGAGGAAGAAGTAGCGGCCGGTGGAGCTAAGAAAGCCGGAAGGTGTTACTTCACCTTTGTGGTGAACGGGACGCGGGTACGAGGGCTATGCGACTCCGGAGCCACCAAGTCCTTTGTAGGACCAAAAATAGCGGCCCTGTGCAAAGACCGCGTACGGGTACCAAGGCACCATGAAAGGTGCCACAGGACATTCGGCAGGTATCATCGGACGGTTGCCGTTGACCATCGAGATAGGAGGTCGGACTGAAAAGATCTTCGTGAGGGTCACACAGACGCTGGATTACGACGCCATCTTGGGAATGGACTTTCTAAAGTCATTCGGCGTCGTAATAGACTGCCACAAGGCAAGATGGCGAAGCCACGAAGGTCCCTGGAAGAGCTTTGAAGTGGGCCAGGAGACCATCATTAACGCAGAGTGCGCGCCGTCGGTATCGACGGTTGAGGAGAACCAGCTGAAGGACCTGCTAGATCAGCTGGCCCTCCCGCCCCCAGCCACGTTAGGCACTATGTCATTGGTTCAGCACGCCATCGACGTCGGGGATGCCAAGCTGATCAAGCATCGCTACCGCCGAGTCTCCCCAGCCGTGCTGGGAGCCGCGCAGGCAGAAGTTGACGCGATGTTAATCCAAGACATCATCGTACCATCAAACAGCGTCTGGTCGAGTGCGCCAGTGATGATCCGGAAGCTCAACGGTAGCTATAGGTTCTGCGTTGATTACCGAGACGTCAACACCGTCACGAAAAAAGACGCTTATCCGCCGCTTAACTTAGGAGGCAAATTAGACAAGATACGCCGGGTCAGATTCATTAGTAAGTTGGACCTAAGTCAGGCCTACTTTCAGGTGCCATTGGATACGGCCAGTAAGGAAATCACGTCGTTTGCAGTAGCTGGACGAGGGTTATTCCAGTTCAAGCGGATGCCCTGCGGCCTAACGAATGCCCCAGCCACTTTTCAGAGGTTGATGGACTCGTCATTCGGTCATGAATTCGAGCCCCATGTATTCTTTTACATGGATGACATTATTATCGTCAACGAGAGCTTCGAAGAGCATGTCATCTGGGTACGGCGAGTTCTAGAGACACTGCCCGAGCTGAACTGCAAGTCAACGGGGATAAGTGCGAGTTTTGTTTTGCTAGTGCAGTATATCTGGGTTACCGAGTCGATCGCGAAGGATTGCGTCCCGATCCAGAGAAGACTTAATCCGTATTGGAGTAGTACCCTGGACCTAAGAACCCGAAGGTCAGGCGTTTTCTGGGAATGGTCGGATGGTATGCCCGATTCATACCCAATCTGGCAGAGCGAAGACTGCCTCTTACTAAGCTGACGAAGAAAACGGAGACCTGGGAGTGGGGTGAAGAGCAGGAAGAGGCATTCTAAGACCTAAAGAGGGCTCTCACCGAAGTGCTAGGACGGCCTGATTTTAAAAGACCGTTCGTCGTACAGACCGACGCGAGCGATTATGCTCTAGGCGTGGTCTTGACCCAAGAGCAAGACGACGGGGAGCACCCCATTGTCTATTCAAGCCGCACCCTCACTGCCGCCGAACGTAATTATGCGACAACGGAGAAGGAGTGTCTCGTGGTAGCGTGGGGCGGGAAGAAACTGCGGGCGTATCTAGGGGGCTACGAGTTCCAGGTAATTACGGACCACAGCAGTCTACAATGGCTCCGTAATTTGAAAGACCCCAGTGGCCGGCTTGCCCGGTGGGCCCTGGAACTGCAAGGATGGACTTTCAAGTTCACGCATAGGAAGGGTGCCTTGCACCACGTACCTGACGCCCTATCATGACGAGTGGAAGACGAGATAGGAGTCGTTAAAGTGTCAGACACTTGGTACCAGCGGCGAAGAAAGTTGGTGGCCCAATTTCCGGAGCGATTCCCGGATTGGAGAGTCGAAGACCACCGACTGTACCACCATTGGAAAGATCCCCACGACAGGAAGAAGACACAGCCCGGGAACAAGACCGAGGAAGTCGTAGAGGAGACAACCCACGCACAGTCGTTGCCGGCGGACCGCTCCCTCCTACATCGAGACCTTCTACGTCCACCGATGCTGTGGAGACGTCAACTGAGTCCGCCGGCGGCCCTTTTTGTGGCTGCTCGCTGCACGGGGACGCCCTTGAGTGGGCCGGTAGACTGGCGGCTCTGCCACACCCGCTTCAGGATCTGGTGGTCGAAGAGGCCAACCGAGACCCGAACCG
Organism: Trichopria drosophilae; assembly: GCA_030407085.1. Classification (NCBI taxonomy): domain Eukaryota; kingdom Metazoa; phylum Arthropoda; class Insecta; order Hymenoptera; family Diapriidae; genus Trichopria; species Trichopria drosophilae. Next base: position 61,623,779 of record CM059584.1, on the reverse strand, counting down.
GAAATAAGAGGTAAGAGAAAGAGGGTTCAGGGGGGAAAACTAACGAGCCCCGAGGTACCATGGGAGTTACAGATTGACGCAAGAGTACCAGGTACGATGGACGCACGGGTGGTTCCGGGTAAGGAGGGGGGTGTTGTAACACGCTGGTTACAATACTCCACTTGGAACCTCGGCGCTCGTAACTCAGACAGTAAGACACCGACAGAGCAGTCGGTAATAAGAAGCGATGTGCTTTCAGGTAGGCCCAGGAGACGACACGGCGCGACCGTCACGGAGCGCGATGGCAAGACTTCAGTCTGTTCTCGCACCTCAAAGCCGAGACATCACGAATGCAACTCATTAAGAATTGTTTTATTTTCAAAAATTCTGGAAACTTAATTGTATTTGCAACTTTGTGCATTATATGTACACAGCAACTTAAAATATATAAAATCTCTTTTGGCTTTTCTGATGTGGTTGCATATTTATGTGTCATTTCCAAGTATGTCTGTATATTAATATTATTCCATTCGCAACCGTGATCTTCATCGCTATTTTGAGTCAGACTCGATCCAGATCCCAATATACAGGCAATTCTCGGATGGCCTTGCCTCTCTTGCCCCAGAGCGGTGCCAGCTTTCCCATTTGCGCCTTAAAGTTCAATTAAGAACGGCCACTATATTTTCGCGTTCATTCTGTATTGGAGATACTTTTTATGCCTACAATCCTAATGAACCGTGCTCGGTTTGTAACATGGGCTGTAGAGAGACTTTAATACATATTCTATGTGACTGCCCTCTTTCCAACCCATCAAGATCCTTACTCCGCCGTAACACTCTATTGTCAAATTGTACTGATGAAAATATAGTGGCCTTTTTGATTAATTCTGCTGACCCTCGCGTGCTCAAGATTCTTTTTGGCTTTGTGAGTTCGTGCTTCACCAGAAGACAATTTGTCTTAGAATTTTGAGTCTGCTCGATTTTAAATATGTGACGGGTCTGAAATATTTCAAGAATCCAATTATCTCTGAACTGTTTTTTACTTCCTATTTTTTATGTAAATTATTGTATGGCACTAATGAAGAGTGTGTGTGCGTAAGTTTGTGTGTATTTGGTTTAATGTTACACTATAGTGTGCTGGTTGCGTGTGTACAACGTACCTTATTTTTGTTGTTGTTATTTATACTTTCTATGTACTTATGGTAAATTGCGTACTCCACCCTCAAGAATTTATGTATTCATATATGGGTAAATAAACTAACTAACTAATATTATTCCATTCAAACCTAATGCTATTCATTAGTGCCCAGCTCCAATCAACGACAATGGCCTTAACGAACGGCCACTTTTCCAATATCTTTTCTACGAATGTTCTGTAATAAAGTTCCGAATATTTTTTTAAAAATATAGAAATGGACGCAATGTCGTGTTTAGATGTTAGCATCTCCCATAATGGAATCGTTGATTGAACTCCTCTGTGCACTATCGAATAATAAAAAATGTTGTTGTAGTCTAAAAACTGCGGATCTCTAACGTTAGCTCCACTGGAATCAAAATTAAAGACATTTAATTTTGTTCCTATCGAGAGTGTTCAATTGTTTCTCTGTAAACATCATTATTTGGAAAGGCAGAGAAAAGTGTTTGAAGGATCTTTCAGTTTGTGGGATTCCATAAACAATTGTGTCATATCCTCAATATCTCTCGATTTCAATTTGAGTCTATTTTCACATGCATCCTCCGAGTGGATCTTGTGAATAGTATGTTGGTGAACAACGTTTTGTGGATGCCCCTCTGCAAACAGACCTTCATCACAATTTTTAATCTTTTGTAGGAAAATTTCCCTCGCTGACTGGTATTTTAATAATTTTTTTAGCTCTTTTCGTTTTGACCCTCTCACAGGATGAAATACTCTATCTTTGGTATTGGTATGCGAACACGCCATCTTTTCGGTACTCAAGACGTGTATCTGTCGAATCGAAAAGATGCCGCATGACTTCGTATGAGGCATCTCGCATACGTCACAAAATTGATATTATTTCCTCTTACTCCACCATAAAATGACAGAGGGAACGGGCAAAATAGTTCCTCTCTTAAGGCTAAATCTATGGCATCGCGACATGCACCATTGTTGACATATCCATCCTTAGTTGCAATTTTCTCGGTTATGACGTCAAATATTCCAAGAAAGATATTATACTTTTAACATCAGGTTTTGTGCCAGTTTCCCTTGATGCAGAATTTTCCCTCTACTTCCTTAGTCACTTCCGATATATCTTCTTTGATACAGTTGCTGCTTCCAGTTTTATTTAAAACATTCATCTAATCATTATTATCCCCTGGAATGATGTGATCGGGAGAATATAATTGACGTTGAAGTGGATTTTTATTTAAAAGTTCAAAGTGACCACTTTTAGGATTTCCTGAAAATAATAAATATACAATTTCTTGTTTATCACTGCCTTCAAATTGGAGAATAGGTGACTTAGGAAAAAATTCCTCTCCCGTTTTCTGAAAAATTTGTACCCGGCATTTGAACAACTTGATGAAGATTCTAATTTCAAAATCAGTGTCATAAGTTTTGTATTTCCCCATGTGGAATCTATATTCCTCGACATTGCGATATGAATATCCTTGACAGGTGGCTTCTAACACGTCCAGACTCTCATTCTAATTATCTACAGCGTATTGGACAATGTCATCTCGCTCTACCCCATGAAAAGCTTCTGTCCCATAGATACTACGAGAAAAACACCTAAACGGACAAGTACCATCACCTACAACGGTTATAATTTTAACAGTTTTTTCTTCTTCGTCATCAAATAATTTTGTATTAGATACAAAAAAGTTAATACAACATGTTTGTTATAATCAGCTCCATTTGTATTATCATCTTCGTTGTTATTGTCATACAAAGATGGGGAAACTATAGGTTCATAATCTATCGGATTCTCATTAGCCGCACTTTTGCTTTGAGATTCTGGAATGCTTTGACCCTCCGGAAAATCGATTTCCCAATTTTCTTCATGTTTTTTAGTAACTTCTGCATCTTTTTGCGATTATAGTATTTCGATGATATAATTACGCATCTGACATCCTGACAGCAAGGGCATTCATAAACTATTGTCAATCTCTCTCTTTCTCCGCCTATATGCATGCCAAACCTGGGAAAATTTGACATCAACGTCGCGCATAGTGTTAAAAAATAATTTTCATAATTTTTGTAATTATTTCTGTATTATAAATGATTTTTGGTATGTTATTGTGCCTGTACAGAAATGAGTTACGGTCAGCGGAAGGAATAGACCACTCCTGTGTCACAGGCTTTTGGTGGAAATCAAGCAGTTCCCAAGGGACAATCTTCGCAGTTCTACAATTCAGATGTTCTCGACAGGTAAAAGATTATCGATTATAGCATTATTTTCCACAGAATCTTGTGTTTAAAGTTGTTTACAGATCGCAAAATATACAACGTCTAAATGCATACGCTAACCATCAGGTTTTCAATACTGTGTTAAAAAAAATATAAATTTAACCCTTAGTTCCGACTGCTATTTTAATGTCTTTTCCTCCGACTACCTTAGTCAAATATGTCCTGCCAATTGAAAATGCTTACATTTGTGCAATTTATAAAGTACAATTTGAATTTTCTCTGGGTCGAAAAAAAACCTGGAGTCGGGATTAAAGGTAAATAATAAAAATCTGCGACATAGTCATTATATTGCGATGCCAAAGGGGAAATATTTTAACAGTATTAATCAATCATTTTACTTTGCCCAATAAATGTCTAAACTAAAACACAGAAAACCGTAAAGAAATATAAACAATAATAGTTTATTGAAATGGGTAATGTGAAAGTAAAAGCATTAAAAAATGCAAAATGTAAAAATGCGATTAAATAAGGCAATAATATAACACAAGATAGTATTATTTGATTTGATTTGATTCGATTTAATTTGATTTATTATTAAAACTCAGGGTGCCTCGCACTCACTAGGAGCATTAGAAGGCAGAGTACAACGAAGATATAGGACAGAAGCATGAAATAGATAAATAAGTAAATAAGCGTGCTCGCCCTTATATACAATATTAAATACAACCTAGCATATGTTCAAAAGACGCAACAATCAAATTTCTTTACATCTGTACAGAAGAGATCGATTTCCATTGCCGAAGCAACTACGGTAAGCCTGTTAAATGCCGAAAACATACGATAGAGTGGGAAAAAACTGTTTTGTGAAACAAATTATATTTTTTAGTAAATTTTTAACCAATCTAATTGAACATTTCATAAAATGTCTTTCCACAATAAGGAACAAAAGTCTTAGCGAATGCAGTTTCCTCAACTCGAAACTTTTCTCGACACTTTTGGCCGTGAACTTACCAGTCATCGACCTGCTATTATTAATAATTTGAACATGTCAATGAATAATCACTTTGTAAAACTTGTATACCTTTGTTGCCTTCGCTTGACCATTACGTATTAGTGAAAAGGATTAAAACACTTTTATGCAGAATTCAAGTTACGACGATTTATATCACAAAATGAAATGAAATTTACGATTAACGATTTTAATGGTTTTAATTTTTTACTATGGAAACTATTGTTCAAATCAAAAACTTTCTTTTTGAAACACGATTCGCCTCGATATTCTCTATTTTTACCCTGTATTTTTTTAAGAATAACATTTCGACTTTTAAACATTTGGATCTGAAAACGGCGAGGAACCAACCACTTTTTGGCAGATCGAGGTTCAGGGAACTTCTGCGATGAATGTCGTCAATTCAGAATTTCAAAGGTCGAAAATATATTAGTGAAATTTTTCGTAAATTCAATATTTATGCAATACATATCCGAATTTTACGAGTGTTTCACATCTCCCCAATCTTTTTGAAAAGTGCTAAAACTGACGTTTTTTAAAATGCGAAAAATATTTACGAAAATTTTGAATTCTGAAAATCTAATAATGCAGAAATGTTTTATATCAATTCCTCTAAATGATTGAATCTTGAAATATTGAAAAATTTGATTACTGGTCGTATTCAATATTTTTTGAACACAAAAAAATGGTACATCACTCCACAACACTGTATCTGTTGTAATGTCATGCCAATCACGTTGTTTGGCCGCAAGTGATTGGAAAATAAGTTTGTTTATGATACAGAGTATATGGTCTGCGGATATATATTATTGCTTTCTTCTGAACGGTTTGATGGGGACATATTTTCAATAATAGTGATATTTGCATCGATCCTGACAAGGTGTAGGCCATCGTAAAATGGCTAGCAACCAAAAAAGGGAGTTCAACCATTTTGGCATAGCTTCCTGATATCAACGATATATGCCAAATTGATCTACTCTGGCAAAGCCACTCACTCGGCTACTAGACAGTCTATCAAAGTGTTAGCAAATTCGAATGGATATTGGAATTCCTCTTTCCAACGTGAGGTAACAGATGGAACCATGCTAATTCAGTCTCCTATTGTTCTACTCCAAAAGCTATCAAATGGACACATGGAGCTGAAATGGTAGAAACGTAATTTCAGAGTTTTTGAAGAGAGGGGTTATATGCATGCTGGCAATAGGATACCGAGGAGGAGAATGCATCAACGGCATTAAAAAATCGACTTTACCAGGGCTGACGCATCCATCTGAGGATGGCAAACGTGTAATTGTACACTCCTCGCGAACGCTGCAAGGGGACAAGAACCATCATATCATCACCAAGGATGAATGCCTGGCGGAAGCTTGTGAGATCCAAGAGATTGGGCATTACCGGGAGGGATACTTTTCCGTGTGTATACTGACCATTAGTAACTGAAATGGTTCCAGGAAAACTAGTGCCTTGCAAGCGACCCGTCGCGTCCCCAGGTGGCGGATAGGGGAAAGGCCGACTACCGGTCGCAAGATTGGCATATGATGGATTTCACGTCAAATGTCCAGACAAAAAAAAAATTTTCTCCAATCGAGCCCCAATTTTTTTTATGAGTTGTCCTATAGGTTAGTAATTATTCAGGAAAATATTTTTTAATTTTATTAAAAATTGGAGGAGTGGGAGGGGGTGAAAGTTTTCAACTTTTTTATGTCACGCGCTACTTTGTGTATTTATTCCACTTAAACAAATAAATTTCGATTGGTGTAGTCCATTTTGAATTTATTTTTTATTTTGACCAAAATTTTTGAAAATCAAAAATATAATTCAAGTTTTTTCGACTTTGGGCACGTTTTTTTTTTTTTATATATTTTTAACAGAAAGCTGAGGGTTTTTCCTACAAAATACTTGAATTTCAAAACATCGTTTTTTTTTGTTTTCGAGAAATTGAATTATAAAGATTGCGCGTCACGGCAACTCGAAGCACCAATGCACCGCGCTGCTACGCTAACGACTTTGGATTATTGCCGACAGGTGGCTGAACTCGTGGCATGTTTTCTCATACATGAAACATTATAATGCAGAAATATGTAGATTGAATTTTGAGTTCTCCAGAGTTATTAAGTGCAAACTTTCACGTTGTACAAATTTTTGAACCTTCTGGAAGTTCAGGATAATTCTCTGGTAAACTCTCAGAAACACCAATCAAACCTGTTATTTTAATAGTTTTTTTTAGTGGGTTGATTTTAATAAAACAAAAATAAATGAAAAAATTAAACCCAAGAAAAAAAAGAAGATATATCTAAAACAAAAAATATCTTGCGAATGTCAATAAAAGTGCAGTTACTTACAATTATCTTTTCAGATCAAATAAATGGATAATTGCAGTTTAACGCATGATAAAAGACACAGTGCAATATGAGTGATAAAGGGATTTAGTAAATATCATATTTCCTACCATATTTCTGTATTATAACGTTTCATGTATGAGAAAACATGCCACGAGTTCATCCACTTGTCGGCAATAATCCAAAGTCGTTAGCGTAGCAGCGCGGTGCATTGGTGCTTCGAGTTGCCGTGACGCGCAATCTTTATAATTCAATTTCTCGAAAACAAAAAAAAAACGATGTTTTGAAATTCAAGTATTTTATAGGAAAAACCCTCAGCTTTCTGTTAAAAATATATAAAAAAAAAAAAAACGTGCCCAAAGTCGAAAAAACTTGAATTCTATTTTTGATTTTCAAAAATTTTGGTCAAAATAAAAAATAAATTCCAAATGGACTGCACCAATCGAAAGTTCATGAAAAATCCTATCAAAATCATATCTGAAACAAATTTTGTATTTATTTGTTTAAGTGGAATAAATACACAAAGTAGCGCGTGACATAAAAAAAGTTTAAAACTTTCACCCCCTCCCACTCCTCCAATTTTTAATAAAATTAAAAAATATTTTCCTGAATAATTACTAACCTATAGTACAACTCATAAAAAAAATTGGGGCTCGATTGGAGAAAATTTTTTTTTTGTCTGGACATTTGACGTGAAATCCATCACATGGCTGCGGTGTCCGCACCCCGCGAACCACGTATCGTGCCATTCGTACCCTGGTACCATGAGCACACCCCGATGGTGCGGTGGGACAACATACGCCTAAGCCTGCAAGATCGGAGGGGGGGGGGGGCGATCGCAAGTATGTGGACTCCGGATACTGGGCGTCCTCCGGTTTAAAGTTGCCTTACCAACGAAAGAGGGCTGCGTCGGACTGACTTGTTTGGACCCTCATTACTCGTGGGATTCAAATCGATTTTTCGAATAAAAATAAATATAAAAATAATATAGAGCAACTTTCAACCGGCGAATCGGTGGTAGACGGCGCAAGTCTTTCCACCGACGCCAATATCCCTGAGGTTACCCCAGGTGCTGATAAGACCCAGATAACCTCTATGGAATCGGAGTTAGGCGACCTCGGGTCTCCAGGTTCTGAGATAAATGTCGAAGAGGAGCTTGCCGCTCTTGGCATCTCCAGCGATATAGAGGACGCTGTCAGTTCGGCCTCAAACACTTCGGCCGCTACGGTTCAAGAGGCTTCATTGGTTTCACCTGGAGCGGCGCGTGTCAAAATGTCCTTCTCCAGGAAGAAGAGGTTTAAGTGGCGCCTCAAACAAAGGAGGATAGTTGAAGAGGCTATACGCTTCAGTGAGGCAAAGATGCCAACTAAAGGCATCAGGCAGGAGTGACAAGGCGCTCTAAAAAGAATTTGGCCAGACGAGACCACATCCCCCTCGGATCAAATTCGCTTTAAGAGGCACAGGGGTGGAGGTGCCCCGAGCGGACACGCGCCGGGTCCTGGAAGAAGCTACTCCCAGGTAGCCGCAGGTATCCGAATGGATATCAGCCCATCTCAGTTCCTTCGAGCCTTTTAAGCCGGCGGGTGTGGACGGGATTTTTCCAGCGCTACTTCAGAACAGCACAGAGACGCTAAAATCATACCTGGTGGAAATATTTCGGACTAGCAGTCGGTTGGACGATGTCCCCCTTGCGTGGAAAGAGGTTAAAGTCATTTTCATTCCGAAACAGGGTAATAGACCCATGGAAACCCCGAAGTCCCATATGCCAATCAGTCTTAGTTCCTTTTTAATTAAGACATTGCAAAATATGATTGGCGTCTATCTAAGAGAAGAAATCGCAAATTATGCATGACTACATCGGTACAAATTTGCCTACAGAGCTGGCCTCGGTAACAGCTCTCAGCTCTCTGGTGTCAAGACTGGAAGCGACACTGCAGTCTAAGGGCATTGCCCTAGCAGCCTTTTTGGACATAGAGAGGGCCTTTGATAACGCATCCTATATGTCCATAGCAAAAGCTTTAAGAATCAAGCATATTGACGTAGGTATTATCATCTGGATCATGGACATGCTTGAAAACAGAATAATCCACCTTACCTGCGGAGGATTGGCGATCAAGATCAAAGCAGTCTAGGGGTGTCCTCAAGGAGGAGTACTGTCACCCCTACAATGGACGATAGTGGTAGACGACCTGCTGTACAGGCTTGAAAGGAGAGGATACTATGTGCAAGGATATACTGACAACTTTGTTATAGTTATGAGAGGTCAGTGGGACCATCTCGTAAAAGACGGCCTAAAACGTGCACTCTCGTTCACTCTTGAAAGGTGCCAAAAAGAAGAACATATAAACGCGCAGAAGATGGTAGTCATTCCATTCATGAACAGGAACAAAATCTTGCTCCGTGGTTTAAGTTGTAACGGAGCCACTCTTAGTTACTCTGACAAAGTCAAATATCTAAGGGTCATCCTGGATAGAAGGCTGAAGTGGGGAGAACAACTAGAATACCCGGTACAGAAAGGGACAAGAGCCATATGGGCCTGTAATCGCATGTACGGCAAAACTTGGGGATGACATACGCCGCCTTAGTCTGGTGGCAAAAGGTTTGTAAAGGGAGTCCATAATGGCCCTTAGAATGTCGGTGCAACGGGCGCAGTGTAATTGGAGAAAAAGGCGAAGGAGCAAAAATTAACATTGGTCAGACAGTTAAGCTGCCATCAAAGCAATTGCAGCATATGCAATTGATTCAAGACTAGTGGCGGGCTGCCAAGACTCGCTGCAACGGCTAGCGAAGAACAAGAATAAAATTACCCTCGGTTGGGTACCGGGATACTGCGACCTTAAGGGAAATGAAGACGCTGACGCCATGGCTAAGGAAGCTTCTACGTCCCCTTTCACAGGTCCAGAGCCATGTCTAGGTATTCCTATAAATACAGCTATTGGCACAGCAGTCTTCAAGGGCGAATAGGTGTGACGAAAATGTAGCGCAAATCGGTCTTCGTACCTTTTTTTGTAGTCCTTTGTAGGTTAAAAATATGCCACGATTGAAATCCCAGCTGATCGGATTCTCTAGATATCATGAATTTACTTTTTATACTATTTCTGGATTATGTGTACTGTTAAAATTTTAAATGATATCGCAAACAATTTGAAATGCACGCGTTGTGTGTGTGTGTGTGTGTGTGTGTGTGTGTGTGTGTGTGTGTGTGTGTGTGTGTGTGTGTGTGTGGGCGTGTGCGTGCGCACGTGCGCGCGCGCGTGTGTGTGTGGGTGCAAGCGCGCGCGTGCCCGTGCCCGTGGGTGTATGCGTAAGGGTGTATGCATGTGCAAGCGTGCAAGCAAGCATATGTGCAATCAAATTTCTCAATATTCGAAAGCATAAATGGTTAGTTCCATTTTTGTCGCTTGGTTGCGAGGTAACCCACAAAGAAAATGTGAAATAATTTATATAAATGTGCCCATCTGATTTTGCTTGATTCATTATAGTGTGCTGTAGTACGAGATTTAATGTTACTTATTTAAAAAATCTGTGTGTGTGCTTTATTGGCGAAGTAATATATTTCGGTTTGTCTATTAATATATTTTTAAACAAAAGGTCATATTAAAATGCCTAAGAAATGTTTTCATGAAGAAAACAGAAAAAAAGTATGCGCACCATGTGGGAAGAAAATTATGTTCGGAAAGAAAGCACCGAATTCATTTCTTATAAATGAACAGACCGAAAATTTTATACAAAATTTTGTAAATAAAGATTTTGATAAATCCAATAGGAAATTTCCGTTAAGCATTTGTGGAACGTGTTATGTGACCCTTCTTGATCACAGTGAAGGCATCTGAAGAGACCTCTCCAAAATATGCCTAAATACGAAGATTTAAAATTGCCCCATATATATTGTCTAATAGTATAGATACTTCTAATGGGCTTTATGGACTTCTGATAATAATAAACTTCCGACAGTAACCTCGGGCAACTTAAATAGTAAGGAATGCACAAGTGCAATGAAACTTTATTCAATTTGCTTCCAAGAAACCGGTAAAGGAATAAAACATACATGCAAAACGAATCCTGAAAATGTTGTTAAAATTGTTGATAAACTCTCCGAGAAACAATAAGACCAAGTTATATCTTCCTCTTATTAAAAAAGAGAATTACACAATCTGATTTGAGCAACAAAAGTATCGCGTCTAATATTGAAATGACTTTGAGTACTCGAGGAAGAAAAAGGTTTCTTTCTAAGAAGCCACGCTGGTAAAAAATCTGTGCTGACATATTACGGTAAACGAGTATCGCAAAATTGCAAAAAATTAAAAAATATCTATAAAGATGACATTTTTGGATTTGATAGTGAGACTTCAACAAGAAAAGAAAAGAGACCTGTTATATGGGCTGCTTCAGAAGAATTATTAGAAGCTGTATTAACTGAACGAAATTTAGTCGGTAACTACGTAATAAAATTTATGATGGATGATGGTCAGGGCTTTTTTAAGATATCGATGACGATACCTCCGGAAGAATATATAACTGATGAACAAGATAACGTTCCTACAAAGAAGAGAAAACTTGATTCAGAAGGGGGTAGTGTATAAGTAATATAAGTAAGTTGACCAGCGTAAATCGATTGATACTTTTATGCGTCGTACCGCGTATAAAGGAATGTTATGAAAATATGGAAATATTACTTGACTTAATTAAACTTAATAACATTAGCTTTAAACTTATCGCAGGCCTCAAACTGTTACTTATTGTAAACGGACAACAGACAGCTACATCCATGTACCCTTGCCCATATTGCTTCGTAACGTTAGGAGAGTTAAGGAATCGTTCAGACTTACAAAATAAAGATAAAGATACTACTGATTACAGTGATATTGAATCGAATACAGAGAATGGTGTACATGCTAGATTAAAGACGTACGGAGACTTGAACAAAGATTATGAACGGTTTTGCTCTATGGGAGGAAATAAGATGAAACATTCCCAGCAATGTAATAGTACGATACATCGTCCTCTTTTAAACGAAAATGATAGTACTTTCGTGCTTCAAAAGTGCATAGTTCCAGAACTACACGTGTTGCAGGGATTTGTGAATCGCCTCTTCTGGAACGGATTGGTCCTACTCGTAGGTCGAGAACGATCTTTGATTTGGCCAAAAAAGTTAAAGGTAATTCACAAAAACTATCAAGGTGAAATCTTCGAAGGCAACGCCTGCAGAAATTTATTAAAAATGGCAGATAAACTTTCAGATCCCGAAATTTATGCAAATGTAGTTAGTCTGAAACTAGTGCCTTTTATCGCGTCTTTTAAAGCCATGGACAAAATTGTAAATTGCTGTTTTTCAACAAAATCCGTTGGACCTGATTTAAGAAATAACTTATCAAAGTTACAAAAAGCTCTTGCAAGTGTTGATGTCTCTGAAACTCTAAAAATGCTCGTTACCTTGACACACTTAGAAGATTTCATACAGATTTTAGACAATAATGGATTAGGACTATGGTCAGAGCAGGCAGGTGAATCCATTCACAGGGAGTTCATGAAATATTAGGGAAGGTACAAAATTAACTCGCTTGATGATCCATTATATATATGCAACCTTAAAAAGGCAGTCGTAGCTTTTTCTTCATTTCATATTTAAAATGTTTACTTCTGTTTGGTAATGTATGTTCTATTTCCTGATGATTAAAATTGCGTTTTATATTTAAAAAATATTAAATACCAAAAAAACTATTATAAAATTAAAATACCAAAAAAATATTAAAAAGTTAAAAATACAAAAAAAAAATATTGGACCATCATACCACTACGTCCAAGTCGTGGTCCTGGGGTTAGCTGAACGTGGTATAATAATTAGTGTACATAATGAATAAATTAAATAAAAAACACCGACTGGCAATGTCATTCAAAATATTGATTTGATATATAATGTACAAATAGTATAAGTAAATGATATCTAAAGAATCCGATCAGCTAGGATTTCAATCGCAGTATATTTTGAATCTACAAAGGACTACAAAAAAAGATGCGAAGCCCGATTTTCGCTACATTTTCATCATTCCTACTCACCCTTGAAGACTGCTGTATTGGGTACACCAAGCAGAAAATGTACGGCGATTGGTTAAAGTACTGGGAAAACCTCCCAGGGCTAAGGCAATCTAAAAGGCTCATCAATTTCTTGGGGAATAGTATTCTCAGGCGGAATATCTTTGGTAAAGGGTTTCTCTCTTCCGTAGATATAAAGGAAAGCAATGATTCCCTCATCCTGAAATTCTATAAGAAACTCAGGATGCAAACCACATAGGGGCCTTAAGGCTTCAGGGGTGCGGTACGATAGTTCGACGTCCCGGTTCGAAGGGCCTAGGCAAACTTCAAGTTCTCCAGCCCCAACCTTTAACTAAATCTAAATCTAAACTGCAAAAGTTTAAGTTCCCAGCCTGGGACAATACTTCGAATACCCGACCGGCAACCTTTTCTATTATTTAGAAATCATATAATAATTTAGAAAAACTTTGCTGTGCGAAGATACGAATTCGTACTAGGTAACTAAATGCATTAGAGACCGTTCGATGTCCTCAGAATTATTCATAATAGTAGAAGATATCAACCCCTAACAAATAACGAGAACGTTGGTCATAAGTTAAAATTTCCATCGATAATATTTACTTAAGATTATTCTATTCCACAGCTTCCTGCATGCAGCATTAAGCACTGTAAATGAAATTCAAATAATATTCGTGCCTAATACCGAACAAACCACGATCGTATTGTAAAATATGCAACTTGATATTTTTTTATTTTTTCAGCAATATTTTTCCCCTAAGGTCGGAAACTTGTCTGCCTAACTAGAGACAATGTGTATTTATTTTCATAAATATTGTATAGGTGGAATGTTTGTGAAAATGTCGGCTTGGTTTTTGATAAAGTAAAAATGAAGATTAAACCTGAGATACGATGCGAGGATTAATTCGTAATACTACCACTTTTCGAAAACCTTAGAATTATTAGTCATTAAAAGCTTCTATAACCTCAATCTACAATTAAAGTTGAAACTTACATGATTCTTACACTAATATTATATACTTAACATTTCTTATAATATTTACACATATGTTTAGTTGTACAGTGCATAATGCTATATATTAGAGACAACACAGCAATTACACTTACCACAGTCGGTATAAATGGAGGTTTCACTCGTCTAAGAAGTAAATCATCCCAAGAAATATGTCTGAAAAATGCTTGTTTTTTAACATCTTCAGCATCCCTCTCACTGCTGCCTAATCTTCGATCAGGGTTTTTTCTAAGCAACTAAAAATGTACAGTTTTAAGTACGAGAGCTATTTCATGTAACAACAGTTTAAAAATAAAGTAGTTGATATATTGACACCTCTTAAAACACGTGTATTTCAAAATCCTTTCGAAGACTTTTTTTTTATTTTATTTGTCTTCTAACGAGCGATATCGCCCTTTTTAACGAGTTTGATATATACGTTTTTAACTTTTGGAGAGCAGCAGATTGTTTTAAGAGATGGCGCCATACTTTAAATTTGTGTATGAAATGTAGGAACTGCAGAAAGGCTATAGCGAGATAAGAAGGTCAAAACTGCCCCCGCCTTGATTTTTATTTTGAATTGGCTATTCGAAATGACATATTTAAAAACCCCTTTAGCCAAATTTTCAGCCCCCTAGGTGGTAGTAGGTTTTTTAGAAAAAAAATCTGTCTCCACGTTTGATCCAAATAATCTAAAAAAATTCATGACGGTGTGTTTTTGAGCGAGAAAATATCCTGATTTTTTTTCAGATTTTTCGGGTCTAATCCGAATCCACAAAAAATTCTTGAATTTTTCAATGATATTTTAGGTTATGAAGCTCATATTTGGCCAACTTCTAAATAACAATTTTTTGTGTAGTTTTTCCCCTACTTTCGAATGCCGATGTTAGAATTATCATTTTCAAACCGGAACATACTCAAAATTTGAAAAAAAAATCGATTTTTTCGCATTTTTCCCACTTTATTGGTATATAACCTCAAAATTATATACTTCCATAGGTATTAGAACACCCAGAAATACTCTAAGACTTTCTTTCACGTCTAAACAGTTTTTAGAATAAAGTATTACTTTGCTGTCGCTGCAAACGTCCTTATTCAACCAGTTTTTAGGTATAGGAAAACTTCATATTAATTAACAATCATAGGAGTTTTAACATCTAACTAGAATATTATTAATCTTCGTCACTATCGTTGCCGGTAACTTCAATTCAGTATGTATTCAGTTGAACTGAGTAAGGTTTTTCGAACGGGAAAGAACCGAACAACTTGAGTGTACACACAACTGCAATGATTCGTTCCTTCCGGTCATCTGCTGTCTTTGTTTTTTACGTAAATACATATACATATAGGTGAAAACAAAGGCAACATGTCGGCCGGAATGTAAAGGAGAGCGCACACAGCTTGTCGCAGGGTGTTGCGACTTGTTGCAGAAAATCTCTTTAGGGGGCGCTGTAGCTACGACTGCCATATAGAGTGTGTCTTCACATGCGAATGCGACTGCGACTGGGTCGCAACAATATGTGCGCGGTCTCCTTCAGGGGCATCTAGTCGGCTCAGTCGATAGGTAGTAATTTACGTCAAAAAACCTCAATTAAAAGCGATTGAATTGATTTTTCGAATTTCCGGCTCTGCACGGAAAATTCTAACCAATATATGTGATCGCCTAAGAAATATCAAAGAAGTTGACTGAGAATCAAGGGAGCATTTTCCGGAATAGATGATTTTTCTTTATTGAAATATTTCAATTTCAAAATATTTCTTTATTGAATTTTCGATGATATGATCATTGAAAGGATGTTAAATTCCAATCAAACTGAAAATACTTTGGCTTCTGAAGCTGAGGCAGCCAGATGGTCTAGACGACCCACTACTACCACCAAGCTAACATCTGAGGAAATCACGGACTTTCCAGAGATGACTGAAAGGGATCTCCAAATATTTTTTTTTGGGTACTACATCAATTAGGCCAAGCCGTCTGTTATCTAGCAGCGTTAATGAACGAGAGTGATAATATCAATCTGGAATATTTACAGATGAAACCAAACATAATTAAAGTATTCATAAGGTACAGGCATATAAATAGTAAGACCTATAAATGCTATATCGAGTACAAACCTAATTCAGTAGGATACAGCGGTATTCTGCGACATGCATGCGATTGTGCCAATGGATTACGAACTGTAGGTTCCTGCTCTTACATTGCAGCAGTCATATATTATCTTAGTAATGCTAGATACAGATAAAAAATTATTAGACCAGCGAAAATTCTTACGGATTTATTTTCTAGCAAAGACATCGATCCAGTTATATACGACGATAGTGACGAAGATTAATAATTTTCTAGTTAAATGTTAAATTGTTAAAAAAATCTTATAATTGTTAATTGATGTCATTTTATCACGTAATAAATCATTATTTTACAATTTTCATGAAAAAATGAACATTCTTATAACTTTTTGTTAAACGTAATTTTAATTTCTATCAGAAATATTTACTTCTTTTTAGCATTAATTACAATAAAACATATTTGGATGTATAGTAATGGCCATTACGGTTCAGATGTTATTTATATTTTAATACCAAAATTTATTGCTAAAAAATATCACACGCCCAACGTTTCATAATTAATTATAATGATTAATATCTTTGCAATAATATGAAGTTTTCCTATACCTAAAAACTGGTTGAATAAGGACGTTTGCAGCGACAGCAAAGTAATACTTCATTCTAAAAACTGTTTAGACCTGAAAGAAAGTCTTAGAGTATTTCTGGGTGTTCTAATACCTATGGAAGTATATCATTTTGAGGTTATATACCAATAAAGTGGGAAAAATGCGAAAAAATCGATTTTTTTTTTCAAATTTTGAGCATGTTCCGGTTTGAAAATGGTAATTCTAACATCGGCATTCGAAAGTAGGGGAAAAACTACACAAAAAATAGTTATTTAGAAGTTGGAAAAATTCAAGAATTTGGTTGGCTCCGGATTAGACCCGAAAAAATCAGGGTATTTTCTCACTCAAAAACACACCGTCATGAATTTTTTCAGATTATTTGGATCAAACAGTGGAGACAGAGAATTTTTTTCAAAGAAACACGTTTTTTACGATAGGTGCAACCTACTACCACCTAGGGAGCTAAAAATTTGGCTAAAGGGGTTTTGAAATATGTCATTTCGAATGGCGAATTCAAAATAAAAATCAAGGCGGGGGCAGTTTTGACATTCTTATCCCGCTATAGCCTTTACACCAAGTACAGCAGCAGCCATGAGTCGATTTCCGCCAGATAAACAATAATGCGAAACGTAAACAAAGAATGTGGCCCGTCTTACGAATAGCTAGCTGCTGCTTGAAAATGTTTTACGAAATATTGTTCTCCGGAGGGGTATCGAACTCGCGACAAGTACGCTATCGCCAGAGCCACGAAGCCCATTTTTTTTCAAATTTTGCGGCGAAGATTCATTCAAGTCGACGATAACTTCGAATACATTTTGACCTTCATCCGCGGACATATTGACGTTAATTGGGAATATCTCATTTCGATTGGCTCATTTTGATGGTCACCTCAAAGAATCGTTCATTACATTCACCCACGAGAGAGAGAGAGAGAGAGAGAGAGAGAGAGAGAGAGAGAGAGAGAGAGAGAAAATTAGATTAGAGTAGGTTTATTACATTGCCCTGGGACGACCCCAAATGGAAAGTGTTACATAAATGTACAAAATATCAACAATCGTCCAAATTGGAGGAATTACATGTGCGTGGTAGAAATGGTCTCATAATTACAGTTTATAATCAGAATATAATAATGCGCTGGTGATTATGCTAAACTTACAGGTAAAATAAAATTACAATAAAAACAATTTAAACAATTTTAAACGCAAATATTAACCTAAGTGAACTAAATGCAGAACGCTAGAGTTTCGACTTCGTAGATGTTTAAGTAGTTGCTAAGGCATCGTTGGCCATAAGAAAATAACGTAATCAATCTCTTAACGGGTCGAAAGAAGTAAATGTAGTGATAGTTGAGGGGAAAGAGTTGTAGGATGCAAGAAGGGTAAATGAATTCTGGTATATATCAGTTCAATGAGGCGGTATGTGAAGTAGGATAAAAAAAAAGGATAAAGGATTTGGAATTTTCCCCCGCTTTAATGACTTAGATGCCTATTCGCGGGTCGGCTCTCGGGTGGAGAGGTATAGGATGGACAACACATAGACATTATACATGACGGAACAGGACAACACAACACCCACCCAGAGCCAGTCCCCCCTCCCCAATATCCGTACCACTAGCAGATTCGGCGGTCTGTGCCTTAGCGAGAACGACGCGGGGCTTATCCCATCTTTATCCGAGATAAGACCCACGACGTACCGACCGCGGATAAGACGCTGACGGTACCGATAACTGCCGGCACGGGTCACAAATTCGTACCTTCGCCCAGCAAAGTTCCCCGGTTATTCCACACTGGACATAAGCAGAGAAAATTGCACGGACGGGGATTCGAACTCGGGACCTTCGCGACGTTCAGTTCGGGCGGACTAAGACTGACGCCTTAGCCCGCACGACCATCACGCCGACTGGTATGTGAAGTATTTCGAAGTTAGTTTTACGAAATGATCTTCTAA
Source organism: Trichopria drosophilae (assembly GCA_030407085.1). NCBI lineage: Eukaryota > Metazoa > Arthropoda > Insecta > Hymenoptera > Diapriidae > Trichopria > Trichopria drosophilae. Next base: position 61,605,422 of record CM059584.1, on the reverse strand, counting down.
GATCCGGTAAATCTGCGGTTAGAATAAATCTATTTGTTAAATATTGAAAACTTCCTTCGACCCATGACAGTGCGCCAGTTTAACTTTACTGGATACGGCGATATACTTTCGTCCCTGCGCACATTGAAAACGAAGCAAATGCAACTATTTATTGCTCTTTGAAGGGTCAAATTTAATTCGCTAGATAGATCGTAAAAATATGAGGCAAACGTAATCAATATGTGGAAACACAAGAGATTCAACAAGCAGCTTTCTCAAGTATATAGAAAGGCTCTTCTTATGGAATTTAATGGAGTGCAGAGTGGAATGAATTTTACGAATAATGGATGGTACGTGCAGTAGATATGTTGAGAAACAGTCCATTATCTCTTGCCCACCTCGCTATTAGTTGACAACCTGAAGAGAGCTTAGCCAATCCCTCATGAAGTTCCGAAATTCGGAACTGGATGTAAATCTGAGCATCATCAGCAAATAACATGTGCTTCGTGAAAAGAGCTGCACAAAGGTCTTGATAAAGAGAGAAAACAATAAAGGGCACAAAACTGACCCTTGTGGAACCCCCGAACTCACACAAGCTCTATCGGACAATGTTCCGTCCTCGTATAAAAAAGCTTGTGATCGTTGATGCAGATAGTTAAAAACCTAAGCAGGGACTTCGTAGGAGCAGCCAATGTTGTAGAGTTTGAGAAACAGCAATTGATGTGAAACTGTATCAAATGCTTTGCTAAAGTCAAGGAGCACAACTATCGTCATCATACGCTTGTCAATGCCGCTTCGCACGTCATACATTACATTAATGACAGCAGTTTGGGTACTGCGACTAGGTCTGTAACTAGTTTGAAATGGATCGAGAATGGAATGTTTGGAAAGATACGATGAAAGGTGAAGAAGGACCAGCCTTTTATGTACTTAGATGACTCACATAAATTAATTCCAGAGTGATGGGAAGGTGAATTGCGGAGGGAAGAATTAAAAATTTTGCATAATGGTTCAAGAAGTGCATGCCTGCCAAGCTTGTAATGGGCAGAACTAATTATCTCAACTCTGGAAGGACTTGTTTTTCCCAAATTAATAACTTTGATGACATCACAGGCTTAAAGACAAAGCACGGTTGATCTGTTGAATGAGTGTGTAATTAGCGAAAAATTGTAAGATCAGAATTAGTAAGAGGTCGATGAAAGTTAGAGGCTGATGCGTAGTATGAGTTTAAATCTTTGGCAGATAAGTATTTAGTAGGCGATTGGCAATGATCTGAAGAAATACCAAGACTCTTTACTTCTCGCCACGCTTGCCTCGAATTTTTCGCTTTATTTAATCTAGACGCGAAGTAATCGCACCGTGCCTGTTGAAATTGAAAATTTATGTTACTGCGTAAAGACTTGTACTGCCTTTAGTGTTCTGCATCCAGTCGACTTAGCAACCTTGTAAAGAGAATGACGCTGCTTTATAGGAAATCGATGCCAAGTTCTTCGGCGGAGTCGGATATTTAGAAGCTATATTGCGCGATCTTACTCTTCGTACTGTTGGTGAAAACGGTTTAGATTCATCTAATTGTGTTAGACTAGAACAATCTACGCAAGCAATAACTAAAGCATCATTATGAAGACCTTTTTAAAATTTTCCACAATGAACATGAAACTGTTCTGGAATATGCGCAAATATTTTGCATGAATATAATGTTTTAATTACGTACAAAATACGACGTGCTTGTAACAGAAATGGAATCCTAAACGTGACGTACGCGTGTTATGATGCGAAAACCTATATATGTGTGAAGTTCTGTGTATGAAGTGACTTTTACATTATTATACTAATTATAACGAAATGTACGAAATACATAAGATAAGAAAATTTGCGTTCGGTGAAGCTCGTGAACCGTACGCGTCGCAACGGTGCGCAGCCTACGTGCAGTGGGGAGGCGGCTATACCTGATAACTGTGCATGCAGGTGTGAGATTTATCACAAATACAAAACACACAGATTTGCCGGTATAGCAATTAATTTTAAAATCTACTCCTTTCTCTCTACGTCTTTTTCATAAACCAATTGAATTTGAAAATGCCTCGAAATTTCTGGAACTGGATCTCCCAACGATAGATATTTGTCGGAGAATGCGCAACGAACTCATGCAGCAACCCTTACAGGACGCGTCGCAAAAGACATCTAAAACATTGTCAATTATTCAATTATTTAAGAAAAACAATAATTTTCCACAGTGAATATTGTTTTTCAACGATGTGAAAAATACGTTTTTAAAGGCCGAATCTTCCTTAATCGTGTGTAAAAAATTCATCAAGATCCGGCAATTCATTGCTGAGAAATACATTTTTGAAAAATATGTGACCTTAAAATTCAATCGTGCATAAATAATAAACCGTTCAATATTTTTCAACAAAACTTGGTGGTTGTCTGATTCTATATTGGTACTTTATATTTATAAAGTTTAGTTAAAAAATTACGACCCCAAAATCCGAGGTCCACTTCACGAATATTCACCCGTTTTAAAATCTCGCGCCACTGGCTCGCAGCTTTCAGCGTAAAACTTATTCGAGATACTCCTCACCGATCGACTAATCGAACTTATGATCACTATCGCGGAATATATCGATCAACGTCATATGAGAATGCGAGATTACAAAACACGTGTACATCTTCGCGCCGTTTAAAACTATGCTAAGGAGTCTTTTTTTGTTTTTTATTTTTGATATATTTTTTGCTTTATTGCTTACGTTTTTTGTTTTAATTTATGAACTATAGAAAAACTATTAATGCAGCAATAATCTTTTGTTACCATCGTATAATATTCGAAAAAATCATATTCAATATTGGTCCACAGACCCACTTTTGAAACGCAACGTTTTAGCTTGAGCTCTACATATAGCTCTCATAAAAATAAACGCAAGCACGCACGCACGCGCTTATGGCAAATATGTGCCAATACCACACACTTTTTGAAATTTTGAAATGGCATTCCGTCATTTTGAATTTAGGAAATCTGGCTGCTGATTCGGGTTCAGGGAACTCAAAAACATGCATATAAGGAGTTTGAAGGAAATTCATTTAGACACTTGCTTTTCCTAGCCAAATACGGGGTTAAGACCGCCATATTGAATCAGCCATCTTGAATTTCGTCTTACTCACGTTTCTATTTTTTAGTATAATTATTCATGCCGCCAGATACAAGCATCTAGCTTGTTTAAAATTCAAGATTGATATTGGTGAATAGTTTCTGTCAAAATATTGTCGAAATGGAGTCCGGTGAAAGTGCCCCAACATCTGATGAAATTAATTCTTCAACAACACGATTACTCGAGTTGGAGGAACTTTTTCAAGATTTAAAAGATAAATTTTTTAGTTTGTGTTACGCCGGCGGGTGGCATACCACCGCGATTTCTTAATTATCTATAATAATTAACTCTTTATATCGCGCATATTGGGGATTAAGTTATATTTTACTTGTATGAATAAATATCGTATTAACGACATACGATATTTATTCCATCCGGTGTAGAGTCGCAACCGCGAGACTGAATGGACACACAATGGGCATAAGCAATATCAAATTTTAGAATAAGTAAGCACTTTACGTGGGAACCTGCAAACATCGACAAGCCACACGAGTGGCCTTAGCTTCCAAAATGCTGAAATCAGCAGGGTCCCAAGCCCGAAAAGTGCAAACGATGCGTGGTAGCGATCGAGCGAGGGGCGATTTGGTTGCGACGGACTTTGACGAGAGACACTTGGATTTCCCGCGTGGACTCGGAAGCATCAAGAGAATTATCCTTCCCTCCGAGAGTCGACACTCGGGGAAGCGGAATCACGGTAAATTCAACGTGCGCGCCCGTGTTTCGATATAGCGCGCCGATATAAATCGCGAGTGCTGGTTCGGGAGTAATATTCGTCAGTGGATTAAACACGTCTACTTATATATATATCTGTGTGATATATATCTGTGTGATATATATCTGTGTTTGATATTCCCGATCCTGTTACCTTGTGATTGAGGAGTTCGAAACTCCTCTGGTGTCAGAATCCTGCCTGATACCAAAAATCGAATTCGTAACATTTGGAAGGAAATGATCCTTTGACATTGAAAATACTCACTATTTGCCCATCATCTTGGAGTGCTTGTAAAATTTCTAAAGAGTTTGGACAACAATATATTTGGCAACAAAAGCGAAAGAACTTAGGTCTACTAAAGGGATTTTGGCAGAACTAGTTGCAAAACATGGTAAATCCTTATCGTATGAAACAATTCAGAAAATAGATTATTTTTATAATGATTCGTATAGTAGGTTACTGCCTGGAGTAAAGGATGTATCTGCTAAGATAAGAACGTGTTAATGTGCAAAAGCGTCGACTTTTGATCGACCTTAAAGAGCCTCATATTTTATTTAAAACTTCGACCAAAGCATTGTATTTTTCCAGGAGCAAATGGAACAGATTCGGTATGTGTTTGTACTATCCATCAAAACTGTAAATTAATGTTAGAAGCAATACATATTGCTCAATTAACTGAACATTTAGATAATCCAATAAATGATTATGGAGATTGTATAAAGCTTATAACATGCAAAAATTCTACACCTGAGTACTTTCTGGATTCGTGCAAAACTTAATAAGGTAGAATATATAATAAGGTAGATGCAGTTGATTTCATCGACGATTTTTCTAAAATACTACAAACTGTTAAACCGCACTCATTATCGCCGAACAGCAATGTCTGAATTTATTTCCGAAAAAAGAAAAAACCTCTGTAATGATCAAGTAATCGTTATGTTCGATTTTTCGGGAAATTTTGCTTACGTTAGTCCAAGATGCTTGTTAGGTTTTTCATTTCAAAAATGAACAATTAACAGTGTTTCCGGTTATTTACTATTAAGAAGAATAATCGAACCTGTAACACAAAAGTTGTATGTTTTTATCAAATAACGTTAAACATGACTGCGGTTTACACAGTATAAAAACAGTTGATTTCTGAAATAAAAAAAAAACGGAGTCTAATATAAAGAAACTAATTTACATGACGGATGGTGCAAAGCACCACTTCAAGAATCGATTTCAAATAGCGAATCTCATAAATCATAAAGAAGAATTCGGTCTCGATGCAGAATGAAACTTCAGTGCCACGGCGCATGGTAAAAGCGGATGCGACGATCTTGGAGCAACTTTAAGAGGAAAGTTTATAGAGCTAGTCATATGGCTAAACCATCTCAAGCTCTACTAACGTCAGATACGTTTTTCAAGCGGTCAAAACGTCATTTTGAAAATAGAAACATTTTTTATTTCTCAAAAGTAGATCATGAAAAATCAACAAGGCACTTAAATAACAGCGCCACCTGTTTCAGAAATATTACAAAATCATGGTTTTATACTATCCGCACCTAAAACATTAACTGTGAAACGATTCTCGAATGCCAATCACGGATTTTAAATATATTTAGGAAATGTAAAATGAACTGTGTTATTACGTATTTTTCTATTGTTATTTTATGTTATAAAAACAGTTGTATATTTGCCATTTTGTATATAATTAAGTGATCCTGACTGATTATGCAAATAGTAAAGAATAATTAATTCAAAATAAGTATACAGTGTATTTATTGATCTCAAATTTAAATTTATATATGATTTGGATATTTGAAAAATTGTGACGTGTAAATTAATCATGTAAATAATCGTTAGACAAAATTCATGTAAATTTTTCATTACGCTTAGGGGTCATTCAAGTATTACGTAAGCATGTTAGGGGGGGGAGGGGTTGGAGTATCCTGACACATACTGACATGGGGGGGGGGGGGCGAAATCTTACGTCAGCATGTATACAATATATTATTGCTTTGCCATTAGTAACCTATTTTATTTTTCCGCCTTGTTACAATGGTACTCTTGAGTTATCAATAGAGTATTCACCTTGTTTAGGCCGTTCTTAACGCTGATAATGTAGGGATTTTCACTGAAAACCATAAATTAATGATGAAAGAACCAATTTTTCGAAATTCAGGCATTGCATTAGTAATTCTAATTACTATATACGATCTCATAAAAACTACAAAAGACATTACTTGAATACACCGAGAATTTTCGGAAATAAATGATTTTTCTTTATTTTCAAAAAGACTTGGTCAATTGACAATCAATCTATTTGGTATTTTTTAGGAGTTCGTATGTAATTGGAATTGTCCTTAACAGAGCCTGAATCTTAAATAATTGATTCACTTATTTTTAATTTACGGTTTTTAGCATAACTTCCTACTTTATCGGCATACCACTTTAGAACACCCTTAATTCCGCTGCGTGCGACCCTATCGAGGAAATAGAGGAATTTGGTCATAATGCAAATATTCAGAAAATAGTTTTAATTTATTTAGAAGTTCTTAAATTATTGTTTCATTGTGCAGCGGTTAAAAAAATTCGAAGTGTTATTTCGTAGAAAAATATGGATAAACGAAGGTATTTTAAAAATCCTAATATGATTAGTCCAAAATGCCCCAATTCCTTCTTCCGCCGCTAGGATCGCATGCTGCCGAACGAATAGATCGAATAGAACTGCACGCCATCGAATGTACATCCAATCGCGTTAATTCGTGTTGGCACTAGGCGGGTCAAAACTTTAAAGTGCACAGAAATCTAGATGAATTTGTATGATTCATGACCGAATGAAGGTTTTGATTCGATGACAGCTTTGATTCGATCGTGAACCATACAAATTCAACTGGATGTCTGTGCACGAAGTTGCAGAGTGGCTTTCAGAGGGGGAAGTGGATGTGCTCGAAGAAAATACTGATCTTAGTCAAGAAGAATCTCATCAAGTTATCGACAAACTTAATGAATGGCTCATGAGTCCCTGGTGACATCAACCTAGTTCCTAATATAAATGTCTTTAAATAATAGTTAAAAGAAATATAGCGGTAGTATTAATATAATGAAATAATAATGGCGGGGGGGGGGGTAAGAATTCTGACATATGCTGACATGGGGCAAGGGGGGGGGGGAGGACAGGTCAAATTTGATGAAAAATTTGCTGACGTAATACTTGAATGGCCCCTTAGCCGTATTGGATCCGCTATTTTGAATTCGTTAAATCTAATATCATATTCGCAATCAGCGACCTCGAAAACCCCAATATGCCCAGTTTCGTTTGATTCGATGCCAAATTTGCATTTTGACCCATCATATTGGATCCGCAATTTTTAATTTGGGAAATCTAAGGTCAGATTCGTAATCAGCGACTTCGAAAACACCCATATACCATGTTTCACTCCATTTACGTCAATTTTGCATTTTGGTCTTCCATATTGGATCCACCATTTTGAATTTGTGTAATATAACATACTCTATTAAAAGTATGATATAGGAGTTATGCTTTGCACATGGAAAACAAATTTTTTTACCGACGATATAAATTTTATGAGCGATATATTATATTATAACCTAGTATTTTTTAATTTCTGGTTTCACATGCAGCCGCCACGTTGAATTTTTGTAAAAGACCAAACGGTTTTCTAAAGTAAACATATTTATAAACAATTTGAGCCGTCAGTGATTGAAATCGGATGTGAGGAAGTTTGGACAGAGGGAGGGGGGGGGGGGTCAAATTTGACAAAGAATGCCCCATATATGCTTTTTTTCGATGAAGCACCCTTTACAGTCAACGGCGAAGTGAACCGTCAAAATTGTCGTTTTTTGGACCCTGATTGTATTTATATAAACATATCGGATGTGGAAACGAAAAGTTTTATATTTTCCACCCGGAACACTGACATTGACTCAATATATTTCAAAATAAATTTTTAATTAAAAAAAAAAAAGAATTCATATACATAAAGAAAGGATTGACAATCTTTTTCGATAATTTATACTAATAATGAAGTTTAATATGATTGTGTAAAGTAATTTTAAATAATGTAATTTACTCATTAACAAGTAGAATTTAAAACTTCCTAAATAATGCGATCATATGTATATCGTTTTAACAAATTAATCATCCGAGAAAGGGATCGAGAGAGAGAGAGAGAGAGAGAGAGAGAGAGAGAGAGAGAGAAAGAAAATATAAATTAAAAATTTTGAAAAATGCTAAAATGCATGACCTGTGGCGAAGATGGAGATGAACGAAACTTCGCGACTATTAAAATCCTTGGCCCTAAACTACGCAATAAAGATTACTGTCCTTAGATTCTCAAACAAATAGAACTTTGTAAGATATGTTGTATAACATTCCATTTATCGGGTATTAATAGAAGGTACAGACAAAAAAAATAAATTAACAAACTGAAACTATGCACAAACATTAAACTATATAATTGATAAGTAATGATAAGTCGTGAAAAGCAGTATCGTAACAACTAAGACGTAGGAATGTCTTCTCGGATTTGTCTTAGCATTATTCCTGCTTCGAAATTTAGGCATTATAAAATGTTAATACTTCTGGTCAAATAATTATTCATTTCTTTTGACTAAAAACAAATTCGCAGCAAGTCAAACATTGCTCAAGGTAAGAGCAATGTAGTACATGCAATGATACGATGTTGACTGGTGACGTTAATACCAATATTTCAAGTAAAACCGCATATTACTCACCCTTCTCATAATGGCAATGGCTTCTAAGGATAAAAAACGCGGATATCGAACTTCATCGTGGACAATGGAATCGAACACCTCTTCTTCATCGTCACCCGGGAACGGTGACTGAAAAGTTTAAGAAGTACGATGATAATAGCTTTAATAATAATAATAATAATAGTAATAATATTATAGAATAACGTCTTTTATATAATAACAATAATAACAACAACAACAACATTAATAATAATAATAATAATAATAACAATATTTGTTTGGGAAACAGGGTCTTTTTGGTGGACTGTATAGGGCGCAAGTGTAGTTAATAAATAGAGAGCACCCCTGGCCCCGGGGGAAGGGTGTATGAACGTTGAGATAGCCGTCGGTGGCCTATTTCTAAGGCAAAAGTTGGCTGATCCGGTAACTCGGGCACGAAATGCCACGCACATAAAAACATGCATTAATTATTACCAGTTTGCTGATGTTTCGTCCCGGGCCCGCTCACGAACTCGTCAGTGGAGCTACGAGAAGCGGGCCCTGCCCCAGACATCGCATGCAAATATATGTAAAATATATAAACGACATATGAAATAAATGGAAATATTAATTAATATTCATTAACCGACTAATTGTTCCTGAAATCATTTTATATAATTACTACTCACTAACAGACAAGTCCGAGCGGCGTCCCGGGGTTCACAATCAATCGTCCGCACCTCCCGCAGTCTTGGCCCAAGCACTGTCACACGCTCGAGATCTGATCGCTTAGGATCTTCTCGATAAACTGATTAGAAATGCCCTCAACGGGCTTATTTATATGTTCAAGGAAAGCTCCCATTGCGCCAAGACCTCGGGAAATTCAACCAAACACACAATTAGAAACAGCGACTCAGAGTCCGGTATAATCCCTTCTCATATGCATGGGTGTTCAACCTGTAACGGGAGGGCCCCCTCCTAACCAACTCCGAGTAACGCTTTGTTGTGACTATATCACCAACAATATTATTTAATAACAAACAATAAGGGGGCGAGATGGTTACGACAGCTAAGGTGTCCGCCAGTTTCGTAACTTCCTGGCCGATGTACCAGGGGCCCGAAGGGGCCTAAATGATGAGTAACACAATGCGACTATGCAAAAAGCTGCATCCTAGCCTATCTTCCCAAATGGCCTAATTTCACCTCCACGTGTGCTTATTAAAGCCGGTGGGCCCTGGACTCTTAGCAATCTTGCCAGAGATTGGGTAACCAACCCCAGTGGATGGCGAGGTAAGAGACAAACGAGAGAGGCCTAACAACGGGGGGTAGGGGCAACCAACCTAATCCTTGTACATGCGGTTACAAGAAATGCAACGCGCAGGGTTCCTGATCATCGGGCTGCTTCGGATGCGGCCCAGTCCCGAGGTGGAGGGGACGAAACGGGTGTTCCGGGACAACGACTCATTTTTTCCCACGGACGATTTCAATGGACGGAGAATCTCAGACAAGATCTAATCCGCTGCTACAAGGAGAGCTGCCCGCAACAGAGAGGCTGCATGGCGCGAATGCATAGTCGGTTTTTGCAGTAATGTATCCCGAACTAGCAGATCGCTTTTCTCAACAACATCTGAGAGATTATGTGGCCTATCAAATAGGTTTCGTAGTTCCCAGCTATCAACCGGTACCGGATGTGAGGGCAATAACTGCTGAGCCCGTACGCGGTGCTGGAAGAGATGCTTCACATTACGAAAGCACGATACTCGTGTTTAGGCGAAATCTTACGACGAAAATTTTGCCTAAACAACGAGAAATAGATAGAGCAAATAGCCTACTTCTGAAGGCTCTTCCAGATGACTGCGATCTGTGGCAAGTCAGTTGTGCCGTTTACGAGGCTGCAGGTGATCTGGTGACTCCGCGAAATCTGACACAGATATCTCAATTGCACGGCAAGATTCGACTGACATGGAAACTCGCTTCCCGAATTCAGTGTGTGGTCGACTATTTAACATCTAGCCGTTCATTTACGGCTAAAGTCAAGAACTTCGCACAACAACTGTGGACGTACAATCACACACTGAACATGCTGAAGTTGCTCAACATCAAGCAACGTTTGGCGGATGCCAAAAAGAGGCTGCAAAGACGGGATATTCGACCAAATGCAACATTTTGGTCGAATCCATCCAACCTCTTCAGACATTAATCGCAGCCTCACGTCAGTTTCCGTCGATGGCCTCAGCTGAGGAGTTCTGAAGGAGCATCTATGATAAAATACTCGAGCTTAATGCAGACACTCCAGGTATTAAAATCTTTACCGAGTTGTGTGACGAACTCACACGACAAAGTGAAGATTGCCCACCCGTCAGTGCATTAGAGGTGAATAATGCCATCAAAAGAGAGAGGAATTTCTCCTCGCCGGGCTGGGATGGAATTAACAACTATTGGTGGAAGAAGTTCACTTCTGTCCATCAACACCTAGCCCGAATATTCACCTCTTATATAAATGGTGACCAACCAATTCCGCACGGGCTGGTGGAGGGCCGAACGACACTAATCCCAAAGTCGGAAGACTTGTCTGATCCGAGAAACCATAGACCGAGCACGTGTCTCAATGCGTTATACAAATGGTTCACTAACATCTTGAACGAACGTATTGAGAAATCCGTGAAACCGGTGTGGCAACGGATAGTAGAACAACGAGGCTGCAAAATGGGTGTATCCGGCTGCAAGGACAACTTGCTTATCGACAGGTGTGTTTGTCAGGACGCAGTCCAGTACAAGCGTAACCTGTCGATAGCCTGGCTGGATTACATGAAGGCGTATGACTCAACATCGCACGAGCTTTTAAGCTTGTTGCTCAAACGCCTCCATGTCCACCCAAACATAGTGAGAATTGTAGAAGACCTGATGCCTCTTTGGAAAACACGCTTTGTCATGACATCGGGCAAGCGTCGAACCATGTCTAGACTGGTTCAATTCCAAAGAGGTGTCTATCAGGGAGATTCCCTGAGTCCTCTGCTCTTCTGCATCTCACTATTGCCTCTATCCGTTGTCTATATCATCTTTTCTATATGGATGATCTTAAATTATACGCATCAGGCGAAGATCAATTACATCGATCTCTGAACATCGCCCTCACATACTCGAGAGATATCGGCATGGAATTCGGATTGGACAAGTGTGCAGTCGTTTATTTGCACAGAGGAAGGTCAGGCTCCTATTACAACGACATGGAGCTCGTCAACGGAAATGTCATCCGCCACTTTAGCGCCGAAGAAGCCTACACATACCTTGGCGTACCTCAAAGGCATGTCCAGGATGTGCAGGCTGCTAAAACCACCATCATTAAGAAATACCGGCGCATTCTCCGTCAGATCTGGTCATCAGAATTGACCGGGAGAAATAAGGTGGCAGCCACGAATATGTTGGCCGTATCACCAGTGCTCTATTCTTTTGGAGCACTGAAGTGGAACGTTGACGAGCTAAGGGATCTTGACCGAAGCACACGGAAGATGATTTGTATGCAACGCAGTTTGCATCCAAGATCTTCCGTGGAACGACTGTATTTGCCCCGAAATATGGGAGGTCGTGGCCTTTTAAGCCTATTGTATGCATGACCGATTGATCCTCGAAACAGCTTGCGACGTGATTAATCGAACGGAGGATCCCCTGATGATGCTAGTTCATCAGCATGAAATTCGGGGGAAGGGGGCGTTTATGTACAACTCGGCGGAACGAGCGGCGCGAAGACTCCGTCTGGTTTTCAACGCGGGACGTAGTGGTGCACAGGAAGCTGAATCAGTCATCAACCTGTGCCCAGTGCGTCTCAGGGCTAACATACGGAAGGAACAACTCTGTATGCTGGAGGGAAGGCATATCGACAAGCCGTTGCATGGACAATTCTTTCGAAATGTCCAACAACTTGTCTTGTCGGCAGAGATGACCTTCTCCTTCTTAAGATCAGCCGGCTTGAAATCCGAGACCGAGGGTTTTATCTTCGCATGCCAGGATGGGGTCATCAATACCTTAGCGTATCGCCAGAACATCTTACACCAGGCGGTACAGAGTACGCTTTGTAGATTGTGTAGATGTCATGCTGAGACACTAATGCATCTTTTGGCAGCGTGCCCAATATATGCAGTTTCAGCATACATCGAACGTCACAATGCGGCTCTTCGAGTGCTGTATACCACCTTCGCAGCACTTATAGTATTGATGCAACCCCAATTTTGCCGTACGTCCCCACTGATATTGAATCCGTAGTCGGGAATGAGTCGTGCCGAATATACTGGAATTACTCATTCCCGACGAGCAGGCAAATATCAGCCAATGAGCCTGACATCGTCTTGGTTGACTTCGATGACAAATCCATCTTCGTCATCCAGTTTTCTGCACCAGCAGAAACAAATATAGTCAGCAAAGAGGACGAAAAACGGATGAAATATCAGGAACTCATGTTCGAGATTCGCAAGCTGTATCGAGGATTCAAAATCAAGCTCGTCGTGCTGATAATTGGAGTGCTGGGAGGAATGAGACCAACTTCCCTCCAAAACATCAAAAGCATTCCGGCCTGTCGAGAACATGCAAATTCCATCGCAGGCCGAATGCAGAAAGCAGTGCTACTAGAATCTCTTCGTCTACTGAGGTCACACGAGATCCTGCAACCACTTACCCAATGGTAGAGGGAGTGGTTACAGTTGCAAACGAAATGGCCCGGTGCAGTCTGCAGCGGAGGAGATGGATATCGGAGCCACTTTTCTGCTGCAGACTGCACACGTGGATTCTGGAGGGCCAAGGGAAGTTAGGGTTTGAGTCGGTAAACCTCGCCGTTAACATCAAAGGTGAGGGAGTCCGACACACGGGGGGTTACACAACATCTTCAACCCCCTATGGTGCCTAACGCATTTCCCCCCACCGTAAAAAAAAAAATAATAATAATAATAATAAGAAGAAGAGTAATGATAAGAATAATGATTTACAATAGCTGGATGTCGTATAATTTTTGCGCAAAGAATGCGATAAATAAACTTAGCATGGTCGAATTTGGTTCAACCGGAGCTTATTTTATTCATATAATTCAAAAGAATAAGAAACATACTGGTTTATTATAATTTCAGGGTGTGCTCGAAGGTAGCTAAGGATTAATAATAATGATTTAATTTTTGTCTATCCCTAATCTTTTGTCAAAAAACGACCGCCGTTAAAATCGTTATATATTAGTTGGAGAATTTTTTTAATTGGTATTTTTGTAGCGCCTTCAGAAGTGGTTTAAAAAAAGTATAAATAATTTCAGATTTGTTATTATTTATAGAAAAAGTGGTTGGAAAACAACTTAAAACAATTTCTCTCATTTAACAACAATGTTAAATTTTAGCCGCATGGTGAAGGCAGAAGAAATTATATTAGAGAAATGGGCTTTGGCACATCTACTCTAATAAAGAATAAGAAACTTTTCTCATCCGGGTCTCAAGGATTGAAGTATTTTCGTATTTTTCGAACCACTGAAATGTGCATAGCAAAATGGGGGTGTGGTGGATTCCTTGACGAGCGATAGACATTTCACACCAAAAGTGAAGGCGGCTGCACGTAAGCTTCGGATGCACTACCACCACACGTAATTTGTTAAATCTGGGTACCGTTTTACGCCACGTGCAGGACTATATCCACCTAAATTTGATCGAACTTTGGTTGTTTCTAAAAGTGGCGTTACCACTATTCTCTATTTGAGGATTAGTGAAACAATTGAACCAGTATGTAGGGAATACTTGCTCAACGATGGGTGCGTTACACAGGACTCAGTACAGTATAAGTGAAATTGGACGGTGGCCACTAATGACTACAAGAAAGCAATCACAACTCATCTTTACAAGATCTGCTCGTTTCGACGTTGATGACCACGAAGATACATCAAAATATAGTCACATGCCCAAGGGGGCTAATGTCTCGCTGTAGAACGCAGTTTTCTATAAGATCAAGAAAACGTACCATAACCTCGGACTGTATACAGTTCCGCAGAGGACTTTTCTGGGGGAATGCATTAATCCCTCTGCTATTCTGCATAACGCTCATGTCTTTATCTGTCTCCTTGCGTCTTTTTGCAGGGTACAAGTGAGTCCTTCCGGTAACCGCGAGATTCAGATCACTTATTAATTTTACATGGGCGATCTTAAGATATTAAGTATATGCGGATAACGAACGAAGTACATCTACGGCGTTATTTCGTATACCGTTGATGACAGGAAATTTAAAAAACTTGATTTTGTTTTGGACATGGGAATAACAGAGTTCACGGCGATAACATTATTACCGACGAGGCCAGTCATTTAAGACAAAAAAGGAGGCTTATTTGCAAATAAACCGACACGTAATTTTCCTATGCGTAGGGGGGGGGGTCTAGAAAAGCCTATTTTCGAGTTGTTGTAAGGGGGCGGAGCTTTGGGGGGTGGGGGGGGCAGGGGGTAGCTTTTTTCAAGCCCCACAATTTTCTTTCAGACGAGCTTCCACCTAAACTTAATGTTTTTCGAGTTATAGCCGTTTTAAGGGGAAGTGGGATAACATGTTCTTTTTTTATTTATCTCGGTTCGGTTAACATATAGCACTTTTTCACCTGAAATAAAAGTTGTAGAGCTTGAAAAGACGGAGAAAATGAGCCATGAGTCCACCCGATTGGTCAAAAAAAGACCATAGAAGGCGGGCTTCCCGTCCGTCGACTCGGCCGCTGCGCGCATAAAATGGCCGCCGTGCAGGAGATGCGCGCCGGCCGAGCTCGGCGCGTTTTTCGCTTCTGTCTCTTTTCCGAAACATCCAATCGAAAAATTACTTCTATGCAACTTGTAGAACACGAATATATCTACCATTAGCCGTACATTGCATCGAGATTAATTGTAAATTGCGCACAGTAGAGAGCTTGAAAATTGTATGATCGGCCAAAATAGTCATTTTAATTTACGAAATCGTTAATTTTAATAGGATTGATTTAATAAGATTAATTTTAATATTCTACATTACTAATTTTCAATTATTTAATGTAAAACGTTTATGTATTTCGTATGATATTACATATTTAAAAATTTACTATTGGCATTAATTATACTTTGATTGATTGATTAATACCATTTATTTATTGCCCAGGACAAAGGGGTCCGTGGGCAAAATAATACATTAGATAATATAAATTGTACAAAAAATTAACTCGCTTGTTCTGCTGAACAAAAAATACTATGAATAAATGATAATTATCAGTAGTATAGATCACAAAAATTATAAGACTAATAAATGTATAATGATGCGGTTATAAACCTATCTCTCATTAAATTAGATATTGCGCACCGTTACAAATACTTTCCGTCGAAGGCCGTGGGTATACAATATCCAATGGGGGTTTACAAAGTTTACTACGGTAAGAAAAATGACAACATTGATAGAGTGATAAGGTTCGATTGTTGTTGTGAACTACAATTGACGCAGATAGTACAATAATGCCGACTTAAAATTAGCTAATGAAGGTGATTGACGAATATGATCCGGCAGGATATTCCAGAATTTAATTGCAGAGATCCAGAAAGAATTCTGGAAATAATCAGTATGGCAAGTCGGTAGGTAGAAAGACACTGCGTTAAGACGAGACGATTGTCGTATGCTTTCAGGAAGGGCGATAAAACTACTCCTAAGGTGGGAGGGTTGGAACGATGTTAGAATTTGATAGGATAAAGTACCAAGGAAATACTTCTGACGTTCCTCAATGCTTTTACCAGTTTATCTCTTGCTAGAAGGGTGTAAGGTTTTGATCACGTCTAAGCTGGTATATATAGTGGTTGGCAGAGTCCAGAAGACGACGTAATTTCGTGCGCAGGTATCCTGTCATATTTGCATATACTAGACTAGCAAAATCAATATGAGGTTGAATCAGTGTATTGACAAGCATGAGTTTAAGTTGAGTTGGTAGCATAGAACCACGGAATCGCAGTATGTATAATGTAAAGTGTACATTAGAACAAATGTGGCGATTCGATGTAAGGTCGGAAGACAGATAAACGCCTAAATTTCTAACTTCCTTCACATATTGTATAGGATGACCAGCTATTGTCAAAGGCGGTATGGTAGTTTGGTGAAGTTTAGCCAAGTTCTGATTCGTGCCTAGGATGATTGCTTTAGTCTTTTTGATATTGAGCGTAAGTCCACAATCTTGAGACCAGCGGTGAAAAATTTCGATATCAGTGTTCAACGATTGGATGGTCTGCTGAATACGACTAATAGGTGTTGAAAGATAAAATTGCGTGTCATCAGCAAATACCGGGGATGTGTCACGGCAGTGTAGTAGGCGCGAAAATAAAGTGTTGAAGACGATAATAAATAAGATCGGGCCCAGACTGGTTCCTTTAGAAACACCAGTAGTGGTGAATAATTTCGGGGCATATAAACCATCGAGACCTCTGATAGTTAGGGCACGACCAGTTAAATCCGAATGAAACCACATTAAAGCTTTGGAGGTATCTAATAATACTAGTATAGTGACATGACCTAGTTCAACTGCTCGTCGAACGTCATCAAGTAGTTTAAGAAGAGCAGTTTGGACACTATGGTACTTCCGAAACTCACATTGCCTAGGATGGAGAAGGCTATTATATTCGAGGTAGGTAACTACTTTCCTTGTAACCAAAGCATCCAAAAGTTTTGCAATATGTGAAGGGTTCGCAATTGGGCGAGTATCGCCGGGTGTGAGTGATGTTTTCATCTTATTCAAGGGAATGATATAAGATAATTTCCACAGATCGGGGTAAATACCATCAGTTAAAGATATATTGAGGATAGTGGTGAGCTGTAGAATGATGACAGAGATGATTCGTTGGAGATAAATCAGTTGTAATTTATCCGGACTAAGACCTTTAGATTTAGAAAAAGAATTTGAGATAATAAGTTGCACTTCATTAGGTTGAATCTCAGGGAAAGTGAAGGTGGGCATGTTGGGGTTGATAGAAATTTCAAGAATTTGACGAAGCTATAGTGACTATAGCAACTTTGCTATAGTGGCTGTTTAATTTTATAGATGAAAAATGCTGCAAGGAAGACTGTGATGGAGAGGATGCGAGACCGAACTTACGAAGAAGTGCTCAAACATTAGTTGAATCAGACTGATGTTTGAATGTAGTCTGGAGGTAATCATCTTTGGCTTTGCGTAGTGAAGATTTAACCTTTCTCCGGAGTTGACGATATTGAGCGAGCAAGAAGTTGGAGCCAGTACGTATGGCCTTAGCGAACACCTGTTCCCTAAGTTAGATTTGCTGTTTGATCTCATCGGAGATCCAAGGTGCTGGAGCTCTTTTAAGATGTTTAGTAACAATAGGAGCATGTATATCAAGGGCCGCAAAGACGCATCCATAAAAGCGATATAATAGGTCTGATAATATACTTATATGCGACGTGACACTGTTATAAAGTTCGTGTACGTTTTTATGTAAAGAGGTGTTCAGATCACGAATAAACACTTCATTGTTGCAGGTAGAAAAATCATGGAAGATAATTAAATTTGGACTGTGAGAAAAAACATCCACTTTATAATCGATTTTGATTAAGTCATGACCAGCTGCGAAAGGAGCGGAAGATTGAGACGAGTTAACGACTTTGTCTTTGGAATCAACTATAAATATTATTAAGCTATGCGAGTTGGGATGCATTATGTGATGAGTAGGAGCAAATGGGACCAAGTAAAGAGAATGATCCTGAACAAAATTCGGTAGGTAGTTTGCGTTAAAATCATTGGTTTTTTTCGGCACATTTTTGTATGTTGATAAGTATAAATTTAAATTATTTTTGAAGTCGATAAACATGCTTCCTTCTGGTCGGCGTTAAATTATTGCCAGTAACAAATTGGTATTGTCCGGAAGCTTTACATTAATAATAAGAAATTCTGGATCATTTATTGACGAATTTTCTGAAGGTTCCAGAACAACGTAAGATAATGAATCATGCAAATAGAAAGCTACATCACCTCCCAGTACATAATTATTTCTTCCTGATGATAAAATATTTCTATCATTGCGCAAAAGATTATAAGAAGGAATCGCAACCGCTTGAGACGTTACATCTGGATTCAACCATGTTTCAGTAAGAGCTAGTTTATGAATACATGAAGTACTGAGTAAGGCTTCAATTTGCGACAGGTGCGCTCGTAATGAGTTAATCTTTGCATGGTAAATATGAATAATACCAGATTGTGCACTATTAATAACAGGACTTTTAGTAACTATTGAAGGTGTACGATTTTGTGATTGTCACTGAATGTTGGCTAAATCGCGTTCTGTAACTATAGGTAATTCAAATGAATTTCCACTACGGCGAAAAAAGATGCGGCCATTGCGAGCCCAAACACGGGATCTCGGTACAGATTCAGCCGATACTTTAGCTTTACCTAATAAAACGTAGCTTGTCCGCGTCAAAAATTGATTGACATATAGTCACAGCACTTTCAGGACAGAGTTCAGGCAAAATGTCAGCATGCATAACTTTCCCGAATTTGTGTTTAGCATCAATAATATGGTTTCATACTTCCGAGGAAACACATTGGACAATTATTGTAAATGTAGTCACGGATGCATTCGAAGTAGTTTCCGCAGTTTCCAAAGCAGGTTTGAAATTGCTTGCATTTAATTTAAGTACTCGACTTACAATGTCAAGTAAAGGTAAGTTGTAAGAAGTGGAAATACCGGTAACGACAAAATCTGTACTAGTTGGTGCACATGCCCACAGGTTTTTGAGGTCATTAATTTCGGAACGCATCTCGGTTGCAATCGCACCACATGGGCTGTTAAGCTTGCTAAATTTGCGTCACTCCTTATAGATTGTTGCATAAAAACAGGCATTCGGTCATCAAATGTCAACGACTGCCAAGAGTCGGGCAACGGAACTGAGAAGAGCTCTGAAAGCATATTCGTTGTGTTGATGTTATTCATTGTAGAATTTACTAGTGATCGATCTAATGATATAGAGGTAGAGGGGACGATAGACATGGTAGACGACGGGGAATTCAGGAGTGTATCAGATGAATCATGTGCGTAAAGTGAACAGGTGGGGAGACACGTGGGCGGGTCAATGGTAGTGGAAAGTGCGTAGAGTGGCACGAAGCTGGTCGTCGATGAAGAGGTGGGTACAGGGGCGAGAGGAGAAGGAGACACAGGTGCCGCGGCATGCCGGTCCGTCAAGAAGATAACGGAATGATCGCGCACAATAGCACGCATCCGATTTGTGCTTAATGACATTAATGGCACATGAACGGTGGAAAGCCGAACCACACTGAACACACGTATATACTACGCAAAATTTGTTTGCATCTAACGCAAATTAAAACTTGCCCTTCTTGACGATGAGGTAAAAGCTGTTTTCGGTGTACTCTTCATGAAGTCCTAGGCATGAAGAGGACGAAGAAAAATAATCCGCGTTATTACTAGCGATGCAACGTAAACAGGAGCAGTGGCCGAAATGACAGCTGATATCGACACTGACGATTCGTGCAAGTTGCGGCACGAGGTTGAATTACTGTGGTGAAGTGTTGGAGTACATGCGCGGTGAAGCTTTCCGCCAAAATTTTGGCAAAATGTCGTAGGTAACGGAAAATTTCCAAAGAAGAAAAATGCAGAGAAACTGACCCCGGTATAAGATAGAAGCAGTCCAGTACAAGTGCAACATGTTGATATTCGTGCTCGACTACATGAAGTCGTATCTCTGAGTCCTCTACTATTTCTCATCTCACTATTGTCTCTATCCGTTGCTCCCCTAGAATATGAAACGCACATGTCGACGTTCACTATGGAAAAAAGCCCATCTCGGGAAAGCAATTAATAAAACTCTATTTCGTTGAATTAGATAAAACCACGATATCCCGTCGAAGCAGTGGTTAGACGCTATTTCGTTGGTGCATTTAATAAAACGTTATCTTGCAAAAGCATCTTTATAAAAAAAACTATTTCGTCACAGCATTTAAAATAACGATTTCTTAGGATTAACGACAGCGGAAGGGCTCGAAATAAAACCAACAATATGATCGACTGCAAACTGATATTCAAAATTATTTCGATGAAGCTGTGACGACCATATCACGGCGTGCACTCCCTAACCCAATAACATATCGAAACGTACTATCAAAAAACCGATCGTCACTGTTTCACATCTTAGTTCGACTTTTCAATTTCTCGGGCATTTAAACAGACTCTTTTCATCATATTATATACCGATATTATAATATTCGAATTACAAATAATTTTGTTGAAATCGTCACAATTTTGAAGACCTTTTTAAATAATTGACCTAACAGGTCTGCTTCCTTACAATCCAACAATATCATTTTTATATCACTAAAAAAAAAGTAACTATTATCCAATAGCTCTGAAAATTTCAGAGAATCTTCGTATAATCTTGGAATTTCAATAAACCACATGCCAAGAGTGTGCTTATCTTCTAAAAAATTGTGCAGCTTAAAATGTAAGTGTCTACCGATTATTCCAAATTCGGGAATTTATTACTTTTTTCAATATGGAGAAAATAAATTTTCATTTGTTGAATTCTTAGTTTGATAAAATAAATCTACACTAAAAGTCCCAAAAAATAAGATGCACGGCATACGTGTGTCTCATAAACTAACTTTGCAGAAAGTCTATAAAAATTATGAATTCAGTGCGTAACTCGTTCGAATACACAACATTTTTGAGTGGCACACTTAAAGGGCGTTTAGGCACGCGTAAAACTACGTTGTAATTTCTTCTTTAAAGTACTTATAAATCTCCTATCACGTGTTTAACTTGCCATTGGTTATCCTACATCGTGAAATCGACATTTCAATAATAAAAAATGTTCACATTTTTTTAATTTTTATTATTGTTAAGTTTATAATAAGAGACAAACATTTTAAGAAGTAAATGAGCATTTTTCTAGTTTGAAAATAAACATAGATTACTACCTTTTCGGCTGATGTCTTTAGACCCGCGTAATAAAAATTGAAAAATTTATTTCTAAAATTTTTTTATTAGCTATAATAAATAATGAGTAAAAAAACTGTATTTCTCGTAACAAGTAGGGGAAGTAGGGGCAAAGTGGGATTTTGGCGTTTCGCTGTATTAGAAAATTTCCTATGTGTTTGTTTGCATTGTTTATTTACAAAAGAGTTATCGTAATACAAATATTTAAGTATATTTCAGTTTCCATTCAGTATTTACCAACCGTTCGAACATGACATAGGAAGTCGAAGTCACTTTGTAAATTCATACATATTTTCAATCAGTTAGTAAGTATCAATAAATTAAGCGTAATTAAAACCTGAATTGGATGACTTAATAGTCTTCTCTTACACTCTATTTTCGATTTTTATTTGTTTCATTTGGGGTTGAGGATGATTTTTTACGACGAGTTTAAAAAAATTCTATTTTGGGGCAAAGTGGGATGTATTCCGTTTTGATTTCGGTTCGCAGATATAAGTAAGAACTCTCTTTCTCTCTCTCTCTCTCTCTCACTCTCTCTCTCTCTCTCTTTCTCCGTCTCCCGCAATATGTTAAGAATAGTGTACAATAAACTTACGAATTTAGGCGCGGGCCAGCGAGAGGCATCTCCGACGGTGTATCCATACACATATATTATCGGTCGTGCTCTCGGGCAGATCGACAAAAGTGGGAACACTGGAACATCGGGCGCCGATTCGATTCTCCTCGCCAATCGCGGAATGGAAAAAACTTCGCCAACGCGATGACGGACTAGAGTCGACGATTTCGCGGCTCAATACCCCAACATTTAGAGATATAAACTTTTGTGAAAATCAATCCATTTTTCAAACTTGCGTCTGCTATATTGGATCCGCCATTTTGAATTCTGAAAACCCGATTCCAGATTCGGATTCAGAGATTTCCAAAACCATCACACCAAAATTATAGAAAATTTGTTTCGAAGACAAAAATGGCGCGCAAAGCTAATGTTCGCCAGACAGATAAGGGGTTAACGGGGAAGTGGTGACAGGTTCTCACATTCCTTGGCGACGATGAGCGTATAAATGCTCGTTCGGGCCTTCAGAATGGTTAGCGAAGACGATGCCTGTAAATGAGAGGACTCTTTCACTCCGAAGAGTCAGGTGCCGATTCTGCGCTTGATACGGCGACAAAATCTTTTGTATCGAACTTAGGCAGACTTTTTATTGATCTGAGTGTGGACTTATTATATACGTCTCGTGCTTCTGCACCACAGGACAAGGACAAAGGACAGGTAATTCCCCCCCCCCCCCCGTAAATGACAATTATTAGTCTATTTGCGGGTCGGCTCTCGGGTGGAGAGGTACAGGACAAAGATAGAACGATACATGACTGAACTAAACAGATACACAACACACAACACCCACCCAGGGCCAGCCCCCCCCCCTGCCCCAATATCGGTACCACCAGCAGATTCGGCGGTCTGTGCCATAGCGGGTACGACGCGGGGCATAACTCATCTTTATCCGAGATAAGACCCACGACATACCAACCACGGATAAGACGCTGACGGTACCGATAACTGCCCACGGGGGTCGGCAGCGGTCCCAAATTCGTACCTTCCCCCAGCAAGGTTCCTCGGTTATTCCACACTGGACATAAGCAGAGAAAATTGCACGGACGGGGACTCGAACTCGGGACCTTCGCGACGTTCAGTTCGGGCGGACTAAGACTGACGCCTTAGCCCGCACGAGCATCACGCCGACAATGGTGGTCCGAACTTTCGTTCGCAGGCTATGGATGTATCCGAGTAAGTTGTTGAGCCGATGGATGTAGATGTCCCGCATGAAGTTATATCTCCAGTGGGAAATTATTAGCGAAATATATATATATTCTGTGTACTCGTTGCTTGGAAATTTAGTACAGGAACTCGGAAAATGCGTGGGCCTGTGTCTCCGCCTCCGCTTTCTGCAGTCGCAGCCTACTGCCTCTTTAACAGAATTCATTGAACTGCCAATTTTCTGACTTCCTGGCTTTCTTTGGCCAACATAGACATGAGAACATTTTCTTGGTGCGCAAAGTACGCATGGCCGAGTCGACAATATGACGATGTTTCTCAGGTAAATACCTAGATCTCCCCATTACTTCAAAAAGCAACTTGCTGCCATCGACAACGGAGTGCTTGATCTTGATAGCAAACCATGACGGGATGTATACTTTTAAGATATAAGTAACTGGAGCTTTTAGATTAACAGATGGCCTTGCTGCTGTGCCATAAGGACCAAGTATCCTGTTGGATGCAGTCAGCCATCTTGAGTGTGCAAGAGGACCGGGGTCTTGCCTCGCTTGATTTTCAGAACACACTCCTCATTGAATGGCCATGGAAATAGCATACAGATACTTCTGATCCTTACTCAACTGTGCAATATCTACATCCGGCAAATCCACATCCAATTTTTTGAAGCTGAATACAGGGAGGGTTTTATCTTTCTCTAGCTGTTATCCTATTGTACCACAAAAAGTGTTAGAACCACTGGTGGCACCATCAAGAGACTGCATAAAGTGCCTAAGATGCAACTCGTTAAAATGGAGGAGACAAATAATCCATTATAATGAATGTTTTAGTTCCTCCTCCAACAAACGAATTGCACCACCCTTGTGTCCAGTGTTTACGTTTGTTCCATCGCAACTAACAGCAACCAAGAAATTGAATGGCATTATTTTCATCTAAAAACTTGAGAATGCATTTTGAAATGTCAATCGCAATGCCCGATGCTGGCGTAACGTGGACAATATAACACGAGCTTGGCTCTTGCACAAGTGAAATATGTTCCTCGGTGTAAATGCGCCGGTAGTATTTTGACCGTTTTTTACCTGTATACTGGTCTTACCCTTACGGCCGTCAAAGTAAAGACCGCGAAGCCGAAAGCGAAGGTTTTTGGTAAAAACATCAGAAGAGGCCATATGACTGCCACGAACTACTGTTTTGGGCTCTTTGTATTTTGTATTTATCTATCACAAATGAGTTATCTGTGCCACTGATAAGACCCAGTTCTGTAAGAACCACTGAGGTTATGACAGCTGTTTGTCTGAAACTCAAGCCATACCTATCACTTAGTATGGCAGTATTAACAAGTAAAGATCTTTTTGTGAAGTTCTTGGGCTACTTTCTTTAATTTTGATTGTGAACTCCTCGTCCGAATCTGAGTCTATTGCATTTTCATTCTGTGGTTCGTAGATAGACTAGCAGCACCCAAATATGCCGATTTTGGTTGCAGTACGCGGACTTTCTATATTCCTTTTTTGTCAGGACTGCAGTTACTTTCTTATCGAGTTGACCTATAGCCATCTGTCGCGAGGTCCTTTGGTCTAAGAGAAAGAATTTCGCAATTGCCGGAACTTTCTTTGACTTATCAGGACAGTGGCAGATACTTCCCTCCGGATAAGCTGGGTCGATAGGGCATTTACAAAAACCCACGTCGAAAAGTATATTAGATTTTTTAACGAATTTTTCAACGGATGCTTTTAAGCCGCTACTGTCTTTCCTAGACTTATTCTGGCATGAATTGAGGAGATTCTGGTGTTCTTTATGAAAAGAAATAATTCTGTCAGTGATTGCCTTTTGGCTCGCAGCAGGTATTGATGCCTTTGCATACAGGGCCAAAACCGGAGTCGCAACAATCTTAGCTACGTCCAAGAAAGGGGCTTTAGGAGAAAGTTCTTTCACATGCGTGTTATTGAACTTTTCGTCATAACAGGCCAGAAGAACATCTTTTGTCCGGCAACCGTCGTGCAGTGCCAAGTGTAAGAGCGATAATAGAAGACCGTGTGGGTGTCATTATGCTGGCCATGAGCCACAGACTAAAGAAACCCTTCAATCAAGTATAGAAGAGGTAGTCTATTGTGTTGAGAATCAAGAAAATAAAACGAGACGAATATGGAAGTCAAAACTTATTCTTCTTCTACTTTTGTCCTCTCAAGAATGAGAAAGAGAATATCACAGTTGTGGAAAAGTATTCCGGATCAATAAATGCGGCACCTGTCTGCTAAATCTGCGCTCTAAATATCATAAAGTGGAATTTGAGCCAAGCTCGACTTTATCTGGAATGAATTCGTCATTGACACTTCTATGTTATGAAATTTCACTTTTTAACAGAGCAACAAAACTTCCACCTTAAAACAGCGAAGAGTATTACTATCTACCGAAACCGGTAAACGTAGATCAGAGTTTTATAAATTCCTGCAAGCGGATTTTGAAAATTTCCAAAATTCAAAATTTTTTAATTCTTAGTTATCTCAAAAACGGCGAGAGATACGCGAAATCTGTCAAAATTTGGTTTTGTTTTGGGGTGTATGGATGATGGATTCGACTCGATGAATGCAAACAAGGAGATTTTAAATACACATATAAAACGCATGACGTGCTGGGCCCTCCACAACACTTCAATGCTGCTGCAATAGCGCCGTACCTGAAACATATTTGAGGGCACACATGCTATAAAACTATACTCCAATACTATTACTATGGTGAAATTTCAATTTAATATGAAGTCACGTTTTACTTTAAAGGGGTTCGTTTTAAAGGGATACGATTCTGTTTCCTGCACCTACAAGGCGCAAGTTCTCTCTTCCATTTATAGACACGCAAATTGTGACTGATTCAGTTATGTCAAACACCTCTATTACGCAAGCTAACCTCGAACTGCAAAAAATGCAAAAATTGCTTTTAGTCGCAATCCAGCAGTCTGCTCAAACTGCACCGCCTCGCTTTAAATTAGTCTGGACAATTGCACGAAGGAGATTACCGGCGTTAAAGATGCAATCAACGAAATTAAAAACGATTTCACTACCCGAATTGTTGAGCTTGAGCAAAAAATTGATTCGCAGGACCAAACGATTAGAAACATGGCTGCAAAAATTGAAACGCAATAAAAAATCCTAAAAAGGAAGAATATAATTGTAACTGGCTTCCAACCTGGCTCAGGAACGTTAAGGGGCGAAATCCAAGACTTTTTGTCCTCAAAGTTTTTGATTGCTAGTACAATAGATTTAGCCAGAACAATTCGAATGAATCCTCTATTCATTTTAGTGGAATTGTTCTCAGAGGAGGACAAATATAAAATCCATGCTATGAAGAAAACGGTCTTGAAAAACACTAATATTTTCATTAATTCCGACTATAGCGATAAAGATCGCGTTATGGCTTTCAACGCAAGAGAAGCGCGTCGCGTCGCTATTTCTAAAGGCGAATCTTTCCTGAAAAAAGGCAACACGATTGCCATAAATAATGCCTGGTTCAAATGGTCTGAAGTGGACCAGGACTTTACAACGCGAAGCGCCGAGCCAAACCATGGCGGCTCCAATTTTCAGCAGCAGCATTCACTTTTGCCACGGAACGGAATGGTCACAGAGGTCACGAACTTTGTAAATCAGCGGAATTTTTGAATGGCCCCCGTCAGTTTCACCAATCGCCTACCAGCAGAGTAAACATCGTGCCAACGGAGATGTCCCAGCAGAAGAGTGCAGTACATAGCGCACCTTTGCAACAAATGCCTTCAAGCAGTACTAGCAGTTAATGAGCGGGGAATTCGACGAAGAGTGCTCTGCATAACGCGCCGTTATTAAGTAATATTATGCGTATAATTTTTTGGAACGCTCGTGGTTTCTCTGATATTTTAAACTCTTCTTTTTTTTCGAATACTGACGCGGTAAATTATTCTGAAACATGGTGCATGGAGGAAGGCCACCTTTCCGAAGTTGCTCCAGGCTCAGTATCAATTTTCTCACCCGAGGCGCGTACCTCTAACAGAGGTCTTAGATATATCGCAAGAATGGATTTTTTTATCGAGTCATAACGTACCCATTACCATTAATTGTCGGCTCTATATATTTTTCCCCTAATTCTGAATTATCTTCGCGGCTTTCTAAATTACAAACATTATTGGACTCGTTTAAGGCTCAGTTTCTGGAGGGAGTGTTTGTCATCGGGGGCGACTTTAATGCGAGGATCGGGAAGCTCGACGTTGATGTGTAAACCGAACTGTTATTTGAAAATTCGAGTGTCACGCCTAGCAGGAGGTCGCATGATGTCCAGCACCCCCCCTCGCGGCTCCATTTTACTTGACTTTATGCGCAGTAATGATTTTTTTTTATTAAACGGGTGAACTACGAGCGACAGCCCGGCACGTTATACGTTTTTGAGTTCTAGAGGCTTCAGTACGGTCGATGTTGTGTGGGTGTCGTCTGCTCACCTTCCATTCGTTCACGATTTGAGGGTGGGTGGCGATCTCAGCGGATCGGATCATCTACCTGTGCATTTGTCGCTTCATTTGACTCCACTATTCCCGAATAGATTACACACTTCAGCAAAGGCTTGGGTAGGCACTAAACCGAAATATGTTAAAATGATTGACGGGAAACAGAAATTTGCAATAGCGCTGAATCAAATAGACACTATGTCTGATCGGGCGGAAGGTGAACCTCTCGAGGACTTGTATGTTAAGTTTTTGGAAAATCTAAAGGCGGCGGCATTAGATGCCGGTATTTTAGAAATGGCTCCGTCATGTTTTTCTAGTGTGGAACGGCGTAACCATAGTGTTTGGTTCGATGCCGAATGCACGACTCTTAGGAAAAATCTAAAGCGTGCGTTAATGAGGATGCGGAAAAGTGCGTATGGCGAATAGTCGGTGCAGGACTATAAAGCGGAGAAAAAAGACTATCTTGAAACGATCTCCAGAAAGAAGCAGGAATATGCTCTTATTTTTTCAAATAAATTTGCTGCGGTACGCGATTCTGCTTCTTTCTGGAGTGCGGTGCGTACTTATAGCAAGAGGCCGAATATCGAAAAGGAAATTTTTTCAGTCAGGTGCAATCCTATATTGGTTTTTACAGGGTCGTTTGACTCGTGGCTGGACCCCCCCCCCCTCCGCTCCCCATTATGTCCTCTGAGCTTGCACTTAGCATTAGGCGGTTGAAGGTGCTTAAGGCTGTGGGTACGGCCGGTCTCCCCGCGGAGCTATATAAGTTAATGGATGGCGCGCGGACGGCGCAGCTGCTGACACTGTTTAATTTGATTTTTGATTCGGAAGTATTTCCTGCGGATTGGGCCCGTGCTGCAGCTTTAATGCTACATAAAAAGGGCTCTAGGTAGGACCCCCGTAACTACAGACTTATCGCAATTACGAACGAAGTATCGAACATTTTTTCACAAATTCTGTACAATCGTCTTTTCGAATGGTCTAATCGAGCGAACGTCATACAAGAGGAGCAATCGAGTTTCAGAAGCAGGACGGGGACTGAGGATAATATCTTCAGCCTCCTTGCGGCTACCCAGATTGCGCTGTGTCGCAGGGGTTCAAAAGTCTATAGCCTCTTTGTAGACTTTAAGCAAGCGTTTGACTCCGTGACCCATGATCGTCTTTGGATGAAGCTGTATAGCCTAGGTTTTAGTGCCAAATTTGTGCGACTTATACAAGCCATGTAACGAACGGCTTCTTTGCTGGTCCAGTCGGGTAGCAACCATCCTAGCGAGTTTGGAGTAACCGTGGGAATCTTGCAGGGCGAAATTACGAGTCCGCTGCTTTTTATTATATATCTTTCCGACATTATCGCATTTTTCAGGGAACAGGGGGTCCGAGGAGTGGACGTTTCTTCGTCATGCGATTTATTTATGCTTTTATACGCGGATGACTTGACGATCTTCGCGTATTCGCCGGCAGACCTGCGTAGAAAGCTCGGAATTCTTACGGATTATTGCAAGATAAATAAACTAACTGTTAATACTGATAAAACGAAAATAATTTGCTGTAGAGGCGGGGGACAGCTAAACGCTTATTCAAGAAATTCAGTATATCTGGATCAACCGGTCGAGGTGGTGAGTAGTTATCGCTACCTAGGCACGGTTTTCTCGTCGTCTGCACGAGGTCTGCTGGTGGTGCGAGATGCTGTCAGCCGTTCGAGTGCGTCAGCGGCTTCAGTTCTGCCAATCGTCGGTTCAGCAAGGATTGACGCGTGGGAGGCGTTATGGAAATTGTATCGCGCGATGATAATGTCTACCCTCCTTTACGCGGCACCCTTTTGGAGCTTGAGGTATTTGAGTTCTTTGGAGGCAGCCCAGGTGTCGTTTTTTAAACGTGTTTTCAATCTGGCTAGATCTACGCCGTCTTACCTTACACGCCTGAAGCTTCGGCTCTACCCTATTGCAGTTGAGATTCTCAATCCAGCGATGAAATGGGTAATTAGGGTGTTGCGCATGCCCAGTACCAGACTACCCAGAATTTTATTATTACGGATGAAGGATCTAATGGACGCTGTCACTCCCTCGGTCTCTATTAACTGGCTTTCTGACCTAAAACAAGCCTTCGACACCCTAGGGGCGGCCGAAATTTGGGTAAATTTTAATGCGGAGTTTGGGAAGATAAAACACCCGCTTTGATAGCTAAGTTTGCCGAACACTGTAGAAAAGCGGATCTCTCGTCTTATTTTTTATCCGAATCTTATCAGCTCCCAATTTTCCGTATGTCAATGATAATTTTGCAACACACTGTTACCCTGCTCGCTTGTCCCTGACATGTCTAAGAACTAAAATGCAAATTAGGCTAGCGACGGTCTATGTACGGTCGATACTAATTAATGGGCAACGATTTATGTATGATCCAACTGCGCTATGCTCTCTGTGCAACCTGGGTGTAGCGGAAGATCTCGTTCATTTGATGTTTGATTGTCCGATCTTGGCTAATACGCGTAATAGTTTTTTTAGATTAGAAACGGAGCCCGACAGTTTTTCGGGAGTGTTGCTTCAAAAAGCAATATGCGCAAGCGACAACATTTTTTCGAATCCTTAAATGCAAACAAAAATAATAATAAAATAATCAAACGGCCGCAACAATTTATTCGACCTAAAAGTTGCATCTGTAACAATGATCCAGCCATTTTATGAGTATTACCACTTTTAACACATGATATTTACGTAAATTTGTTTTCACATTTAATGGGGTTGATCATGGTCGATTTTGGGAGTCGCTAATGACAAAGAATGCTGACGATTTACAACAAAATAAATTTTAGGATTTCAAACATAATACACAAGACATGCTATATTATAAATATGAATTTATTTTTTTTTACAATTTGATTTAAAATTATACATTCAACCTAGTACGCTATCAGCTCTTCCTTTTTTAATATGTAAAAACACGGTGGTAGACGTGGAATGAGTTGCACATTGAATATCATTTTTGATTTCCTAATATTTGAATTTACAGAATATGCATGTTAAAAATGATTAAAAAACAATGTCATATTCAATAAGTGCAAATTATGTGTTTTGATTAACATAAAATATTTCTTCTAGTTTACCAAAACGTGGATTCTCATCAGTAAATCTCGTTATTAATGTTGTCCCTACTGAGAATGTATGGCCGAATATTTGTACATATTGTAAAGTCTGGACAGCTGTATGTAATTGTTCGAAAAGTTTGTTGATACATATGCTAAATGCTGTTTCGACGTTATCATCTTTAACAGGACCGCGTGATATTTCACTATGTGTACTTAAATATGTTTCTTTTCTGTAGCATAACTGCAATTGATGACGTATTGCTATAGTCAAAGGTAAATTAGTCCTACAAGTTGTACCAAGAGCTACTTCTTTTAATTTTTTATTTTTCCTCTGAAACATTATTGATGAGAAGTGCACAGCAGGACCGTTCAACGTCATCAATCTGGAATAATGAATCCACATATGCATCTTCAGTTTTAATTTTCCGAAAAAGTCAACGTACATACAGTTATGTTTCTGAATGAGACGTTGTAAATTATCCAATTCGCCTTGCGTCAAACTTGGACAGATAATAATTCCAAGTATCTGTTGAATGCATGTATATATTTTCCAATGTTGATTTTCAGGGGGAATTAAGTGGCCAATCATAAGACCTAAATATGTTGTAAGACAAAGCAATTCTAATGCAGACTGTTTTATTTTCAATATTTGTCCTCTCTTTTCATTTTGTGTAAAAAATAAAGGTCTCGGTTTATTAGAAATATCTATTTCATTATAAGGAAAAGTTTCAATGATGTTACTGAGTGTTTCCAGTGATATTATTTTTTCTTTTATTAGAACTTCTAGAAATTGTCCAATTGTGTAGACTGCGACACCCTCAGAAAAGGCATGCAAACATCTATGGACATGTTTTCTACGATATGAAAATGTTGGATTTGATTACAAACACATCGTTCCTTTATCCCAGTCTTCGCAAAATCTTTGGCTATTACGTCATCTTCATATGATTGCAATGTTGGAAGTAAATTTGGGTCTTCACATGTCATTTTTTCACATTGCTGACGAGTTGCTCTACAAATTCAACAATAATGTATTGCGGTAAAACTTTCAGAAAATCCACACGTAGAATTTAGACCTAAATTGTCACCTACACCGTGAAACCCATGGGGGTGATGCGTTCGCACGTGCGAAGGCTGCGCTCCGTCTGAAGAGCTCGGCAGTTCGGTCCCGGTGAAAGTACGCTACACTCTCGGTGAAAGAGAGCAGCCCCTCTGCGCGTGAAAGTGTTACTGCCGTCAGGCAGCTGTAGTGCTGTCCGGCCTATACGGAAGGTGGCAACATCCTTCTCTGTTGGTCGCATGGCTCGCGAGCCTGTCTAGCCCTTGCCAAAATTAACTCAGTGTATAATACACGTGTTGTTGTAAGTAATTTAGAAAATAGCGAACATGAATTTGGCGAGATTACAAATATTTACAAAATGTCCGGCGATATTATTTTCGTAATACAAGTATATCAGGAAATAACTTTTGAAGAACATTACTATGCATACATTATAAAAAAAACTAATGACGTAAAAATTATTACATTTCAAGATTTACCGATCGCGACACCATGTGGCACCGTTGTTAAAAATAATAACCTCTTTCTTGTCACGCGATTTATCCTGTAAGAACATTTTATAATATCGTTATACAAATTATGTAGTTTTATAATATATTTGGTAATAATAAAAAAGTCAACATAAAAAGCCAAATATTATTTCTGCATACCAATATAAGTATTCTTTACATTCTTTTATACAATAAATTTTTGTTATTAATATAAAAACGAATAACGGAAGCATCGAAGATGAAACTTAAGAGGATTCTAAAGCTATTCCAAAAAACACATTCGGGATTTCCGAGATTCTTTCTTTACCGATAGAACCCAACCTAAAAAGTATGGATTAAAAATTTCTAAGCTCTGTTGTGAAATTTCGATCTCGTTACTCTAAAAGTATGCAGTAGATGAAGTCACAAAACAAATTTCACAAAGATGGATTGAAAACTTACAGAGAAATTGAACGATACCATGATTGAGGTAGAGCACATTAGAACTATTTTGTCGAAAATGTTGCCAAATTTAATTCCATTAATTCTCTTTCAGTACTGGCCAAATGCAAGTCGCGTAAAGTCCGGCATGTTTGCAATCCTCGTAGAATTGCAGTACCACAGCGTTTTTTTGCGATAATTGACAAAATGTTTTCTATTACATGAAAAATATTTTGAGGTGAACGAGTAACAGCGTCACTTTGTCGAAGCGGCAAACAGCGGAACCGTACAGTCCGTTCTACATATAATACAATAATAGTACATTACGATACAAGTGCGCAAAGTGGGTGGCTCGCTTCGCTCGGGCGGCAAACACCGCTCGTGCGGGAACACCTACGCAGCCCACGAGTATCGTGTACTATTTTTCCTATTGAGTTGCGCAAAGTTCGACATCTTCAAGAGTATGTGCAAGGACGATGGGGATGGAAGGAGGGGGAACAGGGGGGGTTCGGGGGGCGGAGCTCCCCTACAAAAACAGTAAAACACCATTAAGATTAAATGAAATGAATATTACAAAATGAAAAGGCGATATTTTGATAAGTTTGATTTCATAATCTTTAATACATACAAATAATTCCAAATTGAAATCAAAATTGACATTTTACCAGAAAGTACTTTTCGCAATATTCGTCACAAAGTTTGAAAAAGATAAAGATATGACATTTATTTGTTATTATGGTTAATGTTTATTGTAACTTGACCGTTTACGGAAGATAAAACCGGCGCGTGCCGGCGGCTATAGCGTTCGTTCCAAATTACAACCAATCACACGCGAGAAGGATCGTGTCTCAAACTAACCAATCACGAACGATAACGATACTGTAGACTCGGCGACTCGGTATACGTGTCCATACTCTACATTCCCGCACGCATTTTAAGCTATATCAGTAACGGGGCACTTTGCGCACGGAAATGCGTGCGCAAAGTACGAACTTTGCGCACGATGATAGGAAAATAATTGTTAATGTTTCTTAACATTCCGGCTTTCGTGTTACAACTTTAATCATCTCATATGACCGCTGACGAAATTTCAGAGTAATCGGGTTGACAAATGAAGGAGTTCTATTAGGATTAAATTTCGGGGACAATGCCGGTAAAGTTCTACCTTAGAACCCCTTTAAGCAAGAATAGGTAATAATAATAATAATAATTTCTGCAACGCATGGTTCTACACATCATCGATCGGAGATCTCAGGAAACAAAATTTGAACTACCTAGATACCGTAATCGACAACCCTAAACTCCGCAAATATGTACTTTGCAAGTTAAGTTGAAAAACTAAGCGCACTACCTTTCCATCGTAATCGGCGACCATAATCACCTGGAGTTCGTATTTTATACAATTAGTTGAAAACTACGGAACGCGCTACCTAGACTTCGTAATCGGCCACCCTGAACCCCTGGAGTACGTGTTTTGTAAGATAAGTTGAAAAATTACGTGGCGCTCTACGTAGACATCGCTATCGGCGATCCTAAACACCTGGAGTTCGTATTTTGTAAAATTAGATTATTTTTCAAAAAAAATCTATTTTTTCTGCTGGTTTTAATAAGTGTCGTTCTTTATGAAAACAAAATGATTGCCAAAGGACACGAAAATTGCTCCTCTTGGGAATGTAGCTATAGGTTCGTCATGGTTGTAGAGCACATTGCAAAACTCGGTAATATGTCTTTCTAAGTAGTCTTCTCTAGTAATGGAATTTAAGCCTATATATACATATATATATATATATATATATTATATACAAAATATCGCATTAAGGACTGCCTAACAGTGGCAAGCATTCATCCGGAAGTCCTTAACGTAGGTTGCATAAAAACATCAATAAATCTTTCTTACGAGCATAATACTAAAGTGCAATATCCAAATAGCTCCAAAAATTGATGTTTTGATATTGGAGAAAAAGATTGGAATTCAGCACCAGTAAAGCAATCCTCGTTAGTGAACCTTCTTTGTTGAAGTGCAACATTTCGGAGACCTTAAAACCGTAAAAATATTTGAAGATCCTGTCGCAGCAGCGTTGCTCTGCTATCGAGATGTAAAATAGGAATTAAAATTCGATTACGAATTCGACACGAGTCGATTGCGGTGTAATTTGAATTTTTACATTTGTAAATAGTACGCTCATTTGGATAGGTTTTTTTTCGTACCTTGGTTGACGCTCCATTCCCACTAATCCAACATCGAGTTTCCAAGTCATTAAAACAACTGGCTCACCGAATGATTTCATCGCGCTTATATTAGCTACAAGTTTACTGAAAATCCATGTAATTCAGAAAAGGACTCGTGATACGGGTTTGGTAACGAAAATAGTGCGCTGCGGTGATTGTCAATAATGCACAGCCCAGGACACTTCAAAATAATTCCTCGTGTACTGTGTTATTATATATGAGCGATTGCAAAGGTCGCAAAAGTCGTCCGACGAACTGAAATCCCTGGGCAACTCCATGAAAGGCTGTTGGACCGAAAATTGAGATTGACAACTCTGATCCAACGAAGACAACTGCCCGCAGGTTTCGTTGAACGCAGAGGGTGGAACAGCACGGTAGCCCAGTCACATTAGGGGTTTCACCTCGGAATGAAAGATAATATGGTGTAAATTGGTATAAACCTTTGTTTTGTCGTTCTAAAAATAGCATATTATACATTTATTGAAATGTGAGTTCAAATAGTAAAAAAGTGTTTGTTGATTTTAATTATAATAAATATGTAAATGGAAGCTAGTTCTAGAGGAAGCTATCCTCTTCTTCTTCTTCTTGTGGCTCGAAAATGTTCAATTCCTTGTCATCATCATCATTATCGGTCATATTCATCTCCAAATCTTCCAGAATTTCAGAATCGTATGCAAGCTTGTCCATTGCACTGGCCACAAGTTAAAGAACGTAGTAGCCTTGTTTTTCGGCATCCACAGCGGGAACCACAACCGTTTTTGCAATTGCAAAATCTTATATTTAGTAGTTCGGCTGGTGCTGGAGGGAATAACGTTCTTATGGGCTCCAGAATTCCATTTTCATGGATCCAGCTCCATTCTTGAGGTTGAAGGTCTAAGGCCTTCCCTAATCACGTTTGAATCAAGTAGTAAACACGATTTATATATTTTTAGGCTGCTACACTTGTTGGCGGAAGTGTTGACAATTGTACAGGTTTATTTAGTTTCGTTAATTTGATGAATTGCGTGTAGTGGAAATGATCATTGTTTTGGAGCATTATATAATGCCAACAAGATAAGCATTCCATTTTCAAATAATGTTTGTACGAGGGCGTTTTCTTGTTAGATTACTTCCACCAGTTTATCCAAATTGGGAATTTTCTCCAATGCTCTAGTAACAGTTTGTTTCCTTTTATAAATAGCGCAGAAGTCGTCTCACAGCCACTAAATGTGTGTAATAATAGAATTATTTTTTACTACGAGGATATTGGTCAAACTTTTAGAAGAGCCTATTTGTGTCTTAACATTGCCTTTGCCAACTTTTTTAAAGACAATTTCCTGTTTATGTGATTGAGTACGTCCAATTAAGGGGAGGCACCACCTTTAAATCAGCTGTATGACATACAGCTTTAAAAAATTATCTCTTTAGTAATTTTTGACGTGGAATTCAGTGGTGCTAGCATAAAAAGTGTAAAAAATTTGTTTGACCCAAAAAAAAATTTTCTTTTTCGAAAAAATCGGAATTTTTTAAAATCCATAGAGAGGCTGTAGAAAATGTGTTTCCATGTTCACCCTAATTTTCTTGAATTTTTACATTAATTTAAAAAAATGTAGAAGCATTTTTTCGAAAAAACAAATTTTTGTTTAAACTACAATTTATGGGTCAAACAAATTTCTTACGCTTTTTATTCTAGCACCACTGAATTCCTCGTCAAAAATGACAAAAGAAACAATAGTTTCAAATTTTCTAAAGGTGTATTTCATAGAGTTGATTTTGAAGGTGGTGCCTCCCCTTAAAATAACGAGAAAATCAATATCTTCTCCTATGATAACGGCAGTCTTTTGACGTTCTGATAATGCAATAGCTGTCGCGATGAAGAGAACATTATCATCATCTCTGGCTTGTTTTGTTCTGATATTAACGGTTTTTAATTTCTCAACAAGCATGTTGATACATTTATTAGACCGATTTGATAAAAGTTTTTCTTGGTTGATTGGCACAATTATTGTTTCGTCAAAACAAACTTCATATGATTTTGAAAGTGCAGCTGTTTTTCTTTGTTGTTCCATTACTTTAATATTTTTACTATATACTTTATTACTATAGTCCGAATATCCGTCAAATACAACAACAATTGTTGAGCCATAATGTGTATGTGAATATTTAAGTATTTATATAAAATAATAGAGAAAGTATCCTCTTTGCTCCATACGACAAGAAATCCACCATGTATGTTACATTATTTTCATCAAGCTCGATATCAACAGGTATCATATTGTCATATAGTGTCGCTTTCGTGGTTTTTCTCATGCCATTACTATAAAATAAATTTGCGAATGATATCTAGGGCTATTGATACCATTTCAAAATATTGCGCCCATAACTGTGCTGTGGGACCTGGAGCTTTTAATTCATATAGTTTATCTTGAAATTGATCAATTAACGAGTTGGAGCTACTTGTACATCCTTCGAAACATCTTCGTAGGAAATATCGCGACTAGTTATCTATGCAATTAACTCACCTAACACACAACCTTCAATATTCATCACTTCAAAAATCTTCATTGCTAAAGCAAGTCGTAATAATGTATGGCCTCTGATACTTCTTGCATAAGCGTGACTAGTCAACATTTTGTCGACAGAATTTGTAGCATATGTTTTACTTAAAGCTTCCTTGAGACCACTACCGTCCATTATATATCCTATGCATCCAAGTTTGCATCTGACCAGGCATCATTTCACGTGCTTTGGAGTACAGGGGTTGATCAAATGTAATTGTGCACGTGTTTTAATGATGTGACTTGGCAAAATTTCCAGATAATGTAAAGTGTTATCAATTATGTCTAAATTACTGGCAGGATGATCAATGAAAGGTAGAAATTTAACCTGAAAAGTTGCAAAATTCTGATTATTTTTCGTAAGTTGTTGAAGATACCCATTCTACCCAACTGCAACGGTGAAAGATTCTTCCATTTTCCGTATAACCACAAAAAATCAACTGCATTAATTTTTTTTTTCAATTAGTACCTGATCATCATGTAGATTTTGGACTTGAATCTTGCTGTACCCAGGTACAACGGGCTTTTCATATGCTAAAAGTGATACATGTGATATTGCTGCCAAGTCTTTTGCACTTAGTTTAGTTGTACATTCTTTTATGCGATCATCATAAATTACAGCATCTTTTGTAGTAAATATGTTTACCATTCCCATAACGTGAAGAGTATTATTACCGTCAAGCGTACTCATATTAATATCTGCATTGTCTCCAGCATATTGTACCAACGCACCTCTGTCTCTGATGGTAAAACACGAAGCTGTGGATGGTAAACTACTGAAACTTCATATTGAACAGTAATACTATATAGAGCAACAAATCTGATAAAACATCCAATAATTTTTTAAATCCATATCTTCTGTGAAGAAATACGGATAGGCCTAATAGTAAATGTGATGAAAAGGACTGTTCTCGTATCGAAGCCATTGTTGCGTGACTGGTAGATGTGTATTTCGTTTTTAAACTTTCCATTTGTCCTTTTATATTTTTTAATATAATTCTTCCAAAAAATGTAATAATGTTTTTGGTATTTCTTCATTAATACCATCTACCATTTTATTCAGTGGTGGATACGTCTTAGTTTCAACTACAGATGATCTAATATCTTTCCTAATGATTTCCTAAGAACTGTGCAGCTCTCTCGAAAATCAAGGAAGACGCAGACCCAGGATCGACGAAAGCCGGTACTCACAGCCTATATCCGTCGCATTGAAATCTTATCCAAGCTGTAGCGAGTAGATTGGAAGTCCGAATTGGCGCATGTCTCATCCCATAATGAGCAGCCATGATCGGTGAAATGACATGCTTTGAAAGATCCGCAGATGAATCTGTAGTGTCTTTGACCTGCATTTCTCCGTTTTTGACGTACGGATGATATGTACGATGCCTGAAAACTGGAAATTAGATTTTTGTAAAACATCTTTATCGATAACAAATAGAATTAAACAAGAAGTTATTAATATTTCAGGCCGAGATTTTTACGACTTGTTAAATACACAACGACCTTCCTAAAACCTATCTTACGATTATTTAGAAGCAAAAATAACTGAATTGTGCCAAATATAAATCGGACTATTCGAAGACGGGGCCGTCACTCTTGAGTTTACCTTGGTCGTCTCAAATGTAATTCTCCCGCAGTCGAATGTATCACCTGATTAGAGCGGTTTCCTTGTCGTCGACTTATGAGATTGTTGAGCCAAATGTTAAAATCGTCAATCCGACGAAGGCGGACGGTGTGTTCGGGAAATTTACTCATTGCGGTTCGTTGTATATTGTTGTCTTCTCGCGTTTCCCCTTCAGGAGCGCGAGATGCTTTTCCTTGTTTTGAACGAGTGTCTGCTCTTTTTCTCTAGCGCAGGTCTATTTCCTCGTACACATTATCAGGTCCGTTTCCCCCTGTTCTTCCTATTGTGCTAAAAGTGCCGCTATTTTCTTGCTACCCTCTCTGTGGCTTGGAGACTGGTTGCATCGGTGCTCGGATGGAGGCGACTGCCTTTGACGTTTCGGCTACGAAGAGTTTCGTTTTCTTTTTCCGTGGACAAAGAGCACCGTGGCGCTTGGAGCACGCCTGGGACTTCGTGCGCGGTCGGGAGTCAGTTGGGAGGCGATCGTCGCGATGCGTCGTTGTGCCAGGACGCGTATCCAGCGAGGATATCCTATCCATTGCGACAAGCAGGTTACGGTGGGAGTATCCGACGCCAACAACAGTCATCCACTGGCTGTTCTTTGCGAGGTTTTTCCATTCTAGTTTCACTATGTATTATTGATATATATATATGGGTTATTCTCCGTCAACCGGTGAACCCGCCTACCCAAAATTGGTTTCAATAAAAATGATCGAGTAAAGGCTTAAAATTCATAAAAAAATAAGGGCTAACAAATGCCGTATGCACATTTTTATTATTCAAAATGGCCGACCCAATATGGCGGCCAAAATGTAGAATTCGATTTATAACAATTTTTAATCGCAAAGGAGACATTCACTTACGGTGTTTTTGGGTTCGCTGATTACAAATCCATCATCAGATTTTCAAAATCCAAAATGGCGGATTCAAAATGGCGGATGAAATATCTGGAATATAAATTTACTTGAATAACTCTCATTACTCGGGGGATTATGAAGGTGGCAGAATACGAATTTGGTACCAGATTCTCAAAATCCAAAATGGCGGATTCTAAATGGCGGATGAAATACCTGGAATATAAATTTACTTGAATAATTCTCATTACTCGGGGGATTCTGGAGTTCGCTGAATTCGAATTTGGTACTAGATTTTCAAAATCCAAAATAGTGGATTCAAAATGACGGACGAAAATCCGAAAACTGAAATTTATTTGGGAGTATGGGTGTATGCCTGCGCTCGCACGCACATAGGCGAGCGAGCGAGCGCGCGCGCGCGTGTGTGTGTGTGTGTGTGTGCGTGTGTGCGTGTGTGCGCGTGTGTGTTTGTGCGTACGTGTGTGAAATGCCTATACACCCACGCGTGCGCGTATGTTTCATCCACAATTTCAAATTTAGAAAATCTGAAATCGGATGCATATTCAGCGCCATTTTAAACATTGTGACAAATGAGAATCGTTAAATAAATTTAAGTTTTCGGATTTTCGTTAGTAATTTTGAATCCACCGTTGTGGATTTTGAAAATCTGGTACCAAATTCGAATTCAGCGACCTCCATAATCCCCCGAGTAATGCGAATTATTCAAGTAAATTTATATTCCTGGTATTTTATCCGCCATTTTGGGTTTTGAAAATCTGGTACCAAATTCGTATTCTGCCACCTTCATAACCCCCCGAGTAATGAGTGTTATTCAAGTAAATTTATATTCCAGATATTTCATCCGCCATTTTGAATCCGCCATTTTGGATTTTGAAAATCTGATGATGGATTCGTAATCAGCGAACCCAAAAACACCGTAAGTGAATGTCTCCTTTGCGATTAAAAATTGTTATAAATCGAATTCTACATTTTGGCCGCCATATTGGGTCGGCCATTTTGGATAATAAAAATGTGCATACGGCATTTGATAGCCCTTATTTTTTTATGAATTTTAAGCCTTTACTCGATCATTTTTATTGAAACCAATTTTGGGTAGGCGGGTTCACCGGTTGACGGAGAATGACCCATATATATATATATGTAATTTATATATATAAATTGGTTGAGGGGTTCGTTTGAAGACAGTGCCCGAAAAATATAGATAAAAAGTGTATATTTTGAAACCATGATACTTCGGGGACATTTAAATGTATAGTTGAATATATGAATATAACACAGAAACTAGTTAAGGCAAAAGGTTTAGGCAAGGTTCTGTAAAGGTTGGGTTAGGATAGTGTAAGGAGGGGGGGGGGGATTTCGAACATTCGGTAAAAACATAAAACTTTAAATGATCAATGTTGGCATTGATAATGCAATATTATAAGTATTGAATAATAATACAAGTATTGAACTAACCTACATATAAATGAAGATAATATGTTTCATTAAGAATTTTTCATTACTTCTCCTAACTTTAGATCAACAAAAATTACACAAGCCTTTGTGGTTATTTTTGAACGATGAAAAAAGGAATTATTATTGTTTAAGTTGTACTAGCATTATTTTTTTACGGTTTACCGAGGTCAGCTTGTTAATTGCATTGCATCATCATTGCCAACATTGATGATTTGAAGTTTTATGTTTTTACCGAATGTTTGAAATTTCTGATAATTTTAACGTCATCCGCAAGCGTCCAGTTATTCGATTAAAAACATTTGACTGTTTCGAAACATCCTTCCCGACAATATCGATTTGGGTTTTCAATTGTCACCGGACCACGTGTTCGACATTTATATGTTCACCAATTGTCTCGTTGGGGAGGATGCCCCTGAAATAAATAAACTGTAAGATTCAATTTACAAAGGAACCATACCTTGCTGAAAATTAATTTTTGCGCCAATGGCTTTAGAAAAAAAAATCTTCCTTATGGTATATCTCTCATGCGTTATTGCAACAACAACCTGCATATATGTGTGTTTACAACCAAGCTCGTTGCAGACTAGCGGCTACACACCCCGCGGGTCCCGCGTTTCCCCATGACATATTTTACATATTTATCTACATGTTAACTAATCACTCGGCTCGCCTTTCGTGGAGAGCTTTCTCTTGCTTGATTCAGGGATCTTTTACTCGTTTGGTGGCTATGTACCAAACACAATTTCTGTGCGTTTTTCACTGCGCCCTCCCTCGTTGCCTGCGGACTCTCTATTCACCACATCGAACCAGCACTGCTCATACAGTCCAGCAAGCTTCTTCCTCATTGCACAAACATATGTTTACTGCAATTCTACATTTTAATACGATACATTTATTGTAACACATATGAGGATTTCTCTGGAAATTTGAATATTTACAATACTGGCCAATTAAACATTGAAATGAAAACTGTAATGAATAAATACCAGTATTAATATTTGAAACTAACATAAAAAAATATGTTATTTTTTAGTCAATTTGGTGTCTAATATTGTCGAAAAAATACTCATAATATAACATTTTTAATGATGTCATTATCCGGCAGAAAAGTTATTTTTTAAATAGCAACTGAAAAAATTACTTTTCAGCAGTTGAGTTTGGGCTTGCACAGATTCATCGTTGATGATAGACGTTTCTAAAAATATACTACTAAAGTATTAAATATACTATTAAAGTAAAGTAGTATTAGTTAAATGATTGACAAATCAAACAGATTATGAATTCTAATATGTAGCATAACGGTTTTCGGGTCGCTGATTACGACTCTGATGACAGAAATACGAAATTCAAAATGGCGGACAAATTTTTAAAAATTAATCGAATTTTCCTGAAATTTATTACTCGGAGGTTTACGGGGTCGTTGAATACGAATTTAACTAGAGATTTTTTAAATTCAAAACGGCGGATCGAATATGTCGGATGAATTTATAAAACTCATCGGATTTACCTGAAACTTATTACGCGGGGATTTTCGGGATCACTGAATACGAAATTGATCTCAAATTATCAAAATTAAAAATAGTGTATTCAATATTACCATATACTTATGTAAAAAATTGCGTTTTTTTTCAGTTGATAACGTGTTTGTAAAATTTCAAAATAAAACGTTAAGTAAGCATGATGTATGATTGATATTTTCTTTTACAATCCTCTGAATAAACAAACAGTTTCTATTATATTTTATCAAACCAGATATTTAATTATGGTACGCAGAAGTAAACAGTTGCTATTTCAGTTTATACAAGGAATTATTAAAATATATTAATTTATTGTATAACGAGACACGCCAATCTAATATTTCTCATGCTCATACTTCTTTTACGGAGTTACCGCTAATATTACGAAGAAAATGTTTGCAACATTTTTGTAGAAAATTTTCCCCTCTGGATTTTTTTTCAAATACATTTCTTTGTCAGATTTATATTTTTCAAAATAAATGCAAAAATACTAAAAAAAAAAATATATATATATTCGGATGTTTTTTCAAAATGGCGGCCAAGATATGGCCGACCGGTAATTTCCATTATCATATTCGTAATCAGGAGGGAAAAATACAATAAAATTGTATATTAGATATATATTTAAGTTACTATAAAACGTCTGAAGTTTTTACCAACATTCTGGTTTTTCATTTTTTCTGTTCTAAAAAAAATCCTTCTTCAAAAGTCATTGGCGCGACCTTTTT
This sequence comes from Trichopria drosophilae, assembly GCA_030407085.1. Lineage (NCBI taxonomy): Eukaryota > Metazoa > Arthropoda > Insecta > Hymenoptera > Diapriidae > Trichopria > Trichopria drosophilae. The sequence goes on along the minus strand of CM059584.1, from coordinate 61,561,668 downwards.
CTTACTCTTTCAGACTCTCCAAATAAAACGCCATATGGTTAGATGATGTGCCATCAACAGACAAATCTATATTTTTTGAAGACCAAATATTCCAATTTCCAGAGAAATCCTCATATATATATAAACTAGCACGTCTTCATTTGTACAAAGGTTTAAAAGTTCTCTGGATTTACCTACGTATATATTCTTGAAAAAAAAGGACAAGAATTCCAGATGATCAAATTCATTAATTAACTAAACCCATCAATTTTGTATTGCTAATTAAAAAGTGTCATACATTAAAAAATGTATGTTTATAAACACTATAAATATCGTATCATGGAATATTCAAGTAAGGAAAATATCATTGAAAGTGTACTCAACACTACCGCAATTAAGAATAAATGGAGGCATTATTAATGCCTCGTTTAGATTGTTGTTGTGTGGTTTATAATAACATTGATGCAGCATTAAAAATTAAAATGGATAGAATATTAAAGGGGTACGATTTACTTTTAATTCACGGACAAAATGGCTAAGTATACTATAGAGCATTAAATTGTATCACAGCAGAGAAGTGTAGATGGTATTTTATTAGAGTGTTGACATTCAGCATTATATCAACTAAATCAACAAAATATCTCTATGAATGCTATATCTGACGCGGTTGCATAACTAAGAGGCAATTACGTCCTAAACTAACGCACTAGGAATACTTACGCATCAGCATACGTCTTATGCTACATCTTTCTTAGTGATTTAGATTTAGATTTATTCCAGAATCGAGTCAAAATTTATGATTTAATATTATAATACTTGGGAAAAAAACCACCTTCCGAATGTACCCGAATATAATTTATGTGTGTTAGTCTTAATTTCAATAATCCTTTAAATATTTAATACAATTATTTTAACTTTAATGATGAGTAGTATCATGTTTCACACAGTATCATGTATATACAAGTACTATTTTAAAAAAATATCTATTTCTGCTAAAATTATGTATATGTTATTATTAATTGTACTTATGTACGTTAATATAATAATTGAATCTTTATTATATCCGAATTATTTATCTAGTTAGGTTAGCTCAAGGCGATTTTCGTAATGGTAATCGAAAGGTCTTCAACTACTGATGCATAGAATTTGTCCACTTTCGCACTCATTTTTTACAACAAATCTTAAAATAACAAAACTTATCCATCGTTACCATCATAATAAAATTGTCAATTTTTCTAGCAAAATTTGCATTACTTTCTGTTAGAGCAGCCGAATTTCTATCACCAGAAAAAAAATAGCTAGAAAAATTAAAATTATGCATCGTGATTTGCTTTTCAAAGATGTACATCAGTTGTTTATTTATAGGTTTACAATTGCGAGCGTAAATATTGTTTATTCAATAATAATACCGGCATCAAAGTCGCCAATACGTTTACGTTAGGAATCGAACAAGTCCATGTAAGGGTCTACCCAGGTACCGGGGGCCCCGTAAAGGGGACCAACGTCAGTACTGATGTATATATCGACTTCAGGTTTATCAATCAGGATACATTTACATAATTTGAACTCCTACTAATATCGCTGACAGTTTTTTTTAAATACTACTTAGCCGGACACCTGAAAAATTGGAGCCTGAATCAGATAACAATAATCATATCATTTTTGTTCATATATTGCAGCTCTTCTTCATTACATTGAGTGACGAATCCCAATAATTCGATAGTATTATAAAAATGATTTGTCCCTAACCCTTATTTCATTTTAAAAACATTAATCTCTACAAATAAAATACATTTAAATGATTATAAACATGATTATACATACAGATTCTCTATATAAAACGAATAAGTTTTAGCCGATTAACGTGCACTATAAAACTTCAAATTTTTTCGCTTACCTCGCCAACAAGCATTTCAAATATAAGTACTCCCAACCCCCACCAGTCAACTGCGCGTGTATATGAATTCTCTGTTAAAACTTCTGGCGCTAAGAATTCTGGAGTACCACAAAATGTACCAGTACGATCTCCATAACCCATTCCCTCTTTGCACAAACCGAAATCAGCAATTTTCACGTATCCTTCTGTGTCCAAAAGAAGATTATCCAATTTTAAATCTCTGTTGAGGGAACAACGCGTCATTTAATATCTGCAGTAATGCTATTTATTATAATTGTCGTATATGCTACTGTACCTATAAACAATTCGACTTTCATGCAGATACTGCAAACCTAACACAACGCATGCAGAATAAAATGCAGCCCGTGGTTCTCCAAACACATCTGCATGAATATGCATCATGAGATCACCGCCCGCAGCATACTCCATTACAAAACAAACATGAGCCTAGAACAAAAATGAATAAACATTATGTGTTATAAAGTGCATTGCGGTAATCATACTTGGTGTTAAGGACTAGGCATATCGAACTAACTCACTATAAGACTCGGATCTCGATCCTTAAACAAAATTGTTTGGATTCATGAATTTTTAAAAGCTATAATTTTCAAGAATTCTTACACTATTAGATTTACGTTAACATTACATTTGTATGTTTATAGAATAGGTTATAGTCTTTAATCCAATCGGGTTTGGGGGGGGGGGGGCTACCACCTTTACTCGTATTAAATTTATGTACAGTTAATGCTTAAATGACAATATTTTTAACCATTATTTGCAGAAATGCATTGCAACCTCTTGTTCGATGGCGTCTAAAATTATTGTAAGGCATTAAAGATTTGGGTTTAAAATAATCCTAACATTCCCAAAGTATACCAAAGAAAAACAAGACTAATAATAACAGTACTGTGGCGGATGCTTTCTCTACACAGACTATACAGACTCACAGAAGAGCATACCCACAATGGAAGTATTCGTAACTTGGGAAATGATAATCATTTAAATCTTGGATTTTTTAATAAATTCCAACAGGCTATCAGGAAAACATAGTTAAATAAAGTAGTTGTAGTTTAAAGCTATCAGCAGTTAAATAAAAATACTAATCCTGATAGCCTATTGGAATTTGTTCAACTCTTGTAATTCTGCGACATCTTTTTGTTGTGCAGCAATCTCCTCAATATTAACGTTAGTTGCCATTTTCTCAATTCTGGAAAGTGCATCTGCCACTACGTTATTTTTACCAGAGATATGCTGAATATCGGTCGTGAACTGTGCGATATATTCTAAGTGACAGAATTGTCGTAGCGTGCATCTTTCTGGATCTTTATAGAACACAGTAAGTTAAGGGACGTTGATTGAAGTGAATTGACGTCCTCCGACCATATAACGAAAATATTTAATAGCCTCATACGCTCCTAATAATTCGCGATCGTAGGTGCTATATTTTGTTTGAGCTGCATTTAACTTACGCGAAAAAAAACCTAAAGCCTGCCAGCAATTATCTTTGTACTGTTCTAGTTCTGGGGTCATCAATACCTTAGCGTATCGCCAGAACGTCTTACACCAGGCGGTACAGAGTACGCTTTGTAGATTGTATAGATGTCATGCTAAGACACTAATGCATCTTTTGGCAGCATGCCCAATGTATGCACTTTCAGCATTCATCGAACGTCACAATGCGGCTCTTCGAGTGCTGTATTACCATCTTCGCAGCACTTATGGTATTGATTCAACCTCAGTTTTGCCGTACGTCATCACCGATATTGAATCCGTATATACTGGAATTACTCATTCCCGACGAGCAAGCAAATATCAGCCAATAAGCCTGACATCGTCCTGGTTGACTTCGATGACAAATCCATCTTCGTCATCGAGTTTTCTGCATCAGCAGAAACAAATATAGTCAGCAAAGAGGACGAAAAACGGATGAAATATCAGGAACTCCTGTTCGAGATTCGCAAGCTGTATCGAGGATTCAAAATCAAGCTCGTCGTGCTGATAATTGGAGGGCTGGGAGGAATGAGACCAACTTTCCTCCAAAACATCAATAGCATTCCGGCCTGTCGAGAACATGCAAATTCCATCGCAGGCCGAATGCAGAAAGCAGTGCTGCTGGGATCTCCCCGTCTACTGAGGTCACACGAGATCCTGTAACCACTCACCCGATGGTAGAGGAAGTGGTTACAGTTACAAAAGAAATGGCCCGGTGCAGTCTGCAGCGGATGAGATGGATATCAGAGCCACTTTTCTGCTGCAGACTGCACACGTGGATTATGGAGGACCAAGGGAGGTTAGGGTTTTAATCGGTAACCCGAACACCATGGGCAAAGGAGTCCGACACACGGGGGGTTAACCGACATCTTCAACCCCCTATGGTGCCCAACGCATTTCCCCCCACCGTAAAAAAAAAAAAAAAAAAAAAAAAATGGTGCGAGATGGTTATGACGGCTAAGGCATTCGCCTTGTTTCGTAATCTAACCGTCTCCAAAGGTTTTGGATTCGCTTCCCCACGTAGACAATTTTCGGAGCGTTGAACTGAACTCGGTACTGACACGGCGATCTCCAATCTCATGGTTTGGGGCGTGGTTGCAGTGAAATTTCACGCTGATCTATTAAAGATTTGAGCAAAAAATTTCTTACCAGTCGGACAGATTGAGCGCCTAACGATACAAGGGCCGCCGTAAAAGAACAACATATAATATTAGAAAAGAATTTATTAATTATTATTAGTACTTACAAATTGTTAGCTTATTTTTCGTTGTCCCAATGCTACTAATATTAATACTAATTAGCAGGCCGCGTTACGCACAACGCATCGCTTACTCTCTTTCTCTCTCTCTCTCTTACTTACTATGAGAAATTCAATAAAAAATGTATTCATAAAGCTTGCAAAACATAATTTTTTAAATTATGCTAAAAAATTCTCCTAATTAAAAGTATGTTTTAAGCCACTTAAAGCTTATTTTCGAAAATAATTGCAATAAAACTAAGCACATTTGTTTAATTTTTTTCGATGTACGGTTTTCAGTATGTCCGACAAACGATTTCTATTATTACTTTCATAATCAAGAGACAAAAATATATTCAAATGGTTTATTATAAAAGTATTTTTTGATGAAGTGTGCGCAAAGTTCAATTTTACGAACCGTTTTTAGTGCGTAAAAGTCGTTTTTACCCACACTGTGCGTAAAATGCAAACAACGCGTAAAATGATTAAAATACAAATTCAATAAGAAAATCTGGTTACTCTTGTTTACAATACATTCTCCAGAACATAAAGTTTCATTAATAGAATAACAATGTTGTCGACCCACTAAATATTTTGTCTTTTCGCTGCTGGACTGAAACGAGAAGCAAACAGACGTAACTTTCAGTCTACTGTACCGTCGTACACATATCGCGATTCGTTTGTCAGTGAAGTCAGTCCGAAACGTCAATTCCGGGAGCAGTATTAACGGAACCATGTGTGAAAATAGTGTTGTCGAAGAATACATTCCCCAGACATTTTGAAGGAAGCAAATGAAGCAATAAGATCTTCGCTCCCAGAGAAATCACTAAAAATTGATAAGAAATGTTATGATGAATTTATAGAATGGCAACGAGTAAAGAATACACGTTCATTTGATGAGAAAGTTCTCTTGGCATACTTCAGTGAAATAGCCTCAACTATGAATTCAACAAGTTTATGGAGTAAATACTCAATTCTACTGCTAAGAACCGAACATGACATTAGTCGGGACAATTTCAATAAGTTACGCGCGTTTATAAAAAAACAACACTCTAGATATACTGCTAAAAAATCAAAAGTTTTAACAGGAGAAAACATTACAACATTTTTACTGAAACCACAGACGATACGTGCTTGACCGCTAAAGTAAGAATTCATGCAATTCTATATATACAATATGTTACGGACAGAATCGATGTCTTATCAACTGCGGTACCTGGCGTAGGTTTTTCCCACTAAGGTGGTTTTCCCTACGCCATTGCACACCTCTCAAAATGAAGCTGGCCTGTTAGGTAATTATGTAAAAGGCCCTTCGAAATGGTGACGATCTCGATACGATTTGTAATTCGAATAGTATAATATCGATATATAAAATGACGTTGTAGTCTATTTAAATATTCGAGAATTTGAAAAGTCGAACTAATATGAGAAAAAGTGACGATCGGGTTTAGATGAGAACGTTTCGGAACGTCGTCGGGTTAGGAAGTTCGCGTCGCGTCGGATCGTCACCTGCTGAACGCAATAAATTAATACGTTTTTTATTCGGCCGATCAAATTGCGCGTTTTATTTAGAAGCCCTTCCACCAATCGTTAACACAATCTAAATTTGTTATTAATGTAAAAACAAACGACAATATTATTCACAATATTATTTACAGAATTCTTATTTACAATATTATTATCATTTACTTATTTCCATTAGGATTTACATTTTTACATTTTTATTTACAATATTATTATTTACAATATTATTTTATACAGGTCGCTCTAATCCTAGGAATTGCTGGTGCTTGCAGACGTGATGAGCTGCACAAATTAACAATGAACGACATTAAAGAAGAAAAGTCAGTGATGGTATTTTCAATTCCGCGTACAAAAAACGACGTTCCAAAAACGTTCAGCATTGAAGGGGCATACGTGAATATTATCAAAAAATACATCGCACCCAGGCTTTCTAATATGACTACAGACAAATTTTTTGTCTGTTATCGAAAAGGCAAATCTATAAATCAAACAGTCAGCATAAATAAGATTGGAGGTATGCCGAAAGAAGTTGCCACCTATTTGAAATTGCCAGACGCCGAACAATATACGGGCCACAGTTTCAGAAGGGCGTCGGCAACATTGCTCGCTGATTCGGGTGCCGATATAACTACTCTCAAGCGTCATGGAGGCTGGCAATCACCGCAAATCGCTGAAGGTTATATTCAGGATTCAATTAACAACAAAAGAAAAATTTCAAAACTCGTTACAGATTCAATTGAAAGCGCTTCTTCATCAACCTGCGACGATAATATTTAAAAACAAAAAATAAATGACGGACCTACATCAGAAACTACAAATACTATAAATAACACATGTCTAAACATTAAAGTTGATAAGTGTGTTTTACAATAACTGTTATATAACGATTGGCTATTATGCTTTAAAAATATTTTGTTCGTGTTGAAAGTGAAACTTAAAAACAAAAACATACGACACGCAATGCGAAAAGGTAAACAAACGTATCAATAAAAAAACATTGACTGTTCGCTCGTGCAGCACCCGCAGCAATATTGGGTGGCTGCAGCCCATCTGCGATTTCAGGATCGGGTGGTGGGTGAAATGACAACACGTGGCGGCTGCGTTTAGAAATTTATTTTTGCGTACTATTGCGAAATGCAGAACACTAACGACTCGCGATTTATAATTTCGGAACAAACTTAATGTGTCGGTGGCAACTCGCGTTAACTGCTGCGACAGTTTCGTGAGATGCGCGGCGAAAATGTGGAAAGACAATTTCCACAGAAATCGCGAATTTGGAAGGCAACTTCCAATTTTCTCACTATTTGTGACCCGATCACATCTCTGAAGTGAGGCGACTCACTTGGTTGGACAACAACCAATTTTCGCGAAGTTAATTACAAAAAGCGATTTTTCTGCTAGGCGATAAAAGCCGCACGAGCTTTTTCGTTACGGAGATCTGCCCGGAAAAATCTCCGCCGATCTTCCCAGGAACTAAAGGATTAACGCCGCCACGCCGGTGGGCTTGATTAGAAAGTAATTTCCTGGAAAAGTCCGCGAGATAAGTTCGCATATGATCATGCACTTGGAGGTGCTAGCGCTCGCGCCTAGATGATGCGACAATGTCTCATTGGACGATATGCCCATTCGGCTATTTTATAGCGCAACATTGACCGAGAAAGTTAACAATACGCAGTTTACAGTAATTATATTGTGTAATTTTCTATTATTCTTTAATCTGTTTTCTCTGAAAAGTTAAAATTAAAATATTTACATTTTGCAAGTGATGAAATAAAATATAGTTTTGAAAAATGTAATTTAGTTACATGCAAACAATAAAGTTATATTTATAAATGTAAATATTTTTATATATGAAGGCTTTTTTCTTCGGGGGGGGGGGGGGGCTCCGCCCCAGACCCCCCCTCCCTTCGCCCCTCTTCATCCCATCATCCCACTTACGACTATATTTTGCACATGAATTTTATTAAAACAAAAGAAAATAACAGAATTAATTTTTCGCACATTTCATAAAAAAATACTAGTTCACATGAATTTTATTTTAAAAAAAATTAATAATGAAAGAATTAATTTTACACACATTGCATCAAAAAATAACGTGTGCGACTCGTGCGTACGTTTTACGCACTAGTTGCATAAAATACTATTGCAATATTGCAGCCTCTCCGAAAAATCATAAAAAAAAATTACAAATATGGTTCAGCCCACTTGAAACTTCTTTCTTCCTTATATTGATAATCTAAGGAAGGGCTCTAAATCCTACATTCCGCCCCTTTCAAATTGTGAATGAATTGATGAAATTCTGTTTCCTGACCGGAAGATAATATAGTTCTGCATCAGGGTTCCGAACTGGAGAAACGTCATCCTTTGCAAAATTTGTGCACCGACTGACCAGTGGGATCCGCTTAATATTGGTTTATTGAGTTCTAAGTTGGATCCTGAAAGCCGGAAAGTCTGGGTGTTGAGTTTGGGTTCTCAAAAGACATACTCCACCTTTGCCAAGTTCAAAGAATTGTTAAATCATCGTGCTTGCGGATTACATTCCGCCGCGATTGGTTCACAACTTCGGTATCCAGTTCAAAGCCAAAGCAGCTAGCTGCAACTACATCCCGCAATGCTCATCCGGTACAATCTCACGCTACAACGAACTTGTTCCGGTGATCATGCATTGTATTCGTGTCGTAGATTTAAGAATTTATCAATATCAAAGGGCAGTGATTTTATTAAGCAACATCAATTGTGTTTTAATTGTCTTGGCTCACACGCGCTCGCTGCGTGTTCTAGCACATACGTCTGTTTTATTCGTCATAGCAAACACCACACGCTGCAGCATCGAAAGCGGCCGTCCGAGTTTAGGGAAAATGACGCTTGCTGTTAAAACTGCTTCGCCTTATGAAGTAACACCAAGAGGTTCGAACGAAGCGTATTCTGAGATAGTTCTGACCAATTGGTCAACATCCGATAAATTCGTCTGCCAGTTTGTTGTTAACCGCGCAGATGCAGGTATACTCCACAACAGGACGTGCGATACGAGTACGCGCTCTCCTGGATCAAGGATCCACGTGAACTTTTATTTCCGAAGACTTTGCCTATGCTCTGGGCATCTACATTACACGCGTGTCATCTATAGTCAGTGGTATTGGCGAAGCCTTCGAGGGGATGGCTAATCGTGCCGCTGATATCCGAATATAACCGGTTTCTGCGGTCGACCATAGTCTCCACTCGCATGCTTTTGTGCTTAAAATGCTCACATCATACGAGCCCATGTCTCCGCCCCCTTTGTCGAAGTGGGCGGTTTACCCCTCGCTGTTCCCGATCCGCATTGCACTGATCCGATTCGATGACGATGGTTTGATTCGGGTAGGCGGTCGTTTGGAGAACTCCTCACTGCCTCTGCATGCAAAACACCCGATCGTCTTGTCAAGCCATGCCTGCTGGTTTAGTTCACACATGAGTGAGTGTTACATTGACTCTGCAAACGCTGCGCCAGTCCGTTTGGATTGTGCAGGCTAAGAAGCTCATCAGAAGTGTCATACACCATTGTTTGACCTGCGCTCGGCACCAAGCTGAACCTAGCGTTCATACAGTGAGTAATTATCCTCTCCGCGCGTCACAATGTCAGAACGTCCGTTCATCCACACTGGAGTGGATTAGGGTGGACCATATCAGGTCCGTGTCGGCAGTGGTCGAGGGAGGGACATGCCTATCTTGTTTACATTGTATTGTTTGAATGCTTTGCAGTGAAAACTGTGCATCAAGCTCTTTTATCGGACTACTCGTCCGTCGCCTTCATAGCAGCTTTCCGGTGTTTCGTGGCCTGACGCGCTGTACTGAGTAACATATATAGTGACAGCGACACTACGTTCGTAGGAATTGACACTAAATTGTAGGACGCATTTCACAACGCAATTCACTCGAATAAATTTCTCGATTTACTCGCGGATGATAAAGTGAATTGGCATTTTTTACCACCGGCTGTCCCTCATTTTGGCGGACTCTGGGAAACTGGAATGAAGATAGTCAAGTTTCACTTGTAGCGAGTTCTTGGCATACATTCACTAACTTTCGAAGAACTCTGTACCCCCTTATACGAAATCGAGTCAACACTGCACTCTCGTCCATGAGCCCTATGGCAGATGATACTGAGGACTGGACGGGACTGAGGCATGGACATGGTTGGGGGACCACTAAACGCTATCACTGGAAAATCTCGTTTGGATGTATGGGCTAATCGACTATCGCGCTGGCAAATGCATCGTTAAATTTTTAAATAATTTGGCTACTATAGACTTCAGATTACCCTTTCTCGCTGCAGCAGCGAACCAAATGGCATGTAGCAAAAAATCTGATTTCAGTCGGACAGTTGGTTTTAATCAAACGTTCCAGCTGCCTCCTATGAACTGACCTATCGCTCGCATAGTCGAATATATGCCGGATAAAGATGGATTAACACGCGTTGTTCGAGTTCGTACTTCCACTTCCACACTGACTCGACTGGTAACTCAGCTCGCATTGTTTCCAATAGATCTAGATTGTAAGTAATCGAAAAGTAATTAGATTGAAGTTTTTGAATATCATTATGTCACGCTTTTTGGAGACTCCGCTGCAACGGGGACGCTTGCGGATGAGTCCAGTTATTCGAATAAAAACATCTGATTGTTTCGAAACATCCTTCCCGGCAATATCGATTTGGGTTTTAAACTGTCAGCAGACCACGTGTTCTACATTCACATGTTCACCAATTGTCTCGATGGGGAGGATGCCCCTAAAATAAATAAACTTAAAGATTCAATTTACAAAGGAACCATACCTTCCAGAAAATTAATTTTTGCGCCATCGGCTTTAAAAAACAAAAATCTTTCTCGTGGTATATCTCTCATGCGCTATTGCAACAACACCCTGTATATGTACAAGATATACGCAAGGGGCATGTATTTTATGAATGTCTACCTTCTTGTTTAATTTCTTTCTTTTAGCTGATGTGAATGATTCCTAATATTAACCCTTTGTTCCAAATCACTTCTATATAACAATTTTTAACATTATCTCAGCCATAATCGTGGTATGTTGAAAGTCGATGATCCGAGTGACATAATGATTGTCTACTAATGCATTTCTGTGATTTGAAATTTTACTTTTTAAATGGCGTTTTGGTTTTGGGATGTATGTTGGATGACGATATTTACAAAATAATTCATAAATAGAACACGGTTCGTTGGAACTAACTTTAGGTATAAAAAAATTGAACTGCAATTTTGCGCCAGCACTTTTTAATATGAACCTAGTAATGCTAAAAAAAAACGTTATTTAAAATATTTCATCGAGGGCTTTTCGAGATTTTGCAATTTCAATATTTTATTTCAATTCCGCAGAGTAAAATGTATGCTGAATATACAGTAAAAGCTGCCGAGTGTTACAAAATTCAACTTACAGAAATCTTCCAGACGACAAATTTGTCTTCTAAGCACGAAGAAGTTACCGAAAAAATTTCAAATTATTGGGAATTAGCGGTTTGTCAATAGCTACAATTTAACGGTTTACAATATTCATGTCTAAAAAAATTCGCTAACTATTTCGCATTATCTACACTTTAGAGGACCAACCCAACAAGGTTCTAAAATACTTTATTTCGAATACTTCTATTTGCTAAAGATTTAGAAAAAATTAAGGTTGACTTTTGCACAAATGAAGTATATTCACAAGAAGAAAGTTTGTTAAAAGGACAATTTGAGAAATCAATTACAATTTCAGGCACACAAAAATTGCATGCCATTATTCCAGCTTCACAAACCGAAATTATCGCCAACATTTTTCTAATGATACAACAAACATCAAACAATATATAATTGTAAAGGATTAAACGAAAGAATTCTCCCTTTAGCATTGTACGAAATAGTACATTACGCCACAAGGCCGGGGCTCGGGTGCGCAATCGCACATGCGGGGAGAGAATGTCTTCCTTCTCGCCCATGTAGCGTATACTACTTTTTATCACATTTGGTCGAAAGTTAGTCAATTTTGCAATCTATTTTACTACACTATAAAATAATATATTACGTATGAGAAGGTGGAGAGAAGGAGGGCCGAAGGGGGTGGGGGGGGGGGGTCGCCCCCGATACTAAATAATATATTCTAAAAAGTAAATAATAAGTAAATAATATACTAAAAAGTAACTTTTTATCACACCTTGGTAGTGTTAATCCAGTTAGTCTGTTTTAAAATATCTTTCATAATTGAGTTAAAACTAGTACATTTTATACTATAACCTCAACTATTCAGTAATCACAAAAAAATATATTGCAAGATTTATTTTGAATAAACTTATATTGATTTATTAATATTACAATAAAATATGTATTTCATAATACAATTATAAATGTTGTTCATCTAATATCATCTCACTTATTGAATTTGCTCTGTTTACATGACACCACTGTTTAAACTCATCATAGCACTGATTGTATCGGGCGCTAGATTTCTTAGGCAACAAGTCGTTTGTTATTTCATTCGCTTCTGCCTCAAAGTCTCTTTCGTCGATCTCACTATCACTAGAGTCTGTCATTTTGACTTTTAAAGACTATATCCGTGTCTGTAATTACTATGTAGGGCGAAAGATACGTCTGTTACTGTTCCAAGACAATGCCGGTAAGTGTAGTCGGTACACTTTAAAAGGTTAGGTTTGCGCGGGAGACTCGAGCACGTTGACAATCGCCATGATGTGCGCGCAGTGCCACATGTATGTACGGCGCATGCGCATAATGTCTCGCACACTTTCGAGCAGGTAGAGAATGTGCGCCTTTCCTCCCGGCTGGGCGGAGGGGAATACTAACTTTCGACCAAGGTGTCGTAAAAAACTTTTTTTTTTGGCCAGAGTAAAATATAAAAAATAATAAAATGCAAACAAGAAACATAACAAAATAAAATGCAAACAAAAAGTAAAAAAAATAATAAAAAAAAAATTTAGTCAATTACCGCCACTTCCTCTTTCACGACTCGTACGGCTGAGAGCCGAATTAAAATCTTAATTTTTAAACATTTATTAATTATACAAATATAGGTATAGCCTGGTTAAATTAGTTACAGTGGATTTTAAATGTTGGTCAAGCAAACAATAAATTTGGATTATATGATACTAAAAACCATTAAGTAATAAATTTGAAACATAAAAAATCAACTTTTAAATTATCCGCCATGTTAGACTCCCCATTTTGATATTTTTGAATCAGACATAAAAATTCAGTTTAAAACTACTGGGTAATAAGAAATAAACTACAAGCAAATCTAACAATTTTTCGCGTAATTTTCTGCTCGTCATATTGCATCCATTATTTTAGATAATAATAAATATATGTATATTTCATGACCGCTTTAATTAAATTAAATAAACAATTATAAACAATAAACAAATTTTTTCACGGTAATACGGTCCTCTTATTGTGAAAAGGTAAACAATGAAAAATATGACATAACTGGGATATCGATTCACGTCTAGCGCAATAAATCATCTGCTCCTTATATGTAAAATTTATGAATCACATACTACTGGATTTAATACTAAAAATCATTCGTCTAGCGCTTATAATTGGAAGTATTGCTTAAATGCGTTTCGTACCATGTTCCATGTTGTGCTCTTCAGCACGGTTTGCGGCATCCTTGTCCTGGACGCGATATTCATTTTTAATTTTGTAGAATTCCCAGTTACGTCATATTTACCTTACCACTATTTTAGACTTTTAAAATGTAACATCAAATTCAAAATCATAGACTCTAGAAATCTTTGAGTACTCAACGATACTTAAATTGAAGAGATACTTAAGTTTAATATTCTTCTTTTTTAATTTTCTGTATTGGAGAAACCTTTTTTGGAAAACTTCAAAATAGCTCTAAAATTTTTTAAAAATTCAGACATGTTTTTGAAGTGATTTCGAACATTTTTTGTTCTATAACATTTTTTCTTAAAGTTGACGATGCTCGAGTTAAAATATTATTAATGCTTACCCTGCCAATGTGTTATTTTAGACGCCATATTGGATTCGATATACTGAAATTAATTTTTATAGGCCCATAACATTTTAGTTCAAGGTCTCAATGCACGATTTTAAAAGGTTATATATAAAAAGAAAAGATGCTTCAAGGTAAAAATGACGTTTGACAAAAAAAGGTTCGAAAAAATCGTGTTTTTTTAAACTTAAAACTAAAAAAATACTATGTAATTGTAGTCTGACGGCATTCTAATCTGGGCCAATCGAAAGAGCATACCAAAAAATAGTCGGATCTGGACTTAAAGTAAGCTTTTTTCAAGTTTCAGTTAATTGGCAAGGCATCGAACTTAGAGTACTCGAAAACTGCAATTGTAGAGTTTAGCTTGATCCAAAATACAGACTGCAATAGATTTTACAGAACTTTTTTTAGTTAAAAATTTAGTTTTCAATATTAAGAGGTATTTTTTGGTAAACATTATACCTTATTGTGAGCAATTAAAGAAAAAAATTATTTTTATAAGCCTTAAAGTAAAAAGTTACACCTGTTTTTAAAAAAAAATGACCAAAATTTTAAATCAGGGGCACTCAACAAATTGTCAAAATGTTGAAAAACGTCTTATAGGTTTTTATTCTTCACATATAAAAGAACATATTTTCACAACTTCGTTAAACTTGAAGAGATGGTCCAAAAATCTTAAGATCAGTTAGCGTGGAATTGCTCTAAAGCTTTGCAAGAAATAACTGGCGAATATTTTAATGAGGTTTGGTTCCAACAAGACGGTGCTCCCTTGTCCGGGCACGATTATCGAAATATTGAAAGATATTGCATGAATGTTACATTCCCGAATCGGCAAACAGGTCGGACATGAACAACAAATGACCAGCAAGGCCCCCTGACCTGGCTCCACCTGACTTTTTTTATTTGGGATTACGTAAAAAGTGAAATTTAAAACTCTTGTATTTGAACATTTGTTCATAAAAGCCCCTCATCAGAAGTTATTACCAAGACCTCGATATGACATACGGCCATCGTCAAGGTCAAGGCTATATACGGATGTAAAATTTTCCGCACATTCTGAATCTACGATGAAAAATTGGGGTTCCGATTTAAACAAAAGGATTTGACCTTCATATGACCTTCAAGGTCACAGACATGGTCAAATTCAAGGTATCCGCTGAAATGCCAGCAAAAATTCCGAAAACTCTGGTATTTAACATTTATTCGTAAAATCTCCTCATCAGAAGTTATTTACTTTTTCGGCATGCCAAATGTAGCATGCGGTTGGAATAGTACATAACTGAACGAAAATTAAAATACCACAGCTATAAATACAGTCAAATCAATAATTTGCATCGATTAATGTACGAAAAAGGATTATGCAAAGTTGGGAATGTTTGCAATTACAGTAGAATTGCAGTTAGAAGGCGTTTTTTGGTAATAATAGCCTGAAACTTCTGTATTTCGACAAAGAAATGTAGAGGAGAGTGAGTGACACCGTCATATAGTCGAAGCCGCAAACAACGGTACCGCAAAACATAATTATGTAATAGGAAAGAAATCATTTTTACCGTTTTTGAAATTTGAGCTGTGTAACTGCAAAACTAAATAGTTCTTATGATCACTGCCAACGTTTGAGCCAAATTGGTTCACGAATGGTGAAGAAAAACCGGAAGTAAATTCCATGACAAAATCTCGGTGAAAGTCATAGTTCGAAATCCTTTTAAATCAAACATTAGCTTTTTAATCGACTGATTTGAAATGTGAGCACTGATTTAACGTTATTTTAAGATTTTTTATTATTTCAACGAAGCGAATAGCATTGGAGAAAATGCGATAGCTGTTTCTTTGAGGACAGGAAATTATCTACAAAATGAAAAAGTACTTTCCTGCACCGATAATTATTAAAACAAAAAGTTAATATCAAAGTCCAAGAAGTCAAGGGCTAGTTTTCTACAAATTTTATACAGGGGCCTTCTTTTTCATTAAACTTTTTCATTTCGGTATTTGGTACAGAATGTTGTCTCATCCTAAGATTCTTATATATCGTCATTTTACTAGTAAATTGAATAGAAATTTGTAGTAAAGAATATAGAATTAACCTTGTAATACATATATTTTTATACTTACGAGACAAATTTTTATACTTTCAGGACAAAACGGGCACGCTTGTAGATTAGCATATGGTTTAGAAATTCTTATATGCAAAGTTAAAATCCTATTTGCCGTTGTAAGCCACCTTGGGTGAGATATGGGACCAGGATCTCGCTTAGAGATGCCCTTATAGACATATCCAGCATTAGGTACTTGGCAAAGATTTTACAGGTATTGCTGGGTTTTACTGAGTTCTTTGGTATCTAAAACAGGTAAGTTAATATCGATAGGTAGGGCCTTTCTAAGGTAGAGCATCTCAGTACTTCAACCAGGTTCCTATTAAACTCGAATATGACGTAGGACCACTGTAACATCAATGGATAGAAAAAGATATTTGAATTGTAATTCATTAAAATGTGATACGCATACAATCCACTGGAGTGGTCGGTTGAATTTTTGCTCCAATAAATGAATAATGCCATCCTTATTACTCGTATTAGTAGCTGTACCATCGCAACCAATTGTTTTCAGCTCATGTGTATTGGCTTCATTTTCTTCATTCTGGTGCCAGAAGGATACGATACATGGCCGCAATACTGACCTCCTGGCTCGCTGATAGCAGATGTGTGTTTTCTTTTTGCAAACTCTTGTAAAATGTTCTTCCCTCCTTTACTTGACAAATTGGTTTGTCTTTCTGTCCGTTGAAATACAGGCCTACTAAGTTTGTACGATATTTACACTTTTTGTTAATTTCGCAGCACGTTTTGTTCTCTCCCTGCGAAATTTAGGCTGATCAATGAGGCATGCTATATTTTCTGGACTGATTATACTGACATCGGTTAAAATTGCAGATGACGCAGCAGCAGCTGCCAAAGTGACACACCGAAACAATAACAGATTGGTGCAATATTTTGTAGTCGCATCTGAGTTGACGTCGGGAGTGTAGTGCCCTATATTACTCGTTATCAGTTTTATTATGACATTTCGAATCGTTATTGGAATATTCGTCGTCATCTACACACAGAGATGAAATCGAAGTAGATGGATCAGCAGCTGAGTGATGAATATTCAGCCGGTCATAAGAAAGAAATTTCCTTATTTCTCCTTTTAAGAGATGCTTAATTTGGTTGCATAATGCACATGTATAGTTAGTTTCTGACTCGAACATTTCGAAGTAATGTTAATATTTTTTAACGACGCTGACGTTCTAAGGATTAGAAACTTGCTTAATAATGATTCAATAATTTCAACACCAACAAGTTCGTTGAAGTTCACATAACGTTTGTAGTCTGGTATTGGATAAAAAGAAGAACAAAATGCTGTGAACATTTATGCCCAAATGATTTTTCAGACCTATTTTTTACGCCTACAACCAACGTAGCGAGGGCGTTTATCGTGCAAGTTTTTATTACATTCATAGTGTACGATTAAAGCAAATCCTATTCTGTAGTAAATCATTATCAGTAAACAGAATTATACTTTTAACCAGTAATGCGTTGTGACTCGACGCACCTACAGAAAAAGAAGAGAAAGTGTTAGGAAGAGAAATAACCAACATTTCAGATATAATTGCAAGAAAAACGGCAGGGAACTGCAGCAGAAAACAGCGATCACCTCGCACGAGGGACAGTGTGGTGGAATGGCGGTTGAATCGGGCGAGTGTGAGGGTGCGGAATTCAAATGCGACAGGCAGGTACGTACGAAATGAACTAATGACATTTGAAATACTGACATTTCCACGTATTAATCGAAAGAGTTGGGTACACCCGGAAAGGGTCGTAGGTTATAAATATGAGTCTCGGCAATAGACTCGTTCTCTCTTTTTCGCCATCCAGCATACTTGGACACGATCTTCCGGACCTCGAAAATTATGACTACGATTATTATCCACAAGTCTGGTCCTGGGTTCAAGAATTAGAAAATCAGAGGAGTACAATCCAGTCTCTTCATCTATAATAAAAATCAGAATCAAAATGCTTCTCCGTTCGAGTTTCGCAAACGCGCAGAAAGCAGAGACGCAAACATCAATTGTACCCGAGGGAGGCGTTCACGGACTTCAACATCCACTTCGACCGGCTGCTTCCTTGCCTGCAATTTTGACCCATAATCAAAACTTTGACGTAGAACAAAAAATATGGACCAATCAGTCCATCGCAAGCTCGATTATCGCAACCAAGAAAGCGACCACAGATAAGAAGACGACGACTCTCCTGCTTTCCAACAAATTCTGCGTGGTATATAGTGTCGACGAATTGTGGTATTTTATGTAAGAATGGGTTGATGAAAAAGTGTTGTGTACAGAATGACTCAAAATCCTACAGAATTGGCGGAAAATGTTGCCGGTTTTCAGCCAATCGTATCCGCATGTTCTAGAGTCCTTAACCTTAAGGTCATTACAAAAAGACAACGGCAATATCTTTATTGCAAAATATATTATTTAATATTATTGTAAAATATTTTATATTACAAAATGTGTCGTTAACCCATTAAGGCCTAAACGGACACATTTTGAGCACCAGTTTAAACGTCGATAATTTGCATATAAAAGCATTTGGAAAATTTTTACTCCCAATATTTGTGACGTAAAATTGTATGCTCTTTCAGAATCTTTCAATGAAATTTCGATAAAATGAAAAGCAAAAAAGTTATACACGTTTTTTTGTTAAAAAACATAGTTTTTAAACATTTATTTTTCATTCTAACATCACTTTCACCTCGAAATTGGTTTTGGAAACACGTCTAAGGTGAAAATATCGCGTCCATGGATCCTAAGGATTAAAATGTACCATCATAATTTTTTCACCACACCTGCGAGTCTCCCTGGGCCTGCCGGGTGACGACAGCGTTCTTCAGGCGGAGGTGACAGTAATTAAAGTAGGAGCCGAGCAACTGCTGGAGAACATGTCAATGCAGGCAACAATCTTCATCGACAGCAAGACTGAGTTAAAAACGCTTATGTCTAGGGACGTACGTTCAAGAACGGTTATGGAGTGCAAGGACATCCTTAATCGATTAAGTGAAACCTGCATCCTATGGTAATAGGATCATGTGGGTAATTTTGAATCCGAAGTACGGACGTCAACGAACTTTTGAGACACTCCAATTTTGCGTCCCTTCGTTTGCGATTCATTTAAGTTTTTCGGTTAAGTTTCATTTGCGATTAATTTGCGTTTTATTATTATTTTATACCTTTCTTGCGTTTTTTATTTTTGCGACTATTTTGAGTATATTTTTACATTTGCGTTTCATTTAGTGTATATAGAATATTTGCGTATTTCATTTAGTGTAGTTTATGCGTACTGAGGATTAAATATTGTAAGTAGATTTTAGTTGTTTATTCATAATTTCCCTTTTCCTTTTCCTTAAACTTTTGGTTACTTCGGTCATTTCGAAAGTAATTTCACCTTCGCGTCGAATTACCGAACCCCACTTAGATCATTCCTTTTAGCGTGCCCCATTTCTTTTATTATTATTTTATTGTTAATCATATTTTCGTTAAATTGTAAATATATTTGTTATTCTATTAGTTTATGTTTTAAATATTAATTTTAATAACCCGACCCAGAACATCGGTTATAATTCGATAAAGTCAAATATTTTACCGCATAAAATAAAATCAAGTGATCTTTACAGTTAAATATTTTACCACGTAAAATAAAATCTCGTGTACGCTAAAGTTACATATTTTATGGCGTTAAACGAAACAAAAAATATATTAAACTATTTTCGTTCGCGGAAAAGGTAAAAAAAAAATAATAATACTAAAATAATAACTACACAAAAATCGAAGTAATATAACAAAATCTAAAATTTCTCGTGCTACAGTATGTATATTAATTTAGCTGAATGAATTACAAAACAAGAATTATTTCTCCATAATTTCTGTCGGTTATTCATTTGCGGACACAATAAACATGTATAATAAATCGCTAAAACATTGTAATATGTTATTGATTCCAGAGAAATCTATATTTGTCTTTAAAAACATATGTTCAGCAAGAGCGCAATATTATTTGGGGAGTTGAACATTATTAATATATACTATTTTTTATTTTTATTGGCTTAATATATAATAATTTATAATGCGATATTCCTATATATATATGCGAAAATTCCAAGAGGAGAAGAGGGCGCTCGTAAAACTCGGACGATAAATTGATGATGATGATGATGACGATGATGGATCGAGCCTCCTTTCGTAAGTTTCGACTCTGCTTGTTGTCAGAGCGATATCCCGAGGCATGTTACCGATCCGGATCCGGATGACAGCGGTGTTTGCTTTATTTATTGTAAAATAAATAAACGCAAGAAATGTATTAAATATTTCTTAGTTAAAAAAAAATTTGATAACATTAAATAATAATGTAATTAATGATTCCTTAACCCCTTAAGGCCTAAACGGACACATTTTGAGCATCAGTTTAACCGTCGATAATGTGCATATAAAAGCATTTGGAAAAATTTTACTCCCAGTATTTCTGACGTAAAATTATATGCTCTTTCAGAATCTTTCAATAAAATTTCGATAAAATTAAAAGCAAAAAAGTTATACACGTTTTTTGGTTGAAAAACATGTTTTTTAAACATTTATTTTTCATTCTAACATCACTTTCACCTCGAAATTGGTTTGGGAAACACGTCTAAGCTGAAAATATCTCGTCCATGGATCCTTAGGATTAAAACGTACCATGTTCTAATTTGAATTTCAAGATGTCGACTCCCAAAATGGCGCCTAGAAGCTCAAAAATCTTTTTAAAACTTAACAAATTTTTTTCTTGAAAACTATAGACTTCAGAGAAAATTTGCTAAAAACAAAAATGTCTTAGCATTGGTTAAAGAACCTTCTCAAATTTTGTCACAATATATTAATACACTTTTTGGTTTTTTGAAAATTAAAAAAATCGAAATTTTTATAAAAGTCATTTAAAAAATCTGAAAAAATTTTAGAAGCTTCTTTAACCAATTCTAAGATATTTTTATTCTTAGCAGATTTTCTCTAAAGTCCATATTTTTCAAGGAAATAAATTATTAAACTTTTCTAGATTTTAAGACTCATAAGTTTATTTCCTTGAAAAATGTGAACTTTAAATTTAGGCCTTAATGGGTTAAATAAAAAAAATGAATATTCACGTTCTATCGCAGAAAACGGAATAATAAATGAAAACTCACGTACTATCGCAGAAAACGGAGCAATAAATAAAAATACACGTACTATCGCAGAAAACGTACTAAATAAATTCACGCACTATCGCAGAAAACGGAGTAATAAATGAAAACTCACGTACTATCGCAAAAACGGGCTAATAAATGAAAATTCAAGTACTATCGCAGAAAACGGGATAATAAATAAATAAATTCACGTACTATCGCCGAAAACGGAATAAATGAAACTCACGTCCTATCGCAGAAGACGGAGTAATAAATGAAAATTTACGTACAATTGCAGAAAACGGAATAAATAAACTCACGTACTAGCGCAGAAACGGGGTAATAAATAAATAAATTCACGTACTATCGCAGAAAACGGAATAAATGAAACTCACGTACTATCGCAGAAAACGGATTAATAAATGAAAACTCACGTACTGTAGCAGAAAACGGGGTAATAAATGAAAATTCACGTACTACCGCAGAAAATGGAATAAATAAACTCACGTAGTATCGCAGAAAACGGGGTAATAAATGAAAATTCACGTACAATTGCAGAAAATGGAATAAATAAATTATAATTCTATATAAATTAAAATACTAATGAAGAAAATGGAACTTTTGATAAATTAAATTTCAAGTATTAAAAATTGAAACGTAATATTACTTAGACGAATAAAAATGTACGTTCAAATTGAAAAACGCAATTCCAGAATAAAAATTAAATAAAATCAAGAATTGAATGAAATTAGTCTGCAAATAAAAATTTAAAAAGGTAAGCCTTAAGCTAAACGCACGATAATAAGAAAATAAAGAAATGAGTCTTAATGAGAAAATATACGTTCAATACATATGAATTTGAGAACTCGAAGCAAAGAAAACAATAGTTGTTTCATAAAAATTCCAAAAGTTTCCTTTACCGTAATCAAGTTTCGCCGTTACTTTATATGGTAAAACCATAATCCGCGCAACGGTGTGCCGGGAAATTCACATTGGGCCAGTTCCGACGATTTTGAACTCTAATACGAGTAACCGTGCTTCACCAAGAAAACCATAAATATAATAGCGAACGATTTTCAAAGACATCGGGTATTACAGTAAACTCTATTTGTCCCACACAAGTTTTTACTCCCTTGTTACTCAGATCTGCTTCCCGAAGTGAGTAAGGGGGAGACCTGCTCAATAAGCTTGAAGAACCTACCCTTTGTGAGGTACCTATGCAGCCTTTGAATGAAGAAAAAACCGTCCGGTTCCGTACTAACGAAAAGGTCGTCCCGGAGCCGTCAATGCCAATCACTGACGATGAAGAATCCCCAGCAAGCAAGGTCACAACTGAATTGGCACGCTCGGATGAGTTATTATCGTTCAGTGAAAACGCCTCGACTATTTCCGAAAGGACTTCTGTGATAAACGACGACGTCGCTACGGTTTTTTAAGGATTACTCGAAGCTATTACGGGTGAATTCCATCAAGCTATGAACCAAATGAGCTCGCTAGCCAAAACCCGATTATCTGGAAAAGAAAGGAGGAAAAGTAAGAAACTTCGTCGATACCTACTCCAGAATTGCCCTAATGCCCAATTATCCAGTAATTCATCGGGACAAATTCCGATATTTCCGCCACGCGACAGTACTGGTCCAGTTAACTTCTATTCATCGTGCGGGATTTGTATGACCCCAATATTCGCAATCCACAAGAATTGCGCGTTTTGCCCCAATTGTGGTCACCATCTACAATACATATATCATTCACGCTGGACTGAATGGTTATCAAGCACCAATTCCATTGTGAACTAGGTTCATTCATTCTTCGTTGTAAAGAATTGCGTATGTCATTCATATAATCATTTTCGAAAATTTTAGTATTAATTATGTTTGTAATTCCTTCCTTGTTGGAAGGCAATGTTTTTTTTCTCTTCTCTTTTCTCAATGTATTGTTTTCAGCTATTCAGGAATCAGACCTACCATTCGATATTAACCATGCATCGCCAATTTCTGACACTCTGCTCGATAATTATCGGGATTATTCACCATGCCTATGGACTAATAGCGTATGATTGCGGAACTCCTAACGCTAATATGACTATATTATCGTTAACGCAGATTGGGAACTGCGATATCCCCGAACCTCGCGTGGATAAAACAGCTATATACATACAACTCTTGCAGGTCCTCAATTATGGTAACGTACACGTAAGGACCTGCAGAATAAATGTATTCCGTGAGATCACTCACTGCGGGATGCACAGCCACAGTTCAGCCGTTGCTAAAGGGATCGCCGAGTACGTGAAAGACGTCAGTAGAGAAGAATGCATCCGGATGCATGGAACTGGTCGCCTCATTTTCGGCTCCACCATTTTAGACGGGCTCAAGAAAAATACCACCTCTGGATTGAGCACCGCACTCGCGGGACGAGTTGGCTTTGACGCCCAGTGTCAGGGCACCCACTACACCGATCCAGACGGTTCATGAGATGATGTCATTGAACAAGCTCGCGTTAAGGTAACGCTCTCCGACTATGATGCCCAAACTCACCTGCTGTCGAATGAAGTTATTCTGAACACAGGAACTCGATGCCCAATCACTAGCCATAATCCGACCAGATGAGTTTGCCTACACTTACAAGAAGGGCCCAGGCTACATGGCAATTGTCACCGGAGAAGTCATTCGGCTCATCAAATGCGTTGTTGTCGACGTCAAACGCGCTACCACAAAGAAATGCTACAACGAGCTGCCGGTATACAAGAGTGAAATCTTAATGTACCGCACACCTAGGACTCACGTTTTAAAATCTATAGGATTCGAGGTACCATGCAACAGCGTATTGCCCCAGATGTTCCAGCTAGAAGGATTGTGGTTCGAGTCGTTCCCCACATTAGTTGAGAGTCAAGCCCCTCACATCATGTCACCTCAATCCAGAAACACGTGGACGTATCAGAGTCCAGGAAATCTTGCCAGCCAGGGAATATACGTCTCAGAAGATTTAGAGAGGTTGAGAGACTACATTATGACTCCCTTCGAATAACCGGCTATCGTGAACCACTTGGTGCGTGTCGTCCAAGGAGAAAGCGACAATTCTGCTGGCCTATCCATTGGAGGCCTATAGGATACCCAGACTCTTCAGCGAATCGCCGACTCGACATGGAATCGAGTCTGGTTAGGATTCAGCAATTTTGGCACTTATAGCGCCGGTGTTTAAGCACAGTTCTTACCATCAAGATGTTTAAATTTCTAGTAGATACCGTCATACACCATTTCGCTCTGCAAAGGGCATTTGGATGGTCATTTTATCTACTAGGTGCCGTAATGGATTCAGTATCGAACGCTCTTCTACACTTACGATCTGAATCCAAGACTACAGAGCCAAGACCAACACGGAGCCAGTGAAGAGGCTAACCCTCTGTCTCCCCATAACCAACTAAGAGAAGTTGTAGTTCAGCCTTCAATCGCGCCCGAGCCTACCGAACCAAGGCTCTACGGACTTTCATAAGTGGTACAGTGTCAATTCAGAATAACGCGAGTGAACGAACCTAAAACGGACCACGAAATTATGTCCTTAAAAGTGCAAGTGACGTAAGGTAAAGAAAAATATATTCGAATAATTAAGAGCAATAGAGTAGCTAATAACAAGGTTGATATATCCGGCCACAGCAGCAGCTAAATAAGAAGACGTAATTGGAGGCTTTAAATCATTTCAGTGACGAGTTCGAATAACCGGCCATTTCGAACGCTGCCCGAATAACCGGTCATTTCGCGGAAGTTTCGAAAAACCGGCCATTTCGATAACTGTTCGAAAAGTAGCCATCTCGTGAATGACAAGAAACAAGCGGCCAATGCGGAAAGGGATTCGAAGATGCGGGCCATTTGGTAAAATAATTTCTGTATGTGGGAATTTTATTGTGCATCGCATCAATCAATCAATCAAGATTTTCTAAACATATGCATAGATTGTTATCGCATAGAAGTGTCATTATTATAGTTTTTATCTGCATGCGCTTCGTACGTGTTCTTTGGATTATTTTTGTTGCCGATTTCTTTTATAAATTTATCATTAATTACACATTAGACTAAAAAAAGTCATAGTAAATTTGACTACTTGTTAACTACTCAGAGTGTTTCATTAAGTCCCCAACGAAATTTTACAAGTTGTAGTTACGAGAATAAAGGTATTAAATCAACTAAAAATATATTTAAGGGTACGAAAATTTAAATTTATTTAATTATTTATTATTTATTATTTAATTCACTAAATTTTAAACATTTTCTGGAGATTGATTATCCAGTAAATTAAAAAGTATTCAAAATGATGGAAGCATATATTTTTAGTTGATTTAACATCTTTACGGTCGTAACTGCAACTTAGAAAATTCCATTGAGGCATATTGAAACACTATGCATAGTTAAAAAGTAGTTAAATCAACTAAGGATTTTTCTGATTTTTTAAATTTAATTAATTTAACTTTTTTGGGAACGATACTAGGAAACAACAAATATTTCAAAGTCTAGTAAAATTATTACTAGATTTATTAATTAAAATTAAATTATACTTACAATCCATTGTTATCTCGTCTATTTACAGTACTTAAAAAACATTATCCAGTATTAATTGATCTTATTATAAAAATATATTTGATTTTTTCATCATTCAATTTCCGTAACAGTGTTATTTCAATATACGAACTGAAGTAAGCACAAAAAATTGATTGTGCCGAATAAAAGTACTAAAACTAGAGCATTCGACCCCGCATCCTAAATTAATAGTGCTTAGAGTAGTATGGATTAATAGTGCTTAATCCATGGATATATTATAACAATATTCTCGGCGTAAATACATATTTTCTTTGGTTTTCTTGAAAATAAATTTCAAACTATTATTCCTCAATAAATTGAATCATGTGTATTTTATATATTTATTTAATTTATTAGTCAGTATTTTAAAAAAATTCTGCGTTCGAGGTATCCAGCATGAATATATAAATTTTACTAAATATTTCGTTAATTTGCAAGCAACTAAATATTTACTTAAAAACAAATATTATCTAGTTGATTCAAACGAATATGTTGTTAACTTGATTAAACTGGCCGGATGGAACAGGTCAACCAAATATTTCATAAATTTCACTAAATTTTTCTCTCAGGGTAGGATGTCTCATGACGATTCTCGATTTGTATCCAGATACACTGTCACTGGAACAACGGCGAGTGTTCTTGCATAAGAACATGTAGCCAGCTCTACAATGGAGAGTGCCAATAGCAAGAATTCGCACTCTCGAAGACTTCATGGTCGCAGCGGCAGAAGACAAATCGCAGAAGAGACAATGCGCGCCTATAAGGAACCGCCACCACCAGAAGGCACTCTTGTGCCAGAAGTAGCCTATAATAGGCCCAAGAAGTTGGCAACGAAGAGCCAGCCCAAATTGGCAGCGGTGGAAGAACCGAGGCCAGACAAAATGGATCTGGTATTCCGGGAGTATTATAGTATACTTATAATATATAATATATAATATATAATATAATATATAATATATAATATATAATAACACAGCATACTAGCTGCAATGCGTGAAGAGCTCCGTCAGGTAAAGGAGAAACAGGCGCAATCAACGAGACAGAAGTCGCTCGAGAGGCCGAAAAGTTCAAAAGCTCCATTTTGGCGGGAGAGAGGTGGCGAATAGCCCGAAGACCACCAGGGCTAGGGTTTCATCACCACAACCGCAGCGAGGGGCCTCAAGACAAGTCGAGGGCTCGAACCTTAAATGTTGGACTTGTAAGTTGCCCGGCTATACTAGAATAATATGTCCAAGGTGTGCGGAAAACAGGTCCAGGAGGAGTGGTCACTCCGCCTCCGATGTCCAAAGACACGACCTCAAATGAAGCCGGAATTACGAAACAAATGATGGGTTGAGGGCAAAGTGAATTAAAATATTATGAGTGCAAAAATATCTTAAAATACCCTTCAGAGCAAAAAAGGATTAAAATATATAATGCAGATACCAACACTCGTGAATCTTTCGAAGTGCTACCAAAAATTTCAGAAGAAAATGAAATCACAGAGGAAATAGAACTAACAAAACATAGTGTAGAGAAAAAAATAAATAAAAACTCGTTAGATCCATATGTACCAAAGGCAAAAAACGGATTAAAAAATCTATTTCTAAAAGTAATAAAAATAATACATTTGAAGAAACTGAAAGAGTGATACGAACAGTGACATTTGTTAGTGCATTTTTGAGGCCTCCGCCCGAGCCACCGCCAGATAAACGGGGCGAGGGGAGAAAGAGATCGTCCTCGCCTCTCCTTTTTGTGCTATGCTTCGCACTCAGCCGCATATACGATAATAACTTTAAAAATTTTAATTTACTGTTAATAATTTTTAATAATACATTAGCTATTCGTTTCTTCAATCGACGAATCGAAATCAATACTTTCAAATTTTAGGACACATAAGCTTTCGTGGATACCAACCTCTGAAAGTGTCATATCGAATGGTCAAAGCCATCATTAAGCAAGAACGCGCAACCCGGAAGAGCACAGATTCCCACCCCAGGTGTTTAAGGTCACCAATCATGAGGCGTATGCATCGCGCTCCGTCGATTTTAGTCTCTAACTAAATGCCATGCGTTTAAGGTAATATTTTTGGGATCTAAGTATCGCTCTCCGTAGTTTTTCTGCTGTTCGTGCACCGGATTGTTAAGTTCGCTGACTACATGGTCTAGGCATTGCTCTCTGTAACTTATCAACTCTTTCACTAAAGTACGTGCACTAGGTGTGTACGTTCACCTAACCCGGGACTATGCATTATTCTCCGTAGTTTTTCACCTCTTTAACTAAAATACATGCAACGGGTATACCAGGTTTTGAGTCTCATAGTTTACCATCAAACAATTATAACAACGTCTATGAGCCACTCGCTAAAATAACAACTTCAGTTTACTCAAGGAGTGAAGTCATGTTAACGATTCTTTTTTTGGCTGTATTTCTCATATTTTTCACTAGTATGCCTAGTTTATTATGTTTTTATACATATTGAAAATTTGCAAACTATTTTCGTAGTCTTGCCGTTGATCGTTGCACAAAGCACGTGCGATGCACCGTGGCACCTTTTTCGTGCACATCCGTCGACCTCCATATTATAACCCTTAATTAATAATTTGATAATGTTTATACTGATTATTTCACGCTGTCGTCGTGATGCTCGTGCGGGCTAAGGCGTCAGTCTTAGTCCGCCCGAACTGAACGTCGGGAAGGTCCCGAGTTCGAATCTCCGTCCGTGCAATTTTCTCCGCTTATGTCCAGTGTGGAATAACCGGGGAACCTTGCTGGGCGAAGGTACGAATTTGTGACCCGTGCCGGCAGTTATCGGTACCGTCAGCGTCTTATCCGCGGTCGGTACGTCGTGGGTCTTATCTCGGATAAAGATAGGATAAGCCCCGCGTCGTACTCGCTATGGCACAGACCGCCGAATCTGCTGGTGGTACCGATATTGGGGTAGGAGGGACTGGCTATGGGTGGGTGTTGTGTTGTGTATCTGCCTAGTTCTGTCATGTACCGTTCTGTCTTTGTCCTGTACCTCTCCACCCGAGAGCCGACCCGCAAATAGACTAATAATTGTCATTAACGCGGACGAAAATTACCTGTCCTTTGTCCTTTTACTGCTTATTTTTCGAACAGCGTGAAACAGTACCTTTCAAAAAATTGCTTTGAAATAGTTCCCTTTTAAAAAGTTTTGGGAAATAAATCTTTTCTAAACAGCTTTATGAAATAAATCCTTTCTAAACAATTTCGTGAAATAGATCTTTTTTAAACAATTCATTAAAATCCATCCATTCCAAAGGAAGGGTCTATAATAAGATATCTATAGGTAAAACTTTATTTTATAATCGAGTGAATGTGCATTACAGAGATATATAAACACTTTCCAGGAAATACTTTTTTACCCAATATAGAATTTAGATTAATTTTAAAAACTGTTAGCATACTAATTGGGCCCTATAATATAAGTATTACGTGCTCCGAGGATTCTATAAGAAAATAAATTGGTGTAAAATAATTTATTGATTAGTAATACGCCTATTTAAAAAATAGTTGTTATTCGATCGAGTTCGTATGCATTTGCTGCTTGTTTAATTTATAATAGCACACTTTATGAATACTTTGGATTTCTATATATCGACTCTCATACGATTTAAAATTTTAATAAAACTTACCTCAGTCTGAAAACACGCAAATAAATTGACGAGGAACGGATGTCGTGTGATGTTTGCGACTTCAAAAATTCGTTTCTCTGATAACAGTGAATCAACTTCATCTCTAGCAATAATATCTCCCTTTTTCAGCGCTTTTATTGCAAAATATTCACCGGTATTTTTGTACTGTGAGAGTATTACTTTACCAAAATGCCCGCGTCCGAGCACAGACAAAAGTCGAAAATTGTCCAACACCATGCCTGTCATTTGCGACTGTCGACGTGTATCATGGGCATTACTTTTATATAGCGTTGTTGAAATTTCATATAATACCTGAAAAATAGAAAAATT
This sequence comes from Trichopria drosophilae, assembly GCA_030407085.1. Taxonomy (NCBI): domain Eukaryota; kingdom Metazoa; phylum Arthropoda; class Insecta; order Hymenoptera; family Diapriidae; genus Trichopria; species Trichopria drosophilae. The sequence continues at coordinate 61,531,785 of CM059584.1, read as the reverse complement.
GATGTACGAAATTTAAAGCATGTAGATAGGCATACGCACTTTATTCAAATTCATTAATTTTATTTTGGCATTTCAGTATCTTTACAATAATTCTTTTCAGAGGTACTTCAACTTGTGCCTCGTTTAAAATAACGCGTCTTATTATCACAATCATTTGTGATCATTCGGTAACCTTTTCAAGAATAAATGACCATATCGGTTATTTTGTCATTGTATACCGCTTTGGGCGAAAACCTGAGTAGCCGTGGGAATCAATGAAATGATTAACATTTTAAACAAATATATAGTTTAATATGAATTAACATTCAGGAAATACGTTACAAGTAAGTATGTCTTGGCAAGTTCCATCATTGTACATTCAAATAAAGTAACTGGAATGATATTACAAAATTTGTGCCCCGCGAAAGATTAATTATTTATATCGTCGATAGTGATTCAAAGATTAAGTCCGTTTTTGAGGTGTGTTAGGTTAACATTAAATCAGACACCTTCATTATTGAACAATGCAGACTTTATTAAAGTAGGTTAGTTCGACCTGGCATTTAACATTTATTAGTCACTTCCAGTTCTCAGTGAATTAGCCGTCTCTCGAAGCCTTAATTTCGGTCCAACACCGACGATTCAACTGAACGGGTTTTCAAATGCGTCATCCAATGTATATGCGGCAGTTATATACTGGCGCATATGGACTGCAGAACTCTCAAAAGTTAGGAGCTCGATTCTAATTGTTAAGACAGGCGTCGCACCCGTTAAAACATTGTCGGTATTGCGATTGGAGTGGTGCGTGCACTTCTACTTGAGCGTCTCATGGCCCACGTACGATCTCTTCCAGCGTTCGCAAAGGCCGAAACAATTTGCTGGGCTGATGCGTCTATAGTTCTTGCATGGCTGCGAGCGTCTTCCCACCAGTGGAAGACATTCATTTCAATCCGCGTTTCGGAGATTCAATCTCTTTTACCAAACGACACCTGGCAGTGAGAATTTAGCCGATCTCGCAGCGTGCAGTATTCGTTTGCTGACATCTTAAATAGTCCCTTTTAGTGTAACGGTCCCCATTGGCCTTCCTAGGATGAAGAGCACTGGCCTGTCCTGGAACACCATCTTGAAGATTAGGAATCATTAGAAGCCAAAATTCTGCTGCGATTGCGGTAGAATTTGCTGCTCGGTTTTCATCCTGGTCGCAACTGACGCGTATCGTAGTACTTATACGACGTTGGATTCCAAAATATCCTCCAACTGGTCTACTCACATTTATCATTACTACGCCCGAGATACTTTCAGCGTCCACTCATATTACTGCTTAAATCCAACGCTCACAATTTCCTCGAGAACTGGAAATTCTTGCCTACTCACCAAAGACGCCGAATGGTCAGCGCAGCTTAAACACAGGTACTTCGCTGCCACTTTTTATACGAGCCCTCAACCCTATGTTTGTCAATGCTGGACTCTTGTGGGTAGCAGGCCGCATCTCACGCAGTTCTTGTATTGATTCCACTGAACGAAATCCAAGGCACAACTTCACATCGGACGTCTTCTGATCGAAGATGCTCACGGATGTACCCTCCATGCAGGCGTTAACTTGACATAATATACTCTTCGTCGAACCGTATGGCTCATACAAGGTCGCAAAACTGTAAATTCCGTGGTTCATAATTGTTATTATCTGCGCTCGCATCAGGATCGACATCTTTCCACAGATCATGGGTTCATTGTCAACAGCTAGAGTCAGTTAAATAGATTGGGCTTTTGGTGAGATTACGCCGCAGCGGACCTCTCTCCGTGCGTATTGCAGGCGGTCAAGGATCCAAATCGTACCCGCTCTTTTCATGTGAATAGCTACGAAGACTATGCATCTAGAGCTAGTAGCTTCTTATCGTACCGCTGTCTTTAGAGATGCATTTTACCGTTTCCGCGCTCCTGAAGGTACTCCGTCCGTGATGTACAGCGATCACGGAATAAATATCAAGGGGGCAATTTGCGAAGATTCGCACCGCGACCTCTGAGTACATTCGATCAATCTCAAAATAAGTTGTTGATGAATAAGACGAGATGACTAAACTTACTTAGATGAAGAATGTGGATTGCGCTTTACTACCACAAGGCCCGCACAGGGGGGCGGTAATGTTGGTGATCTGCCGTGAAAGGTACATGTGGCGTACTCTTTTGCACCTTCACAGTATTTATTCGCTATTAATTACCACTTGTTCGGGTTATCACAGATGAGAATTGGAACAACAGCGAGTGTTTTAGAAATGTTAGACTTTCTAATAAGATTTTAAGAAATTGATTTTCTTTTCCACGGATCGAAAAGAAAAGTCGGAAAGATCTTTAGTTTTATTAGTTGTAATTTTATCAATATAATTGGTCTCCCTTTTATTTTGCTACAAAACAGTGATCTGGTGTGGATATTTTGCAGCACTCCAATTTGCGTCGAAGTCACACGACGAAGACTAACTAGCAACTCACTAAATTTGAACAATGAGTACTGATATATCCGTGGAAAAGAAAATCAACTTCTTGAAATCTTATTAAAAAATCTAAAATACGTATTCGGTAATATCAGATTTACTGAAGAAATAAAAAATACTGCCAAGGTGGCCGGTTTACAGTCTCGGAGTAACTCATTTTATTAGTGAGAAATCGATAAGATGTTACAGCGCCGCAATGTGGAGAGTAATGAACTTCGAAAAGCACATAAAGCAATTCAAATGCCGGCGGTAGCTGATTTTGTAAGTAGAAACGATGCCCACAGTTTTCGGTCGTTTTTTGTAGTCAGGTATTGAAAATTCATTATTTCGTTCAATGCACCTGGTAGAGCATTAAATTATCTTTAAAATGAAAAAAAAAAATTTATTTCGACCAAAATTGAGTGAGATAATCGATGTTGAATTTGAAAAAAATAAGTCCCCTGTATCATACGTTTTGCAGGTTAATCAGGGGACTATTTATTTACAATTTTTTAACTCGATTTTTTAATTGTAACTTTAAGTTTAACCGATCCACAGCAAAAATTTTAACTATACTTCCATGGAGACAATATATTGAACCTTTTTTCAAGGAAGTGTCCTTCCTTTGAAAAATGTAAATTAAAAACTTTAAACCCATTTTTTAATCTCATCCTACAACAATACGTGAAAGTGAATATTTTCCCAAGAAAGACCATTAAAAAAACTGCAAAAAAGATGTGTTACATTAATTTTTAGACCTGATATGTTTGCGCTTAAATAAACTAAACGTTGCGAGAACAGAAAATGACATATTTCTAAATATCTTCACAACTTTCACTACAGTCAATTTTAAAATGTTTTATATGGCCAACAATACATCTTTTGCATGTACTAACGGTATAAAAATTATAAAACTAAAATTAAAAATGGTGTGAAAAAACGTTGCCGATTTGACGTGGAATGCCCCATATATACAGAGTGTTCCAAAAGTCCCGGACCAGGTGAATAACTAGAAAAAATCATTTTTGTTTACAAACGCCGAAACACGTGAAACGATTTTTCAAAAAATCTATTTTTTGAGGGGGCTGCGACCGACGGGGCACGTGGAGCACAAGGGGGTCTAAACCTTAAATAGCAAAATAGGTTAAGTGGGGGATCATTTGAAAGGTTTGAAAGGTTTTTGAGACGAATTCAAAACACTACTGATAGAGGGCGCTGTGTTCACTTTTGACGGGAAATTTTAATTTTGAAGATTTTTGACTCAATAACATTAAGGTGGGACATAAAGTTAGATCGAGAAAAAAAACTCATTTTTGAACATTTTTTTCAAGGGTAAGTTTTTATTCAAATCAATCCAAACTTTTTTTACAATTATAAGTGTATCCATGTAGTATACAAAAACATTTTTTTACATTTTTTTCAACAAAATGACGGCCGTTAGACAGCGTTGAAAAAGTCGTTATGTTTTGCTTGGGCCGGCTCTCTTGGTCGCAATTTTGATTTGAAATCAAAAAATAAAAAAGAATTACATTAATTACATTTACAGTTAGTAGATGAATTGAAAAAAAAGTGAAAAAAACAATTTTTTCGCCATTCTATCACATTTTTTCATATTTAATAATAAAATATTGCAATAATTTTTAATTCATATGGAAGGTAATACTATAATAAAGAAATCTTATAAGTTTCAGCTCAATCGGATAATTAGTTTTCCAGTTATCACCGACATAAACTCCGAAAATGCTGTTTTGAGAAAAACGCGTTGAAAGTTTTGTTTATCGAAAAATTGTACTTACACTTATCAGCAATCCAGGACCATATAATAAGCCTTCGGCTTCTTCACACATGTTGTCGGACATCTGTTCGTTTTTTCCGAGCCTTAAGTGCTTCCACAATGCACAGAGCGGTCCAGGCGTCCTGGCTTTTAACTTTTTCTGCATCCTTGCTTTCGGCATATTCATGTCTTTGCCTCTCAACAATTATACCCATGCTGTCCATGATATGCAGAACCCTTTAGTACCCTTCGTTGAAAATTGAAACAGAAATAAACAGCGTGACTTCAACAGTTTTCAGTCCATAGTGCAAATGTTTTGGTGCTAAACGCCATATGGTACTATTGTAACTATCGTTCTCATTTTGTGTGTAACCGCCGAGGCAACGTTGGAGCAAGTAATCTTCGATAAATCTTGATAAATTGCTAGTATGTGCTTTTGCACATCTGGATGCAGTGGCTTTGTATGCTTTAACAGATCCTTATTGCTTCCAAGTGCTTCCGCCTTTTTCCATTCGCACCAGCTATCCTCTCCGTCCGGGGAGAACGAGTGGTTGGGATTATCGTCGGTGAGCAGCAGTGGTAATACGTCGCGAGGATTCCTTTTTTCATATCTTCAACGCTGTTGACATTTCGCCGAATCGCTAACCCATAGTTAACTTTTTTATAAGTGAGTCGGTCAATTTGCCTTTGCCGCCGATTATTTCCTGCTATTTAACATTTCCGAAACGAGTACCCAATCGCTTTTGCACGTGGCCTATACACTCAACAATAAGTTCTTCACCGTGTGCAGCAGCATCAAAAATAGCTTTGAAGATTTTAGAATCTCCGTCTCCAATGTAATTCGAGTATTTTTCTCCGCACTTTTCCACGGACCTTAAAAATATCTCCAGTACACTTTTAGTTACGTAAGAGGAAGTTTCCGTTTTTTGGTTTCTTTTTGCTCTTCTTCTACAGCTTTTTAACAGCAGTAATTAAAAATAGATTTATAGGTCACGTGCAAATGGGCAATTACTTTATCGTATAACGATTGCGAAATACCTTTGCAAATATCCATGAAGTTGCAAAATAAATTTATTCCATCCATGCCAACTCCAAGCAAACGCATAACGAGTATATATACGTCGATTAATTTCGTAATTAGTTTCGACGAGAGGACCAGATTGCAGAAAACTTTTCCCACACTTGCACACAACGACTAATTTGAATCCCAAACCACGTGCGTTTCTTCAATTTTGTTCAAGTTTCTTCATTCGTCTGGAAAAGACCTTTTAAAGGAGACCCTACTTGACCTATGTTGCTATTTAAGATTTTCGACCCCCTCATGCCCCACGTGCCCCGTCGCAGCCACCCTCAAAAAATATATTTTTTGAAAAATCGTTTCCCGTGTTTCGGCGTTTTTCAAAGAAAATTATTTGTTTCTAGTTATTCACCCGCTCCGGGACTTTTTGAACACCCTGTATAAACACAAATAAAAAATAAAAAAATCTTGAATAAACAGTGATTTAAATTTTAAGAAAATATGATGAATCATAGATCATTCATGATTGGTGATTGAATTACTGTTAAAAAATATTGCACAATGCACAGTCAAAGAATAGCGTAGGTGTCCCCTGGGAACTAATTATTATCAGCATCGGCATTATGATTTCTGGATCCCCGATGACCGGGGCTAGATGTCGCACACTGTTGATCTTGTTGGCAGGTTCAGGGTTTCCAAAAATTAAAGCCAGACGAGGGATTCGGCAACAATAAATATAATAGGGTCGGTAATAGGAGCACGGGGTATCCGATGATAGGGGCTGAAATTCGATCGTTCTCGATCTTTTACGACATTTTTCAATAATTCAAGATCATTCTCGATCAGGATGGATCTTTTTCGATTTCTGTTGATCACTCTCGAACTCAGTCGATGTTTCTTGTTATCTACCGATTTTTTCGGCCATTCCCGATCAGGATCGGGCATTCTCCACTTCTATCAATATCGCTTGATCTATCTCGATATGCAGCGATGGTCCACGATCCCTCTCGATATTCTCAATCGCCCTTGATCTTTTACGAACTTCCGTGATCTCAATCCATCTATCTCAATCGTTCTCATTCTACTCTCTAATCAAGAAAGTCCAATGAGAAAGATCTACTCAGATCGACAATTGATATGCCATGAAAACGTATAGAGCGCATTATATGGTCCCGACCATTGGAGACCACGAACCTTATCGTTCGCAATATCTAAGACTACTCCCAAATACGTAATCGGCGTAAACTTCAGGGCGCTTCACTTGGTGCTGGCGATCGGAAATCCTGGACTCCTATGTAGCCTCGGTCACTGTGTACTTAATGGATGCAGCTACGATGTGCACAACGCGGGCAGCTAATGTGTTACGATACGGCTCTCGATGCGGGAGCGAGCGGAAGGTACACCACCCAGGTGCTATGGAGGTGTAACCGAGGGTCGTTGTTTTCCAGTGTTGAATAGCGGGGACGGTATAACCAAAAATAAAACGCGGTCGCTCTTCGATGAAACAAAAGAAAACTAAATTTATTTGCCCCATTCACAGGAGCCGTCAAGATTCCGCGTACAGAGGTTTTTTTAATTGTATAGAATTATCGTGTGCGAGATTTTTAATGTGATACCGACTGAATGACAATAAGGCACTTGTCTTACGCATAAATGTGTCAGTGAGATCTTGACCCACGGTCAAGTTCCTCTTTCGTACTGCTTTGGAGGCTGACGGACTGTATTTACGTCGTCTGAAAATAGAAAAAAATAGGGTGTTAATCGCGTCACCATGGAGGCGGGCGGCATTTTTTCTGCGGGTTCTGCTTCGACACGCGTTAATCGCGTCGTCGAGAAAAACACCAAAGTGTTCGGAACCGATGTGCGGGTGAATGGGCTACCTCGGGCACACGTTAATCACGTAGCAGGATCCGGCGCCCTTCGATTGCCTGTCCTGCGCTCTTGCCTATATATGCTCGGATGAGGACTACTAACACCGATTACCTTCTCCTATCGGACCGTGGTGTTATCGGCAAACGAGAATGGGACGCAACGTCTCTCTCTCATTGCAAATGGACGATTTACTTCTGAAGGACACCTATTATTTTATGGGTTTCCATTTTATAATTTTTTTTACCGTTGATTCAATCACGAAACACGATTCGTGAATCGTCTGTGAATCATTAAATATTTTTTTTTTAAATTCATATCATGAATAATTGATTTTTAATTTATTGGAATTTAAAAAATTTACGAACAACGAATTACAATTGATTCCAGATTTTTTATTTTTGCATCATCGGTAATTTAAATTTTTTAATTTTTGAATAACGAATCACCGATTATTCAAGAACTTAGAAGTTCTTAATCATGAATCGCTCGAAATTGAGAGCGCAGCAAATGTGATTTTAAAACATTCAGAGCTTTAATTGTTTTTTTGCTGTCCTGTTTATGAATATTGGCTGTCATGTATATAAAAATGTTATATACCAGGTGTGCTTACTGATAATATTTCGCAACGGAGGCATTGATTGATTTTTTACAGCAAGCGCATTTATTGATTCTTGAAATGTCCATTTTTGGGAACTTCTATTTATTGCATCGCAGCTTTTGTACATTCCTTCCAAGGATAGTTACAATGTAAAAGAATTATTATTTAACTATTATTTAATCAACAGATATCAATACAGAGTAATAATATTCTTTAGATTTATAAAAGTGCTTTAAAAAATACATGAACCTTCATTAAATCTTCCATTTCAATAAAAAAATATTTGTAAGTTATATTTCTAAATATTTTTGTGTTAAAAATGGCGTTACCTCGTGTAAAATCACTATTACTTCGGGACTATATTTCCCCGCGTTATACCATTAAGGGTTATAAATTGCACAAAATATGGCCTACAGAAACTTATTCATAGGATATTCTGATTGACGTTTCTTGCTAGAGTAATGGCTCATATGGATAAAAAGAAAAATGCAGCCAAACTAAATATAAGGGTCCACAGACTTGATGCCTTTAATGAGTTATCATTGCAAGTGTCAGATCTCACTTGAATATGAATAAATGCCCAGCAGTCCACCTGATTGTTTACGATAAAACGTTTTTACACAATATAATGGCACATTCTTTATATGCAACGGCGAAGTAGACCTGCACGGATTGTCCATTGAATGTAAAACTAATGTTTTTATCCCTAGAAACATACACAGACCTCAAAATCTTAAATCATGTCAATTTCATTTGAATACTCAACATCGTTTGCTACCGGCACTGTTACGTGGTTTGCTATTTGTTAATAAACCACATATCATCAGAGGAACAGAACTTAGTAAAGTATTTTCGCAAGGTCTGCGAGATGTACCGATATTTATCAGTATCGAACCGGTATTGATAGTTATGTTTTTCATACTGTTCGCCTGTGGAGTTTCCCTCTGCCCTATCCGGAACTTCTCCTGAGCCTTGAATGCGGGGTCAGAATCAGAGGTCGAGATAACGCGATAAAATAGTCCAAAAATGCATCACTGGTACACAAACTTAATTTATAACAAACAATATCCATTTACAAGATCGCATCGCGAAATGTTCGTTCACGATGGACGCGGCGTGGACCGATTGTCTATATTTTCGAAACTTCTGCACGATTAATTGAGCGATTACCGAAAATAATAGTTTCGGTAATAGAAACACTCGATAATAAAGCGAAATCGCGATCGCCAAAGAGTCGATTGCAAATGGAAAGGTGCGATGCGTGTGTTTAAACATTACGTTATTTTCGATGCGTTCTCAATTGCGTACACGAGGTGGTTTCGTCCCTAAATATCAAAGGACAAAATATTATTTGACAAAATAATGTCAAAATATTATTTGGATAATTCATTATAGGACAAAATATTATATTCCAAAATATTATATGTAGAAAATATTATTTTGACAAAATATTACATTCAAAAAATTATATTGTAGTATATGTAAGAAAATATTAAGAATAATTACAACGAATTATTGATGTTCTTAAAGTGGAACAATCTTCAACCGAGATCATTTTGGAGCAAGTGAACTCCGGTCGTGTTGTGTCTTGGCGAAAATGAAAGAAATATCTTGTTTATGATGCTCATATGGATAAAGTAGTGAAGTCATGGGATTCTAATTGTGATTTTTTGAAATATGTGCGTGGTGTAGGCTCCTGCTCAAAACGCGTATGTATAATTTTGTTAATGTGTTAACTGAGAATGTGCAGTAAATAAAAATTCATTTTGAGTAAAAAATTTACGTATATTTCCGAGAAATAATATTTTGTAAAATAATATTTTGTTTAAATAATATTTTTCGCAATTAATATATTGGAATATAATATATTGGCGTGATATTTTGACTAATAATATTTTGCCCTGTGATATTTTGGGGTAGAATCCACAAGGTACCTTCTCTGCCTCCAAACGTAAATCTTCATGGACGATTACGTCTCGCAGAAACAGGTATACGCCATATCGATTTTTGAAACTGTGACATCAGATTCGTATTCTAAAGTATACCAAATTTCATCTAAATTCATTGAAAACTGCAGAAGTTATTACATATGATATCTCTTCAATCGTGGCACTTTTTTTGTACACATATGATACATTACCAGTGAAGTGGTTAAGGATTACAAATTACGTAATCAATTTGGCGATATCGGTAACTGCGCGTGCCGCTACTCGCGAGTACGGGTTCTGCGTCGCATGAACCGATGCCGCGACGAGTACGATTTGAAGTGCCATTTACAATATCATACTTCAATATTCCGCCCGCCTTGCGGTAATCGTATCGCAATATACAAAGAAAATCCTTAATATTAAGAGTCGCTCTAACTTAAACTACGTATGCTAATCGGTCTGGCACAGTCGCTTCATTTATTGCAATTGGTAACATCACAAGCTTCGTAATCAGTCTTTTCGGAGAGAAATTTCCTAACATGGCGCTTAGAACGTACGTCATGACGAGACGCTGCGGATGTACTCATGGCGCACTGTTAGGGCATCCGAGCGCCACGTTGTGATACGAGCTTGAAGCGCAGCGTCTTGAGACTCCCAGCGTGGCGTTGAGAAAGTCTAGACACCGCAGGTAGAGGCATTATCACAGCGTGGCGCTTTGGGCATCGAAACGCAGCGATTTGACGCATCATAACATATTCGACAAACGGATAACCACAACCTATTGAACTAAAACGGGTTAATTCGGATTCATTTTTTCGCTACATAATTCACAATTTTCCATTAACGGGTGTATACCAATATATTACGGAATATAAATATAAATGCCTCTGAGCCTAACTCAATAATAATTAAAAGTTATACATATAACTTTTGCATGTATTTGAATCCCAACACATGTAAATTCGCATGCACGTATACTCCAATTCCTCTGATAGCTACATAAACATTAGCAGCAGTAACAGGGCTAATTTAAACTGAAAGAATATAATGAAAAAGAAAGTTATCTAGAAATGGTTTCGGTTTAATTATAAATATGTAAAATTATCGACCTAATTGTTTAATTTATATTTCTTCTGTTCAGGGTTGCTCATTCAAATGGTGTTAAGGAAATTTCAAAACACATTAAAATTTACTTCAGATTTTCATAAATCCATGTAAAAAATAGGAATTATATGGGTTTTTTTTTAACTTGTGTTATACATTAATGAATTGAGCACATTTGTTGTTACATGATAGAAATTTTTTTTTATATCGACTAACAAGAACCATCGATATATATTAAAAATCAAGCCGAATATAAAAAAAATTGAATGACAAAACTGTGCATTGATATTCTCACAAGTACAAGTCATATCGATGGTTCTTATTAGTCAATGTCAATTTAAAACATCTATCATATAACAAGTACTACGGCGTCTAGAGTTTCCCAACGCTACGCTGGGATTCTCAAGATGCAGCGTTTAGGGCTCTACCACAACGCCGAGGCTAAGGTTTCATATCGTCACGTTGGGAGATCGAGACGCCGCGTTATGAACACGACTCCTGATTGGACGTTCAGATGTTCACATCAATCCGTCTACACAATCCGATCGCACCGTTTCGAAACCCAATCCCAACGGGGCGCTTTGAGAACATCTCAAAGCTACGTTAGGAAATTTCTCTCCGTGTAGGCCAGCTTGACCGGGATGGCACACGACAATGCGAGCCAGATTCCATTTGGCCGGTGACAGCAGATCGTTGCGGATCAAGGCCAACTGTCCCGGTTTAAGCGGAACAGACGAATTATGCCACTTGGAGCGATGTTGGCACGAAAGAACGTAGTCGGGTGACCAGTCATTCCAAAATCGCTCCAACAGCAGCTGTTAAAGCTGCCAGCGTTTTACAGATAAATCTAGTGTTACCGGCATGGTGCGGATACTTACGAGTCACCGACAAGGAAATGGGCTGGCGTAAGTGTATCGAGAGTCTCGATGCCATCGGTAAGCGGCGCGAGAGGCCTAGAGTTCATACAAGCCTGTGTATGGCATAAAAGTGAAGCTAACTCTACGTACGTAGGTGTGTGGGAACCGAGCACGCGACTGAGATGGTGCTTCATGGAGCGCACTCCAACCTTACAAAAACCTCCGAAATGAGATGCGACAGATAGAATGAACCTCCATTCGACACCCTTCTTGGCCATACGAACAAGAAGTTCGTTTGATCGGATCGCGTCCTGATACGCACTGCGCAGTTCCTTGTCAGCGCCCGCAAAGTTAGTACGGCAGTCGCTGTAGACATAGTTGGTAGCCCGCGACGCGAATAAAATCGCTGAACGGCCGCCAAGAACGCCGTCGTGGAATAGTCGACGAGACCTCCAAAATGGACCGGGCTCGTGGCCATGAATACATACATTGCAACGTACAGTATGTTTCTTCTATGTTTTATTGCATAACTTCAATATAGCTGAGAAGAATTGCGAGGGAATAAAACATATACATTCAAAGCAAAATTCTTATAATAAAAATCTTATTTAATGAATACGAGATCGAGCATTATTTTCCCTTCAAATTATGCGAGGAAAGCAATAGATTATTAACAATATTATAATGCAAGTCTCTTCTAAGATTTTTAAATCTTCCCCGAGCGTGGGGAAATTTTCATATTATTGTCACCCGAACAAATAAATTACGAAGTGCTGCCTCAAAAAATTGGAGACTTACAATAAAAATATATAACATACGAATTAACATAAAATATGAATCTCCTTAATGATCCTGAGATTCTGTGTTACAAGTTGACAGTGAATTTTGTGTATGCATTTTTAGAGTATTTTACATTCTTTTCGATATTAACAGAAAAAACGTTTGTATTTTTGAAACGTTTATAAATGATTACAATTTTATTAATTAGAAATTATAAACAAATGTATTGGAAGCAATCCAGATATACGGTAACATAGGAAATGTAATAAATATTTTCTAACAAGTTACAATATAGTAGATAAACTACTACTGGAAAATATAATTTTTTTTTATAACGTGAAACATCAAAATTTTTAAAAAATCATCAAATTATTTAAAAAATTAATTCTAGATGCGTAGGTAATTAGAAACTATAATGGACTATAATGGACTATAATTAGAAACCCAAGCACAGACTGGTACCATAAAGTCGCTTGGTCAAAAGTGTATCTAAACTTTTCATCCAGTCAACCGATTAATTATAAAATTATTGTGATTGGTAGAGTGACTAAATTAGTATAAATTAAATCCAGACAAAAAATAATTGGTGTGAAGCTGCCCCCCCCCCACTTCAATGAAAAAAAGAAAAATAATAGCAGTTCTATATGCCCCCCACATAGTTCTGAAGTTCTTTATACATTTTGAAAATAGTTCTGTTGATTTTACCAAAAAAATTGCATTTCGAAACATCGGGGGGGGGGGGGCAACTTCACAAATTATAAAATTTAACGTCTTGTAACTCTTCAATTTGGCATCGGATCAAAAAGTTTTGTAAAGAAAAGTTGTAGAACTCTTTGGGAGGCAAAAGCAACTACAGAGAAAAAATCGATTTTTTTAAATTTCAAAATTTTTGGATTTTTGAATAAACTGACGTCCTGTAACTCGGCCGGTTGTCGTCGAATCAAAAAGTTTTGTAAAGAAAAGTTGTAGAACTCTTCCGTGGGCAAAAGGAACTCCAGAAAAAAGATCGTGATGAAGATTGGCGAAAATGCGATTATCAAGGTGAAAACCCTTAAAAACGCTATTTAAAAAAAGTTTTTGCGCTTATTTCAAAAACTACAAATCTGATAGAAAAATGTTTCAAACAAAAAATACATACATAGCATGAAATTCGGTAAACCTTCGGAAAGACTTGGCCACCCCGAAAAGAAAATAAGAAATGGTTTTCATGTACTTTTTCCTCATGATTACAAATATGCCAATAAAAATTGGCGGTCGGCCATATTTTTGGCCGAAATCTTTTTAACCCTACTTTTTGTATTATGCCAACCTCTCCTAACCTCAAACCAAAAAGCGTGAATAATAATCTAACACACGTGAATGTTGAATATTTGTAATTATTGTAAAGCCTGATGAATGTAATACAATACAGGCTAAACAAGAGAAGCCATGCTAATTATATTGGGTTTAGCCCTCATTTACGGAGTTACTGTTGATAATACGGAGAATGTGCACACAACATTTTTTTGTAGAGAATTTCATGCTTTATATTTTTTGTTGGAAACATTTTTCTGTCAGATTTGTAGTTTTTTAAATAATCACAAAAAAACTACAAAAAATAGCTATTTTTATGGGTTTTTCGTGGTTTTCACCATGATAATGGCATTTGCGCTAATTTTTATCACAATATTTGAATTCAGCACGTCAAAATACGTCAGAAAACATATCCCCGCTAACGATTTCCAGAACGTCCGTTTCGGAAGTACACCAGCTCTTTTTAGCCAAGTGTAGCTCCGGTTGATCTCTTTGGTCTGGTTTCTATGAAACACGCAAGCATTCTAGCCCGGCCTAAATACGCCTTCGTTACGGCAGAGATCTTGAGAATGTTGTTTTTTAAGAACGTTTTTTATTTTTTTTATTTTTATTTTAATTTGCTTAAATTTTTGTGAAAATGAAAACATTTTAACTTATTTGAAATATAAAATTTGTTATTGTTGTTGAGAGCAATTATTTTTATTTTTGATTGGTCTCTCATGCAACTTTTTTATAATTTTCAACGTACGTATATGATTAAATGCGGATGAATTTCCTTTTTTGAAGAAGCCACTTTGCGCTTGGACAGTGGATCATCATATATTTACCATGATAATCCGTTGTACGCAATGGCAACGTAATGTTCATAGGCCTGAATATAGGAAGAAAAACCTGCTAAATAATAACCTTCACTATTTATTTGAACAGTTTTTGGAATTAACTCGATTGTATGAGACGTTTGTATCTCGCATCACTTCGTGTAATGTGGATCAGTGACAAATACTTGTATCGATTAGAATCATTGATCCATACTCTCCCTGTTCAAGTGCTTCTTGGTTGCAATTCACACACGATGTTTTTGGAGGTAGCAAGTTCGATTCAATTGGTTCCTGCAATTTTTGAAAGCCATGATTTAAAATGATTCCTACATCAATTGTTAAAAAAGTAAGATTTTTTATATTCTGATTTAAACATGTTGGACAGGACACTATAACAATTACACTCGGCATAGATGTAAATATGTATTGAGCAACATGTGCCACATTACATTTCACATCTAGTTGATCAATATAGCTCGTGTGTTTGGCCGTTTTGAAGATTGATATTTCTGCTAAACACTTAGCTCTACTTTTGTAGTCTTTTGCATTCACTTTACCTTTCTCCAATATCGCCAATGCTAGTTTTGTCACTGGCAGTGTTTCATCAATATTATCTTTGAATGTCTGATAAATACTTAACGCATTCATGTGAATCTGAATGATAGAATCAAATGCACATGTATTTATTACCTTTAATCCACGTTTATTTGAAATAATCGGCTCGCGCATATTACCATTTTGCAACAATGGCGTTCCATAAAAAATCTTGCTAGATTTCACAACATCCCAATCAGGGCATTTGTCCAAATATGTTACTTTTTGTTTTTTACTAGATACTTTTTTATCGAATTGTTTCGCCTCAATTCCATCTACCTTCGTGTCATTTTTTATTATACTAATAGAATCACAAAGTTTGGCGTTTAGATTGAATTCTTCAACATCCATCAAATCATTTGAATCGCTATTAGTTAGGGGTTTGCTACATTTTGTTTCTTCGACATTAGGCAAGATTGAAGGATTGTAATGTTATAATCTTCTTCATCGAAGTGCATTTTTGTTTAAAAATGTTCATTTTCATTACTGGATTTACCCAAGCCTTGCCAGTTTTCACATACATTCCATTCCTATGGACTGACAAGTGACTGGACTGCATTGTCAACAGAAGGTGAATGCCTGCCTAGTTGTAAATTTCCCGCAATCAAGAGTAATTTTCCTTCGATAAAATTCAGGTGACGTAGCACGAATATGTCAACGCGAAGAGGAAGTTCACTTTTATAAACTCGGCATTTTTTATTGGAAAATTCTACTTCCGCTGCTGCAGATGTTGCCACAGATACTTGACGGTTGAAGTACTGTCTTACAATTCCAGTCCACAAAGCAACATGTGGCAATAATTTAACAACTCAGTTAGCGACTTCTGGACAGAAATATGCATTGACTGTTGCACCATTTTTGGAGATATTAGCTATCTTTTTCGCTTTGGTTAAATTGCGATTGCCCCATTCAATCCAATTGTTCCCTTCATCTTCCGACAGGTCTTCTGTTAGGTTTGGATCATCTGGTGAATCAATTTCGTCCGATGTTGCGTCTGTCTTTGCGTGTTGAGTTTCATCTGAATTATCGATACTATGTGAATCAAGACCATCTTCTGTTCTACCCCTTATCATGGATGATACTTGACTAAGATGGTTTTGCGATGGGGCTGATATTCCATTTTCATCAATACCCGTCGTTTCACTCAGAGCTATCACAATAACAGATGTAAGAAATTCCTCGACTTCTTTTATTTCTTGCATAAGGTATCCTTGTGCCATGCATCGAATATAAAATTGCCGCACTTTGGTCATTTTTCTTTTTAAGCAAGGCCTTCTTGCAAACATCCCAATAAAATTACTTACATCTAAGCGGATATAGCAGGAAGGTAATTTGATTTGCAACACAGCTAGATCATAACAAACCTGCATATAATTATTTAAATTACTGCAGTCTGCAAATGTCTTTGCCACCACTATTAATATAGCTCGTCCAAAATCGCAAACAACAAGTGGAGGTTTTGGTGCTCCTTCTTTTAAAATATCAGCAAGGAACCTCGTCATTTTTGCAGCATCTTGTCGAGCTGATAGCATTTGGAAAACCGGGAAACTTCCATTTTTGGTAATACATATTATTTGATATAGGAATATGTGCGGCGATTTGCATCCATTTGGCAATTTTATCTTATGGCATACTCCCTCTGAAGCGTCGATAACCAGGTATGCGGTATTGTTATTTTTTAATGCCAATTTGTACATCTCCATTTGTTCTTCTGTCCAGTACATCACAAAGAACGAATCAATGCCAATTTCATGAATTGCCCGTGGAACAATTGAATACTTAGCTTGTCGCAAGTTTCCAATCGGGTCATTTGTTGGCAGTTTTAACCTCTTCGACGCTTCCTCTTCCTTTGCTTTGCGCAAGACATTTGCGTTATATAACATTGGGGGTTCCTTGTCACCAAATACCATAAGCGACTTGCTTTCTTCACCGCTCCATGTGCTGGAGTCAGTACGTCCGTCTAAAAGGACACTTGCAACTTCACGACGACGTCTTCCAGTCAAATGTCGTTTCATTTTATGATCAACGTTTGCAAAGTGTCCTTTTAGAGTTCAATTGAACACAACATCTGCCTTCTTAGGAGGTTTCGTGTAAAGGTATCCAATCAGCTTAGACGCACATTCACTGCAAGTTGCTTCAAATTGTCAATAATATTCCGCTTCATTATTATTATGAACTTTGTGACGCTTGAAAGTAAAAGCGCATGCAATTTTTGTTTGGACCCAAATTTTGGTTGCAAATAAATCAGTCCATTCCACTGGTTCCATTGCCCAATATGCTCTGTCTTTATACTTTACCGGCTTTGGTGCTATTAACAACCAATTATTCGCGTCAATGACAAGTTTAAAATTCAAGTGCAGATCAAATGATTCTGAATTTCTACTTGTTGTTGAATCAAGGTTAAAGTTTATTTTATCCTTATTTCGAGATTTGTAATTTTTCTCCTCCGTACATGAAAATTTTTTCAATATCTCATCGCGAATGCCATGTCGATTATTATTGACAATAGTATGAACGTGCTTCGCTGAAATTTTAGAACCGCGAAGCGACATAGAATCTCAAATCGCTACATAAATTTCATTTGAAGGGGGCAATGTCTTTCCTATACAATCGACAGTTTTATACATATCTTGTAATAAAATATCAAATAGCATCTGCTTATCGTACATCGTTAATGTGAAACGCTACTATTAAAAAAAAAATGAACCTTAGTTAAAAGACAAATTGTTCAAAATTCGGGTATCGTAAAAAGATGAAGGTATTGAAAATAAAAAGTATGTCAAAAATGAGATCAAAAATGAACATTTTGAAAGATATAAACGGCTAATACTGGTGTAATCGATAAATGAATCCAAGGACTATCACGTATGTGAAAAAAAAACAGATTCATTGAACGAAATCAATTCCAGTACCGCGAGATCACTTCATAAAAATGCTGTCAGAACGTGACGAGAAGTTACCTTTTCCACGGGCACCTCTCGGAGCTCGCGTGAAACCCGGCGCACGTGGGGAACTCGACGCAAGCGCGAAGCTCGTCTCCCGGGCTCCGCCCACCGCCTTCCATATTGGCGTAGAAGGCGCACTTTCACTTCGCTGCGATTGGTCAATGATATACGCGCGATTTGGCTGATATTCAAACGTGCCGCTATAACATGACGCGCGGCCTAGTGTCTAATTTTAAATGTAACTTTAGTTCCCATTATAATATGCTATTAAATGAATACTTAATGTTAATTATTAAAATTATTAATTAATTAAAAGAATAGCATTAATGTTAGCCCGTATCTAAATCCACGTCCAAAGGAAAATCGTTATACAGGGTTTATATAAGGGGCATTCTCTAAAATAACAGCCACCCAAAAAATTTTTTATTTGAATCTTTTTAACAATCACGTATATTGTTGTATATATCGATTTAAGATTTTTGGCAAAGTTTCAGATTCTTCTCTTTATAGGTTGCTATACTGTAAGGGGTCATAGATTTATGTAAACAATTTTTCAAAATTCATATCTCTGAAACGTAGCAATGGATTTCTTTCAAAAGTATCTAGAAATGTTCCTTATTTCATCATATTTGAACCCTACCGATGGTGTCTGGGAACAGGCACAATTTTACGTTCTACAGGAGATTATTTGACGCAGCGCAGCGTGCAGATCGTGCCTTGCTCCCTGTTCTGGAAGCTTTCATAAATGGATATGAATATCCTGATGCTCCTCCCGAATGGGAAAAATATATATTCGGCAGATATATCCTGAAATATATATTGGAAATATGCAGGATATATCCGGCGTATAACCCGACGTGCTTGACATATGCCGATATATATTTAAGATATATCCGATATATATAGCATTTTTGCATAATCTACAGATATTTCCAGCGGATATATCCGACTTATATATCGGATAGCTAACTTTTTGCCCAAATATATCCTGCATTGCTTATAAATATGCAAGATATATATTTTTTCCGTGCGGGCTACCTTCTTCTACATAAAAAAAGTAATATAACTGTAATAATCGCCCTTCTAAACAGCTCATCCGCCGATCTTTTAGTAATTCAATTTAATTTAGTAATTTAATAATTTAATTTAAAATTTTATTTTAAAAAATAAGCATCTGAGAAAAAAATGTTTGCAACAAAAAAAGTAAAGGATGAAATTTTCTACAATAAACGTAATATTCATTCTTTTCGCCATCGCAACAGCAAACCCGTAAATAAGTGGTGAACGTTCCCACGATAGATTTCTTCCAGGTACTAGGTAGAACAAAAAATCCCGAAACGTTTTAAATCGTAAAACACTTTAATTCCATTATACATGATTTTTTATCATATGTATTCCTGTTATTTATACATATTGAATAATTATGTGCATAGTAAACACGTTTTTTAAATTAAATTACTGCAAAAATCGGCAGATGAGCTGTTTAGTAGGCGCGATTATAACAGTTATATTACTTTTTTTGTGTAGTAGAAGGTAGAGCATCAAGAATTTCATATCCATGTATGCAAGCTTCCAGAACAGTGCAGAGCACGATCTGCACGCTGCGTTGTGTCACATAATCTCCTGTGGCACGTATAATTGTGCCTGTCCTAAAACGCTCTCGATAGGATTCAAAGATGAAATAAGGAACATTTCTAGATACCTTTGAAAGAAATCGTAGAGAGGGGTGAGGATTAAAAATGTCCAAAAAAAACATTATTAAGCATTCTTTGGATAGAATTTTTTTCTGTTCATATTCAATTACTTTTTATGTTAAACTTCCAGAAATACTGAAGAAAATGCGCTTAGGTTTATGAAAATCCATTGCTACGTTTCAGAGATATGAATTTTTGAAAATTTTTTGACATAAACCTTTGACCCCTTACAGTATGGCAACCTATTAAAAAAAGAATCTGAAACTCCGCCAAAAATCTTAGATCCATGTATACATCAATCTCTGTGATTGTCAAAAAGATCCAAACAAAAAAATCTTTTGGGTGGCTGGTTTTTCAAAGAATGCCCCATAAATGAGATCGGCAAATTTGATTTGCCTTGAAGAACAGGTGCTTCCTATCCTGAAACTATCCTAACCTAACCAAACAATCACGTTAAAAAATTATTGTATGTCTCTCTCTCTCTCAGGCACGACATAGGAAATTTACGTGGAAATGGACACTCCGTTAATGTTAATGTTGCAAATCTATGATATTTCTACAATACTACAATACTACAATACTGTACAATACAGTACTACAATTCTACAATACTACTTCAAAAAATCGATTTTTTCCTCTATACTTCCTTTTGCCTCCCGAATAGTTCTACAACTTTTATTTATAAAACTTTTTGATCCGACGACGACCGGCCGAGTAACAAGACGTCAGTTTTTTTCATAAAATCCAAAAATTATTAATGTCAAAAAAACGTTTTTTTCTCTGGAGTTCCTTTTGCCCCCAACGAGTTCTACAACTTTTCTTTACAAAAGTTTTTGATTCAATATTGGGAGAGTTACAAGTCGTTAAATTTTATAATTTGTGAAGTTGGCCCCCTCTCCGATGTTTCGAAATGCAATTATTTTGGTAAAATCAACAGAACTATGTTTAAAATGTATAAAGAACTTCAGAACTATGTGGGGGCATATAGAACTGCTTTTATTTTTTTTTCGTTGAAGGGGGGGGGGGCAGCTTCACACCGATAAAAAAATAAACGTTAACGTAAAACCTCTTGGCAGAAAATGGTTATCCAAAAGTAGTCACAGATAAATGTATTAAGAATAGAATCCCTATTTTATACAACAATCACCAAAACAGGAAACTCTACATTCAAAGCAACAGAGAATTAAGTGAAAAGTTAGCAAGAACTCTGAAAAAGCAGAATGGCACTTAAGCCTAGAAAGTCTAAGGCGAGGCAAAGAATAACATATAAGCATATCCCAGTTACTGCAAAGAGAAACAGTATGTATATCTTATCCCTGCGAATATTCTAAAGAATATCAAAATAATATTATAGAAACCCCTGATAATCATCGTATAGAAATATCACAGTATTTTCATTACAAAGACACATAATCTGCCAAGTGAAAGAAAATCCATCTTAAATATTTTATTGTACAGAAAAAATAAAACAGCAGTGAACATCGGGTTCAAGAACTCAAGCTTACAGACTGTGCATTACCAAACAGCGGAATTGTAAGGATGGATTCATTTTAAATATTGCTTTTTAAATGCAGAAACTATTTATTCCGCTGCATGTCTTCCGATCATGTTCCAACTCAAATAACAACAACTGGCTGTCGGGTGCATCAGGCTGTTGTGGTAAACATTTAGACCTCACTCTTATTCCACACTTGATCCCTACTTCACGAGGAAATGCACTCAACAACACCTTAATTCGCGAATTCATAATGAAGTTCACCGTCTTTTATTCTACTGACGAGGTGGCCAACATGATCCATGTAACTTAAAACGTGCCTGGCGAATAAATCGATGTTGAAAGATATGGGTTTGAAAATGCGTACTGTATTTACGCATATTGTAACCACAACGTCTGCACTGATCTCATTTTAGAAAGCAGTAGTCACTTCTAACAGTACATGCAGCCACACTATAAATCATAACCGAAGTATCGAAAAAAATTAACAGGATAATTGAATCAATAAAGAAATCTAGTCGAAGAATGAATCCAATTATTAGATGATTTCGATCCATACAATCTGCGGAGAATCAACCACCATGTAAAAATTCAGGGTTTAATTAAATTAAAGTCTGGAGTTGATGCACCCATTAGCCATGATTACCCGCGCCTGTGAAAGGAGTGTGCGAGGAAAAATGGTAGACTTGGTATAGTTAGAAAAAAGAAAAAAGTCTATAATTTTGTTCTGTTCTTTGTAACTGTATTATGCATAGTAAATTTATTAGTAATAAGTGGAAGGCGTGTAAACGACAGTTTTTGATAAGTGCGAAAGTGGAACATTTATTTTTATCATACATAATATTTAGCGCTTTGCTCGTGGGTAGTACAATACGTCATTTCTCTGTCGAGGAGTTTCGTTGTCATTTTCTTCAGCGAGGGGTATGTTCCGGAAATCAGGCATGTGTTTTCCGAATAGTGGTAACATAACATTGAACATTTAATGCCTGCTTTT
Organism: Trichopria drosophilae; assembly: GCA_030407085.1. Lineage (NCBI taxonomy): Eukaryota > Metazoa > Arthropoda > Insecta > Hymenoptera > Diapriidae > Trichopria > Trichopria drosophilae. The sequence continues at coordinate 61,509,574 of CM059584.1, read as the reverse complement.
CGGTAGCCACTTGATACAGTGCAGTTTCTCTTGAATTAGCGCAAGGTTACATTCAGTAGCTGTACAGGTGCAGGTGGGGCTTACGTAGCTGTAGGCCGCAAACCTGCAGTTGTTCACTTCCAGACCCATTCTTCCGAATTTACATAATTATAAATGAACATTTGGATTTGTGATAGTTATGGACTTGTGATGTTTTCTTGACGAACTTTTCGTGGCAGCCAGCATGGGTAAATTTAGTTTGGACGCCGCGTCCGCGTTTGGGAAGCGTTTAAATCTCAGCGTGTCCAGACATTTATCGCGTTTCTCCACACCTTATAAAGCGACGACTAATAGTACACCGACCGAAGCAAGAATTTCATGATCGACATTTTCCCCTTTAAATAGCTCGGTCGTAGTCTTCAAATCTGATCGATTTTTTAGCATAGTGATGACTTTAATTTCTTAATGTTGAATAGGGAAGACGTCTTATTGCATACGCCAAACGTGTGGAGGGAAAAAATGTTCTTTCGTACACATTATATTTGAAGCTTGTACGATTGCAAATTGCTTCTTTACTTTTACCTTTCGTGAGCTGCTTGAAAAAAATGTTCTGACTGCATCAACAAGTCCAGTCATAACAACGAGGAAGTCAATGCCAATTATTTCAACGGAATAATACACTTGTAATTTCTTAATAGCCGTTGGAGAGACACTTTTCTTGGGTAACTGTCAGCGGAGTATCAAACTTTGGAACCAAAGTTTTTCGTAATATATGTCACGTACTTGTGGCAAATAAGCTTGAAACTTGTAACTTTGTCCCAGAAGACATATGTGCATTGTTCTTTCCAAATTTCACATTGTCCAATAGCATAAATGCTGACTATAACAAGGATTTGCTTCCTTTAAGCACTTCCTCTTCAGAAAACAAACTGAGAGAGAAATTCGCGAGATCAAATGACAGATATTGTTTAATATCGTCTTCGGAATGTTTCGTAAATCGCATTCACTGAAACATGTTGATTCTTGTCGATATCATCTTTCATCGTGCCCCATAGGTCCTTATATAGAACGGCACGTCGCTGTCGTTATATCCACAGGTTGTCAGGGGAGACTGGAGCTAAGTCCACTACCAATAGATCATATAATCGTCGACTATTAACAACGGGTGCACCTATTTTAGCTACTAATATACAATGGTACGGAGAAACATCATATACCCAGAAGCACCATACTACCCAGAAACAATACAGAATAATCGTGCGGATAAAGGGCAATTGTAACGGTAAGTCACCCCCGTAAAATACAACCGGGTTTGGTCCTGACAAACCCGGACAATACAGAATGTGTACTTCATGGAATAGTACATATTCTGTAATTCCCTGTGATGAGATGCACAGGGACAATGGTATGAAGATGAATTAATTAATGAGAAAAATTGACAACGAGACAAGGTGGAGGAAGTGAGAGTGACTGAATCTCGATGTGCAAACATAGGGGTTACCAGTAGCGAGTGGGATGTGTAGCAAGTCTACGAAGAGGGGCAAAGTGGGATCGGTGGGTGACCCCTGAATACCAAAGGGATTAGGCGAATAATATGCCAACGCAGAGAGCGGCCTAGTACAAACTCGGGAGAGTCGTTATCCCTTTCGAGGCACTCCCCACCCCCTCCACCCACTCTTTGAAACTAACCAACAACTATGTCTGCGGGGTCTGATGTTCCCAAACAACGGCGGATCGTATAAGCATATTAGCTGCTGCATGAATATTATATCACTACTGCAAAACTCTTTGAGTCTAGGTTATAAGTCGTCCTTGAGCTAGAGATGCGTACCTCTATAACAAAAAGAAACTGTTTGGGGGTTCAACGCAGAGTGCAACCATTAGCGTCAGATCATCCAGCGGTGGATGATGGGAAGATATCATACTAATATATAAATTAACATATGCAGTGAAAAATTAAAGAAGAGACGACAGCTTTTAGTAAACGACCGTAAATAAGGATCCCCAATATGTACAAATCTACAAAGCGAAAATTAATACTGGACTGCCAACCCAAAAATAGAATAAGGACCCTGACTAGAAGATAAAGCACAAGTGAAAGTAACACCCATCTCAGAGATTGACTTCGGCTCAATACAGTATGAATCAGAAATAATGAACTATGAGATGGCGAGGTCGCCATCAATTGCTGCTGGTATCTTAACTACAGCACCAGTTTTAGAGAACGAAAAAGATAAACACCAATACATACACATCGCTATGTATAAATACGGTCAATTTCCACCGGGTTTTCACTCTATCTAAAAACGATCCGAATCAGGGTCGAAACGTTATGATTAATTTAAACAATTTTCTTATATTATCCATCTTATTACACTCCATTTTTTACGTATTATTATCCTTAAAGACTTTTTTAACTGACCAATATAACGCCAATGCTGTAAATCAAGTTTTAATTGGTCGATACTAAAAATAATTTTATAAGGCAATAAGCATCACCTCAATTCCCGAGGCGGACAATATGCCAACTTCGGGAAGAGCCAGTAAGCTTGCTTCCGACTAGGGAAAAGAACCAAAAACATCACAAATTCATTGATTCAGGCATCACCCAAAATAAGAAACAACATGGTCTCGGAGGGAAAATTATTCATAGTAAGACTGTCATGGTTAAATAATTTGATAAAAGTCTCAAGATGTTTTAAGTGCTAGAGCTTGGGACACATTAAAGAACTGCACAAATAACGAAACATGCGTAAAGTGTAGCGAGAAAGACTTCCGCACAACCGAATGCTGAAAATACAAAAGCAAACTTGTTTTTTGTTTATGCTGGCACTAAACATTTCCCACGATACAAACTAATCTGTGAACGGCTATTGAAATAATAACAACGACGGACAATGGAAACTAGTCCAACTGGTGTTTTTGAAAACGATCCGTCGGGATTGAGAATCCTAATCTGTAGAAAAAACAAATTTATAGCTGGGGGATTCAGAGAACGAGCACTACCAGAGAAAATTGATGCATTTTTTTTTGAGGTATTAAAACCCTCACTATCGGACATAAAGCAAGCGCGTACTACAACGCCAGGGCATAGTGTTTAGCATGAATTATGGAAAACGTTAGCTGTTTCATGTAAGTGCATACTTCAGATAAAATCATGAATATAGAAACAGATATTGCCCATATTGAGAAGATATAAGGAGTTTTGCGGGAGAAGTCGATCGATCATATGTGGAGACGTGAATGCATGATCACCAATATGGGCAGACAAATAGAAAATACAAGAGGAAGAATATTATATACCAGGAGAGTCAAATATAGCCATCATCGTCACGACTAGAAACACGACTGGTATAATAAATAACTAGGCTCTAGGTGACTGGACTTTCAGTGACCATTGATGCCTAATTACAAATATATGTACTAGCTCGTTAGACACGACATGATAAGGTAGATGGCATTCATACTTCATAGACAAAGCTAACTGGGAAAAAATTGGTGAAGCTGTGACCGACTGCATTACAATCCATGAAAAACCGAGGAATGTGGGATTATCTTTGAGAGGTTTTCGGGAAGGCATGTAATGCAGTAATCCCGAGGAATAAGAAAGAAGTGAGGAGGGTTCCATGGTGGAATCTGGAACTCACCGAAATAAGAAAAGGCACATATAAACAGCGAAGACAATATAAAGGGAAAAAGATGCAAAAATAGGAAATGTCAGAAGAATAGTTTACATTCAGAAGAAAAAGAAATCGCAACCCGAAATTAACGAAAGAAGAATTCAAAGATTCAGAGAATTCATTACGATAGATGCCCGAAACAGTCCGTCGGGAACAATGCCCAGAATAATACAAAGCAAAATATGTGTGCAAAAAGCGGGTTTAGGTCATTCCATGACCAAAATAGCAAAGTTGTGGTGGGACGCAGAATTCGACGAAAACGAAATATTTGATAGGTGTAGGTGTGCAAAATATCGTGGTAAAATATTCAAAATCGCGGCCGTGGCGTCACGATCGATGCATTTCATAAAATTGAGATATCTAGTTTTCTTAATACCGCATTTAAATTATACCATGTGCATTTTTTACATATAATAAAGTATTTTTAATAAAAAATAAGAAAATTAAAAAAATGATTGGAAAATTAAACGAGAATTAATATGGATTCAGAATAAAACAAATGTATAGAAGATGCAATACTGAAAACGCACGAGGTGTTTCAGAACTGCAAATGTGATTACTTACTGGGTATAGACGTAAACAACAAAGGAGTCGTCGATAATGTATAGTGGACAAGTGTATTACACAGACTCAAAACTCACCAATGTCCAAGACGACTCTATCTCTTAATAAAAACTTAACAACAGAAGAGTTGTCATCCATACAAAAAACAATAAAATTCACACGAAACGTGAATAAGGGGTGCCTGTATGGGATCGATCTTTGGTCTAACCTTCCTAAACTCAGTCTTTAATGGCAATTTAAAGGCTTTAGACAATAAAGATTGCAAAACTATTGCATATGCAGATAAGCAGGCGGTCATCATTAAATTCATAATCTCAATTACAAACAAAGGCTAACGTAGTCCTCTCCGAGGTTGAAAAATGGCGTGAAACGAACAAGATGACAGTAGTCAAGAGCAATGCGAAATATTAGCCTAAAAAGCAAAAATTGGCTTAGCCTTGTCCTACCTAATAAAGCCTAAAACTGATAAACTTCTCCAAAAACCTGTGGTTAACCTTGAGTACGGGAATGGATCCCACACCACATGTAAGAAACATATTGAAGAAAACTAGGACTTTGTTCAGTCATCCTGTAAAATTGTCGAAACAAGACTGCGAACTGTAATATAAAGGCATGAAAGGAATATACACAGGCGACTTCATTCCAAAAACTACACGGAGAGAAGAAACCAGGGGCGAACTCTGTGCGCTGCCTGCTAGAAAGTCGATGCGGTGTATATACCTATATATGTATCTTTACACGTGCTGATGTTATATATATACCGGACAAACTCCCGATGCTATACAGCAAAACTCCCTACAGCTCGATTCGGAAAGTCTATATTACAAAGTATATAGATTTGCCGTATGCCTCCGCGCCTTTCTCTGGCGCTCGTCACGCCATTCCGTGGCAAACCGCCCGCGCCGCATCGACTTTCTAGCAGGCAGCGCACAGAGTTCGCCCCTGGTTTCTTCTCTCCGTGTACATGCGCTTGCAATCGCGCTGCGGAAGCAATGACAGTGCTTGTGGATTGCATGACAACGTTTAACATCGAAAAGTACAAAACATGGATTCAGAAATAGACTGGATATTTGTCAATATGATATTGACATTTGTCAATGGCAATATTTACAGAAAAATACAGCCGAAAATGAAAGAATATACAATCTGCAAAGAAATATGGAACTTTATGATTAAAAATGATAGGACAGATAGACTGTCAACCAAAAAGGAAGAATGAGGCTTAACATATTCCCGAGAATACAGGAACGGCTCAAAAGAAAGATCGAAGTCAATCACTGCACTGCGAAGTTTCTAACAGATCATGGAAACTTCAAATCTGAAATATCCTAATTCCTATTAAAGAAAAATGGGACATGTAATTGCGGAATATGCATTGAACCATTTGCGGGTCGGCTCTCGGGTGGAGAGGTACAGGACAGAGACAGACGGTACAAGACAGAACTATAGGCACACACAACACCCACCCAGAGCCGGTCCCCCCTACCCCAATATCGGTACCGCCAGCAGATTCGGCGGTCTGTGCCTTAGCGAGTACGACGCGGGGCTTATCCCCTCTTTATCCGAGATAAGACCCACGACGTACCGACCGCGGATAAGACGCTGATGGTACCGATAACTGCCGACGGGGGTCGGCAGCGGTCCCAAATTCGTACCTTCGCCCAGCAAAGTTCCCCGGTTATTCCACACTGGACATAAGCAGAGAAAATTGCAGGACGGGGATTCGAACTCGGGACCTTCGCGACGTTCAGTTCGGGCGGACTAAGACTGGCGCCTTAGCCCGCACGACCATCACGCCGTCCATTATAATTTTATAAACAATTTATATTCTGCGCTGCTCATGCGTTGCGAGTCTAATTACTTCAATCGTCGGTTCACAAGTCTGCTTTTCTTTATATTCACTACATAGAACACTCTGCTCTCATGCAATCAGTAAAATATAAAACGATGTTAAAATTAAAGTTTCCGGATAAGTTCTCACTATTTTAAGGCCAATTATTGCTAGTCGGGTTCGCGCAACGGCCACTATGCTAGGCGCGACTAGTGCAGTAACATGACAAATACCTTCTCAGAATTAAGGTGTAGCAGTCCCACCGTATACGGAGACAAAGATCTACGGAAAATACTCTGTTTAGCGACTGAGTAAAACGGTTAAGTTAGGTTTATCCGCGGAATGGTGTGGCGAGCGCGGGCCAAGTTCCGGAAGCGTGCGATGAATCTCCATACTTACATAACCTTTTTTCTTCAACCGCCACGGACTATTTTCGTGCAGAGGAAGGGATTTTGTCTCGTGGGGACAGGGGGGGGGGGGTAGCAGAGTTAATAAGGGATTTGTCTGATGTGTCCCAAAATGAGTGCTAAAATATGGCATCCCATATATATATATAATTTTGAAAAAATCGTTCGTCTTACCACGGCCTGCAAAACAGAATACGGTTTTCTTACATAATAAATAATATACAATTAATTACATTTTTCCTTATTCACAAACTTTTTTAAATTTTCTTAATATACGTATCGGTTAATAAAATTAATTTTAAATAAATGTGTTGGAACAAAAAATATGTGGGTCAAAATTTTATAGTTTTAAATTCTATATACCCCCTGTTAGTTACAAGTACGAGAATATATGTTGCGATAAGAGAGACGCTGCAATCTCGCCTTGTTGCCAATGACATCACGTTTCGCTTGGGTAGGAACACTGGCGAGAGCCTGCTCGACGCGACGCTAGATTTCCTGAGTTCCGATCTCGTGGCAGGGGTTCGGCCATGAGTGTTCGCGCTACGGAAGTACTTCCTCCCGTGATATGGCCTCGGGGCGCGAGGCCAGATCGGTACAGTCGTCGGTGCGAAGCTACCGAGTTACTACGTGCTTACATGTGTATAGCGGTGACTCCGTCCTAGCCGAATAAGTAGGACCACCTCGGGCTTACACGTGGTGGTATACTGATATTTTTTCGGGCCTCCGCTACCGACTCCGCTCCCGACCAAAAGGCCTTCCTCCCATTACGTGCTGACACGTGTGGATATGAAGTCTTCTGCAGGATTCACTCCAACCACGTGCTTCCACGTGTTAGGGTGAGACCGACTGACGGCCCCCACCACCGGTCAGGTGACCTTCTCCCCCACCTCGTGCTTACACGTGTGGATGAGAAGCTGCTTGGGTGGTTCCATCTAACTACGTGCTTTCACGTGTTAAGATGAACCTCGGCCGCCCAGTTTGTGGCTAGATGACTAGATGACCTATCCCTCCCCTAGGAGAATATCCTGGTGGATGGAAAGGCATCTCCGTAGCCCGCTTTAACTATGTGCTTCTACGTGTTCAACCGAACGCCTGACTCCGCCATTCCGCCTCCGCGGGGACTACGGTCAACACTTCGCGGTGATACCCGTCGCCACTCCGCCCGACCGCTTCCACCGCATATTCCTGCTTCTGCGTTGACATCTGTCACCACTCAGCCTCCGCCGCCGTCAGAGCCCTCTCTCGGCTTACATGGGACTCTCGTGAAACCCGCAAACCACGGGTCGCGTCCCGATTTCCGGTATATCCCAATTTAACAGGATCCTCGTAATACGTTTTCATTCTGTTACTTATAATTACTTTTTGCAGATAAATCGCTTGAAAGGGGCAATCCACCCTGCGACTAACTGATCCGCTACAACCGCTTAGGGAAAACGATCTACGATATATTTTTATTTCGACTGGGGAAAATCACCCCACGTTCAGTCTCTTGTACAAAACATGTAAGCAGATTATTCCATTGTAGTCGCTCAATAAATATTAGCTATAATGATTCCTAATACCCTTAACCCACTTGTGTTCTCATTTACTAGGAAATCCCTTCCCTTCTCTACGAACTACGGTGCTGAGTCATATTCGGCAGAGAGAAGTACTACGTTGGTTTTTCGCCGTGCATCCGCACCATCGCACGGCGATTACGTATCGTTACAATGTTATACTAGGTATTGTTTTTCAAGGTATAATTAACTGTATACTATATTAATGCGTCTTCAATATATACAAAAATTTATATTTTGTAAAATTTATTCAAACCTATAAATAATATCGTTAATCAATAAGAAACATTCTTCTAAAAACCGAACACTTTATTTTCGACATCTTTAAATCGGTTCAAATGTATTAAAAAAAATTGTTGTAATTTTTATAACGGAAAAAACGTAAAAAATCTTAAAAAATTAAAACGCGTGTAAATGAGTATTGAAATGTCGTATAAAAAATTCAAAAGTTGAAAATGTCGACGGCTGTAACTTTTTTTGAGGGCATTTGAGAGGTTCCTAATTTTTTAACGCATTTCTGGTGATAAAACAAGTATGTTGTGAAAATTTCAGGTTTTTAAACCACGTAGAACGCCCGTAGGATTAAAAAAAAGAAATCATAAATCTCGAGATATTTACTTTATAAGTTTTTTATTAAGTTGCCATAATTAATGTTTAAGTGAACAAAAGTGGATGAAAATATTTAATGACTTTGTGAAATGTGTAGGAATGCGAGTAATCTTTGTAATTTCGCCATACGGCCTCCTCTCCGGCACGCCAGCGACTCAACTGTCAAGTTCACAATATATCACCTTTTCAGTTTTTACGTAGCTTACAATTTCGTGATATCGATTCATGTGCACCAAAAAAACATATAGAATGTAATATTATACTGTATAGGTGAAATATTTGAAGCAGAACATAAATTTTATGATTAAGTTTGAAAATGTTGTTAGATACGATTATATTAAAAAATTTCAATTTATTCTTAATATATTTTCTGAATGCTTGTCGATTCTTATTAGGACAGAAATATTTTTCTCCACTATTATTCAACTATACATTATAATTTAGAAATGTAGTTATTATTTCATTTATTCAAAATAAAATCAATATTTTTAAGCATATAAATATAAGAGTTAGGTTTACCTTTCGAAAGACTACTTCCTCTCAAAAAAAAATCGGAAGACACTTTTTCGACGTATTTTTGCCTCCTGACTGCGAGTATAATAATAAAATTTAGCGGTCGGATATACTGAAGCCGCTATCTTGAAAAAACTGCAAAAAACGTGTTTTTTTTTTTTAGTTTTTCTAGTTTATTTTGAAACAATACAAATGGTAAAAAACATCTACACATTTCACAAAGACACTCAATTGTTTTCATCCACTTTTGTTCATTAATGTCACTAGTTAGCACCAATGCGACAAAACTTTCCACCAAATATTATTTAAAAAAATTCATTTTTCTAGGAGTTATGGGGGGAGAATGAAAAATAAATAAATGTATTTTTTTCGAAAACCACTTGACCGAATTTTATGGAAAAAATATATGTTATGTAGACTAATAAAAGTAATTAACAGTAAAAATTTCAAAGATTTTTGGCCAAAAAAATACCAAAAAAAAAATTTTTTAATTTTTGAATATTTTTTTTTAGGGTGTCATCTTAGAGTTACCATTTTGAAATTTTTACGAAAAATTCTCTTCAGTATCCACTATAACATATATTTTTTTCAGATTTTTTAAAATGGTGGAACATAGTTAAAAATGCGATAATCATTCAGGCGTACAAATAATGCCATACCGCGTTGCAGATGTTCGATGTGACTATATATATATATAGATAGATAGATAGATAGATAGATAGAGAGAGAGAGAGAGAGAGAGAGAGAGAGAGAGAGAGAGAGAGAGAGAGAAGACATTATAATTTTCATAGGTCCAAAACTTTGCCGAAAAAAGAGACCGTAAAAGTTTAAAGGATGATATTTCAAAGGTACCATTTTGATATTTTAACTGAACGTTTTAAGTGTCCACAATATATGTCCACAAACAAAATTTAAGTGTCCACAATAACGTAGACTTGAAAAAAATTATTTAAAGGTAGTAGAACATAGTTAAAAATACAACATAAATAGTGTCGAAAAAAATGTCACTTTGACATTCGCGAAGGGAATACTGTCATTGCGAAAGGTACTAATATAGAGTATTTTTTTACTGTCATTGTGTCGTCAAAATTTTTTCAGCAAACAAAATGACAGCCCCGATGTAGCGCTTGCTGATTATAGTTTTTCATTTTTTCGCGCAAGTATCGATTTGCGGAACGGTCGAAAACCTGAACAATTGGGACGAAATAGTGATATATATTATTTTTTAACCCCTAATCTCGAAATGATTCATTTGCGACCCCAAATTAGTCATATAGGATGGGAAAACATAGTGTAGCACTTCAATTTGATAATTTGTGCGTTGTTACCTCTTACACACTTTCCCTTTAAAGCTGGCATTAATATTTTGAATTTTTTTTCTTCTAAATAAGATTTTATATCTCTAAAACCACGGTCAAGAACGAAAGTATCACCTTCTTTTACAAATTTTGACAAACCATTTGGGTCTTCTATAATAATTTTCAATATATCGGCATCATTTTGATTTGCGAGAAACGGTCCTACCATGTCAACGACATAGCCATCAGTTGCACAGATGGTAAAAGGTTTGCAAAGAGGTACTTTCTTCTGACCAGAGAAAGACTTTCTTTGGTATTCAGAATTAGTACTTTTTTGATGTCGAGAATACGTACCATCGCAAATCAAAAACATTTTTTCTTGGATATCAAGCAATTTTTTCGACATTGTGGTAGTATGATTGTTGATAATATCATCCCTATTTAAAGCCTGTAAACCAAAGCGAGTTGGTTCAGAATACTTTCACAATAGTCAGATACTGACTGTTCGTATTCTAGTTGAAAGATGGAACTTATCACTTTATTGGAATTGCCTGTGCGTAGTTTAAAAAGAAAAACAACTAAAGCTTGAATGACATAACGCGATTTACTATTTCTTAACGAAGACATCAAATCCTTTAATTCATTTAGATTATCCCATGTCAATCCTGTAAAGACCAAAAGTTGTTTTTCTGACAAAGTACTTTCACCTACTTGATCAAATAATGTGGAATCACACTTAACAGTAAGAGTTTTCATCACTTTGGACAACTCTGCTACGCTAATACTTAATGTGTTAGAGTGCACCTTAATGAGACTGAGATCTTCTTCGAAAAGCCTGTTCTTAATTACGTGACTTTTACAACATCTGTTGCCAACTGGAATATATATATTTTTTTTAAATATGATTGTATACGAGCTTTTTCAGGCATAACCATCAGGGTTTTTTCCGAAGAACAAATGCAGCAATATTTATGAGTGGAGACTGTTCTTTGGAGAGGAATTTGAATATATTCGATATTCGAAACATCTTCCTTAGGTTTTACTGCAATTTCAAATGTTGGATCCGTAGTAGTCTCAACATCAAGATCTGTTTCACGTTCTGATAATCTGTCAGTATTATTTTGAATTTTGTAAGTAGATAGCCGACATTTATTACATAAAATATCGTTGACATATATACTTTTATTTAATAAGTTTGAAAAAGAATGTGCTTCTTCCGTAGTCTCTACTAATTTTTTTCTACCTTCAAATTTTTTTAGACATGTGTCGCAGCCGGCACATTTTAAGTGTACTTTGGCTTTTAATGGCATCTTATTTATGCGAGCAAAATGCACACTAGAAATTATTACGTCCAAGTCATATGCACAGTATAAAAATAAGACTTACATACGTAAAGAGAAATACATACACATGAAGCAATACCAGCTTTAAGAAATACGTAAAATATGTTTTAATGTGTAACTCAACGCGTCATATCTACCCAATGAAAATTCATTTCTACAACGGGTGTAAAGTTCCGTGAGCCGCGATCGCACCTATCGTCGACTGTGTTACTTACGTCGCGGTGGTCTTTCAATATGCTTAACCAATTAATGGGGGGGGGGGGGGGGGGGGGGGGGGGTGACAGACGCATATTCAGTACCGTCGTTTGAACGTTGAAGGTCGTTTATATCGAAATCAATGCCTTGGGAAAAATTTGATCATCATTATTTCTAACGATATAATCCTAGACTTTAAAATGGTGGATTCAAAATGTCGGCCATCGAATGCGAAAATTTCATTATAATTGATCGAGATGCGGTAAAAAAGGTATAATCAGGTATGTAGGGAATTGGCTGGTTGTTATAGGCGAATATGGGGTCAAAATATTAAAATCCGAAATGGTGGATCCAAAACGGCAGGCATCAATTATAAAAATTGGTTCCAATTGATCGATGAATGACTTTAAAAAAAAATACTCTATTAGTATCTCAATGACAGTATTCCCTTCACGAATCTCAAAAGTGACATTTTTTTGCACTATATATATTGTATTTTTAACTATATTCCACTACCTATAGCGGAGAGTATAAAATATTTTTTTCGAGTCTATCCTTCTCTCTCTCTCTCTCTCTCTCTCTCTCTCTCTCTCTCTCTCTCTCTCTCTCTCTCTCTCTCTCTCTCTCTCTCTATACATATATATGTACATATATATAGAGAGAGAGAAGGATAGACTAGAAATTCTCTTCAGGTTCCCAATTTTTTAACGCATTTCTGGTGATAAAACAACTAAGTTTGAAAATTTCAGATTTTGAAAACCGTATAGAACGGCCGGAGGATTAAAAAGAAAGTAATCATGAATTAAAAAATGAATTGCAATTTTGTTATTAAGCTGCCATAACTAAAAGGGCCTAGCGGAGTAAGCAGGTAAAATCTGCCCTCGATCATACAGAGCTAAAATTAATGCCACTAGTTAGTACCAATACGACAAAACTTTCCACCAAATATTATTTAAAAAAATTCATTTTTCTAGGAGTTATGGAGGGAGAAAGAAAAATAAAGAAATGTATTTTTTTCGAAAACCACTTGACCGAATTTGATGAAAAAAATATATGTTATGTAGACTAATGAAAGTAATTAACAGTAAAAATTTCAAAGATTTTTGCCAAAAAAAAGACCAAAAAAAAAATTTTTTAATTTTTGAATATTTTTTTTGAGGGTATCATCTTAGAATACCACTTTGAAATTTTTACGAAAAATTCTCTTCAGTATCCACTATAACATATATTTTTTTATATTTTTTAAATGTTGTATATATATATATATATATGTTTTGTGGTAATTTTGCGGACTTTTTTTTAAACAGATCGGTCATTTTGCGGACTTTTTGTCATTTCGCGGACCGTCCGCGAAAAGAAAGTATTTTTCTGGTCATTTCGAGGACTTTTTTTTTATACATGATGGGCATTATGCGGACCCTATGTTTTTGCTATAGGGAACATAATTTCGCACCAAACTTTAGGCACAACTAGGTCTAGGCGAGGTTTTGTAGGGTTTTGTTAGGATAATTTTTAGCGGGGGGTCTGGGGGGCAGAGCCCCCCAGCGCACGCAGCCTAGTTAAGCTTGATAAGATCCAAATAGATCAAATTTAATTTTTCCCGAAGTCCGCAAAATGACCGATACATAGACGAGTTATATATAAAAAAATCGGGTCCGCGAAATGACCACATTACGTGTTTATATATATATATATATACATACAGTCACATCAAATATTTGCAACGTGGTATGGCATTGTTTGTACGCCTGAGTGATTTTTGCATTTTTAACTATGTTCCACCAAAACTAGTGACATTAATCTTAGCTCTGTATGATCGGGGGCAGATTTTACCTGCTTACTCCGCTAGGCCCTTTTAGTTATGGCAGCTTAATAACAAAATTGCTATTCATTTTTTAATTTATGATTACTTTCTTTTTAATCCTCCGGCCGTTCTATACGGTTTTCAAAATCTGAAATTTTCAAACTTAGTTGTTTTATCACCAGAAATGCGTTAAAAAATTGGGAACCTCTCAAATGCCTTTGAAAGAAAGTTACAGCCGTCGACATTTTCAACTTTTGATTTTTTTATAAAAAGAGCTATAGCACTTGTGCTTGGGTTTCTCACACTTCTTGTACCCACCGAGAACTATAGCTTCACCCAGTATCATCGCTCTACGACTTTTCATTATTCAGTTATACGCATTTTAATTTTTTACGATTGTTTACGATTCTTTACGTTTTTACGATACAACAATTTAAACTTTTTTTTTAATTCATGGAAAAAATACCTAACATCATAAGGAACAACTTTTATATATAACACTTTTTTATCCGAATTGACCTTGAAAACGTGTAAGCCAAAAACCACCAATTTCCACCCTCAAGGTTAAATCAAGGTAGTATGCCACGCACTGTCGTTGTCAACTATTTGATATGTTTTTCCTGACGCCCTAAACTTAATTTACGCGTAAAAAGTGCCAATATCGCCGAGTTCCACTTTTCATTCTTTTCCGATCTCTTTTGACTGGACTATTGGTGCTATGGTCAAAATTAACTTTTGAGATTTAATATGTAGCGAAAAGTATTTTTTTTAAATTTAAAGTTAGGAATATAATGTTATCAAAAAGCTAATGTAATAACATTTGAAATTAAAAAAAAATTTGCTCTAAATGAGCATAAAATGATGAATTCAACATTTAAAATCGCTATTTCCTGGAAAATGGATTTGAAGAAAAATCCGATAAACGGGCTCGCTTCTTTTTGTACGTAGAATCGATAAAGAAATTTTGAAGTGCTTTAACAATATCTAAAAAAAGTTTTTGTAAAAGAATGCCTCATATTCATCGTTGATGAAATATACTATGTATATTTAAATAGACATATAATAGATGTCAGTTCACTTATGGTTATTCCATGGTTATCCATTATTCACTGAGAAATATATCATGGATATTTTAATACTTTATTTGCAATTTTTTTTCAGCTATCTAAAGTAATATTTCTTTATTGTGTTGAATATTATCTTAAAACAGGGTTTCTATGCATCTGTAAGTGTATTGCAACGATGCAACGTAATGACATCAATCTCGTAATCGCTAGATTACGATCGCGTAAAATAGCAAGTATACTATAGATTATAAAATTACATATAACTAATTAACATCAGGAGGACTATTTTAAAACTGATGCTATATGCAATTGGAGCTTAAGATCATATTACCTCAAGATATAGATTTGTTGATCATCACCTCGTATGATTACATGCAAGCTAGCGTCTTTAATTTGGGAATGTCTATTTCACATTCACGTGCTATGACCAATTTTCCAGCGTATATTCTATATTACTATGCATTCATTTCAAGCATATAATATTATTCAATACTCGTACAATACATTGCTATATGTAATAGATGCATTCGTGTTATGTAAAATGCAGTAGAAAAAGTTAACAACAGGTTGGAGGTAAAAGTAGATATAAAAAATGTAATCACGCGATGAAATTAGTGGTACCTCGTCCGCCGGAAATTCGATGAACGGTTGGGGTGAAGGGGTGCGTAAAGAGTGTGATGCGACCAATACAGGATAAAGTTCCGTTACAAGCGGCGACAGTCTCGCGATTTGTAGTCCCCCCATCTCCTCGTTGCTGAGAGAATTGAACTCCCTCAAAGCTCTCTGTAAGTATATTACTATAATTTTTAGCATTGACAACTATTGAGAGAAGATAATTTATTTTGTTAAATCCGTAATTAGTACAGAAATCATTAATAAAGATAAATAAAAACATTTTTTATTACGACTGTGAGATTGTAACACAATAATGGCTAATAAAACGACGCAATATATTTCACTCATAATAACTAACAACAACAGTTGCTAGTTGATTATAAAATATAAAATATTTAATGCTATTAGTACTTGAAGCTAGCACTGTGATTTTCAGATTTACAAAACACGGTAGAAACCAGCTTACTTTATAACATTACTAGGTAGATTAATGAACCTTCTCAGGATATTAATTTATCTACGGTCTCGATAAAAATATCATTACATAACGATATTGACTTCTATTTGTATGTACATGCATCACATTTAAAATTTCATGCATAATTGCGATCAAGAGGTGATTTAAATGACCCTTCTTACAGAAGTAGGTCGTCGCAGTATGGTTATTAAATAAGTCATCGGCCTAGTTTTTTTTAAGAGTAATTGAAGAGCCTGAATCAAGGACATCAAAATTAATTGAAGACATTCGTGTAGTACCTTTATTAAATAAATAGCAGATTCAAAAGTCTCAGAGGAAGTTTTCAGCGCTGGACTGCAATTTTGCTGCATTTCGCTTAATTCGCGTTTTATCGACTTCAATACTAATACATTTAACTCAACAATAATACATTTAGGAACTATTTTTTATTTTTCGGTCGTGATATATAATTAATGTTACTGTAATTTTGTTTTCAGGTCATTCATTGTGGAAAGCAACAAAATGTAATAATAATAAAAAGATTCAAGGGAGAAAAAGACAAAATTTATCTTGCGGATACAGCAATGAACCATATAATTAATTAATGGGATGAAAGTAATTGAAGGAGAAAATATGGTTTAAGTTTTGAGAAAGTACTTGAACGACTGAAATTCTCTTACTGACTGGTTGAAAACCTTATCTACTCGTGTATTTTCCTCGCGCTTTTAGGTCTGACAAACTTTTGATTGTTTCCACATTTAAGTCTGTAAAGATGAAACCTAAACATATTTTATCCGAATTATAATCTTCAACAACTACTTCAATAACCTCTGTTTTTTATTGCAAACAATTTCAAAATAATAAAATTCCGGTTGATTGTTCCTATAAAGACAATTATTAGGATTTGCTATCATTTCCAATTTGCTATTAGCCATGTTTTTAACTACTTTTTGGATGACCTGCGGTAGGGTCGAAGTATTAAAAATGTTCGTTTCAAAGTTTTCTTGTTTTTAGGAAAAATTATACTATTTAACGATATTTATTGAGTAACAAAAATTATATTTACAAGAAAAAATAATGGATCCCAAAGTCGGCATGTTTAGTCGGATACAGCTCAGACACGGACAGACGAAACTGGCCAAAAACGAAGCATCGAAGCAACCGGTTACTTCTTAAAGAACGTTGATGATATTTGTATGTTGATCCAATCTATTAGATTTTTTAATGCTGACAGAACCTGAAAGTGCAGATGAGGTCAAATTAACAATAGATACAGCAATCCGCGGTGTAAAACCAGAGACCCTTACGGCCGTGAAACAAAATATTTTAAAACCTATTAATTACATTTGTTCGAGTTCAGGGTGGGCATTTTGAATTACGTGTTTTTCTTACAAAACAATATTTATCAGCTTGGGTGGAAAACTAGAACAGTCCTCCGAAAGCGTAGGATTACTACCCGAGCCTAAGACAAGTTAATCCGTTTTTCCTTCCGAGGGTTGAATACGATTTTTCTGCCTATATATGCACCGAAAGTGAGCTTTCTAACCGATCGTAATGAGCTGCTTTCTCTAATTCTATTTCCCTAGCATGGAAATGCAAATAAAAAAAGTCTTAAATTGTTAGATTTGACATTCAGAGTAGAGCGAGGCTGAATTTTAGCCCGAAATTGCAATGATTTTCTTCAATTCAGTCAGTGTTTTTGTTTAAAGACTTACTTTCAGACGTGAAAACTGCCTTTTAAATAATATTTTGGCTTAAAATAAGATTTATGGAGGTTATGCCATCTAAGTTAAACACATTTTATTTCAAACCAAAAGAAAGTTTTGCTGTCTGACAAGAATTTACTAATCTTATACCAGTATCGTTCTATATATTGTCTTTTTTATTATGTTACGACCCAATGAATATCTCGAACGAGATATTAACTGAACAGTAACACGGGCGTGTAACTGAGTAGAATTACTGGGTTCATTAGGTGAGTGAGGGCTACTAACAACACGTGAAAGTCGGAAAATAAGGAGCTTTATTTGATCAATCAATTTATTTTACCACGTTTTTATCAACTCGTATTCTTGTCTGTCTGTCTGTTTGTCCGGTGCAAATCTTGTAATCGATTTTAAACTAACTTCCCGATGAACTAGAGACTTGAAACTTTGAGGATAGCCCAAAATTGGATGACAATGCATTCCTTTACCGTTTATTACAAGTTTCAATCAGTTTTAGGAACAATTTCAGCAATTTTAAATTTTATATGAAAAAAAAAAATAAGTTTCAAAGCGGGGAGCCCGGCGTTTTCCCCCCTTCCACCGTCGCGCTTGTCCTTTGTTTTCCTTTCGCAATCGGGAAAAGTCCTCCACTGACGTCATTAATTCCCTTGCCTATATATACTCATTCACGACGGCAAGTGGAGCAGTTAAGATGGCACAAGAGACATCAACACAGCGCAAGCGACGGCTAGAGAAGGAGAAGAAAAAAAGATTGGAGAAGCAGATACAGGATCAAGGCAAGTAATCGGAGGCAAGTAAAACTATTAAATTGGCCAAACGGCGAAAGGCAAATGAAGATGCGACTGAAGAACAACGTGATATTAGACGTGCAAAAGATAAGGCTCGAAAAAAAAAGAAAGGGCAAACGAAGAACCCAAGCAATACTCCTCTTGCCGCCATAGCCAGAAAATTCGTGAGGCTAACCTGAGAGCGAACGAGACGGCCGAACAAAATTTCTTTCGCCTTCCTAGTGATGCGAAACGACACGCTAGTGTAAGAGGGGTCGAGACGCCCGAAAAAAATTTCTCGCGCCTTGCTAGTGACGCCGAACGACACTGTTCTAGAGCACTATCGAGCCAATGGAGAACTTATTTACCGAATCGTTGCCCAAGATGTCCTTGTAAATGCAACAAGAAATGCCGACAATGTGAATATGGCAAACGTTGTATAAGGCAATATAAATAAGACTGGAGGATTGCCAAAAATATAATTCTAAAACCATTTGCATATTCTTTTCATTTTGAAACTGCTCTTTTCAGATTGTTTATAAATGTAATGGTTTAAAATTGATTGTAAAATTTGACCTATTAAAATTAAAAAGCAGAAAATAATTAATGAATTAAAAATTCTTTTTAAAAACCACATTTTTATAAATGGACTAAAAAGTTAAAAATAATTTTTCCCATCCACACAGGTCACTAATACCATGCAATCATTTTTCATTTTATTAGGAAATAAAATATTTTTAAGACTTAAAATGGAAAACGTGGGGCGCAATAGAGGTAACAGAAATGACTCCTCGACGAACAATAACAAATGAGAAACTTATGCTTAAATGAACAATATGACACGCCAGTTTAGACATGATAGTCATTTCTGTTACCTATATTGAGCCACACGTTTTCCATTTTAAGTCTTAAAAATATTTTATTTTCTAATAAAATGAAAAATGATTGCATGGTATTAGTGACCTGTGTGGATGGGAAAAATTATTTTTAACTTTTTAGTCCATTTATAAAAATGTGGTTTTTAAAAAGAACTTTCAATTCATTAATTATTTCTAAACAATTGTTCCGGTGTGGGTAGAGCAGTTATTGGAAGAGGGGGGAAAGGGATGAATAAATTAGGAAATAATTCCTTGGGAGTAGGTAGCGGAATGATCGGGCGAGGGAGAAAAGGGAAAGGAAGAGGAGTTTCCTTTGGGGAGAAATGGTTTGGCAGCCCGCGATTCTATTTCCTCTCGGGCGAGGTGGAGAGCCCTTGCCAATTTTTGGCATTGGACCTTTTGTCCTCCTCGGCGGCGTTTCACTATAAAAAAAATATAATATTTATTTATTTGGGAAGATGATAAACGGAAAAGAAAAAAAAAGGTATAATGAGTTTAGGAGGTGAGAGGGAAAACGCGAAGCCTAGGGGAAGGAAAAAAAAGAGAGAATTTATTGGACCAAAATGTGTTTAAATATGAGTAAGTAGTCGCGTGAGAGGGGCGACTTCGTCTCTGTGGCTTATATGTAATAGGTAGGAGGGAAGAGGGTTGTGGTTTCGCAGGCCTACCCGCTATGCCACAAAAGGGAACGAGGATGCGATTTCGCAGGCCGACCCGCTATGTCGCAAGGAAAGAGGTAGACGTGATTTCGCAGGCCTACCCGCTATGCCACGAAAAGGAAGGGAATTGGAGCGATTTCGCAGGCCGACCCGCTAAGTCGCGAAAAGGAAAGGAGTTGGCCTGATTTCGCTGGCCGACCCGCTATGTCACGAAGGAAAAGAAGGAAAGAAGGGAGGTAGTTGGGTACAGATTACATAAAAGGGAAACTTATACTTACTCTAAGTCTTTGATGATCCTCTTTTCGGACTGGAATTAATTGGTTCTGCCTGATGGTCCTTTTTCCTTTTTGGGTCCGATCCTGAAGTTTTTGTTGGCTCGAAAATTGGAGTTGGCCTTCCTTTTGGGTCAATAACTCGCGAACTTAAAAATCGACCGAAGTGATCTCGGTGTTCGTAGAGGAGTTGTCCTTCTTTTTTTTTTACTATGTCCCGTGAAACTAAAAACACGGACTGAAGTGCTCTCGGTGTGCCCCACACGTATTTATGGTGGTCCATGGTTTTCTTATCCCCGCTTTGAGTACTCCCCCTCTATTTTGAAGGTGGTGGATTTGTATGTTGGACAGGTTTTTTGGAAATGGGCCAAGGAGGAAAAATACATTAACTAAAAATTATTGCTATAGGGAGCCTGTTAGAACGTACCCGTTTTCTCTTTTTATGTTTTTAAGAAAAGTTAAAAACAGGTAGCTTGAGAGTTAAGTCCTCAATTATCGTAAATTTTGGTGGAGACGAGAATTACGGTAATGTAAAATGATTGTTCTATAGTAGAAAAAAATGCTACGGAAGGTCGTTGTAAAACTGATTGCGTCTGTACGGTGACTTTTTAGGAAAGTTCTTCGGCTTAAGCGACGTGAGCCGTCTTCTGATTTATGGCTAATAAAGGTTTAAAGAAAATGCTATTTGAACCGGGTACATTCCAATACGCTTCGTCTATGTGGCTTGAAGGTTACATTGTAAGAAACGGACTCGTTTGTCCGGTGCCGACATATAATTACGATATTTTTTTATTTTTGTATGTATACCGAAAATTGGGTAATTGCGCTAGTTACGAGGACGTAACAATTATATCTAATGTAGTTGGCCAAAGAAGACTACTCTTCAAGCCAAAGTTATAAATAAATAAATAATAAAATAATAAATTCAGAGTCTGGTGAGGCTTAATTTCAAGCCGAAATTGCAATAATTTTCTTTAATTCATTCAATTTTGCTGTCTGGCAACAAGGCCTATACATTCACGAAATTTAAGAAAATTGGCTTATTTTAGACAACAATAAGCCTTACACGATTTTGAAATTTAGACGTAACAATTTTAAGACTTATTTTTGCCTGTGCAGGAGATATTTTTTATATACTATTCACTGAAAATCGTTATTTTCGTGACTAGGGCCTAAAAACGACTTTATAACCGCAAGCGATCCTCGTGGATTGGGATCGTTTGAGAATGCAATAGGTGTTTACGCCCAAGTTACGAACATAATTTTACATTATGCAGGATTATAAAATACGAGTTTATCGGTCAGATTTAAAACTCGAAAGGATGAGGAATCTATGGACCTAGTTAAGGGATGTTTAGGTGGGAAAAAATGTTCATTATGCAAAAATTTCTTATAGAAGTTGTAGTCGAAATGTTTTAGCAATATTTCCATTCGCTGTATTCTTGAAATAACCATGTATAATGGTAAAATTCCCAAGCAAATTGTTCTGTTTGTTAGAGTTGAGGTACCAAAATAAGCTGCTCTACTCGTACCTCATGATATCTGATGACACCTGGTTTATTCTTTAACTAGGAAATGTTTCATAAAAATCCATAAAGGTTTAATTTTCTAGCACATAAAAAGGAATTTTTTGCAGATACGAATATTATATAAAACGATTTGTAATTGCTAATTTAAAGAATACAACATTTGTAAATTTGGTTTCTAATAAAATACATCAATTTTATTCAATTCCGAATAAATCAACTTAAAGTTTAAATATGGTCATGTATAAAACTTGAATTCCTTGAATACCTTACACACTAATCAAACGGAAAAAATCCTTCATGAGAGCTGTCGCAATGATACTCACCTGTACCCGGACAAGCTCCCTGGGAGCTTTTGGGACACATCGATCGAGGTTGAAGGTAGAAGATAAAAAATAAAAAAAAAAAAGAATTATTTCTTTGAAACGATTAAATTCTTCTTAAGATACCATGAAATTTGGAGCAACTCCATAATAAAAATTCCCTTGTATCACCAACGCTACATCATATGTAAGAAGAATATTTCAATTGAAATAAATATTTTATTGCATCGTTGAAATTTGTTTTCGAACTTAGTAATGTTTTTGTATAATATTATTCAAAACAAAAATTCAAATAACCCTTCTTTCAAGTACAGAAATTTTCATTAAATGCATTAAATATTTCATTAAATTAAACAAGATGTGGTATTAAAAAAAATTTACAAAAAAGGACATTTTTTCTTTACATTTTTCGTTGTTAATTTCATTACTAGCTGAAATTATAAATATTTCGCGAGGTCCTAGCGTTTTTAGAATCCGATACATTACGACGCAAGGTTTAGAAATTTTCATATTATGGCATTTTAACATCTAATGCAATTTCTAGGTATAAGCCATAAAATCATTCAATAAATTTATTAATCCTGTTTGGATGAAGTGAAATATCATTTCAAATAATTTTATGCGTTTCTTCAATAAATTAATTCATGATGCTATAATTAATTATTTTATTTCTGTTGGTTATTCCAGAATTATGCACAAAAAATCGATTTACCATAAAAAAAATCGAATAACGAGTTAAGTTAAAGTTCAATCAAAATCAAATGTGGTTTAAGTGTAGAATTCATTATAATTGATAATATTGCATGAAATTTCATAAATTCATTTATTTTCAGAAGTAATATTCATTAAACATGTATCGTACCATTTTATTTCATATTTAATTTTATTTAGATGAAAAGTTTGATTAGACGACAGTCTTTCAAATAATTCTATTTTTCATCACTTTCTGTCGCAATTTTCATCATATGATGTAATTCAACATACTCAAATTACATACTACAAATTATTTCTATAACGCGTCAAATAAATTATCGCCAATAAGTTGCATCACTAAATTCATACTTTTGTGCGCGAATTATTTTCTAAAACAGTATGTCACAATAATGATATTTTTTTTTTATTTATTTATTATTTTAACGGGCGGAATCGCCCTTTTACACAGCTCTTCATACATATTTTAATTTGTAATATTTGCGAAAGCTGCAGATCGACTTCAGAAGATGGCGCCACACTTTACATTTGTGTATGAAATGTAGGAACTGCAGAAACCTACACCAAGTGCAGCAGCGGTCATAAGTCGATTTCCGCCAGATAAACAATATTTTCGAAACGTAACCAAACAACGTGGGTCATCTTACCAACAGCGAGCTGCTGCTTGAAAACGAAATGGAAAAATTGTTTCACCGGACGGGGATCGAACTCACGACCTACGACTTCGTAGTCTAGCGCGTTAACCGCCTGAGCCACGAAGCCGATAATTATATGAGGCGATTAGTCAATCTTAACATATATTCACAAAAAATTTTGTGACGAAATAACGATGAATAAAAAAAAAACGTTAATCGTTGTTCAATGCAGAAAAGTTTCTCATAAAAATTGTACATTGCGACACGAGCATTTTAATCGGTAATGATCACTTCTTGCACTTTCATAATAAAAGTCTAATTTTTATTTAGAATCTAAACGGAATTCTTGCTCAAATATCTCTATCGGTGTCTAAAT
This sequence comes from Trichopria drosophilae, assembly GCA_030407085.1. Classification (NCBI taxonomy): domain Eukaryota; kingdom Metazoa; phylum Arthropoda; class Insecta; order Hymenoptera; family Diapriidae; genus Trichopria; species Trichopria drosophilae. The sequence goes on along the minus strand of CM059584.1, from coordinate 61,485,779 downwards.
TTAATTACTCATGGCACTTCGGAAGATCTAGCGAGCGAGAAAAAACGACTGACCTCACAAAAAAATCGTTCAATTTCATCACATTGTTTCTTTTCTGGTCTGGTAAATGTATTGATATCGTAAATGAGACGAAAAACTGATTGAAGGAGACTGGTATGCAGCGATGATGTGGACCTAACCTCGCAATGTCCATGTGCTCCGCTTAACCCTTTCTCCATCGATGGTGATTATTCCTTGGGCATAGAATAATTCGCCAGAAAACACATCTTACGAAGGCAATTAAGGAATAAATGAATAGGAAATCTAATAGATATGTAGATAGCTTAATGGCCGAAGTAATTGTCCACAGTGCGTTGTTCAGCTTTGCCAGTGGGTCGGGCGTATTCTTCACTGCTCACACCATTAGTCAGAACGTCAATGATTGGAATGACTATTTTGGTAGAAGTCTTCCTTCATTCTTCTTGGAAGAATGCTTGATCCATGGCCAGTTATGCGAGATCACCCAACATTTTCCTTGAGACTAAGCCGCACGTCCAAAATGTCGGACAATAGGGAAGACTCCGACATACGTCTCGCGTCGTGGTAAGATTCGAGAGAAGTGGGGCAGGCTTCTTCTTCATTCCAACTCAGGAATTACACCACCTATTTCCCCACGCTTACCGCTCTATAGTCACATCCGCTAGAAGCGGCTGCCTTTCTAGACTACCCAATATAGCCTACCGTATATACCGTATACAGGGACCATTATGTCCACATTGAAAGGTCTGTAACGCCCAATAAAGTGAACCGAATTAAAAAAACTACCAGTGCTTTTTGAAGTTTTTGGATCGTACTTTAATAATATATTAATTCAAAAAAAGGCATCTTTTATTTCAACAGAAAAACATTTAAAAGGAAATTCCTTATAAAAAAAGTCTAATGTGCCAAAATGGGTAGATAAATAGTTATAAAACAAGTTATGAGCGGGCGGGCATATTGCGCCCGCCGCATTACACTTCCGTCCTAATAAATAATTTAAGCAAAATCTTAGAGCATAGTTATATTGACAAAGTAGAATTTCAAAAGTTTCCACGTACGCCGAATGTTTCATCGAAATCCTCATCAACCCTTACCCTGAAAATAATTAGTTCACTGTTTCTTTCGATTACCGTTATACCTCAAATATTCTCACCGCAGGAACTTTGACATCCGATATATTTTTTAGACAAATAGTATTTTTTGGAGCAACAGTCATTCTGCAGCCTGAGAAAGGAGTTCATAATAGGGATTAACCATTCGCTGTTAAGAACAAACCAATAGTGGTTGCTGATTTTATACAAAAAACGTAAAGGAAATCTAACAGCCTTTTCAGAGCTATTCCAAATACCAATCAAAAATTATTTTCAGCTTCCAAGGATCCAGGTTTAATTCTAACCAGTATACACTTGCTGCAAGTTTTATTGCTGTCTGCTTAACAACCATACCAGGGTTACAGCGGGAAATAGAGGTTCCAGCGAGATCGGTAGTGCCACCCCTGAGGTAGGCGCCGGCGTAACTACAGCTACTACGTCATAGGAGTTCTCATCGCGTATAGTATTGCTGCCCGTTAGGTAGGCGTCTGTACTCTTCACGCATTTGCTCTCCTGTCCGCCTGTTGGGACGGTCTCCAAGACGGTATTATTTTTTAGTCCTTAATTTCCGCATCTGTGCTAATGTCAGATCAAAATTCGTTTTTAAACTCCCCGAAATTTCGTTATAACGTACGAGTGCGATCTGGGCGTCGTAGATCGTCGTCTGTCTCAGTCGACGAGACTCAACCCACACATACTCGTATCACCCCATGCAAACCTAATCGCGACGTTGGCTGGGCAATCCAAGTGACCGCGCTTAGAACAGATGATAACTATAATCCTCGTCTTTATAATGTAATTAATAGACTAACGGAATCGACTAAATTAAAATTCGTGGTAATTGTTAAAGAAACACCGTGGAAGTTAAAATCTATAGAATTCGATTCAAAACGTTCTCAAAAAATGAACTATTAAAGTTTTTAATTAATAAATAATAGGAAAGCGAGAAGAAAGCTGCTGGACCAATCGCGTTACATCTACGAATTCCTGAAAACAAAATTGTTTCAGTGGACATTACTCATGTAGATAGCGTTGAACGCATGCGTACTTCAAAAACTTCAAGAGACATATGCGAGCTAAAAAGGCAAAATTGTTATTACTTGAAAGTAATTTATATTTTTTTGTAAATACATTTATTTTCGTTTAATTATTTTCAGTCATTACTTGATACCTAATTTCAGTCTTATATGTTATTGTTGTTTTGTCCTCCGTCGATTGAGAATAACGTAACAAGTGAGAGGTTTTTGTGGATTAAATTTATTCTCGGAGATTTCAAATCATCGATGGCATTTTCGAACTTGCAAAATGTTGGAATTCGTTCAAGTTGTCTTTTTATTATTCGAACGTTTATATCCGAAAATGCACCATTAGCACTTGTTGGCCCCAAACTGCGGGTGAGTGGTCCAAGGTCAAGGAAATGTCAAAATAACTGCACGAGTAACTTTCTCACAAATCTCATAAAATAAGGATATATTCGAATTGATTTACAGGATTTGATTCGCAAACGTCGAAAATGAGTGATCTGATTTAAGAGGAGCCCACGAGGTATCTGAGGCACGCTTCCGTTTTTTCCGGAAATGTTGCGGGCGATTAGCACGATGGCGACTAAGTATTTGCCTGTAAGAAATCAGAGGTATTTATATAATTTGCTTTGGGACTTGCAAGTGTGAGTCCCTCTCACACACCAGCTCCTAATGATGCATGCGTGTTCTTCCTATGCTTACCTAGATGCGCGATACAAGCCTCCTCCAAGACATTGAGACATTTGCTGCAATTTCTGACAGGTACTGAATCTCTACGACCACTGACCCCGGATAAGAAACAAGTTATAATAAATAAAAGAATTAACTACACTAATCTTTACTTTATTTCATCTAGAATGTTCAACAATGTATTCGGATCGAATTCTTCGTGGAAGACTATTTCTATAATGTCGTCTAACTCCAATTCAAGTCCGTCGGCCACTAGAACATTTCTCTGTTAGATTCGATGGATGGTGTTATCTAGTTCGATCGCGATGTCTAAAAAAAATGTCGGATTAATAAAAACTAACACATTCCTGTTGACCCGAACCGACTTTAGTAGTCTCTACTGGCTATTTCCTCGGACACCGATTCTAAATCCCGATTCTGGCATTGCAACACGTTTATCGTATCGGTTTACACTTAAGCGTGAGGAGCTCTTCGTGCCTTTTACATAACTAAATCTCCGGCTTAAAACTAGTGTACTTTTCCCTCTTATGCTTTTTTTCTTAAAATTACGTGTTTTTCTATGTTTTTTTTTTCGCTAACATAAGTTTATATTCATAGGGCGGTTTCTTAGGTTGATCCGAGGAATATATCCATTTAAGCCAGACACGTTTTGGTTTTTGTCCTAAATGCAATTCGCTAGGAGTGAATTCGGTAGATTCATTATAGGTTTCATTTATACATCGTTGTATAACGTCCACACATAGTACCCATCCAGCATGGTTATCGCTGACAAAGATTCCGAAAAATCTACCCAGTTTTCGATTAACCGTCGAATAGTCGGAAGCTATATTGCTCTGAGGGTGTCTAATAGAAGAAAACTCTCCTCTTATATTTTCTCCCTGTAACTTTCTGAACCACCGCGTGGCAATAGATTGTGTTCCATGATCGCATTGTATACGATCGGGCTTTCCATATCTTGGAATATAATCATTAAAGATTTTCCTTATGACTGTAGCTGCATTTGCTTTTCTTATAGGGTATATGACTACAAATTTGCTAAAACCGTCGATAGTTACTAGAATATGTTTTACCCCGTGGCGTTAATGGACCATAGAAATCAATTGATAACAAATCTCCGGGTTTTACCGTATAATCGATTTTTCAGGAGAACGACATATTTTATTTGATATTTTATTACGTTGCCACGAATCACACGTAGCCGTTAATTTACTAATTAAATGGCGCATATTTTTAAAAGTAAACGTCTCTTCGACTTTTTTCTCATTTCTCTGAGAAGTCAAGTAGCTCTGGATTGCCATCTCACCCTATCAACATTTTCTAGCTCTATGTCACCGAAGTCCTCGAATGACATATTTTTTTAATTTCTCGCGTTTTTCGTCGAAACATTAATTCTACAACGCGGTATTTTGGGTAACCAAAAAAAAACTAAAGACAAGCTTTCAGAGTTTTTTTTATTTTCTTTGAAATAATATATTCAAATTCTTTTTGATTCTGAAACTGTTGGTTGAGGAGTGAAATTCATTAAGAATTCCTCATTATTGATGCACATTTGTCTGACGGTATACAGTCCACCAAAAACTTTTGTACCGGCTTTTACTGTGAATTTCCACGTATTTGTATACGGATCTTTCTCCATTATACCTCGAATGTAATTCTTATTTCTCGAGTCCTGTCACTGTCGCCAGTTGAAACACACACAAATATTGTGGGTATAGAAATAAGTGAACTCGAGAAATGTAAAATAAATTCAGGTTTATTTATTCAATTACATGTTTTATGTAATGAATACAATATACATATTCATTATACAAAATGATGTCTATTTGACACCGTATATCACAACCTATCAATTCTTTATTAAGAATTGTAGCTTAATGAGGTTTCTCTTTTACTAGATGGGATAAATAACCCGTATAGGGATTGTTAATGGGCTTTAGGACAATTCCTGTACAGACGGAGCATCGTGTCTAATCAGCGTATGTCCCAAGCAGGAGCACGAGGGTGACTAAGTGTCTACCTGCAGGAAAGCAGCGGTATTTATATCATTTCGATAGGGACGTACCCGTGTGAGCGAATGGGAACTGTGCGTTTCTTACATATTCTATGTTTAAGTGCAGTGAGTGTTACGCGAACTCGGTCTACATCGAAGACGAACGTATTATAAGCTTTATTTTATATAACATTTTAAGTAGATTGTTAATAATTCAAATGCGTTATAAGAATTCATCTGTTCAACACTTGCCTGGTGTTATCTAGGCATTTTGAATAGTAATTATTTTAAGTTACCAAATCTATGTTCACACACAATTATATAATATAATTTGTTAACATTTTCGTAAAATCATATTTTGTTTTTAGTCAATCTGAAAAGGGTGACCTCATTGGCCGAAACGTTAAATATCCACTTTTATTCTTGTTTACTAATCTATACAATACTCATTCAGTGAATTATAGTTTATTGGGATTTATGTGACATATTCGGAGGTTCAAAACGAGAGTTCCATCGACGTCAAGAACTACAGGTAATAATCGAGGACGGGATTCATTTTCCAAATACCTCTTTTGGCGATTAGCTCCACTACCATCGATGCAAATTGCTACACCGTCGCTGCCGGTAGCATCGTCACCTGCCGTTATAATTAATAGCGATTCTTTGTATTAGATTTGCACAATTAATGGTAAGTACTTCTGATTTGCTGGTTGAAAATAGCCATTCTACTATGCACCATAATTCTATAGCAAAACGTGCTAATTCACATGCCACGTCATTCCCTATGAATTCTAGGGGGTTGCTATCCTCGCAAATGTAATGATTAAATGTAAATGATTAAATGGGCCGTCAGAAACATGTACGCCGAATATGGGCTAATAAAGGCAGCGCCAACATAATAATTGTTCTGGAATTAAGAATTAGGCTAGGCATGCGGTTTGTATAAATGACAAGTTCTTTTTTCCAATAGGAGAGATCGCACAAGGATTTGTAAACGAGATTTATAGAAGGTGATAACGGTAGTAGAAATAGTCATAATGATTCCAGACGAAGGTAAGCAGTAGGTGCAAGAAGTATAAGTTCTATAACTTGGCTGTGAATGTCCTCGACCACGAGTAATAATTTAGTAGGGTCTAATAACGAGGAACGCGATTTCCCAAAATTTGCTGCTTCCGGAACATCCAAGACGATTCGGCCAGTTTCCAATCGATGTTCCAAGTAGAATTCACATTTTGTCATAATTTCTTTAATAGCGTTGATATGTACCAATAGATGATTTAATTTAGATAGAAACACTCCTAATTGATTGATTCTATTTATATAGGCTTCTTCGAAATTAGATTAAATTAACGGGTTACTGTACCAAAAAATCGATTTAAATTTTTTTTTTATTCGATAGTACAACATGTCAGGATTATTGTGTTAAAATTTCAAAAGTTTTGCAATTTTGCTCGTAGAAAACTTTCTTACCAATTACAAAATAAAATTTTTACATTTATTACTTTATGCACGAAATTCTTTCTATAACTTCTTTTCATATTATTTTTTTATGTGTATAAATTTGTCATGCTTAACACTTACAGAATTTACGAAAAAAAAAATCATTACATGAATAATTGCTACTTAAGTACATTTAGACTAATGATCATTAGTAACGAATTTTCGTAGAAATGTTTCATTATTTTGCTGTCATATTTGATGGGTTCCACAGCTGCAAAATATTTTTTTTTAATAATTGCGATTAATACGTGATTTCTCCACTTATATATTTGATTTATGGCTGTATAAAATAAAAAATTTTAAAAATACTTTTTGGCCAGCTTTTTTCGATCCCCGACTTGTGTGCGACGCGGCGCCGGCGTGTAACGCGTGACAAAAACTCTTTATTAAATACCTAAAATTAAAGAATACTTAAATTTTATTCTCACTTCATCTTGAATGTATACGGAATAGTACTATAAACATAAAATTTATTTTGCGATTTGGAACGACAAAATAACTATTTGTTAATAAAAAAAATGTCGAATCATGCAGTAAAAAATAAAATTTTTAAGACGAATTATATTATTTAAAAATATAGACATTTGTTAACAAAATCCCGATATTGGACTTCGTTTATAATATAATCTCTCAAAACTGAGAATTTTTTAAAAAGAAGGTGCATAAAACTTAAATTGTTAACAACTTTTTAATTGTAATCAATTTTTAAAAAAACTTTTAGGATTTCATTTCTAATATCTAATACTATATGAAAAGAGATCAATTGTTAACTTTCATGAATGTTGGGTAATAGTGGGCCAGTTCGTAAATTCTGAGTCATATGTATGTCAAATCGCTACTTTGGTGATTGACTATAAAGTGGCTATATTGGTGACAACGGGTGGAATCGCGCGTAGCGGCAGCGACCTACCGCCGTTATCGAAATCAGACAAAGCGTGTTGGGAGGGGGGGGGGGCAAACCCCTCGTAAATACGATCCTTACCTAACAGACCCAGGATACGCCTACATCGCGATTGTTATTTCCATGACACATGTTGTATAGTCACAGAAATGGACACTTTACACCAAAATGTAAAGTTGGCCATCATCAAAGTAGGCAGTTGTCACTAAAGTAGCCACTCCTGGTCACCATAACAGCCAGTTTACATATTTAGTGTTATCGTTCGTTTTTAAGTAATTAGTTAGTCTTGATATTTATCGGTTTATAGGTGTAAATAATAACAAATAAAAAAGAAATGAAAAGGCGAAATATCTAAATATTTATTAAAAATCGGGTTAATAGGAGGAAGTAAAATTAAGAATACAATTCTCCCGAATAAATTTCAGTCTATTATTTTCTACATTGAAATTATTTAATTCGACCCTTATACTTTCAACTCTATCATAAAACCAGCTTCCTCCTTACACCTTGGTTTTTAATAAATATTTACTCAATTCGTCTTTTCAGTTCTTTTATATTTTTTACATACTTAGACCGACGAATATCAGGATTATAACTAAATAATTAAAAACGGTCGAACTCGAAATTCCGTAACAAACGAAATACCCCCTTCAATTCAAATCTCAATTGGTTTTATAAAATTAACTGATGTAAAATGTCCCGGCCGATAAATATTCGTTTGAAATTGTAAATAAAGCAGAAATAGCCATCGATAAAATAATCGCTAGTATTGAAGTGAGAGTATCAAGCATAATTAATGAGCAGCAAAAAATTCAATTAGACAGGAATGTATACAAGCAATATACTATTTCCGTAATACAACACATTCATTTCTTTTATTTTTTTTATTAAAAGGAGCGGTCGCTCTCGCGCCAAATTCTTATCATGCAACACCCTATACATCCTATTGTGACATGATAAGTCACAGATCGGCGCACTCTTACCGAACCGCGTACAAAACTCCGCGCCATCTGTCCGAGTCACGCGGAAGCTTCTAGCGGTCGCTTTGACGGTAAAATATCCGCCACATCCTTTATCTCTGTCCCCCGGAGGACGGCAGGTCACGCCGGAGCGCGCCTCCACTAGATTCCCCCCACCTGCAGTGCCTCAGTATGCGCAGGGAGTTCCTGAGGAATGGACCTCGGGCTGCCCCGCGCATCGTCTCTCTCTCTCTCTCTCTCTCTCTCTCTCTCTCTCTCTCTCTCTCTCTCTCTCTCTATCTCTATCTTAATCTTGATTCGATCACTCCTATCGTTATCAACAACACGGAAATACCGTGGGTCAAATCGGTGAAGAACTTAGGTCTCGAGTTCGATGCGACGCTTTCATGGAAGAACCACCTCGTTAAAATGTCTAATAGAGTTTTCTCCACTTTACGCCAGCTACCGGGCTTTACTTCCAACAGACGTTCGGAAAAACCTTGTTTCCTCACTGATTTTACCCTACTTCGACTACTGCTGCGCTGTCTACAATGACATTAATGTCATTCAGAAAATCAAAGTAGAACGTATGTTCAACGCGGGAATTCGCTTTATTTTTTATGTTATTCTACTGCGTTATTATATTGTTATTATATGGTATTGTTACTCCGTTCCGAAATAAACTAAACTGGCTCTCGACCAAATCGCGTCGGCTGTACTTAATAGGGATCCTTACCTATAAGATTCGGACCACTCGCGTCCTTCAATATCTGTACGATTGTTACCAGTGGCGCATAGTAACCGCGTCCAGAGCACTCCGACCTGGCTCTATGTTGCAACTTCGTGTACCGACTCATCGATTACAATCGTATGCAAAATCTTTTATTGTCACTTCCACGCGGCTATGGAATGATCTTCCCGATGATATTCGAAACAGCATTAGTCTGAACTCGTTTAAATTTAAATTAAAAAATTATTTATTAATCCGGACCGTATCGAGAGCTTCTTACCTAATTGCTTCGATGTGCGTGTACTGTACAAGAGTATTCACTAGATCAATTTAGTATTTTTCTGCCTGTTAGTTACTAAGTTTGTATTCCTTTTTTTCGCTTTATTACGCTTAGCTATTGTTAAACTGCGCTTTTCTATTATAAATCTCTATTGTTTACTATATTTACTCTAGTCTTAAGTTTTATTATGTATGCTCTTTTACTGATTGACCCAAGAGGTAATTCCTCAAGCCAAAATAAAGTCAGTCAGTCAGTCAGTCAGTCAGTCAGTCAGTCAGTCAGTCAGTCAGTCAGTCTCTCTCCCTCTCTCTCTCATGCGCGGATAGGACGAATCTTCTTGTCCTATACGCCTAGGCCGAGACGATCCAGAAACTGGGAAGACAAGGAGCACTTTTCAGCGCTAGTACCAGTACCCCGGAGACGATGCATCCGTAGGCCCTCCGAGTCGGGCCGATCGGCACCGATGCCGCGCCACCTCCGTCGCGTGAGCCGCGCTGGCGAGCATGCGCGGGCACGAAGGCGCACCATCTCGTACCAGCGTATTCTATTCTCCGTGAGTCTCTCGGCGAAGTCACGTCGCAATCCTGTGTGCTTCCGACAGTTTTCCACGACCGTAAATAGATTTCGAAGTGAATAACCGTTCCGCCATTGGAGCCAGGACAGGACGCCACCACAGGTACACGTGAAGAGGTGCCTCCCAGCAGCCGTCAACCGACACCGCACCAGCAACTGCTCCGGACCCAGCCGTCGACACACCGTGAGTAAACTTCGCCATTTTCTTGGTCCGAAATCTATTCGGAAGGAGACGCCGCAAAACCCTGCGGGAATTTGACCCCAATTCCCGGTCATTTCGAAAGAAGCGCCGCCGTAGAGTGGCTTCGAACCCACGAAACCCAGTGCCTGGTCATCGCGTTCCGAACAATAAGTGTCGCTTTCAATTACGACATGTAACCCCGTGCGAAAATAGATGTACGTGTTTTCTTTTTTTTTTGTGAATAGACATTTTTGTGATAAAGTAATATTATAATAAATTCATGTATTGCCCCTTCCTGACAGGTTGTAAAAAGAGGTGATACTATATACAGGGTGTCCCATTTTAAGTGTCCACCCCAAATATCTTGAAAATAACGCGTTGTACAAAAAAATGTTTCAGACAAAAGTTTCAAGATTTTTTCTGGGCAATTTAACGGCAACCTTTATTCGACCTTTGCCATGACCTTAAAGGTCATATCAAGGTCAAACACAATTTTTTTAAATGGGAACCCCTATATATTATTGCAGATTTGAAAAGAGCAGGAAATTTTACGTTCAGGTACAACCTTGTCCATGTCAGGGACAACGACCTTCAAGATCTTTTCAAGGTCAAAGTTGTTTTCTTAACGGGAATTCCATTTTTTATTGTAGATTTGGAAAGAGTTGATAGTTGACGTTTGAGTATGACAATGACCATTCCTGATCCACGACCTTCGAGGTAATTCCAAGGTCAAAGTTGTTTTTTTAATGTAAATCCCTATTTTTTATTGTGGATTTAGGAAGAACGGGATATTTTATGTCCTACATGATAGTTTATAATATGCTATAGTAACCTTCAGATGATAAAATATTCAAAGTCGCTAAATATTGTCAAATATTGAATCGTACAAAAACTGTTTTCATCATTGCATGTATTTTGTTCGTATTACTAAAGGTAATCCTATAAAAGGGGTAAATGTAACAATAAACTTCAATTTTGCAAAAACGACGAAAAAGATATCACTTTTATTAGATTCTTGCACTTATTTTAAAAACAGCAAATCTACGTAATGATGGATAAATAATGTTTTCAAAAAAAGTAGCACATAAATTTCTCTATAAAAATGTTTTAGTAAACCATCAAGCACGTCTACCAGCAGATGTATCCATAGTTATTACCATTTAAATGTTCCTCAAAGAAATATGGTCCCACAGTGTAATGATCCACAATGTCAACCCCGACGTTAAGCGATTAGTATTGGTAAGCTGAAACTTTTTATGTCTTTTCCAGTGGGGTTCAGAATCTGTATAATGATGCATAATATGCCTACTAACATCATCTCTATTGGTGAAGGTGGTTTCATTGCTGAACAGTACTATTTTAACAAATGCTTCCACCAGTCCTTGCACTCAATTGCAAAAAGCTAAACGTCGAGGATAATCAGCCTCTTCTAATTTTTGAAGCATGTGAATGTGATATGGATGGAATTTTTGAGCTTTCAGAAATCGATTGGCCGTCGATTTTAGAATACCCTGACGTTTTTCGATTTCTCTGGTTGAGATATGAGGATATACACTAGTAGATGTTACAGGAGCTGCAGATATTTCTTCACCAGCACCTGATTTTCGTCGCTCTCTTTTTTAGACTTCCGCTCTCAGCTCTGGTGCTTTTTATACCTTATCTTTTTGTAGACTTTCTAATAGGATGACGCATGTTCAGACATTTTGCAGCATAAAAGCGGGCTGCTAGCGAATAATTATCCTCACCTCGACCAATTTGACGAATTATATCTACAATTTCATTAGGTGGACATGCACATGCACATGCACAGGCACACGCACACGCCGACGCGCACACGCACAACACACACAATCGGCCCATCTCAAGACCAAATGATGTGTAAAATCCGACCGTGCTTCCTCCCCGTGGTGCACATCGGGTAATGCTAATGCCGGCGGTACACGTTCTTGATAGGTTACTCCCCGTAAAACATTTCTGTACAGAAATTCACGTGCTAAATTTTTAGTTGGATACATTATTTATAAGGTTTGCTGTTTTCAAAATAAGTGCAAGAATCTAATAAAAGTCATGTCTTTTTCGCTGGTCTTGCAAACTTGAAGGTTATTCTTAGATTTATCCCTCTTTTTACGGAGTTACCGTTAGTAATACGAACAGCATACATGCAACGAAAAAAAAGTACTTGCAGTACGATTCAGATTTCAGCTTTTTCCGAAACCACAGTAAAAAACTAGGGGATCCCGTTAAAAACAACTTTGACCTTCGAATGACCTGGAATGTCGTGATCCAGGATACCCTTAAGGTCATACTTGAACGTCAACTGTCAACTCTTTCCAAATCTACAATAAAATATGGGATTCCCGTTAAAAAAAACAACTTTAACCTTGAAAAGATCTTGAAGGTCGTTGTCCCGGACGTGGACAAGGTTGTACCTGAACGTAAAATTTCCTGCTCTTTCCAAATCTGCAATAAAAAATGGGGGTTCCCATTTAAAAAAATTGAATTTGACCTTGATATGACCTTCAAGGTCATGGCCAAGGTCGAATAAAGGTCGCCGTTAAATTACCCAGAAAAAATCTTGTAACTTTTGTCTGAAACATTTTTTTGTACAACGCGTTATTTTCAAGATATTTGGGGTGGACACTTAAAATGGGACACCATGTATAGGGTGATTCTCCAATGGAAACCCAGAAGGAAACGGTGGATTTTTGATAAAATTCCAAGCAACTTTTTCCTTTGAAAAAAGTTTCAGGAAAGTAGCATTTTCAAATTATTCATCATCAAAGTCAGCCAATAGGAGCAGGAGATGCTTCATTGTCGGGGAAAAATTCGAAGCGTCACATTATCGGCGAACATCCGAGCACACATACATAGAAAATGCGCTTCGATAAGACGCGTGCTTCTGTTTTCCGTGCGCAAAGTACAACATTCACTCACTGTAAATTAGCGTGCGCAGAAAACTGTGTGCAAAGTGAAACCTGTGCGCCTAGTACGCGCTTAGCGCACGTCTTTAAAAAATAGTACTTTTTGATACAAATGCGAGAAAGTTTTTTTTAACGAATGTGAGGGTTGCGGCCCGAGCTGAAGGAGAGGTTTCGCACATGTGCCGAACAATATTTTTTTATTCCAGCGTGTGTAACGTGCGTTCCAAAAACGTCAAAAGTGTGTACAGGAGCACATTACGCACACTGAATCAAAATAGTATATTATCCTTCAAGGGAAGAAAGCGCGGGATTTCCAGTGGGGGGTTTGCTGCCCGAGAGTCGAGGGCACCCCCTCCACGAGGATCGTGGGCTTTCCTCCCGTGAGGCGTACGCTATTTTTTCCCCGCATTCACTGGAATGCTCCACCGACCACGCTCATTACTCCCTCTGACGTCACACTTCCCTTCCTAAGGGAGTAATGGAACCGAAGTGCGCATGCGCGGAGACGCCCCGGCGTAATCAGTTACTTTCGTCCCGCATTGCTGACGCAGAATGTGGTCATTCCGGTGAAGTCGGGAAAAAAATATATTACGATACGCGACGGAATCATTGTTTAAATAATTATTGTAAAATTTCTGTAAAATGCGTATAACTTGTGCAGAAAATTTGTTATAAAGTTAAAATAGACGGACACCCACTGTTCTTGATTATATATGTACTCATTCAATGGTAAGGATTGCGAACGGTCATTAATCGCTAAAGCCATTAATGCCCTAATGCACAGAATTTTTACTCAATATTCAACGCTTATTTCCTAAATCGGAGGCACTTGGTTTAATTATTTTCAGGGTCGCTCTTTCGAATGGCGCTGAGAACTCTTGAAAAAATGTGCAATACCTAAAATGTTTTGGACGAGTGTATTCCATAGTTGTACTCAAAAGATACACTGGTACATATTTGAAATTTTTGATGACAGATCCAAAATGGCCACCGCATTGTCAAATTTCTTTTAAAAATTTCAGCATTTTTTTTTCTTAAAATACTTTAGAGAAAAATTTATAAAAACAATTATGTTTTAGAATGAGCCAAAGAATATCCTCCATTTTTTCAAAATGTATCGTTACAATTTTTAATTTTTCAGAAATTCGCAGAATCAAAATTAAAAAAAAAAAAGTATTTAAAAAATTTTTTTAAATTTGAGAGTATTCCTTGACCACATCTAAGAGATATTTGTTCTTGGTAAATTTTGGCTGAAGTTTATAGTTTTCAAGAAAATAAATTTAAATGTTTACTTTTCTAGATTTCAAAAGTAATAATTTATTTTCTTGAAAAATATGAACTTTAGACAAAATTTCCCAAAAACAAAATGTTTTAGCAATGCTTTTACCTCGATTTTCGACATATGAAAACGCATATTTCAAAGTTGAAATCTGGAGATTTCTTTATTTCAAACGGGAATTCTGAAATAATTTTACTCTGAAAAATTCAGATAAATTTAAAAAAATGTTTATTTTTTGGAAATAATTGAGGCTCAGGGAAGAAAAACCGGTTAAGCGCTCGAAGCCAGTAGCAACAGACAGGAGTCAGACAAAAAAATTCGACTTCGAAAAATCGAATTGAAAAAAATACCACTATATAGAGAATTTCAAGCGGAACAATGTTTACATTTAACATTTTTTAATTCGACTTCAACTTTTTTAGGAAATAATTAAAAACTGAAAAATGTCACCGGCCGCTAATTCACAACTTTTTAATTATATATCACGATATCTCGTAAACTATCCAACGAAACGACTTGAAATTTTAACTACGTATACAATATAGTAATACAAAAACGAATAGAAGGTTAAACAATTTCAATTTCTTTTTTTCTTAATACAGGCATATGTAAACACGATGCAACGGTATTCATGACAATTTTTTTTTCAAACGCTTGGGGAGTCGAGCGAAGTTTACGGAAATGAAAAACTCAAATTGTAGCATTGTAGAGAAAGAGTTGAAGAAGATTTCTGCGAAAACAGAATTTGGAAAAATGTACACAGTTAAAAAACTACGAACGTTAATTTAGCGCTAGAATTTTCGAGAGCGCGCGACTTTGTTTCTCCGTCCGGCTCGCTATATACCAGGTGTTGAAAATGTGGACGTTACCTGCGGAGCGGTATATCATTATTACGCATTGCTTTTTTTTATGTTTTTAATGAATTTATATATTTAAAATTTATGTTGCTTGCAGTACAAGATTATATAAGATTAAAAATATAATTTTATTGTAATCTAATGTATACATAGAATACAATACATCGATTTTTTACTGGAGATTCCAAATAGAATTGTTATTGTGTCTGAAACTGAATAATTATTGTGAGAACTGATGGCTTCATCATGATATTATGATATCGATAATTACAATTTCTTCAATAATTATTATTTTAGATGTTACAAAATGTCTGTTACATCTTTATTGCATTAAATATATCAATATGATTTTGAGGGCAACATTTCATGCCTATTTACAAAAAAAAATTATTTATGTAGTTGTATTTATTATAAGTGGAATACATATGCAAACTAACGTGACTATACCTGTAATAATTTTTGCACTGTAAAGTTTACAAATATTTTTATAACATTTATTTAAAACTAATGGTATAAACTGTTATACTGATCTTTTAATATTACATTACATTATTTCAACTATAAAGTACGACAATAAATTATATAATATTATACAACGCAATCTAAATATTCAATAATAATTAATTTTTTTATTAAAAAGTCGGCGTTTCCTTCTCGACACCGGGTATACAGCGAGCCGGACGGAGAAACAAAGACGCGCGCTCTCGAAAATTCTAGCGCTAAATTAACGTTCGTAGTTTTTAACGTGTACATTTTTCCAAATTCTATTTTCGCAGAAAACGAAGAGTATCTCTCTCTCTCCCTCTCGGAAGGAGAAATGGGTACGAGCAGGCGACGCGGCCGTCGCGCTTCTCCCCCCTTCTACGGATCACCCCGACATCAGGCCCCGAGGTGGCGCCACTCGAGGAGCATGGAAGAAGCGGACGATCGCGCTTCGAAGCAGTTCGCAGAAGTCATTCGAGCAGTCGAGAGAATTTTAGTACAGTCCTCATTGAGTGTTACAAGACGCGAGTCGGACAGTGAAACGTCTAGCGGATTGATTCAAAGTGTACGTGTGACGTGGGGTGCAGGATTAAATCCCCAACCACGAGGAGCCCCACCAACCGGAGGCGGACGCGCCCCAGGGAACGAGCCCCTCCATACCCTCACCGAAGACGACGATCCCGGCCTGCCACGGAGGACACCATACGTTAGGGACCTGCATCGCCCCCGACGAAGTGTTCAGCGACCAGTAAGTCGCCCATGGGGCCACCTTTCTTACGCGACTCCCCCGTTCTCCTCCTTTTTTTGGTGTTCGCGCAATTGTATCTTTCTCCGGTTATTTTCCAAGTAACGATCCCCGTAGCGCGATTAGAGCCCGCGCCATCTGTAATTGTTAAAATATTGTATCGCATTTACGGAAAATACAGTGGTCTTGCAAAAACCCTTGCATAAACAAAAATTTATTTTCGTTTCCCCCTTCCGAGGAGGGGATTACAAATGGCATCCCTGGTGGGGATAATCTAAAAAGATTTCCCAAAAATTGTGAACAAATTTTTTGTGTTTCGCGTAAAGTGGAAATTTGTATCGGGGAAGTTCGCCGGAGAAGTTCGTTTGAGTTTCGCGTTTTTCAGTTCTGAGTGTGTTGTGCGCGCCCCCTCTTTTTTCTTCCTTGGCGTGAGAATTAGTTATTAATAATAAAGTAGTAATAAGAATAATTATTAATAATATAGATCATTGTATTTTATGTGTTTCCTTTCCCGTCCTTCAGATTCCCTCGCTACTCCTCTCCCTCCAGTCACAAGTCCGAGCCCAAAAGTTGTCCTGGAAATAGCGTGACGTCATACGACGTCTGCACTGTTGTCCCGAAACGATTCCGGGTATTATGGAATAGTAATCGAGGAATAAAAGCATTATCAATTGGAATTTCTAGAAGTTATAAAATATATTTTCTCGTGGGTGTTTGAATTCAACTCGTTTGTCGTGTTTTTTTTGGCATAAATAAATTTTCAAATTTGAATTTTGCACCGTTTGAAAATAATTAATTATTTGATATTATTTCGAAGTTGTATATCTTAACGATAATCACTTTTCAGAAATTGAAAACAACTTCGAAAATAAATAAAGTTAATCTCCAGTAAATTAGTTGTGAGCTTTGTAAACAATAACAAAGCCGCAACGTGCGTCAGGAAACAATAGATTTCTTTTCGGCGTATTCCGAGAAATTCTCGGGAACGACCTTGTTTACATTTCTTCCCAATCAATCTCCCTGAATATTGCTATATGGATTTATGATTGTAATAATAATTCGTTGCATGAATAATACGAATGTATACTTGTATTTACTTTTTCAGCATTTATTATTCTCTCTATGGTCTCCCCCCGTATCCCCCTACGGGCCGATAATCACGTTGGCCTAAATAAATACTGTCGTCCCTGGGATAATTAATATCCGAAAATACCGGGAAATAAATAACGTATTTTTCCAGTTATTTTTCGAGACTCGTCTATAATATTTAGTAATTTGAAACTTAAATATTATTTCACTAATTAGAGTCGGTTACGGAACTTAGAATTCTTTTTATCAAAATAAGCTTTCTTGTCAATTCTGATCCAGTTTTCCAGATTCCATTTAATTTTAGGAAACTTCAGAAAATTTTTTGATTTGTTTCACACTAGTGAGGAACGAAGTTTAAGTTCAACGAAATTTGAGGTTTTGTTCCGTTTTCCGGTTTAATAGCAAATCTCCCGGAAAAGTTAAGTTAGATTGGTAGATTCAATTTAAAACTTTTAACTTCTTTCGTTTTGACTTTCGCGATTTCGGGTACAGGATTTCCCCCTCCCCTTGCAGTAAACCATAGAGAGGCACGCAGCTCCTGAAATTGAGTCGAAATAAATTTCGATTTAGATATATTATGCAATAAGATAATTAATATAAATAATATCATTGATATATATATATATATATATATATATATATATATATATATATATATATATATATGTATATTGTATGTACCAGTGCAGCGACCCGAAGAATTTTCTAGAATTCCCGTCCTATCGCGCTGCGCGATCCCCTACCCTTCACGGTTTGGATTATTGCAACCAGTGTCGAGGCGTCAGCTGCGACAGATAACTGTCGCGCGCCTCTGTAAATAAAAAAGTGGGGGCATCTGGGAAAAATCCCCCCCCCCTTCTTCTTTTTCTTTTGTGACTTTTTGGTTGTTTTTGCTTGTGCCCTCGCGCTTATTCTACGCCTAGTTTTGAGAGTTTTGGCTATCGGTCCGCGGAGGCCTGAATTACATTTTTCTCCCCATTAAAAAATTTTTTTTTTTTGTTTGTTTGTTTTTTTTTTTTTTTTTGTAACGTGAATAACGCGTTCCCTTAGCGCCAGATATCCGGTTTTGAACCCATATCAGCAAAGCTTTTTTTTCTGAGCTTCGTATTCGTTATTTTGCAAAAGTTGGACCACAGGTCGTTCGATTTACGAATCCGGCAGCTCGGCGTAGAAACTCGAACTGCACGGTGGCCTTGAGGAGCGTCCGAACTTTTTCTTCTTTTTTCGTAACTTCTTTTTATAGTTCGTTTCGGGACAATGGATACCTTGCTATCCACTCCCACTAGTCCCCCGGCAACGGTGGTGCCCACACTAACGGTGGTAACCCCCACCACTACCTCGGGACACCCGTCAATTACTACGACACCCGTGGCATTTTCGGCTACCGCGACTAACGTCACCCCCTACCGCGCGGCGGGGCGGAAAATCGCCAGTTTTGCCGAAATCGCGGCAATACGCGCGGAGGTCGATCGAATCATCGATCTACGCGACCTTATCGGTAGATGCGATAAGGCCGAACTCCTGATCGCCGGATCAGTGGAGGTAATCCGGGATCGGCTGGTGCGATACACCATTTTGCGGCGATTCCCGGATACCCCGGTCGAATGGAACGCCAGTACGGATGGGCGCAATGGTCAACCCCCCTATACGTTGTCCGAGGCGGTAGGTTGTCCCATAATAGGGACCGTTTTGGGCGACTCGATGAGTGCGACCTACCCGGGTCACGTGGAGCTCCCGCCGACGTCTCGCCTAGGAGCCTTCGCGTTTGCCGCCAACGGGTTACCGTCGGACCGATCACGCGCCTATTATCGGGACCCTATCTCATTCGGAGAGGAGGAGAGTTTCCGGTTCCCGATGGCGGACACCTCCACGTACCCGGCCGGTCGAACCCATTACGCGTCCGTAGTCCCCCCTAGCGACGACCGTCGCGAAGACGACCCTCAAGTGGAGGGTCGGGCCGTGAACGACTATAACCCGTCGAATCGGCTAATCGGGAATGACCCTGCACAAGGTGGGTCACGTGACCCGACCCAGTCGGCCCCTGCGCCTTTCCGACCGAGCGCGGCCTCGGGTGGAATACAGGGTGAGCCGCAACCCTCACGGACGGGTATTTTCGACCCCCCACCTCGCGACAATGTCGGCGCGAACCACGTGAACCCCTTTCGTCCATTGGCAACGCGCCAACCCCCACCTCGACGCTCAACCGCCGGTTCGTCGAGTGTGCACTTCCCGGCAGATCTCACGTATGATTTGTCGCCTCACCAACCTCGATATAATAGCACTCGGGTCGGCCACCCCCACTCCTCTCATCACGTCGATGGCAATGCGTCCCACGCAGGAGGGTCATTCAACCCCAGCTTGTCAATGTCCAGCGTTCGTTGGCACAAAACCGCGATCGAACGCTGGAGGACGCATGGGCCACGCTCTTCCGGGGAGGAGGGGGAAGATGCTGAGGAATTCCTCGTCAAGTTAGGTGAATACGTCACCAGTCGGATTTTGACCGAGGAGGACCTCCTGCGCGCCCTACCCGAAGCGTTTAGGGGATCGGCCCTTAATTGGTACCGGGTGGAAAAAGCCAGTTGGAGCACCTACTCCGGCTTCGTGCGATATTTCCGCGATGCTTTTGGTCAACGCCACCTGGAAACCAGCATCAAAAGGGAGATCACCCTGCGCACCCAAGGGCCCGAAGAGCCCATACGGGAGTATTTAGTCTCCCTACGCAGTCTTTTTAATTTACTCACGTTCCCCCGGCTCTAGAGGAAAAGTTAGATATCGCGGTGCAGAATCTGCGCCCCGGTTTCGCAAGAAAAATCGAGCGTGACTCCGTGTCCGATTTTACCGACCTATTGAGAATTGGTAGACAGGTGGAAGGGGCCGCAAATCAGGAGAGGGTATATCGGCCCACTCCCGCGGCTAATCAATCGGCTTTCCCCGCTTTTGCATATACGCCGAAGGCGAGGCGGGGAAAGGAAAAGCTGGCCCTTGCGACTCCCACCGTCAAGCCGGCCCTGAAGGAATCCGCCGTCCCGGCGCCCTTGCAGCCGCCCTCCCCCATGGGAGAGGAAGCGGCGCCGGTAATGCGGGCCGCTAGCCCCAGAGCTCCAAAACAACCCCATTCGGTAAAACCCCCACCGCCTCGTAAACCTTCGGGAATTTCGAGTACGCCCCCGTTCCAACGGCTACCTCGTCTGATGGACGTGGCACCAAGGCAACCTCCACCCCCGGTGACCACGTCATCTCCGGCACGTAATCCCGTCCGTTGCTATAATTGCAAACAGTCGGGTCACGTATATCGCGAGTGCCCCCACCCATTGGGGTACTTCTGTCGCATCTGCGGCTACCCAGGCCGAGATGCAAATAACTGTCCGGCGTGCGCGCGTAAAAGGTCGGGAAACTGCTAAAGGGAGGGACGGTGTCCCCGAGACCCCCCCTAGCACACCGGTCTTCACGCCCCCTCCAGTCGCGGGATACGGCTAGCAAAGCTGCCGATGAAAAGACCGCACTTACTGGTTATTCAGCTGCCGTACAGCGGTTTTCCATCCGTCGTACTCCCCCAGTAGCAAATAAAAGATCTGCGTCCACAGAATCCCGTAAAAATAATCTCGAAATTGTAAACTCCGATCCGCGTCCCCACTTACGTCTTGCCTTAAACGGAAAGGTTATAAGGGCCCTTGTAGATACGGGAGCTTCGCGATCGTATTTAGGGGTTGCATGTCGCGAGATCGTCTCCCAGTTCTTGAGACCCAGTGAAGAACAGGTTAAGGTCGCGAATGGGGCGGTAGTCCCCCTAGACGGTATCGTCACCCTCGCGATGACTCTCGATGGTCAAACCAAGAGTTTTTACATGCGGGTTGCCCCTATCCATTATGCCTGTGTATTGGGTATGGATTTCATGCGGTTATTCGGTCTCAAGTTAGATACAGATAGTAATTCGTGGAGTAGTCGAATAGGTACCCCTCACTCGCTAACGGACGCCAGTATTCCGTTAATGGCCCAAGCAGTAGATGAGTGCGCTGGCTTGGTTCCCCCCTCCAAAGAAGCCGCTCCACGGCTAAGGAGGTTGCTTCACCGCTACTAACCCGCGAATAGGACCCCTACTATCGGTGTAACGCGCCTCACGCAGCACACCATCGACGTACAGGGCCATCCCCCTATTCGCCAGAAGGCTCGTTTACTGTCCCCCTATATGTTGAAGGTGGCCCAGGACGCAGTCGATGAGATGCTGGGCGACGGCATCATCGAGCGTTCTGCGAGCCCCTGGATGAGCAACCCCGTTATTGTCCGGAAGTCGAATGGGACGTTTCGATTTTGCGTCGACTTCCGAGACGTTAATAAGGTAACGAGGAAAGATGCATATCCTCTCCCCTCGATGGACCGGATTCTATCGGAGTTGAGTCGTGCCCAGTGCATCACCACGCTCGATCTCAGCCAGGCGTACTTTCAAGTACCGGTAGAGCCTGGCAGCCGGCCCGTCACCGCTTTCGCCGTCCCCGGTCGCGGATTGTTTCAGTTTAGGCGCATGCCCTTCGGCCTCACCAACGCACCGGCGACGTTTCAGCGATTGGTGGACCGCCTCATCGATCCCGCGTGGGAGCCCCACGTATTCGCGTACCTCGATGATATCATCATCGCCACGGACGATGAGGAGGACCACTTCCGCTACTTAGAACTTGTCCTGACCAGTCTGCGGAACGCCGGTCTAGAGTTAAATTTGGAAAAGAGCGAATTCTTCCGGGAGGAGGTGAAGTACCTCGGTTTCGTACTGAATCGCGACGGATTAAAGACTGATCCGGAGAAGGTCGCCCCCGTACTTGAATTTCCCCCCCCCCCCCCCACTAATCTCAAACAGCTACGACGCTTTCTGGGCATGGTGGGGTGGTACTCGCGGTTCCTCCCAGACTTTTCGCGAGATCGTATCCCGCTAACTAAACTCCTGATGAAAAACACTCCCTGGGTCTGGGGTCCGGAGCAGCAGTCTGCTTTTGATTCCCTCCGTGACTCCCTTACCCATACTCCAATCCTCACCCGCCCAAATTTCGATGCACCCTTCACGATCCAGACGGACGCGAGTGACTTCGCGATCGGCGCGGTCATCACCCAAGAGGTGGACGGTAATGAACATCCGATCAGCTTCGCCAGTCGGGTGCTCACTAAAGCCGAACGGAAATATGCGGTCACCGAAAAAGAGTGCCTCGCCGTCCTCTGGGCCGTGAAGAAGTACCGACCTTACATCGAGGGAACCCACTTTAGAATTATAACGGATCATAGCAGCCTGCAATGGTTGAGAAATCTGCGTGACCCGACCGGCAGACTAGCACGGTGGGCTCTGGCCATGCAGGCCTATGATATGAAAATTGAGCATAGGAAGGGCACTCTTAACGTGGTGCCCGATGCCCTCTCGCGGATGTATGAGAACCTTGATGAAGCCCTTTGCGCCCTTGGAGATACAGAGGATAAGTGGTATACTCAGAAACTGGAGAATATTCGAAAGTTCCCTTCGAAGTACCCCGATTGGCGCATCGAGGACGATCGAATATATTTCCAC
Source organism: Trichopria drosophilae (assembly GCA_030407085.1). Taxonomy (NCBI): domain Eukaryota; kingdom Metazoa; phylum Arthropoda; class Insecta; order Hymenoptera; family Diapriidae; genus Trichopria; species Trichopria drosophilae. The sequence goes on along the minus strand of CM059584.1, from coordinate 61,462,925 downwards.
CGACCACACCCTATTATAGAAGCTGCCGTGAGCGACCTCGACGCCTGGAAGCTAGTCCTTCCCACGGACTCGCGTGCTCGTGCCCTGAGTGACGCACACGATTGTCCGCAAGCCGGCCACTTAGGAGTGGATAAGACGTATCACCGTCTTATCCAAGACTTCTACTGGCCCGGAGTCTTCCAGGACGTCGCGAGGTTCGTCGCCCGTTGTCCCGAATGCCAGAGACAAAAAGTCTCCCAGCAGGCCCCTACGGGACTCATGTGTGAGAGAACGACCGAAGGCCCATGGATGACCGTCAGTTCCGACGTTATGGGACCATTTCCCCCCAGTAAGCGTCAAAATCAATTCGTGGTAGTCTTCCAAGATATGTTCACGAAATATATAGAAGTGAACCCCCTCCGTGACGCCACTGGATCGGCTATAATGGCCGCTTTCGATAGTCTCGTGATAAATAGATGGGGTTGCCCAAAGTATTTCTTATCGGATAATGCGAAACAATACGATAACTCGCACGTAAAGACGCACTTGAGTCAATTGGGTATTGTTTCCGCTCGGACCCCCCCCCCCCTACCACGCCCAGGCCAACCCAGTCGAGAGGGTTAATAGAACCCTCAAGACGATGATGTGCACGTTCCTGTCGCATGATCATCGCGACTGGGATGTGCATCTTGAGGAATTGACATTCGCTTTGAATACCGCGGTCCAATCATCGACCAAGATGACTCCCGCATTTCTTAATTACGGTCGTAACCCGGTAGCGGTTAGGAATTTGCGTACTGACCTCCCCCCTCCTCCGCTCACGCTCCCTAAGGATCCGGAGTTCTGGCGTGATCGAATGAGGAGGCTACCGTTAATTCACGATTGGGTACATCGTAATCTCGAGCGCGCCGCGACGCGCCAAGCGGAGTATTATAATCGGTCCCACCGAGAAGTAAAATACCAGGTGGGTGACCTAGTACTTCGTCGCATCCGTTTCCTTTCGTCGGGGATTCAAAATTTCGCGGCCAAACTCGCGCCCAAATTTAGTGGCCCCCACCGTATTCAACGGGTAATCTCTCCCGTAGTCTTTGAGCTCGACGACCCCGAGAGTCGTCGGAATCCACGGGCCCATATTAAAGATCTGAAACCGTATCACGCCCCCGACGAAGGAAGTCATTCTGCAAATGACCGCACCGTGTCGACGGACCCGCACGAAAACCCTCCTAGCCCTCGGTCGAAACCAGCCATTCCGAATACGGTGAGTACCGACCCGGTGCCGCGTCGCCATGGTCGACCTCCGAAACCAGCTAGAGAAATGCCCCCCTGTCCGAGTGAAACTCCACGTGCGCCACGCCACAGTGAGGCCCACCTCGCGACAAGGCCGCCGGAGACAGTCGAACCGACTTTCACTCGCAGGCGCCCCGGTCGTCCGCGTAGAGTGTCGACCCGGCGCGCGCCTTCCGCCCACCCACCACTATTAGAACGACGTTACGGTCTACGATCCCGTAGGACCTAACGGCTGCACTGGTACCCCGATGGTTTTCAAAAATGCCCCCTATGATAATACACTGATTTAAAGAGCACTAATGTACCATGTGTGTGGAAATAGCAAGATGACATTATGATGCTTGTGATACCCCCTTATCAATGTAGCGCCGTCCTTTGCGTTTCTGTTGGCCCGTTGCGATAAAACGTTGCGATAAAACTTTGCGATAAAACTTTGCGATAAACTTTGCGTTAAACTTTGCGATAAAACTTTGCGATAAAACTTTGCGATAAACTTTGCGATAAACTTTGCGGTAAACTTTGTGATAAACTTTGCGAGAAACTTTGCGAATAGTAAGAATTTACTTCATCTTTACTTTAAGAGGCTCCTAACGTGTTGAATATTGAGTTTGTCGTTCCCATATTACAAGTCAACCGATGTTGCATTCTTACTTCTCTATAAGATGCACTTAGGTCAGATTAGGTTAACTGGCACCTTTGACGCAAGACCTGTCCAGTTTTCGTAAAGACGTTTTTGTTTGAGTTATTTTCAATGATTTGCTGTATATCGCGTTCACCTCCCACATCTGCTGTCTCTCGCTCCGCGAAGTGACGATGACGCGATGACTACTACCCTCTTCTTCAACACGATTGTGTTTGGTTGCCCCTTGCGTTTAAGTTGTCCCTTCGGTACCAAAAATCCAGATACGTGTGCGCGCGGATGTATCATATTAGAATCGATCTTGCGCTCCTATAGTCGAGCATTTTTCACGTGAAGTCGATTCATTCCGTCGTACGGAACGTAACCGCGTTTTTCAATTTTCATTTGCGATTTGTGTCAGTCCATCGCCGTCAAATAGTAAATACGGATAAGAATTTTGTTTTGTTGTTACGACCTGTCGTCGTCAATCACGTTCCGATAGCTCCGGATAGCGATATTTCTGTGTTTCGATTGCAACTTTTACCCGTAGATTAGCCTACCTAATAAAAAGTCCCCGACGGGGGTACGTTACGATTGGATACACAAATTACATACCATTTTCTTTTTTTTGGTGTCGTGGCTCAGTACCCGATAATACCGAGTGAGTTCCTGTTGCGTGCCCCAGCGGTCGCCACGGAGGTAAGAAAAGTTGGATCGGCTGCGCTAAACCCATTTGTCGAGCGATTTCCGGAAATCGCAACCGTCCCTTAAAAATTTTCTTTTGTGAATTAGCACCTACTCACACTGAGTATGCGAGTAACTTTGATTTGCGTAAACTTACGGTTCTGTTCAATAAGTTGAAAGTCGCTAAGTCGTGACTAGTATTTCCTTTATTCGGGACCTACGCTAACTCGCGTAGGGTGCGAATTTAGAGCTTGGCTCGCGCCTAATTGTGCGGATTCTTAATTGATAGTTGGTCGTTGCAATGTGTTTTTGAAAAAAAAGTCGTCGTCCCATGGCGTCTTCGTTGAGCCATCGGTAGCTCTAACGAACGGACTTTCAGTAGATTTATTCAATGTCTGATGGTGCTAAGGTACGCTCAGATGGGTGGCAGTAGTGCATTGTGTCGAAAGCCGACTTGGGACTCGCGTAGTTTGAGTTATTCACTCGGTTTGCTTGACTTGGTATCATGTCTAGTCACTCCACCCATGCGTTACCTCCATACCGCACTAAATCGCGCATTTCGGTAACTTACGTTGGTTTTTACGCTAACCAACGCGACTTTATCAACCAACGGGCCCGTCTTAGACGACGCACGCCGTTGATATCTGCGAGCTTAATTCGCGCTGATTTGCGCATACATGGTGCTAAAGTCACGTTTTCGAGTACTTAAATTTCTGCGTCGCGATAAACCGCGGTCTTGTCGAGTCAATTTAATATCCATTTTGAGAAGAATACAGTCCAGGTATTTGCTGTCCCTCCGCGTCTTGTTGGCCCGGAAATTATCGTGCCTTTGTATACTATGCCATTGCAGATGCGCTTCACAGTGGCGTAAACGGTCTAGTGTAACACGATATCTCCCCCCCCCCCCCTTCTCTCCATCCTCCACGACGTCGTAGCTGATATGATGATTGTAAAGGTATGGAACTGGAAGAGGCGAATCCCAATCGTGCGATAGAAATTAAGGCCTAGTTATAAGTCACACTGTATCAGCCATATGGCAATTTTGCTATCCCGGGTGAACAGGGAAGTAACCCGTAGAATATGTCACATTTTTTTTAGTTATCGCCTAGTTGCGATTTTTGATTTTCTTGTATTTGCGACTTGACTCTTCGTAAAGAGTACGATTGCGATGTTTCGTTTTTCTTTTGGGTTATGAGTTGTGACGATGGTATATGTGTGACATATTTCTGTAGTATGGATTTGAGTGATGGGCAAACAGGATCTTTGCCATGTGCGGGCATGATCCTAAGTTGGTGTGATACAGCGTAGCGTTCGAACATGCGTCAGTGAATCTGCGTATTCACCATTTTAGTTTTTTTTTATCTCGTTGCGAATATGTTGGCAATTCGTTCCCAGTGGCGAAGGAGACGCCTCTGTTGGCTTTGTGAAGTATTCTAGATTTAAGTACAGTGCTCCCTAGTGACAATTTTCGAGGTGAACCGGTTTAGTGAAGTGATCCCAAGTGAAGTGCCTCCCAGGACGTTTAATATGACACTCATACACCCCTCTGTCGACGGTGTATTCGAGTCAGGCCCGGGGGTTTGTGACGTAGTCACAGATCGAGCCGTTAACTCTAACCGGGGAGAGCGCCCCGGGGGAATCCTTCCCCCTATTCGCCGCTGTTCTCGCCCGCCGTGCCGGGGATACGCTGCATAGAGGTTCATACCTCCCCGCCGTCGCTCCTCTCATCAGTCGCCGTCGGGAGTTCCTCTCCCACAGACGGATCCGAGTGACGCCGGGATTTGTCTCTCTCTCTCTCCGTCAATGGAGTCCGAGCCGATTGACTCGGTAGAGTATCTCTCTCTCTCCCTCTCGGAAGGAGAAATGGGTACGAGCAGGCGACGCGGCCGTCGCGCTTCTCCCCCCTTCTACGGATCATCCCGACATCAGGCCCCGAGGTGGCGCCACTCGAGGAGCATGGAAGAAGCGGACGATCGCGCTTCGAAGCAGTTCGCAGAAGTCATTCGAGCAGTCGAGAGAATTTTAGTACAGTCCTCATTGAGTGTTACAAGACGCGAGTCGGACAGTGAAACGTCTAGCGGATTGATTCAAAGTGTACGTGTGACGAGGGGTGCAGGATTAAATCCCCAACCACGAGGAGCCCCACCAACCGGAGGCGGACGCGCCCCAGGGAACGAGCTCCTCCATACCCTCACCGAAGACGACGATCCCGGCCTGCCACGGAGGACACCATACGTTAGGGACCTGCATCGCCCCCGACGAAGTGTTCAGCGACCAGTAAGTCGCCCATGGGGCCACCTTTCTTACGCGACTCCCCCGTTCTCCTCCTTTTTTTGGTGTTCGCGCAATTGTATCTTTCTCCGGTTATTTTCCAAGTAACGATCCCCGTAGCGCGATTAGAGCCCGCGCCATCTGTAATTGTTAAAATATTGTATCGCATTTACGGAAAATACAGTGGTCTTGCAAAAACCCTTGCGTAAACAAAAATTTATTTTCGTTTCCCCCTTCCGAGGAGGGGATTACAATAGGAATAAGGATTTTAAATCCCTTCGGGCGCAATTCTCACGCCGAAATTCCCATTTTTAAAATTAAAAATAGCAAACCCAATATAGCGGATCAAAAAAATTTACATTTAAATTAAACTCGAAAATCTCCGAGTACAGAGCTTTACTTAATTCAATGTAAATTTCAAAATTTTGCCAGCCATATTGGATCCGTCATTTTGAATTTCAGAATTCTGAGCTCGGATTCGTAATGATCGACCCAGAAAATCTCCAAATACAGAGTTTTGTCTGATTTAATGCAAATTTAAAAATTTTGTTTGCCATATTGGATCCGCCATTTTGAATTTCAAAATTCTGAGCTCGGATTCGTAATCAGCGACCTCGAAAACCCCAGTAAAAACTGTTTGCCCATTTTATTATGCGCACAAACTTGCATTAAACTCCATGCGCGCGTTTCGCCCGTTTTATATCAACGTGCGACTGGGCGAGAAAGAGTCAAATTCAGTAATTTAAAAAATATGAAGAAATACAAAATATGGGACTAATTAAAAATTAACGGAGCTGAGGGATATAACTCAGTTAGTTAGAGTATTCGACCGGAAATCGATAGGTCCCAGGTATCTGCCGAATGTTCTTCCAAGTTGCCCGTTATTTTTACTGAATTTTTCACATATTTTTGGGTTCTTCATATTTTTCATAGAATTAACATCTCAAGTCAGCATTTTTAACATTTCTCTTTAAAAGTGTTTTTTTTAAAGCCTCCTGAATCGAAATGTTTCCGATAGATGGCGCTTGGAAAATATTTCAACTATGTTGAAATGTTTGATTAATGCAATCACCACCAATTGCGTTGCAGTATAAAAAACTCCGAATTTGAATTTATTTGATAAAAATGATATATTTTTCATAAATGACCTGAAACGTCAATTTCTTGTTACTCTTCACACATATCGAAGAATACCGAACGCTCTGCCAATCCAGCCACCTAAGGCAAGCATGGCATACTACGACCAGCTAAGGGAAGGAGAACAGTAGCACAGAGGCAAGGAGAATCAATCGAAATTATTTATGCTTGTCTTACGCAAATAATTACACGGTGTATTTTCCTTTTATTTACACAGAATAGTGCAAGTTTGAAGCTCTCTAGAGACTGGAGGTAGACTTTTGGAGAAAATCCTGACTTTTCCATATCCTTTCTCTCGTGCGGCTTCCTTTATATTATCTCTAGTCCTAGTTTCTAACTTCACTTCATTCTTTGTAAGCTTCAGATCACATGGGTAGAAAAAGGTTTGGGAGGGTGGGTTTGTAATTGTTTTCGGAAGACAAGCTTGAATAATTTGGTTTGATTCTCCTTACAAGGTAAATCAATCTTTCCTTTAGTCTTCGCTTATCATCCTCAATAATTACATTGTGTAGATGATTAATAGTCTAATTTGCAACAGGTGCGCAAAGTGCATTTTCTCCACGAGCAGCGAGAGGAAGCACGAGTTGCCGGCAAAGTCACATAAGTGCATAAAGTATATTTAATGAGATCTATTTAGCATTTTTATATATTGTACTGATTTGCATGAGTATAATATATTAAAAGTTTGGGTTCATATTTATCTGCAACTAAATCTTTATCTTTTATGTCTTTACTTACATAAATCTGATAGTAGCTAACGGTCTAATATAAGCAATCAGCAACGTTTGCGAACAATTTGATTAACCCGCCGTTTTTCTAATTGGCCCCATATCAACGCCTCTTCTATACACCGCGAACGTAGCTGCATGCTTTGTTGAATATCATGCGTAGATATTTCTATATACTCCACTTTCTTTCAAAACGGTCTTCATCTATCTACTAATTAAATGCGTGATAGTTTTGGGCAGCGGTTCCTTACACGTTACGAATACAAATTTTTCATTTACCCGGAGCAATAGTAGAAGCTTTTTCCTTGTAGTGCCTTTCAGGATTCTTTTCATCTTCTAGGTTTCTAGAAAAAAAGGAATATAGGACAGACTTGTGAATATTAATAGATGAATAGGATCGTTTCTCTTCCTTTAATTTCGAAAGTTAATTGATAATCTTTTTGAAAATGTATTCAATTGGATTACCACCACGTTTCTCGAAAAGTTGCCATCACTTTTGAATTACATTGCCATATTGTTTTAAGGTGCTTTCTACGATTGAATCAATCATAGTGGGGATATTACTCTGTGGGATCTTTCTGCTTTGCCACATTTTCGAAATAGCTTCCCTGCAACCAGGAAAAGGCCCGCAAAATGAAGAAAAAATGTAATCTTTTTGGGGAGCGAAATATAACGCATTTACTTGAACCGCCATCTACATACGTAGTTGCCGCTCTGTTTCTCCATTCAACTAAGGGCAAAAGCCGAGTAAGCAAAGAGTGGCGACACGTCCAAGGGCGCCCGGGGGAAAACGCTCACCAAACACCAGAGGAAGTATGGCCATCAAACTACAACAACGAGGAAACACAATTTCAGAATATCCAGCAGCCAGCAAAATTACATAGGTGAACCAAGGAAGGAAAGAAGATTTTGCCTTCTCTCCGATCGGTATCGTTCGTGTTTTTTTTATATGTATAATCCGTTTGTCGTCTATCGTTTCAGATAATGTATATTTTTTTGTAACTTATATTCGCGAAAAATCTTCCGCCATAAATGTCGTGAAAGTTGTTTTAATCGTCAAGTTTTTATTTCCTTTCTTTTATATGATAGACTCGATATTTTTATATATTATAAATTTTATTCTTTTGACACAAAATTCTAGGTGACTCGCGTATTTATTCGTATGAAGATTGACAAAAAGAAACTGGACGATTAAAGAACGATCATGCTCGCGTATTTATTCCGTTTTCGTTGAAGTAATAACGACATTTGTAATGACTGAATTGTTTAATTATTGACAATTCGCAACAAAATAACGGCAACATATGACTGTAAATGCGAACAAATATATTCCATGTGATGCCCAGCAATAAAGAATAAATAATTATATATTCATATATATATATGAATATCTATGTATGTTTTGTAACTGAAAATCAATACATAAACAAGCAAACCTTTCATTATTTAATGATTTATTTAATGATTTTAAGTTACACGTTGCAATTATAAAATCATCTACATAAACCACAATTACTTTTTCGTTATCGACATAACCCACAAACGTACAAGGATCTATATCAGTACTTTGTTTAAGCCTGTACAATGTTTTTTTTAATAAACAAACGTTATTTTCTTGACCATAAAATATAACTTTGAGGTGATATGAAAATATCATCCGATAATTTGCCTAGCACATACCGGGTGAATTTTCCGAGGTGAGACATAGTCAAACTAATGTTATAGCCAGCAGCCAATGAGAAGCGAACATTAACCGAGTACTTATACGAATAGACCAATGGCGTGAAAGTTATGGATTGTCTTTTTTGCATAAAAAGAAACCAAATCGATATCATATTTATGGATTTCGAAAGACTACGATTTCTTATAAATGTCGCTGCGTTTATCGCTTCTCCCCATAAACTCGCTGGTAATCTACTTTGCAAAAGCATACAACGCGACATCTCGACCAACGTATGATTAGCTCTCTCAGCTACGCCGCCGCTTTGCTGAGGAGTATATTAAAAGGTTAATTTTTGTCTTTTTATGCAATTACTTGCAAGAAATAGATTAAACTCATTCGATAGATACTCTTTGGCGTTATCCGTTCTAAGTTTTGTTATTTTCTCGCCCGTTTCTCTCTCGGCCTGATACATACAATTGTTAAATGCATCTAAAACACCTGAATGATTTTTTAGAATTTTTACCCTTATCATACGTGAAAAGTCGTGGATAAAAGTAACAAAATATTTTCCCTCGCCAGGAGAATTAGTTTCAAACGGACGCATATATCATAGTGAATAATTTGAAGTACACGTTCAGCACGAGTATTTAACGAATGAAATGACAAACGCGATATTTTACATACTTTATAAACATCAAAGTTAAAATCCTCGTGTTTCGATTCAACTTTTACTCCATTAACCGCCGAATTATTGCTGAATCTATAAACATCATTTATGTACAAATGTCCTAACCGTTGATGCCATTTTAGTATATCGAAACATTGCCGCCTCTTGTTTATGGGTTTCAACAACGTGTACCGGTTTCAGCGTCTTATTACTGTAATCGTCATTGAATCAATCTTTGCTTTTGAAATCGTCATTGAATTTTCTTTCAAAACCAACGCTTTATCCTTTTTAAACAATATATCGTAACCTTCATCCATGATTTTACTGACAGACATTAAATAATTTTCAATCCCGGCACATACAATACGTTTCTGATCGCGACGGAATTTTTTTGATTAATATTTTTAATTACATATTTTTCAGTACCTATACCTTTGGAGCACGTAGCTTCATCAAACGCAGTACGCAAAGATAGGTTGTAATTTTCATCGATGCTGATAAAATATCCCTTCTTACTGCACAGGCGAGATGTTTCCTCGCTGTCAAGATACCGCTCGTTTTCTTTTAATTGATTCGATAAAAGGTCCCGGCACAATTCCTCACCTATTACTTGATTTATTTCGTGCATATGCAGCATCACTTCTTGAGCGTTTTCGCTTCGATTATTTTTTGTCTTTCTATGCCAACAATTTTTCGCAGTATAGCCTGGCTTATAACATATATAGCATTTAAAATAACCTTTTGAGCGTTGATTGAATGCCTTTTGGTTTTCGTCTTATTTACTATCTTTATTTTGATGCGCTTAAAGCTAAAGCTTTTTCATCTTCCTTTACCCACTCTGCTAGATCTGATCCTTCTTTTATTTTGACTTTTTTTCTTCTCCATTCGCGCATTTCCGAAGACCATTATATATTAACACACTTCTCATATGAAGTTTCCAAGTTTCATGATTATTGTCTGTGAGTTTTTTAATTTGCGGCGTCCCGCTAGCCATTATTCTACTTTGAAAAGAAAAATCTGTTCACTCACAAGTTACACAATATGCAAACTTTATTTTATCAAAGAACATTACAACATATATACTTTTTAAAATGTTCAGTGCGCCCATACCCTGTTGCGAATAATAAGATTATTGCAGGTGGATATAGTGTTTATTTATTATACAGTGTCCGCCAAAAGTCCCGGGACGGCGAAATATCTCAGCAGGAGCGCATTTTTTGGAAAAATGTTTCAGACAAAAGTTGAAGGATTTTTCTCTGGCTATTCAATGGTACCATTGAATTTGACCTCGAAGATTATTTCGAGGTCAATTTTTTTTTTTAAATGGAAACCCAAAGTTTGTTTCGTGGATTCGGAAAGACCACAAAATTTCTGAGAACTACTTGGAATAGCCAACATCGATTTAAATTGATTGCAGAGTGCGACGCGGACATTTTGAAATTCAAAAATCAAATTACGCATAAATGTTCATGTAAATCATTAATAGACGTAACAGGAAACTGCTAATCGGTTAAAAGAGTTTTCAGAGTGCAATATCATTGTTCCGGGTGGAAAATATGAAACTTTTCATTTCCACATCCGATATGTTTATTTTGATTTGAACCGTGATTTTAGTGACTCGCTTAAACTAACTCAATTTGCTAGTGAAAATGGTCTGCATATTATACCTTTTAACAATACTTTTCATAGTAAGTCTGCAGAATCTTGGATTGATCACCGTCTTGTAGACAGCCGCGATATTGTACTATATACAACGCAGTACAATTTACCGTTCGTATGGCCATGATTTAATCGAAATTAATTATAAAGGTCTAACCAAAATACCTATTAAGTCGATAACGGCGAGGGACTTTAGAAACTTTAGCTGCCCACTTTTGGTTAACGATCTTGAAAATTGTGACTGGAGTGATTTTGCTGAACCAACGAGTAACAGTAATGAAATTGTCGCGACTCATCTCCTCAAGGCTCTTATCTGCTTTTGATCTGCATGCGCCTTTAATAACTTTCGTACTGAGACACAAACCTGCACCGTGGGTCACTTCAGAACTTAGATCGTTGAGACATGAACGCGATAAAATCTTAAAAGCGTATCGTAGAACACTTGACGCACGGCTTAAAATACGTTTACTTGAACTCTATAAACGAAATAGAGATGCCTGGAGAGCAGCACGATCTTGCTATTATTACAATCGATTATCTGGTGTAAGGTTCACTACAGGAAGCATGTGGGAGGAACTACAAAATTTGGAGTTGATTTCTAAATCTAACATCCTTCCTTCATTATGTTGCTCTGCTGATGAAATAAATAATTATCACGCCTCACTTACATTAAATTATTGTGGCATTTAACAAAATATTTTCAGCAAGGCATTCGATCTTGTCGACCATGAACTTCTTCTTCATACTTAACTGGAAGAACCCAAGCTGTACTAGACAGTAATGGTGAGTTGTCATCGTGGAGGTCCACTAATGCGGGAGTACCACAAAGGTATGTTCTTGGACTCGGAGGGCACTGCACTCATCTGTATTTTAGTTTAAATCAATTTAATCTGCCGAAATTTAAATGTACACGGCTTTATTTTATTTGAGTTGTTAAGTTTAGGTAATTATGTAATTAATATCATAGAAAACAGTAGTTAATGTATGAACTACAGTCTATTTTCGAATCTACCGAAATTTGTTATTTCCGCATTCCTCAAAGTATAAGTTACATGTTCAGTTACATGCTGTAATATACTTATTTATACGAAATATATATCGATAAATCTTTGCATTGCCTATGTTTCTAATGAGTTGGTTGGCCAGAGAGGTGAACTCCTCAAGCCAAAGTGAATAAATAAATAAATAAATACCGTATAACATTTTTACACTGTTTTGAATGCCACCGGGGGCTTTAGCATTACCAAGATGTACCGCGTGGAGTTTGCACGGTCGGGTATACATCTCTTCGGGGTGCTTTGTTCAGCTGGTTCCCGTCGCCGACAGGTGTATGCGTGCGTGTGCGCGTCCGTCCGTGTGTGCGCGTCCGTCCGTCCGTGTGTGTGTGTGTGTGTGTGTGTGTGTGTGTGTGTGTGTGTGTGTGTGTGTGTGTGTGTGTGTGTGTGTGTGTGTGTGTGTGTGTGTGTGGGTGGGTGTGGGTGTGGGTGTGGGTGTGGGTGTTGGTGTGGGCTATTTTCGATTGAGCTATTCATAATTTACGCTGAAACTGATATCCTTTTACTATTTGGCAATATCCGAAACGTGTGCAGAAATTCTCCACAGGCTTTTTTAATAGTATTCGGAGAAATAAGTAACCCAATCTTCCAGGTTATTGGGTTTTGGGTAATAAACTTTACTTTTTAGATAGCCTCAAAGTAAATAATCGAGCGGCGTTAAACCGGGTTACTGTGCTGGCCACTCAATAGCTTCTCTTCTACCAATGAGATTTGGAAATATCTCATTGAGATAGTTTCGCACTGCTGCACCGCAATGCGGTGGGTCTTTCCCGTTGAAACCAAACATTGTCGAAATCGTCGCCGGCTTTGTCAGTTATAGATGGTATTATTTGATTTCTTAGCATTTCTTCATAAACAACGGCATTCAAATTGCCATCTATAAAAAAATGGCCCAATTCAAGTATTATTGTAAATTCCGGCCCACACAATCATTTCCCCAGGATTTTGCGTGTGTGCGTCAAGAGCCCAATCAGGGTTCCCATCGGTCCAAAAATGACAATTTTGACGGTTCACTTCGCCGTTGACTGTAAAAGTTGCTTCATATGAAAAAACGATATAGAACAGGAAATCAGACTGCTGCTCTATTCGTGTCATCATCATTTAATTGTTGAATACGGTGAATTTCATAAGGATGAAACTTGATAAATTGTAGATTCCTGCGAACAGAAGTTGCTCTAATTTCAAGTTCCTGCGATGCTTGACACACAGAGAGTCTGTGATTCTCCATGAAAGCTTGTACAACTTCCAATGCCTTCTCTTCTGTGGTTTCACTTTTCTGTCTTCCAGATTTTTCATGATTTTTATTTGTTCCTGTATCCTCGAAACGCCTAATTGTACGTTGAACCGTCGATATTGAAATACCGTTACCTTGATTACGAAAAGTATCATTGAAGAGTGTCTTCACTTGATCATACGATCTTTGTCGGTCACCCCATCCTCTCATCATTAAAATACTTACCCGCTCTCTTTCTGAAAGCTGTGCCATGATTACTCACAAATGAGAAATAAATCAAATGTTTCTTTTTTGAAGTCGCCTCGATGGACTGCCGAAACGAAGTAAGTAAAACACTACTTTATGAAAAACAGTAAATTGCGATGCCTAAAGCATGAAAATGTCACAACAGTTATAGGAATGATACGTCCACTTGGTCAAAGAGCCAGTTACGCCAGAAGCACGCAGATTTTAATGAAGAAGAGAATGAGGCTTAGAGAGTGTCGAAAGAAAATGTGAATAAATACATAAAAAAGAAATTTTTGTTATCTTCCGATTTCTTAGATTGTGACATAATATTCATTTTCTACGCACGTTTCGGATATTGCCAAACACTAAACGGATACCTGTTTGAGCATAAATTATGAACATCGAAAATAGCACACACTGGTACTATTAAATAGCCAGGGAAAAATCCTTAAACTTTTGTATTGAAAATTTTCCACGAAAATATCCTATCGCTGAGTTAGTTCGCCGTTACGGGAACTTCTAAGTTTCACCTAGAAATAACCTTGACTATAATATCGGTCATATCATATTCGGACGTAAAATTTTGTGCTCTTTCCGAATACGTGAGAAAAAATAAGGGTTTTCATTTAAAAAGCACACTTGACCTTGAAATAACCTTCAAGACCTAGAGTCTTCTTTTCGGAGGTATGTGCGCCTTCGCTATTCTACCAATATTTCATAGTCTTTTGCGTGGTGATTCTCTCAAAATTGGAAGCAATGAAACAATATACGTGATAAACTGAAATAAATAAATATAATAATAAAAAAATATGTTATGAAGGTTAAAACTCACTTAATTGATTCAAAATAACTAAAAACACAATAATTCAATATTTATTCTTAAGTCCCGATTCGCCATACTTACTCGAAGTAGGCGATCCTCAGGTCGTGAAAGGGCGTGAAACCACACGGGTTGACTTTTCACATTGGATTGGTGAGTGGAGGCGCCTGCTCTGAACAGGTGGAAGGAAGAGAAAGAAAAACTAGAGCTATTACAAATTGAAAATCTGTTTTTTTATTTATATTTTCTTTTGTATTTACAAGAATTAGAACGAGGTTGTGGGAGAAGTTTATTTGGTTTGATGAGTTGATAGTGTGTTAGAATAAGTGAAGTAGGCAAATGACGGGAAAACTTTACGGGGGAACGAGAGAAGGGTTATGAGCAGTGGTGGTGAAAGATGGAATGGATGGAAACTCGGGCGGAGTGTCGTGGGGGCGAGGGGACTGGGAAAACGAACTGAGGTTCGTTTCGAATACGCTGCTGGCTTGCTCGCGAAGGCGTTTCCGTTCACGAAAATAGCCTCGCTTTTTACGTGATGGCAATGAAATAAAAACAAAGAGAACGCAAGGTTAACAAAAAATCTTTTTTTATAAATATTTTGAATTATGTTTATATAAAAAAATTATAAAAAATGAATTACAAAATAAACGGGGTACCTACAAGTCCCTACTGACTCCCGTGGCTGCATCCGATCACCCAAAAGGGCTCCTGTATAAACTGACGTGATATAAAAATGTTTAAGGAACAAAAAGTTTCATTTTTTAATTATCTATTGGCTGAAATTTTTTCAAATTTTCAGAAGGAAATTTTTTTTAACCGAATTTTGTCGACTATAACATTTTTTGTGTAACAATCATTTCCGGATGCAAAGTTGCATTTAAACTATGCTCAGTTTGCGATAGAATATTTCATGTATAGGATTTATAAATGAACAATGAACTTTATTTTAACATACATAGAAAATATGAACATTTGTATTCGTGTATATATGTACATATTTATTAAATTTTGTTTCTTCAAAACAACCGCCACGCGCTTTTGTTTATATATATGGGTCATTCCAGCCAACTTTTCAATAACATTGCGCATGGGAGTCGGCTGATTTTCCCGCCGATTTTTTATGTTATTTTATATATATAAATTGGTGACAAATGTCCAATTTCGCGATTTTCGAAAATTGACCTAACTTTAAAGAGCTATAACTTCGGTTCTACTAGGTAAAATTGAATGAATAAAAAAGGAAAATAAACGTTTTTTCCAGACAACCGAAATGAGCCCAATATGGCCTTCAAAAATACAAAACTCATAGAGTAGTAAATGATCAAAGATAACATAAAAACCGACCAAATTCGCGGTCACATTTTGTTTTGTATAAACCATCTATTGCATTTTAATAAATCAATATATTTTTTTCCCAAAAGTAGACAAAAAGATGAAAATTTTCTTTTTTATTTGTTCGAATTGGTCCAATAGAAAGCCTTAATGAATTTTTTAAAAACAGGCGTTTTTTGCCCTTTTTTAAAAATTCACCACAGTGTATCTCGTGCCGTAGGGCACATAAAGGGCTAAAAAATGGTGGAGAGCCTTCTTTCAGTATGTAATTTAACATAAAAAATCGGCGGAAAAATCAGCCGACCCCCATGCGCAATGTTTTTGAAAAGTTGGCTGGAATGACCCATATATATATATACAGGGTGGCCGATTTATTTGAAGACGTAGAAATATCTCGAGAACTATGCACAGAATCAAAAAAGGTGTGGGATGAAAGTGATTTGGGTCCTTATTTCATTGAAGGTAATTTGAATAGAACAAAATATCGAGATTTCCTAGAACAAGAAGTACCATTACTACTTGAGGATGTTGCTATGGACGTCCGACGGACAATGTGGTTTCAGCATGATGGTTGCCCAGCACATTTTTCAAGAGTAGCAAGGGAAGTACTAGACCGTGATTACAATGGTCGGTGGATTGGTAGAGGTGGCCCCATTAATTGGCCGGCGGGGTCACCTGATTTAACACCTCCGGATTTCTTCCTATGGGGTTACCTAAAAGGTAAGGTTTATGAACAAGTACCAACGACTCGTGAAAACATGGTGGAACGCATAAGAACTGCTTGCGCAGAAATTTTTGCAGATATGATACTATCCTTTATAAAGTCATTTGAAGAAAGAATAAATAAATGCATTGAAGTGGAAGGTCAGCATCTCGAACACTTACTCAAGTAAGTGAACAGTGAGAGGCAAGGGGACTTACTTAAAACAAGCACCCCAAAGGGAACAGAAAAATACTACGTCCAGGTCGTTTTTCCTGGGTAACGCTAAATGTATTTTTTCCCGGCTTTGTTACAATGACCGTATTCCATATCCGCTACGCGGGGCGAAAGTTGTCAATTCCGTTGTCAAATGCTATCATGCACATTTCAAAGTTAAACGCTCGAGGACACGACATTTTTACCGATCACTGATCTCCCTAACCGTTTCCAATGTGAAAATGCCAATTAAAAAGTATTTGTAGTGAAAAAATTTGATTTTTTTGCGAAAATGTTTCATCTAAAATTTGTTGAATTAGTTGTTAATGTCAAGAAATATTCCGAAAATCTAGGTGAAATTTGTGTCCTCTTGGGCGTTAATGGGTTAAACTTCTGTTGACTTCAATTACATTATATTGAAGTATGTTCAAGGTCTAAAGATCAGGATAATCATACCCTATTGCGTATTAATAGTATTAATAATATTAATAGTAGTATATCGGTAGTGTTGATGAAGCCTTGGGCAATTACAGCCCGTACAGCAAAATTATAGGTAAGTAAGGCTTTTCTATCATAAGCATTGAGTATTTCTCTCAAAACTTAAATTTTGAATTAAATTGATTGAAAAAAAGGAAGAAACTTCATACCCGGAGTAAAAAGATTGACTATTCGACATGCATGGGTAGAAATGTGGCTAATTCAGACCTGTTCCTAAATAATCTAGCTATCTGTTTTTTCTTTATTCGTAGTCAACATTATTCTCATTACATTTTCTGACATATTACTTTGTTTTAAGAGTTCCTTTATTGTGAAGAAATAATGAATGCTGTTTAAAAAACGGACGACAATTTTTTAGCTGTTACACAAATTCTTGTTTTTTTTTCGTACTGAAATTTATATTATTCAGGTGCAGTTAAATATTATGAATCAAATAATGTAATTGGTATAAATTATATGATCAATATTTTTTAATTGACTGATTTTATCAGACAATGAACAATTAACAATAAGTTAAAAGCAATTATTTATAAAATTGAACTGATTTTTAGCTCTTATTAAAATTACATAAAAAATTAAAATATAATATGTAACTTTTTATTCTCCCCCTAGCTGTCTCAGGACCTTGTCGCTGGTGGGGGAGCTTGTGAGCAGCCGCTCGCCTCTCGATAAATCTACCAGTGGAGACCACTTTTGTGGGCCTCCAGTGCATTATCGGGCTCCCCGAGGACTATGACCCCTGCAGGGGTCCGATCTCAGAGGTCCGAAGGTGATCCTGGGTACTATGACACGGTTTTATGTGTCCGATCCTAGGCGTCAGAGGAGTGGAGGCATCTTCACAGGTCCTTCCATGGGCTGTGACATTGAAAGGGTTTCCGAGCTTGGAGGATCACCTAGGCAACCTGGGGACTATGACACTCAGGTTGCGAACCCAGTGTACCCATCCGGTGCGGCTTTGACTGCCCGGTGGGCATATTCCAGCTGGGTCGGTAGGAGGGGGTTAGAAGACTACTTCCCTAGCTACTCGTGGGAATAAAATGAATGACACTAGCATTAACTCACCCAAAAAACCCACGGACGGCTTGGGGACCATGGTGGTCGAAACGGACGCTTCGGCAAGAGAGTGTGACGGCCCAGGAGTCGCCGACGGTTAAAATTAGAAAAAGACCCTGCGGAGCTGTAAAAAGAGGCTCCGCAAAAAAAGAGAGCGCCTAGAGGCCGCCAATGGTGGTCCAGGTGCTAACACCAACACCGGGGCGAAAGAAACTCCGAAGACGGGGGGGGGGGCATCCACAGGAGACTCCCCCGTCGGGGCAGAAACCGTTCGAAAAAAGTAGGGGGGGGGAGGAGCGAACCAAGCCTGTTTTAGACAGGGCCATGGGTTCCGGTCTTGCTGTCGCCCAGCGGGCGAACACCCTTACTCTCGTCCTGGTGAATGAGGATTACTCCGATGCCGAGCTGACAAAGGTGCATCTCGATTCCTTCTGCCGGGTCTTCTCGAGGCGTGCTGAAAAGCTGCCAGAGGAGCCATGGCCGAAGATCGAGGCTTTCTTTGCAAGGCCGGGGCCATCACGAACATCCCGGCAAACCATGCAACCAGAGACCGTCTCATGGCTGAACTTACGGCCGAGGGGAGCCCCTGGAAGGTTCCAAAGATCAGGACCGGGGAGGTTGAACTCCTCCAAAAGATGCTGAAGGCTACAGCCTGGATTCCAGATGAACCAGGGGATCCGGCGGTAATACTTCGGCGTCTGGGTTGGTACAACCCCTCGTTGAAGAAGTCGTGCATGGAGGGTTATCCGTCAGCCGGCGCCTTCAGCCAAGGCTCCAGCATGTGGGCAGCAAGGCGGTACAAAAATGCTGCTGGTTATCCAGATTCCGGAAGCCCAAGCAAGGGCGCTCGCGGCCCTTGATAATCGGCCTTACTGCCGGTGTACCCAGGTGACATTCACATTCACCGGAGGCACCGGCCAGTAAGTGCCGATCATGGTAAAAGAAGAGGCGCGACGTTTCACAATGGCGTCCGGGCAACTTCAGTTTACCCAGATTAACTTGCACCATACCAAGGGCGCCTCTGCTTGTTTACAGAGGAGCATAGCTGTGGCGCACACAGGCATAGCGCTAATCCAAGAACCTTGGATTGTCAAAAATGCCATTAGGGGGCTGGGGGCTTTCCACTGCTTTAGCAAAACAGGGGCGGTCAAACCCAGGGCCTGTATTCTCACCAAGGGAATCAACGCAGTTCCATGGATGGATCTGAGTAACGAAGACCTAATGGTGATAACGATCAACACAAATGAGTTGGGGAAAATAGCAGTGGCCTCAGCTTACTTCCCATATGATGGGCCTGATATCCCCCAAGGGAGGTAAGGAAACTGGTGAATCATTGCAGGCAGAAGGGGCTCCCCCTACTGATAGGCTGTGACGCGAATTCACGCCATCAGATATGGGGCAGTACCGACATTAACGAAAGAGGACAGGCGCTGCTGGAATATATGGTCAACACCGACCTGAATATCCGCAACACTGGCAGCACCCCAACCTTTCGCAACGCTATCAGAGCTGAAGTGCTGGACCTCACACTCTGTAGCAGTAGCCTCCTTCATAGGATTAAAGATTGGAGGGTTAAAGATGATCTGTCACTGTCGGATCACATGACGATTGTATTTCATCTGGCGGCTGATGTAAGCGCCAATATGAAATTTATTAGAAACCCCAGATGTACAGACTGGGAGGATGTCAAAAGAGACCTATGTGTAGCCTATGGGCTAAGATCAAGAATCCTCTGGCACTAGAGAAAGCAGCCAAGGCGTTCAGTGCAGCCATCAAATATGTCTTCGAGAGAAACTGCCAGGAAACCCCTGTCAGGGACAGGAGGCTGAGCTGGTGGAACCGCAGCCTGGAGGCTAAGAAGGTTAACACTAAAAAGCTGTTCAGGTTAGCCAGGAAGAGGAATTATCCCCAAGCCTGGGACAGCTATACTATAGCAAGAGATGACTTCAGAGATGCAGTCAGGAAAGCCAAGAAGGACAGCTGGGAATCCTTCTGCTCGGAGGTCGAGAAGGGACCTCCGACAGCCAGGCTTGGAAAGGTTCTGGCGAAGGACCCGGCTGCAATCATGGGAGTACTAAAACTGCCAGATGGCACCAGTACGACGACGGACGCGGAGACACTGGACTGCCTGATCCGAGCCCACTTCCCGGGCTTTTATAGGTCTGGGAGTGGGAAGGGGGAGTCGAAGACCTGAACCGAGCCGTTCCCGGCACGGGAGGTGGGATGTCCAAGGTCCGCAGAAAACTTGGTCGCCGAATCGCTCGGGAAAACGTCACCCCCGTGAGGATGAGGTAGGCCGTACACTCCTTTAGTCCGTATAAGTCACCGAGGACAGACGGAATTTATCCAGCTCTTCTTCAAAGAGCTGGCGATATGATCATAGGACCACTTATGAGACTAACTACAGCTAGTCTCATCCTGGGCCATGTGCCTAGTGCATGGCAGGGTGTCAAGGTGGTTTTCCTACCTAAAGTAGGGAGATGCGGTTATGAATCGCCCAAGGACTTTAGACCAATCAGTCTAACGTCGTTCATACTAAAGTTAGTAGAAAGACTCGTGGATAGGTACATGAGAGAGACGGTCCTAGCACGATGCCCACTGCACGGGAGCCAACATGCCTACAGAACGGGTCTCTCCACTGAGACGGCACTGCATCAGGCTGTCTCACTGATTGAGACCCAGCTGGAGAACAAGGGCTTCGCAGTGGGCGCTCTGCTGGACATTGAGGGGGCCTTCAATCACACCGCGCGAGGAGTGATAAGGAGAGCCCTCAGGACGCCCGACACATCGTAACCAATCGCGGACTGGGTGGACCACATGCTGGCGAATCGTAGTCTGCGAGCGGAGAAGGGTGATACGAAAATCCGGGGCTACATTGACTCCGGATGTCCACAAGGAGGGGTTCTTTCGCCACTACTATGGAATATGGTGATGAATGAACTCCTGGTTGGAATTACGGAGCTTGGACTAGACATCACGGGATATGCGGACGACGCCCTGGTAATTGCCAGAGGGCCGTTCTTGAGTTCGCTGACAAGTTTCATGCAGCGTGCACTTACATTTGTGGAGCACTGGTGTCAGGAAACGGGGCTCTCTATTAACCCTAGGAAAATAGAGGTGCTGGTGTTCACCAGAAACTACAAATGGGACCGTGTCTGTCCGCTCACTCTGTCTGGACACAGACTAGAGTACGCGGAAACAGCCAAATACCTCGGGGTGACTCTAGACAGCAAGCTTAGCTGGAAGAAACATCTGAAAGACAGATTTGCCGGAGTCACAGCTTCCCTATGGCTAATGAGACGGACCAAGCCCGCTACTATGCTATGGATATAGCAAGGTTAACCTATGCTTCACTGGCCTGGTAGAATAGGTCCACTATGACTACATCTGTCAAGGACCTAGAGAAAGTGAGAAGGCTCATACTCCGGAGTATCACGGGCGCTGCGAGGTCAACTCCCACGGCGGCACTGGGTGTTCTCCTGGACATAGAGCCCTTTCACATAACCTTCAAGCCGAAGCTGCAAAGGCCTGGCGCAGGATCAAAGTAAAGAGTGGGCACAGGAGCTCTGTCAAAGGAACAGGACCTCTGGATGCCTACTTTCGTGGTAGTGACTTAGACGAGATCGCAGATCGCACGTCACTCCGCTATCTTTTTGACAAAAAATACAAAATCAGTCTCCGGACCAGAGAAGACTGGAAAAGCAACCATGCGACACTACTCAACGGTAACAACTGGTTCGCAGATGGGTCAGTTGGGGCGCGGGGGAGTGGAGCAGCGGTATACAGAGGAAGAGGTGGGAAATGGTCCATATACCCTTTGGGAGCCTACACCACTGTTTTGCAAGCAAAACTAATGGCTATCATTCAGTGTTCCTATCCATTTTTTCTGATAGCAGGGGAGCCTTACAGGCCCTCAACAACTTTAGTATAAGGTCAGGACTAGTCTGGGACAGCTACCAGTCCCTGAATAGACTAGCTGCGAAAACCCGCGTCACGCTGCGCTGGATCCCAAGCCACTGTGGATTCAAGGGCAACGTTATTGCAGATAAGCTAGCCAAACTGGCAGCAAAAAAGAACTTCATTGGCCCCGCACCCGTGGTGGGCGTCTGCAAAAACCTCGCTTGGGAAGCATTGCGGACGAGGGTTGCGCTCGAACATCAAAGGATATGGGGTTCCACACCGGGATGAAGGCAAGCCAAACTTTTATTGGCGACAGCTGGCCCTGCAGATGGAAACCGGTATTCCTGAGTGCCAAAAGATCGGCGGACAAAGATTTGGTGGCAATAATCACTGGGCACGGGGAACTCCGGGGACATCTCCACAAAATAGGACTGGCAGACTCGACGGCCTGTCGGTACTGTGGAGAGGCGAACACATTCTTTGTGAATGCCAGCCACCACTCGACATAGAGTGAAAGGGACGGAAAAACCTGCACTGACAAGGCAGGATATTACCTCTATGGAAGCTGCGACCATGGCCGCGGTCTGGATGGCTATGCGCCGTGCCACATAAAAGGAGATCATAGGAGGAGTGCAAAGGGACTACCCAAGCACTCAGGTTTTCGATCTGTGTGACCAAACCAACTCTAATTTTAAATTATTATTTATTAACTTTTTGTTAGTAAACTTGTGTCAGGAGTCGGGAAGGGAAAATGTAATTACAGAAACGGTTCACCCTCCGCTACTACATATTTTGCGCGCTCGCTGACGAAAAACGGCTCTTTGTCAGGTCAAAATCAGTCTCTATATTTAAGTATAACGTATGAACTAAAAGAAACTGGAATGAAACATAAGATTTTGTAACAAGAAACACAATTTATTAGGGCTTGTTTCTGAAGTCAAAAGCGAATTTCACCATGACTCAAACTAGATTACTGAAATTAAATTACTGAATTTAATAACAAAAACATGATTACAGTGACAGGGTCTGGTTAGTTAAGGGTGTTAAAGCGGATAATAAAAAAGTCATAAAACGCAGAAGTTCCAGATTAAAGGTCTGATCCGATGCAATAAACAATTTTAAACGAAAAAACCTGCTAAACCAAAATATTGATTTCCAATCAACTATCAATATACTCTCTAGATCACCAACCGTCTTACAGGAATCACCAACAAATTAATAATTCCTGCTCCTTTTTCCACTTTTTAATTCATGATTCTTTTGATCTCCCAATACATAATTGCCGTGGGAGGGAATTTCCACGCATGGACATATATTCTAGATTCATATTGTAGGTGCGAACACTTACTCAACGATCCATAACCCGAGTTGGCCAGGCGGCCTTTCGACTTCAAAATGAATTCCCGTGGTTTACAATTATCTATGAAAGTAAGATCACGCAGCGATTCTCCTGTATATATATATATATATATATGTACATCTGGGGACTTTTGGTATTTGTAAGGACGGTCCCCATAAGGAAATGTTACGTAGTGGTGTTTATGCAAACCGCGGTGTTGGGAAGCTCAGTGCAATCTCTTTGGATTAGGTTTTTCTTCTTCGGCTGGAAGGTCTGTCCCTACCCCCCCCCCCCCTACGCGCATCCCGGACACACCGCACATTCGGTATGGGGCCTTAACGGTGGAGAGGGGTTGCAACGAATGAATTCCGACTCGAGGAAATGGTAATATCCGATGTTCTCATTAATACCGCATCGGAAGATACATATATACTAGGGTGTTTCAAAAAATGCACATTTCCAAAAAACGGTACAGTGGTAATCGCTAGAAAACAAAAAGTAAAATATTTTCTCTCTTGGCAAAAATCGATTAGAGGACGTTTAGACCGCTATAGAGAGAGAGAGAGAGAGAGAGAGAGAGAGAGAGAGAGAGAGAGAGAGAGAGAGAGAGAGAGAGGGAGAGAGAGAGAGAGGAGAGGGTGGGAGAGAGAGAGAGAGAGAGAGAGAGAGAGAGAGAGAGAGAGAGAGAGAGAGAGAGAGAGAGAGAGAGAGAGAGAGAGAGAGAGAGAGAGAGAGAGAGAGAGAGAGAGGATAGAACGTTTAAAAATGTATTTATGGAATTACTAAGCGACACTGGATTTAAATTTCACACATACTGAGATATCCGTAAAATAATCGCTGTACAAGAATGTATCTGAGCAGACCATATGTACGCTATTCCCTACGATCGTCATCAACATTAAACTTATGTAATATTATTATTGCGATGGAAATAATTTATAAAGCTTCATATTTACCTCTTGATTTGTTAATGGCGTTGAAACTGGTGACGATATCGAAGCGGTTGATGATAATGAAGAAGGCGGAGGAGGCGGAAGTTCCGGTGGTTGGGATAGTGCTTGAATTTCATTCGTCGTAGGCATTCCTAATGGTCTTATGCCACCTAAACCATCTTTATCTGGATCTGGCAACTCTCCTGGCGTTACAGTTTTTTCTTGAACAAAACTGTCAAATAGTAGTTGGGATATCTGAGAACCTAAAAATGATATACTTAAGATATTATTAATGAAAACAATTTTTAATATTCTTATTTACAATATTTTTTATAATATTTACTATTTCGTATAAGAAAAAGTGGACAGAGATTAGATTAGATTAGATTTAGTTAAATGCCCTAAGAAATATATGGCTGCGAAGTTTCATTAAGCATCATATTGATCTAAGAAATAAAGAATCAACGACTAAAGTGCTTCTTTTATTAGATACATCAAGCTGGAAGGCGCAAGTCGTCAAAATGCAATGTTTTTTACGCCATAATTTCAGGCCCTTTTAAGGCTAATTTGATGCTCTAATTCCCATTATAAGCCTCTTTATTTAAACAAAGAAACGCATGGCCCTTACAACTGTACCGTACAGCTAGAGGGACCATACTGGTAAACGGCCGAAAACGTTTTTTTTCTTTTTGGAAAATCTGTGGTGGGAATTTAAGGTTCATTTAAAGCTGAATCTATCCGATGAAACCGAAGTGATATTACCCAATATCTTCCAATGGCGATAAGTCACGCCACGAGAAACATTTTAACCAAATCTGTCCATTTCAGTGTGGAATTCTTTAATTCATCTCAAACACCCTGCTTCGTAATCAGTCGAATTCGCAAAAATACTAGGCATTGGCGAAACAATTTCAAATCATCTCGAAAACATTACCAATCTTGATAATATAAACAAATCTTAATAATGAATTAGAAAAGAATTTTTAGGTAGAAATTCTTGTAATAAATTTCGATTTGATAATTTCTGTGTAGGAGTGAGAAAAATTGTATCTGATTTGGAAGCATGCAAATGAAATTGTGCTATAAATGTAAAAAAATAAAAAGTAATTGAAAAGAATGGAAAGAAAATTAAAAACTCCAACGATAGTAAAAAAAAATAAAACATCATTACGTGCATGGCGTTTCGTTCAACCCTCTCCGGAGCTGAACTCGTCAGTGAGACTTTGCGGGAGGAATAAGCCTCAGATGCCCTAACTACGAACTAATACTGGAATAAAGCCACACCCATGCAGGACATTTATAGAAACCCCAGGTAAGAGAGCTTTCATCAGTTTGTTGACAAAGGTAATTGAAAGGAAAATTAATTATGTACATTACATCCACGACTCTAAGAAAGGAAACTTATACCTATGCTGATTCACCCTAAATATCACAATAAAATTTATATACAAAAATTAAAAAAATTAAAAAATAACAAAATTCTTTAATGAATCATCAAGAAACTTTTAAGTAAAGAAATTCTTTTAATTTTATATGCAAATCCAGGAATATACATATGTTCTATGTACTTGTATGTAAAAATAAATATTCAAATCGTTCAGCAAGATAATATCAATATTTTTTAATATTATAAACATTGGTAATGTTTTTCCGTTTTGAAGATGATGGTGTTTTAGATGATTTGAAGAATTTCAGACTGAAATGCATATCCATCTAATGCATTTGCGTACGCATTTGCCCTAAAACCTTATTTATTAGTTGAATACCTTAAATGTTGATAGCAATACTGAGTTATTTGGTAAACGATTTACGAGTATGTGAAATAAAACATTCCAAAATATAATACATCGATCTTAAAATCTAAATATGTTGTCACTTTACAAAGTGGACTATAAATTACTTTAAATACGCAGGGCATACGGTAGACAAATTTCTCTTAGCTTCCGAGCATTTTTATTCTATATAAATTACAAAGGGTACAGATAGCTGTTGTTATATCGGCAAGTAGAGATTCTTAAAGAACGAGAATATACCGTAGTTAACCTCAGCTGAATTTTAAGTTTTAGGCGGTTCAGAGACGTAATATGCCGATAGATCTCTTCTCCTACATACTTCCGCAAATTCTTCAACGATAGAAGGTATTAGGCACTCCCAATATTCCGCGTCAAACTTATCCATGATACACAAAAAAATAAAATTGAAAGTAGAAATTAAAATCCATAAAAAATATAAACACAATCGCGAAACCATAATTGGAAAGTAATACGCGAAGTGCGAAAAAGAAATGCCTCGGAAGCCATTCAGCAGAAAGGAATTCATTCGCGTTTGGACCAAGTAAAGATTTCTTTATAGGTTTTTGAGGTCGATGATTACGAATCCGAGCTCAAAATTATGTAATTCAAAATAGCAGATCCAATATGGCGGACAAAAACTGCAAAACATCCTCGATTTAGAAGCATCTAGGTATTCAGGGTTTTTGGAGTCGCTGATTACGAGGTTAAAATTCTGAAATTCAAAATGGCGGATCCAATATGGCGAACGAACTAGTGCGAAATAGCGTTGATATGTATGAATCTTAGTATTTGGGGCTTTCTGCGGTCGCTAGTTATGAAACCGATAACAAAATATTGACATTCAAAATGGCGGTTCCAATATGCAAGACTAAAAACGGTAAACCAACTTGATTTTAATGAAAATAGGTAGTAAACGATTGTTTGCGTCCAAAATAACGCATCACATGTATTCATATATTTTTTGCAATAAAAAGAATTAGTGAAAATACCGGCGAAACTAATTAGCGAAAATTGAGGGAACGCGATGGTTAAGTGGTTAGCATGCTCGCTTCGTAAATTGAACGTTCCTTAGGTCGTCACTTTCGAATCCCCGTCCGGCAATCTTTTCTGTTTATTTCCATTGCGGATAATTCAGGAAACCTTGCTGGGCGAAGGTACGAATTTGGGATTCGGTGTCGATTATGTATAGTATGTTTGTGATTGTGTATTTGTTTGTAGCAACCTTTGCCCAATTAGCCATAGATGGCATAAAGTTGGCAATGTATGAATGTAGTGAAAATACATTAAGCCGTTTATTCTACTTTAAGAAACGTCATCCCATTATCACAGAGAGCAGGTAGGTATCTAATATCTATGGCAATCTTCTTTTTGCTTTTTGATTTTAACAACCCCTCCTATGAATTTATGATAAAGTGTAAAGGCACAGGGAATGCTAAATCCGTTTTCTCGCCTTTTCTTTATTATAACGCTTTACTGGCAACAATGGTGTGACTCTTGCAACAGACGAAATGATTGAGATGAGTTGGTCTATAACAGTAATAAAATTGATGCCACTATCTGTGTCATTTTTTACTCCAAATGTTCCTCGACGGATATTTTTATCCATGTTATTGGACTCTCTGATCTGATCTTCCCTCAAAGTGCCAGTTGCTCGTAAACCGAGTTTTTTTTAAGTGTACGAGTAAATCAGCGCTGGCAAATAGATTGTCAAAATACACATGATATTTCAAAAGTTTAAGATGTGCTATTTTCATTAACATTTTGTTTAGCACCTGAATAGCAACTCTACTGCCTAGTGAACAGTTGGATAAGTACTCGGTATTTTTAGATAATTTTCCACAATAAACGTCGCAATGAAATAGGAACCCATTTACAATACATAATGCCCGACATTTTTATCCCGAATCGAATAGGCTTAGATTATAATAAAGAAAAGGCGAGAAAACGGATTTGGCTTTCCCTGTGCCTTTACAATTTGTAATAAATTCAGGGGTTGCTAAATTCAAAAAGCAAAAAGAAGATTGCCATGAGAATGGGATGGCGTTTACTAATGTAGAATAAAGGGCTAAAGGTATTTCCACTAATTTTTTTTTATTATAAAAAATATATGAATACATGTGATGCATTATTTTGGACGAGAACAATCTAAAAATAATTTTGAAGTTCGGTTATTTTCTAGTTCCATTGAAATGAAGGTGTTTTAATATTCTTAGTCCTTCACATTAGAACCCCCATTTTGAATGTCAATAATTTGTAATATGTTTCACAACCAGCTACCACAAAAACCCCTAAATCCTACGATTCGTATACAGGGTGTACGTGTGACCGCGGATAATAATTGCAGGTCAAGTAGAACACGAAAAACTGAAACGAAAAGTCCTGAAGCATTTTTTGATATGATGCATATGAAGCGCGTAATTAAGCGATAAAAATTGTATGTACGTGAGACATCTGTGGAATGCATGAGTGAGTGGAATATTCATTCATATCGAGACATTCAATTGTTCTCTGGCCAAACGATGGCAGGTTCGAATTCTACATACAAAGCAGAAATTTGCTAGAGTCCTTCACAGCCAAATACGAAACTTAATAACCCTGACCGAAATAATTTTAAAAAATTTCAGACTATTTGAAACGTGCAAATCTGAACGTTTTGGCGTGAGTGTGACGCTTAGAAATAATTATTTGTTATAAATACAATCGTTATGTATATTAAAATTTATATGAAGTTATGACCATTCAAATTGTCATTCGCGCAAAAAATTTGAATTGAAATCGATACCAAACCTTTCATGAAAAGATCGAATTTCTGTTTTATTTGTAATTAGAGTCATATTCCCATTACACAACCATCGAGCTACTCTGTTTCCATATTTACCAATAATTCAAATTTCTTTAATCTACATTCAATTTCTTGATCATTTAAATAGACTACAACGTCATATGATATATTGATATTATACTATTCGAATTACAAATAATTTTAACCAGATCGTCACCATTTTGAAGCGCCTTTACATAATTTTCCTAACAGGACACCTTCATTTTAAGAGGTACCCCTATTCGGGTGTGCATTGGCGTAGGGAAAACCACCTTTGTGGGAAAAAATCTACGCCGGGTACCCCAGTCGATAAAGCATCGATTCTGTCCGTAACAAGATACATCCTGAAATTATTGTTTAAGTTGTATTAGCATTATTTTTTACTGTTTACCGAGAGCTTGTTATTGCATTGTATCATCATTGTCAACATGGATCATTTAAAGTGTTATGTTTTTTACCGAATGAGCGAAATTTGTGATAATTTTAACCTCACCCGCAAGCATTCAGTTATTCGAATAAAAACAGCTGACTGTTTCGAAACATCCTTCCCGGCAATATTTGGGGAGGATGCCCCAAAATAAATAAACTTAAAAATTCAATTTACAAACGAACCATACTTTGCTGAAAATTATTTTTCCACCATCGGCTTCAGAAAAAAAATTTTTATCATGGTATATCTCTTATGCGCCATTGCAACAATACATATATATAAGGTACTAAAGGCCGAGCATCTATGGCCAAACCGACCCAAACTAATGCAAACATTTGTTGCTCAATTGTTGCTCAAAAGTTGCCCTAATCCCGTATTTGTTGCTCCCATATTTACAAAAAAAAACAGGTTTGGCCAGCTTGTATAAAAGCTAGCCAAACATAGCTCAAAACATGAAAAAAACCTATCCTATAGAAAAAACAAGTACACAGCTAATTGTTGCTCATTTGTTGCTAAAAGATTACTCAAAGAATATAGGGTTTCGTCAAATGGATACCCATATTTAAGAAAAAATAAGTAAGTTTAGGTAAGGGGGACTAATGAATGACACGTTCAGAAGCTGGCAACTATTATCCAGCAATTGTTGCTCGATTCCGACTGCTTATAGGGACATAAATAAATAATTCTTCAAGGTCCAGTCCGGTTTGGCTGGTTAAATAAAAAGTTATGCGATTTTGAATAATATAAAATTCGTAAAATCAGCTCTCTATACTAAGTGGATTAATGGCTTCATTAGAAGGTGGCAACTATTATACAGCAATTGTTGCTTGATTCCTACTGCTTATAGGGACATAAATAAATAATTCTGTCAAAGTCCAGTCCGGTTTGACTGGTTAAATAAAAAGTTATGCGATTTTGAATAATATAAAATTCATAAAATCAGCTCTCTATACTAAGTGGATTAATGGCACCATTAGAAGGTGGCAACTATTACCCAGCAATTGTTGCTCGATTCCGGCTGTTTTTAGGGACATAAATAAATAATTCTGTCAAGGTCCCGTCCGGTTTGGCTGGTTAAATAAAAAGTTATGCGAATTTCAAATAACATAAAATTTGTAAAATCAGCTCTCTATACTAAGTGGGTTTATGGCTCCATTAGAAGGTGGCAACTATTATCCAGCAATTGTTGCTCCATTCCGACTATTTTTAGGGACATAAATAAATAATTTTGTCAAGGTTCCGTCCGGTTTGGCTGGTTAAATAAAAAGTTATGCGAATTTAAAAATAACATAAAATTTGTAAAATTTGCTCTCTATACTAAGTGGATTAATGGCTCCATTAGAAGGTGGCAACTATTATCCAGCAATTGTTGCTCGATTCCGACTGTTTTTAGGGACATAAATAAATAATTCTGTCAAGGTCCCGCCCGGTTTGGCTGGTTAAATAAAAAGTTATGCGATTTTGAATAATATAAGTAGAATATAGAAGGTGGCAACTATTATCCCGCAATTGTTGCTCGATTCCGACTGTTTTTAGGGACATAAATAAATAATTCTGTCAGGGTCCCGTCCGGTTTGGCTGGTTAAATAAAAAGTTTTTCGATTTTGAATAATATAAAATTCGTAAAATCAGCTCTCTATACTAAGTGGATTAATGGCTCCATTAGAAGGTGGCAACTATTATCCAGCAATTGTTGCTCCATTTCAACTATTTTTAGGGAAATAAATAAATAATTCTGTCAAGGTTCCGTCCGGTTTGGCTGGTTAAATAAAAAGTTATGTGAATTTCAAATAACATAACATTTGTAAAATCAGCTCTCTATACTAAGTGGACTAATGGCTCCATTAGAAGGTGGCAACTATTATCCAGCAATTGTTGCTCGATTCCGACTGTTTTTAGGGACATAAATAAATAATTCTGTCAGGGTCCCGTCCGGTTTGGCTGGTTAAATAAAAAGTTTTTCGATTTTGAATAACATAAAATTTGTAAAATCAGCTCTCTATACTAAGTGGATTAATGGCTCCATTAGAAGGTGGCAACTATTATCCAGCAATTGTTTCTCCATTCCGACTATTTTTAGGGACATAAATAAATAACTTTTTATTTAACCAGCCAAACCGGACGGGACCTTGACAGAATTATTTATTTATGTCCCTATAAGCAGTAGGAATCGAGCAACAATTGCTGGATAATAGTTGCCACCTTCTAATGGAGCCATTAATCCGCTTAGTACATAGAGCTGATATTACGAATTTTATATTATTCAAAATCGCACAACTTTTTATTTAACCCGCCAAACCGGACGGGACCGGGTCAGAATTAATTATTTATATCCCTAAAAAGAGTAGGAATCGAGCAACAATTGCTGGATAATAGTTGCCACCTTCTAATGGAGCCATTAATCCACTTAGTATAGAGAGCTGATTTTACAAATTTTATGTTATTTGAAATTCGCATAACTTTTTATTTAACCAGCCAAACTGGACGGGACCTTGACTGAATTATTTATTTATGTCCCTAAAAACAGCCAGAATCGAGCAACAATTGCTCGATAATAGTTGCCACCTTCTAATGGAGCCATTAATCCACTTAGTATAGAGAGCTGATTTTACAAATTTTATTTTATTTGAAATTCGCATAACTTTTTATTTTACCAGCCAAACCGGACTGGACCTTGACAGAATTATTTATTTATATCCCTATAAGCAGTAGGAATCGAGCAACAATTGCTGGATAATAGTTGCCACCTTCTAATGGAGCCATTAATCCACTTAGTATAGAGAGCTGATTTTACAAATTTTATGTTAGTTGAAATTCGCATAAATTTTTATTTAACCAGCCAAACCGGACGGGACCTTGACTGAATTAATTATTTATATCCCTAAAAAGAGTAGGAATCAAGCAACAATTGCTGGATAATAGTTGCCACCTTCTAATGGGGCCATTAATCCACTTAGTATAGAGAGCTGATTTTACGAATTTTATATTATTTAAAATCGCATAACTTTTTATTTAACCAGCCAAACCGGACGGGACCTTGACAGGATTATTTATTTATGTCCCTAAAAACAGCCGGAATCGAGCAACAATTGCTGGATAATAGTTGCCACCTTCTAATGGAGCCATTAATCCACTTAGTATAGAGAGCTGATTTTACCAATTTTATATTATTCAAAATCGCATAACTTTTTATTTAACCAGCCAAACCGGACTGGACCTTGACAGAATTATTTATTTATATCCCTATAAGCAGTAGGAATCGAGCAACAATTGCTCGATAATAGTTGCCACCTTCTAATGGAGCCATTAATCCACTTAGTATAGAGAGCTGATTTTACTAATTTTATATTATTCAAAATCGCATAACTTTTTATTTAACCAGCCAAACCGGACTGGACCTTGACAGAATTATTTATTTATGTCCCTATAAGCAGTAGGAATCGAGCAACAATTGCTGGATAATAGTTGACAGCTTCTGAACGTGTCATTCATTAATCCCCCCTACCTAAACTTACTTATTTTTTCTTAAATATGGGAATCCATTTGACGAAACCCTATATTCTTTGAGTAATCTTTTAGCAACAAATGAGCAACAATTAGCTGTGTACTTGTTTTTGCTATAGGATAGGTTTTTTTCATGTTTTGAGCTATGTTTGGCTAGCTTTTATGCAAGCTGGCCAAACCTGCTTTTTTTTTTAAATATGGGAGCAACAAATACGGGATTAGGGCAACTTTTGAGCAACAATTGAGCAACAAATAATTGCATTAGTTTGGGTCGGTTTGGCCATAGATGCTCGGCCAGCTTTTAGTACCTATATATATATATATATTAGGGCGGTCCTTAAAAAATTTTTTTTTCGTGCCGCTCCCCAAATCGGTTTCAAATAATTCAGAAACAACCTCTGAATTTTTTCCGATTTTTATTTGGACTCCTAAGGGTCCCACCCGAGCTTCGAAAATTGGCATTTTTTGCAAAAAAAAAACATTTCAACGCAGTCCGTTTAAAATTGTACGAAGTGAGATAACTTTTCGTGGATGTTTTCCGAAGACAATGAGCGTAGTCCAAACAAAAACGATCGAGTTTCGGCCGAGTTTTTCGTTTTGAATATTGATAATTTTTCCTCACAAAAAATAGTAACACCTTAAAATATCCCAATAACTTTGTTCGAATGCATTCTAAAATTATGTACCATGGAATTGCGACTTCCTTGTTGTTTTCCAATTAAAATGACCACTGGTTGAGCCAACGACGATAATTTTTAGCCAAGATAGAGCATTTTTTATGAAGAAAGTTTTTCTAGCTAAAATCAGGTAAAGGAAATTAATTTTTAGTTTATTGAATACAACTCGAAAGAAAAAAAACTGACGATATTGCACCACAGACGATCGTTTTCTTTACCTTTTCCGGTCTAAAACCGGATTTATTTGTTGACCTAGAAAAAAAATTCCTGACGTAGTAGAGGTCACTTGAACTTTGCTTCTCTTGGTATGCATGAAATCTGAAAACAGTCATTTTATTTTAACTTGTTTAAAACGTGCATTTTTCTTTTACCACAATATATTTATCTAGTGAGGTACCACATTGGGACTTTTTTCGTATTACTACAAAAAACGCGAGTTTTATAACACAATATTATATCATGTGCCAAGAACTTATTTGCTTTTCCTATAAGAACAACATGAATTTTTTGTAAAAATTACAAAAGAATTCATTTTGTATCGCACTATTTTGTTATTGCATTAAAAATTCGTTATTTTTAAGAATTTCTGGAATATATATTGTACTTTTCAGAAAAACATTGAATGCCAAGAATGACTTGAAACATTTTAGCCGATTTATCAAAATTTTTGTTTGAAAATTTGAGAGCTTTTTGAGAAAAAAGTCTTTCTTTCAAAATTCTTGCAAATTTGAAAAAAAGAAATTTTCCAGATTTGAAGCGAAAAAATGTCCGAAATTCCAATGATCACAAATCGGTTAGAAATAATTTTTCTAAATAAAAAAGTATACTAGCGTAAAGGACAAAAGATGGAAAATATGATAATCGTTTTTGCAAAATTATGGGATTTTTTTCTTACGAGTTATAGCGAAAAAACATAAATTTTATTTCCTTTTACTTGTCTTCGACCAAAAAATTTTTTCATAAATTTCGATAACTCGGCTAAAATGTTTCAAGTGATTCAATGTTTTCTTGAAAAATAACAACATTTACTCCGGAAATTCTTAAGAATAACGAATTTTTAATGCAATAACAATATAGTGAGATAAAAAAATTATTTTGTAATTTTTATGAAAATTCATGTTGTTCGTATGGGAAAAGCAAGTTCTTGGCACATGATATAACATTGTGTTATACAACTCGCGTTTTCTGGAGTAATATGAAAAAAGTCCCAATGTGGTACCTCAGTTGATAAAAATATTGTAGTTAATGAAAAATGCATGCTTTAAACAAGTTAAAATAAAATGACTGTTTCCAGATTTCATGCATACCAAGAGAAGCAAAGTTCAAGTGACCTCTACTACGTCAGGAATTTCTTTTTTTTTTTGGTCTACAAATAAGCGTTAAACTCGGTCTGGGCTGCCTTCTTTTGGTTGGTTAATTGTAGTTTATTTGATTTCGTTTGTCGATCTCGGTTAGCGCTACATTCTCTAGATTAGTATTGGTACTCTTGATTTAGTCTCATTTTCCGTTTGATATAGTGTAATATTTAATATAATCCATAAACTTTCTCCGTGGTGGTTTCTATCCGGTCATATTATATAATTTTTGGTAAATTACAGACTTTTGATGTTTTTTGACAGATTAGGTAAGGTAAGTTTTGGTTATAATTAGCATTATGTTTAGTTTAGACTATAAACTTGCACCGCGGTACTTTCTGTTCGGTTAAATTTGCTAATTATCGGTAAATTACAGACATTTGTTTGTTTTTGTCAGTGTAGGTTAGGTAATAGTTGGTCAAGTTATTCTAATATTTAGTATAGTCCATAAACTTGCCCCGTAGTGGTTTCTGTCCGGTTAAAGTGGGCAATTTTTAGTAAATTTTTAGACATTTGATGGTTTTTGACAGGTTAGGTTAGGTAATTTAAGGTTAGGTTTAGTCCATTGTTTAGCATAATTCATAAATTTGCTCCCGGGATGATTTCTGTTCATTACGGTGCGTAATTTAAATTAGCATTATTTAAATTACGATTATTTACTTTATGCTTATTGAGCGACCTTTATATGACCTCTAATCGATTTTCGCTATTAGGAAAAAAGTTTTGTAATTTTTTATACTATCGGTTTACACATGGGCCCGTAAAGTCGAACATTTTTATAAAATGAACCCATTATTTCGTAAATTGAACCCATTTTGTAAAGTCGAACATTTTTGAAACGCCGTAATATATATATATATATATATATATATATATATATATATATATATATATATATATATATATATACATATATATATATATATATGTATAGAGAGAGAAAGAGAGAGAGAGAGAGAGAGAGAGAGAGAGGGAGGGAGAGAGAGAGAGACAGAGATTCTTTATAACACATTTTTGTGCACTTTTCACGAGCAATGTACGGAAGAAGTAAGTCGAATCAAAAAAATATCGCAATAAAGATGATAAACTGGCAATGTCAAGAAATAAATGTGAAACCCTACACCTTGTTAGAGAACCGACCGTAAAAAGCAATACAGTATACTCAACGAAGTAGTCAAAATAGTACATAATTACAAATATCTTGGTATGGCTTCTGAGA
Source organism: Trichopria drosophilae (assembly GCA_030407085.1). NCBI lineage: Eukaryota > Metazoa > Arthropoda > Insecta > Hymenoptera > Diapriidae > Trichopria > Trichopria drosophilae. The sequence continues at coordinate 61,427,125 of CM059584.1, read as the reverse complement.
CGAATTTAAAGATGCATATACATTTCAACAAACTACTAACGAAAACCAGGCAACTATTCAACTCTGTATGACAGGTTGCGAAAATGGGATCCGAGGTTAAGGACTCTTAGACAGATATACAGAGAACTATTAATGCCAATCTTTACCTATTCGATATCCGATTGGCATGATAAGTTATTAGTTGACGAAAAAGAAAAATGTTGATGGCACAAAGATTATCGCTAATAAGAGTTACCGGTTCGTACAAAGGAATGTCAGGAATGAGTGCTCGAGTTACTGCTGGAGTACTACCAATCAAACAATAAAAAATAGAATTTACAGTCAGAAAATACACACACGCGACAGTAAAAGGGACAGTTACTTCCGCGAAGGAGAAACTAACATATAATTGGATACTACCAAAAAAGTGGCTAAAACAGTTCCTAACTGGTCACGGTAACATCAAGGGTTAGATAAATAAAATTGGCATGGACAGTAAATGTGAAGCAAGAGAATTCAAAGCTCTTACTCGTAAACTGCAGTAATTACCAAGACATTACAGAACTATGTCTCTCCGAGGTCCTAGGAGATAGGGACCACTTCATACAATTTACCAAGTTTGCAAAAGATTTACGCGAAGAAAATATGTGTAGAGAAATTATAGAAGAAATTGAAAGTTAGCAAGAAATCAATTAATATATCAATTAATCATTGTAAAAAAATCAAGTAGTGAACTAGCGTTGGCGTGGTGCCACGCTCGTTTTGCACGTTCAGGAAATTCGACCCTGTGGTGAGTCACCTATTCCTTAATTCTCGTTCATTTATCAAGAGCTTTTATTTTTATTTTAATATTATACCGATACTTGTTTGTAGACTGAAACAAAAAAGAGGGAGGGGTCCGAACATATTTAGGTCCAAGTAGCTTCGATCGATATATTATAACAATGTAGTGTTTCTTAGATGTATCAAAATTGAATACGATTTATACCTATGACCTATGGCTGGGTTGAAATAAAATTGAAAATTGGCATTTTCAAAATATTAGATGCCCCGTGACTTTTTTGTAGGAAATTTCAAGCCCTACAAAAAAGGTTTAATGCATTTTTATTGAATTCTGTACTGTTTTCGATACGGAAGCAACAAAATGAAAAAAGTACGGATTTTTCCTTTTTAAAAACGTTGACATATCATTACAGTTAATTATTAGCAACAATATCGTCTGAAAATTGATTAAATATTCTTACAGGTGTAATAAAAATGAATCCGTTCATAAAAATGTTCTTTTTTAATGATTTCATAATTTGATCGTCTTTTTAAAATTGTCAGGGCCCGTGCAGTAACTATGACTGAACGTGTGCGGCAGTCGCAACCTCAAATTTCTTTGCGGGTGGGGGACTCGATTACCCATCAACGTTTTAAGGAATGGCCGGGTCTTCTGCGGCCAGTGAAGTACGATCGTAGGATCCGACCAGGCCTTCACACAACTACGGTTATTCTGAAGAGAATCTAGACTCCATTTAATGAGTTTGCTAAGTATGTGAGCCGCTAAAAGCTCCAAGCGGGAAAGTGTGAGGCGCTTAATTGGAGCGACTAAGACAACTACTATTGTTATATAATAATTATGGCTTGGGGAATCGGAAAGCTTAGCGACGCAGGATAACATTAATCTTTCATCCAAGTTTGCGCCTCAGTTCGAGGTTCTCGGTGAAAACAAATTACACCGGCAGCGGGGCTTCAGAGGATACCTAGAGTTTTGAAGGAAGCTTTGTCAAAAACCTCTTTGCCGAGGGCGATATCGCACGCCTCTTTCGGGAGCTCCATCATGATAGATAGCTCGCAAAGTTGTCTGGAAATCGCAAAAGTGTGTCGAATGAATAGGGATGTCACCTACGTAGACCATATTTAGAATTTCCCTACCAGCTTCCAGGAAGGCCGTTCGGTGGTCCGCTGCGAGTTGGTGTAGCACGCGCAGATGTCGTTTAAATGGTGTCTGCTTGGTTCATCACGTATCGTCATATTAGCAAAGTATCGATCACAGCGGATCTCGTCCCCACATCACCACGTTTCTCGATTTGACAAATGGTTGGAAACTATTTTTAAGTTTGACATTTCATAAGGTACCGAGAACACATGCGACAACCAGAATGGTTTTAGTTAAATGTTACACGCGATATTTTATGTAACAGGACTATGGTTTCCGAGGTAAACGGTGCACCAAGCGTCGGCGCAAGTCGATAGAAGAATACTGAATGCGCAAGTGCACAGGTACTTAATGTTACATTATGAACAAGTGCGCATGCGCATAGGACTATAATGTTACATTATCGTCCGCGAATAAATAAATAACTTACTGCTCTCCATCATTTAGTGGGGGCTGGTCAGCTGATTACTTCCTCCCTCCTTTTGGCTCGAAAAACTTCTTCGACATACGCAGCTACGCGGTCCCAGTTGCTCTGGGATACCAACATAGTGGGCACTATATTTTCTGAATTTTTTGCATGTATGAAAAAAAAAATTTTTTTTCGCATAAAATACCGTAAAAAATCGTAAAAAAACGTAAAATGCGAATAACTGAATAATGAAAACTCATTGGGCTATGATACTGGGCGAAAGTATAGCTCTTGGTGGGTACAAGAAGTATTCTAGTTTTGTCCATACAAAATTACAAAGTTGAATATGTCTTCGGCTAGCATTTTGTTTCTAAAGCAGTTGAGGCGTTCCCAATTTTTTTAACGCATTCATTGACTTTATGTGTGTTTTTTCTGACGCCCTAAATTTAATTTACGCGAAAAAATCGCCAGTATGTACGAGTTCCATTCACTTTCTTGAAGGAAGATCATATACGATGAAATAGAATACGATATATTATACCTATACGTATAAAAATAAGGCGTCGATTAGGTACTCAATGAAATTATCGAAAACTTACATTTCTTAGATATTTAGCCGGTAGGCATGGGAATACTTCTTTTATTTGTACGTCCTATCTATAAATATTAATGATAACTAACAATGTGATACTTAGTATTAATATAATAAGATTATATCATTACCTGACGGAGAACCGTCTGAATAATCTGGATTATGTATTGATGGCGCTCGTCGTTTCAAAAGTCTCCCCCATGTAGCGACATTTATATTCATTTGATTTGCTCTAGGAAAATTGTTACCCTGTTGTTTAAAGATTTTACGTTGTCTTTGAAGTTTCGGTTTCCTGGATATCATAGGATTGAGAAATTTGATTTCGGCAAACAATAAACCCTGTGGTTCAAGCTGTAAAGCCATTCCATGCCTTTCATCGTCAATGAATTCTTCTAAGCGCAAAAACTTAAGAGCACATAATGATCTCCAATCTTTCCAATAAATACCAATTTCTAACTCGCGAGATTTATCTAGTTCAATCGAAAATCGTTGGTCCCAGGCTTGCTGGGAACAGGGTCTCCAATTAGTTTGTGCTACTGTTTGATTGTCCAATTTTATTACAGCCATTATATCACCTAGAATGAATAAAGTTGATAAACAAGTAATTCTTGAGATTTATAATTGTAATTTGTAGGCAAAAATTGTGAAGCTTACGTAAGTATCTCTATGTAATTTATAAATAATAGTATTAAAATTATAATTTATATCTATATAATGAATGTTGATTAAAATTCGAACGTATAGAAGTAAGCACGAATGTATATTTGTATATGTATAATTTTTTGTTAGAATAATCGAGGTGCACTTCGAATTGATTTTGGAAAGTTCATTCAGATCAGTGCGCACATTGCGTGCAAATTCATATATTTATATATTGGGGTTGGGATTATGAACTGTTGCGATATGCGATTTACGATTTGCAAGTCACTATATTTAAAAATTGTCATCAGTATAATTAGTTCCACTGTATTTCGGAGATGTTTCTGCACATTTAAAAAAATTTGGTTAAAATCATTCGCTTCCTGCCGAACATGTGGCGTTTTCAAAAAGCCGCGGTATGTCTGTACCATACCGATCACACCCAGGTCGGTGTGTATCGGTTGGATTTTGGAGATGAAAAATGTTTGTTACGTACAAGAAAATTACAAACAATGTAATTCAAAAACATCCAATGTCGTTTGCATGACGATGTTCGCAGAACACTGCCTCCTATTAAGTCTGACTTTTTTGTTGACATTTTTTAATCCTTTCTTACATTTCGTTTTATCGAATTTAAATACCAGCGTTTACAATTTAAAGAAAAATGATTACACGATTGATTTTGGAGACGTTGGGGGTTAGAACAAAAGACAATTTAAAAATAAGGTGCCTTCGTTTTTTTTGCGACCAGATAATTATAAAATTTTGTTTGATTCAGGTGCATGTTCCATTTGAGGTCGAACTAGGGAATCTATTGCCTTGAAGTTTTGTTCGGTTATGTGAAAAACTGTTATTTTCTTCACTTTGCTTACGTTTCTTCTGTTTTCTTGGAAATATGATAACTTCAGTCCCCGCTTGAATCCACTCTCTAAATCTGAATCTGAATCTAATTGGTATGACAATCCCAAATATTTTTTAAATAATATCTGCCATATTGGATCCACATTTTGAATTTTATAATTTTACCTTTAGATTCAAATCGCTAGATACCAACTTATATGAAAATCCAAAAACAATTTCCAAAATATGTCGGTCATATTAGATCCGCCATTTTGAATTACGAAATTCTAACTTCAGCTATCCCGAATACCCCTGTATACCAATTTGCATGAAAATCCATCCACGTGAAAAATGTATGCATGTGGAAACCTCTTTTTTTAGAAAAACTCGTGTAAGGAGGATTAAATCTTTGCTATTCTGTTGGTAATTTTGAAATTATATTTGGAACAACCTAACGGTAGTTCTATAATGTACTATTAAAAAAACAACCACTTAATTAGGAAATGCGATCAATAAAAAGTATCCACGATAAGACTGGAAATTTTTATTTTTTAATTTAAAAAAAAAGGCCGGGATATAAATCAATGAAAAACTCATCAAAAATAGGATATTTCATAATTATTAATGTCATGGAAATCAAATTCTAGAACTAGAATGGATTATGTATAAAAACGTCATTTCATCATGAGAAATAACTTTTCTCACAAATAATTAATTAAACGGCTGGATAGCATAACTCTCTCCGCGCTCGGCCTAGTAGGCAAGAGAGGGGATACAAGATGCGCAGAAAGACAAATTTGATATTTTCAAATTTTCAGTTAAACAAAATATGACATTATAGGAAATTGAATTTGCGATAAATTAGCTCCTATACATTTTTTCATACATGAGACAAAAAATAAAACGCACAAATTTGTGCCCGCGCGAAATCAATGAAATTTTTAAGATAACTCGTCGTATCTCCGTGATAAAAGCACCAAATTAAGTCAAATTTTTATGGTATACTCGTGAGGTATTTAGGAAGCCTATGAGTTAATGTCCGTGATTAAAAACATCAACTATTAATTGGTATTTAATAAGAAATGAAAGCGCGCCAAAAGTTGCAGTTTTTATCTTTGACGGAAAAAGGTGACAAAGTTGTTCCTCTAGAATAGAAGAAGTATTCTAAAAAATTTAAATTAAATTCACCCGTAAATTTTCAATCTATGATGTTCCAAACAAAGGCGGTCAGCGCTCGCGCAAATCTCTCAGCGTTCGATTCTGTACCAAAGCACTCTATTCTTTCCAAAATACAGGCATCTTAATAACAGTCGCATAAAGTACGTTACAAAGTTTATATTTATGTAAATTAAATCATATGGACGTCTAATTTTAAACTTACATATCGTTATAGTAACTGATCGAAGATTAACGCTAATTACAAGGCTATCTTTAGGGGCATTTCATGTGAAATCACCAACATTTCGGAGTCAAGTTTCAGAACTTATTCAAAGTTAAACTACGTTTAGAATGCGTAAAGATAAGCCTATCCTGTAAATTTTAGCTCAAAATATTAATTTGTTCAAAAGTTACTGTACTGATATACATCTTTTTATATCTGAACTAGGGAAATATTTAGCCTCTTCTTGTGAAGAGCATATCCTAGTTGGCGATGTCAATATAGATATTAGCAAACGAAATAAGGTGGTGGAAAACTATTTAAATGTTTTATATGAAGCTGGTTTCATCTCCTCGATAAACCTTCCTACAAGAGTGGATAAGAACTCGTCAACTATAATAGATCATATATTTGTTAAAACAAAGTCAGACCTGTCAAACTTAAATGCATTTACAATAAATTCTACTATTACTGATCATTTCCCAGTTATGCTCTGTATATATAATGAAACTCATACCGAGAATCCAGATTTGGAACCTTTAAATTCCTCAGTAAACGTCAGACGTATAAAATTTAGTCTATTAAAAAAATATGCTTCAGAATATGACTGGAACCGTATTATGCGCATTACTAATGTTGATCACTGTACGCAGCAAATTATCGATGCTATAAAAGACATAGAAAATAAATCTTTGTTTCAAATACAGAAATGTAAACATAAAAAGAAGGACTGGATAACAAAGGCCATTATAAAGTCAATTCGTGTAAGAGATAAACTTTACAGAAAAGCGATTTCTACTAAATTAGAAGAAGACATGGACAACTTCAAAAAATATCGGAATAAGCTAAATCAGATATTGCATAAAGCTAAACTGGATCATTGTAAAAAGAAATTCCTCAACCTGAATGAACCTAAAAAGATGTGGAATTCCATCAATGAAATTCTTCATAATAAATCAACATCGAAAACGCAACTACCTTCTAAAATATATTTGGACACAGGTGAAGAAATTGTAAATTCACTCGACATAGCTACCAACTTCAACAAATTTTTTGCCAACGTCGGAGAAGACCTTGCAAGACCTTTAAGAGCAGTAACAAAGGGAACGATATCCAGAAAGAAAATTGTTAACTCTTTCTTTTTGACTCCTGTTAATATCAGGGAGATCGAAACTGAAATTGGAAATTTAAAATCAAATAAAGCATCTGGTCCCGATAATATAACAGATCTTGTGCTTAAAATCTTATGTCCGTACATTAGCAAAGTATTAGTACATCTTTTTAATAGTTGTCTCGAAACTGGTACTTTCCCTATGCTACTAAAAACAGCTACGGTTGTTCCAATTTTCAAATCCGGTAATAGGACCAATATTACCAATTACAGACCGATCTCCCTGATATCGATTATTGCAAAAGTGCTTGAAAAATGTCTAAAAAATAGGCTGATGTCCTTCTTAGAAAAGCATAATATTCTTAATGAGTCTCAATTTGGCTTTAGAAAAAACGTATCAACCGTTAACCCTTTGTCCAGACTAGCAAGTGATTTATATTCGGCACTCGATACGGGTACGCCAGTAATTGGCATCTTTATAGATTTGGCTAAAGCGTTTGATACCTTAGACCATGGTATTCTGCTCGATAAATTGTATGCATTGGGCATTAGAGGAATTCCTCTTAGGCTGTTTGGCAGCTATCTTTCGGGTAGATCGCAGAGAGTGCGTATTGGTGGCACAGTGAGTGAATCACAAATCATAAGATATGGTGTTCCACAGGGTACAATTTTGGGTCCATTATTATTCATATTATACATAAATGATATTTTTGAAACTAAGATTAATGGCAAAATCTTATCATATGCAGATGATACTGCAATAATTTTTAAAGCTCGGACTTGGGAGGAGTTAATTAGTAATATCAAGCAAGATATGCCTCAAATACTAAATTGGTTTAATTCAAATTCGTTAACGGTGAATGTGAGCAAAACTCATTTCCTCCCTTTTGGGTGCTACTCCGATAGTATCCCCTCATCCTTGAGAGTTGTATTCTATTTAAATAATAAGCAAATTGAAATAGACAGAGCGGAAACTGTAAAATACTTAGGTTTAATGATCGATAGTCATCTTAAGTGGGACACCCATATAAATAGTATTGTTAATAAACTTAGACACTTTACTTTTGTTTTTCATAAGCTTAGAACATTCTTAAATAAAAGTCAATTATTGTGTATCTACTACGCTCTCTTTGTGTCCATTGTGGGATATGGTGTAATAGCATGGGGTGGGGCATATAAAAATGCCCTAACACCACTCCAAATCCTACAAAATAGAGTTGTTAAAAAAATGTTCAAACCAAGACTGTTTCCCACAAGTGAACTATATTTTACAAGTAATTTATTGGATGTAAGGAAACTATTTTATCTAAACTCTGTATTATTTTGTAAAAAATTGAATACATGGAATTTCGTGCACCATTCATTAGGTACGCGGGGTAATACAAATAGATACATCGTACTTCCTTCAAAAAAAAAGACAATTGGACAGAGGGTCTTCGATTATATAGGACATAAATGTATAAATCTATTACCACATGATATCCGAGACAAATTTTTCAAGAATAATAATATAAAAAGGGATATAAAAAATTGGCTTTATTCCAAACACGCTGAAGAGTTAAATAGAGTCTTAGTTCCTGCGGACAACAACAAATAATTTAGGCTTAAACTCACTGAAATAACGGAGTATTATTAGAGTAGGACATTATATTGTGTATTATCAAATCGTTAATTTTCTTTTTATTATTATAGTATATATTGTATTACTCTATCCGAAGTTGGGGAAGAGATAGATTATGTATTTATATTTTAATTTTTATTTTTAAGTGATTGTGATTGTTGTGTGAATATAATCGACACACAACAGTTCCTAGTCTTTGGCAGTCTTGCTTTCGACTGCGCTTCAGGTTGCGGACAAGTGCATTCAAGCACTTTTGCAATTATTGTTATGTATCTGGGTCATACCCCAAAATATGTATGTAATGATAAAAAGAACCTGAATAAATATTATTATTATATTATTACTGATAAAAGTGTAAACGACAAAAATGAAATTTACCGTTTTTTAAACGGTGATATCTCTGATATGCCTAAATTTTCCACGGGTGTAAATTATATAAACAAAGTATTATTGTTTATAACAAATTTTCAAGATTATTTTGTTGTAACTCAATTTCCGTTCGTATGTCATCTTTTTTCTTCTTGTGACACAAACCAAAGTTATTCGCAAAAGTGTTTCTCTCGATCTTGTGTTTCAAAGCGTAATCCTCGTATTTTGCCTTGTCGATATTAGCCATCGATTCCCTAATTTCCCTACTCGCCCTGCGAAAATTTTTGCCGTTGTCGGTGTATATTCGCAGAGGGGTCCCTCTACGTGCCGCCAGTCTCTGTATTTCTAAACTGGCCGAATCAGAAGCCAGGCTAGATGCTAGTTCTAAGTGTATGGTCGAGTGGTCAGGCACGTAAATAGCACTTTTATAATATTTTTCCATACGTCGATCCAAAGTAGTCCATCCCGAGGTGACTAAATGGTCTGTAATGGTACGCTATGCAACCATTTGGTAACATTGACATCAAGGGGTTCACCGGCTTCGCCCGTCTTAATTTGCACGTAATACGTTCGCGCACGATTAACCGCAATGCATTTCTTAATCTAATTATATGGTATTGATCATTGTATCATGATTAGCATGAAAATACCGACGTTGGTAGTTTTTAATCATTAATTTTGTCACGGAATGGTCACCCGGCAAAATTTTGCTACCCGTCCGTCTACTCGCAATATTCCGTCTTAATGCAAATTTACACTCACCAGCTTACTCTTTTTTATGTATATTGCCTCTCTGATTCAACGCGTCTATTTCTTCATGGAAGCGCTCGCCCTGTATTACTATATCCCCCTGAATTCATGAAAAAAATGGGTGTGCCATTAAAAAAAAATAATCTTCACCTTGAAATAACCATCAAGGTCATGTTGAAGATCAATTTCAATGGTATCATTGAATAGTAGGGAAGAAATCTTTAAACTTTTGTCTGAAACATTTTCCCCGAAATTGCGCAACTGCTGAGATATATCACCGTTCCGAAACTTTCCCATCACTGTATATCTATAATGGAACTTAAAATAATTTATAATTTATGATTTATTAATCATTGCATGGAAGTTATTAATTGTTTTTCATAATTAAACATATAATAACACTAATCACGCATAAAAAATTGCCGACGTTTCACTCATCAAAACACATATAAATTAACAGATGACAATACCAACTCTACGATATACAAAACAAATTACGCGAGTACATAAAATTTGACGTGATAAATACGCGGGAATAAAAGTCAATCGGTACGCGTAAGCGGAATAATTCACGAGAATAAAAATCCAAAACCGCAATAAATTACACGTCTAAAACTTTATCATGAAAAATTGGTCATACGCGCGGAAACGCTATGTCATCTAGAATATTAAAAAATGAACAATATAAAATTTAAAAATTTATGCCACATAAGAGAAGGAATTTCTTCTTTTTTCATTGTTTGGGGTCCCAAGAATGCGTGGGCCGGCCGTGGTGGATTTCGTCTAGTTGCTGCAGCGTTGAAAGCTTCCCACCGGCCGAAGACGCCGATGGAATCGCGAGCGAGTTTCCCCCTGGAGCCTTTGGATTTCGCCGACTTATCTTTCTGCATAATCGACCTGTGGGTCGAAGTCGACGAAATCTACAGCGCGTTGTCAATTAAAAAATTCCCGGCACTGGATCCGTCCTTTCTTGTCGGCACGATCGATGATGGCCGCGGCTGCCGACCTAAGGTTGACATGCCGGATTGTTTAAGAGTCCTGAAAGAGAGAGCGAGCTTCCTCGCAGGAACCTGCTTTTAAGTGAAGGTCATGTTCCAATAAGCATGACCGACTCACAATTTTACGAGGAAATCAACGGGAACTGTCACTCATTCAAATGTCATTTACTCGTCCAAAGATTTTAGGCTCCCGCGGGTTAGGCTAGTTCTTCGTAATGGCGGGCAGAGCTTTGCTGCGGTCAAGCACGTGTGTTTTGATTACATTCGTTTTCGTTTCCACTTGTTAACCCACCTGCGCACGAGTTTTTCGTGCAAAAGCGGTTTCCAAATGCATACATTTATTCCTATGGCTAGATTTTAGTACGCTTTGGTACATTGGGGTTTTAGGAGTCGCTGATTACGAATCTGAAGTTAAAATTTCAACATTAAAAATGGCGAAGCTAATTAGGCACACTAATTGTTTAAAAATTATTGAATTTTCATAAAAATTGATATCTGAGGGATTTGATTGATGTCAAAAGTTCAAATTTCAAACTCTAATCATTTCTTACCGAGGTTGGTCAGAGAATGTAAAATCGGTACGAAGCCGGATGATTTTACGCCCAACCAGCGAACATTGTTTTCCGGCAAGAGTGTCGAATTTTACATGCGATAGCGCATTTCACGAAGACTGGTGACAAAAATGATACTGTTTGTTGATTAAACGGTGTAATCGTTTGTCCCGACGGAAGTGCGACCGAAAGTGGCCAGGATGGCCGCACGCACTGTAATCTTCTTGTTGCTCTTCTCGGTGTCGGGTGAAGCGTCTTTCCGGACGCTATTTTCCGATATTTTCTAACGTCTGGTTTCCGGTAAACGGCATAAATTGGGCGATTCTTTCAGCCGTCTGTACCTCTCAACTTGTACGTATTAGAAACTACCTTCACCTGACCATTAAACGGGCGAATATGTTTCAAGGCTAACTTTTCCGAAATGCCTTGCTCTGTGGAAGATAGCATGCGATTCCTCTGGTCGCCAATCGGGTAATGAAAATGGTGCTTTCGAGCATCATAATATTCTGCTTGCTGCAGTTCAGCAGCATGGGACCGGTACTTAGTTTCCTAGTGCAGTTTCCATCGCTCCATGGCCTGTTGCAGACGATCTCGCCGTGCTCACAGAAACGGATACTGTGCGGTTTGCTGCGTCCAGGTTTGCCACTTAAAACGACTATACCATATCGAGAACCATAGAGAAAAATCCGGTTCTGGGGTGCAGAACTGCATCGAACGCCCGAAGAAAGTCGGCGCCTAGCAGGCAATTCACATCCAGGTTCAGCATTAGCATGACCTGGATCCTCTTCTCCGTTGCATTAACACCGAGCGGAAGAGTTACGAGTCCCGAAATCGGCGAGCCATTTTAAATTTTAAAAAACGTGCCAGATTCCTAATCAGCAAGCCCAAAAACTTCTAGGTACCAGGTACAAGTGAATGTCTTCGGCATAAACCGGGATCAGAGAATGGTTAGCACAAATAGGATGGGTTTCGCTGCATAGACTACTTCAGACAGGACGCATTAAAATTGCGTAGATAAACTGCAGAATCAGAGCTAGGGTCGGGGTGCTGCGTTGCTACCGGTTCTTATGATATGGCCATCGTAGACCGCAATGCAAAGGACGAGCCAGGAGCACAATGTGCTGGAAGTGCCGTACTGAAAACAATTATTAAACTTTTCTAGATTTCAAGACTAGTAATTTTATTTCTTGAAAACTGTAGACTTTAGAAAAAATTTCCTTAGAACAAAAATGTCTTCGAATTGGTCAAAAAATACTCTCAAAATTTTTCAGATTTTTTGGACGACTTTTTTAAAAATTTCGATTTTTCGAATTTTCGAAAAATGAAAAATTTTAACAATATATTCTGGAAAAATTTGAGAGCATTTTTTGACTCATTCTAAAACATATTTATTCTCAGAAAATTTTTTCTGAAGTCTATAGTTTTCAAGAAAAACAATTGTTAAGTTTTAATTAGAAATTTGTCATTAGAGTCGCCATTTTGTGGTTACCATGTTAGTTTTAAATATTTAAAAAATTTATCTTGATACTGTAACTATTGGGTCCACGTTTAATGAAGAAATTTTCTGACGACAAATATTCTTTCGATGAGAAAAAAATGTTTTATAAAAAAGAATACTCGATTTTTCGCGTTATTTTGACATTTAAATCGACATATTTAATTTTCTAATTAAGATAGCTCAATTTTGACAACAGCATTGAAAAGAGCGACCTCGAAAATAGTAAGACATGTACCTTTCAATTTATTTGAATATGCCCTGAAAATAAAGAAATATAAAAAAGGATATATATAAAAAAAACTACTTACCGTGGAACGGTAAATAATCTACCAAAAAAAGCAGTGTAAGTGGCTTTAATATATGGCAGGGAAGCTGCGTTAGTGGAAGAACGTGCAACTACCCTAGATATGTGGCAGACGAGCTGGGATAATGAAGTTACAGGAAGATGGACGTACAGGATAAAACCGAACATAAGAATGTGGATTCTTCGACCATTCGGGAAGATAAACTGCTACATTACTCAGTTCTTAACAGAGCACGGCTGTTTCAGGTCGTACCTCCGTAAACTTTGTAAGGTCAGAACATCATTTAAAAACCCAGTATGGGCTCAAGAAAGAAATGCTCCGGACACAACGGTGGGTTTTTTCCACCAGGACAGCGCGGAAAAAATAATAACCAGCACGGAAGAAGCCTGGGGTAAAGTGGCCCACTTTGTAGAAAAAGTATTGCGGGGAAAAAGGGATACGGGATGCCGAGAATAAGAAAAAGGGAAGAAGCCAGCATTGCGGCTACAGACAACACGACTCAGCCCGAAGTAATGCTTCGGTGCTACCAGGCTGAGATCCATTGGGGGAAAGGGAGGGTGTTTTTATTGGGTCGGCACAACATCGTCATTCCCACACTACCAGCCAGTGCGGACCCTGGTTGGTGTTTTTTGTGAAAAATGTTCACCCTACTCCCGTACAACAAAAAATGTGCGTCCCAGTGACGATGATCCGCTGACTCGAATGTACTAGTAGGGGGGGAGCCCATGCGGGGATTTCGGGATTTACTCGAGCGCGTCAGAATAACGTAAGAGGGAAAGCCATACACCTTGTTAAGTACCCCCAGCAAGTATGAAACCTGTATATATAGGGGTGCGCCCAGGCCAGCCCGTCAGATTAGTAAAAAAAATCGATCATGTGCAAAATTCGAGCGCGTCAGATTAAGGTAAAATTAGTTAAACTACATGAAAATATGTGTACATTTTACTAATCTGACGATTTGGGTGTGACACAAGAAAATGGGAAAGTGATAAACTTGCAAAAAAAAAAACGTTACGTAGATTTACTCCGGCGCATTAAATTTTTTTTTATTTTGAAGAAAATCACTCAAGAATCACGAAAATAACATAATTTGACGTTTTCTGTGTGACGAAGTATCTAAAATCATGAATTTAGTGCTCCGCGTCTCTCTGCCTTTCTCGTAACCGCGCCGGCGTAGAGGCGCCCTCTGTTCCCTTCTCACTCTTTCTGCTATAAATTGGCTGCGACACCATTTTGTATGCAGTCTACCACGTGTTTGCCACTGATCGCGCATTTGTGATTGTTATATATAGTAAGTTGTTTGAATTCGAAAGGCATCACTGATTAAGCATAAGGTATTTTTTTACGATTATACTTACTAACTTTAAATGCATTTTTCTCAAAACGACGTTTCTCGAGCTGGTTGAGATGATATTGAAAAAACTATGTGACCGATTGGACGAAAGTAATAACACTTTTATTATTTTCGTCCGCCATATTGTTTCCGACATCTTCAATTTTGGAAATCTGCGGCCAGATTCATGATCAGCGACCCCGATAACCCCTAGTAACAAATTGCAGCCATCTCCTGAGTGAAGAAGAATGTATACCGTAAAGAGGTACAATAATTAGAACAAAAAAATTTTTTAAACCCTCAGATTAAGGTTGTTCCTCCACATAATTGTCAGATTAAGGCTCAGCACATTCAGGACGTCAAACTGAAGCCATCTGCATATTAATCGGATTCGCTCGAGTAACTACATGCATCGATTTTTTTTACATAATCTATAACTCACCACGAGTTTTCGTCACGTCCAAAACGTCACGATTTATAATGGTAGCTTCTTTAGGGCTCAATTGTCATCCCTTATGAATATCTGACGCGCTCGAGTAAATGTTTTTTTTTTCATTTTTTTTATTCCTTCGTAGGACCGTCCTCCACCACCCAAAATTTCAGATTAATATTCATCCGTTATCAGGAACACATGGCGCGACTACACTATGAATGTCTGACGCCCTCGAGTATTGCAGTTTTATGGTTTTTTTTTCATTTTTGAAGACGCCTGTAGGCTCTCTCCACCACTAAAATGAAAAACTTCACATAACCTTTTTTTTAGCATCTAATCTTCACATTCTAGTAGGTTTCCACTGCGCTCGAGTAACTACACATTTAGCATCACGGGCTCCCGTACTATACGGATCATCTTTTTTTGGGAATGGTTTACACGTTCTACGGGATTGGTTTGGGCATGATACGGAGAAATTGGGGTAGGGGAGATGTACAGTTCTCGCAAATGATTTTCAATATATCTATTATCATACTGTTTCGCGTTGTCAGTCAGGAAATATTTCGCGTAACCCCACCGATTAATGATTAAATTAGCCGCCTATCAAAGGCGGCCATAATGGTAACCGCTATAGCAGATCGAAGGGGTTTAATCTCTACATATTTAGTAAACATGTCCTGAAAAACAACGACGAATCGATTCTGACTCTTTCAACGGGGAAGGGGCCCATGATAACAGAACTGACAGTTATTCAGGAGCCACCTGTGGTTCTTTCCTTCATTAATCCTACCGGAAGTTGTTGTAAGACTTTTCGTCTCTAACCATCCAGACAACGGGATACGTAACGAGACATATCATGAAAAATACCGGCCTAAAAGAAATATTGTATAAGACGATTGTATGTCTTATCGATTCCTAAATGACCCGCTTGAGGACGTTTATCGTCATCGCTAAGTACACGCAATCGAGATTCAAAGGGGAGAACTAATTTCCAAGAGTCTAAATCGCTAAGGGCTGGCTCTACAGTAGGGTGGGTTTTGTGGTAATAAATCTTATAATCCACTATTTTCCAATTAGGGTATTTCTTTGGGATATTATGGCATATTATCTTCTGCAGGTACCAAAGGTTTTGTTAATCTCCAATGGTGCAAAGGGCGCAATCTATAGTCTTATACATACGACAGGGCAACAGGAACGACGTGCAGAGAACCTTTAGGGTGTTTTATATCGAGGTCATATGCTTGGAGAGCCAGGGACCAACGGGCTAATCTACCCGTAAGGTCACGCAAGTTCCGCAACCATTGAAGGCTACTATAATCGGTTATTACCTGCACATGAGTACCTTCAATGTAAGGACGATATTTCTTCACGGCCCAAAGCACTGCAAGACACTCTTTTTTTGTCACTGAGTATTTTGGCTCTGCCTTGGTTAATACGCGAATGGCGAAATGAATGGGATATTCTTCTCCCCACATCTCCTTGGTTAGGACGGAACCGATCTCGAAGTCAGTAGCGTCAGTTTGGATCGTGAAAGGGAGTTCAAAATCAGGACGCGATAATGCTGGGGTGAGGGTGAGAGCAAAGCGAAGGGAATCAAAAGCCTTTTGTTGTTCGAAACCCCAAATCCAGGGAGCAATGGGTCAATGGAACTTGGTCGCGTGGGAAGTTAGGGAAGTAACGCGAATACCAGCCCACCATTCCTAAAAATCTGCGGGCTGCTTAATATTATGGGGAAAGGGAAACTCTATTAGATGTAACACGATGTCCGTAATAAAAAAGGAGAGAAGGAGCTAGCATTTTCGAAATTAAACTGGGACGAATGATCGAAATACCGGCGCGGAAAATGACGACTGATTCGCACGTGCGATAGATGACCATCATGACAAACCTCACCTGCCATGGTGATTATTCGCGTAAAACGAAGATATCTGATGATTGATGACGCTGCATTCCGGGCGATATCGGAGCGCGCTTTGTGAAATTACGGACGACCAGGCAAGAGTGAGACAGTTCCGTCAAAAATTTCGCGTAATTACTGACGGGTTGGGTACACCTTAAGAGGGTCGTAGCCTATAAACAGGACTCCCGGGGATGTGCTGGCCCTCTCTATTCCTGACTACATTGCCGACGTGGACACAATTTTCCGGACCTCCAAAAATTCAGCCACGCGATCGTCGAGACGGGTCCGATGTCCGAAAAATTTTGAATAAAAAACCTGCAGTGTTTTTCCTCGACTTCGACCAACCCGGTCGAAGTTACAAGGTGAGCGTTATTGACTCCCTATATTGCCATCCTAAATCGGAAATAAAAATTAGCCGCCTACTACTCCTTTCGTAATTCGCGAAGGTGCAGGAAGTAGGGACGGATACAGGCATGGGTACTCAGGGAACCGCTAACTAACAAAATCTCCACTTAGACCGGCGGATACTTCGAGTGTCATAGATACAAAAACTCAAAAGCCGACGAAGAACAATCACGGATGAATTCAGCACAATATAGAGGAAACATACCACAAAGTAAAGAAGGAGGACAAAATTAGAAGAGGACGGCGCTCCTTCTCTCCGCTAAAATTCTGCTCGGTAATGCATATTGGTATGTTACGTCACTTATGTTATTCGTGTTAATATAATTTTTATCTGCGTAATTTATTCGTTTTAATATAAGTTTTATCCGCGCAATTTAACCGTTTGACATATTTTTTATCCGTGTAATTAATTCGTTTTTGACATAAGTTTTATCCGCGTAACTTAACCGTTTATTACTAATGTTATCCGCGTGAGTTATTTATGATGTCTCGTATATGATATAATTGTATGACGTATGATATTTCGAGTGATGGCTGCAACGTAATAATTTATGTGTGTATGTAATGTGATGTGAATTTAGAATTTTAATTATTATATAGATATACATGTAAATGTATGTGGTTACTGCCGTATGATGCTATTTATTGTGTCGCGGAAATTGGAATGTATCAATAGATGTGTCAATTACAAATCTAATATCCCTGTAATGATGTATATTTTATTATATTGCGACAATATTAATGAAAAATAAAAATATAATGACGAAAATATTTACATAGAGGAGATATTTTATCGTGGTTGGCTTTGAGACCGCCTTGATTTTATAAAAATCCTAAATGCTTTGCTTCTGTATTAAAGACGTTACTTTTTACTTCGACCCAGACCGTAGATCTGGATTAGTATTGAATTTGGTCACTTCGGTCATAAAAATTACCCTATAGTTTTTCATCAAATATCAATGTTTCAGACCATAAGGAGCCCAATTCAACAATGCAAAATTTGTGTCCGTGATCTTGTACGTACGTATCTCCGTACGTCCCGTTTTTTTGTCGCGCGATAACTCGCGTACGGATAAGCGTAATGACATAAATTTTTTTAAAAATACGTGTCTTGGCATAACTTAGATCTGATTAGATTTTGGCACAGATGCATCCGTTCATTACTAAAAAACATTAGCCCCAGTTACGTTTCTTCGTAGTTTTTTGCATTTATTTTGTAAAAATACAAATTTTATTCAAACATGTTTCAAACAAAAAGATAGAGCATTAAATTCTCTACAAAAAAGGTTGTATGCATGTTCTTTCTAAAGTCAACGATAATGCCATAAAAACTGGTTTAAAATGCTTATGAATATTGTCTGAAAAAGTATTGAATTTGGTCACCTCGGCAAAAAAATTACCCTATAGTTTTTCATCAAATTTCGACGTTTCGACCCCCTACCCCCCAGGGGTAGTCTTCGCCAGCCCCTCGGGCACGGTAATCACCTACGGGTGCACAGGTTCTTTTACGCCCTTGATACGAAAATAACTATTTCGATATATCTAAAAGATGTCTTTTAGATATAAGATATCCGTCAGAGATCATTTCGACACTTTCAAGATATCTTTGACGAATTATATGCATATATATAAACCCGTGTTCGATCCCGGCCTCTGCCATCTGTCATTGGGACACCTCTGTATTTGTTTATAAGGGCCTAATAACGCCAAATCTCAGGTGGTTCGGATTCCACCTTCATAAACTGTAGGTTCCGTCGCGATTTAATCCCATGTGGGTTCACAAAAGTCGACGTAAATTAAAAAAAAAAATGTATATATATTGTTTGTATAAGATCATAATAATACAGACAGTAATTAGTAAAACATAGTAAACATGTAATATGCATCGAATAGTCTATTACAATACATGTGCATGAAGTAAGTGTTTAACTTTTATTTATTAATACTTCGGCTGACCTGTCGTCGGGTCGAAGTTTTGAATATGCTCATTTTCAATTTTACGTCGACTCAGGCCATAGGTCATAGTTGTAAATCATTTTTAATTTTCATACATATAAGAAACACTATATTGTTGTAACATATCTATCGAAGCCACTTGAATCTAAATATGATTGGACCCCCAAATATCGATATACTTTTATAATATAGTTGAAAGCTGTTAGTAAAAGAACGAGTATTAAGGAATAGCCGACTCTCCACTGGGTCGAAGTTTCTGAGCGAGCGAAACGAGAGAGGCACCACGCTAACACTAGTTTCTAAATTGAATTCTAAACGGGCGTCATGCTGTCGAGTAAAACTAATTCCAGGTATCTCAAATGGTCAGTCTCACTGTCCGTAGTAATAATAATATTATCCAAGTACACAAAAACGTGGGGTTCCCACGCTGGATATATGAGACGGTCCATTAGTCGCTGGAAAGTGACGGGGACGTTGGTTAAACCAAAGGGCATTCTTGTGAATTGAAAAAGACCGCGAATGGATACAGCAAAAGCAGTGATAGGGCGACTTTAGTGTTCTACAGGGACTTGAAAATATTGTCGACTAAAATCTAGTTGAGTAATGCACGCTGTACGACTTAAGCCGGCTAAAATTCTACCTATATAGGGGAGGGGGTCCGCGTCCTCATGGGTTATTTTATTGATATGACGCAAATCTACAAAGAAACTAAATTTACCGTTTGACTATCGGAAGGTCGTATTACTCCTTCGCAAGGCATTTCATCAACCGATTCATGCGAAATTTTTAATATGTAAGAGGACAACATTCGCGATTTCCGACGGATTGGGGGGTGCTTCGGGATATCTATTCGGCGTTGGGTTAAATTGATCACGCTACGGACAAGGGTTGTTTCGGAGAACACTATCTTTGAAGGAGGGAACGCAATTTGGGACGGGCATGCAGGTAACCTTCTTGTAGACCGGCTAAACTACTAATCGCAATCGCGTTTTCGCTAAAAGTTTGGAACAGACCATTGCGTGTTCTCTAGACCTTTTGTCCATAATTTACTTCTATATCGAAGAGACGCAAAAAGTTCATCCCTAAGACACTAGGGTAACTTAATGAGGCAACTCAAAGTCCATCAATTGTGTCTCGTCATTTAGGGATAATTAAAGGGTTACTACGCCATTTAAATAGACTTCCTCGTCGTTGGCAACTCGAACGTATTCCTCGGATTCGCGAAGAAAAGGAGAAATCAAATGGACATAATTTAAACCTAAAAATTAGCGGGTGGCTCCTGAATCAACTATTGCACGAAGGGTAGTGCCTTGCAACTCTAAGCATTAAAAAGACAGGGATCTATTTCTAATGTGTCAAGGGTAAGAATTCCGTTTAGGGTCGCAATGGGTTTCGTAAATTTTAGCTCTATTTCTCCACGGGGGGTGGGGTTTGACTTACTCAGAAACATCCTAACGGATGAGGACGTTCACGAAACGTATGACCGATCTGCTTGCCGTTGAAGCAACGCACATTACTAATAGGGGGCACCCGTTACTCGAATCTTGGCAAAATATTGGTATTCACTTGAAAAAGGAAGGGAATCATTGGTGGCACCGGAGTAGGAGGAGAAGGAACGGTTCGAGGGGGTTGAATTGGTGGACGTTGTGAAGTAAAAGGTTCTGCTGGATATGGTTGGGGTACCGAAAGGCACGCAAATCGTACTTTAGGTAAGGGTAAGTGTTCACTGATGATCATTGATGCTAAGGAAGGAATGGGTTGGTTTACGGGAGGAGTAAGAGCAGTACTTTTTGTGGAAAAATCGGAACATACTGCAGCTACTTTGTCCTTTCACTTCTGAGGACGAATATACGCAAACGCTGGGAAGGTGGATTGGGATGCCGTTGGTGAAGGTTGGTAGAATTTCTCTTGATTGCCCATGCTCTCAAATTGACGGCACAATCGGAGCGATTCTGGAAAACTTGTTAGTTTCCCTATCAATTTTTCGGGCAAGCTTGGAATGCAAATTTTGTATGCAATGGTCTATTTGTTAACTTCTCAGGGCTATGAGGTAGTCTCGCACTGGTTCCTGTGGTTCCTGAGTACGGAGAACTGACTGGTCTCCAGGTTCCGTTGGCCGAACCCTTCTTGAAAGTAGAGCACGAAGCCAACGTACGTGTTTCAACTGGATCGCTCTGTGCGGTACCAGTTAAGAGCACGTCCCTGAAAAGCTTCTGAGAGGGCGCGGAGGAGCCCATCCTCCGTTATATCTCAATTGGTGGTACCAATTTGTCGAGGAAGGTCTCGGCATCCTCGCCTGTAAATTGTGGCCCGTGGGATTTCCAGTGTTCGATGGCTGATTTTTTCCATCGGACATTGGATTGGGTCAGGCTGGGATGGTAGGAGGGATAAGGGTCTCTGTAAAAGGATTATGGTATCTTCTGGGATTCGATTCTTATTCATAATTAGTGCTGTGACACGGGGGATTTGGGTTAGCCAGGTCATATGTAAGGTCATGTCGAAAATGTAGTGAAGCTGCAGGAGTGATTGGTTGAGTTTGATTGGGGTTTTGAAAGGAATTTACGGTTTTTAGGATCTTCTTCCTATTGGTGAGGGTATGCAAGCCCTCTTTGGAATAAGGGTTGGGAGATTATTTGAAATTGTTCTTTTGGCGAGGGTATTGGGTTAATGATTGATAGACGTAGGTCGTGAATAATTTATTAGAAGAGGTGGAGGCAAACGGGACATTTCTGGGAAAATAAAACTTTTCTCGCCGAAAGAGATTGGGTGTCGATAATAGGCGCGTAAACGATCAGTTGGGATAACGATGGATGGGGCTAAAGAGTTTAAACAAGAAGGAAGAGGAGGATTGAAGTAAGTAGCGCCGAGGGATTCAAAACTTAGTTCGGGGGATGGAAGTATGGAGTACCCTCATTTTTTGGATAAATATTATTGGATGGTTGGTAAGTAGAAGTTGATGGGATCGGGATAGTCTGGTTCCATTCACGTTGGGGATTTAGCACGGGTCTTATTACAATGTCTGTCAGGGCCTGTTACAGGGTTTACGGGGGAGCATCACCGTTACCATCCACTTCTTCATCCCATTAGATTTCGATATCAGAATAATCTCGCCGAATAAAGTACCGAGTCAATCGACGGCGCATTTCAGGTAGGGTGCCAGAAACGCTGAGCTGATTGCGATCACAGAGGTGGATAAAATCTGAAATCTGGGAGATATGTTCAATATCTACACCCTTTTACTGTATTTGAGCTGGGGTTGCCAATTTTCGCGAAACTACGTTTGAGGGGGACACCGTTGTAAGTGTAGAAAGTTGGGAAATAGCTGTAACGGGAGGGGTCGACGTGGTGGTAGGGACGATAAGGGTTAGAATATTGGTCGCCATTTGAAAACTTACGCCAAGAGAAAGCAATATAATTTAAAAAAAAATCAAAAAGCTTAATTTAAATGGAAGTTTATGAAGCTGATAATCGCTTTTAACCAAAATACGCAACGGACGGGAGGTAAACACGAGAAATTGAATACGAAAAATTGATATTTCAAAAATCAAAACGAGAAATTTGTGAAAACACTATTCCGAAGTTAAAATTTCACTCAAAAATCTGGGAAAAATGAAAATTCAAAAATTTACGTGAAAAGGTGCAAAATAAATTTTAATAATAATCGAATAACACCTGAAATCCCCAAAATTGTAAACGAAAATAAATAAAACTTATATTCAAACTGTACCTCAAAACCGCAAACCGAAATTTTCAAAAAGGCAAAATGGAAATAATAATAAATTTTAACTAAAATGTCACTGACTAAAAGCTATGAACTGAGAAACCGAAATTAAAATATACAAAAAAAAAATTAGATAAAAAAATGTGATCCTTGTATATAAATATTTATTGTTAAATGAAGTGTAAAATAACAATTAAACACAAAAATTGAACATAACAAAAGAATTTAAAATCTACATTTGAATATTTAAAATTCTTAGACTGAAAACCGAAATAAATACAAAACAAAAATAAAAAATAAATAAATTTAAATAATCAAAAATTATAACGCCAAGTTACCGGAAACTAAAATGGAAAACCAACTGCTAAATGACCTCCACATTTTTTTTAAAGTTTAACCGATACCTAAAGGCAATGAATTACTTTGGAAAAAAAATTATAACTCGAAAAAGACTAAAAATTTCGCCAACTTGCGCACTATACGCTCTGACACGAAAACGCACTGACACCTGTAACTTTTAGAAAATCAATGTATACACACAAAATATTTCAAATATATCTATATCAATTTTTATTATTATTATCAAATTATTATTTTTATTTTGTTAAATATCTAGATGAAAAATTCTAAAGGTGACAAAAATGGAAAATCTAAATAATCAAACGTATGAAGAGGGATTATACATTAATTTTGAATTCAAACACGAACTGTCATTCCTTTCAAATTCAAAATCAATTCCAGCGAACTCCACCGGTACTTGATATATTAACAATTTTTCTGGAAATTCTTTCGTATTTCACCCACCAGGGATGCTAAATTTATAACCTGTTATTTGAGTGTTAAGGTTTATAAATTAAATTTTTAACACTAAGAATTGTTATAAAAAAATTAAATATACATTTAAACACAAAAAATTACAATCACAAAAATTAAAAGTAACGGGTTCGCAAAAGGGACACAAAAAGAATATATAAGGGAGGGTTCGTAGAATCGCGCTAGGGTGGAGTTACTTTAAAAATGATAGGTCGGCATCGTGGAACTGGAAGAATTAAATAATTGAATGAAAATAGGAGACAACCAGATAATACTTACAAAATATAAAGAAATAAATAGCACGTAAATACAATAATAATTAATTAATCACTAAAATAAGAGAAAAACTGTTTCGTGTGCACACGCAAATAATCAAATATAATAATTTTATATTAAATTTTTAAAGCAAACGCTAATAGTTATAAGCTTGCTCCTTGACGGCCAAAATTACCCCAACTCTGTCCGCGAATGTGCGTGAATCCTCGCCAATATCGGTAAGTTGAGGGGAAAAGCGGGAAAAGGAGAAAATTATATGGGAGATATAAGAATTAGAAGCGGAAGCAGGAAAATGGAAGAAATTAGGAGACATAAGGATTTGGGGAGAGGCATACTTGTCGAAAGTGTACACGGAGACGGGTGCGTGGCGATGAAAGGAGAGAGAAACCTTCAGTTACTCTCCCAAGTGCGATGAGAGTAGGGTTTTCCTCACCTACTACCACGCACACCAGTGTACATCAGAAAAGAATCCCGAATACGCGAGGCGTGTGACATCACGAGAGAGTGCGAGTGGCAGCGACGTATCGGGAGACAAGGAGTGCACGAATACAAGGTTTCACGGTCTCCGGAATTCAAATTAATATATGAAATGCATTTAAATAAATAAAAGACAAGGCTATAGGGAGGAAAAGGGCAAACGAAATACTCATTAATTACCGATATTGCAAACGAAGAATAAATATACTGAGCGAAATTGTATAAGTGCGTAGTACAGTAATATTGGACAGAAAATGGGTGAATCAAATATAACAAATACAATGATAACATCAAGGGAAGAGTATATAATTTTGCAAAACTCTGTGGAAAATACACCTTATATAATACAACAACATATTACGTAAAAGCTTATATTTATTGGAGATAACCGAATAAACCGCTTTCATTTAAATAATAACAATAAGGGGGCGAGATGGTTACGAAGGCTAAGGCGTCCGTCTTGTTTCGTAACTTGAACGTCTCCAAAGGTTCTGGGTTCGAGTCCCCGTGTAGACAATTTTCTGCGCGATGAATTGAACTCAGTACCGACACTGCAATCACCTACCTCATGGTTTGACGCGTGGTTGCAGTGACATTTCACGCTAATCTGGTAGAGATTTGAGCAAAAAAAATTATCATTTTTCGGACAGATTGAGCGACATAAGAAACCAATGTTGTTGTTTAAGTTATTATTAAAATAATAATAAAAACAATAACAACAAGAATAACAAAAAATAATGTATTTGCGGTTACCAACAGAATAACGCGCAGGGCTCCTGACCATCGCACTGTGTTAAAAAACGCTATTTTTTCTTTCAAGATAGGCTAGAACGTTGAATTCTTGATGGATTTTAATCAATTTTTTTTAAATACTCAGAATGGAATTTTGAAGAGGATAGCTAAGTCAAATTTTTGAAATTAAAAATGGCGGATCCAATATGGCGAATGAAATTCAGGAAAGACAAGAAATCTTCATTCCGTTGATGGCCGCAGTTGAGGAATTCTGGGGGAGGATCTAAGAGAAAACATCTAGGCTTAATGCAGACACTCCAGGTATTGAAATCTTCACCGAGTTGTGCGAAGAAGTCACCCAACAAAGTGAAGATTGCCCACCCGTCAGTGCATTAGAGGTGAAAAATGCCATCGCAAGAGCTAGGAATTTCTCCTCGCCGGGCTGGGATGGAATTAACAACTATTATTGGAAGAAGTTCACTTCTGTCCATCAACACCTAGCCCGAATATTCACCTCTTATATAAATGGAGACTAACCCATTCCGCACTGGCTGGTGGAGGGCCGAACGACACTGATCCCAAAATCGGGAGACTTGTCCGATCCGAGAAACTATAGACCGATCACGTGTCTCAATACGTTATACAAATTGTTCACTAACATCTTGAACGAACCTATTGAGAAATCCGTCAAACTGGTGTGGCAACAGATAGTAGAACAACGAGGCGGCAAAATGGGTGTATCCGGCTGCAAGGACAACTTGCTTATCGACAGGAGTGTTTGTCAGGACGTAGTCCAGTACAAGCGTAACCTGTCGATAGCCTGGCTGGATTACATGAAGGCGTATGACTCAACATCGTACGAGCTTTTAAGCTTGTTGCTCAAACGCCTCAATGTCCACCCAAATATAGTGAGAATTCTAGAAGACTGATTCCTCTTTGGAAAACACGGTTTCTGATGACATCGGGCAACCGTCGAACCATATCTAGACTGGTTCAGTTCCAAAGAGGTATCTATCAAGGAGATTCTCTGAGTCCTCTGCTCTTCTGCATCTCACTATTGCCTCTATCCGTAGCTCTCCGGAAATCTCAAGGGTATATGTGTGGACTGCCTGGTGAACGTTTTCTATATGGTCGATCTGAAATTATACGCATCAGCCGAGGATCAATTATATCGATCTCTAAACATCGCCCTCACATACTCGAGAGATATCGGCATGGAATTCGGATTGGACAAGTGTGCAGTCGTTCATTTGCACAGAGGAAGGTCAGGCTCCCATAACAACGATATGGAGCTCGTAAACGGAAATGTCATCCGCCACCTTAGCGCCGAAGAAGCCTACACATACCTGGGCGTACCTCAAAGGCATGTTGAGGATGTGTAGGCTGCTAAAACCACCATCATTAACAAATACCGGCGCATTCTCCGTCAGATCTGGTCATCAGAATTTACCGGTAGAAATAAGGTGGCAGCCACGAATATGTTGGCCGTATCACCAGCTCTATTCATTTGGAGCACTGAAGTGGAACGTTGACGAGCTAAGGGTTCTGGACCGCAGCACACGGAAGATGATTTGTATGCAACGCAGTTTGCATCCAAGATCTTCCGTGGAACGACTGTATTTGCCCCGAAATATGGGAGGTCGTGGCCTTGTAAGCCTGGAGTGTATGCATGACCGATTGGTCCTCAAGACAGCTTGCGACGTGATTAATCGAACGGAGGATCCCCTGATGATGCTGGTTCATCAGTATGAAATTCAGGGGAAGGGGGCGTTTTTGTACAACGCGGCGGAACGAGCGGCGCGAAACCTCGGTCTGGTTTTCAACGTGGGATGTCTTTATTGAACAATATAAGATCATTGTACAAAGGGCGAGACACAGCACTGAAACTGCTGTTTTACAGCCTGACCCGCAAGATACACTTGGACGCATCCATACAAACTAATTAAAATAAGCACATAATAATCACGAAATATATAATTAAGTACAAAAAAGAATGACAACCAAAGAATACTACAATAACAGCGGCTAACACATCTATATGTTAATTCTTATGGGTTAAAAAATAACTTTGACACGACACAAGAAAATATTTACTTTAAACAACATGGATCTTAGTCCTAAAGGGAGCGAATTGACCTCGCAGCTATAAACGAAAAGGCTCTGTACTTATATTAGAAACATAAAGGTATTATTCCTTATTAATATTTGCAAAATATTTATTTAATAAATTAAAGAAAAAAAATGTTAGTCTTTAATTTATTAAATATTTTTCGATTCTTAAAAGGATATCGCCCAACGTATCAATGTTGATAACATCTAAAGTTTAATAATGAAGTTGAAAAAATTTCTTTTAATAAATTTCGATTTGACAGTTTCTGGATAAGAGTGAGAAAAATTGTATCTGATATGAAAGCATGCAAATGAAATTGTGGTATAAATGTAAAAAATAAACAATAATTCAAAAGAATCGAGAGAAAAAATTAAGAAACTCCAACGATATCAAAAAATAAAAAATAATTACGTGCACGGCGTTTAGTTCAACCCCCCTTGCGGCTGAACTCGTCAGTGAGGCTCCGCGGAAGGAATCAGCCTCATGCGCCCTAATTACGACCTAATACGGGAATAACACCACACCCAACACGGGAGCTTCTCGCTCCAAGTTCTTTTTAACGCCCAACGGTATATAATGTATACCAGTTGGGTGCGAACGAACGGAACATAGGGCAACCAGAGTATATCCCGTAGCCGATGAGGAGATATCTTTAACGGGTACCATACTTGTATTGACGAATAGTATAAGAGTTACGAAATGAAACGGATGTGTTACATTTTTCTGATCTTTCGAGTATTCAAGTAAAATAAGTATAAACACAATATAAAATTATTAATCTTTTAATTATCCATTATAAGGAAAACGTGAATAAAGTGAAATGATCTCTCGACGTTCGTGAAATACAGGTTAGGTCAGTCGATGACTGCAGAGCGCGTTTGACGTTTGTGCTGTCATATTGTTGTTCATGATTTTAATCAGTGTAAATTAATTTTCAGTCATCATAAATTGTCGACGTTAATGGTTTCATCATTAATTTAGGTAGGTGAAATGAATGATTTTACGTAACGTAAATTTTTATTCTTTTATTGTTCTAAAGAAAAAAATGATATTTGTGTATGTTTATGTGTAAAATGCAGACTTTCTGAATGTAAACCACCCATTAAATTCAATTTGTATGGAAGAACTCTCTCTCCATCTCGTTACATCCTCCGATAAGTTTCATGTTTCTTAAATTTAATAGTGTTTTAAAAAATATGATTCTTTGTAGATTATTGTTTTCAGCTCTTCAAGCAACTTCTTCAACAATACATACAAAATGTCTGACCTGCTGTTGTTGCGAAAAAACACGACCTTGTGTGGAAGAGCAACCATATGAAACAGTCTGTCAACGATGACTTGTGGCATACAGTCACATTTAATTATAACAGTTATATTTAATTATAAATTTGATGTATAAGTAACGATAAACAAAATTACAAAAAATAAATAAATTATAATAATATTAAATTTTTCAAAATTTGTGTCTTTAATTTATTAAATGTTCAAAGTGTTTCCCTCGTGATAGGTACAGTAACCCAGCCGATTAAAAAACTAGTCTTCTGCTTTGCTAAGCATATCTGCGCAGACAACTGTATGTCACTGATCGTCGTTGACACGCGGTTTGATATGGTTGCACTTCCATACAAGGTCGCTTTTTTTTGCCACAACAGCAAGTCAGACATTTCTTATGTATTGTTGAAGAAGTTGTTTGAAGAGCTGAAACAAATAATCTCCAAAGAATCATATTGACGTAACGACCTGGAGAGAGAGATATCTTCCACGCAAATTTGATTTAATTAGTGGTTTACATTCAGAAAGACTGCATCTTAAACATAAACATACACAAATACCATTTTTTTGCAGAACAATATAACAATAAAAATTTATGTTACGTAAAATCATTCATTTCACTTACCTAAATTAATGATAAAACCATTAACGTTGACAATTTACCATGACTGAAAATTAATTTACATTGATTAAAACCATGAACAACAATATGACAGTACAAACGTCAAACGCAATCTGCAGTCATCGACTGACCTAACCTGTATTTCACGAACGTTCGAGAGATCATTTCACTTTATTCACGTTTTCCCTAATAAAGGATAATTAAAAGATTAATAATTTTATATTGTGTTTATTCTTATTTTACTTAAATATTCGTAAGATCAGAAAAATATAACACATCGGTTTCATTTCGTAACTCTTATGCTATTCGTCAATATCCGTATGGTACCCGTTAAAGCTTACTCCTCATTGGCTGCCGGCTATACACTGGTTGCCCTATGTTCCGTTCTTTCACACTCACCTGGTATGTATACATATATACGCTGTGCCCCCAGATCCCCCCCTAAAAAATATCCTAACCTACCCCCTCTGAACCTCGCCTACGCTCGGTTATGCCTTTTTTGGCTATAGGTCCTCGAACTATCGTGAAAATCAGTGAAAATTTCCAGGACCGTCCTAAAACTAGGCACAGGTCCTTGAAGTATCGTAAATTTATGAATTTTGGTCCTGGAAGTATACGTTTCACATAAATATATATATATATAGTTGATTTTCAAGAAACTGTGATACTTCAGGTATTGTGTAAAAAATAGAATAATAAGCATGTAGAATAAATGTATTCTCATGTAACGCATTAAAAGACAATCACTTTATTCGGTACACGCGAAATCGGTTATTAGAACAATTATTATCGTCGTTTTGCAGGCTGAAATATAAGAAAATATCAGCACCATCAATATGTGTTTCTTCGATTTTTTTTGTTCAATTATTATTTAAATGCAGAATATAGTTTGTAAATAAACGCTATTAGTCTTGAAATCCTAGTGTATAGATAGACAAATGATTATCATTCATATTCTAGCATCGAACGTAGCACTCGGTGAATATATCGTCGTACACGGGTGGTTAATTTTCAAGCAAGGGTGATTCAGAAAATTGTGGTCAGTACCACTTGTATAAAGTGCTTAAGTGACAAATTTATTAGGTGTAGTTCCGGACGGGGACACATATTAATTACTGATTACTTTTAGAATGAATGCGGAAAAATTGATGTATGCAGTGATTTCTGTATAAAACAAACGCAAACATATTTTGTCATTAAGGGGTTAAATGGGTCTTGCAAGGCCAAAAAAGGCTGTTTTTCTCGATTTTTTTTGTGAAGACCCAACATTAGTTATATATTTATAAATTGTTACATGTAAATGTATATAGTTCAAAGAACATGTCAATTTAATTTCATTAAAAAATATTACAAATTCATCCGCTGACAGCGCCTTTGGTATCGTAGTGTAAAAAAAAGTGTCTTCGCCGTAGTGACTTTTTCTCCGTCAATTTTTATCTGAAATCAAAAATCCAAAGTTTTTCTTTTATTAGGCGAGTAGAGCTTGTGCTTGAACGAAGGATTTTTCAAAAACTTGAAAATTGAATTTTTGGTATCGTTTTTCGCAAAAAATGTGTTTTTTGGCACTAAATTTGGCCACGTATTGGACTGTAAACGGAGTTGTACGCGACGAAAAAAAAATCCAAGCACAAGTCAAACATATGTAAAAGACGTGTGCAAAATTGCAAGGCAATCGGTTCATTAGTTTTCGAGAAATTTCAATTACCGACTTCAAAAAAGTAGTTTTGAGAAAAACGCGTTTAAAGATTTTGAAAGGAATAAAACCGAGAACAATATTTTTTTCTTCAACTTACAAGGAATCGTCGATTCTAGGTCCATAAAGGCGGTCGTGAGAAGCAGCTGCTTTGTCTGCATCATCTTTTTCTTCCTGTCGTAGACGAATTCGTGCCTCTTTTGTGGTAGCCTGCGCTCTTTTCTCCGCGATGACGATTCGATGTTCATCTTGATTTTGCGCATACGCGTGGCTGCTCGGTCCAAGTTTGACGTTCATCGCATCAAGGAATATCAGAATTGCTGATGTGCCTTCGTTAAAAGTACAAGCAGCGACGTAGGCGGCAATTTCAACGCTGATAACACATCACTCGATATTGGCTTATCGTGCTTGAATGACGAAAGAGTACCCGTTGGCGAAGCTCGCTGCCAAGAGCACCATGAATCCGCTCAGCTCGGACATTTATGATGTTGTGGATTTGCGTCCGTTGAAGAATAATGAAAATAAGTTGCCCATATAGCATCCATTATTTTTTGCACTGAATCACTGTGTCTTCGTATAGCCAGTCAGAAATAAACTGTTAATTTATCGATCAGTTTGCCCGTCAATTTGTTTTTGCCGGAAAGAATTTTTTTCATTATTTTTTTTCCATTCACTATTACTTCTTGTTCAGTTTTTTACTAACTCTCTTAAACGGGTGCCCATTCTCTTCTGTACGTGTCCTACAAATTCTTTTTCGAGAATTTCGAAATTTTCTCTATATGGTTTGGAATTTACAACTCTAGTGTAGGTCTTCGAATCTCCGTCTCCAATGTAGTAATTGTACCGTAAACCGTATTTTTGAACGAGCGTTTAAACATTTCCACAATAGCTGCAGCTTCCATATTACCAGCTGGTCCTTCGTGATTGGCACTGCATTTTCCTTCATTCACATGATCTTCATGCCATTCTTCAAACTCTGATGTCGACATCCGTTTCTTCCAAACCACACATAAATTACAATACGAACTTTTTACTAAAATGTCCAAAACTTTTCCTGCATAATAACCAATCAAAGTAGATACACCATATAATGACGAAAATCCACGCTTTTTCCAAGTGCCGTCACCTGAGACAGTTGCATTTGTCGTATCTTCAATGCCGTTTTCCGTGCACGATATAGCTTTTTCTTCTTTCGCAGCTAAAATGAAAAGTTTCTCGGCGACCGTTTTAAACATTCATCTATTTTATGGATATAAAAATCGTACGTTGATTAATTTACAAAGTTACTACTTATATCCATTAGGCCACAAAATTTTTTGCATCCGGCTAGGCCTAAGCCTAATATTCGCATCACAAAAATGAATCTTCGATTGATTATGAAAGCTTGTCCAATTTTTTCACTTGAATATATATATCTCGGATCACAGTTTCTGAATTCCATCACAATTTTAAATTCAAGTCCTGCTTTTGAACATCGTTGAAATGTAACTTTTCCACCACACACTTTTCCGTTAACAACATTTGAACAATTTACAAAATTAGCGAGAGTTGAAAAAACTAATAAAAAATCAATAATGAAATATTGTACGTTTGGGTGTTGCGGCACTGTTTTTTCATCGTCACTTTTAAGTTTTTTTCCTGATGAACTCTTAAAGGATGCTTCGTGGATTTCGGGTGTTTTCGGATTGAAGATTGTTTTCGTTTTTTTATTTTATCTTTTCGTATACGTTCCATTTGTTCATGTCTCGGCACTTTATGTCTATTCATTTTACAAGAAATTCTAGCACAAACGAATTGAAACTCGCAGTTCTACAAGCAACACAAAACTGAGGATAGGTATGAAATTCCTACTTCTAACGGTCAAAACGTGTTCACTAATACATATCCATTATATATTTCGAGGGACCAAAGAAAGGAAAACAAACAATAGCTGCCCCGGCGTATACCTGCGCCTGTCCCACTCGAGTCGAGCCGAGCGTAACTACGAAATTTAAATCCCGGTATCTCTGGCAGTTTTTCTCGATCGACTTGAAATTTTCAGACAATATTTCTAATGAGTTGTACGATCGAATAAAAAAATTCTAAAAAATCGATTTTTCGAAGTTACAAGTCCCATTTAACGCCACAAAGTTGTAGTTAATGAGTTAAAAATATCCCGAATCACAAGGAAGGTAACGTGACATCGCAATTGAACAAAAACAAAAAAAAAAAGAGAACACAAGAATTTTCTTACAACGAATCGTAAGAAATCCAAGAAAAATACAAAATTCGGATCGAAAAGGTTGAAAAGGCACGGTGAGCTACGATTGAGTTCAACCGAAAAGTAAAAAGTGGTTATTTTAAGCCATAAAGAAAAAAAATCGTCGGAGGAAAACGAAAAATATCCCAAATTTTCAATTTTTTTTTAGGTTATTTCAAATAATTGCCTTGCAATACTTCTTTTACATAATTATATTTCATTTCTATCCGATATTTTGCATTAGGAAAGTAATCCCATAATGATTAGTACATTTTCAATGTTGAAATTCGAAGCAATATTCGAAAATACCTCGAAACGAGCAGTTTTTACAGCTTTTTTGCATCTGTTTTTCGAAAAAGTATATCAGTGTACGTGAAAATGCCGGCATCACTAAATCATAACGAAAATCTATTAGAAATTTGTTTATTGTGCTTTGGAAAAACGAAAGTTATGGAACGCGTGAAACGAAAATTAAAAGATCGAATAGAAGCAATGTTTGAGTATGATAGTTTTATATATAATATAAATTTAATGTTGATCATGACTTCCAAAAGCGTAAATTTTACGAGGTCGCGATGAAGGTCACGAGGTCGCAATTACGTTTACTTCAGCTGATTAATCTATTATTTCTGTTTCCGTGGTCAAAAATATGGGTTACAATTTATAAAAGTCATTGTGATCCCGAAATTACCTTTTAGATCATGGTCAAGGTCAAATATAAGATCATGGTAGCATAGGTAAAAAAATATTCAAAAACTTTTGTCTGAAACTTTTTGTCTAAAGTGCATTCCTCGAAAGTTGTTTTTACGACTCAATACTTTTGGATTCCCTAGGATAGGTATGTATATACTACACTTTATTGTAATGATTGAAGAAGTTAAAAACAATTAAGTATCATTTTAACAATTGAAAATTACTTTAAAAGTCGTAAAAAACTATTTTAATTCAACTGGCATGATGTCAAATCTAGGCACAAAAAGTAGGTATCTTCAAAACTCTGCAACTTTTTATGTAGAGGATAAAAATGATTCCAATTTTTTTTTAATTGTTCGTAATTATCTTAACTTTAACTTACTACCCTATAACTTTTCTCAGAAATGCCCAGGAAAAAAGTTAATCAACCATAAATATCAACGACCATAATTTTTCCCCCTTTTAGGTAACTTTGAATGGCCATATTTTTGGAAATACATTAAATAATGGAAAGTTATTATACTAGTTTTGTAGATAATTTTCGTCGCTTCAATTCATTCCAGAGCCCTTTTAACGAGGAAACTGTAGTAAATGAGCCAGATGCAAAAAAGCTGTAAAAACGGCTCGTTTTGAGGTATTTTCGAATATTGCTTCGTATTTCAACATTGAAAATGTACTGATCATTATGGTATTACTTTCCTAATGTAAAATATCGGATTGAAATGAAATATAATTATGTAAAAGAAGTATTGCAAGGAAATTATTCGAAATAACCTAAAAAAAAATTGAAAATTTGGGATATTTTTCGTTTCCCTCCGACGATTTTTTTTATTTATGGCTTAAAATAACCATGGGACCTTGCTGAAATTATATCTGAAAAGATCCGAGAGGTGGGGGGATTTTGGGTTGAACTCAATCGTAGCTCACCGTGAAGGGTATGTACATCATTTGATATACAGGGTGGCCGATTTATCTGAAGACATCGAAATATCTCGAGAACTATGCACAGAATCAAAAAAGTTGTCGGATAAAAGTTGTTCGACACGAAGGGGGGCATCCAGTAATAATGAAATTTACCCCCTCCCCCATCCCCTGGGGGTGGAGTGGGGGCAAAAACAATAAAGCTTAAATAGGAACCCCCAGTTTTTATTGCAGATTTGGATTCTCCAATATTGACAATTTTCGCCCGCGTAGCGGATATGGAATACGGTCATTCTAACAAAGCCGGGAAAAAATACATTTAGCGTTACCCAGGAACAACGACGTGGACGTAGTATTTTTCTGTTCCCTTTGGGGTGCTTGTTTTACGTGAGTCCCCTTGCCTCTCACTGTCTCACTGTTCACTTACTTGAGTAAGTGTTCGAAATGTTGACCTTCCACTTCAATGCATTTATTTATTCTTTCTTCAAATGACTTTATACATGATAGAATCATATCTGCAGAAATTTCTGCGCAAGCAGTTCTTATGCGTTCCACCATGTTTTCACGAGTCGTTGGTACTTGTTCATAAACCTTACCTTTTAGGTAACCCCATAGGAAGAAATCCAGAGATGTTGGATCAGGTGACCTCGCAGGCCAATTAATGGGGCCACCTCTACCAATCCACCTACCATTGTAATCACGGTCTAGTATTTCCCTTGCTACTCTTGAAAAATGTGCTGGGCAACCATCATGCTGAAACCACATTGTCCGTCGGACGTCCATAGCAACATCCTCAAGTAGTAATGGTACTTCTTGTTCTAGGAAATCTCGATATTTTGTTCCATTCAAATTACCTTCAATGAAATAAGGACCAATGAGTTTATTTCCTATGATTCCACACCAAACGTTCACCGACCAAGGACGTTGATGATTAACTTGTCGTAACCAATGGGGATTTTCTACGCTCCAATAATGCATATTATGCCTATTGACGCCACCATGGTTCGTGAATGTAGATTCATCTGAAAATAATACATTACCAAGAAATTGTGGTTCGTTTGCATTTTTTGAAATGCCCATTCACAAAACATCACGCGGTTATGAAAATCATCGCCATCTAGTTCCTGGTGCAGTGAAATGTGATATGGGTGAAACTTATGACGATGCAATATTCTTTGAATACTGTCTCTGGAAATGTCGGAATCGCGATGTAATTGTCGTGTGCTTACATGTGGATTTTGGTGAATAGCTGCTAGTACAGCTACTTCGTTAGCTT
Organism: Trichopria drosophilae; assembly: GCA_030407085.1. Classification (NCBI taxonomy): domain Eukaryota; kingdom Metazoa; phylum Arthropoda; class Insecta; order Hymenoptera; family Diapriidae; genus Trichopria; species Trichopria drosophilae. The sequence goes on along the minus strand of CM059584.1, from coordinate 61,391,292 downwards.
CTCCTGTAACTGTTAATCTTCGCTTCCTTTTTTTCATTTGTACGCTGCCATCAGAGTGAAAGGCATTCACAGCTTTGTAAAAAAAAGAACGCGAGCGAGCATTATCTGGAAAACGCTCAGCATACAACGCAACAGCATCGTCAATATTCCTCTTACATTCACCATAAATAAGAATCATTTCGATTTTTTCGGGAACTGTAGCAGGATTCATTTTTAACTTGCAATTCGATTTAAGCAATGAAGGGTAGACAAAAAATAGTCACGTAAACGGAAAGTTGTTATTCTAAAAGCAAAGTGACCTCCGACCGAATTACTACCAATACAATGGACTTCAAAAACAGTCTTACACTGAGAGACCGTGAATACTAAATTTTAATATGGGGATTAGAAAGTCGCGATATCCATTTACTTCCCTTCAGGAAAGTAGAGAAAAATGTAGGTGAACTGGTTACGTGTGGCTCAACTTATGTATAAAATGATATGCTACTTTATTTTCGAGTTATGTCGCCCTCTAGCGTTATGTAACAGAACCGGCGCCGGTGATGGCCGAAATGCAAGCGATGTACATGTATGAAACCACGTGAGTTCTCTCGGGGTCCGGTAGATGGCGACGAAATCCCCAAATGAAGTAAGAGTTTCGTTTTGTTTGATAGAAGCTGGTTTGACCGTCAATGCTCAGCTTATTTATTCTCATTTCGGAAAAAATATACAGAGAGAGAATGAATGAGCTGAGTGAAGGGACATGACGCGTTTTTTAATGGATTGCGTGATGTCCTCTTTTTGTTTATTAAATAATAAATTTAAAACCTAAAATGTAATTTTATTGAAGCTAGAAAACTTATTTATAAAATTGCTTCCATATTGTATGCACAATTTTTATGTAATCAGTTTTGATTTTTAATATGAAGAATATCAATTATTCATAATCTTAATTTTTCGAATGGACATTATTAAAATTTCATATTCAGAATAACAATTTTCGCAATTAATATTACTAAATTCTATTATTAAAAATTCTAATATTAGAATTTTTAATATTAAATTTTCATAAAGGGATCAAATTGTCCCTATTTGCCCCCTGGATGCCCCCCTTCGTGTCGAACAACTTTCATCCGACAACTTTTTTGATTCTGTGCATAGTTCTCGAGGTATTTCAATGTCTTCAGATAAATTTGGATTTTTATCGATTACAGCGCCACCTGTGAACCAAAATGCAATAGCTCCTAGGTCAAATTGGTGTACTTTTTTCCGGAGAATCCAAATCTGCAATAAAAACTGGGGGTTCCTATTTAAGTTTTATTGTTTTTGCCCCTACTCCACCCCCAGGGGATGGGGGAGGGGGTAAATTTCATTATCACTGGATGCCCCCCTTCGTGTCGAACAACTTTCATCCGACAACTTTTTTGATTCTGTGCATAGTTCTCGAGGTATTTCAATGTCTTCGGATAAATTTGGATTTTTATCGATTACAGCGCCACCTGTGAACCAAAATGCAATAGCTCCTAGGTCAAATTGGTGTACTTTTTTCCGGAGAATCCAAATCTGCAATAAAAACTGGGGGTTCCTATTTAAGTTTTATTGTTTTTGCCCCCACTCCACCCCCAGGGGATGGGGGAGGGGGTAAATTTAATTATCACTGGATCCCCCCCTTCGTGTCGAACAACTTTCATCCGACAACTTTTTTTATTCTGTGCATAGTTCTCGAGATATTTCGATGTCTTCAGATAAATCGGCCACCCTGTATAGCACATAAACTATTTATTTACTTTGTGATAACAACTTTTAGAATTATTTTAATTTAATACAGAAAATTGTGTAACTAAAATTGTTTATTTAAAATTATTAACAAAAATTAATAAAATATCGATTTTTTCATTCAAATGTAATGTATTTGATTATAAACTATATTTTTTATTTCCAATGAATTATTTACTTTGTTATTTTTCGACCAAACAAAGGCTTACTATTAGAAGTACATCAGAAACACAAGATAAATAATACTGGCTTTATAGGTGAAAATATTGTGGAATCGAACATATTGAAAAAAATATTTGATAATATTAACTAAAGTTCAGGGTTCCGCCTTGTAACCGCACGAATTATTTTTACGGAGCTGTAACGTTTTGTAATAAAAGTTGTCACAAAAGTCAATTTTCAACCGCGAACTGCATGTAGAAAGTGTACTCGTGAAGTGGGACTACTAGTGCGGGGCTGTCATTTTCGTGTTTTCGGATTTTTCGGCTCGATTTTGGCAAAGCAAAGTTTATGCAGATTCTAACCTTACATAATAACAGTACTGTTCTAGCATTACGCACGTGTAGTCTGTATCCACTGCGCATGCTCAGTTCTAGTTTCGGCTATTAAACCCACTACAGTCGTTGCTACTAAGATCAGACTGGACCACTCCGATCTCGATCGGCGAGCTCCAGGCGTCAGCATCTCTTGGGCATACATACATATGTCGAAGGATTCTCGCTGCTCAGAATTGCCGGGTCCGCAGGACACACTCTCCAGCCCAATTATTGGTGATAAGGCGGTTTCACCGTGCCAATTACTCCGCCACTCTTCTCTATCCGGCCGACCGACGACGGCCTGTCGCTGGAAACATCTGTGAACTAACAGCTGTGGTTCGCTGACTGATTTTGGTTTTTCGAAGCGTAAGCGGGAGTGTCAATCCGGCAGCAGCGAGTCTACGTCGTCACCATCCGTAGACTTCGCAGTTCGTCCATTTCCTTATCGACAGAAAATAACTCTTTGTCCGCCTCCTCACAATCTAATACGGACATGATCTCAGCAGATGCTCTCCAAAAAATGCAAGCGTCGGTTCTCGCTTCCATCGCAAAATCCTCTAAAGTGTCAACTGACTCTATTAAGGAAGAAATAAAAGTATGCAAGTCCGATATACTCGAAATAAACCTCGGTCGAAGAAATAAAAAATGAATTTTCTGTTCGCCTGAAGATGCTAGAAAATAAAGTTGAGCCGTATGAAGCTACTATCTCGAAGCTATCCTCCAAAGTGGAGCATCAAGAAAAAATCCTTAAGCGCAAAAATATCTTAATCTCAGGTCTCGCTCCGGGTCTTCGTCAACCGAAAGAAGAAATGAGCAATTTCCTCTAGGCAAAATTCGAAAAATGAACATCGTATCTTCCGCGAGAGTGATTCGTAATAAACCTTATACGATTCTTGCTGAACAGACTTCGGAGAAGGATAAAAATGCAATAATGGCCGCGAAAAAATCAGTTTTATTAAACTCGAAAAGTTTTATTTCAAATTACTTGACGAAACGCGAATGGACCATTGCTTATAAGGCGCGTTTGGCTCGTCGACAAGCAGCAGCATTCGGTGCCACGTTTAATAAAAAAGGCAATATAATTGCTGCAAACAATGTTTGGCGAAAATGGTCCGATACTAGTCAGCACTTTACAGATGTTTGCAAAGATGTTCACAGCTCGTATAGAATTTTCGCAGAGCGACATTATCTCGACTCATCGAAGCGGTTCTTCATTATCTGAGGGGATGACATCTACTGCACAGCAGTCACAACGATCGTTTTTTTAGACGGCTCCTGTTATCGACCTCTAGAACCTGCGACACGTTCTTCAACATCTACGACGATTTCTTCAAGGTCTACTCCTTTTCTTTTTGCGTCAAGTAATGAATTGAAAATTGTATTTTGGAACTATCGTGGCTTACTAAATATAAAAAATAATTGTTTTTATAATGTCGGTAATATTATTAATTTTTCGCAAACCTGGTGCAACAATGAACAGCAAACGGAAATATTAGGCACTGATCACTTGAAGATTTTTATACCTGCCACTCGTTCGGTCGCCCGCGGTCGCTCCAGTGGAGGACTTCTGTCATTAATCAACCTGAATTTGGTGTATACTATCTTAGATATTTAGTACATACTAAAATACCAATAATTGGATATTTTATAAAGTGGATACCGTGCCTGTTAATGTTATTGTAGGCTCTCTTTATTTTTCTCCTAATTTGCCTTTATCTGCCCATCTTCCGCGTCTACAAAATACTCTAGACTTTTTGAGTGGTCAGTACCCCGACTAGATGTTTATTCTCGGTGGCGACTTCAATGCTAGAATCGGTAAATTAGACTCTTTTAACGACTTTAATAAAATTTTTATAAATTAAACCGTTTCTATGGCAGGAAATCGCACGATGTTTACCATAATAGCAGGGGAGATCTCTTATTTCAATTTATGAAGGATAACAATTTTATTCTGCTAAATGGTCGTACTATCAGTGATACACCGGCATATTTTACGTATCTTGGGCAAAGAGACTTCAGTTTAGTTCACTTAATCTGGGTTTCCGCGAGTTATCTCCCATTCACAGCCGATTTCTGCACAGGTTGTGATCTGTAAGGATCCGATCATCTGCCGATCTATCTAACTTTGTACGTTAGTTCCATGAATCCAACCCGATTGTTTCGGCAACTCGGGAGGCCTTGTTCGCCGCCAATTACGAAACCGAGATTTTTAAGGTCGCCGGATGGGCATAATAACTTTCTGTTTTCTCTTAGCTATATGAAAAGCACAACTATTAATTCGGAAAATTTATCGGTTGATAATTATTATAGTTTTATATTCAATACGTTGTTTACTGCGGCGATAAATGCGAACGTTTTGGCATTGATTACTGTTAATATAACTAATACAAGCATGTCTCGGTCGAAACCTTGGTACGATAAAGATTGCGCTTCAGTCAGGAAGAGCTTTCGCCTATTTTTGAGGAAAATGAGAAGTTTGGCATATAACCCTATTGCGGTTCTTGCTTACAACAAGTCTAAGAAATTGTATCTGGACCTGCTGAGAAAGAAAAAAAATAATTACCAATTATCGATCGCTAGCAGGTTTTCGGAGGCTAAAAACTCGGCCGAGTTTTGGTCCGCAGTTCGAACCTTTCGAAAGAAGCATAGCGTCGAGCCTCTGGTGACGGCAGACACTTGAAAAGAGTACTTTTCGTCGATTTTTCCTCAGACTAGAGCGATTTTCTCAGACTCTCGATTAACCATTTTCGATCCAGGAACTCAGAGACAGTATAGGAATGCTGAAGACGGGAAAGCCATAGGAGCTGACGGCCTCCCAACCGAACTTTTCAAATATTTGGATGATTTTTGGCTCTCCCGCATTCTGCAATTTTTTAATAGGGTCTTGGCTGAAGTTTTTTCAGAAGGTTGGGCAAAATCGTCTTTATTTATGCTTTTCAAAAAAGGCTTGCGATCGGATCCCTCCAACTATAGGATAATAGCAATAACGAATGCCTTAACGAACATCTTCTCACATATTCTTTGTAAGCGTCTTTCCGTTTGGGCTAATCAGAGATACTTGTTGCCCGTATAACAAGCCGGCTTTCGCCAAGGAAGAGGCACTGAAGATAATATTTTTGCTCTTCTTGCTACAATTCAAATCTCGTGACGACGCCCAAAGTCAAAGCTGTACTGCCTTTTCGTAGACTTCAAGAGAGCTTTCGATTCAGTTCCTCATGAGATTCTTTGGAGGAAACTGATTTGTCTTGGGGTAAGTGCAAAGTTTACCAGAGTTCTGAGTGCTCTGTACCGCTCGGCGTCGGTAATTGTTCAGTCACGAAATGCAACTCCAGATGTTTTTAATGTTACGATAGGCTTATTACAAGGTGAAATACTAAGCCCACTATTGTTTATTCTCTATCTGTCAGATATTGTGAATTTTTTCAGGGATAGAGGCGTGCGCGGTGTAGATGTCACAAATGCGTACGACTTATTATTTCTTTTGTTTGCCGACGATTTTACAATATTCGCGCATTCATCCGCCGACCTCCGCAGAAAGTTATTGCTTCTCTCAGAATACTGTGTATTGAATGAGTTATACGTTAATATTTAAAAAACTAAGGTGTTATCGAACAGCCGGACAACTAGACTCCCACTCCAAGCGATTTATTTATAGAGGTAATCCTGTTGAAGTAGTGAATAAGTACTGCTACCTGAGAATAGTATTCTCTTCCTCGGGGGTCGGTCTTCAGTTTTGCGAGGACGCAATCGCTAGAACTAAAACAGCTACTGCTGCGGTTCTAGCCATAATATCATCCGCTAAAATAGATGCGTGGTAAATGTTTTGGAAGCTTTATAGCTCCGTTGTCACTTTTTTTGTATGCCTCACCCGTCTGGGCTCTTCGGTATCTGGGCAGGCTGGAGCCTATTCAACTATTGTTTTTTAAAAAGCCATTTAATCTGCCCAGAAGTACGCCTGCATATCTAATAAAGCTAGAATTAGGTATATATCCAATTTCTGTAGAGATTTTCAACAGAGCAGTTAAATGGATAACCAAAACTCTGAAGATGCCAGACTCCTGATTGCTCAGATTACTATTAATTAGAATCAAGGACTTAGCTGCTAGTTCATCAACTAATACAGCATTCAATTGGGTCTCACAGCTGAGAACAATGTCGGACAGTGCAGGTGTAGAATGTCTTTGGGCGAATTTCAACACCGACTTTTGAGAGACCGCTGGTCCCACACTTGTCGCCAACTATGCTGATTTGTATAGAAGAAAGGATTTGAGAAGTTATTATGCCTCCGACTCCGCACAATTTCCAATTTTCCGTCAAATATCGGATTCAGCCTATAACCTATACCCTACATGTGCACTCAACGTACTTTCGGTTCTCATACTTTTCTAGGTGATATTTCCGAGTTTTGGTTCAGCTTAATATTCTTTACTTCGTTTCCTCTTTAATTTAAGTCTGATTAGATTGAAATGGGTTGCGTAGATCGTGAGATATCAAAAATTAATCTGATCGCCCGTCGAGTTTCCACGAACGGATATTCTTCTCCTGTTCCTCGGGCATAATTATGGCAATAAGAACGTGAATTTCAATAATTTATTGTATAAAAACCAAAGCCCATTAGATAAAACGCTGAAACACGTATATTTTTATTTTCGCCCTAGAATACGTACAAAAATTGCCGATAAAAATCGTGACCCCCCCACCGTGGGTTCCCCTTGTAAGTTAAAATGTATATTAAAATCATATAAATAAGTAAAAGGATAAAAGGATAAAGGATAGGAATTATCCCCCGCTTTAATGACATTTTTGCCTGTTCGCGGGTCGGCTCTCGGGTGGATAGGTCGGACATACAATCGAAAACATTTACAAGACAATACATAACAGCACATAGCAACACCCACCCAGAGCCAGTCCCCCCATTACTGCGCCCCGTAGAACGTCTTGAGACCCCTCTGTATCGCATTTGCACGAGGTCTGGGAAAACTACGGAAAACCCAGACAGATACAGTCGACAAACTACTTTATTATCAGGGGTTACCCTCTGATGGTAAAGCAGCCGTGTCTCCCACTCAGCAATCGGCCTGCTATCTTTGCCGTAGCGGGCGCAACGCTCGTTTTTTTTATTTTTCACAGTCACCCTTCCAAGTATGGATCCCTATCAGGAACCTTTCACTTGAAAGAGCGACTGTGCGTCGCACCGACCACAGGGCAATTGCTGTTGGTTTGCGTTACTCTAATGATGATTCCCCACTTAAGGTGGTACAAATAGTTCCCTAAGGGTTATACCCAAGTGTAGGAATTTCACCGGTAACACGATTGGGTACAAATAGCTCCCAACATCAATGACTACATGCCCCAAATCGATGTCATGGTATGTTAACACTCATTTCTTATGAATCTATCATGTTTGGTGACTCAGTGCTACGCAAATCATTTCCGTGTAGGAAGGAGTCACGCCAGAACCAACAGATGAGTGTAGTTCATTGTCTCATGTTCTAGAAATGTCGCGGTTTGGCGTTAATAAGCGACATCATTCAGGACGTAAAAAAGAGAAATAATTTTTAATCATGGGAATAGCTGCAGCTGTGTAATATAATAATGCATCTGCATTCTATTCGTTAACGTTTAGCTCATCCTTAACTTTTGAAATTCCTGGAATTAGTTTGATTTAAGCTATGGCGACGAAAAATTCAATACGTCTAAATCGAATGTGTGTTGTTCTGTGGGTTTAATAGTACATATTATATTTCATTATATGTTTTTTCCGCACTCTTATATAACTTACTACTGGTTTCATCCTTAATGCTGTAGGATTTACTGGAACTACGGCTTGTAACGCCTTTTACAAAACTACGTAAATCTGGACTTGCTGGATGTTCTCTTTTGACGCGACCTGGGACTTCTTCTGCTAAATCTTGACAGCCCATTAATCTAACCTGTAAATGATTTACATCTGATGTAATAGCATCCATGACTGTTATGAAGGATGGTCACATTAAAAATTATGGCACACTTCATATTATTTACAATGTTTATATTTCTTTAAAAAACAACTCAATCCGCTTATTAGGACACATGATTTGGTTAAGTTACGTTATTCTCAACCCTTTTACAGATTGAAATTTCAACCGATACTGTTAAGATTGTCTGGTTTTAATTTTAAATTTAATTAATTTTAAAATGGCGGATACAATGTGTGGCATGAATCTTTTAAAATTTATCGGATATATTTCGAACTTAGTCAGGAAGATACCTCATTTACGAGCTGTTCACCGGATGTCTACAAAAATTAGTATGATCTAAGGGTTAATTGATTGTATTTCGGAAAAAGTTCATCGGAAAAGTTATATTAAATTAGAAATATATTACAAGAAAGCGGATACCCCTTCCTTACCTTTAATAAACCAATGTATTAAAAAAATATAATTTTGGAACGCAGCAAGTAACATTAATAACAATAAAAACAATTAGCTGTTCGTATAGTAAAGGACTATCAGAAAACTTTGCCAAAATATTTTACAAATCTATATCAGGATTGTTTCTCCACCCTTAAAAAATGACATAGCTCGGAAATGCCTTTGAGAAACAAAGCAGAGTTGTTTATAATATTCCATGCTGCCACATTGGACAAACTTATACAGCCTTCACTACACAATTGATAGAAATATTTTAACCCATTAACGCCGAAAAAGTATGTAGGGGATTTTGAGGTCGCTGATTACGAATCCGCCCATGATTTTTCAAAATTCAAAACGGCGGATCCAATATAGATGTCTACACTGAAAAACCATAGACACTATATTCGTATGGGCCTGTCGGAACATTAAACGTATGGAAGGTAGCGCCACGATAATCGCAGCGCCGCTCTACGGGAAACGCCCGAAGTCCATACAGAATTCATCCCTTCTCCGTCATATGAAATTCGTTCCAGCTACATACTATTTTTGTGTATAAGGTGAGACGGATTTTATAAATCGGTTCACCTCTATCGTTTTTCGCGATGAGACGAATTCTACACGGAGAAAACGAGATATACATATATATTAGTACTCGATTAGATACACCAGGTACTGGCGCCTCGTCGTCTTTTCTTATATTAGCTGAAATGCACTTGACCTTAGAATGACCTTAAAACTGATTCTGAGGACAAACAGATTTGACCTTGAAATGACCTTCAAGGTCAACCTCGAGGACGGCGACGTCGAACACCTAGTGCACGTGCTTCAGCTAATATGATGAAAAACTACGGCGCGCGACACCTGGACCTCGTAATCGGAGACCCTGCACACCTGGTGCGTGCATTTCAGCTAATATGAGAAAAGACGACGAGACGATTTATTGTGCCAATTTACGTATTTTTTTTTAATTAGGCTTGTAATGAAGTTATACTCAAGTACTATTCAATCGCAGAAAGAAATTTTTGAGCTGGGCCATAGGTAACAAGTTATATTGATTACAGTAAGCGAACATCGGCGATACGCGTTGCGCTTGAGAGAGCATGTGTAGTGTTGGCATGGAATCCCCCGTGCATAAAGCGATCGCTAGGTGGCATGTACACCGATATGCTGTGCCATTTTTCGCTCTCGTTATACAAATGGATTTCTGTATGGTACATATATGCGCCGAATCAAATTAGATTTTCATGTTATGTGAATGCAATTGTAGAGTATAGGTATAAGAGACTTATAAAATATGCCAAAACGAAAACAAAGAGAAAGCGAAACCGAATGTTCTAACTTTATACCGATTGCAACAGATTTGGAAGCGAATTATTTAGATGGTGAATTTAATGAGTTAATTATGATTCCTAATCCAGATGACTCAGGACAACGAGAGTGAAGGATCTGCCGACGAAGTCGACATTTCTAATGGTACTGATTTGTTTTCTAAAATGAGGTATGCAAAAGTATATTTTGAAAAATCATGGTGGGATTCATAATAAGCGACCTCAAAAACCCCTACACACCAAGTTTCTTGAAGTTTAATTGAAATGATAAGGTTTCATCCAACATACTTGAAAATTGCAATTTTTATTTACAATATCCTAAATTTTCAAGACGCCATTTTGAATTTGTATTATAATCTACTGCACAATTTTTAAGTTTCAACAGTTTGTGTAATTTTGTGCAACTTTGTTCAGTATTAAAATTACTTTTGATTACAAAAATATTGATTTAAACAAAAAAAAGTGATTTTTCCGCACTTTTTTGCAATAAAGCCCTTGTTTTGTATCTCAACAAAAATTATATCCGACCTCGGTATCTTGTAGAACGCACCCCAAAAAGATAATAAAGTAAAGACTGTTTCAGTCTTTTTCGGCAATGGGTCAAATTTATCATGCAATTGAACTAGGAAATACATACCTCTAACTGACCAGTAACAGCACCACACCTCGTAACGGTTGCTGGTGCTATTGTTCTGTTTTCTAACGGGCCCCTAAATGGTTGTAAAGAGGTATATACAACTGTAAGTGGGCTAGCAGATTGTATATTCGCCAATTCTCGTTTTATTTGAAGAGCAATTGCACAGTCCGGAGGCAGTTCTTGTTTTCTAATTTCTAGGGCTAGTCGAAGAAGATCCAATTTTCTACTTGATTCTGCAAGACTTGCTTGAGCCTGTTTGGTAAATAAATTAAAAAACGATAAGTTGGCAGCACCAAAGAAGAAACTAACTTATAATTCATATTCCAATTTATTGAATAGGTAGAATTAGTGTTTATTAGAATTTATCCCGAAAGATGATCATAAAATATTAATTCAAATTTGTATAATTATTTATTTTTTTTGTTTATCAACACATCAAATCACAATCCCTTTACATTATTTGGCGTCTTCAACACCCGGGTCGTTGAGTGCCTGTCGATTGTTAGAGAACAAAAGTATTTTAAAAACTAAGTTAATGAAAAATTCAGTTACCTTTTTTAATTCTTCAACTTAAAATACTTTTGCATTATGAGAATGGTCGCTTAGCCTTATGGCTATTTTCACAAAACGTTTACAAATAA